>OV816027.1:85793770-87142937 GCA_929113105.1 Agrypnus murinus | reverse complement strand
ATGGCCAGATTACTTGCATCTGTGTCAAGTATGAATTTCCCTTCTGTCCGTGGATAGCTCAATATTGGTGCTGTTATCAGGGCACGCTTCAGCTGTTGGAAAGCTGTTTCACACTCTCCGCTCCAAACATACTCGCGCCCATCTTCAGTTAACCTTGTCAGAGGTTTCGCTATATTGGCAAACCCAGGAACGAAACGCCTGTAGTAGGTACATAACCCAAGAAAACTACGAACTTGGTGTTTATCTTTCGGTGTTGGCCACTCTTGAACTGCACGAATCTTATCGGGGTCGGCTGCCACTCCATTTTGTGATACGACGTGCCCGAGATATTTCACTTCCCTTCTGAATATGTGGCACTTTTTCGGACTCAGTTTCAAATTGGCTCCACGTAGTCTTCGGAACACTTCCTCTAGGTTTTTCAAATGTTCGTTGAATGATTTTCCGACTACAATCACATCATCTAGGTATACCAGGCAGGTCTTCCACGACAGCCCTCTCAGGATGGTCTCCATTAGACGCTCAAAGGTGGCCGGAGCGTTACATAGACCAAAAGGCATAACCGTAAACTGCCATAGTCCGGAACCAATAGTGAACGCGGTCTTCTCCCGGTCTTCAGGTTCCATTTCAACTTGCCAATAACCACTCTTCAAGTCCAAAGTCGAAAACCATCGTGAACCAGACAGGGTATCTAACGTGTCGTCGATGCGTGGTAAGGGATAGCTGTCTTTCTTGGTCACGTCATTAAGCTGCCGATAGTCCACACAAAATCTCGTTGACCCGTCCTTCTTACTGACCAGGACCACCGGTGATGCCCATGGACTGCTGGATGGCTCGATGACCCCTTGTTCTTCCATATCAGTAATAATCTTTTCGGCTTCTGCTCGCCTTGCTAGAGGTAGACGCCTCGGCTGCTGACGGACAGGCATAGAGTTGCCTGTATTGATTTTATGTTTTACTATATTTGTTCGTCCCTTCTGGCTATCGTCAAGAGCGAAGATATCTTGGTATCGGTGAACCAAACCCTGTACCTCTTTCACTTCCGTTCTGTTAAGGTCTTCGCACGAACTAGTAACCATACCCACTAATTTTCCACCATGGTCTTTGGGCACTGGTTTTGGAACATCAGCCATACACCTGGCTACTCGAAATACTGGCACACACTGTCCCACAAGGGTACTCTTCTTCAATGTCACCGGATCCACATTAACATTCATAATTCTCACCGGTACTCTCTTTCCAACCTTGATCAGCGCTTTTCCCAACAGTATGCCACTATGGATCTTCTTATCACAAACAGGCTCCATCATTCGCACACATCCTACCCGAAGATCTCCATCCAAACCCGCCTCGACAACCATCTCGCTTTGACCCGGCAATATCACATCTTCAGTCAGCAAAACCCTTACAACCGGATCTTCTCGTGGGTGCAACGGAAGTTCTTCGTTACCGACCTTCAAAACACCCTCTTTCAAATCCAACGTAAAACCAAATTTTCTCAGGAGGTCCATTCCCAAGATGAAGTCATCAGTGATATCGGCTACCAGCACCTCATGATCACGTTCTTCACTTCCAATGCCAATCTTCATCTTCACCACTCCGCGTGTTGGTATCACTTCACCTGTTGCTGTACGGAGTTGAGTAGTTGTTGGTAACAGCTTCATACTTGTTCGTAGAACGTTAGGGCGTATGATGGACTTTGTCGCCCCCGTATCAATGAGTAGTGGAACAGTACGATTAGCAATTTTCCCATCTACGAACAAACTGCTGGTACTATTGTTTGATGTTACGGCATGGATGGTGATCTTCGGGGCATCTCTACTCAAGGTCAACGTTCGCCCCCACTCGTCGACCTTCTTTAGTTTTCCGACTGCTGAACCTGTTTTGGTTTAGGGCAACGACGTCGTATGTGACCTTGTTCGCCGCAATTCCAACAACGAGGCCCTCGAACTTCTTGATGATTCTTCTTACGGCTTTCTTCCTTCCGAAGAACTCTCAGTACTAACTCCTCTAGGTGATCTTTAGAACCTTCTTCTTCCTCCACAACGGCCCGAACACGCCCGTGACCTCGGGACGCTTGTTTTGCAGCTTCAAATTCTAAGGCGTGAGCAAGCGCATCATCAGTTGTTCTTGGTCGTGCTAGCCTCAATGATTGTTGTGTTTCCCCGTCTCTTAACCCATCAATGAAGGTCTGCACAGCGAGCTGTCCCAGAAATGAATCGGGTGCCGTAGGGTACGCCAATCGGACAAGCCGCGCAACATCGGCTTCAAACTCCTGCAGGCTTTCTCCATTCTTCTGGATACGATTCTTCACTTGCGCGTGATACACTTGTTGAAGATGCGCGTCTCCATATCTCATCTCCAATCTAGACACTAACAATTGATAATCATTTTCCTGTCCTGCTGGGATTGTTTGCAGGACGTTCAACGCGTCTCCACGCAAAGCCACAGTTAAAGAAACGGCCTTTTCCTTGCCTGTCCATCCGTTGGCCCCAGCGGCCGCCTCAAATTGTTTGTAGTAGGTGGACCAAGGTATCTTTCCATCGAACGTGGGTGGTTTTACTTTTATCCCTACGGCAGGAACCTTTTCTTCTTTAATTTGTTTCTTTACTTCATTAAACGGCCACTCAGAAGTTGAGGGAAACCGTAGTTGCCTCATTCTATCTTCCAGCATTTCGGCCATATCGTCTTTCTTAGTTGTTGGTGGTAATTGCATTTGGGCTATTTTCTCTTCTACCATCTTTATTACCCTATCTTGTTCCGCCAATCTACCTTCCAATAGTCCTAACGCACTGGCATTCTCCAAAAATTCTTCGAAAACTTTATCTTCCAACGCTTTGACATTTTCCAACAATTCTCCTTTAAGCCTTCTAGAACTTTCTTCAGACTTTTCTAATAATTCTTCTTTAAGCGTTCTAGAGTTTTCCAGTAAATCTTCTTTAAGCATTTTAACATTTTCTTCCAGTGCTTTAGTATTTTCAAGTAATTCTTGTTTAAGCATTCTAACATTTTCTTCGGACTTTCTAGAATTCTCTTCTGACTTTTCCAGTAATTCCTCTTTTAACATTCTAGAATTCTCTTCAGACTTTCTAGAATTCTCTTCGGACTTTTCCAATAATTCTTCTTTAAGCATTCTAGAATTCTCTTCCGACTTTTCCAGTAATTCCTCTTTTAACATTCTAGAATTCTCTTCGGACTTTTCCAATAATTCTTCTTTAAGCATTCTAGAATTCTCTTCCGACTTTTCCAGTAATTCCTCTTTTAACATTCTAGAATTCTCTTCTATTTTACTTAATAACAAATTAGTATCCATTACGGGTCCAGGTATTTCGAAGAGGAAACTTTCAGGGTCTTCTTGCTGCTCCAAAAGCCATTCTCTTAGCCGATTTATTAACACACTTTTAAGGCCCGTTGTATCTAAATCTCGTTCTTCAAGTTCATGTTTCAAGTCTATTACTTTGAGATCTTTTAACAGTTTCATCACCATTTTAATCGTTTGTTGAAATTATGTTTTAACACCAAAACTTTTATTCTCACAGCACTTTAATTAATTATTACGCGATTTTATTTATTTTAAAACCCCACACCTGACACCACTGTAACGTTCTTTCTAAAAATAATAACACAAGTGCTGTTTAAATCGTCTATTCACAAACAAATATTTATTTCTATACACTAATTAATACACTATAAATTAACGCTATGATTATAAACCATTAAAAACTATTATTTACAGACTATGAATTTCTAATACAACATTTATATTCACTATTTATTTTGTAATACACAGTTAATGACTTGCTATTCACTGGTCCCTTTCTCCGCGACGCCGACTTTATACCATCCTATAAACGTTCCAGAAGCCGGTAGAAACTACCATGTATTTCTAGAAGGTGCTAGATAAACAGTGCCTCGTTTACATTGTTGGTGCTATGCGTCATTCTCTCGAATGCCACCGAATACTCCATCCGCTGCTCGAGAAGGGGTTCTTTCTTTTTCTCTCTTGTTACAATACTTTTTTAGAATAGTGATGTGGATGTACTGTCGTAATAGTTTTGGGATTAGTTTTTTAACTATTAAAATAAATCAATAAATAAATAAATAACTAAATAAGAAAAATAAAGAAGATTATATGGGATTAGGAATTAAGTTTAAAAAATTGAGATTAGGGATTGGACTATTTTACAATATTCTTTGAGATTAGAAATTCGGGATTGAGTTTTTAAAAATATTTTTTGTGATTAGGTATAGGATTTTTTTAAAATACCTTTTAGATTAGATATACAACTTTTATAATATTTAATAATTAACTAATAATATTTATAAAAATCTTACTTTAAGATTAATAATTGGATTTTTTAAAATATTTATTGAGATTAGGAATTGGAGATTGAATTTTTTCAAATTATCTTTTGGGATTAACGATTTGAATTTTTAAAAATATTACTTCGAATTAGAATTTTTAAAAATACTAAAAATATTTTTTAGATTAGGGATTTATTTTTCATATGGATGGATTTTTAAAAATAATTTTTAGAATTAGAGATAAAGGATTAAATTGTATTCAAAAATTTTTGGGATTTAAGGATTAAGTTTTAATTTTTTTATTAGGGATTAAATATTTATTTATTAAGATTAGCGATTGAATATTAGATTTCTTAAAACACTTTATAGGATTAGGAAATGGAGATTAAAATTTTAAAAATATTTTGTAGGATTAGGAAATGATTAAAAAATTTTAAAATATATTTTGTAGAGATTGGGAATTTGATCATTTAAAAATATATCTTGGATTAGAAAATAGATCTTTTTTAAATATTTGCTTTGGATTGGTGCCAGGTATTCATTTAATCCCTAATG
This sequence comes from Agrypnus murinus, assembly GCA_929113105.1. Classification (NCBI taxonomy): domain Eukaryota; kingdom Metazoa; phylum Arthropoda; class Insecta; order Coleoptera; family Elateridae; genus Agrypnus; species Agrypnus murinus. Next base: position 87,138,080 of record OV816027.1, on the reverse strand, counting down.
CTCATTAGGGATTGGTAGTTACTAGTTTAGGGATTACCTCCACATAAATGCGTACTTTTAAGAAACCGATACATTTTTTAATCACCTTCATGTTTTACCACGAATATTTTAATATTAATTAAAAACCTGGATTATGTATGTTTCAGAATTAAAAAGGTTCAATGATTTACAGTGCCCCGTTACCGCAAATTTTTTAAAAGGTACATAAAAAAAGGCCTGTTTACGTAAAACATTGAGTAAACTATTTTGAAATGTTTACAGCCATCGCCATTTACAAGAGTTTTATGTGAAACATACCAAAATCGAAAAGTTTAGAAAATTTCATTTTTAGCGTCATCTTTTTCAAGATGGCGGCTCGAGCACACCTCCCCTTCAATTTACGGTTACTTACTATGCACTGTTTGACACTATTTGATACTATAGCATAATACATTGGATCGCTTTCAAGATAATTTAAACATTGTCTCAATTCAATTCTGTAATTCTATATAATCCAATGTAATTGACTTTTAATGACCTCTGAAGGTCAAGCGATACGTCGGATCTCTTTAATAAGAAGATAATTTAAGTATCGTTCAGGAGGTCAAATTCTATAAGTCTATAAAGTTTTAAATAATTCAAATTCTACACACCACTCTTTATAATTAATATGGAACACTATATACATATATATTTTAAATCGAGGTATACAGGGTGTTTCAGAAATAACCGATATCCTTTAAATGGTAGGTAGGAGCTAATTTACCTTGACAAGTACAGGTCAAAAACGAAGTTTTTCAGAAAATTTATTTTAAAGTTTTATTCAATTTTTGGATCCGGTCCTGACCTTGAATCCTTTTGGATCCAAAATTCATTAAACATTAAAATTCATTTTCTGGAAAACTATTCGTTTTTAACCTATGCTTGTCAAGGTAAATTAGTTCTATTGCCTCCCCTCTACCTACCATTTAAAGGATATCAGTTGTTTCTGAATCACCCTGTATATATTTAAAGGAGAGTTCAAATCAAACAACTCATTTTGATGTGTTATTTCCTAGAGTTATCTCTTATAGATGACATTCGGACGTCTGGGTACTTTCCGTGTAAATTTTATGGTTTTTCGAAACGATTGAATATTGATTATTTATTTAAAAACAAATTAAGAATGCATCACAATCAATTTACAAAAGTAAATAAACAAATTAAATGATAATATCAATTATGCAATTTAATTATCAAAGCCCAAATGTATGTCATTGAATACAACAATGCAAAACAGCAATTTTGTAACTACAAAATGTTATTATTATCCATTTTGCGAGTTGACAAATGAAAACCTCCACTCCAGCTAATCACATAATCTAATTTGACATGTATAATTACAATATTTCTAAATCCGACATTAAAATGCAATGGTTGATCCAAGCGCTTTAACCTAATTAACAAGTAAAATAACAGTTGCAGTAATTTGCCGCATTATTGTAGTAATAATAATAATAATAATAATAAAATGGAATGCAGTTGTCGCCATCGGTTGCGTGGGACTCGTTTAAACTTCGGGCTGATATTAACACAGAATGCGTGCACATTCCCACGAATTAACAAAGCCCAAAGCGATCATGCGAGAGAGCAACTAACTCGCTGCTGCCTGGTTAGGTTTGCTAACTGCTTGCTCCTAACCCCTTTCACTGGCTGCCTGAAATGTCAGCTTTTATGCACGTTATTAAACAAGTGCAATAATAAGCTAAATTGCAGGGGAAATGAAGTAAAGGCTCCTTTTTAAGTATTTAGGAAGTGGCTGTCTTTTATTTTTCGAGAATAATTAAAATAATTAGTCGTACGCACGGCTAATTGTAAAATTTTTCTAATTACCTGCCTTATAGAGACACGGACTTTTAAGTTGTCATACTACGATGGAAATCTTAATAATTTTTAAAAGAGAAAAAGGAGTAAGTAATTGGCGCCCTTTTGCTTTGGCAATCACGAAACCTAACTAAAAGAATCGCCTAAACGCACTCAAGCGATTATTATTTTTTTTAAAAACAATACTTCATTAGCGAATTTAAACTAGCTTTTCCTGGAAACGAATTGGCGTGGATATTAATTTATTATTTATTTTAATAATAATTAATGACATGTGAACTCAATTAAGTCATTTCTAGAAAGTAAATATACTTAAAGAAAGTAAATAATATCACGTAATCACTTCCTAAATAAAAGGAATCAATCGTAGATTTGCGACGCACCCTGTGAATCAGTTGGTATTAGACAACTTTAATATTCCCTCCAAATCGTGGATGTTAAATTTTACTTTTACTATTTTGAAATTGAAACTGAAAATTCTCAAACCTGCATTAATCTCCACGATCAATTTCTCCTCTGTTTTCTCTCCACATCCTTAAAGTTTTTATTGGTAGATTTAATTATCTATCCATTCAATCCTCAGTTATCATAAACTAACTCGCCATCGATTTAAATTCCATAATCTAAGTTCCTGCTAAATATCTTGGTAATTAATTAGCAAAGAAAGATTCAACTGCGGAATTGAATTTATTTACAAAAAAAGAAATCAGTCGAATGACTAAATTTATAAAATATCGGGGGATTCAATTGTATAATTAAAACAAAGCATTTCGATTACCCATACAGGTATTGGATGCAGAGTGATTCCTGCCCAGTGCTCTGAATGTCAACGTGAAAAAATTCAAACAAGCGCAGGTATGTGTACACAGCGAAAATAATTATTAATAGCTATATATTTTTTTAGCTTGAAATAGGATGGCAAACGAGGATCATGAATACCCATGTAAGAACGTGGGAACATAAGGAATGCCTTTTGTAATATCAGAGCCGAAAAAATTGCCATGTTCAGAAAGAATTAAAATGTTCGTACTTTTCGAAATCTGAGGCATACTAGACAGCGAGCACGGCCTCCAGACAATGGAACAATATTGAGTTCCACGATCTGGCCATGGCTAAAGTCAAATATAAAGAACGCTTCATCAATATAATATGTAGCAGTTATTTTGAGTAGAAGTGTCGACAGTACTAAGAGACAACCCAAGAAACTAGTTTATCAGCAACTGTTGGCGAGAATAAAGCAAACTCAACTTACGGCCATAGATAACCAGGTCCCTCCGACACTCAACCCGCACACATCTACTCCAACAATTTTAGGAGAGTCTCCTGAGGTTTTTGCGACCAGATCGACCATCGGATGATGAACAAGCATGATGAAAAGCTCAAACGCCTCATCACATCATCCCGCCATCGTTCATCCCCCCTCCTCCATCCTCCTGGTCTTAAACATATCTTCCAGACACTTTTAGAAAACTTAGGGAGGCGAGAGGGTGACCAGGACCTAATCAATTTAATTATTGCAGATAATGGCAACTCCATCGTAGGACTATGTAGGCTCGCCAAAAATATTTTTAGGACAACCGGAAAAACCAGGAGGAAAAACGACAACATTAGGTTGTACACCAAGTCTAGAACCAACCCCAGAAATAGGAAGAAGCAGCAAGGCAAGGCTGTGGATCATGTGTCGTAGAATACAAGAACTGTACAAAAACAATTTTGTAGGTTTTTCCCTTTCCCTCAGAGGAACAAGTATTCTATTTGTATATAACTTTTTTCCAGGCGCCCCTTATCGAAGATCATGCACGTATTATCCCTAAGCCAGAGTGCACCAAAGGCAGTATCACCATCTTCCAATCAATTCCCCGAGAAGAAATCGACATCCACAGATTCAGAAGGGGTGACTCAGTTCTGGCAGCACTGAGGAACGTTTCCCTAGAAAGGCTTTCTTTGTTGATCAATGCCTATTTGAGCTGGATAGTGTCTCGAAGAACTGCAGATTTGTCGAACGGTTCTATTTCTAAAGAAAGGCGGAGGCTGGCAACAGTTATGTTAACGGTATTAAGGCTTTCTCATCAAGAACCACAGCCAGCAAACAAAGCCGCACCATGTGATCTCTATAGACCTAAAGAATCGCGCTGGCTAGAGGATTTGGATGACCCGACTCTTATAGTCGTTATAGTCGACTCGATATAGTCCTTGATAGTAGCGATTCTGGCGCCCACGTGTAACGCAGAGTTGAAGGAACGAACTACAGATCGCCGAGACCAATATCAAAAAAACCAATTGAGAGTTATCTTCGCTCGTTGAGCGCTGGAGATAGTAAACTGAACAACACTGCCGTGACATTGGAGTAGGGTGCAATTTTATAGGTTCCTCACGTAAATGATGTATACTGGTGGGGAGTCTTATATCCGTTGGCGGAAGTGTCGTATTCAGGAAATGGTAGTAACGGCGGTAGGTAACCGAATGATGTTTCATCGCACTGGTGGTATTTAAGAAGGTAGTATTTTGGAGTGGTAGATATAGCAAGACTTAGTTTAGAGAAAGGTTCTGCTTTATCTCCAGCCACTTCCACTCCCTATGAGGTGTAGCCAAAAGTGATAATGGAACTGTATGTATTCGGCCCTAGACTCTGTCGAGATGTGACTGTGACTGACTTTGCTACTACATTTACGGCTCTTTATTTCTCTGCAATCAGGCTTCGTTTAAAGTTAAGGCTTAGTCATTGCAGACATAATCTAGCGCCCAGGAGGCCGACAGCACGGAGTTGAGATGAAGTTAGAGCTGCTATATTTCGAAGTCGCACATTTAGTTTCCTACAGTATAGTAGTTTATTTTAAGTTACGGTGTAAGGTATCATTAATTTGTATCAGTGAGTATAACTTTAATACACGAGTAGTTTGTTAGCTACCGAAAATTTCGACAGTCTTCCAATTAATCGGTAGAGCTTCAATAATAAAATCTAAATCTGTTATTTGCGCTTGGTGAAATAGATGGTGCTTCCAGTTTAATCGCCTATCTAGGCGCATTCCTAATATTTTGCAGAATCTCTCTGGAGGAGTTGGTATTCGTTTTTTTTTTGTATTTTTAGTAAAGTTGGTAATCTGTAATATACATCAGGTATAAGATTGGTCCAAAGACACTACCCCGAGGAACGCCCTAATGTATTAGTATAAGTCGCAGACATCTGACATTTCGTAAAGAAGAATATGTTGGTGCGGTAAGACTATAGTACCTGGTAAAAAGGGTGCTGATAGTTTAATGTTTAGTTTGTACAGCAGGCCTTGGTGCCACATTTTATTGAACGCCCGAGTTAGAGTTCCTGAATAAAATGTTAACTGTCTTATTTAGAGATAGGACACGGATGTCAAAATCTATCTCTTTCTAGGCCAAGACTAAGCTGTCTGAAACAGAGATATTTTTTGTCTCTTTTTACTTTAGTGGGAACATTCAGCAGCTGTCAGTTATAAATTTTAGGTTATGCTGTCATGTTTATTTGTATGAATGTAAAGGTTTTTAATGCGCACATTATTATTTATTTACCGTTTGTAAAGAACTTTTAAAACTACTATAGTACATACATCAATTTTTTATTTAATAATCGACAACAGCTTTTAATAAAGTATTAACTGTACCAAATTTCAGATTTATATAAATGTCATATTGACAGTTTAATTTATTTTTCATAATTACCAACCTTCTAATAAATAGTTTCAAAATATGAAATGTCACTAGGAAATCTTGACACGCGTGACTTACGTAACTCTAAATAACACAGAACTCAGTTTATATTTAGGTACTCTAGCCCGAGTAATGTCCAAAGATTCTCTTCTAGTCGTATCTAGACTATTATATATACCTGCTCGATGTTGCGTGTGTTCATGGAAGCCAGCTGGTCTTCTACAGGCCTCCCAGGTTTGAGAATCGAGATAACTAATTTCCTCGGTAATTTAATAATAAAGAGCTCCCAGTCTACTCGTTTCCTGGTATTTTTGGTTGGTTTTTGTTTGGTAATTATTCTAGAGCTTAATGTTAATTAGGGTTCCTCTGTAGAGGTAGTACTTTTTTGCCAGAGTCGGTCACTTCTCTAGTAATAAACTGGAGCGGGATCACAAGTAACTGATCCTTACAGAGAGCCCAACTGTCACTTATGGCTCCTAGCGCCACACTCTGGCAAACTGCATTAACCTGCAGGCTAAGCTACGTGACAGTAGCCATGGGCAGGATTTTTATTTACCTGATATCGAATGACGTTTGGTCACAGCAGGAAACAACATGGTGATGGACAAGTGCAAAACATGTGAATCTGGACGTGTTAGATGGCAGACCCATCACCAGACTCGGAAAATAGGCCAATCTGATTCTTGAAACCTCAACAGAGATATAGCCAGACTGGCAAATTAAAGGCGATCTTTGTCTTAAAGACACGGACACCATTCGGCACATGGAACATAAGAACATTTATTAGAAACCACCAAGCTAAACCAAGTCTCAAGAGAGATGAACAAATATAAAATTCAAGTATTAGGAGATCGTGAAGTACGATGGTCAGAGCAATCGATCAAATCGACCGCAAGAATGACAAAGGAAGATGGGTGGATAGGTTACGGCACGAGCTCAGAAAACAATGCACAGAAAAGATTTAAAAGAAGTTTATCGAATAACTAAAAAACTAGCAAACAGACGAGTAATAAACTTTAGCAGTTCAAATGAACCTTTTTAGTTCAAACAAACTTGATTAGTTCAAGACAAAATTATTAAAAACAAAAGGCGACAGTGGGAATATTATTACTTCAGAAAGACAACAAATTAGAATATGGGAAAAACACTTCTCTAATCTCAGCTCTAAGATCAGCACAACGGGTGAGTGTGTGTGTGTGAGAGAGAGAGAGAGAGAGAGAGAGAGAGAGAGAGAGAGAGAGAGAGAGAGAGAGACAAACATATGGAGTAGCCTCATTTGAGAATTAACACGAACCCTCCAACAGATAATGATATTATATCAACCATAACAAAATTGCGAGCGACGGTCCCAGACAACATACAAAAGTAATCAAACGCAGAAAGAAGAATCGATTCCTATAGATTGGAAAGAAGGCATAAGCTTTCAAAGGAGAGGGAGATCTGTCAAAGTGCAATAACTAGATAGGCATTACACTCTTCAACATGATCAATAAAATTATATCCCAATTATTACTAAATAACAATAATTATAATAATTACTACAACCCATTACCTGGTACTGCTACCAGGACCCAGAAGCTATGAAGTTTGTGCGAGAGAGAGTGGCGATTATTATTATTACGTGGGCCCATTGTGCGACTGCAGCCGACTTACAAATGGTATAGTACAAATCCCACATTTGTGTTACAGCTAAGGAAAAACTGCAGAAAACCTTTACCAGATTTGCCGGCACCGGAATACAAGAGATACAAGCAATATTGAACATATGGAAAAAAACATTAGAAATGAATAGGTAGGTTTTAGGCCAAACAGACCCTGCATTAACCACATAATAACAGAACAATGCATAGAATGAAGAGCCCCACTGTATATCGTGGTCTTAGTATTTAAACACGCGTTTGACTCCCTAGACCAAGCAGCACTCTGGCGCATAATAGAAATCAACACCCGAATTCCACCCATAATAATAAATCGTGTCTAGGTCACAACGGCCAACCGCTATTTTGGTTGTTGTGGCCATGACTACAACGACAACCGTGACCGTAATGGCCAATAACGCGCGCACAACCACAACGGCCAATTTGAAGATATCACCCAACTCACTTGACCATAACGTCTACCACGACCACTTAGAAACGACGCCTTATCCGCCATTTTGACTAAAACGGCCACCGATGCTTATGTATTGGCGTCGCTGATCACAACGGCCAACTGTAACGTAACGTAACGTAACCTGACTCAATGGCCAACTACTGGCGGTTGTGGTCATTTCAGCCGTGGTTGCCGCAATATTTTTTTTTAATAATTACCACTTGTACAGTTGGCGGTTGTGGTCACTCAACACAGTTAGTTGGCCGTTAATGTGCTTAAGTATCGGTGGCCGTTGTGGTCAAAATGGCAGATGGGGCGGAGTTTCTAAGTGTGGAGTTCGGCGATATGATCAAATTGGACGTTGTGGATGTGCGTACGCTTTTAGCCGTTATGGTCTTGGCCACAACAGTCGATCGCTATTTTGGCCCCAATAAATCTAAAAAAATCTCTATAAAGATGCACGATGGAGCGCACTTCACAGAGGAAAAGGTACAAAAAGTTTAACATTGGGTCAATATCACGATATTGATAAAGTCAAGATATCCTAGTGTTATTGTAACAGGACTATTTTCTCTAATGTAATAAATGTAATTATTAATTTAAAAAAATCATGATTTGGCAACACTGCACCCGATGAAAAGATATTTTAGGATTTGATAAAATACAAATCCAAGTAGCCAGGTGGATTAGTGTTTGCATGTTCGCTTCATAATCCATGGGTCGCAGGTTCGATCCCCGGTCGAGCTGATAATTTTTTATAGCGGGGAAAATTAAAAACATGCCATCTTCTCGAATAGGAAGTAAAACTGTAGGTCTCGTGTCAATGCTATGTTTGGCACGATAAAAATCCCCTTAAATGGAATTCCTTCAGATCCGGCTAGTCTTAATTTTCTGCAAAACATAGAGGATGTTCCATTTGGAAAAAACTGAGTGAATTAGATTTAATGTTATCAAGATTTGAAGGTTTCATCGGAACATCCTGGACATAAAAAAAAACTTGAAAATATTTTAATAGTGTGACTTATTGATTACGACTTTACAAATCTCTAAGAAATTTAAGAAAATAAATAATTATTGTCGCAACGAATTAAATAAATTCATTGTTGAATAAACAACTAATAGATGAATTAAATCCCGGTAAAATACAGGGCATTTCACTTAACTTTCGTATAAATTTAATGTGTGATAGTACTCGTCTTTAGGAACAAAAAATGTTAACTTCTGTACGTTTGAGTGACTTCGGACACCGGGTGTAGGGTGTCCTACATTTAAGAAACGTGTAGTTTAATTAGTACCACTTAATTAGTATAGCTGTAAATATTTTTAAAGTATGCATCTTAGTCAACCAAGAAACTTTTGCATTGAGAGTTTTTCTCGATGTTTAGAAGGTTTAAGAGATATCGAATAATTGTGCACTAAATGGACACCCTGTATATTTTACAATCCTTGTAGTTTGCAGGGTGGTTTTGACCACACAAGGCACAGTGAAGATTTGCTACTGTGTAATCTACCACATTTTGACACATTTCTGCTGGCGTGTATGTCCTCACATTATTTCCTCTGTATAGATACCTCCACTATTATTAACAAGTGCGCAAATCAGTTACTGGTGCGAGATATGTTTCATTTCACTTCAAAATTGTATTTAGTTATATTTCAAATATGCCCCTAAAATAAAACTTAATTTAAATTTATCACTGGATTTAGTGACAGCAGACAACACCAAAAATTAATATTTGCCATTTTAGTATACCAGGTACAGGAATTAACTAAGTACATAGTATCAACCCCATTAAAAATCACAGATATTAAGGATGTGGTACTAGTGGTAGTAATAGTAGATTATAACCTCAAAGCAGATTGTTACATAAAGTTTATATAATAATTTCAAAGGAAATTAACACCTACGAGCTATTAAATATTACTTCATTCATTAAAAAGAGCCACTTTTACATACACTTTATGATACATACATTTATCAAGATTAAGAAAAAAGGCGCCATTTAAATTTTAAACCGTACTTACGAATTAGTAAAAGCTAGTATCTTCAAGATAATAATAATAATAATAATAATAATAATAATAATAATAATAATAAGAGTGCAAGTTTTTTTTTCATATTTTTTTCCTACTAAATCCAACCATAAAAGTTAACTATGGTATAATTAAAACAAAGTTATAAGTTGATATCCACTAAGACATACACAAAAAAAGAACAGAAAGACAAAAAACGACTACATCTTAATTGAGCAAAAAATAATTAAACGTACTTAAACTAACATGTTTACTTCAGGTTTTATATAATACTAATGATACCATGGTGTTATGCCATGGCGTTAAACCACTTTGTGTTGATATACCACAATAGAAAGAAGCTAAAGGGCGGGGGAGGAGGGAGATTGCCTCTAAAAAATTGTGTCACTCATAATAAAGTGGCAGGATGATTGATTGCCGTTCTACCTTTTTTTAATTGTTATAAATGTAACAAAATTTTTAAGATTTAATTTTATAAGAAAATTAAGAAGTAAAAATATAACAGATTTTAATGTCGAGAATAAAATATATTATTTGGCCCATTTTTTCATATTTCTATCATACAAAAAGAAAGATACATAGATTGATATTAAAATTTAGCACCTAAAAGTATACCAATTTTATTTATTTTCGTTTTAGTATTGGGTAGCATTTTTAAAAATGCAAATCTTGAGGTTAGAAAAGATACACACACAATGCCTTATTTCATAATTTAAATAAAGTAACTTTTTTCAACATTAATTAAATAAAAAAAAAGAAACTAGTCGGTAGGCGGTTTGGCCATCAACCTGCAATAATAAGTCGCTTAAGATAAAATTGTGCTAAATTGTATTGAATGCTTATACGACATAAATGTAAATATACAGGGTGCCCATTATTTATGGAATATAGTATATATCTCGGTAAATAATGGTGGTGGTCTAATTTTTTCTTGCAAAATTTATCGTTTAAGACATTCGTAGCTTTTGCTTTTGGAAAATTACACTCGTCTCCTGCATCGACTCGTGTAGTTTTCGTTGCGAAAGCTACTCATATCTGAAATTAGACCACTTGTTAAATTATATATGAAAATAATTTAGTGCTACTAAATTCGAGTAATAAAATGTTTATTTATAACTTTGTTTTTCCTTCAATAATATAGTGCTTCTTAAGTGCTACCTAGGTGCTCAAATAAAAAATTGAGTGCTTAACGTTTAAAAAAAACATTTTGTTAACTTGAAGTAAAATCAGCAGAGCATATATATTTTTTTAATGTAAATTAATACAAAAAGTTTATATAAACTCGAAAATAATTTCGTCCTAATTTAATGCTGCATGATTCACGTAATAAAACAATTTTTTGCTTAACAATATACTATTTTTTTAATAATATAGTGAATATATTTTTCAAAATATTTTGAAAATATTTGAAAAATATTCTAAAAAACACGTTTTTTAATTGGGGACTAAAGTAGCACTTAAAAATCACTCTATTATTAAAAAACTACAAATAACTCTGCTAAATTTAATTTAAAATCCCAAAATGTATATTAAAAAAAACGTTAAGCGGCAATTTATTATTATTTGAGTACTAAGGTAGCACTTAATAAAAAGTACTATATTATTAAAAAAAATAAACAAATATATTATTAAACAAAAAAATGTTTTATTACGTGAATCAATCAGCACTAAATTAGTACTAAATTATTCTCGAGTTAATAATTTTTTTTCAATAATTTATATTTAAAAAATATATATATACTCTGCTAACTTTAAGCTAGAAAACTTTAAGCACCCAATTATTTATTTGAATACTAAGGTAGCACTTAAAAAGCACTATATTATTGAAGAAAAAAAGTTAAATAAATAAACAAAAAAATTGTTTTATTACATGAACTTAGCAGGACTAAAACAGTACTCAATTATTTTATAAATTTCTTTGCATTAATTTACGTTAAAAAAATATATATGCTCTACTAACTTTACTTTAAAGTTAGCAAAATGTTTTTTAAGCGTTAAGCACTTAAAAAGCACTCTCATATTATTGAAGGAAATAAAGTTAAATAAATAAATAAATAAATAAACAAAAAAATTGTTTTTTACGCGAACTTAGTAGCAATAAGAAATTAGATTTTCTAAAAAAAATGTGGGACTAGGGGGTGGTGATTCAATTTTTAAAAATACTTTTTTAAAGATTTGTGTTCGAATCTAAAAAAACTTGCATTAAGAATAGTATTTTTAAAAATATTTTGTGGGTTTAGATTTTTTGAAAATATCTGTTAGAATAAGCAATAGAATGCATAAAAATATTTTTTAGAATTAGAGAATAAGGATTAGACTATTTTTGGTGTTTTAATATTGGGGACTAGATCTTTTTAAAATATTTCTTGGGATAAAGAATTAGATTTTTAAACATATTTCTTTGGGAATAGGGATTGAAAATTAGATTTTTTTTAAATATTTTCTTAGGACTAGGAATTGGGGCTTGGATCTTTAAAATATCTTTTGAGATTACAAGCCCCGACGCATATTAATTCGTCTACTTCCATTTTTTTAAAAGTCGCCCCACAATCTTTACTCAGAAATTTTATTAAGTACCCAAAAACCTTGCAAGAAGCGGTGTAAGGAAACCCCCTGATAGAATTTTATTAAATGTATGGTGTAGATGCAGATGCAGTGAAAGAGTCACGTTCTAGACCAGAAAAGAATTTAGGGAATAAAGATTGCGGGGTGATTTTTAATAAAAAATTAAAGTAGACGAATTAATATGCGTCGGGGTTCGTATAGGGATCGGCTCTAAAAAATAGGTTTAAATAGGTTACTAAGAATATTTTCTGGGAATTGGAAATGTTAATAGTATTTAAAAAATTCTAAATAGGGATTGGAAATTGAATTTTTTTAAACAAAAAATCAAAATGATTAGTAAAAAGTTTTACAAATCAATTTTTTTAAATATTTTTGAGATTAGGAATTGAGGATTAGATTGTTTTAAAAAGTTTTTTGAACTAGGGTGGGGATCGAATCTTTAAATATATTTTTTAGATTAGAGATTAAGGATTGAATTTTAAAAACTACTTCTTTGAGAGTACGAATTGAGTCTGAAATTTTGTAAAAATATTTTTAGGGAATAGTGGATTGGATCTTTAAAAATATTTTTTGAGATTAGGGATCGGATTTAGAAAAAAAATTTAGGATTAAGAATAGTATTTTCAAAAATAGTAAGATTAAGGACTAAATTTTTATAAAAATCTTTGGTTTATTTTTTCAAAATATCTGTTAGAATAAAGAATAGAATTCTTAAAATATTTTTTAAAGTTAGGCAATAAGGATTAGATTTTCCAAAATATATTTTGTGTTTGGGGCCTAGATCCTTTAAAAATGTTTTTTGGTTTTAAGGATGGAATTTTTAAAAATATTTCTTTGGAATTAGGAATTGAGGATTACAATTTTTAAAAATATTTATTGGGCCTGGGAATTGGGGACTGGATCTTTAAAAATATCTCTTGAGATCAGAGATAGGGTTTTTTATAAATTTTAAGATAAAAGATAATATTTATAAAATACATTTCTTGGGATTAGAGATTGGTAATCGGATTTAAGAAAATTGGAACTAAGAATTGTGAATGAAATTTTTTGAATTAAGTTTTTTTTTTTGAAAGATTAAATGTTTTAAAAAGTTTTTTGGGGCTAGGGTGGCGATTATTAAATAAAATTTTTAGATTAGGAATCAGATTTAAAAAATAAGATTAAGGATATTTTTATAAATATTTTTTTGAAATAGGGATTGCAAATAAGATGTAAGAAACAGGAAATAGGGATTGGGGAATGAATTTTTTAAATAATTTTGAGATTAGAATTAAATAACTTTAAAACTATTTCATTTGGGATTAGGGATTGAAGATTAGATTTTCAAAAAATATTTATTGGAATATTATTATATTGTTACGAATAGTACATACTGACTCATACATTCTAGATGTATGAGTCATCAACACCTGCATGTATGACTCATCGACGCGACTCATCGGCGTGACTCATCAACAGCTGCATGTATGATTCATCGGTTATGTTCTAGAACTTATGAAAGATATAAATTGGTCCGCGGGTAGAAGAAGCTCAGTTAATGTTTAACCGGCGTAGAGAAATGTACTTTGAATAATTAGTGAATAGTCGAATATTAGTGAATAAATAAATGTTAATAATTGTTGAAATAATACATAAATAGTTCTTATATAAATATCCTCAAATAAATTTGTAAATATCTAGCATTTAAATAGTTCATTAAATAGTTTATAGTTATAGTGTTTTTAATTAAATGTATTGTAAATAATATCTCTTTTATGAATAGACGATTTAAACAGCATTTTTGTTATTATTTTAAAAAGAACGTTACAATATATAGATTGGGGATTGGATCTTTAAAACTATCCTATGAAATTAGCAATTGGATTTTTTAAAAATTTTAAGTTTAAGGATAATATTTAAAAAAATATTTTTGGGATTAGGGATTGGTAATCATCTGGTAAAAATTGGAAGTAGGGATTGGGAATTGAATTTTTTAAATATTTTTGAGATTAGAGATTAAAGATTGAATTTCTAAAAACACTTTGTTGGGATTAAGGATTGAGGATTAGATTTTTTTTTTAAGTTTTTTGAGGCTAGGGTGGGGTTTGAATATTCAAATATATTTTTTGAGATTAGGAATCGGATATTAAAAAAATAGGATGATGGATAATATTTTAAAAAATATTTTAGGATTAAGGATTGCTAATAGAATTTAAAGGAATTGGATTAGAAATTGAGTTTTTTAAATATTTTGAGATTAGGAAATTTTTTTAGGATGAAGTATTTTTAGTAGTAATTTAGTAGAAGTTTTAAAAATATTTTTTGGGATTAAAGATTCAATTTTTAAAGATATTTTTGGATTTAAATTTTTTCAAAATAATCTGTTAGAATAAGGGATTGAATTCTTAAAACTATTTTTTAAATTAGGAAATAAGGATTAGATTTTTCAAAATATTTTTTGTGTTTAGATATTAGACTAGATCTTTTCTAAATAGGTTTTGGGACTAAGGATTAGTTTTATTAAAATATTTCTCTAGGATTAGGGATCGAGGATTAGATTTTGAAAAAATATTTATTGGGACTAGGGACTGGAGATTGGATCTTTAAAAATATCTTTTCAGATTAGGGATCGGATTAAAAAAAAAATCTTAGGCTGAAGTTTTTTTAGTATCATATTTTTGGGATTAAGTATTAGATTTAAAAAATATTTTCTTGGAATTGGTGATTAATTAAATCCTTAATTCAAATCACGGATTGGTAATAAATAATCCAGGGAATATCCCACTCTGTTTGCAACTGAAGTATTGTAATGAGCGCGGTCAGCCTTTTGAACTCTGCCGTCGAATGTTCGAGAATGCGTGACTCATCAACATCTGCCGGTGTGGTTCGCCGGCGCCTGTATGTGTGATTTATCAGCGTGAGTCATAGACGGCGAGAAAAATCAATAGACCTTCTAGAAGAATCTAGTGCATGTTCTAGAAGATTGTACGGTATATATGAAAACGCCGGCTGGCACGGAAGGGAATCAATTAGTGAACCGCGAGCAATTAGACGTGTTAGTAGTCGCAAGTGGTAATAGATCAATATCTGAGTAGAATATAAATTGTGTGAAATAAATATTGCGATTAAATATAAATAATAGTTAATAGTTAGTTGATAATTGTGTTTTGTAAATTAGTTAAGATTGAATTAGTGTGTGTTAAGTGTGAATGTTTTCTCTTTATTAATAGATGATTTTAAACAGCATTTTGTTATTATTTTAAAAAGAACGTGGCAGTGGTGTCAGGAGTGGGGTTTTAAAATAAATAAAATCGTGTAATAAACAAAGTGCTGTGAGAATAAACTGTTAGTGTTAAAAACAATTACAACTAATAATTAAAATGACGATGAAATTGTTGAAAGATCTGAAGGTAATAGACTAAAACTGGAAGAACGGGACTTGGAAACAACGGGCCTTAAAAGCGTGTTAATAAATCGGCTAAGAGAATGGCTTTTGGAACAGAAGGAAGACCCTGACAGTTTCCTCTTCGAAATACCTGGACCCGCAATTGATACTAACGTGTTGTTAAGTAAAATGGAAGAGAATTCTAGAAAGTCTGAAGAAAATTCTAGAATATTAAAAGAAGAACTACTGCAAAAGTCCGAAGAGAATTCCAGAAAGTCTGAAGAAAATTCTAGAATGTTAAAAGAAGAATTACTGGAAAAGTCTGAAGAAAATTCTAGAATGTTGAAAGAAGAATTACTAGAAAAGGCCGAAGAAACTGTTAGAATGCTAAAGGAAGAAATACTGGAGAATTCCAGGAAATCCGAAGAAAACTCCAGAAGACTTAAAGGAGAATTGCTGGACAATGTCAAAGCGTTAGAAGATAAAGTTTTAGAGGAGTTGGAAAAACAAGATAGGGTAATAAAGATCGTAGAAGAGAAAATAGCCCAAATGCAATTACCACCAACAACTGAGAAAGATAGCGTAACTAAAATGTTGGAAGATAGAATGAGTCAACTACGGTTTCCCTCAATTGCTGAGTGGCCGTTTAATGAAGTGCAGAAACAATTTAAAGAAGAAAAGGCTCCTGACGTAGGTATAAAAGTAAAACCACCCACGTTCGATGGAAAGATACCTTGGTCCACCTACTACAAACAATTTGAGGCGGCCGCTGGGGCCAACGGATGGACAGGCAAGGAAAAGGCCGTTTCTTTAACTGTGGCTTTGCGTGGAGACGCGTTGAACGTCCTGCAAACAATCCCAGCAGGACAGGAATGATTACCAGTTATTAGTGTCTAGATTGGAGATGAGATATGGAGACGCGCATCTTCAACAAGTGTATCACGCGCAAGTGAAGACTCGTCTCCAGAAGAATGGAGAAAGCTTTCAGGAGTTTGAAACCGATGTTGCGCGGCTTGTCCGTTTGGCGTACCCTACGGCACCTGAATAATTTCTGGAACAACTCGCTGTGCAGACCTTCATTGACGGACTAAGAGACGGGGAAACTCAGCAATCATTAAGGCTGGCACGAACAAGAGTAGTATAGCTATGTTCGTTCTAGCGCAAAATCCCATGTATTTTCTTATGAAGGTTCATTTTACATTTCAAGGTCATCCGCGAAATTCTAGGTTCATTTGCATATCATTCGCGGGGTCATTAGCGGATCATTTGCATATCATTCGCGGTGTTATGTATGTATCATTAACGGTATTATTTGCATATCTAATTAATTTAATTCGCGGGGTCATTAGCGGATCATTTTTTATATCTCGCGGGGTCATCTGCATATCTCATCTCTCTCTCCTCATTTCCAACTTGTCATCATTTCCCGCTGAAAGATTTGAATTCCTAGCGCTGCTAATGCCATCTATCGGTGACGTCATATGATCGGTATAGTAGATTTCTATACGCCTGTAGATAGGCAACCCGCTATACTTTTTTACAAAACCAATGGAGCCAACAGGGTTTGAACCGGGGACCGCTCGAATGGTAGCCAGCCAATGCATCCACTACACCAACGAGGTAATCTATTAAAGCACTGTAAACTGGTTATAAAAAAAAATTGTTGACTAGCGACCACGTACTCATAATATAATACAATTAATTTTAGGTATAAATCTAAACGTGATACATTATTATTACTAAATTAATTTATTAAAATAAAAATAACTCAGAACTAAATTATTAATATCAAGAAATTTATTTAAAAAAAACATTTCAATTCTAAACGTGTACAGGAGTTATTTATAAAAATGCTTTCACGTATATTTGATTAAATCCAATTTATTTAAAAATAATTCCCGGAAAATATTTATAAATATTGTACATTAATAATATTAAATCTTTAGGATTCCAAAATTATAAGCCAATTATGATTATTATCATGAGTCATTGAGATGAGACAATTATTAACCTTATATGAGCCAATCGTGAAGAAACTCAAGAAATTTTTCTTGATACATCTTAAATA
Organism: Agrypnus murinus; assembly: GCA_929113105.1. Lineage (NCBI taxonomy): Eukaryota > Metazoa > Arthropoda > Insecta > Coleoptera > Elateridae > Agrypnus > Agrypnus murinus. The sequence goes on along the minus strand of OV816027.1, from coordinate 87,120,438 downwards.
TAACAATTTGAAAACTATATACAGATATTATTACTACATGAGCCCCGTAACATCAGTCGATCCGCGGCTTTTTATATCAATACAAACTAATTAGTCGTGTTGTTTTCAACATTCTTTAACACTACTTTCAACCATAAATAAACAAACGTTCTTACGAATGACTGAAAGGAATTTAGATATTATAAATAATTTGTTAAGAGATCAAAGCTACTGTCAATCACTTGTCGGATTATCTCTGTTGCAATTTTAAAAAAGTTAATGAAGCGTGAATCAAATCTCTATGATTCATTTGAAAGCAGAAATACTAAACAAGTGATTCTCATATGCATGCGCGATAGTTATAAGTTTAAGCGATAACAAAATGATTGGAATTTCTTATTGTCAATACATATATCAGGGTTAGATTTAATAATTCGATATACATTTCACCTTTCAAATATAAATTTCATAACAAAAGAATTAGCTTTTCTTGGAAGCGAATTTAAAAAAAAACATTTCAATTTTAAACGTAACTGCATTCAAACAAATACAAAATAAACAAAAGGCGCTTAAACAAACACATTATTAAGCCTTCAAAACAATTATCATTCTGTTATTGTTGAGTTCCAAGGAATTGTGGGTCATAGATTTTCTAAGCCAGTTTAAAATCATTAGCAAAGACGCGTTTTAGCTAAAAATGAGATCGGTAAGGTAAAAACATGACGTCTTGATTGTAAACGATGATTTCACCATTGCTAATGAATTTCCAATTAGCGGGTGTAGAAAGTTAAAATTCAAACATGAAAAACTATTGGTTTAATCGAAATATTTTAAAAGTTGCCGACGGCTAATTATTATTTAATAGCAACCGTAAATTCTGAGTAAATCTGTTTGGATATTTCCTGAAGCCTAAATCAATTTTGTTTGTATTAAAATCTAAAAATTTCAGAAAAACGGTTTTAAAATAAATTGTATATAGTTATACATTGTGAAATAAAAAAAATGCAAGAATAAAATACGTACACGGATTAAACTAAACTATATATATTAAGAAATATTAATTACGGCTTTTATAGCATCTCACAGGAAAAAGATTACAGTCAATCAAGATCACAACACATATCATTAACTAGATATCATAAATAAATATTATATATATTGAAGGTAAAGACATGAGTATATCCATCGTTTGACTAATGTCTATTTATTAAAACAAATAAGTTATGAAATGAAGCAGGGAGTCTATTCAATGAACATTGCCTAATACTTTTATGATTTTTCTAGCCTATAGATCAGCAGTTAGAAACACGGGCCTGCTAAATGCCTGCAATTCACCTACCCTATCAATATGTTGTACAATTTTAGATATGTAATGTATACGTTTTGTTTCTTACTTAAGTCTATTTTGTTTGTATGTTTGTAATATTTAGACATTTACGAAAATTAAATCAAGCTGAACAGCAGATTACTATTTTAAATTTAATAGATCATACGAATTATCTTAACCTATTCTGAATTACTGCTTTGTATAAATTGTACATTGTTTGTAAATGCTCTCTGAACTAAAATATTCATATATGAGAGAAATGTTATATAAGTCAATACAGCCCTATAACTATCATTTATTGAGCTATACAAAGAGATTTATATCTACGCTAAACTAAAGATTAATAGAAGTATTGCATTCCTGATATCATAAGATAACGATAAAACACATGATTATTCTTAGACTAAGGTCTAATTTAGGTAGTCAAAATGTAGGTAATCGAATTGTAGGTACATATCATGATGTGATATCATACAATTATATTCTAGTAAGAATTGTAATAAAGCCACTGCTATAAATAACATCATTCTTTATCACGATCATCTATCATTATCAAAATCATCTAATGTCATGCAGAGTCAGCAGCTAGCTCCTAAGTTCGTATATGCGAGAAACTCTCTACCCGCTCTGAACAATCAATTACAAAAACTGGATGAGTTTCGGACGTATAGGTAGATAATTCCAAATTTTAATCCGTTTTCATTAATGAGTAGACCTAACATAACATTAGTTTTACCGTAGGAAGAAGGACCGCTCAGAATTGCTCTACAGGAAACAGTCTGACACTAGGTTATTCAGATCAAATATTACTTACAAATCGGAAAGGATATCTATGAAACTCGTGCTGAATTAAATGTAGGAACCTGAATGCGTGGCAGCATCCGTCGCTATTGCATCAACCGTTTCTTCGCATAGCTTTTAGTTTATCTGTGAGAAATTCTATTTTATTTAGTACATAAGGCGTAGATTAGATTATTAATCTACCCAAAAGATTCACCAAACATGGACCTGCTAAATGCCTGCAATTCACCTACCCTATCAGTATGTCGTACAATGCAAACATTTAATATTATTATTAAAATTTTATAAATAAAAACGATAAAAGAAGTTTATAGTTTTCATTTATTTTTATGTTAAACATATACGGTAGCAGGATCTAGATCGATGTATACAAATTCATATATGACAGAAATGTTATGTATCTCAATACATACCTAAAACGTATTCTTCGTATATTCAGTAAGAGCTACCCATTTTTTCTAGACATTCGAATTTTGAACAGCTTAATAATATGTTTTCTCATTTAATCATAATTAGGTTGACTTTATATAGCATTTTTCAGGAAAACCTTCTTCAGAAAAACCCTAGTGATTATTTAATTTACATAAAAGAAAAAATTTAAAACATTTGATTACACAATAATCCCATTTTCGATACCTTCGAAATATAAGTCTATAACATATGTTTAGGTCTTTATAACTTTCAAACACAGGGTAGTTACCTCTTGCAAAATTTACAGTTATGAGAACCCTGAAAACTTAACCTGGAGAAATAAATCAGATAAATATTTTACTTTTATTGAAACGATAAATTTGCATACTAATATATGAAAATAATATAATGTATAATGCCTGATAAATAAAATTGAAATTATTCTTATTCTTTTACAATGAAATTATTCTTTTACAATGAAATTTGTTTTGAAAAAACACGATGAAACGTTATGTATATTAATGCAGGAGTTCTGTTAACGCATTCGTTATTTAGAGATTCACTTATAAGTACACTATCTATTTAGCTGATTCAATAAAAATTTCGTTATTTTAAAATTCCTAACAAGGGACCTACTGATAAGCGTTATATTATACCAGGTACGTATGATACTCTACTACTGATTGCATACCTGATGAACGCAGTTGTACAAAGTAATATAGGATATACGTTACAGAGAAGTTTAATTTTCCGTGCAACAAATGACCTATATATATATATTTTATGTACTACAATGCTGACATTAACATATTTAGCGCATACCTGTTGAACATAGCTCTACAAAGTAATATTTAAAAGACTTAAAAGGCTTATATTTTAGAGATCGGATACAGTCGCATATATTCCTGTATATTACCTCTAAATTTTACTTTAACAATACATGTAGTCAGGTTTGGCGTAAATAACAATTAGGGATATCAAAGCCATACTAACTGAACGCTAACATAATATGCTCTACAGGTCAAACTCAATTAATTAACCCTGGGGCTATACATCCTTAGACTAGAAACAGTCTTGAAACAAAAATGGCTGAGTCCACCCTGTTAGACAAGAAATCAGAGTATGGGCGTGATAAATAAAACATATAAAGTTATTTTACAAACATTTATTTAGTATACATAACATAATACAAGAATATAGATCATAAGTTGTTTTCTATGACGACTGTTGTAGTTCTACGGGTCTCTGAGTCGTCGTATGCCCTCGCAGCAATACTAATACGTATAAAGTCCGACGACTGACTCATTGGAACTGTACCGGTAGCCCTTTCCTTGTTCAACTCTTCGTTACTATCATAGTTGGTAAACGAGGAACCACATTCATCAATACCCCAAATGCATGGCTGAAGTCATATCTTCTTCTTCTTCTTCGTCTGCCTCATCGATATCAATAGGTCCATTTGCTTCCTTTACCAGAGCCGTCTTTACAACATCTGCGTTATTATGTACGTTTTTAAATGCCTTTTATAACTGTCGATGCGTGAAAGATATTTGAAGCAATTAGAACACCGGACTTTGATTGATTCGTGAACGCTTTTCGTATGTCTTTTAAGCTGTCAGAGCTTGAAAAAGTTTTGACACAGCTAGAACAGCAGATTCTGTTTGAATCGTGTATGGTTTTAACGTGTCTCTTGCAGGTGAATGGCCTCGCGAAAGACTTGAAGCAAACCGGACACTGTATTTTGCAATCCTGTCGACCAGAGCCATTCTTCTTCTTACGCTGCTCCATCTCGACTAATGAAGGAACAGGAACACTATCCGTCTATTTATACTGATCGACCAGAGCAATCGGTTGTTCTATCCTACGTTGAGAAAATAATTATACTATGTAAGCTTAGATACGCTACATATGATTGCGAGCCTGAGTATAAGCATAAACCCTATACTACAGATTTTTATCCTTTTTTTCATTATATCTACTACAGCCGAGGTGAAGAATAGGTACATTTAACATGCGTATGCTACAATTATCTAATTTCTAGTTTTCTAGACGTAATGTAATTTTGAACAGATTTTAACCCTTTTCGTTATATCTACTACCCTTGTAAGCGATGTCTACATATACGTTCTTATTGTTTATACACCATATAGATATTCGTAGCATCTAAAGTAAACTCTTATTTAAACGTTATTTTGCAATATATCATACATTTCAGCAGCTCGTATGATTATCCGTCTCTATCGTAACCCAGTATGTAAGGACATTATGTTAAATACTATCTCATACATGTAAATAAACATTTCTTTAAAGAGTTTGTTAGGTCACCTAATCTGTTATAATATTACTATGATATTAGATCTCGTCGATTACAGTTTTACCATTAGGACATACTTAGTAGGTTATATGTGCTAAGTAAAATAATAAACAGATATTTCGAAAATTTTATGCATTCTTGAGAGAACGGGGTATAATATTTAAAAACACACTGTAGAAAACATATCAGCAGAGAAAGGGAATACATAAATACAGTATGTTTTGTATGATGAGTTGTCGTCAGTTTAAAAGAAATAAGTTCGTCGCCATATTTAAACGTTATTTTACAATACATCATACATTTTCAATAGCTTCGAAATACGCAGATATGTAATAATATACTATATACTCTTGTAGGTTATTCAACGTATCTATAGTAAACTCTTATGATTAATAATAATCTGTAACCTTATTGTTTTTTATTACATCACAGGTTAGAGCATACGAATATAATTTAGGTTAGATTAGGTTAGAGCCTACGAATACATTTTTAGGGCAGAACGTAGGGAGCAGAGTAAGTACAAAACAACATACTTTCATACAAGAACGTTTATTGATACGAGTAGTTTGACGCTACTTAAAACATAATACATAACTTATATATATAATATCTATTAAAATAGTACATTTCGTATACACTAATAATGGTACTACATACCCGACTATAAAGTAAACATGGTAAGTATAACAGCAGTTTAAAAGAATAGATAGTAAATATAACTATATCTAATTATTTTATAAAATACTATGTTAACTAAGAGGTTATATACAGAATATATACGCCTGTATTCGACCTCTAGAGGGTTCATAAGACTAGACTAGACCAGACCAGACCACACCAGACCAGACTAGAGCAGACCAGACCAGACCATACTAGACCAGACCAGACCAGACCAGACCAGACCAGACCATACCAGACCAGACCAGACCAGACCATACCAGACCAGACCAGACTATAGATGATAGATAGTAAAATCATGAACAATTATACCACCTGTAATATAATAGAGCTTACTTGATATTTTAAAATTAGTGGCTGAATCTAATTATTACAGAAATTCAATTGTAGAAACTGAAGATGTAATCTTTAAAACATCTAAAGTTAGAAGTTTTTAGTAGTCAGGTCAGATTAATAGAGGGTGTTATAATCAAATCGTTTTTTTTTAGAAACTATTTGTTTTGTAAGATTGGCGCCGTAAAGAAAAACAACATAGCTGTAAAGACTAGACCAGACCAGACCAGACCAGACCAGACCAGACCAGACGAGACCAGACCAGACCAGACCAGACCAGACCAGACCAGACCAGACCAGACCAGACCAAACCAGACCAGACCAGACCAGACCAGACCAGACCAGACCAGACCAGACCATACCAGACCAGACCAGACCAGACCAGACCAGACCAGACCATACCAGACCAGACTAGACTAGACTATAGATGATAGACAGTAAAATCATGAACAATTATACCACCTGTAATATAATAGAGCTTACTTGATATTTTAAAATTAGTGGCTGAATCTAATTATTACAGAAATTCAATTGTAGAAACTGAAGATGTAATCTTTAAAACATCTAAAGTTAGAAGTTTTTAGTAGTCAGGTCAGATTAATAGAGGGTGTTATAACCAAATCGTTTTTAGAAACTATTTGTTTTGTAAGATTGGCGCCGTAAAGAAAAACAACATAGCTGTAGTCTTGATTTTGAAATTGAGATAGCTCGGAACAAAACGATGAATACAAAGTTTAGAAGTTTATTTCAAAATTCTGTGATAAAAACATTAATTCTTCTTTACTTTACTTTAAAACCCAAGATTGCATGATAAATCAATATAATATTAATATAAATGATTAAATTAAATGAAGCAATCTAGGTTAGACTCCCAAAAATTATATTAAGGTTATAGATTTTAGACTCCGGTTGTTGCAAAGATTCAAGAATCTCTATTAAGATTAGTTCATAAAACATTTATTAGGCTAGAGCATGTAGCTACTTACAAAAAATCTCTATTAAGATTAGTTCATAAAATATTTATTAGGTTAGACCAATGTAGTTACTTACAAAATCGTCATTAACATTCGAAAAACTTACATATAATATTAGTTGGGTTACAGTCTACGAATATATTTTAGGTTAGATTTAGGTCGCGCGCGACCTAAATCTAACCTAAAATATATTCGTAGACTGTAACCCAACTAATATTATATGTAAGTTTTTCGAATGTTAATGACGATTTTGTAAGTAACTACATTGGTCTAACCTAATAAATATTTTATGAACTAATCTTAATAGAGATTTTTTGTAAGTAGCTACATGCTCTAGCCTAATAAATGTTTTATGAACTAATCTTAATAGAGATTCTTGAATCTTTGCAACAACCGGAGTCTAAAATCTATAACCTTAATATAATTTTTGGGAGTCTAACCTAGATTGCTTCATTTAATTTAATCATTTATATTAATATTATATTGATTTATCATGCAATCTTGGGTTTTAAAGTAAAGTAAAGAAGAATTAATGTTTTTATCACAGAATTTTGAAATAAACTTCTAAACTTTGTATTCATCGTTTTGTTCCGAGCTATCTCAATTTCAAAATCAAGACTACAGCTATGTTGTTTTTCTTTACGGCGCCAATCTTACAAAACAAATAGTTTCTAAAAACGATTTGGTTATAACACCCTCTATTAATCTGACCTGACTACTAAAAACTTCTAACTTTAGATGTTTTAAAGATTACATCTTCAGTTTCTACAATTGAATTTCTGTAATAATTAGATTCAGCCACTAATTTTAAAATATCAAGTAAGCTCTATTATATTACAGGTGGTATAATTGTTCATGATTTTACTGTCTATCATCTATAGTCTAGTCTAGTCTGGTCTGGTATGGTCTGGTCTGGTCTGGTCTGGTCTGGTCTGGTCTGGTATGGTCTGGTCTGGTCTGGTCTGGTCTGGTCTGGTCTGGTCTGGTTTGGTCTGGTCTGGTCTGGTCTGGTCTGGTCTGGTCTGGTCTGGTCTGGTCTCGTCTGGTCTGGTCTGGTCTGGTCTGGTCTGGTCTGGTCTAGTCTTTACAGCTATGTTGTTTTTCTTTACGGCGCCAATCTTACAAAACAAATAGTTTCTAAAAAAAAACGATTTGATTATAACACCCTCTATTAATCTGACCTGACTACTAAAAACTTCTAACTTTAGATGTTTTAAAGATTACATCTTCAGTTTCTACAATTGAATTTCTGTAATAATTAGATTCAGCCACTAATTTTAAAATATCAAGTAAGCTCTATTATATTACAGGTGGTATAATTGTTCATGATTTTACTATTTATCATCTATAGTCTGGTCTGGTCTGGTATGGTCTGGTCTGGTCTGGTCTGGTATGGTCTGGTCTGGTCTGGTCTGGTCTGGTCTGGTCTAGTATGGTCTGGTCTGGTCTGCTCTAGTCTGGTCTGGTGTGGTCTGGTCTGGTCTAGTCTAGTCTTATGAACCCTCTAGAGGTCGAATACAGGCGTATATATTCTGTATATAACCTCTTAGTTAACATAGTATTTTATAAAATAATTAGATATAGTTATATTTACTATCTATTCTTTTAAACTGCTGTTATACTTACCATGTTTACTTTATAGTCGGGTATGTAGTACCATTATTAGTGTATACGAAATGTACTATTTTAATAGATATTATATATATAAGTTATGTATTATGTTTTAAGTAGCGTCAAACTACTCGTATCAATAAACGTTCTTGTATGAAAGTATGTTGTTTTGTACTTACTCTGCTCCCTACGTTCTGCCCTAAAAATGTATTCGTAGGCTCTAACCTAATCTAACCTAAATTATATTCGTATGATCTAACCTGTGATGTAATAAAAAACAATAAGGTTACAGATTATTATTAATCATAAGAGTTTACTATAGATACGTTGAATAACCTACAAGAGTATATAGTATATTATTACATATCTGCGTATTTCGAAGCTATTGAAAATGTATGATGTATTGTAAAATAACGTTTAAATATGGCGACGAACTTATTTCTTTTAAACTGACGACAACTCATCATACAAAACATACTGTATTTATGTATTCCCTTTCTCTGCTGATATGTTTTCTACAGTGTGTTTTTAAATATTATACCCCGTTCTCTCAAGAATGCATAAAATTTTCGAAATATCTGTTTATTATTTTACTTAGCACATATAACCTACTAAGTATGTCCTAATGGTAAAACTGTAATCGACGAGATCTAATATCATAGTAATATTATAACAGATTAGGTGACCTAACAAACTCTTTAAAGAAATGTTTATTTACATGTATGAGATAGTATTTAACATAATGTCCTTACATACTGGGTTACGATAGAGACGGATAATCATACGAGCTGCTGAAATGTATGATATATTGCAAAATAACGTTTAAATAAGAGTTTACTTTAGATGCTACGAATATCTATATGGTGTATAAACAATAAGAACGTATATGTAGACATCGCTTACAAGGGTAGTAGATATAACGAAAAGGGTTAAAATCTGTTCAAAATTACATTACGTCTAGAAAACTAGAAATTAGATAATTGTAGCATACGCATGTTAAATGTACCTATTCTTCACCTCGGCTGTAGTAGATATAATGAAAAAAAGGATAAAAATCTGTAGTATAGGGTTTATGCTTATACTCAGGCTCGCAATCATATGTAGCGTATCTAAGCTTACATAGTATAATTATTTTCTCAACGTAGGATAGAACAACCGATTGCTCTGGTCCATCAGTATAAATAGACGGATAGTGTTCCTGTTCCTTCATTAGTCGAGATGGAGCAGCGTAAGAAGAAGAATGGCTCTGGTCGACAGGATTGCAAAATACAGTGTCCGGTTTGCTTCAAGTCTTTCGCGAGGCCATTCACCTGCAAGAGACACGTTAAAACCATACACGATTCAAACAGAATCTGCTGTTCTAGCTGTGTCAAAACTTTTTCAAGCTCTGACAGCTTAAAAGACATACGAAAAGCGTTCACGAATCAATCAAAGTCCGGTGTTCTAATTGCTTCAAATATCTTTCACGCATCGACAGTTATAAAAGGCATTTAAAAACGTACATAATAACGCAGATGTTGTAAAGACGGCTCTGGTAAAGGAAGCAAATGGACCTATTGATATCGATGAGGCAGACGAAGAAGAAGAAGAAGATATGACTTCAGCCATGCATTTGGGGTATTGATGAATGTGGTTCCTCGTTTACCAACTATGATAGTAACGAAGAGTTGAACAAGGAAAGGGCTACCGGTACAGTTCCAATGAGTCAGTCGTCGGACTTTATACGTATTAGTATTGCTGCGAGGGCATACGACGACTCAGAGACCCGTAGAACTACAACAGTCGTCATAGAAAACAACTTATGATCTATATTCTTGTATTATGTTATGTATACTAAATAAATGTTTGTAAAATAACTTTATATGTTTTATTTATCACGCCCATACTCTGATTTCTTGTCTAACAGGGTGGACTCAGCCATTTTTGTTTCAAGACTGTTTCTAGTCTAAGGATGTATAGCCCCAGGGTTAATTAATTGAGTTTGACCTGTAGAGCATATTATGTTAGCGTTCAGTTAGTATGGCTTTGATATCCCTAATTGTTATTTACGCCAAACCTGACTACATGTATTGTTAAAGTAAAATTTAGAGGTAATATACAGGAATATATGCGACTGTATCCGATCTCTAAAATATAAGCCTTTTAAGTCTTTTAAATATTACTTTGTAGAGCTATGTTCAACAGGTATGCGCTAAATATGTTAATGTCAGCATTGTAGTACATAAAATATATATATATAGGTCATTTGTTGCACGGAAAATTAAACTTCTCTGTAACGTATATCCTATATTACTTTGTACAACTGCGTTCATCAGGTATGCAATCAGTAGTAGAGTATCATACGTACCTGGTATAATATAACGCTTATCAGTAGGTCCCTTGTTAGGAATTTTAAAATAACGAAATTTTTATTGAATCAGCTAAATAGATAGTGTACTTATAAGTGAATCTCTAAATAACGAATGCGTTAACAGAACTCCTGCATTAATATACATAACGTTTCATCGTGTTTTTTCAAAACAAATTTCATTGTAAAAGAATAATTTCATTGTAAAAGAATAAGAATAATTTCAATTTTATTTATCAGGCATTATACATTATATTATTTTCATATATTAGTATGCAAATTTATCGTTTCAATAAAAGTAAAATATTTATCTGATTTATTTCTCCAGGTTAAGTTTTCAGGGTTCTCATAACTGTAAATTTTGCAAGAGGTAACTACCCTGTGTTTGAAAGTTATAAAGACCTAAACATATGTTATAGACTTATATTTCGAAGGTATCGAAAATGGGATTATTGTGTAATCAAATGTTTTAAATTTTTTCTTTTATGTAAATTAAATAATCACTAGGGTTTTTCTGAAGAAGGTTTTCCTGAAAAATGCTATATAAAGTCAACCTAATTATGATTAAATGAGAAAACATATTATTAAGCTGTTCAAAATTCGAATGTCTAGAAAAAATGGGTAGCTCTTACTGAATATACGAAGAATACGTTTTAGGTATGTATTGAGATACATAACATTTCTGTCATATATGAATTTGTATACATCGATCTAGATCCTGCTACCGTATATGTTTAACATAAAAATAAATGAAAACTATAAACTTCTTTTATCGTTTTTATTTATAAAATTTTAATAATAATATTAAATGTTTGCATTGTACGACATACTGATAGGGTAGGTGAATTGCAGGCATTTAGCAGGTCCATGTTTGTTGAATCTTTTGGGTAGATTAATAATCTAATCTACGCCTTATGTACTAAATAAAATAGAATTTCTCACAGATAAACTAAAAGCTATGCGAAGAAACGGTTGATGCAATAGCGACGGATGCTGCCACGCATTCAGGTTCCTACATTTAATTCAGCACGAGTTTCATAGATATCCTTTCCGATTTGTAAGTAATATTTGATCTGAATAACCTAGTGTCAGACTGTTTCCTGTAGAGCAATTCTGAGCGGTCCTTCTTCCTACGGTAAAACTAATGTTATGTTAGGTCTACTCATTAATGAAAACGGATTAAAATTTGGAATTATCTACCTATACGTCCGAAACTCATCCAGTTTTTGTAATTGATTGTTCAGAGCGGGTAGAGAGTTTCTCGCATATACGAACTTAGGAGCTAGCTGCTGACTCTGCATGACATTAGATGATTTTGATAATGATAGATGATCGTGATAAAGAATGATGTTATTTATAGCAGTGGCTTTATTACAATTCTTACTAGAATATAATTGTATGATATCACATCATGATATGTACCTACAATTCGATTACCTACATTTTGACTACCTAAATTAGACCTTAGTCTAAGAATAATCATGTGTTTTATCGTTATCTTATGATATCAGGAATGCAATACTTCTATTAATCTTTAGTTTAGCGTAGATATAAATCTCTTTGTATAGCTCAATAAATGATAGTTATAGGGCTGTATTGACTTATATAACATTTCTCTCATATATGAATATTTTAGTTCAGAGAGCATTTACAAACAATGTACAATTTATACAAAGCAGTAATTCAGAATAGGTTAAGATAATTCGTATGATCTATTAAATTTAAAATAGTAATCTGCTGTTCAGCTTGATTTAATTTTCGTAAATGTCTAAATATTACAAACATACAAACAAAATAGACTTAAGTAAGAAACAAAACGTATACATTACATATCTAAAATTGTACAACATATTGATAGGGTAGGTGAATTGCAGGCATTTAGCAGGCCCGTGTTTCTAACTGCTGATCTATAGGCTAGAAAAATCATAAAAGTATTAGGCAATGTTCATTGAATAGACTCCCTGCTTCATTTCATAACTTATTTGTTTTAATAAATAGACATTAGTCAAACGATGGATATACTCATGTCTTTACCTTCAATATATATAATATTTATTTATGATATCTAGTTAATGATATGTGTTGTGATCTTGATTGACTGTAATCTTTTTCCTGTGAGATGCTATAAAAGCCGTAATTAATATTTCTTAATATATATAGTTTAGTTTAATCCGTGTACGTATTTTATTCTTGCATTTTTTTTATTTCACAATGTATAACTATATACAATTTATTTTAAAACCGTTTTTCTGAAATTTTTAGATTTTAATACAAACAAAATTGATTTAGGCTTCAGGAAATATCCAAACAGATTTACTCAGAATTTACGGTTGCTATTAAATAATAATTAGCCGTCGGCAACTTTTAAAATATTTCGATTAAACCAATAGTTTTTCATGTTTGAATTTTAACTTTCTACACCCGCTAATTGGAAATTCATTAGCAATGGTGAAATCATCGTTTACAATCAAGACGTCATGTTTTTACCTTACCGATCTCATTTTTAGCTAAAACGCGTCTTTGCTAATGATTTTAAACTGGCTTAGAAAATCTATGACCCACAATTCCTTGGAACTCAACAATAACAGAATGATAATTGTTTTGAAGGCTTAATAATGTGTTTGTTTAAGCGCCTTTTGTTTATTTTGTATTTGTTTGAATGCAGTTACGTTTAAAATTGAAATGTTTTTTTTTAAATTCGCTTCCAAGAAAAGCTAATTCTTTTGTTATGAAATTTATATTTGAAAGGTGAAATGTATATCGAATTATTAAATCTAACCCTGATATATGTATTGACAATAAGAAATTCCAATCATTTTGTTATCGCTTAAACTTATAACTATCGCGCATGCATATGAGAATCACTTGTTTAGTATTTCTGCTTTCAAATGAATCATAGAGATTTGATTCACGCTTCATTAACTTTTTTAAAATTGCAACAGAGATAATCCGACAAGTGATTGACAGTAGCTTTGATCTCTTAACAAATTATTTATAATATCTAAATTCCTTTCAGTCATTCGTAAGAACGTTTGTTTATTTATGGTTGAAAGTAGTGTTAAAGAATGTTGAAAACAACACGACTAATTAGTTTGTATTGATATAAAAAGCCGCGGATCGACTGATGTTACGGGGCTCATGTAGTAATAATATCTGTATATAGTTTTCAAATTGTTATATTTAAGATGTATCAAGAAAAATTTCTTGAGTTTCTTCACGATTGGCTCATATAAGGTTAATAATTGTCTCATCTCAATGACTCATGATAATAATCATAATTGGCTTATAATTTTGGAATCCTAAAGATTTAATATTATTAATGTACAATATTTATAAATATTTTCCGGGAATTATTTTTAAATAAATTGGATTTAATCAAATATACGTGAAAGCATTTTTATAAATAACTCCTGTACACGTTTAGAATTGAAATGTTTTTTTTAAATAAATTTCTTGATATTAATAATTTAGTTCTGAGTTATTTTTATTTTAATAAATTAATTTAGTAATAATAATGTATCACGTTTAGATTTATACCTAAAATTAATTGTATTATATTATGAGTACGTGGTCGCTAGTCAACAATTTTTTTTTATAACCAGTTTACAGTGCTTTAATAGATTACCTCGTTGGTGTAGTGGATGCATTGGCTGGCTACCATTCGAGCGGTCCCCGGTTCAAACCCTGTTGGCTCCATTGGTTTTGTAAAAAAGTATAGCGGGTTGCCTATCTACAGGCGTATAGAAATCTACTATACCGATCATATGACGTCACCGATAGATGGCATTAGCAGCGCTAGGAATTCAAATCTTTCAGCGGGAAATGATGACAAGTTGGAAATGAGGAGAGAGAGATGAGATATGCAGATGACCCCGCGAGATATAAAAAATGATCCGCTAATGACCCCGCGAATTAAATTAATTAGATATGCAAATAATACCGTTAATGATACATACATAACACCGCGAATGATATGCAAATGATCCGCTAATGACCCCGCGAATGATATGCAAATGAACCTAGAATTTCGCGGATGACCTTGAAATGTAAAATGAACCTTCATAAGAAAATACATGGGATTTTGCGCTAGAACGAACATAGCTATACTACTAACAAGAACAACTGATGATGCGCTTGCTCACGCTTTAGAATTTGAAGCCGCAAAACAAGCGTCCCGAGGTCACGGGCGTGTTCGGGCCGTTGTGGAAGAAGAGGAAGAAGGTTCTAAAGATCACCTAGAGGAGTTAGTACTGAGAGTTCTTCGGAAGGAAGAAAGCCGTAAGAAGAACTTCAAGAAGTTCGAGGGCCCCGTTGTTGGAATTGCGGCGAACAAGGGCACATCGTTGTGACGTCTTTGTTCACAATCAAAGCAAGTACATCCGACGGAAAAGTTAAAGGGGGTTGGCAAGAGAGGGCGAACGCTGACCATGAGTGAAAAAGCCCTGGAGATCACCATCCATGCTGTAACATCAAAGAATAGTACCAGCAGTTTGTTCGTAGATGGGAAGATTGCTAGCAGAATTGTTCCACTACTCATTGATACGGGGGCGACAAAGTCCATCATACGCCCTAGCGTTCTACGAACAAGTATGAAGCTGTTACAGACAACTACTCAACTCCGTACAGCGACAGGTGAAGTAATTCCAACACGCGGAGTGGCGAAGATGAAGATTGGCATTGGAAGTGAAGAACGTGATCATGAGGTGCTGGTAGCCGACATCACTGACGATTTCATCTTGGGAAAGGACCTCCTGAGAAAATTTGGTTTTACATTGGACTTGAAGGAGGGTGTTTTGAAGGTTGGTAACGAAGAACTTCCTTTGCACCCACGAGAAGACCTTGTCGTAAGGGTGTTGCTGACAGAAGATGTGATATTACCAGGTCGGAGCGAGATAATTGTCGAGGCAGGTTTGGATGGAGATCTTCTGGTAGGATGTGTGCGAATGATGGAGCCTGTCTGTGATAAGAAGATCCATAGTGGCATACTGGTGGGAAAAGCGCCGATCAAGGTTGGAAAGACAGTACCGGTGAGGCTTATGAACGTTAATGTGGATCCGGTGACATTAAAGAAAAGCACCCTTGTAGGACAGTGTGTGCCATTATTCCGAGTAGCCAGGTGTATGGCTGATGTTCCAAAACCAGTGCCCAACGACCATGGTGGAAAACTAGTGGGTATGATTACTAGTTCATGCGAAGACCTTAACAAAATGGAAGTGAAAGAGGTACAGGGTTTGATTCACCGATATCAAGATATCTTTGCTCTTGACGATACCCAGAAGGGACGAACCAATATTGTGCGACATAAAATCAATAGACGGAACTCTGGGCCAGTCCGACAGCAACCGAGACGTCTACCTCTAGCAAGGCGAGCAGAAGCCGAGAAAATCATTACCAATATGGAGGAACAAGGGGTCATCGAGCCATCCAGCAGTCCATGGGCATCACCCGTGGTCCTGGTCAGTAAGAAGGACGGGTCAACGAGATTTTGTGTGGACTATCGGCAGCTCAATAACGTGACCAAGAAAGACAGCTATCCCTTACCACGCATCGACGACACGTTAGATACCCTGTATGGTTCGCGATGGTTTTCGACTTTGGACTTAAAGAGTGGTTATTGGCAAGTTGAAATGGAACCGGAAGACCGGGAGAAGACCGCGTTCACTATTGGTTCTGGACTATGGCAGTTTACGGTTATGCCTTTCGGTCTATGTAACGCTCCGGCCACCTTTAAGCGTCTAATGGAGACCACCCTGAGGGGGCTGTCGTGGAAGACTTGTCTGGTATACCTAGATGACGTGATCGTGGTTGGAAAGTCATTCAAGGAACATCTGAAAAATTTGGAGGAAATGTTCCGGAGACTGCGTGCAGCCAACCTGAAATTGAGTCCGAAAAAGTGTCACATATTCCGAAAGGAAGTAAAATACCTCGGGCATGTCTTATCACAAAATGGAGTGGCAGCCGACCCCGATAAAATCCGTGCAGTCCAAGAGTGGCCAACACCGAGAGATAAACACCAAGTTCGTAGTTTTCTTGGATTGTGTACCTACTACATGCGTTTCGTTTCTGGGTTTGCCAATATAGCAAAGCCTCTGACAAGGTTAACTGAAGATGGGCGCGAGTATGTTTGGAGCGCAGAGTGCGAAACCGCTTTCCAGCAGTTGAAGCGTGCCTTGACAACAACACCAATATTGAGCTATCCACGGACCGAAGGGAAATTCATACTGGACACAGATGCAAGTAATCTGGCCATTGGGTGTGTACTTTCTCAGATACAGGATGGACAAGAAAAGGTCATCGGCTATTTTAGTAAGGTTTTGTCGAAAGCCGAAAGGAATTATTGTGTGACCAGAAAAGAATTATTGGCTGTCGTGAAGTCGGTTGAGCACTTCTACAAATACTTGTATAGACGGAAGTTTTTATTGAGGACGGACCATGCAGCGTTGAAATGGCTTCTACAATTCCGTAATCCTGAAGGCCAGGTCGCAAGGTGGATCGAACGATTATAAGGATACGACTTTGACAAGGGACATCGAGCGGGCACTAGTCATCGAAATGCCGATGCTCTTTCAAGAAGACCCTGTCCAACGGATTGCCGTCATTGCTCTCGTTTGGAGGAGAGGGTTTGCCAAGTATTAAGGACTACCATCGTCAACGACAATTGGTTGCCTTTAGAATTGCAACGACAACAGGAGGCTGATCCCGAATTAAAAATGGTACTGGAATGGAAGCGTGTAGGAGAAAGGCCTCGCTGGGAAGTAGTCAGCCCTCTCAACAGAACCCTAAAAGCATATTGGGCCCAATGGGAGTCCTTGAAGGTGGAAAACGATCTCCTGTGTATATCGTGATAGAAAAGCTCAAGAAGAACCCTATCTCCGGTGTGTCTTTTATCCCGTAGTCTTAATGCTTTCAAACGTTCAGATTGTCATTGTTGGTTAAAGGTATACAGGTCATTTTTGGGACACGGAAAGTTGCAAAATATTTATGATGATTTGTGATCTTTAAAAAAAACACTACACCAATATACTATACCACACACACCATGTCTCAACGGGAACTGGACAAAATGCCGAATGGACAAAACGCCGAATGGACAAAACGCCGAATGGACAAAACACCGAATCTTGGTCAAAACCCCGAAAACGGTCCGTGGACATATCACCGAATCTTGGTCCAAACGCCGAATGGAATATCTGGACAAATTGACGAACGCGGTCAAAACGCCGAATCTCATGTGTGGACAAATCGCCGAAAGTGGACATAACGCCGAAACACATCTATGGACAAATCACCGAAAGTGGTCAAAACGCCGAAAGGACTATCATAGGACAAATCGCCGAACGCGGTCAAAACGCCGAAAGTCATCTGTGGACAAAACGACGAAAGTGGTCAAATCGCCGAAACATATCTGTGGACAAAACGCCGAAAAATATAAAAAGATTTAAAACAGAGAGAGATGTTTACTATCCAAACTATACCTTACGTATTAATATTGGATCTTTAATTTGAAAAAGCATCTTGCAAAAATATTAAAAATACGATAAAGAAAATGTAGTATGTAAGAGTATTGCTTAAAATGATATTGCGAAAAACGTTGATACTACTTAATTTACACATCCTAAACGAACATTTGTAAAAAAGTCTCTCGAAGTAAGCAACTAAAAAAACACAAATATTGTATTTAATGTTGTAGTAAGTAGTAACATTTGTCACTACACTTTTTACTGATAGATACCTGCATCCTTTAATATCATTCAACGGAAGGCATTTATTAAACCAAAGCCAAGGTGTTCCAAATAGCGGTGAAGCAATAATGTTAGTTTGTCAGTTTCAATTTACACCCTTTACTTCAGGATTTGGTATAGATGCTAAATTCACTTTCTTAAATTAATTAATGATTTGCATGTAAAGTTATTTACCGTTGGGATCTCAGAAACTCACACGACAGACAGTAAACGAAGATTTAGGAAAAATTAGTTCGACTTAGTACTGCCTTGTCTTTATAATTATCAAAAGAATTACACCCTATTGAAAAAATAGTAATATATTAATATAAAGAGGAAACAATTGTCTATAATTTACGTCAAATAAGTTTTTTTGTACATTTCATAACAAACATGTAAGAGAGCGATAATAGTATATTAAAGAACAAGTTTTATAAGGGTTGATTTGGCGCACGAATCCCAAGTTAGAAAACGAGCCGCAGGCGAGTTTTTCTATGGGATGAGTGCGCCAATGCCCTTATAAAACGAGTATTTTATGCTATTTTTTCTAATTGGCGCCCCCTTTTTTCTTATTTTAATACAAAAAAAAATATTTTGGTCGTCTAGAGAATTTTGTGTTAGTTGGTAACAGTTGGTAACACTCGGCGCCCACTTGATTTTTTGAATCATTTGTCATCATCCGTCACTTCAAATAAATTAGTTATTACTTTTGTTACTTTATTAGTGTTACAAATAAATAAAATATGAGCGAAGACAACTTAATTTGCACTACGCCCGAAATTCGCGAAATTGCCGAAGCAACAACGCAAAATTTGTTGCCTGACAAATCAGAAGGGGCATACAAAAAACAATTTGCCAAATTTAAAGACTGGCGAAAAGAAAATAATATTCAAACTGTCTCAGAAAATGTTGTGTTGGCATATTTTGAGTCCCAGCGGCAAAAATATAAACCTTCCACTTGATCAATTTCTTGACATTTTTGAACTTGGATGCTTCATATTGCTTGAAACGGCTACAATATTGGGTGTCATCGGCACTTGTTCCTTTTACATAGCAGAATTTGTCTTTCGAGTAGCTACTAGAAAAGAAAATAGAGAAGCAAAGATGATTAAATCGATGATACGTGTCTTGTTTAAAGTACCATAAAATTACAAACATGAATTGGACTTACTGATTTGTCCAAGCAGATTTGATGTAGGTACGAGACTTGTTTATGTTACTAATTAGGAATATCCAAAACCTAACCTTCTTTCCAAGTAAAAATAGACCATAACTTCAAGTGAAATTTCATGTAAGTAACAATCAACAAACAGCGAACCAATTCAACGATATTAATTGAAAATTTATCGGAGGTTGACAATTTTGACAGATACTTGCAGTTTGAAGTTGTCACATTCCACGCATTACCCATCCAACCCTTAAAAACTAAATAACCCTATAATTCATTAAAGTACAGTGTACTTTTATAGATAGCCATAAACGACTCCTACTGATAGACGTTAATAAACGTATTACAAACGCAAATTAGAAAAAGTTAATTATTTTATTCACACCCAGAAACAGCTTCTTTTAAATGTATCTGCTGTAACGAACTCTTTAATTTAAACTAGGATTTCGTGTGAATTATTTAATTACAGAAAAATCTCTACAATTAACAAACTAATTAACAAACAAGAAGACTAATCACTAAAGGAACTTATTTATTTAACACTTTGAGATTATTTATTTTAAACGCACAATTCTATCATAATTATTTCCATTGAGACCTATGGAAAGATCTTGAGCGCAGTCGGAAACCTAATGTGCTAATGGTCCAATATAACCAACTGGTTTACTTTCTGTATGCAAAACACTACCAGCATTGGTGAAGATGCGTTAATGTGGAACCGGAAACTTAAGAGCACCCCTGTGGAGCAGTTTGCACCATTCTTCCGAGATGCCAAATGTATGAATGATCTTCGGAGACTATTGTTACTAGATCGTGCAAAGACCTTGATGGAACGAAATTGAAGAAGGTTCAGGACTTGGTTCTTATGAAACCCAGACCCATCCAACACCAACCGTGATGTCTACATTTAGCAAAGCGAGCAGAAACCGAGAAAATTATCACCGCATATGGAATACCAAGGGATCATTGAGCCATCAAGCAGCCCATGGGCATCACCGTTAGTCCTGGTAAACAAGAAGGATGGCTCAACGAGATTACAAGCCTCAGACCACACCCATACATCGGCAGTCTGGCGGAATGGTAGAACATAGGAATCAAACAATGGTAGAATATTTCATTAAAGTTAATAAATTTATTTTTTGTTTAGTTTACTTTTTTGAGGACTTTACTGTATACATTCATTTTTTTTAACCTTTCGCCTCTCAATGGAGGCTTTTTCAAAAAAAAATTATTGCATTATATAAAAATAAAAGGAAAAGTTAGATTTGTGAACGTGTACTGTTTCTTTTGATTAAAGTAGTAGCCGATTATCAAAGAGACTGGGATCAATATCTGCATCTGTTCCTAATGGCTTATCACGCATTGGTTCAGAAACAACCGAACAGTCGCCAGCTTATATGATGTTTGGACGCAAGTTACGATTATTACCGTTTGATCTGGAATTGAGATGTACACCTGTGGCACTCCTTGGTACATACGTAACTCCGATTTGCACCGAGACCTCAACATCCCAATGGTCAAGGAAAAGATCAAAATGTTTGCTGCCAAACAGCAAGCCAGGGTTCACCTACACGAAATCGCAGAAGCGCTTCAGCTATTGGACAACCAACATATTGTTCGAAGATTGAAAAGGATCAAACCATTCCAGCTTGTGTAGTGCAGTGAAAAGCAGAGCATAGTGCGTGGGCGAGAGTTTAATAGTCGCTAAAATACTAAAGGACATCGTCGAATGAATGAACTCTGGTTTGAGATGAACTGAGGTTTTAAGAGTATCAAAATAAAATTAATGGTTGGTCTTATATACCAGTTTTAATAGACAGACAGGTGTACGACCTGTGGGGCATGAGGTAGCTGGAAATAATTACGTCATCAAGTTAAAGAAGTTAGAAGTAAGGAGGATATTCACGACCGGACCCAAAAGAATAGCCAACTCTTGAGTGACCAGATGAAAACTATGTAGGAAGTGAGAGCTCAAGAAGGAGGATCATAAGATGGGGGTTTGGTTTTGCTATACAATACGCGAAGACATCGTGGATTATCACCAAAGGTACAGCGGAATTGGGACGACCAATACCTGGTGAAGAAACGAATAAATGACTGGATCTAGCGCATCCAGAAATTGCCAAGAGGGAAACCAAAGGTAGTACATTCTCATGGTTTGGCGCTCTATGAAGGGAATATTAACGTAGTCCTGGATCAGGACCGGGAAGATGAGGCTGAAATGACAGCCAATAGAAAAAGCCCTGTAGATAACTAGCCGACCTTTGGTAAATTTATGGCTGCGCTTTCCGAGACCGGAAAAGCTCGATTCGGAGTAACGGCTAGTAGACGACTTTAGCCAAATATTTGCCCATCGTCCGATTCATGCATGCTACCATAAGTAAAAAGAAATAGACCTCAATGGAAATAAAATATAATTGTGCGTTTAAAATAAATAATCTCGTAGTGTTTAACACTACGAGATTATTTATTTTAATTTAAGAGATTACTTATTTTAAGTTAAGGTCCAAGTGTACCCAAAAAACGTGTGTTGTCTTTTTCATAAATAATATAATAATGTGATAACTTTGGTTTTAAATTAATACTTAATAATAGGAATTAATAGGATAAATAATAGGAATGTTAAAAACTTACTTACCTAACTTGTTTTGGAAAACGACGTTTTTTAATAAAATTATTTCACATTTATGTTTTATGTAAAAAATTAATTTTAGCGAAACTGTATATTCAAAGTTAACCAAAAAATACCACTTAAGTTTCATTGTATTCGAACTATTTTCCCAAAATCTTAAGAAAATCGTATGTCTAGCAACGACGTATTACCTACTTTTTGCCAAAAAAGGCAGTTTTTTTGGCAAAAAGCAAGTTTTTTGACAATAACTTAGTCGCTAGAGATTTTCTTAAAATTTTGGGAAAATAGTTCCAATACTATGAAACTTAAGTGGTATTTGTTTAGTTAGCTTTGAATGTACAGTTACTGTAAAGTTAATTTTTCGCGTAAAAAATGTGAAATAATTTAATTAATAAACAACGTTTTCCAAAACAAGTTAGATAAGCAAGTTTTAACATTCCTAGAGTATTAATTAAAAACCAAAGTTATCACATTATTATATTATTTATGAAAAAACCATTATTAATTATGCGGTTAGATTTATGCACCGTATTTGGGTGTCTAAATGGCCCCTTTGTAATGATTTTTTAAATTTGATATAGTTATTCACAATATAAGTAAATCCACTGTGATTTTGTTTAGAATTTTTGAATGAACCGTTAAATTTTTTTTGGATACACTTGTTGGACCTTAGGATGATTTATCATAAGTTTGTTTAGTGATCATTCTTCTTGTGTGTTAATTAGTTAACCAAATGTTCCGTGTCGAAATTATATTATTGTAATGGTTCAATCTACCTTGCAGTCTGCCCCTTAGAGTTACGGAACTGCAGAGGCCATTTCAACGCGGCATGGTCCGTCCTCAACAAAAATTTCCGTTTGTACAGGTGTTTATAAAAGTGTTCAACAAACTTCAAAGACAGCTAATAATTTTTCCTGGTCATGCAATAATTTATTTTGACTTGCGGCAGAACCTTGCTGAAGTAGCCTATGACCTTTTCTTGTCCATCCTGTTTATGTATCTGAAAAAGTACATCCCCTATGACCAGATTGCTTGCGCCCGTGTCGAGTATCAACTTCCCATTCGTCCGTGGGTAGCTTAATATCGGCTTAATATTATATAAAGCCGTTTCGCACTCCCCGCTCCAAACATACTCTCGTCCATCTTCCGGTAAATTTACCAGCCGCTTCGCTATATTGGCAAATCCAGTAACGAAACGCCTGTAGTAGGAACATAATCTAAGAAAGCTACGGTCTTGGTGTTTGTCTCTCGGTGTCGGCCACTCTAAAACTTGGTCGGATGTTATCGGGATTGGCTGCCAGTCTGTTTTGTGATACGACATGCCCGAGGTACATCAGTTCCTTTCGGAATATGTGCCACTGTTTCGGACTTAATTTCAGATTGGCTCTACTTAGTCTTCAAAACTTCAAAACAAAACTCAGTTCTCTCGAAATGGTTTCCAACATATGCTCGAACACGGCCACGTTACATACGCCAAAAGGCATATTCGTGGACTCCCACAATCCGACTTGCCAATAAGCACTCTTCAAGTCCAAAGTTGAAGACTATCGTGAGCCAGATAGTGTATCTAATATTTTAGTGATGCGTGGTAGGGGATAGCTGTCCTTCTTGGTCACGCTGTTGAGCTGTCTATAGTCCACATATAATATCGTTGAGCCATCCTTGCTGACCAGGACTACCGGTGATGCCCAGGGGTTGCTTAATTACTCAATGATCCCTTGGTATTCCATATGCGGTGATAATCTTCTCGGTTTCTGCTCGCTTTGATAAAGGTAGAATCTCGGTTGGTGTCGGACGGGTCTGGGTTTCCTAAAGAACCAAGTCCTGAACCTTGTAACGAAGTTACTTATGTCAGGATTTAATTATTTATTGTATATGTATTTAGTATATAAAATTGCCATGCAAGTTTCGCCGCGTGATCTCGCTCTTCTCCGAGGAGCCAAGTCTCGCGTCCCCACCCGTCCTTTCCCTCTTAGCCGTTGGCACTCTCTCGCTCAACGCCCAGCCCCACTTATTTTGGTGGGTATATAAGCTGGCTCGCCGGACATTTAGCTCAGTCTCTTTCCGCTATAATAAAGAGAACAAATAGAAGAAGCCGAATACCGAACCAACCGATCAGAACCACTTCAGACAAGACCATACCGAACCGAACACAACCAAACCGAACATTACCGGATACCATACCGAACACAACCGAACCGAAAACTACCGTACCGAATACCATACCATACCGAAGTAATTTGGCTATTTGATGCTTATATCTGTAGCGGTCGATATTGTGATTAATAAACTAAAAGTTTGCTGAAGTGGTAGTTTTATTTATTTGAAGAATAGTAACAATACCGTAACTGTGAGTGTTTAAACCTGGACGAGGAGCCTTGGAGACCGTTTCTTCATGGGGCCCTTCTAGGGCCCCGCCGCTGACGAGTGTACTGGCGATAAAAAGTACTGGCGCCCGAGACCAGGCCGCATCTACCAACATTCTCCGACCGAAGGGCGTAGCAACCTTCTTCAATTCCGTTCCATCAAGGCCTTTGCACGATCTAGTAATCATACTCACTAATTTTCCAGCATGGTTATTGGATTATGGTCTCCGAACATCATCCATACATTTGGCATCTCAGAAAACTGGTACACACTGCTCCACAGGGGTGCTCTAAGTTTCCGGTTCCACATTAACGTTCATCATCTTCACCAATGCTGGTATGGTTTTACATACATGATTTCATGATTGTTTTAAGTATGGTACTCGTGTTAACATACCTCCACGTTCCTTCCCTTAGGAGGAAGTAATTGAGATACGCTCAATCAGCGCGCAATTGCATAGCAATTGCTCCCAGTAACTCACTGGTCGGAGCTAGGTTGCCTATCCACCCTCTACCAGCTATCCAGGTTAGTACCGGAGCGATTAACGTAATGCGTGCTCATCCGCCGGCACCCCCCGTCCTCTTTCATACGAGATCAAGTGCCTCGTCCAACATTAGGACTATTCCCCCAACTTAGGTCAGTACATCGGAACCCTCCTGTCCTCTTGCATACCTTCATAAGTTCCTTCACCGAGCCAGGGTTGAGGCCACTGGTTTTTAACTTGGGACTTGGTTTTTAAGCGGTTTTGCTACTCCAATTACCCAGTTATAGGCCTGGTCTGTGCTCCTGACAGAGCTTCGTAAGTTCGTTACAGCAGATACATTTAAAAGAAGCTGTTTCTGGGTGCGAATAAAATAATTAACTTTATCGCGCTCTTACATGTACAAAAAAACTTATTTGACGTAAATTATAGACAATTGTTTTCTCTTTATATTAATATGTCACTATTTTTTCAATAAGGTGTAGTTTTTATGATAATTATAAAGACAAGGCAGTACTAAGTCGAACTAATTTTTCCTAAATCTTCGTTTTCTGTCTGTCGTGTGAATTTCTGAGATCCCAACGGTAAATAACTTTACATGCAAATCATTAATTAATTTAAGAAAGTGAATTTCGCATCTATACCAAATCCTGAAGGGTGTAAATTGAAACTGACAAACTAACATTATTGTTTCACCGCTATTTGGAACACCTTGGTTTTGGTTTAATAAATGCCCTCCGTTGAATGATATTAAAGGATGAAGGTATCTATCAGTAAAGGTGTAGTGACAAATGTTACTACTTACTACAACATTAAATACAATATTTGTTTTTTTAGTTGCTTACTTCCAGAACAGTTTAGGATGTGTAAATTAAGTAGCAAAGGGATAATAATGGGAATTCGCGCAATAGATTTATAAGAGAAAGTTAGTTGCAGCCGTATACACGTGTTTCGCACTTATTAGTGCTCATCAGTACGACATAGCAGATAGAAGAAATAAAATTTTAAGCAACAAACTAGAAACAATGCATAACACAAGGTTTCACAGATAGCAGCCAACCACACATTTGTAGTTTCGGCTCGAAAATTTAATTTTTTCTATCTGCTATGCCGTACTGATGAGCACTAATAAGTGCGAAACACATGTATACGGCTGCAACTAACTTTCTCTTATAAATCTATTGCGCGAATTCCCATTATTATCCCTTTGTTATATGTTTATATACGCGCATTAATCTTGCTATTCATTTAAATTAAGTAGTATCAACGTTTTTCGCAATATCATTTTAAGGAATACTCTTACATACTACATTTTCTTTATCGTATTTTTAATATTTTTGCAAGATGCTTTTTTAAATTAAAGATCCAATATTGATACGTAATATTTTTCAGTAGTATTTATATTTTTCAGCGTTTTGTCCTCAGATATGTTTCGGCGATTTGACCACTTTCGGCGTTTTGTCCACAGTTGACTTTCGGCATTTTGACCGCGTTCGGCGATTTGTCCAGATATTCCTTTCGGCATTTTGACCACTTTCGGCGATTTGTCCACAGATGTGTTTCGGCGTTATGTCCACTTTCGGCGATTTGTCCACACATGAGATTCGGCGTTTTGACCGCGTTCGGCAATTTGTCCAGATATTCCTTTCGGCGTTTTGACCAAGATTCGGCGATATGTCCACGGACTCTTTTCGGCGTTTTGCCCAAGATTTGGCGTTTTGTCATAGAATCGTCTCAACAAACTTTTTCTTATCATTTGTGTGTTGTGGATTTACGTGACATACCAGTGGAGGAGTTTTTGCGTGTTCACCCATCGGAGTCTAGATCCCCTTCAGCGTCCCTTAATCCAGAATGCGAACTTTACCAATAGCCCGGGCAAGCATATCCCTCCCAAGAGTAGACAGGGCTTAGACCTAGGATTTGTCCACCTCGACCTACGGCTATATGTTCGCATCAATATCTCTTAAGGTGATAACGAGAACCTTACTCCGCTCTACGGTATCGCTGTTTGGCGCTTGGGTAACACCTGTGGGGCCTAAGCATATCGAGAATCTCCAGTTTTGACTAGTCAGTATTTCATAGGGGTCAATGAAGGCACTGGAAGCTGAATATTAACCAGCTTCAATGGATTAGTTGTTAGCATGCTTACTTCATAATCCCAGAGACGTAAGATCCCTAGCCCAGCCCAAGAAAAAAATGAAAAACGTGACTTTTCAGATAAGGATTGTAAACCGTAGGCACCGTATCAATGCGATGTTTTTGCATATTAAAAATTCTTACTCAGGGAGGAATTCCCCCATATTCGACGTTCATTTCTAAGCATTGATTACCTTCTGTCACTTAAGAACATTTTAATTTTTCGTAATAGATCGTTAAAGAACTAGCATTGGTGTAGACTTATAGAGGTTATGTAACAATTAAAAAACATAATAATTGTATTTGTCATTAATCCAATTTATAATGATCAAGTTACATTTTTATCTCCATAATCTCATTTTAATGATTACGTTTGGTTTCTGATAGACTGTAGACAGTTTTTGTTCTAGTCTCTAATTTTTACTTTCTTATGTTTGACGTATATAAACGAATCGGTCTGGGAACTCGAAACACTTCCTTTAACAATTTTTTTCACGAAAAGGTAATTCAATTAATTTGTTTCTCCTTTGAACCGACTCTTTTTTTTCTCCTAAGATCATCATCATCCACAATCATAGATTACCTATTCGTTTTTTCTTTCATTTACGACCAGGTATTTCCAAACCACATTGTAGTATATCCAATTAGGAGAGTTCGGTGTCTGATTGTAAAAAGAACGGCGAATTTTAAATGGCCATTAAAAGCGTTTAAAAATCCACGCTCGAGGAGCTTTTAGTTTATGTGGTCCATTAGTCGGAAACAAAAGATGTGTGTGCTTCTCTGCCTCTTCGAGCAGCAGTTTCCACTTCTTTGCGGTTTCATGGGCCGGTGGCGCTGAAGTCGCCGCCAGCAGCGGCGCGAGTGCCGCCACAGCAATACGCTTGAACTGTTCCTAGACATCTGCTCATTCTTGTAGTTAGTTAGCAGTGGCGTAACTGGAGCGGAGCAGATTTTTCCGCGTACCACCCTTATATGTCAGCACCCTGTTTGTAGTTACGCCACTGCTACTTAAAATACTTTCTCACACACACTCTCTCTTCTGATGTCAAGTTTTCTTCTTCTTTGATGCTCCTTCAACACTTGCTCTATAAAATTGTGAAATTGGTTTCTGCGGCGAGACTGAAGACCTCCTTGCTCTTCATTATAAGTCGAGAGTAAACCATTCTTCATAAACTGCCGCGATTACAGTCGACGTTAATTAGTCGCGGAGTATTAAATATCGCCTTACATTTTCTCTACAGTATTGCTGTACATACATGTTGTTGGTGTTGTTTCGCCATTGTACGTTTTAACATTTTCTTTAAGGAGAAAATTAACTGTAAATACTGTATTTAAGGCACATCAGCATTAATTAATTAATTATAATTACAAAGCAGTTTAGAAAACATTCTCTTACTTAAATGGAAATATTACACCTGTATTGCTTATATTCGTTTTGCATCCATGAAATGCCGCAGTTTGCTTTTGATTATAACGATTATAATGAGATAAGATAAAAGAAGAAACAATAATTTTTATTCCAAGTCATTAAGCGACACAATTAATGTATTAATATACCGGGTGGGGCAATAGTGTGGGGAAGTCAGATAGCTCCTAAACGGTAACAGCTAGAAAAATCGTTCCAATACGGATGTAAACAGTGTATAGAGGCGCATCTAGAAAAATTATTTTCAAATATACAGGGTGTTGCAGAAAAGTGTGGCAGGCTTCAGGTAATTTTTTTTTAAATAGAATGCCCGAAATATTTTTGCATATTTAACACCTCTCTTGGCAGGTTTATTCATATCTAGAATTTTAGCGCCATCTAATGACCGGTTTAGAAGTTATAAATTTTTTTCAAAAAAATTGAGTTTTACATTATCCCACTTAACAGTTTACCGCTTTCACGGCCGCAACTGTGAAGACGAATTTAAGTAGGGATATTGTTGCAGGGACTTGTAGGATGATCTTCTTTAAAAGAAAATGGACCCACCATGTACAGGGTGTTCAAAATTAATTTTTAAATTTAGAGAACTTCAAAGCTAAAATTCACAACTTTTTCAAATGGAACACCCTGTATATTTTGTACCTTTGTGATGCAGAATTAAATAACGGACATTTTTTGTATGTACGTCCCTATAGCTATCTGTAACCATTTTCGATTTATTGAGAAAAAAACTGCAAGAAGTACACAATTAAAAACAACTATTTATTTAGTTATCAAGTGTGTTGGTTGTTTTTGTTCAACAAAACATTAAAGCATCTAGCAATTGTTGTGCACATATGCAAAACCACGACCTTCTAGATTTCACGAGACGAAGTCTCTTATCTGGCCTGGGCACTTTTACGATTTCCCATATAAACTTTGTTTCTGAGAAAACGCAAAATTCCGCCGTTTTGGCGCTAGCTGACACGCTGATGTTTATTTGTCACTTGAAGATATATAGGTTAGATAACCCTTACAAATGTCAAGCATTGCATGTTTACGTAAATATTTTGCGAATTAATTAAATAAATTTATATAATTAAATTAATTATGTTATTAAAATTAATTTACAAGTTCAATAACATTATTGAAATTACAATTTTATAACTTCCCGTGAGCTGGATTTAGGATATAGAGATAGTGAGCAGTAAGTACATTATCTGTTCACGTTTTTGCAATGTTTCTGTTTGCCAAACAAGGTTTTAGCAATTTTTAAAGAATTATATTACTAAGTTCCTCCTTGTGGTCGTGGCAAACAAAGAACTGTGAAGAAGCAATCGGAGTTAGAAGTACCTAGTGATGTTAGAATATTAGACGAATTACATTCTCCAGGTAAATGTTCTACAATCTGTATTACAAGTTTGATTATTTGGTTGATTGAAAGTGTAAATCTTCTAGTGGAGTATTTTAAGGCACCTCTGTTTTGAAGATTTACAAATCCTATCAGTGAATTTGAACACGAGGCAACTAACAAAGAATCTAATAGGCTATTGACATTCAATCCTTTCTTCAGTTTTTTTGCAATGTATCCTGCCGGAAGGGCTACAGATGCTGAAAGAATTCGCCAATCGAGATGCATAGATAAGGTTTGGAATTCTTTTATTAATTCTGTTATATTTTTAGGAAGTTCGATGTAGAAATTGACTCTTTCAGGTATCTGTAATTGTTGATCTGTCGAAATAAAGAAGTATATATAATTTTGCTGTTGAGTGTTGGTGTCCATAACCCCAACGTAAGATTTGAAACCATTTTTCTCGTAAGGTAGGTATAATTTGAAGGAAATTCATGAAATGATATTGTAGGATCAGTACTATTTATTACACATTGCATTGCAGCAGTTATACTTTTTTCTGCTAGTGTTTGCCATTACTAAAGTGAACGAAAAAACAGCAACAAAACTACGAAAATTTAAACAAATAAGGAAATAACGTAATTATATTAAAAAATAAAGAAAACTGCCTTAAAAGATTAGGAAAATATAATTTATTGACGATACGCGCGAAACCGACAAAAAGTATAAAAGCGCGCGAAGTTAGCGTAGTTTGAAATTGGCGTTTACGTGTTATATATCCGTTTCCGCATTTTCGTGTTTGGTGGCGCCAGCGGAGAAACACTTGAACTAATGGAGTGCGCAGGCCGGATAAGAGACTTCGTCTCGTGAAATCTAGAAGGTCGTGTGCAAAACGTACATTTCTCGCAGTTATCGACCATCAGTGTTTAAATCTAGTAGGTGTTTCAGTTTCTCAAAATGAATTTTACTAATGAAGAACTTGTAGACATGACCTTTGTTTTGGGCGAGTCGGAAAGAAATTGTTTGCTTGCCCGCAGAATTTACCACCAACGGTATCCTCAACGGAGGCTCCCTAAAGTTCATAGCTTGCAAAACCTGCTCGATAGATTTGTGAGGACCGGCAATGTACAGTATGAAAAAAGTGAACGAATTAACAATGTTGTGAACGAAGAAAATGAGTTATCTGTTGTGCTGGCAACGATTGAGAATACCCATGTTAGTCAGAGACAAGTGAGTTCATCTGTAGGAATAAGTAGACGTTCTGGTGGTCGAATCTTAAAGAAAAATAAGTTTCATGCATATCACATTCAAATGCACCAGGAATTAACTGATGACGATTTTCTAAAACGTTTACAGTTTTGTAATGGGGCCATACGTAAAGGTAAAATGCAAGACGATGCTACATTCTTCAAGAATGTTTTGTTCACTGATGAGGCAACGTTTCATAAAAATGGATTTGTTAACAGGCACAATTTTCATTATTATGCTACAGAAAATCCCCACTTTTTCAGACAACTTGATAACCAGCACAGATGCTCCATAAACGTTTGGGGGGGAATTATTGGGGAACATGTAATAGGGCCACATTTTCTTGAAGGTACATTAACTGGAGCTATTTATCTTCATTTTTTGGAGAACTATCTGCCACAATTATTGGCGAACCTTCCTCAAAAGATCTGAAATGGGATGTGGCTTCAGCAAGACGGTGCTCCACCGCATTATTTACATGCAGTAAGAGACCACCTAAATAATATCTACCCACATCAATGGATTGGAAGGAATGGACCCACTAAATGGCCTGCGAGATCTCCTGATCTTACAAAAATGGATTTCTTTTTATGGGGATATGTGAAAGAAATTGTTTATACAGAGAAACCAACCACAATCCAAAACATGAAGGATAGAATAATACATGCTTTTAGAAGTATCACGACGGCAATGTTAAGAAACGTACAAAGATCGTTCCAAAGACGCATCGAAATGTGTGTCCATGCAAATGGGCAACATATGGAGCATTTGTTCTAGTTTTTTCTTTTGTTTTATTTGAAAAACCTTGATTTTTTAAATAAATAATTTTTTAATTGTGTACTTCTTGCAGTTTTTTCTCAATAAATCAAAAGTGGTTACAGATAGCTATAGGGACGTACATACAAAAAATGTTCGCTATTTAATTCTGCATCATAAAGGTACAAAATATACAGGGTGTTTCAAATGAAAAAAGTTGTGAATTTTAGCTTTGAAGTTCTCTAAATTTAAAAATTAATTTTGAACACCCTGTACATGGTGGGTCCATTTTCTTTTAAAGAAGAGCACCCTACAAGCCCCTGCAACAAAATCCTTACTTAAATTCGTCTTCACAGTTGCGGCCGTGAAAGCGGTAAAATAACTTCTAAAACAATCATTAGATGGCGCTACAATTATAGATATGAATAAACCTGCCAAGAGAGGTGTTGAATATGCAAAACTATTTGGGACATTCTATTTAAAAAAATTACCTTAAGCGTGCCACACTTTTCTGAAACACCCTGTATATTTGAAAATAATTTTTCTAGATGCGCCTCTATCCACTGCTTACATCCGTATTAGAACGATTTTTCTAGCTGTTACCGTTTAGGATCTATCGGACTTCCCCACGCTATTGCCCCACCCGGTATGTCTTGCATGAAATTATTTTTCGGTAACTTCTTTTTGGAACAACACGATGTTGTTCATCAGATCAATTCAATAAATGCCTATAAAAATTCAAAATTTCTTCAAAAAGGTAATGAATAATTTCATAATTAATAATCGAGTAAATAATACCTTTTATCTTCAAACGCCAGAAAAACATTACATTTTAAGACTCAATTGACAAGTCTGTCTTTGACCTTTATCGCCCTCGGCAGATAAAGTGTTTTACATCCGCTGGTCCTTGCAGTCAGGGCCAAATGGATGTAATTTCCAAAACGCTTCGTTCTCTCATTGTACTTTTCACTAAAATTCTAGTAAAAATAATTGAAGATAAAATAGCATATTTTATGCGAAGCTAAAGTTGTGTTTCTGCTTCGGATGTTTTATCTCAAACTAACAGCCTCAGCACAAAAAACTTCACTTTAGCTCCTTATAAAACAATATGCTATTTAATTACTATTTACGCTAAGAGATGTTTCCACTGTGTGTTCGTAATGATTGTTTAACTTTAAATGAAACAACTGTAGCTAGTTATGTCTCTACCTAGGTACCAAGGAAGGTGAAACTAAGTAAAGGTAGTAGAAAAATCTAAAAAAAATCATACATAGGTTTTTGGGGTCGCTGATTCCGATGCCGAGGTCGGCTAAGCTCTATCACGTCGGGTTCAAGCTCATTTGAAGGTCAAACTAAGAAAAGGTGGTTGAAGAAATCTGGAAAAATTCATACATAGGTTTTTGGGGTACCTAATTCTGATGTCGAGGTTGGTTAAGCTCTATCACGTCAGGTTCAAGGGCATTTGAAGGTCAAAGTAAGAAAAGGTGGTTGAAAAAATCTAAGAAAAAATTCATACACAGGTTTTTGGGGTCGCTAATTCCGATGCCGAGGTCGGTTAAGCTCTATCACGTCAGGTTCAAGGTAAAACTAAGAAAAGGTGGTTTAAGAAATCTGAAACAATTCATACATAGGTTTTTGGGATCGCTGAGTGCAAATCCGGTGTTCGCTTACCCTTAAAAGTCATCCAGAGGACATTTCAAGGTCATTCTGAGGTCATTTCTATGTCAATTCGAGAAGAGAAGAGAGAACATTAAAAAATGAAAAAAATCATATATAGGTTTCTTGGGTCGATGAGTCTGAATCCGGTGTCGGTTGACCTCTAGAAACTCATGTTCAAGGTCGTTTGAAGGTTAAAGTAAGAATAGGAGGTGAAAAAAATTGGAAAAAGTTTATACGAATGCTCACCTGCTTACTTCTTGTTTGTTTATCTGTCTGCCTTTTTTACCTGCACACCTGTTTGTTTGCTTGTTAGTCTGTATTTATCGTCCGAGTGCACTTTCTCTCTGTCCATCTACTTGACATCCTGCCTTTCTGTCGGTAATTTTGTCTATCTTCCCGTCTGACTAAATGTTTCTATTTGTCTGTTTTCCTGTCACCCTCCATCTAAATGGTCATGATCTGATAAAAAGGTCATCTAAAAAACTGATATTTGGACTTAGAATCCCGAGAAACCTTCAGATTTTTCAAATGTATCAATTCATCCTCATAATGACCTTAAAATGACGTCTGAGCGACCTTAATGGACCATCTCCGGATTCAGACTCAGCGACTCAAAAAACCTACATATGATTTTTTTCATTTTTTTAATGTTCTCTCTTCTTCCCTTCTCGAATTGACATAGAAATGACAGAATGAATGATCTTGAAATGTACTCTGAATGCCTTTTAAGGCTAAGCGAACACCGGATTCGGACTTAGTGACCCCAAAAACCTATGTATGAATTTTTTCGGATTTTTTCAACCACCTTTTCTTAATTTGACCTTCAACCGACCTCGGCATCGGAATCAGCGTCCCCAAAATCCCCTGGGTACCTAGGTAGAGTCCGGTGTTTTTTTAAACTAAATATTGACCTGTATAATTGAAGATAAAATAGCATATTTTATGCGAAGCTAAAGTTGCTGTTTGTGCTTCGGCTGTTTTACCTCAAACTAACAGCCTCAGCACAAAAAACTTCACTTTAGCTCCTTATAAAACAATATACTATTTATTCCGTTAAGAGATTTTTCCACTGTGTGTTAGTAATTATTATTTAACTTTAAATGAAATAACTGTAGCTATGTGTAGCTCTTTTAAACTAGCATAGCAAAGGGAGCAGAATGACTTCATCATAGAGAACTTCTAGATTTAATGCTAATTTAGTGCCCAATTACAAAATTCTGTGCTCGTGGTTTTTTAAAATACTTTTTGCTAGCTAAAGTTAAAGTTAGCAGAGATTTTTTTTTTATTGTAAATTAATGCAAAAAATTTATAAACTCGAAAATAATTTAGTGCTACTAAAATAATAAATCAATTTTGTTTTGTTTATTTACTTAACTTTTGTTTTTTCTTTAATACATACAGTGCGATTGTAAAGTATGGAATTAATTCGATAAAAGGGAAAGTATTGATTTTTGGAAAAATTAACAGAACACATTAATTTTGTTTTTAAAGTCCGCCCTTTTTGACATAATATTCGAATATACAGAGTGATGCGTTCAAGTGTGGTGACGTCATTGGCATCTTTTTTAAATGGCAACATGCATTTTTTATTCCATATTATGATACTTGCAATTGCCAAAATGGTAATGTAATAAGTTTGTTACCACATAAGGAAATTTTTGAAGACGGGAAAGTGCTATAGTCACCACACTTAAACGCAAAGCACGCAAAGTATTGATTTTTGGAAAAATTCCAAAAACATGTCAATTTCGTTTTTAAAATCCGCAATTTTTGAGATATCGGATATATAGGGTGATGCGTTTAAGTGTGGTGACTATAGCACTTTCCATTATTTTTTAATTTTTTTTTATGTAAAGTAACAAACTTATTACATTACCATGTTGGTAATTGGATGAAGTGTTAGAATATGGAATAAAAAATAAAAGTTGCTATTTAAAGAAATGCCGATGACATAACCACTCTTAAACGCATCACCCTGTACATTCGAATATTATGTCAAAAATGCGGACTTTAAAAACGACGAGTTTTTGGAATTTTTCCAATAATCAATACTTTCCCTTTTATCGAATTTATTTCATACTTATATAATATATTATATAATATATAAACTCAAAAATAATTTAGTGCTGCATGATTCACGTAATAAAACCAGTTTTTTATTTAACAATATAATTTATTTTTTTTTAATAATATAGTAAATTTATTTTTCAAAATATTTTGAAAATATTTGAAGATATTCTGAAAAAACACGTTTTTTAATTGGGGATTAAAGTATCACTTAAAAATTAGTATATTATTAAAAAAATTAAACAACTCTGCTAACTCGAAAAGAACTTGTGTTTGCAATAAATTGTTGTGCTTAACGTTTAAAAAATATATTTTGCTACTAAATTCACGTAATAAAACAATATTCTTTGTTAATTTATATTATTTATTCTGCAAATAAATAATATTAATAATTATAATTATAATAATTAATAATAATGTTAATAATTTAAATAAAATATTATTAACCTAATAGCATATTTAAAATGTTAACTGTCGAACCTTAGAAATATTTTAAAAATATTTTTCAAAATATTTTTGAAATAATTTAAGGTACATATTCTGAAAAGAACATTGAAGCGCCCAATTTTTTAATTGGGAACTAAAGTAGCAATTAGAAAGCACTATATTATTGAAGAATAAAATAAATAAATAATTAAACAAAATTTAAAATAAAAAAATATATACATAATTTTCTGCTAACGTTAATTTAAGATGTATAAGCAAAATGTATTTAAAAAAACGTTAAGCGGCAATTTATTATTATTTGAGTACTAAGTTCGCACTTTATAAAAAGTACTATAGTATTAAAAAAATAAACAAATAGTATACTGTCAAACAAAAAATTGTTTTATTATATGAATCATGCAGCACTAAATTGTTTTCGAGTTT
This sequence comes from Agrypnus murinus, assembly GCA_929113105.1. Classification (NCBI taxonomy): domain Eukaryota; kingdom Metazoa; phylum Arthropoda; class Insecta; order Coleoptera; family Elateridae; genus Agrypnus; species Agrypnus murinus. The sequence goes on along the minus strand of OV816027.1, from coordinate 87,083,802 downwards.
ATAGATTTTTTTTGCTTTAATTTACATTAAAAATATATACTCGGTGTCTTAAAAGTTTGGAAACGGTCGAATAAGTCGAGAAATACACTTTGTATGGAAAAACAAAAAAAATACGTGTTTAATATTTTTAAAAAAGCTAATCCATTGATACCAAATATGAGTCCCTCAACCCCTGGGGGTGGGGAGTAACTTTTAAATCTCAAATGGGAACCGTGTTTTAAGACACCGTGTATATGCTGTGCTAACTTTATTATTTGTTAAACCTAAGCACCCAATCTTTTATTTGGGCACTATGGTAGAAAGAAACTAAGGAAGAAAAAGTTAAATAAATAAATAATAAACAAAAAAAATTGTTTTATTACGCGAATGTAGTAGCACTAAATTATTTTCGAGTTTATAAATTTTTTACATTAATTTACAATAAAAAATGTATGCTCTGTTAACTTTAATTTAAGCTAGCAAAATGTATTTTGTTTTTTAAAAACGCCGAGAACTCATTTTTTATTAATTGGGCACTAAATTAGCACTAAATGTTGAAATATGTCATAAGTCATTCTGCTCACTTTGCGATGCTAGCTTGAAGTGGCTGCTATATCTTGGAATGAAACGATGCCTGTTTAGTATATTAGCATAATATGCTATTCATGGGGTAAATGCCAACATTAACGAAAACCTTACAGTACTTCATTTGATGTTTATGTCAGTAAAGAAACCTTAGTCATTCCGCTTTGGTAGGGCAAATACTATTAGATGAAAAGTACCATTGCACGAAAAGTCTATTTTAGACTTAAAGTTCCGTTGGATAACAAGTGTCATTGGACCTAACGTCCATTGGACTCAAAGTTTCGTTGGACCCAAAGAATATAGGACTGAAAGTTCATTAGACAAAAAAGTCATTGAATCAAGAATCGCTAAGAACAAAGTCGATCCCGCTGGAAATGTATTTTTGTTTTTCTGTTATAAACCAAGACTCAGTCGAAGGAAGTCACTAGACCTATCGAACGGCGAAAACCCGAAAAAATACCTCAACCAGTGGCAGAGATATGACTGAAAATCGGCAGTGACATGTCTGGAATGGGCACGATCGACTCGATAGGCTTGAAGGCCTTGCAAAGACATTATAAGCTACAGTAGTTGGTGGCGGGGATTTCGAAAAAAAAGCGCAAAATTGTCAATTATTTATCGTATTTTTTGAAGCACTGTTCTCCGTTTTGAGTCGAATAATTTGCAATATAACCGCCCCTCCCTCGAAAAACTGTCCTTATCTTGGCGACTGGACTAGAGAAAAACTGATTAGACATTTCTTAAACTCCACGAAAAATTTAGATATTTTTCAAAAACAAAAACGCCCCCCCTTCCCCAGAAAAATCTAGGCAGGCAGAAAAATTTATTAAGTGGAAATAATCGGAAGATTGCACTGGCTAATGAACGGCGTTTGATTTTCCTTCCTAAATACTTGGCGGCGGTTTCTCTGCCCCCCCTCTCATCACCACCAACCTATACCGTATACCAAGGTGGTCGTCGGTACTCGGACGGGGATAGGCCAATGAACGATTCGATTCATCAAATTTGATATCCTCTATACCGAATCTTAAGCGACTATGGCTGGCGTTATTTGGTAACCCAAAACGAAAATCTCCCTGATCGGGTATATGCTCGTGTACATATATGGACGCACCACTCCCTCTAGTCGTAGCCCACATTGAAGGAAGCCGTAAGTTGTTCCGAATTAGAATGTAAGCGGGTTAGTTAATTAACATATAAAGTCTTATACAGATCGACCAACTTTTCGTAGAAAGCAAAAATTGTATTGAGTTGAAAAAGTGAAAGAAATATATTTTTCGTAAGAGCGACAGAGACGAAAAACTATCAAATTCTGTATCACAAATAAAAACAACTTTAATGTACACCTAGAAGTAACAAAAACAATTGTACCACCCATCTCTATCGCTCTTACGAAAAATGTATTTCTCTCGCTTTCTAACTTATACAATTCCTGCTTGCCGTAAAAAGTTGGTTGACCTGTATACATATAGTAACAGTAAGTAATAGGGAGCACTTAACTTACATTATGACCTCCACCTCGACTCTCCACCTACCCGAACCGGAAGAATTTTCTCTTTGGGTTGCCAAATAAAGTGACAGAGAGTGATTGTTCTGTTTGTGAAGCGTAAATGAAATTTGACACACATATTTAAGACACCTAACTCTACAATTTTAGCTACAGCTAATAGTGTTGCCAAAACTCATCAGTAGCAAACTCTGTAAACTATCGCAAACTTGACTGGCACTCGATACAGAAAGTGTTTTCTGACCGAAACACTAAAGCTAAACACACGACTAAAGACACGTATTTAGATACATTGCAGGTAATTAAGAATTCACACACGATCGCTGAGTTTTAGTCCAATCTTTTTAAGTATTGGACTTTTTGTCCTTTTTAGACTTTGCGGTTTTGGCCCACTTGGATTTTAGGTCCAATAGACATTTTGTCCAACGACACTTTGTCCAGCGAGAGTTTTAGTTCAATAGATCTTTGGTCCAATGGTACTTTTGATTAAACTGCACTTTTCGGCCAATGGTACTTTTCGTCCACGACCATTTTTTAAATGAATAGCAAGTTAGATATTCTTTTTGAAATTGTTTATCGAAGAGGAAATACTACATATTACCAAATTTCTTCAAACAGAGATGGTTAAAAAATTTAGGTTTTATGAAATGCCCATTTACTACCAGACCAGATGCAAATTGCATGAAAAAAGCTTTAACTACTAAAAAATACAAAATACCACAGTACCAGTCGACCAAACCTGGATTGGCGATCATCCTTCAGTAGATGACCGGTAGGTCATCTACTGAATTATACAATTATAAGTTAGGTTAGGTTAGATTGACAGATGGTTCGTATTCAATAATAGAGACCATCGTTTAAATTCGTCCAGTATTTTCGTTTTAATTGGAGTATAATAATAATTACTACTATCCATCGCCTGAAGTACCAGAAGCTATAAAACTTGTGTGGGAGGAAGAGACAATTATTCTTATTATGCAGGCTCATCGTGTGGCTGTAGCCGACTTACAGATAGTATATAACACAAATCCCACATTAGTGTTACAGCTGTTAGCGTGGGTGAGAAGCCAGCACTCGAGCTACTACACTACCAAGGCGCTAAGGTACTATTGCAAGTAAAGATTGGACAAATGGCTACTAAGCTAAAAGTCTCGTTAGAAACAAAAGTAAAAGTCACGTTGGGGAAAATATTAATGGGCCACAAGACCGTTCAACCGAAAGCCGTTGAACGAAAAGAGTTATAGAGAATACCTACGTAATAATATGAAGTAAATACGAAAATAAAAATTAAAGTCTCTTTTGTTTACTGCACGTCAACAGCAGTTGTCCTATTCTCAAACCACCTTCACGATCCTTTTGTGGTGTTTGTTAACAAAAAAATAAGACTTGTGTCTGTTTTTAAATAAACTCAAACATATCTGGTGTGAATGGGTTGAAAAACCAAAGAAACCCAAAAACCATTGTATCTGCCAAAACAATGGAACAGGTCGTCTTTCAAAACAAAATCGTATAATTTTGCTATGAAAGTTACAAGACGGTGGGCAGAGGATGCCTTTACAACGGGAAAAGTGAAAATGGCTAAACGCATCTCTATAGAGATAACGCCCTCACTAATCTAACGCTTTGTCTACACATCAAAGATTGAGTTTTCTTATAACGGAGACCGTTCACTAAGTTACACGAAGAAGATATCGTTACATCTCATCATTCTTCTGTCCATAGAAGTTTAGTAGTCAAAGGTTGTATGCTACGATTAAAGACAACGTTTCGAGATTCGGTCTGATATATAGCACCACAAGTGGGAGGTTAAGATTTAACCAGTTGGACCATTTAGTCTGTTCTGTTGTCAAGAAGAAATTAGGACATGTGAAGGGCCTGGTTAGGTTAGATTCGTTTTAACTTCGGCCAAGCTTTTTTCGGCTTTTTTATTTTCGGCCAAATTTTCCTTACACAATTCAGCCAATTTGTTTTCAGCTTTTGGACTTTTCGGCCTTTTGACTGTTCGGCCAATTTGTTTTCGGCGCTTTGACCTAGACTCTAAAATAAGATTAAGACCGAATCAATAGCGATATCGTTATTGGGCTATAGCTATAGGAAACTTTTTTAAGAACGATATTGCTATTGTTTCGGTTTGAACAAGCTGTTGCATATCGCTTGTTGCGAACTCTGCCTTAATTGATCCCACTTTTTACGATTGCTGTTATTCACCTTAACTTTTAATGTACTCTAGAAAAATAGGCCTGGAGTAGTTATATCGTGCAGCCAAGGTGCCCAGTTAATTTGTACAAATCGTGTGGAAATATCTCTTACATCAACTACCTGATCCGTGGGAGATAGCTTCATCCTGCTGAAACAAGTATTTTTCAGGCCCAGACGGTACCTTTCAGAAACTAAAAAGTTTCTTCTTTTACCGATTTTAGCTTTGGTCGACGCACGGAACACCTGAATCTCTTATGGAAGGATGAAGATTAGACCGCAAAATCCTGTGGTCGCAGGATCTAGGGATGCCTAACTTCACTGAGAACGTTTTATGAGTTTAGAACTTCCGAGGTGCAAAAGCTCATAAAAAACTTCAAATTGCTGTAGATGGGTTCGGGACTTTTCGTCTGATGGCTTTCACTTTGTCCATTAACGTTTGGGCCAACGAGGCTTTTAGGGGAATGGACGTTTGATCCAACGGGATTTTTCATTCAATGGAATACATTTCATCCAACGTAACTTTTAGCCTAAAATGAAGATTTAGGCCACTGGTACCTTTATAGTCCAACTAAAACGCAATAACAGGATGCAATTAAACAAAGGCCTCCAATGGTAGCTTAAACGATAGCCCCTATCATTACCCACTGGTTATTTCTTAGTCTATCCCAATCTTATCTAACCCGATTCTATTATAGAAGAATTTTAGACCTATATAGGTACTATTCATTTGCAAAAATTGTTGTAGATCAAAAGTTTCACTAGAAGCAAAAAAGTACCATTGGATAAAGGTCTATAAAACCAAATGCTTTATTGTAGTCCTGTTGCACCAAACATCGTTGGATCAAAAGTCTCATTCGACCAAACGTCATTGAACCAAAAATGTATTAGACAAATGACAACTACGGACGCTTCTGATTCAGCGTCAAGATGTTAGGGCCCCATTTTGCAGGTACCTTTTTAAAATGGATAACATCCCGCGATGAATCTTTAATCTTTTCGCTTTATTAAACCTCCTGTCTCTATTATCCAACAAAAATTGGTTTCTCCAATTCTCAATTGGTTTTGGTATTTGCTGCCACGCTTTTATTTTACTATAGAACCAAAATAGGCAGGTTATGATTGACGTTACAACTCCTTAAAGCAAAGCAACAAATTACATTTCTCACCACTAAGTCATGTTTCTTAAATTGAGGGTAGAAATTCATGAAATTTGGTCTTATGTTTTACTGTGCTGATAAAACATGTTTGTTTAGCTCCACTTTCCGGGCTTCGAAAAGCTCAAGTTAACGCGTTGGTAACATTAATTATCGACCAACTCTATAGTGCTTGCTGAGATGTGTTCATGTATTCCTTTCGAGATCAATCCTTTTATTTATACAACTCCCTGGAAAAAGCTGCCTGCTTTTTATCTCCATTGCCTACCAATTATTTCCAATTAAAAAAAATTAGCAAAATTGCCTTCATAAACTTACATGAAAATATTTCTCTTGGCGTGTAATTGCACAATTCTGCTATTAATTTTTTAAACATTTGGGAATATTTAACTTGTGTCAGAAAATATAATTAAAGGTTATAGTTCACCCGACATCTAGTTAATTTCCTCGTTATTAAAATACGAAAAGGAAAAAAAATCTCTAGTTAGCGTTCGTGAGGGAAATTTGTTCCCTTAAAAACCTCAATAAAGGAAAATTGTTATTAAAGTGCCAATTAGATACCAACCCTCTTATACCGGTCGTTAGAAAAATTACCATATTTATTTTGCATGCGCCAACGTCCTTGGAATCCCCGCCTATAAATCGAAATCTTTTAATAATTCTCTAATCTTTTTTTTCTCCTGTTCAATAAACAGTTTAGCTGTCACGATAAATAATAATTTAACATCGTCACGTTATCAATAATTCTCTAGGCCGGCTTTTTTGTCGCGGAGAAAATTAAAACATGCCTGCTAGGATAAGGAAGTAAAACCTTAGTGGAATTCCTCTACATTCTAAATTCTAATAGGGTAGGCCAAATGATCATACCAATCGATGCAACGAAGTGAAGAATGTGCAAAAATAGGTAAATAATAAGTCTCTAAGTGATTAATGTTTCCACCATTGAGCGATCAATATACGAAGAAATAGCTTGAAATAGCAGCACAGTGTGACGTTGGGTGACAGCCTATCCAGTATTAAGTTCACGGTGAGTTTGAAAATGTCGAACCTATGTCGAGCGAAGTATTTCCAGTGAAGAGAAATGTAAAACGGATAACAAAAATGACTGAATTTGAAATATTGTTTGAAGTTCGATTACGGAAGCTCGGAGCTCGTCCAGTCGTTCGATGTCGTTCTTCTCTCGAAAGGGCTTTCTAATTAAAGGCCCTATTTTCATATTTAAGGTTGTTCTTTATTTAAATTATGGAGTCTCTAGCGGAACGCGTATCAAAAATCTAACGTAGAATGCGCAATTATAAAAAACAACATTTGGAAAGTTAAAGGCTACTTATAGGCTAATTTAATGCACTGTTTTCAAATTTAAGGATCAAGGGCATCATTTAAGGATGATTATTTTCAAACCATGGGTTTCGCTAGCTTTAGAAAACGTTAGCGGAACTCCTATCAAATACCAAATTTAGAACGCCCAATTAAAAAACTAATCTATGGATATCTATGTATTTAATTAAAGGCCCTATTTTCAAATTTAAGATTCAGTTCTTTATTTAAATTATGGATCCTCTAGCGGAACGCGTATCAAAAATCTAATGTAGAACGCGCAATTATAAAAAACAAGATTTGGAGAGTTAAAGGCTAATTATAGGCTAATTAAATGCACTGTTTTCAAATTTAAGGATCAAGGGCATCATTTAAGGATGATTATTTTCAAATCATGGGTTTCGCTAGCTTTAGAAAACGTTAGCGAAACTCCTGTCAATTGCCAAATGTAGAACGCACAATTAAAAAACTAATCTTTGGATATCTATGTATTTAATTAATGGCCCTATTTTCCAATTTAAGGTTCAGTTCTTTATATAAATTATGGATTATCTAGCGGAACGCGTATCAAAAATCTAATGTAGAACGCGCAATTATAAAAAAACAACATTTGGAGAGTTAAAGGCTAATTATAGGCTAATTAAATGCACTGTTTTCAAATTTAAGGATCAAGGGCATCATTTAAGGATGATTATTTTCAAACCATGGGTTTCGCTAGCTTTAGAAAACGTTAGCGGAACTCCTGTCAATTACCAAATGTAGAACGCCCAATTAAAAAACTAATCTTTGGATATCTATGTATTTAATGAAAGGCCCTATTTTGAAATTTAAGGTTCAGTTCTTTATTTAAATTATGGATTATCTAGCGGAACGCGTATCAAAAATTTAATGTAGAACGCGCAATTATAAAAAACAACATTTGGAGAGTTAAAGGCTAATTATAGGCTAATTAAATGCACTGTTTTCAAATTTAAGGATCAAGGGCATCATTTAAGGATGATTATTTTCAAACCATGGGTTTCGCTAGCTTTAGAAAACGTTAGCGGAACTCCTGTCAATTACCAAATGTAGAACGCCCAATTAAAAAACTAATCTTTGGATATCTATGTATTTAATTAGAGGCCCTATTTTGAAATTTAAGGTTCAGTTCTTTATTTAAATTATGGATTATCTAGCGGAACGCGTATCAAAAATCTAATGTAGAACGCGCAATTATAAAAAAACAACATTTGGAGAGTTAAAGGCTAATTATAGGCTAATTAAATGAACTGTTTTCAAATTTAAGGATCAAGGGCATCATTTAAGGATGATTATTTTCAAACCATGGGTTTCGCTAGCTTTAGAAAACGTTAGCGGAACTCCTGTCAATTACCAAATGTAGAACGCCCAATTAAAAAACTAATCTTTGGATATCTATGTATTTAATTAGAGGCCCTATTTTGAAATTTAAGGTTCAGTTCTTTATTTAAATTATGGATTATCTAGCGGAACGCGTATCAAAAATCTAATGTAGAACGCGCAATTATAAAAAAACAACATTTGGAGAGTTAAAGGCTAATTATAGGCTAATTAAATGCACTGTTTTCAAATTTAAGGATCAAGGGCATCATTTAAGGATGATTATTTTCAAACCATGGGTTTCGCTAGCTTTAGAAAACGTTAGCGGAACTCCTGTCAATTACCAAATGTAGAACGCCCAATTAAAAAACTAATCTTTGGATATCTATGTATTTAATGAAAGGCCCTATTTTGAAATTTAAGGTTCAGTTCTTTATTTAAATTATGGATTCTCTAGCGGAACGCGTATCAAAAATCTAACGTAGAATACGCAATTATAAAAAACAACATTTGGAGAATTAAAGGCTAATTATAGGTTAATTAAATGCACTGTTTTCAAATTTAAGGATCAAGAGCATCATTTAAGGATGATTATTTTCAAACCATGGGTTTCGCTAGCTTTAGAAAACATTAGCGGAACTCCTGTCAAATACCAAATGTAGAACGCCGAATTAAAAAACTAATCTTTGGATATCTATGTATTTAATGAAAGGCCCTATTTTCAAATTTAAGGTTCAGTTCTTTATTTAAATTATGGATTATCTAGCGGAACGCGTATCAAAAATCTAATGTAGAACGCGCAATTATAAAAAAACAACATTTGGAGAGTTAAAGGCTAATTATAGGCTAATTAAATGCACTGTTTTCAAATTTAAGGATCAAGGGCATTTAAGGATGATTAGTTTCAAACCGTAGGTTTCGCTAGCTTCAGAAAACGTTAGCGGAACTCCTGTCAAATACCAAATGTAGAACGCCCAATTAAAAAACCTAATCTTTGGATATCTATGTATTTAATTAATGGCCCTATTTTCCAATTTAAGGTTGTTTTTTTTAAATTACGGGTTGTTCTAACTTTAGAAAAAAAGTTAGCGGAACCCGCGTCAAAAATCCAATGTAAAATGCGCAATAAAAAATAACAACATATAAAGAATTAATGACTAAGTAAAGGCTGATTAAATACCCTGTTTTTAAATTTAAGGGTCAACTGGTTTTTTTAAACCACAGGTACCGCTATCTAAAGGAAATGTTAGCGGAACACGTATCAAATAGCAAATGTAGAATGCACAATTAAAAAACATTATCTATGGATTTAATTAAAGGCGCTATTTTTAAATTTAAGATTGTTCTTTTTTTTAAGTTACGGGTTTCTCTAACTTTAGAAAAAAGTTAGCGGAACCCGTATCAAAAATCGAATGTAACATGCGCAATAAAAAATAACATATAGAGAATTAAACACTAAGTAAAGGCTGATTAAATACTCTGTTTTTAAATTTAAGGCTCAACTGGTTTTTTAAACAACAGGTTCCGCTAGCTATAGGAAACGTTAGCGAAACCCGTATCAAATAGCAAATGTAAAATGCACAATTAAAAAACATAATCTATGGATTTAATTAAAGGCCCTATTTTTAAATGTAAGGTAGTTTTTTTGTTAAGTTACGAGTTTCTCTAACTTTAGAAAAAGTTAGCGGAACCCGCATCAGAAATCGAATGTAAAATGCGTAATAAAAAATCACAACATATAGAGAATTAAAGACTAAGTAAAGGCTGATTAAATATCTTGTTTTTAAATTCAAGGCTCAACTGGTTTTTTTAAACCACAGGTTCCGCTAGCTATAGGAGACGTTAGCGGAACCCGTATCAAATAGCAAATGTAGAATGCACAATTAAAAAACATTATCTATGGATTTAATTAAAGGCCATATTTTTAAATTTAAGGTTGTGCTTTTTTTTAAGTTGCGGGTTTCTCTAATTTTAGAAAAAAGTTACCGGAACCCGTATTAAAAATCGAATGACAAATGCGCAATGAAAAAATAACAACATATGGAGAATTAAAGACTAATTAAAGGCTGATTAAATATCCCGTTTTTAAATTTAAGGCTCAACTGTTTTTTAAACCACAGGTTCTGCTAGTTATAGGAAACGTTAGCAGAACCCGTATCAAATAGCAAATGTAGAATGCTCAATTAAAAAACATAATCTATGGATTTAATTAAAGGCACCATTTTTAAATGTAAGATTGTTCTTTTTTTTAAGTTACGGGTTTCTCTAACTTTAGAAAAAGTTAGCGGAACCCGCGTCAGAAATCGAATGTAAAATGCGTAATAAAAAATAACAACATATAGAGAATTAAAGACTAATTAAAGGCTGATTAAATATCCTGTTTTTAAATTTAATGCTCAACTGGTTTTTTAAACCACAGGTTCCGCTAGCTATAGGAAACGTTAGCGGAACCCGTATCAAATAGCAAATGTAAAATGCACAATTAAAAAACAATCTATGGATTTAATTAAAGGCCCTATTTTTAAATTTAAGGTTGTTCTTTTTTTAATTTAGGGATTTTTCTAATTTTAGAAAAAAGTTAGCGGAACCTGCATCAGAAATCGAATGTAAAATGTGCAATAAAAAATAACAACATATAGAGAATTAAAGACTAATTAAAAGCTGATTAAATAGTCTGTCTTTAAATTTAAGGTTCCGCTAGCTATAGGAAACGTTAGCGGAACCCATGTCAAATAGCAAATGTAGAATGCACAATTAAAAAACAATCTATGGATTTAAGTAAAGGCCCTATTTTCAAATTTAAGGTTCGGTTCTTTTTTTGAGTAATTTTAGAAGAAAGTTAGCGGAACCCGAATCAAAAATCTAATGTAGAATGTGCAATTAAAAAATAACATATTGAGAATTAAAGGCTGATTAAATGCCAATCTTCTTATTTTATGGTGGGAATGACAAAGAAGATTTAGTTCTGTTGGCATGTTTTAATACTACAGTAAATCCCTAGACTTTTCAATGAAATATACACACATCGAAGAATACCACCTAGCCAACAAAACTTCCAATAGACGTTTCGTCTAATGGTTCTTTTGGTCAAATAGGGTGAAATTGTTGATTCGCAACTATTATTTTAAATCTTAGTCAATGAGAAGGGCCATCAAACTACCAATAAGGATCATTGCTTAATTTCACCCAGTCATTGCGTTTTAGTTGTACTAAAAGAGCTAACTATTGCAATGAAAGTGCTAATGAACGAAGAGTACCAATGGACCAAAAGTTTATTAGACTAAAATATCGCCAGACCAAACGTTATTGGACTAGAAGTTCCATTGAGCTGAAAGTTACCATCAGTCAGAAAAGAATCTACCACTACACAAAAAAAGCCTTGGTCGAGAAATTTAAGAAGTCTGGGACCGCATCAGATCGCAGGCATGCAGGAAGACCTCAAACAGGTTGTTCCGATAAAAACGTTGGTTGTGTACAGAGGAGTATTGCTGAGCATCCGGAACGCTTTCAGCGGAGTTAGGTACCTGTAGAACTCAGACGAATTTCTTTCAACATTCAGTATGCCAAATGAAGCACATTTCTGAAGAACAAGTGCATCAACAAGCAGAAGCGTAGGTTTGGGAGAATCAAGAATCTAAGGTTGATGAGTCCAAAGCTCGTGCAACGACCGAAAGTGAATGTAAGTATAGTGTGGTGTCACCGCCCAAAACATCAATGTCACCGGTACAGGTAGATGATAGCTAACTTCTTGATTTATGATTTCAACAGGTTGGAGAATGAACCAGTCCAGGAGATTATTGCAAGAAATGTTTCACTTTGGAGACATTAGCTCCAAGCTTCTCTTGATACTATCTTCTTATCAAATTTTGAACTAGATAAAAGTGACTGTCAGATAGAAATTCGCAGAAAATTTTGTCTTCTTCTCTCTTGTCTTCTTGTATATAGTGAACATTATTTTTCCCTTTACCTTCATTTTCTATAAAAACAGTTGTATTTGTTTGGCCCTTTCAAAAGTTACAGTCAAAACAAATGATTTTGGAAGAACCGTTGGCAGAATAAAACAAATTCTGCGTATGGGATCATTTTTTGGTTATGATTGAATTAAGTCAAAATAAAACAATTTCTGGTCACGGTGCCTATTATCTTGTGGTTGGAGAGAATTTTTATGAAACGAGGAATCTGGATATTTTTAAAATCTATCCCCATGATGAGAATTAGAAATCGTAATTAATTACAACTATAACTCAGGATGTCTTCGGGAGGTCTTATGTACAAGCCCTTTCGAGTCGATCGACTCACCAAATCTGGATCTTGAAGATGATAAGAGGTATTGGACCACTGCAACCTGATTTACCTGCAGCGATCAAAAGGGTATCTTTTGACGTTTGGTCCAACGGGACTTTTAGTGTAACGGACGTTTTATTCAATGACACTTTTTCTCTAAAAGGAGTTTTAGACTAATGAACGTTTGCCCAATTAGACTTTACGTCCATAAAACTTTTAGTTCAACTAATACGCAACTGGATGAACTTAAACGGCGTTCCCTGTTGGTAACTTAAAAGGCAAACCCTATTATTGTTGACAAGTCATCGTTAACCCAAACAAACCTAACCGGTTGATGTCCACTGTTGAGTTGGAGTTTAGAGTCGCAGTTTCAGTTTAATTCGCATGAATCAAGCTTGTACTTTTTTATTATAGGTAGTTAAAACCTGCGTGAAGTTGGCACCCCCATATAAGAATTTCGAGAAAACAACTATTGCATAATTTTGCGCAAGTTATGCCCAGTTTTGACCAATAGTTGTTTTATTTTGCCCAGGCCCCCTTAACTTGTGAGTCAAAAGCCGAATTTCTATAGTGTAAGTTTTTGGCACCTCTATATAACAATTTCGAGAAAAAACTATTGCATAATTTTGCCCAAGTTATCCCCAGTTTTAACCAATAGTTGTTTTATTTTGCCCAGCCCCGGTTAAATCGTGAGTCAAAAGCCGAATTTCTATAGTGTAAGTTTTTGGCACCTCTATATAACAATTTCGAGAAAAAACTATTGTATAATTTTGCCCAAGTTATGCCCAGTTTTAACCAATAGTTGTTTTATTTTGCCCAGCCCCGCTTAAATCGTGAGTCAAAATCCGAATTTCTATGGTGTGGCAACCCCATAAGCGATTGCAATAAAATAAAGTAGGGCATAATTTTGCCCAAGTTATGCCCAATAGTTGTTTTATTTTGCCCAGCCCCCCTTAACTCGTGAGTCAAAAGCCGAATTTCTATAGTGTAAGTTTTTGGCACCTCTATATAACAATTTCGAGAAAAAAACTATTGTATAATTTTGCCCAAGTTATGCCCAGTTTTAACCAATAGTTGTTTTATTTTGCCCAGCCCCGCTTAAATCGTGAGTCAAAATCCGAATTTCTATGGTGTGGCAACCCCATAAGCGATTGCAATAAAATAAAGTAGGGCATAATTTTGCCCAAGTTATGCCCAATAGTTGTTTTATTTTGCCCAGCCCCCCTTAACTCGTGAGTCAAAAGCCGAATTCCTATGGTGTAGCACCCCCATAAGCAGTTGCAATAAAATAAAATAGGCCATAATTTTGGCCAAGTTATGTCCAATTTTGTCCAACCTTATTTTTTACATAAATCTTAAATAATCTTCACGAATGCAGGGTTCTAAACGCATCACAGGGTATCTATAACGCATTTCACACGTCTTAAACATAATCTGATCTTGGGATTAACTTTTGACACACTACCTAACAATTCTAAGCCTTATAGAGGTCATTCAAAGAGTTTTCAAGTTTTGCCCAACCTTATTTCTTGATCTAAACACGGTGACTTATTCTTAAATGTAAAGTTGAATATCTCTAATTATTTCTGAAAGTCGTAGAAGTAATTCTGATCTTGGGCAAAACTCTAGACTCAATAACCAACAATTCTATGCCTTATAGAGGTCATTCAAAGGGTTTTCAAGTTTTGTCCAACCTTATTTCTTAACTTAAACCCGGTGGCACATTCATAAATGGAAAGTTCAATATCTCGGATTCTGTTTCGAAGTCGTAGAAGTAATTCTGATCTTGGGCAAAACTTTAGACTCACTAACTAACAATTCTAAACCATGTAGAGAGCATTCAAAGGGTTTTCAAGTTTTGGTCAACCTTATTTCTTGATCTAAACACGGTGACTCATTAGATCAAGAAATAAGGGGGGAATAAGGGAAATAAGGGTGGGCAAAACTTGAAAACCCTTTGAATGACCTCTACAAGGTTTAGAATTGTTAGTGAGTCTAAAGTTTTGCCCAAGATCAGAATTACTTCTACGACTTTCAGACAGAACTAGAGATATTGAACTTTACATTTAAGAATAAGACACCATGTTTAGATCAAGAAATAAGGTTGGGCAAAACTTGAAAACTCTTTGAATGACCTCTATAAGGTTTAGATTGTTAGGTAGTGAGTCAAAAGTTAATCCCAAGATCAGATATTGTTTAAGACGTGTGTAATGCGTTATAGATACCCTGTGATGCGTTTAGAACCCTGCGTACGTGAAGATCTGGTTTACTTTATGTAAAAAAAATAAAGTTGGGCAAAATTGGACATAACTTGGGCAAAAGTATGGCCTACTTTATTTTATTACAATCCCTTATGGGGGTGCTACAACATATAAATTCCGCTTTTGACTCACGAGTTAAGGGGGTTGGGCAAAATGAAACAACTATTGGTCAAAAATGGGCATAACTTGTGCAAAATTATGCCCTACTTTATTTTATTGCAATCGCTTATGGGGGTGCCACACCATAGAAATTCGGTTTTTGACTCACGAGTTAAGGGGGGGGGCTAGGCAAAATAAAACAACTATTGGTCAAAACTGGGCATAACTTGGGCAAAATTATGCAATAGTTTTTTTTTTCGAAATTCTTATATAGGGGTGCTAACTTCACGCAGGTGTAGTTAAAACTCTTTTTTACGAAATCTTCATTTGGTCTGGTCATTAAAGAAAATCTCAAAATTCTTAACCATCAAAGTGTCTCTAAAGAAGTTTGGTAATATAGTGTTTGCTCATCAATAAAGAATTAAAGAATATTTAACTTGCTATTCATTTAAAAAATTGTTGTGGACCAATAGATAAAATGAATGACAAATGCGTAAAAGTACGTATTGGACGTAAACTCATTGATCCAAAAGTTCTGTTGGACCAAACCTCATTGAACAAAAGATCCATTACACAACTGTCACTGGATAAAAGATTTATTCTTGTGTTTCAGAATAATAATAAGTCTGGATTCGTTAGTGTTTATTTAACTCCACGTTCTGGGTTTCACGGAGCGCAACAAACATTTATTGTGGAATCTGATTGATACCAATTGCTATGCTCGAATCTAATGGTTTTACTAAGAGAGATTTTAGTATTACAGTTCGGAAGGGACAAACTGTACGGTAGATAAGCCAAGTGTAGTTTAAAAAATAGAACAATAGATGCATGCAAGTTAATTTTTCAAAGTAATATTGGAGTATCTTTCCTAAAAACCATACAAATTGAACTTTTTCAAGCTTTGCTTTTAATTAATGTTTGTCGAAAAACATCCTGTTTATAATTGCTCTTGTCGCTTATAAACGCCGAGGCGGCTTTTTTACAATTTTAAAATTAACAACCCTGTAATAATACGACTACCTACATGGTGCTTTTTTTCTCCTTTTGGCGACGGTCCTTCGGAATGTTCATTAGCAACAAATAAGTGTCTGTTGGCTGGTTTGGACGCATACAAAACAAAAGTCGATGGGAATTTCTATTAATTTCAATTTGCCGAGTGTTAACATCAAAAGCTCGCTGCTTTATGTCTTTGGCAGTGGTAGATCGCGTGTCTGCCGCGGCACTGCTTTGAATATAATAACAGACCTTGCCTGTTTAACTGGGCCAGGTATAAATCAGGATGACCGCTCCTCCTTTTATAACAACGGCAACCACAACCGAGAAACAACGCTGCATTGTGTGTTGCGGATTCTTGTTGTTGTTGTTGCTATTATTGTATATATGTAATTAATAATACTTTAGTATTTATTTTCTTTATTATTCGGATGGTTAGTGTTTTTTTATTAATTGCCTGACATGGTCATTTGTTTTTTAAAACAAGTAATTCTTCATACATTTGTCCTACGCCGTAGGACCACACTTTTAAAAAATGTGAAAAAGGGGCAATCAATCTCTGTGCTCTAATTGTAACGAAATATTTTATCGAGAAACAAATTGTTCAAATGTTTTATTTACTACCTTCATGAAACTTTCATTAAACTACTTGCACCTGCGTGAAGTTGGCACCCCTATATAAGAATTTCGAGAAAAAAACTATTGCATAATTTTGCCCAAGTTATGCCCAGTTTTGACCAATAGTTGTTTTATTTAGCCCAGCCCCCCCTTAATTCGTAAGTCAAAAGCCGAATTTCTATGGTGTGACACCCCCATAAGCGATTGTAATAAAATAAAGTAGGCCATAATTTTGCCAAAGTTATGCCCAGTTTTGACCAATAGTTGTTTTATTTTGCCCAGCCCCCCTTAACTCGTGAGTCAAAAGCTGAATTTCTATGGTGTAGCACCCCCATAGGCGATTGCAATAAAATAAAGTAGGCCATCATTTTGCCCAATTTTGCCCAACCTTATTTTTTTGCATAAACCAAACTAGATCTTCAGGAATCTAGGGTTCTAAACGCATCACAGGGTATCTATAACGTATTACACACGTCTTAAACAATATCTGATCTTGGGATTAACTTTTGACTCACCACCTAACAATTCTAAACCTCATAGAGGTCTTCTAAAGGGTTTTCTAGTTTTGCCAAACCTTATTTCTTAACTTAAACCCGGTGACACATTCACAAATGTAAAGTTCAATATCTCGGATTCTGTTTGAAAGTCGTAGAAGTAATTCTGATCTTGGACAAAACTTTAGACTCACTAACTAACAATTCTAAACCATGTAGAGGGCATTCAAAGGGTTTTCAAGTTTTGCCCAACCTTATTTCTTGATCTAAACACGGTGACTCATTCATAAATGTACAGTTCAATATCACTAATTCTGTCTGAACGTCGTAGAAGTAATTTTTATTTTGGGCAAAACTTTAGACTTACTAATTAACAATTCTAAACCTTGTAGAGGTTTTCAAGTTTTGCCTAACCTTATTTTTTAACGTAAACTGGGTGGCGTAGTCATAAATTGAATGTCCGGTATCATTTATTCTGAACGAACTTCGTTGAATAAATTCTGATCTTGGACAAAATGTTTTAATTCATTTACATTTTACACAACAATTTTAACTCTTATAGAGGTCAGGTTAATTATCAGTGAAAATTAAATGGTCATAATAATATGTATTTGCAATTCGACGTTCTGGACTGTGTCGCAGATACCAAACTCCGTATTTGTGACTATCTCACTGGGTTTAAGTTAAGAAATAAGGTTGGGCAAAACTTGAAAACCCTTTGAATGACCTCTATAAGGCTTAGAATTGTTAGTGAGTGAGTCTAAAGTTTTGCCCAAGATCAGAATTATTTCTACGACTTTCAGACAGAATTAGAGATATTGAACTTTACATTTATGAATGTGTCACCGGGTTTAGATCAAGAAATAAGGTTGGGCAAACCATGAAAACCCATTGAATGGCCTCTACAAGGCTTAGAATTGTAAGTTAGTGAGTCTAAAGTTTACCCAAGATAAGAATTACTTCTACGACTTTCGAACAGAATCCGAGATATTGAACTTTACATTTATGAATGTGTCACCGTGTTTAAGTTAAGAAATAAGGTTGGGCAAAATTTGAAAACCCTTTGAATGACCTCTATAAGGCTTAGAACTGTTAGTTAGTGAGTCTAAAGTTTTGCCCAAGATCAGAATTATTTCTACGACTTTCAGACAGAATTAGAGATATTGAACTTTACATTTATGAATGAGTCACCGGGTTTAGATCAAGAAATAAGGTTGGGCAAACCTTGAAAACCTTTTGAATGACCTCTACAAGGCTTAGAATTGTAAGTTAGTGAGTCTAAAGTTTACCCAAGATCAGAATTACTTCTACGACTTTCAAACAGAATCCGAGATATTGAACTTTACATTTATGAATGTGTCACCGGGTGTAAGTTAAGAAATAAGGTTGGGCAAAACTTGAAAACCCTTTGAATGACCTCTATAAGGCTTAGAATTGTTAGTGAGTGAGTCTAAAGTTTTGCCCAAAATCAGAATTATTTCTACGACTTTCAGACAGAATTAGAGATATTGAACTTTACATTTATGAATGAGTCACCGTGTTTAGATCAAGAAATAAGGTTGGGCAAACCTTGAAAACCTTTTGAATGACCTCTACAAGGCTTAGAATTGTGAGTTAGTGAGTCTAAAGTTTACCCAAGATCAGAATTACTTCTACGACTTTCAAACAGAATCCGAAATATTGAACTTTATATTTGTGAATGTGTCACCGGGTTTAAGTTAAGAAATAAGGTTGGGCAAAACTTGAAAACCCTTTAAGAGGACCTCTATGAGGTTTAGAATTGTTAGGTAGTGAGTCAAAAGTTAATCCCAAGATCAGATATCGTTTAAGACGTGTGTAATGCGTTATAGATACCCTGTGATGCGTTTAGAACTCTGCATTCGTGGAGATCGGGTATGGTTTATGTAAAAAAGATAAGGTTGGGGAATATTGATCATAACTTATGACCTACTTTATTTTATTGCATTTGGTTATGGGGGTGCCACACCATAGAAATTCGGCTTTTGACTCACGAGTTAAGGGGGCTGGGCAAAATAAAACAACTGTTGGTGAAAACTTGGGCAAAATTATGCAATAGTCTTTTTCTCGAAATTCTTATATGGGGGTGCCAAAAACTTATACCATAGAAATTCGGCTTTTGAATCGCGAGTTAAGGGAGCTGGGCAAAATAAAACAACTATTGGTCAAAACTGGGCATAACTTGGGCAAAATTATGCAAAAGTCGTTTTCTCGAAATTCTTATATGGGGGTGCCAACTTCACGCAGGTATTACTTGCTACTGATCCCATCTCAAATAACTGTAGTGTGGTTTTCCTGTTAAAATTGTAAATAGATTATTTATCTGTTCGAATAATTATAATAATTAATTATATTATGAATAATTATTCATTCCGATTAATTTTTTTAATGATTAAATTCAAGTAAAATAATTCAAACATGCATGTTATCTCTTTTCTCGAAAGTCGGAAAATGCCGATTTAGGAATTTAACTTATTTGACGTTCAATTTTGCTAAGCATGTCATTTCTAAGTCATAGTCGACTACATAACACAACTTTTTAACTTATTTATGCTTACCTCTGGAATGCTCTTACTCCCCTTTCTACATAGATCTCTTCCGTCTTCTTTCGAGCATGTTGAAAGTACTACCACCGTGCTGTGATAGATGGTATAAATAAAATATCCATTTATGTTCGATGTGTTTTCCTTTTATTGATTATTACGGGTATCTTAGCTTCTCTAAACCATTTTAGTTCAGTCATTTTTTGGTTATGAAGTATGTTTAAAAAAAATTCTAATAGCAAGAGAATTCATATGGGAAATTCTATAAATTATCCACAAAAAAAAGTTGCATTTAAGCCGCCATCATCCGCCATTTTACAAAAAAAGAATTGCTGTATAGAAACCTTAAGCAGACAAGCCATTTAACCCTAATTGGCTATTTTACTATTGAAGGGAAAACTGTTATGATTGGTGATTTACTTCAGAGAGTATGAAGTAAGTGAGGGATAATAATTGGAAATACAATCGCAATCGACTTCAGACGTAGTTGATTATTCTGGTGATTGTTACTAAAGATAATTTTGAATAAAGTTTGCGAATTGCTTCATCTATATTTTAAACTACGTTATCAAAGTACCAGCGACCTGAACAAATTACACTTTACGATAGGATCAAGTCAGGTTTAAGTGATATATTCTTAATACTAACCGTCCAACGTAAAACATATCTTCAATTTAATTTCGATTGAATATCTACCGCTGGAGTGAACACAAATTGTTTGCTACGATTCAACGTATTCAAAATATTCTACAATATTAGTACATCATCAACGTATGGCATATTTATATTTTTGTAAACCCTCGGGGATTTAACCAATTAACAATCCATAATCCGATTCATAAGACAATAAGATTGGACTAAAACTTGGTAGGAGGTTAAGTTATGTTAGGTTATGGTAGGTTGTTAGGTTAGGTTAGGTTAAGTTAGGTTAGGTCAAGTTAGGTGGGTTAAGGTTTTATTAATATTTACTAAGAATAAGTATTGAATGGGTAATGATCGGTTTTCTGGCTACTTCTAACCTTCCGCATGACCCTACTTAATCCTTATTAACTTCTCATTCCAAGATTCCTATTGCTTTTGGCATTATGAGGACGTGCTCCGTCTATTATGAATGTAAGTGTGTGAATATCAAACCAAACGTTAACGCTAAATCTATTTTGAAACGTATATTGTCTGGTAATTAACGTTTCCATCCGTTTAACAAATAGCATACAGTATATATTATACAGTACGATTCTAAAGTATGAATAAATTCGATAAAAGGGAAAGTATTGATTTTTGGAAAAATTCCAAAAACACGTAAATTTTGTTTTTAAAGTTCGCATTTTCTGAAACATTATAACATTCATAATATTCGAATATACAGGGTGATGCGTTTAAGTGTGGTGACGTCATCGGCATTTTTTTTAAATGGCAACTTCTATTTTTTATTTCATATTCTGACACTTCATCCAATTACCAACATGGTAATGTAATAAGTTTGTTACCTTACAGAAAAAAAAATTGAAAAAAATAATTATGAAGACGGGAAAGTGCTATAGTCGCCACACTTAAACGCATCACCCTGTATAACCGATATGTCAAAAAGTGCGGACTTTAAAAAACAAAATTGACATGCTTTTGGAATTTTTTCCAAAAATCTATACTTTGCGTCTCGCTTTGCATTTAAGTGTGGTGAGTATAGCACTTTCCCGTCTTCATAATTATTTTTTTCAAAAATTTCCTTATGTAAGGTAACAAACTTATTACATTACCATTTTAGCAAGAGGATGAAGTGTCAGAATATGGAATTAAAAATGAAAGTTGCCATTTAAAAAAATGCCGATGACGTCACCACACTTAAAGGCATCACCCTGTATATTCGATTATTATGTCAAAAAGTGGGGACTTTAAAAACAAAATTGACCTGTTTTTGGAATTTTTTCAAAAATTAATATTTTCCTTTTTCGAATTTATTCCATACTTTAGAATCGCACTGTATATAGCATATATCGTACATAAATATAATTTAATATGTGGTGTTTAGTATATGGTATGTGATAAATGTATATGGTATAAGGTATACTATAGTATACAGTTATATAGTGTATATAGTATATATTATATATAATAATAGTACGCATATTATAACAGTGCATAGTACATAGCCCTCACCTTTTATCTAGACTAACTGATATCTGTAAAAAAGGTGGCATGTGGTATATGATATAAGGTATACGGTATAATGGTACATATATGATATACAGATATAGAAAAACAAGCTGGAAGTAACTGCGAAAGCATATGTGTGTATGATAAGGAACGCACTAGTAAAATAAAGAAGGGCCACGCCTTTGCTCGTCTTAGTTTGTGTTAATGGGAGAATATTCCAGCATAAGAATATTTGTTCAGTCATTATAACCAAAAGTTGTAAGCTACTTAAAAAGCAAGAGATTATTTGGCCCTAATTTGCCAAATAATTTGTTTAATTCTGGGAAAATTTAATATCATGAAATTCCCTTTCAATTACAAACAACTACATGACTACACCAATGCTTGGTTTGTAGTTTACTAAACAACTTTAATGCTCGAATATTCCCTCACTAACTCAAACTAAGAAGAGCAAAGGCGTGACCCGATAAAAACCCTTCTTTATTTTACTAGCGCGTTCTTTATCATACATATGGTTTCGTAGATACTTCCAACTTGTTTTTCTATATCTATATAGTATGCTATAGTACATAGTATATTGTCAGTCAAAACTGTGATGTATAGTTTAAGGCGGATATGGTTTATAGTACATAGTATATATATGGTATATAGTTATCATTTCCCCATATCATTTCGCATCTGTCAAAACTGTGGTATAAGATATATGGTAAATAGTATATGTATAGCATATCGTCTTGAATCAGATTAGCTGGCATCAGTCAAAATTGTGGTACATGGAGTATAATGGTATATGGTAAATGGTATAAGGCAGTATATGGTACATAATATATTTTATTTTACCCACATTAGTTGACATCTGTCAAATTTGTGGAATGTGGTATCAGGTATAAAGTATATGGTGTATATATATATATATATATATATATATATATATATATATATATAGTATACAGTACGTAGTACAAGGTATGTAGTATAGTCATTATCTTTTATCCAGATTAGCTAACATATGTCAAAAATATATGTGGCACAACATAAGGAATATGGCATATAGCATATAGTATAGAGCATACAGCATATAGCACATAGCATATCGCTTATGGTATATGGCATATAGCATATCGCTTATAGCTTACAGCATATATCATATTATATATGCTATATGGTATATGCCATTACCATATAGCATATGTATATAACATATAGCAAATACTATATAGAATCTAATCATTAGGGTGGCCGTTATTTTGCAAACGTTAAAACTTTGTAGCCCCCCCCCCACTAGATCGCTTTAAAATGTAAAAAAATGAGCTGTGCAAAATTTCAGCATATTTGGTCAATATTAACCCGTGCCACCAAAAGGTTAAAGTTTAAATGCTTAACTCGAATCTGATGCCAAAAAAACTTTGGCAGTTCCTCGAAAATGCTCATTTTAGTGAAGTTGACCGCTTTTTTGACAGTTGTCAATTATGTTTGTTTTATGGCAGTTTGAATTTTATAATATTCGTGTTCAGCAGTTTCAACAACATAAGTACGTATATAAATTATCAAGTTAAAACATAGACAGATAAAAAGTTGTGCCAGAAAGTCTCTAGAAATGCACCAAATCCTAACTTTTGCAAAGTAACGGCCACCCTAAGTCATTATATTTTACCCAGATTAGCCGACACATGTCAAAAATGTATGTGGTATATGACATATGGAATATGGCATGTAGCATATAGTATAGAGCATACAACAGATAGCATATCGCTTATGGAATATCGCATATAAGTTTTGACAAGCGTGCAAAAACCCGGTAGAATGTTTTGCTTTGAAACATGCGGAATTTTTGGCATATCCGTACCTTTTCTAAAATCACTCGATGAGTGTAGTCGCAACGGTAGTAATCTTGAGGCGCGGAGTAATTCTTTTTAATCCCAACCTTAACCTAATCAACTCTAGTGTAATCGAACCTAACCTAACTTAATATAGACTAGCCTAACCTAAAGTAATCTTACCTAACTTAACGTAACATAATCGCTAATGTACTCTCTAATCCAATCTCTGATTTTTCCACCGATTAATTCTGCGTCTCAGAATTGGTGTCATTGAACTCACTCGTCGAGTGTTTTCAGAGTTGGTAACGGTCAATCAAAGATCTTGCGTATCCCAGAACGAGGTTGATTCTTTAAGGTTTATGCTAATAGTACACACTTTGTTACTATGGTGATTTTATGGAGAAATTATGTGCACTTTTTTCTAATTTCCGGGATTATGTTTATCTATCAGTGTGCCTACCATTATGTCGTCAGTCCACCAGACTGCATGCCAGTCTGTCTGTATGCAAGTCCAAGATGGGTAGTTTAAAAAAATCGATATCTCGAGTTTTTTAGAGAAAGGTTCGAGGAAACTCGAACCTTCCTCTTTCCCGGCCGACTTTGATGAATTTTTTAATCAATCTTAATGTTGGGGTGGTATAGATCTCGAGTAATTTAAATTGACCCACTTACACCGAGTCGGACAGAAACGATTTTCAGAAATATGTATCACACTGGATTGGTACTTGGACTTAAAATTCAAATTTGGAATTAAAAGGTTCCTGTTTTTTTGGGCAACTTTTTGTTGTGGGCCAGTAAGTACTATGGATCCACCTCAAAGTTTCACGAGATTCCGTAACGAGACCAACTCACGGGAAGTTTAAGCAATTGGATTAACTTTATTGAAATGAAAAGTGCATTACTTTTTTAGAATATACCATTGACACAACTGAAGTCAATATCCACTTGCTCAAAGACTGCTAAAAACTAGCATGTGCAAACATTGTGGTGCCAGCCAATTTCATTCATCACTGACGCCAAAATATGTTTATTCGTAAAGACGCAGCCCAATGAAATTATCGAGATTCTTCTATTGGGCATCAGATGAGCTATCATTGAAGCTGTCAGTGCTGGCAAAGAACCAAACAGTTTTTCAGATAAAAGCTCATATACCTACTTTTTAATAGGTCCCTATACCAGTGGAGTATTTTAGAATGGGGGGGGGGCTAACGGGCTGGAAGTCCTCCGAATTCTTTTTTAATAGTCCAGGTCATTAAAAATCTAAGTATTTCGATTCGGAGTTTTTATAGAGTAGCCCCTTGAAAACGTTTCTAAATATGCCACTGCCCTATACCATCTATTTTCATTACTATTGTTATTCAAATTAGGTTCCCAACTGTATATTAATGTCTAAGTAGATTGATTTGAACTAAAAACAGAGTCTTTTGATGACGAATGAACAGGCCATAACTACAATCAATTCTTTTCGAATTTCACATACAGGAAGATCGACAGACTATCTGACAGACAGACAGATCGAGTGACTAACAGTAAGATGAACTGACAGATGGACTTACAGAACAGACTATTTGACAGACAGACAGATCGAGTGACTAACAGTCAGATGAACTGACAGATGGACTTACAGAACAGACTATCTGACAGACAGACAGATCGAGTGACTAACAGTCAGATGAACTGACAGATGGACTTACAGAACAGACTATCTGACAGACAGACAGATCGAGTGACTAACAGTCAGATGAACTGACAGATGGACTTACAGAACAGACTATCTGACAGACAGACAGATCGAGTGACTAACAGTCAGATGAACTGACAGATGGACTTACAGAACAGACTATCTGACAGACAGACAGATCGAGTGACTAACAGTCAGATGAACTGACAGATGGACTTACAGAACAGTCTGACTGACAGACAGATTGACAACAAACTAACAGACGAACAGATAGATGACGATTCGGGAAGCTTTTTTATATAATTTTTTAAAAAGGGGACCTTTTTTGGGATTTTCCGGGATTTTCGAACAAGACAATAGTCAACAAGAAGGTTAATGGTGAGTGGATTGATCCTGTGCTGTCATAGCCGACGTACTTGAATTAAAGTCCGACTAGGAGGGGGTCAAAGTTGAAAATTTGATCTTTTTGACAATTTTGTATTGCTTATAACCGTAGCACCGATTTTGATCGTTTTTGAGTGGATTGTGCTGAGCCCCCACTGAGGTCACGCACCTTGTGGTACCACCATCCGACAAAAGGGGGAAGGCATCGCAAAAAATTAGTTGAAAATCTGACGCTGTCGATGTTTAATGGTAACCACTAATCAGTTTAAGGCCCAGAAAATTTTATTTTGTTTCATAGGTGGCGGGTGGGTAGGGTGGAGGTCGGGAGTTTTTGCGAGATATCGCCGTGAGAATCGGTGGGTGATTAACCAGGGCAAGCCTGTTTACGGATGCAGCAAAAATATTTTTCCAATTTACAGTGGCGTAAAAAGAGAGAGGTGGGCACAATAAGTTTCAAATTGACATAGGTCGGAAACTATAGGACCTACGGAGACGTAGTTTGCGACATATGGTGTGTGATATAGACGCCCTTGATCTGATGGGCATCAATTTTCGATTAAAAAAGAAAAGATGATCGTCTTACGGTTGTGAACGCCTTTAAAGATTTTTAGGACAAGCACTAAATGCAATTCTCCTTTTTTGTAAATGATTCCAGAATATTGTGGGTTGGTATAGAGCCACAGGGAGTATCGTTCGCAAGAAAGGTATGGCAGGCATTAAAAACATTGGATCTTTACTGGGGGCACCAATTCGTCATTTGAAGTAGCAAGTAAATCTGTCATATATGTAGCTCTTGCTAGCTCAGTCTTAAACACCTGTGGCAGCTCCATTTCTTCCGACTGCAAGGGCTCTATGAAATACTCCCTGATGATAGGCCCCAAAAGTCAAGAACTCTGTAAATGGTTTTTACATAACCCCCAAAAACAGTAATAACTCCCTCGTGAAAAGTTTTTCACAAAAAAAACGGTTTATCGATTGTAGATTCTAGTCTGATAGTTACTGGGTCTGTCTGCCTGTCAGCGAGACCGAGTGACTAACAGACAGATGAACTGCCAGATGGACTTAGAGAACCGACTGACTGGCAGACATACTAACAGATAGATTGACAACAAACTAACAGACGAGGGATAGATGACAATTCGGGAAACTTTAAAAAAATGGGCCATTTTGTTGGGATTTTTCGGTATTTTCGGACAAGACAATAGTCAACAAGAAAATCAATGATGAGTGAATTGATTCTGTGCAGCTCATAGCCGACGTTCTTGGATTCAAGTCCGAATAGAAGAGGGAGTCAAATTGAATTGAAATTTTGGCCTTTTTGGCAATTTTGTATTTCTTATATTTCGGCAACCGAAGCACCAATTTTGATCGTGTTTGAGTGGATTGTACCGAGCCACCACTGAGATCCCGCACCTTGTGGTACCCACAACTCCCGTGCGACAAAAAGGGGGAGGCATTGCGAAAGATTAGTTTAAAGTCTAACGCTATGGCGATGTTTAGGGGTAGCCACTTATCAATTTAAGTACCAGAGAATTTCGTTTTGTTCCATAGGCGTCGGATGGGGAAGGGGGAGGTGGGAGTTTTTGCGAGATATAGCCGTGGAAATCGGTGGGAGATTGGCCAAAGCAGGCCTGTTTATGGATGCAGTAAACATATTTTTTTCCGATTTGCAGAGGCGTAGGCAGAGAGGGGGGACACTTTGAAGTTTCAAATTGTCATAGTTCCGAAACTATAGGACTTACAGAGATGTAGTTTGCGGCATATGTCGTATGATATACATGCCCTTGATCTGATGGACACCAGTTTTCGATTAGAAAATAAATGACGATCGTCCTAGGGTAGTGAAGGCCTTTGAAGATTTTTAGGAAGCATTAAATGTAAATGATCCTTCGTTTTTGAAATGATTTCAGAATATTGTGGGTTTGTACAGAGCCTCGGAGAGTATCGATTGTACAAGGGCAATGGCAATCATTGAAAACGTTGAATTTGTGCTGGAGGCACCAATTTGTCATTTGCAGCAGCAAGTGAAACTGTCATATAGCTTCAACATCTGTGGATCTGGACCTGTGGCAGCTCCATTTCTTCCGACTACAAGTGATCCATGAAATACTCCCTGATGATAACCCCCCAAAGTCAAGAATTCTGTAAATGATTTTCACATAACCTCGAAAACAGTAATGACCCCCTCGTGAAAACTTTCTTCATTCCACTTTTGTGGATACATTTCTATGTAGGGGGTTGATTTAAAAAATGGGTTAGATGTTAATGAGTACTGTTATTATACCTAAACCAAAAAATGAATAAACTAAACCAGAGTGAATCTAGCAGCCGCAGACTAGCAGTCGGAGTTGATTGTGAACGAGACTTGCTCCCGAATTGTCAAAGGTAGACAGTTTGAAAAAAAAACAGACATTGCAATCTGTCAAAGTTTTAAAAGATTTTATTTCATACTGTCCGGTAAAAGGGTATTTACCGGACTCATTTGAGTCCGGTAAATGAATTATTACGTTACAAGGCCGGTAAAAAATTTTACCGGACTGAAAATCCAATTTGAGTCCGGTAAAAAATTTTACCGGACTGAAAATCTAATTTGAGTCCGGTAAAAAATTTTACCGGACTGAAAATTTTAAATGCATTTTTTTAAAAAATGAACACTGTGAGGCAGTATGAAATAAAACGCCTTACGTCATACTTCCGGTAAACCATTACAGTAGCTCGTTTCAACATTCGAGACTCGGCTCCTTCGTCGCCTCGTCCCGAAACGTTTTCAACTCGCTACTGTAAACTTGGGTTTACCGGACTTATAACGTAATATACTATTTCACAACTCCAATTGTTAATTATTAAACTAATAAAATAATGTAGAGAATACAGAAATAGAGATGGTTGAAAACGAGTTAATAGAAGAAGAACTACAAGAGGAGGATTCATATGATGCAGAAGACCTGCAAAAATGAACCAGTTTGTTCCATTGAACTTTGAATTTACTTTCATAGATCCAACGTTCCATGAAAGAGAAAGATGGAAAATGGAAACTTACATCAAAGTTTATTTTGACGATTCAGACTTCGAGAATATTTGCAATTGCACAAACGTTAAGTATTTGGGAGAAAAAGAAAAACCCATGCACCTATCCTACAGTAGACATGGGTTGAAAAATTTTGTCTGTGATACCCCAACTGGCCTTTTCTTGGACTTTGAAATTTACCAAGGAAGGCACACTTTTCTGCACAATGACGCGACGAATCTAGGTGTTGGACCCTCTTCTGTTGTAAGGCTGTCTACCACACTTCTGGAAGGAACACAGATCTACGTAGACAGATATTTCACTACCATTCCATTACTTGAATACATGCTAACCAAAAAAATCACGTTACAAGAACTATAATGAAATTCGGAGTGCCCAAATCTGTCCATTTAACACCAGACAAAATGGCTCGAATGGGCCGTGGTTCTTCGGAACAACATGTACGATCTGACGGGCACATGAACATTGTTCAGTGGTATGATATGAAGCCTATCATTTTGGCCTTAACATCTTTACAAATTGATCCTTCTGATGAATGTAAACGATTGTCGAAGAAAGACTCGAGATTTATTCAAGTACCACGACTAAACGTAATCAAAAAATACTATGAGTGCATGGATGGTATAGACCTCATTGACCGGATGATAAGTTACTACAGAATGGGCGCCAGAAGTAGAAAATAGACAGTGAAGACAATTTTTCATTTGTTTGATCTCGGAATCGCATACTTCCTGGATACTGTACAGAGATGACAGAAAGAACTTTGGAGAAAAATATGTGAAATTTCTTGGTTTCAAACCAAGAGTTGCAGAGTTACTGTTAGAAGATTCAAACACTGAAATATCTACTGGACTTAGCAGTATCCCATTATTAGTAACCAGAAGTGCTGCAAGTACAAGCCGTTCAAACTCATCTTCTGTTGGACCAAGAAAAAGGTTCGAGCATTGTCCTTGCATTGGATCCGGCCTGAAGAGCTCTGTACGATGGAAAAATCCCGGTTGCAAGCTGAAAACTAAATTCTATTACGAATCTTTTTCAATATATTTTTGTGTTTGACTGGTATCAACAATTGTTTTAAAATATACCATTTGCGAAATTTGTCCTAAAGTAGACACGATGTCCAACTGGGTGGACATAATTTTTCTAATTGGGAAATGCCGCCACCTCAATTATGGATGTGTGTATTTGTGTTGCTTGCTAAATGGGGAACATATGACCTTAGCTGTTGGCACCCCCGAAATTAAAAAAAATAGTCTTAAGAAATCTGATTTTTGTATAAAATCCCAGGGGCAAAAAGTTCGTGGATTTTAAACTACATATGTACGACTTTTTTCATGCAATTCTTTTGGAATTATTTACATAAGTCAACTAAGTACGTTAATGCATTATCACTTCATTTAATACCCCAGAAGGTCTAATAGTTCGTAATAATGCGAGAGTAGTTCAAATGTTCTGTCAAATAACTCTACTGAAGTTCTTTTTAATCACTTGATATAGGTAATTTTGTTTTTTTTTATTTTGTTTTCAAGAACTTATTAAAAAGAGATGGCATGAATAATTAACTTATGGAGTACTTAATGTTCGACAGAGAGGGAAAAATTTGACATAAACTTTTCTGGTGTTTTAAATGTGACAGCAATTGCTTATTGATCTCTTTAGAGTTTGTAATACGATAATAATACTAATTATTATTAATTAATTAATAATTCAGAAATGTGTTTAAAAATAGCCAAAACATGACGGTAAGCATTCATATTCATGCTCTTAATAAAATACTACTAAACTATAAACAGGTGCACCGCAGTACACGCTCTTATTACGGTACAATCACAAGGCATTAAGAGAAATTATCCGCCCAACTCACTTTTCCGCATGATCCTTTTAAAATTCCGCCGCGAACCTTGTCAACGAACTGGTCCACTGTAAGTTTGTTACGTCACGTAAATATTATAAAATTTAAACTCCTCATTATTTTGATGGATAATTTCACGAAAAATTCAACTAACGGCGTGTTTGCGCTTATAGTACGAAAGTTTTAGTTTATTTATATGATGATTTAGTAAAGTAAATGCAGTTCTTGTTAAAATTCACTCATTTGTGTTGACTGAAATAACCTTTTAGAGCACAACCAGACAAGCTAATAATAAACCAAGTTGCTAACAAAAACCCACGCAAAAAATTAGCAGATATAAAGAAGAACTTACCAAAATTGCCTTTAATATTGCTAAATTCGGTAAAATCTCAAAATCCTACATAAATATTCCCATTAAAAAACTATAACTTTTGTAAGTTTTTGGCTTACAATTCGGACACACTTCACTAGAAGACAAAACGCACTCCCGAGTTTCTTTCAATTTCCGAACATAACACACGCAAATTTTCTAAAAACTTAATAAGTTCGAACCGAAATACTAAAACACTTAAATAATGACATAAAATGCAGATCTTGAAAGGTTACCCTCGCCATGTTGTTTTATTTCAAAAGTGGCGCACAAAGCGCCATCTTTTATGTTTTCGTGTAACACGTGTTATCAACATTCAAGAATATAATGGATAGAGAACGGATTCTATGCAACAAATAATAAAAGTATTCTGAGTTGTTTTATGAGTTATGTTATTAAATATAGCATGAATCATTTACAAATACAAATTTATTATTAAAAATAGATTTTATATTCAAGAGCTTAAATTATTTTAACCCTTAATTAACAATTATTTTTTAATAAGAAAACAATAGACAAATTAATATAATGTTAAAATATAAAAAAAGTCCTGCGTAAAAAATAAATTTTCTATCTCTGTAACAGTAAACCAAAAACACATCGGCGCCGCGTTGAATCAACACTCTGATAGACAGTGGCGTAACTACTGCCCTCGCAGACCCTGGGACGCGTTGGGAATAGAAATTTTAAAACAAGCATTAGAGGTAAAAAAATATAATACGTACTATTTATTCTATGGCAATGAATTATTATTAATTATTGCATGGAGTATTTTATTTTTTTATCAAAAGTTACCATGTACAGTGTGGAAAAAAGTATGGCCTACCCCTAATAATTTGATATGTCTTAAGGTTTTATGGAAAACGCTCGAACACATCAATTTATTTTTTCAGTTTCCCACATTCTGATAGAATTCATTTGTTTTTTTTTAATTGACATCTGTCAAAAATCTGACGTCATCGACAATTTTCTTAAATGATAATATATGGCATGTGATGCATCATTTGAAAGCTCTTGTTTCACTCAGTATGTTTCTAGATATTTGTGCGATTCTGTCGTGCCGTTTCAAAATGGCGACCGTTGAATTGTGAAAATTATCTTAAATTAATTCCCAGTAAAAGAATAACTCTTTCTTCTTTTATCAGAAAAAAACAAACTATTGAACATGGTTTTATTATCAATCAAACTAGAACAACGCGTAATAATTAAATAAAACAAAAGAAGAACACAACAAAGAACAATCAAATAATCATAAAAATAATAATAAAATAAGAATGATGTGTTGAGGATAAAACACATAATAGAAAACACTTATTTCAGTAAATGCTGAAAGTGACGACCGTTGACAACTTGACAGTGCCCAAGTCTAGAAACAAATTCTTCTTGA
The DNA here is from genome assembly GCA_929113105.1 of Agrypnus murinus. Taxonomy (NCBI): domain Eukaryota; kingdom Metazoa; phylum Arthropoda; class Insecta; order Coleoptera; family Elateridae; genus Agrypnus; species Agrypnus murinus. The sequence continues at coordinate 87,051,740 of OV816027.1, read as the reverse complement.
ACATTTCGTATCAATTCTGGTGAAATTTTCCGTATTTCCGCTCTTATGTGGCACTTTAGATCATCAATATCTCTAGATCTATTTAAAAAACTTTGTATTTCAAATAACCCCACAAAAAGAAGTCCAAAGGAGTCATATCAGGTGACCTCGCTGGCCATTCAATGGGACTCCGTCGGTCAATCCATTTTCCTGGAATCATCAAATCGAGATATTCCCGAACTTCTCTTGCATAGTGGGGCGGAGCTCTATTTTGTTGCAGCCAAATTTTTGGACTGGACAAATCGGGATTATTGTGGTCAGGATAAAGAGTGACTAAAGTAGGCTTCACCAGTAAGATTTTCTTCAAAGGAAAATGGTCCTAACACTCTATATTTCAATATGCCAGCCCATACATTAAGTTTCTGAAGTAATTGACAATGAGCTTCTTGAATCCAATGTGGATTTTCTTTGGACCAATATCGACAATTTTGCCTGTTTACAGTACCGCTGAGGTAAAAAGTTGCTTCAAATGAGAATAAAGTATTTGCGGGAAAGTTTTCATCTTTATTACAAATTGGTTGCATGGTTTCGCAGAATTGCATACTTCGGTCGAAATAATCCTCATTTAATGCTTGTACCAGGCAGACTTTTTGCGAGTGGTATTTTTCTTTGTGCCAGATTGTTTGCACAGACATGTAACTTATCAAGTGCTAGTTGTCGACTGGGACTATACGGATTTTCTTCAACAGCCAATAGAACGTCAAGTTGAATATTTTCATCTACCTTCGGCCTTCTATTTTTAGGTAAATTTTTAACATGGCCATGTTCTTCATATTTTCTCAAAATCTTGCAAACGGTGGATTGCGAAATCGGCATTCGGTCTGGATTAATTTGATTGAAAAGTTCACGTACCTTGTTAGTAGATCTGCGACGATCTCCGTAACCAACCATCATAAGCATTTGAATACGGTCTTTTTCACTGAGCGACATTTTTGGTTTATTAAAAAAGGAATTTTTGAATACAACGCAATGACAGTTAAACCTTACTAATGTTCAACCTTACCACTTGTCAATACTGACGTTAATTTTTGTTTGTGTTTGGTTTGTCTAAGCTTACTATGACCAAAACTACTATTGCAACGACATTGAGATATCGAATTTCTTTTTCCACCATGGATTTAAAAACAAGTTCAGGCCAAGAAACTTAATGTAAGGGCAGGCATTGAATGATAAAGCCTTAGGACTGTCTTAGTGTGATTGATAGTTTGCTTTTTTTCTGATAAAACAAGAAAGAGTTATTCCTTTACTGGGAATTAATTTAAGATAATTTTCACAATTCAACGGTCGCCATTTTGAAACGACACGACAGAATCGCACAAAGATCTAGGAACATACTGAGTGAAACACGAGCTTTCAAATAATGTATCACATGCCATACACAGGGTGGGATTAAAATATGGAATATTAAAAAAAAAGCGAACTCAACCGATTTTTTTATATGCTGAAACACGTCGATTTTGTTTTTTAAAAATACACATTAATATGTACGATTCATCTCCCGACTTTCATTTGTTTCTAAGTTATGACGTCATCACAAAAAAATTTAAATGACAATATAGATTTTTAGTAGTGGAATCCGATAGTGATTTCTCTTCCTTTTATGATCATGCAAATAAATCATAACATTTTTGACAGATGTCAATTAAAAAAATCAAATGAATTCTATCAGAATGTGGGAAACTGCAAAACTAAATTGACGTGTTCGAGCGTTTTCCATAAATCCTGAAGACAACTAAATTATTAGGACTAGTCCATACTTTTTCTCCACACCGTATAGTTAATTGTGTGCAGTCATAGAGTGTTAAAAAAAGTATCAAATAATGGCTGTAGCTGTTTAATTTGAAGAGTTACAAACAAATGTTAAATACAAAAGTTTTTCGTTTATCCCGATGCATAATGTGGTTGCTATAGCAACCAACTTTATTTTTTTAAATGACATCCGTATGTTTTCCTTGCATTTTTGAAAAGTGTTTATTCTTGTCTATTTAGTAATACCATTTTATCAGAAGGGAAAGAAGCTATGGGTGTGTCACGGTCGGCAGTGGTGTACAAATTTTCGGCAATGATGACAGCAATGCATTAGGCAGTGCGTTGTTGAACAGCAATTAAGACAATGATCTAAGCAGTGTCGGCATTAAGTGGGCAATGGAGGTATTGAACTGGGCAGTGCCGGAAATGAGATCGATACTATCGGCATTGACGGCAGAGAACTCGGCAATGACGGCAATGAACTGAGCAATGAGAGTAATGAAGTGGGAAACTTCTCCAATTTTTAATAGCAAAAGTATTTTTGTTAAGTTCTCTTGCACTGTAGCGCTTGTTTTCTCGCATAGCAGTTTTTTTACAGGTCTGGTGTATTAGAACTGGCTCCTGAGCAGCTGATTATACCGGGTGGGGCAATAGTGTGGGGAAGTCCGATAGCTCCTAAACGGTAACAGCTACAAAAATCGTTCTAACACGGATGTAAACAGTGGATAGAGGCGCATCTAGAGAAATTATTTTCAAATATACAGGGTGTTGCGAAAAAGTCTGGCACGCTTAAGGTAATTTTTTTTAAATAGAATGTCCCAAATATTTTTGCATATTTAACACCTCTCTTGGCATGTTTACTCATATCTAAAATTTTAGCGCCATTTAAAGACCGGTTTAGAAGTTCTAAATCTTTTTTCAAAAAAATTGAGTTTTACATTATCCCACTTAACAGTTTAGCGCTTTCACGGCCGCAACTGTGAAGACGAATCTAAGTAGGGGTTTTGTTGCAGGGTCTTGTAGGGTGCTCTTCTTTAAAGGAAAATGGACCCACCATGTACAGGGTGTTCAAAATTAATTTTTAAATTTAGAGAACTTCAAAGCTAAAATTCACAACTTTTTTAAATAGAACACCCTATATATTTTGTACCTTTGTGATGCAAAATTAAATAATGAACATTTTTTGTAGGTACGTCCCTATAGCTATCTGTAACCACTTTTGACTTATTGAGAGAAAACTGCAATAAGTACATAATTAAAAACAATTATTTAGTTAGCTGTCAAGTGTGTTGGTTGTTTTTGTTCAACAAAACATTAAAGCATCTAGCAATTGTTGTGTACATATGCAAAACGTACATTTCTCGCAGTTATCGACCACCAGTGTTTAGTTTTAGTAGGTGTTTTAGTTTTTCAAAATGAATTTTAGTAATGAAGAACTTGTAGACGTGACTTTTGTTTTGGGTGAGTCGGAAAAAAAATTGTTTGCTTGCCCGCGGAATTTACCACCAACGATATCCTGAAGGGAGGCTCCCTAAAGTTCACAGTTTTCAAAGTCTGCTCGATAGATTTGTGAGGATCGGCAATGTACAGTATGAAAAAAGTGAACGAAATTAACAATGTTGTGAACGAAGAAAATGAGTTATCTGTTGTGCTGGCAACGATTGAGAATCCCCATGTTAGTCAGAGAGAAGTGAGTTCATCTGTAGGAATAAGTAGAGGTTCTGTTGGTCGAATCTTAAAGAAAAATAAGTTTCATGCATATCACATTCAAATGCACCAGGAATTAACTGATGACGATTTTCTAAAACGTTTACAGTTTTGTAATTGGGCCATACGTAAAGGTAAAATGCAAGACGATGCTACATTCTTCAACAATGTTTTGTTCACTGATGAGGCAACGTTTCATAAAAATGGATTTGTTAACAGGCACAATTTCCATTATTATGCTACAGAAAATCCCCACTTTTTCAGACAACTTGATAACCAGCACAGATGCTCCATAAACGTTTGGGGGGAATTATTGGAGAACATGTAATAGGGCCACATTTTTTTGATGGTACATCAACTGGAGCTATTTATCTTCATTTTTTTGGAGAACTATCTGCCACAATTATTGGCGAACCTCCCTCAAAGGATCCGAAATGGGATGTGGCTTCAGCAAGACGGTGCTTCACCGCAATATTTACATGCAGTAAGAGACCACCTAAATAATATCTACCCACATCAATGGATTGGAAGGAATGGAGCCACTAAATGGCCTGCGAGATTTCGTGATCTTACAAAAATGGATTTCTTTTTATGGGGATATGTAAAAGAAATTGTTTATACAGAGACACCAACCACAATCCAAAATATAAAGGATAGAATAATACATGCTTTTAGAAGTATCACGCCGGCAATGTTAAGAAACGTACAAAGATCGTTCCAAAGGCGCATCGAAATGTGTGTCCATGCAAATAGGCAACATATGGAGCATTTGTTATAGTTTCTTTCTTTTGTTTTATTTGAGAAACCTTGATTTTTTAAATAAATAATTGTTTTTAATTGTGTACTTCTTGCAGTTTTTTCTCAATAAATCAAAAGTGGTTACAGATAGCTATAGGGAAGAACATACAAAAAATGTTCGTTATTGCATTCTGCATCACAAAGGTACAAAATATACAGGGTGTTCCATTTGAAAAAGTTGTGAATTTTAGCTTTGAAGTTCTCTAAATTTAAAAATTAATTTTGAACACCATGTTGTACATGGTGGGTTCATTTTCTTTTAAAGAAGAGCACCCTACAAGCCCCTGCAACAAAATCACTATTTAAATTCGTTTTTACAGTTGCGGCCGTGAAATCGGTAAACTGTTAAGTGGGATAATGTAAAAGTATAACTTCGAAACTAGTCATTAGATGGCGCTAAAGTTTTAGATATTAATAAACCTGCCAGGACAAGTAATAAATAATACAAGATGACCTGTCAAAATTTTGAATTTTCATCGAAAAAATTATGACGCTGAACATATGTTGTGACGAATGCATTAAAAATTATACATTCGGCATGTTTCTAATAGGAATATATTGCAAGTGATTTGGCTCAAAAACAATTAGCATCAATTTATCCTGTTTGTTTTTATATGCAACATGAAGTGCGACTACTATTAAACTGTCCCTTAAACAAACGCATGTAAAAATTATCTGCGATTAGTCCATCCAAAAAATTATTTTATTTTTCAAACTAACAACCTTAGGAATATATTTAAACATAAGAATTTCTTCTGTGTATTACGACTAAACCATCTTATTTTTTATTGAACACCAGCCGTCAAATTCTGCGCAGATCCATTGGTGATTAGTTTTGTGCATTTCGTCCACTTTCTACAATAATATAGTCTCTGATGGAAGTTGCTGGTTTACACATTTTACGAAGTCTCAACTTGACATGGTTCCAATATTTTTCTACTGGACACAACTCAGGACAGTCCCAAGGATTGGTGTCTTTTGGTACAAACCTGACGGAATTGGTTTCATATCAGCTCATGGCTTCTGTGAAATATTGACAACTAGTCAAATCTGGACATAAGAGTGTTGCAGAACGTTGTGTGTCTTCTAATAGTAAACAAAAGTCTTTTTTGTAGGCATTCGTAGGTTTTGCTGTAAATGGTCCCCTACTCATGAAATGAACACTGCAATTACCAAATTGGCAAATCGCTTACCATACTGGATATTTTTTTGTAAATTCCTCGACTTTGACCTGCTTTTCTGAGTCTACTAACATTGGAACTATCTGTACAAGTCAGATACCTATTACCTAGAATACTGTTGAAGTCTGCTGTAACGTATGTTTCTTGTAAACGCAACCTTCCAGTAAAGGCAGCCTTCTTGTTGCACAGATTAATTTAGAATTCTAGTAAGTTAGCCGTTGCGTGGTCTCTGTTTTATTGAACCCGACTATCAAAGTCTTTTAAGAGTTTTTTGTACTGGTTTTTAAAATGCTTGACATATTTTATAGAGCTTTAAAGTTGAGAGTTTTGAATTTTTAATTGATTTACCCACAATTAACTGACGAGCTTGTTCTTTCGTTGGCCTTGGCAGTGTAGGGACTAGCGTGCTATTCTCTCGGACAAGCGTCCCGGATTCGACTCTTGGTGTCGGCAGAGCTGGTAAAGGTTTTCTGCAGGTTCCCTTAGCTGTAACACAAATGTGAGATTTATGATAATTCCATCTGGGTCATTCCATGCGAAATTGATCACTACAATGGGTCTGGGGGTCTTTCACTAATGGGTATTGTATATTATTTTAGTAAGTAATAATACGGTCCATATTACCAGCGGTCTGTCTTAACTAACGTACGTAAGATAAATGTATATCTGTGTAGATATGATTATACTTACTGATTAGTTAATTACTTATGTATTTAAATCGATTTCTTCGGGTGTGTTACATAAAACATTTTTCTTGCGGCCGTCAAAGACGATAAAATATTATAATGCAATAGCTTCCTAAGAAAGATCCTAAAAAAATAGATGTTTACTGGGTTAGATTGGGTGTTATTGAAGGTAGCAACTAGCAACCATTCACCAGCTTACGTGGTATTATGTTATTAAAATCCAGTCATAGGGCTAGTGTCAAATTTATTACCATCAAACACTGCAGACTAAACTATAGGTACATTGCAAATTTAATATTGGAACTTGTGGCACACGTGAGTTAATGATATCATCCATTCCAAAAATTATCATAATATCTTAATTAACTCACTTGTACCATAAATAACTATTCTGATCTCTATTGATGATTGATATGATGATGATGATTGATATGATCTCTAGAACCTACGTCCTGATGTTTAATAAGGTCAGTTGCGGTAATTGGAGCGATGGGATAACTAAAACTTTGCTTAATAAAAGGTAAAACCATCGTTAAACCCTGCCTATACACTTTTCCGATTTAGCTGCAATAATTCCTGAACTATTCCAACAACAGCCCTAATTTTTGAGGACATTTTAATTAATATCCTTAGAGTGTCCCAGTTACCCAGAGCCTATTATAAAGTAATATGGATATAAAACATAGACGATGGTTCCATTTACCCCAATCAATTGGGTGATTGGAACCACCTAACATGTTTTTTTTAAATAATTTTTAATACAGTAGTTGGCATTAGAGCTGTTTTATTTTTACATTTTCTTTTGGAAAATATATTAAAGATTTACTTTTCCAGATATTTATATTTCTTTAAAAATGTGCAAGCAGTTTTGATGATTTTTTCAGTTTTAGTATTTCCAAAGTTCTGCGTAATCAAGCAAATTGATGAATGAAGGTTATGTTCTTTAGTTGATTACTACCTCATAATTGACTTTCATTGAAATCCGTGAGATCGACCAATTTCGCATGGAATGACCCATCTGTTAAGTCGGCTGCCGCCGCACGTTGAGCCTGCGTTAATAATAATTGCCCCTCCTTCCCGCACAAGCTTTATAGCTGTTCGTGTTCGCCAGGTAATGGATAGTAGCAATTATCATTATTTCGACGTTTGTGTAGAACTTATATACATATTTTAAATAATGCAAGCGACATTCAATAGTGTTCACGTTTTAGTTTTATTTAAAATGCATTTTATTTATTAATTTTTTCCAATTATGTAACTGCCCATGTATTTTACTATTTTGGAGTACTTCTAATTAAACAAACAATTTTATTTCATTTTAATGAACACCGTCTAAATAAATACAGATAATTACGTTTCTATCTCAAGGCACATCTTACTATTTATAATTGCTACTACCCATTACCTGGCGAACCAGGCTCCAGAAGCTATGAAGCTTGTGCACGAGGAAGGGGCGATTATTACTATTACGAAGGCCTAACGTGCGGCTGTAGCCGATTTAACAGATGGTATAAACACAAATCCCACATTTGTGTTACAGCTAAGGGAAACTGCAGAAAAACCTTAACCAGATCTGCCGGTAGCGGGAGTCGAACCGAGCCGCTTGGGTGAGATACCTATACTGCCAAGGATGTTGAATCCATTATCCAGTCGCTTAACTAAGATGCCAGCAGCGTTGATAGTGTGGTGTGTTTTTACAGTGGCATTATTATTATTATTCAATATCTACAATACAGGGTAATCCAAGTTTGAATTTACCGCCACGTTAAATTATTGTCACGTAGCAACGCAAATACTTTTCAGACATTTTTATCCTTCTTTTATTTTACAGTGGCGTCTCAAAGATAATATAGCTTATAAACTGAATTAATTTTAAATAATAAACTTACCTGACAATAAATTCATCTAGCGAACTGTAGTTTTGAAAAGAACTGCTTTGTAAAAGAAGAAAACAGGCGAAATAAAGCAAAAATTCCATCAAAACCTGGAACAATGTGGCAAATCACAACGATGTAAACGCGAAAGTGACGAGTTGACGCTGTAATTTGTCGCAACATATTTCAATAGTGCTTCACTAGTGCGCGAAATTCAAACCGTCCTCACTCATTTTGGATCACGCTGTATTACATTTTAGCAATAATTAAATAAAATTTGCCATGTATTTGTTTTATTTCGAAAATTTACCTTTTCCCGATCTATTGGCAACATAACACAACAAAGATCTTCATGGGGATCCTAGAAAACAAGCCAGAAGTTCTGATGCTGATCTACCGGACGTTTGTTGAGAATTACATAGCTTCGAAGTGTTATTATAACATTTCTGAAATATATTCATTTTGGAATGCTTAGTTTTAGATTTTATCAGTTTAAGCTCTGGGATATGCCGAATATCATCAAAATTAAGTAATACATCGTATTCTGAGAACTATGTGTTTCATTTTCAAAATTTATGTTTGTTTATATCTTCTAACATTGAACATGACATATGTACGGTTTTTTGGAAAAAATGGGAAACCATAAAACTTTACTTTCTTTTCAATATTGGAATTCATCTAAGTATTTTCTAACCTAAAATGTTAATAAGGTAAATCTTCTAAGGTCAGTGTGAATCAATGATAAAAAGTATTGTTATGATACCAGACCGGTAATCTGCATGCAGTGAAAAAAATAATGGTGATATTTACCCATAATAATGACGGCAATATTTACGGTAGTAAGGGCAGTGTTATTGGCGATGAAGGCAGTGAGTCGGCATTGAAGGCAGTGAGTCGGTAATGAAGGCAGTGAGTCGGAAATGAAGGCAGTGAATCGGCAATGAGGGCAATTCTCGCGGCAGTTAAGGCATTGTTGGGGCAATGAAGGAAATATAGCGGCAGTGACGGACAGCAGTGAGGTAATGGATAGCAAAACATGTGGATCATTGCCTAAACACGGCAGTGGTGTACAGATTTTTGGTGAGTAAAACACCCCTCGGAAAAAAGTTAAAATTAGAAATAACTATTTTAGAAAAAAAAAGACAACAAAAATGAGAATTGGCTTGTAGTAAAATTAATGTGTATTAACACTTAATCATCAATTTTGGTCAATCTTGCTGTGGAAATTTGACATTTACGTTGTAACAATCAAACACCAACAAACGAGAAAATTAATTTTTATTGAAACCATTACAAAAATAAATAAAACACAAAAATACCTATTCTAAACGCAGGAGGACAAAAAATCTAATATGGGTATTAAATTAAATTTTAAAATTGACCATCTTTGACTGCCAGGCAATGACCTAATCGGTATTTAATAATTATTTATGTATTAAGGGCATAATGAAGCTCTTATGGCCAGAAGCGTTATTTCTAGCCCGAGGCGTCAGCCGAGGGCTTGGAAAAGGCTGTAGGGCCATAAAAGCAAGTTATGCCCGCTATACATACACTATTTTATGCATAGATTAAGTTTTGATGTCAAATATATTATGGTGTAAAAATATAATTAAATGAGTACGTAGGTACATCAAGCAGCTGTGCGTATACTTATGTAATTATACGAAGTTCGTTACTATATTTACTATTCCGAAATATTTAATTTCAGCTTATTTTCATTGGTGATAAGTTTACAAATTATATTAAGAACCAATCAAGTTCTACAAAAAACTTCTGACATTTAATTAACGTTTCGTTATTGCCCGTCTGACCATAAAGAGGCCCTTGGGTCATAAAAAAAAGTTTATGTTTAGATGAGTCTTGCAATAATAGTCTAATTATAATGCATCTGTGCATAAACTTTATTATAGCTCTTTTTGTAACATGGTATTCTGCGCAATTCAGCAGTTATTCTAACCTTCAAGTCATCCAAATTACGGGGTATCCCTTTGTATACGTTATTCTTTACGTGTCTCTACGGAAAAGATCTAGTGGTGACAAATCTGGAGACCGGGCGGGCCATTCCATAGATCCCCTTTTACCAATCCATCTGTTAGGAAAAACATTATTCAAATACTCCCTAACATGTGCTGCAAAATGTGGCGGCGCACCGTCTTGTTGGAAGATGATCGTGTTGTCAATACCTCCGTTTTCACCTGGAAATATTGCAGTAATTGTGGGTATGACATATTTTAAACTCAAGGTAACTATTATTGGTAAGAGTTTCATCAAGACAAAAAGGTCCTATGATATGTCCTCCTATAATGCCTGGCCATACATTGACTTTTTGCGGATATTTTGTGTGTCCTTCCGCCCAGTGTGAATTTGCGTTCAGCTAACACCGACAAATTCATCGATTTATTATACCGTTCAGCATAAATGTCGCTTCTACGCATCTGCTCACAAAATTCCATACTCCTATCAAAATCGTATTCACTTATGTTGCGGATTAACTGGAGTTTATAGGGACGAAATTTTGTTTTCTTTAAAATTCTATGATGAGCATCTGTATGGATAATGGATAACCAGTCTCACGAAATTTTTTAATTAGTTGAGATATCGTGCCTTAAGAAACAGGAGTATCTATACTGCGGCCGCCGAATAGATATAGTACAAAAAAAATCAAGGCAGCACAGATTGTACTGATTGGCTTTATGTGAAAGTGAAATTTACAATAAAACATTTTTGCATATGAATTGTTAATTCATTATAAATAATGTCTCTTCGAGAGATGCTAATATAAATAATAACATACATTTTAAAAAATTGCAGTTTTATTAATTTAATAAAAATGTTATTAAAAGTTCGTGAGTAAGACAGTTTGACAGTAAACGAATTGATATCTTTTTGGTACAAGTAAACATGCCTTTCAATTTGAGCGGTATATTTGAATGCTACCAATAGAAAGGTTTTGTTAAAAAGAGGGGGTAGTTGTAGGCGGTTTTAATTACTATATCTGTTCAGCGTCCCGAGTATAAGTAGATTTGATTAAATAAATTGCATACTTCACTTTGAGTCCTCCTCCTATCCTCATACCCATCTCAATGCGTTGCTTCTCAATTAAATGAAAGATGTGTTCACAATAACTTCAAGTAACTTAATTTTGTAACAGTTTAGTTTGTAACAATAACCTGCAATAATTTATAATACTTTGTAATTAACAGAGTAATAATGATATAAAAGTCAACTGAAGTACCTTCTATTGTCTGCGTAGTTAAGGCTCCGTTATCGCGTAGGTAAAGTACCGCTTAAACAGCTCTGAAGAATTTCATGGCAATTTTTAAAAATTGCACTTGGTTTACATTTATTGTGCATGAGATATTTTCTTAAGAGTGTTATCTAGTTTATATTATGCTTTGTAGCAAATACAAAATTACAAAAGCTATTTCCTTAACGAATAAAAAAGTGTAAATTTATAAAAACAAAACTATAGCTAGCGAGCTTTTAAAAATGGTAAGGTGTACTTCTTAAATTATCGTTCAAGTGTTATTTGAGATAAAAATGCCCGAATATACAACAGTATAAAAGAACGGTATGAACTAAAAAAAGGTCATATTCCGCGTTTATTCAAACATTTTGGTAAATGACAACTATCATTCTTAGTTCAGGCTTTTGTTCACAGAACGCGCTGTACGCGGATCGAGTTAAAAAAGCGGGAAGTTTCAACGAGTTTGATTTAACTGTTAATACATTTAACGCATTTTCGTTATTGCTACATATATTTTTGTGATTGTCGATGTAAAGTAACAGATTATTGTTTGTATCCCTTCCCATATTTTAACTTTCCTAATCTTTTATTATTAGTTATAATAGTTATTGTATACTATTATTTAATAAATTACCAAATAAATGTTGTTTTACTTTACTTAAGAGCATGTGACGGTTAATTTTTGAATAAACTATTTCACTCTTAATTAGTCTTGATTAATTTCTTAAAACGAATATATATTTTCAACATTTTAATACTTTCAGTATAGTAATACTTTCCTTTTTCTTAAAACCAGCAAGAACAACTGATATTTTTAAAGATATTTAGCAGTTTTATATTCCCCTTTTTAATTTTACTACCTTAAATTATTCCTTGGCATTTAAAAATTAAAAATTTCAGTTAAACTTAAAATATTTTGAAAGTTCACGCATGTCAGGCAACACTGTAAGCAGGCAACTGCGATTTTCAAATTTTAGTTTTAGAGGAATTAATTCCCATTTGGAGACTGTAGCGCCATCTTTAGGTGTTTATAGTTAATGAAGCTTCCTATTATTAAAACTGGCGGCGATAACGGGCCCTTAAAGTTAGAGTCACTGCATCTAGTCACCTAGGCCAGCTGGTCGATCAGAGTAACGCAAACCGCCGCCATATTGGGGCAGAGAAGGGTGATTTTTAATAATGGACAATTTAAAACCACGTTTTACGTATTTGACATATTAGAGGTTTGATCTTTCAGAATAAAAAAAACCTTTTAAAGTGAATGTGGATTTGATTAAATTCAATACAGAACAAATAATGAACAATTTCGTACTTCGTTTGCCCTAATATGGCGGCGGTTTGCGGTACTCTGATCGACCAGCTGGCCTAGGTAACTAGATGCAGTGACTCTACTTAAAGTCTGGTCGTGGACGCCATTTTGTGTCAGCGGGAAATTTAAATTTAGGGTTTCTAGACTTATCGCGCGACCTTTATGTTGGCGACACTTCATTCTGGCTGTTACGAAATGTCAACTGTCAATTTGTTACATATTTGTTATTAGTACATTGGTTACTTAGATATAGTTGTCATGGAAGAAATAATAAACAAGATTGTCATTAAATACAACTTTGGGTAAAAGCATGTATTTTGAATTTCCTTAATAAAATATTATATTTGTTGTATTCTTACTTGATAATTTAATGCTACTTGTATTAACAATGGTGTCAGGTGTAAATTAATAAAGAGTTTAAGGAGAAATTAAAGATGGATCAGATTGCAAGTCTTTCTCTATTAAAGTTTACGAATAAGATGGCGGAGGTATGGCCTTTATGGAAACAGAGATTTATGTTGTATTTAAAAGCAACGGATAAGGATAAAGCAAATGAAGATGTTAAAATAGCGATGCTGTTGACCTACATGGGAGAAGAAGGTATTCAAATATACAACAATTTGATTAAGCAAATGTTTTTAAATATTTATATTGCAAATTTACAATCTACTCAAGTAATTACAGAGTAATGAGTAAATAAAATGACCTAATTACAGTTGACATGAGTTGGGCACCATCCATCGATGGGTCACCACGATTTATTCAATCAGATCTTCAGGCCATTGTCTTTTCAATCTTCTAATGGCTAGCTGTTGGTGGTAGAGATCAGCTATTAATTGGTTGTTATGATTTAGGGTGCGGTCACAACTGTTTCTGGCTGAGGTTTTGATTACTTCGTTTACGTATGGAATTCCAAAGTCATGGTGGAGGGTCTGATTGCCGATGAACCATTCGGCAGTAGCTATTTGTCGCAGCATCTTCGATTGGAACGTTTGAAGGATTTTGGCGTTTGAGGGTTTGCTACACCCCCATAACTCGATCCCGTATGTCCATACTGCTTTTAAGATGGCCTTATATAATAGTAATTTAAGGCTCAAGGTCAGTTGTGATTTTCTTCCGATTAACCATTTCATATTTGTTGCTTTTAAGTTGAATTGTTGTCGTTTAGCTTGTATGTCTGCTTTCCAGGTCAGTTTCCGGTCTAAGTGAAGTCCAAGATATTTAACTTCAGTTTTAATTGGTATTGGCAAGTTATTAATGTTAACTTGGGGACAGTCAGTTCGCCTAGTTGTAAATGCAATTTGAGTAGATTTGTTACTGTTTACTTTTATTCTCCATTGGTCTAGCCATTCATGTAGTAAGTTTAAGTGTATTTGTAGTTTTTCCGAGGCTCTGTTAGGATTTAGGTCCGATGATATTATGGCTGTGTCATCAGCAAACGTAGCAATTAATGTGTCGTTAGTGGTTGGGACGTCTGATGTATACAGAAGATAGAGGAAGGGTCCAAGAACACTGCCCTGGGGAACCCCGGAGTTGATAGGGTGGCAGTTGGATAGGGAGTCGTCAAGTTTAACTTGGAAGTGCCTTTCATTTAGGTATGATTTTAGTAGCAGGTAGATTTGGTAAGGCAGCATTTTTTTATTTTATAGAGCAGTCCACAGTGCCATACCTTGTCAAAGGCCTGTTGAATGTCTAAGAACACAGAAGCACACATTTGTTTCCCCTCGAGGCTATTTCTAATATAGTTTACAATTCTATGACATTGATGAGTGGTAGAGTGGCTTGATCGGAAGCCAAACTGATGTTGTGGGATTAGCTCATAGATTTGTGTTGTTTCGTCAATTCTGTGTAGTAAGAGTTGTTCAAATATTTTGTAGAGCAGTGGTAATAGACTGATTGGCCTGTATGAACTGATTTCTTGCGGAGGTTTGCCAGGTTAAGCTACCATAATGATTTGAGCATGTTTCCGCTGCGAGGGAAAGTGTGATATGATAAGCATACGATTGAATATTGTAGTGATGAGGACTACTGCTTTTCTGGGCAGATGTTTAAGTACTATCCCGACTATGAGGTCATGCCCTGGTGCTTTATATGAATTTGTTAGCTGAATTGCTCTGTGACCTCAGCTGGAGAGAACGATCTTAGGGTAAAGACAGTTGACCTGGTGAGTTGAGGAATTCTTTTACCTTTACGTCAGTATTTAAGTTAGTTGATGGATATGGTGTTAAGACTTGGGTGAGGTATTCTCCAAAAGTATTTGCTTTTTCCGCATTAGTGCGGGCCCAACTTCTATCTGGGTTTCTTAGTGGCGCTATTGATAATGTTGGCCGTTTAAATTTCTTAGTGGCCTTCCAGATAGTTCGATCTTCTGATGATAGGTTGCTGATGTAGTAGTTAAATGTTTCGTTGCGATTTTGTTGTATGGCATTGTGGAGTCTGTGTGTAAGTCTGTTTAGGGTGGTTTTATCTAGTGGATTTCTCGACCTTTGCCATTTGCTCCGAGCTCTGCGTTTTTCTGCAGCTAATTTCTTTATGTACAGTGGTATATTAAGGTTTTCTGGAGTAGCATTTTGTCTTATTGGAGTGGCCAGCCAGGCTGATTCCTGGATTAGTTTGCTGATATATTCTACAGTTTCATCTATTTCATGAGGGCTATTTATTCTGTGGTTCATCTTGATGTTACTGTTGATGTAGTTTTGGAAGTGCTCCAAGTTTGTTTCTCTAGTACAGAATCTTGGTTAGATATTTTTTAGAATTACTCTAGTACTCAAGGTGATTATTATTGGGCTATGGTCAGAGCTTAAATCAAAACTACTTTCAATTATACTCTATATGCTAGATATGCCTTTCGTGACTGCAAAGTCTAATAAATCTGGGAGCTTGTTTAAGTCCGTTGGCCAGTAAGTTGGCTCTCCAGTAGACAAATGTTGCAGATTGTTCTGCTGAATAGTTTGAAACAGGTTACGTCCTTTAGTTGTAATCAACCAGCTAGTATGTTTGGCATTCCACTCGCCTGCAATGAGAAAATGCGTACCTAGTGGAAGTAGAAAGTCCTGATATACCACAGGTGAAATCCTATGCCTAGGTGGGCTGTACACAGCTCCGATGGTTAATGACCAAGGATGAAGTTTTATTTCTATTAGAGCACATTGAATTTTGTTGGTTATGTATGGCTGTAGCACGTAGTGGTTTATTGCGGATCGAACTAGGATTGCTGAACCAGCATGAGCAGTTCCATCAGGATGGTGTGCATAATATATGCAATAGTATGGAATTTTTATAACAGTGTTAATAGTGGAATGGCTTTCCGAGATTAATAAGATATCAATTTTGTTTATATTAAAAAATGGAGTAATTTCGTGAGTATGATTCATTATACCATTTGCATTCCAAGCTGCAATTCTTAACGAGTTGGCCATTATTGAGTTATCTTATTGATCACTGTTGTGAGCATGGATAGGATCTTGCTGTTTTGATTAAGGAGTTGTGAAAACATACTTTTGAATTCATTGAGGAAGGAGGTGAGTTTGTCAGCGATCTCGTTATTGTTGACTGTGTTGCTTGTTATTTGTGCATAGGTGGGAGGATTTTGAGAAAGTATGTGTGGGAGTTTGGTGTTATGTTTGGAGCTGTGTTTGTTATTAGATTAGTTCTTGTACAAGATTTGCTATCGTGTGGTCCTCCACATTTTACGCAGTTAAATGGTTTTTTACAGTAGGACTTGGAATGACCATATTGTTGACAGCGCGTACACTGCATTATATTGTTTGATTTGTGGTGCTTCAATTCGGAATTCAACAGAGAAGATTTCTTTGTTATTTGCTTTTGGTTCGAGATCAACGAAGAATATAGGCAAGGAGGTCCTTGGTTACTATGTGCTTAATATTAATGATATTTCTTACTGGGTGCCCTAGTTCGTTTAGTTCGTCTTTGATATTTTGAGTAGGAATTGAATGATGTAGGTCTCTAATTACAACCCTATATGCTCTTTCCTGTTTAATTTGATATGTATGGTGGACTATGTCTTCTTCGCGTAAATGTTAGATTAGTTTCCTGTAAGCATCAATGGAAAGAGTATTTATCTTGACTGTGCCATTGGCTAGCGTTTTAGAGTAATACTGTTCATCTTCGATGACTCTGGCAAAGTTATTTGTCATAGCTTGGTGGTCATTGACTCCATAAATGTAAATATATTATCGTTTTCGATAAACGATAAACGCCACCGGACGACCTTGAAATGCAAAATAAATCTTCATAAGAAAGAAATGTAAAGGGGGGGGGGGTTCATTGAAAAGGAAAGCCTAAGAACCGCTGGTTTAGTATATAACCATCAATATCAAGTTTAGTACATATGATATTTATATAACAGTAACATAAAATAATATATTTAATTTCTTGTAAACAAATATCTAATATAGTTGATAGTTAGGTCAAATTAGAAAAATTACTTTTTAAAAATAAACCATTTTTACTCTATTTTCAAATAGCTAGCAGTTTTGAGAATCTCTGTCTTGATTATTATGTCATCCGTTTTTACTTATTAGAAGTTTATGGTAACTTTACGGTATCTTATCTATAAAATCCAAGTTTGGCCCCCCCCTAAGTGAAAATACTTCCGACGTCCCTGAGCAGCAGCTTGTAATGAAGGATTAATATGACCAGCGTTGTCAGATGATTTTTTATTATAGCGGTAGAAGAGGACGTAAAATGGCGGTAGAAAACGGTAGATTGAAAAAACGAGCATATAAAAGCCAGTTAAAATTAAATAGGTGTAATTTACGCCCGGGATATAGACTAAGTATAAAATAATACCAAAATAAATATAAATACGGGTTAAACGTTAATAATGACAAATGATTAGCTGACACAAAACTGTAACGTGGTCCCTTTTAAAACCTCGGGTCAAGAAATTGGTTGGGTAAAATCCCTTTTTACTTAAAAGCCTTTTAAGAATATGATGGAATCCCGTATCTAGGGAATGGTCAAGTTTTATTACAGGTTTCTGTTCCTACTCTACTTTTCTTTAGTACTCTGCTACCCGCTAGACCGCGGTGGCAGCAAACAGCAGCTGTCGGTCATTCAAGTTAAACTTTACATGGTGTTATTTTTTGTCTTTTTACTGATAAATTTATTGACCAAATTTTTCAGCAAGAAAAATTTTTTTTTGTGATAAATACAAAAAACGGTAGATCGGCATGCTAAAACGGGAGAACGGTAGATGGCAAGTGAAAGCGGTAGAAATACCGCTTTAGCGGTAGGTCTGGCAACACTGAATATGACAAAGCGCATAATCTAAAAGACATATTTCTATTAAATGTTTGCCAAGATTATGCTGTTCCAGTCGAACATGAACATGTGCAATCTTATTGTAAGGTCGTAAGAAATGAGTCGATAACGGACGGCCAAGATTCCATTTTAATTTTAGCAGAATATCCACCTCCATTTTTAACAGTTGTGAAAAAGTGTTACCACTAATATACAAAAAATCTTTGAGATCTGGTATGTGATGTTCTTCATATTTGACCGAGATTAATATAGCGACAACTCCAACTAGTTGCAAAATTTCACGTCCAGTATTATTGTTAACTTGAAGATACCGATCTAGAATGGCAACTGACATATGAAAGGTTTCTGTTAAAAACTTTATTAAAAAAAAAAAAAGTTTATTGTATGTACATCTGCCAACCAATTGTCTAAAACGGTTCACATACCAGGGGTCGAATGATGTGTTGCTAAATAATTTTCATGTATATTGTACTGTTCTTCTAAAGAACGTAGTTGGCAAAATATATTTCGTATGTATTCAATAATTAATTGTGGGTCGCCTTTATCGTTACAATCCGCATCAACCTATTAGCTGTTTACCAGAAAACGAAGGAGCAATTTCGATCTTCGATGAAACAGTACCAGCAACGGCTCCAGAGGTTACCGATGAGGAATTCACTTTTTTATCGGTAAGTTCAGTTTTTTACAGTAACTTTTGTTGTTGGTTTTGCAGTCTCTTTGTGCAGTCTCAGTGTTGGTTGTTTGGACAGTTGCTTAAATAATAATAATAGTAAAACGTAAAAAAATGATATTGAATGCAATTTAATGCAAGTAGCATTAAACTATCAAATAAGGATACAACAAATATAATATTTTATTAAGGAAATTCAAAATACATGCTTTTACCTAAAGTTGTATTTAATGACAATCTTGCTTATTATTTCTTCCATGACAACTATATCTAAGTAACCAATGTACATTTCCCACTTTTCTTAGTTGTTTTAACACTTTCAATAATAATAACAATACGTATCTTACATAACAATTGAACATTTTAACTATTATAATATTTTAACTCATATATCGATTTGGTGGCTTTAAATTTTGTCTTGGTCTTAAATGATAACTATTGTCCGTCTCACGTTGGGACTACAGTGAAGGAAAAATAGCCAATGTATTTCTTATGGGAGTTTGTGCTTCGTTGTTGCCACCTATTTCACTGTATGAATCTATAGAAATGTGGATTAAGATTCCAGAAGTTCTAAATATTTGAAAACAGTAACCGAAAAAGTGTAATCGTAACCATACAAAAGAAGCATTTAAAAGAAAGTCTTATTAACATGTATTTGTTATTTTATTAAACATTACTTGGGATTTTTACAGCGTACATCATGTATCTAAATATCTGATATTTTATTACTTATACTTTTTTGTTTAATTCTTTCGTCTTCAAATTCTTTCAACGTAAAAATAACAGCTGGTTTGTGTCTGTATGATCTTTTTAATCTTTTAGTTCACAGGTAAATACAGGAAGTCCCAAACGTAATTTTAACGGTAAAATGATTTCATCATGATAAAATCATTCATTTGTTCAACTTGTTTCAAAAGAAACTTGCAAAAACGGAAATTTAGGATTAGCAGCAAATGCAAAAGATTTTAGTAAACAATAAACCTTTCTGGTTTTTTCTACTTTTACTTCGCGGAACTACATAATACAGTTTGTACTTACTGAAATTATAGTATAACGTTTTTTGTCGGCACTATTATTTGTCACCGAAAGCATATAAGCAAATTTCTTAATACAGAAATAATTATTTGGTTTCAAATTTTGATAGCTTGTGCGTCTATAGATCTTCGCTTAGTTGTTTGGGTTTTATCGTTTGTAATTATTATATTGTTAACATTGTCGTGTAACTATTTTGTTTGTAACTATTCGTATTGTAGTATTACATAACGCACATAGTACACTATACATAAGTATGGCGGATATTGTTAAAAACAGAATGGGTTGTGTACTAAAGGTGGGTAAAAAACAGATTTTGTCAAATTTGATAAAATATCGTCTTACTGAGACCCGGCAGTCATTATCAGTAATTATTCGACAAGTTTCTAAAGAAACAGGTATTAGCGAAGAAACTTTGTTCTCAGTACGCCAAGAAAGTATTTCACCTGAAGGAATAAAATCTCCAAGAAAAAGAGCGAAGAATAAAAATACTTCAAAATCGCGCAATATAACCTACTGTAATTGAATTAGGAGTGAAATTAGAAGAAAGGTGCACGGGTTTTTTTCGCAAAATATACCACCAACGATGAACAATATTGTAGCAGCTGTAAATGACGATGAAAACGTGCCCAACTTTAGTAGAAGTACGTTGAATAGATTATTATGTGATATCAATTTTCAGTATGTTAAGAGAGGACGACGATCTTATTTAATTGAAAGATAAAGAGATAATTGCATGGGGCCATCGTTAATTTAAGACAAATTAAAAAATATGGAGAAGAAGATTACGATATAGTTTATATTGATGAATCTTTGGTCAATCTGGGTCACAGCTCATGGGCTCACCATACTCAATGGGTGGATATGTCAATTAAATCATATCGGGACGCCTTCATTCGAGGATTAATCACTGCACTGGTTTGAAAGCTCCCACAAAGCGTGGCCCTCACTTTATTTTACTTCATGCTGGCAGCAAACAAGGTTTTATAAATGGGGCAGAGTTGACCTTTCTAGCAAAGAAGAACAGTCCGGATTATCATGATGAAATGGTTGGAGCTACTTTTGAGACTTGGTTTAGAAATTCTTTGTTGCCCAATTTACCTGCAAAATCAGTTGTAGTAATGGATAATGCACCATACCATTGCCGAAAAATTGAGATACCAAATCAGTCTTGGAAAAAAGAAGAAATACGATCATGGCTTTGGTCAAAAGATATATATTTTGACGATGATTACTTGAAAGCAGATCTATTGGACGTGGTGAAGGCTTTCAAATCTAATTACGACAAATACATTCTTGAAGAATGTGCAAAAGAATACGGCATTCCAATAGCAAGAGTACCTCCGTACCATTGCGAGTTAAATGCCATTGAATTGAATTGGTTGGTGATGTAAAACAGTATATCGCTAAAAAATACCACATTTAAAGAAGGAGATGTTCCACATTTAATTAGTGAAGCGTACGTTCAAGTGACAGCGGAAAAATGTAACAATTATGTTAACCATGTAATTAAAACAAAAGATAACATGTGGCAAATTGATGGATTGATGGACGATATTGAGTCAATACTTATAAATTTGGAAAGTGATAGTGAAAGTGATGTAGAAGATTTCAAGTGATTTGTGCTAATGCTGAACTTTTTGCTGTTGTACTTTTTATACTCATATTATTTGTTTTCAATTTATCACTGCTTTATATAAAAGCTGTACAATTAAAAAAAGTTTAGTTTGATAGTATACAATAATTTATTAGTTTTAATGTTTCGTTATTTAATAAAAACCAAATAACTATAACTTGTGTTTTTTATTTACCTAAAATTCAAAAACTCGAAATAAAACGTTTGACTTTTAATTATACTCAAAATTATCAGTTTTGTAATAGTACTGGCGTTAACTCATAAAGTATGGAACTATCGAAATAAATCTTTTATTAAATATGTTTGAGAAAAATCCTCGAACACGTCGATTTTTATATTAAATGAGACATATTTTAGTGTAATTGTTATTTGCAGATCATCTTTTGTTTCCGAGTTATGGCGATAGCGAAAATATTTTTAAATATAAACCCTAATTTTTTATGATGGATTTGGAAAGCAATTTCTGAGATAATTGTTTTTAGAGTTTTAAAACAAAAATTAAAAAACAATCAAAAATTCCAAGTTTTAATAAAAAAAAATTAAAAATTCTTTTAAGAACTGCCATAAATTTAACGCTAAGTCAATTGTTACGTGGCTACTTGATTTTTTATCAAAAAATCTTAACTCTTGATTTGAACTTTGATTGAATAACAATCAAGAATTTAATTTTCTTAATAGTAAAATCAAGTATCCATGCAACAAGTGACTTAGCGTTAAACTTATGACAGTTCTTCAAAGAATTCTTTTTTTTACTAAAACTTGAAACTCTTGATTGTTTTTTAATTTTTGTTTTAAAACTTTAAAAGCAATTATTTCTGAAATTTCTTAATACAGTATCATACTTTTTTAGCATATTTGATCTTAGCATTCTTTCCAAATCCATCATAAAATAGGGTTTCCATTTCAAAAAAATTTCTTTATCGTCATAACACGGAAACAAAAGGCGATCTACAAATAACGACTACACTAAAATACGTCTCCTTTAAGATAAAAATCGACGTGTTCGAGGATTTTTCTTAAAAATATTTAATAAAAGATTTATTTCGATAGTTCCAGACTTTATATGCGCACATATTGTTTTACTACCGCTGTCAGAAGAAATGACTACCTGCAATATAACTTGCTCGAACAAAAGGGATTATAAAGGTTTATGCAGTAACAACTACAATATTTAGAAAGTGTTTTTAAAAGTTGCTTGCAGGATGTTTGGCAACCCCGTTGTCCATAAGAACACACACTGTAGTCTCAACGTGAGACGATCAATAGATCTTCTATAATTTACTCCGTTTTCATCTTGAACTTTGTATGACCTAGGTTCACCTAAAGACTCTACAATTTTTCCCGGGATCCAAAGTGAATTTTGTTTAATTAAAATTGGTTCTCCCGATTGAAAAGGTGGTTTTTCCTTGCAGTGCTTATCAAAGCAATTTTTAGATATTTGTTGAATTTTTCTCCTATCTTCATTTATACTTTTGGAAACTACTGATGGACATAGATGATTAAATGTTATAGGTATCTTTGTTCTGCATACACGACTCATCAATAACTGGCTTGGAGAATATTTTAGTCCTGCCACAGGGCTATTCCTATATTCTAATAAACCTAATTGTAAATCTTCTGATTTATTTAAAATTGATTTTGCTATTCCCACTGCTCGTTCGGCTAGTCCGTTTGATTGTAGATAATTAGGACTTGAAGTAACAATGTCAAAACCCCAAGAATTTGCAAAATGGTAAAACTCCCTACTATTAAAAGGATTATTATCACTTCTGATTGTTTTGATTGCCATGAGTTGAAAATAGTATATTATGGAGAAATTAAAAGTTTTACTCATGCGTGTGTCGAGATTACACACGAGGCGAAGCCGGGTGTGGAACGACACACAAGTGAGTGACTCAGTTTCCCACGAGTGCTGTATAGCGTTTTGTTCAATCCTGCTATTAGAAATTAAAAAAAAATAAATAAATTTAAATTTTTAAAATAATTGCAGAAAAATTAGGAGGCGGTTTTCGTGGTTATGGTTCTCACGATTCGTTGTAAAACAATCAATTTGTCATTATTTGTCAACAAAGCTCAACTCCCTGGTATTAATCAACCGATTTTTAACAATTGTAATGTTAACTTTCATATTTATAAGTAATTTTGTTGATATGCGTTACTGTTATGAATAAAATTGGTTAAATGTTCAGCTTATAACTTTGCTTATCGGGAGTGAGTGAAAATTTTCTCACCCACTGCTTTGGCTCACCCGTTGCTATGTAAGTAGGTTGAATGGACAAAACAAATGCTTTAACCTTTGGTATCTAGGTAAGAAACAGTAATTTTCAACGACAGGATTGAACAATAGTATATTATATAAGGGTCTAAAGTGCCTCTTTTAATCCCGAAGGTGCAGTTTGTTGTCCGAGACGTAGTCGAGGGCAACAATCACCTGAGGGATTAAAAGGCACTTTAGTTCCGTGGTATATACGCTATTTTTTGCACTCCGTTTTGCCTAATACATTCAGTTAAAGTTATATAAAAAAAATAGTTAAAAATGTACAATCTAATTGTATAGTTGTTAAATAAATGCAATTACAATTACAAAACCGATTGGAAATGCTAAGTATAGTATTGCCAGACGATTCAATATTAAAATAAAATTTGATCTGGTACAAATTCCTCTATCCGTACATCTACGAACAACCTGACATCCCAATTGTACTCGAAGAAGTGAAGGTTGATAATCTAGCAGCTTCCACATTATTTCATAAACCTGAAGATTGACTATTTAGTTTTGTTAATTGTGCTTATGTCTATGTCATTGTACATATAAATCACAATAATTAGCTCATATTGTATTTTGAATTTGGTTAAACTAGTATTTTGAATAAACTAGTTGGCATAGTAACATTAATTTGTTTGTTTACTTTTAATCCCTCCAGAAACGTTAATTGTGAACATGCCGCAAACACACCTAACCTTACTATTGTAATTTTGTGTAAATGTGTGACATATGATAACGCTTTGACATTACAAAAGTAAGGTTAGCATGTTTTGTGGTATGTTCACAATGACTGCTTCGCGGCCAATTTCGACGTTAAATTAACATTTGTTTTACTTTTAATCCCTCCGGGATTAAAAGTAATTCTAATCCCTCCGGGACTAAAAGTGACACTTTAGTCTTTCAAACGGAAGATTAAAATGGCACTTTTAGTCTACGGAGTGCAAAATAGTATATTATATACCAAGGGACTAAAGTGCCTCTTTTAATCCCGAAGGTGCAGTTTGTTGCCCGAGACGTAGTCAAGGGCAACAATCACCTGAGGGATTAAAAGGCACTTTAGTTCCGTGGTATATACGCTATTTTTTGCACTCCGTTTTGCCTAATACATTGAGTTAAAGTTATATTATATAAAAAAAGAGTTAAAAATGTACAATCTAATTGTATAGTTGTTAAATAAATGCAATTACAATTACAAAACGGATTGGAAATGCTAAGTATAGTATTGCCAGATGATTCAATATTAAAATAAAATTTGATCTGGTACAAATTCCTCTATCCGTACATCTACGAACAACCTGACATCCCGATTGTACTCGAAGAAGTGAAGGTTGATAATCTAACAGCTTTCACATTATTTCATAAACCTGAAGATTGACTATTTAGTTTTGTTAATTGTGCTTATGTCTATGTCATTGTACATATAAATCACAATAATTAGCTCATATTGTATTTTGAATTTGGTTAAACTAGTATTTTGAATAAACTAGTTGGCATAGTAACATTAATTTGTTTGTTTACTTTTAATCCCTCCAGAAACGTTAATTGTGAACATGCCGCAAACACACCTAACCTTACTATTGTAATTTTGTGTATATGTGTGACATATAATTACGCTTTGCCATTACAAAAGTAAGGTTAGCATGTTTTGTGGTATGTTCACAATGACTGTTTCGCGGCCAACTTCGACGTTAAATTAACATTTGGTTTCTAATTCTAATCCCTCCGGGACTAAAAGTGACACTTTAGTCTTTCAAACGGAAGATTAAAATGGCACTTTTAGTCTACGGAGTGCAAAAAAGGATTTTTAAATTTTTTATGATTTCACTGGCCGGTTTATTTCGTATTTCCAACCAGTTTGAAAAGTAGTCCATTATAACTAAATAATAATTTAGCTGGATAAAGCTAGAACAACCAAATCAGCACAACCAAATCAAACCTACTTTATAATTTATTGCTATTTATTTGCTAATTAATTGCCACAATACCGATTTTATTGCCACTTATTTAAAAAAAACGTGGTTGTGCTAGCTTGATATCAAGCTGGCACAACCATACGGCATTTCTATACTAAAGTGACGGAAACTAGATTATATTTTTTTGCTATTAATTTGCTACCTAATTGCCACAATACCGATACTATTACCACTTGTTTTAAAAAAATACCATGGTTGTGCCAGCTTGATATCAAGCTAGCACAACCATAAGGTAATTTTTAAACAAGTGGCGTACACTACGTTATATATTTTTTGCTATTTATTTGCTAACTAATTACCACAATACTATACATTTTTCAAATTAATTACCACGCAGAAATTAGGGTAAACACCTTAATGAAACCGTCGATACTATTACTCCTCTTATGCAACCAAGCAAAGTTGGGGTATAATAAATAAATGCTACAACACAACCAAACTACTTGTGGGTTGACTTTTATTGTTAAAATTAGGAACATTTCATTGAGGAAGATAATGCCTACATATGAAAAGTGTTAATTAAAAACAATATTGACGCTATCTCTATTAATAAACAAGAAAACATAGTTCGCTGGCTTTCCATATAAATAATAAATAAATGACTTTTTTGCTTAAAAATTAATAGCATAAGAACTGCAAGGCTTCTTCTTAACTCGTACAAAAATCTCATAGATATCTTTTATTACGTATCGTCCGATAAAAACAAAAGTATAGCACTTTACTGTAGTATTGTAGTATTTTGCTGTTATATGTAGAAATAAATTTAATATTTGCTCGTTTTGAAAATATTTAATTTGGTTCAGTAGTTTACGAGCAATACGCTTTCAAAGTCAGAGGACTCTAAAAGGACTAGTAGTGGTTATAACTATTGGGACGCTCCAATAAATATAGATGGCGTTATACAACATCAAAATGTCTTCGATATGCGGTAGTTCATGACATAGTTTTTAGCGATTGTTTTTGCTGTGTTGTATTGGAATGGTGACTGTAATTTTGACAGATTAAATTTATTATTCGTGTTAATATTTATAATAATTTTAAGTAGAATATTTAGATTTTATAATTTTTGAAATGTCAGTAAAATGAAATTGCCATTCATAGATTTCTCTCCATAATATGTTTACGTACTAGTGCACGGTGATCAGGAAGGGAGAAGAAGTTCGATGAAAATGTCCGGGAAAACGGCTAATGCAGAAAGTTTCCGTATCCGTATTCCGTATTCCGACAATTGCCATGTATGCCTAATTACGCTGATATAATTTTACAACCCATTACACGCTCTTCCGAAACCTGTAACTGTTACATTTGTTCGACAGCTAGATTCCGAGGACATGTCAAAACTCAAAAAGGAAGAGGCCATTTCAGAAACATTGTTAATAAGGTCGATGTATCCAAAAGTTATAAATCTCCTGAGAATAAACCTAATTGTAAATCTTCTGATTTATTTAAAATTGATTTTGCTATTCCCACTGCTCGTTCGGCTAGTCCGTTTGATTGTAGATAATTAGGACTTGAAGTAACAATGTCAAAACCCCAAGAATTTGCAAAATGGTAAAACTCCCTACTATTAAAAGGATTATTATCACTTCTGATTGTTTTAGGTATGCCATGAGTTGAAAATAGTATATTATGGAGAAATTAAAAGTTTTACTCACGCGTGTGTCGAGATTACACACGAGGCGAAGCCGGGTGTGGAACGACACACAAGTGAGTGACTCAGTTTCCCACGAGTGCTGTATAGCGTTTTGTTCAATCCTGCTATTAGAAATTAAAAAAATAAATAAATTTAAATTTTTAAAATAATTGCAGAAAAATTTGGAGGCGGTTTTCGTGGTTATGGTTCTCACCATTTGTTGTAAAACAATCAATTTGTCATTATTTGTCAACAAAGCTCAACTCCCTGGTATTAATCAACCGATTTTTAACAATTGTAATGTTAACTTTCATATTTATAAGTAATTTTGTTGATGTGTTACTGTTATGAATAAAATTGGTTAAATGTTCAGCTTATAACTTTGCTTATCGGGAGTGAGTGAAAATTTTCTCACCCACTGCTTTCGCTCACCCGTTGCTATGTAAGTAGGTTGAATGGACAAAACAAACGTTTTCACCTTTGGTATCTAGGTAAGAAACAGTAATTTTCAACGACAGGATTGAACAAAAGGATTTTTAAATTTTTTATGATTTCACTGGCCGTTTTATTTCGTATTTCCAACCAGTTTGAAAAGTAGTCCATTATAACTAAATAAAAATTTATCTGGATAAAGCTAAAACAACCAAATCAGCACAATCAAATCAAACCTACTTTATAATTTATTGCTATTTATTTGCTAATTAATTGCCACAATACCGATTTTATTGCCACTTATTTAAAAAAAACGTGGTTGTGCCAGCTTGATATCAAGCTAGCACAACCATACGGTATTTCTATACGAAAGTGACGGAAACTAGATTATATTTTTTGCTATTAATTTGCTACCTAATTGCCACAATACCGATACTATTACCACTTGTTTTAAAAAAATACCATGGTTGTGCCAGCTTGATATCAAGCTAGCACAACCATAAGGTAATTTTTTAAACAAGTGGCGTACACTACGTTATATATTTTTTGCTATTTATTTGCTAACTAATTACCACAATACTATACATTTTTCAAATTAATTACCACGCAGAAATTAGGGTAAACACCTTAATGAAACCGTCGATACTATTTATTACTCCTCTTATGCAACCAAGCAAAGTTGGGGTATAATAAATAAATGCTACAACACAACCAAACTACTTGTGGGTTGACTTTTATTGTTAAAATTAGGAACATTTCATTGAGGAAGATCATGCCTACATATGAAAAGTGTTAATTAAAAACAATATTGACGCTATCTCTATTAATAAACAAGAAAACATAGTTCGCTGGCTTTTCATATAAATAATAAATAAATGACTTTTTTGCTTAAAAATTAATAGCATAAGAACTGCAAGGCTTCTTTTTAACTCGTACAAAAATCTCATAGATATCTTTTATTACGTATCGTCCGATAAAAACAAAAGTATAGCACTTTACTGTAGTATTGTAGTATTTTGCTGTTATATGTAGAAATAAATTTACTATTTGCTCGTTTTTAAAATATTTAATTTGGTTCAGTAGTTTACGAGCAATACGCTTTCAAAGTCAGAGGACTCTAAAAGAACTAGTAGTGGTTATAACTATTGGGACGCTCCAATAAATATAGATGGCGTTATACAACATCAAAATGTCTTCGATATGCGGTAGTTCATGACATAGTTTTTAGCGATTGTTTTTGCTGTGTTGTATTGGAATGGTGACTGTAATTTTGACAGATTAAATTTATTATTCGTGTTAATATTTATGATAATTTTAAGTAGAATATTTAGATTTTATAATTTTTGAAATGTCAGTAAAATGAAATTGCCATTCATAGATTTCTCTCCATAATATGTTTACGTACTAGTGATTATACAGTGTCTGCCATAAAGTTGAATCCATATGGAATTTTTGTGTAAGTTGATAACACTGATGCGACATTTGAAAATTGATTGATTGACACAGAAAATTGAGTGAAGTTTTTGTCAATTTTCTGTTTTTTCTCAATTATTTTTTCAATGCTACGGCTACCAACTTTGAAAAAGTTGGGCTATTAAAGCACTCAAATGAGCTATTAACGCAATGTTTTGGGTGCTTTAACAGCTTTATTATACTCAAAATAGAAAAAGTATTTTTTGTACTTTGCGTTCACAATGGGCTCATTGTGATACCGAAAACGATTTCATAATAAAGGCTATTATAACATCGTTTTTGGAGACTTTTTGTTTTGTAAGATTGGTAACATTTGTTTTATATTACATATAAACACATTTAATTTTGACACATTCTAACCCCACAAAACGTGAAAAGTCATTTTATAGTGTTACCACATGTTAAACGCAAAAATCACTAGATTGTAATGCAATGTTTTTAATAGCTTGAATTTACAATTTCTATAAAATTAATGACGCAAAATATAAAAAATAGTATATTATACTTGTTTTATAAGACGTATTGTAGCACTTGTTCCTTTGGGACATGACGAGAGAAGCGAGGAGTGTTCCAAAGGAACGAGTGCTACAATAGACCGTCTTATACAACTAGTATAATAATATACTATTTAATGATTTCGAAATAGTTAGTATCAGAAAATGTTAAAAAACAAAATTTTCTTTATGTCGGAGTATCTCGTTCAAACTCGGTATGTGAACGTAAAATGCCATTAAAAATATTTTTTCTTAATATAACTTTTCCATATTTCATTTGAGAGGCCCCACAAAGTTCTTTTCCAATCAGAATATTAAAAAAATTCCCATATGGATCCAACTTTATGACAGACACTGTATAATCACTAGTACGTAAACATACGAGGGTGGTTTGATAAGTCAGTGACTTCATAAATTTCCCGCGCAGTAACTTTAAATGCAACACTGCTCCCGTCAACCTATGAATAGACTATTGTAAAATTTTGAGAAGGCTGCGCCATTTAGTTTGTGTTTGACAGCCATTGAAAGGAAACAACCTCGTGAATTTTAAAGAAAATTGAAAAAAGTGATTTGTGTGCTTGATAAATACTATGGGGCCTCTGCACCATCAATTCCAATGGTTAAGAAGTGGTTCACTGAGTTCCGTTGTGGTCGTACCAGCACAAGTGACGCCGAACGTTTAGGTCGCCCAAAAGAGGCCGTCACGCCAGAAATCGTCGATAAAATCCACGGAATGATATTGGACGATCAGAGAATGAAAGTGCCTGAGGTGGCTGAGGCTGTAGGCATCTCAACTGAGCGGGTCCATCACATTTTACATGAATATTTGGACATGAAAAAGCTATCCGCGCGATGGGTGCCGCGATTGCTCACACTCGACTATAAACGCAACCGTTTGAACACTTGAAAGGTGTGTTTGGCGATGTTCAGTCGCAATCCGAACGAGTTTTTGAGGCGTTTCGTTACCGTAGACGAAACATGGATCTATCACACTACGCCAGAGACAAAGGAACAATCAAGACAGTGGGTTTCTCCGGGTGAACGTGCACCAAAGAAGGCCAAGGTGGGTCTGTAGGCCAACAAGGTCATGGCCATAGTTTTTTGGGATGCACGCGGTGTCATTCACATTGATTACCTTGAAAAGGGTAAAAGGATCACCGGCGAATATTATTCAGAGCTTTTGGACAGATTCGATATTGATTTGAAGCAGAAACGACCTCATTTGGCGAAGAAAAAGGTGCTGTTCCATCAAGACATGCCCGGGTGCACACGTGTGTAGTCACCATGGCAAAAATCCATAAATTGGGCTACGAACTGCTACCCCATCCAGCATATTCTATGATTGTTATAGGTATCCTAAATGCAAATTTACAACTTATAATTACAATTAAGCCGCTATTCAACAATAAACTACATTATTAAGTATTACACAATTTTATTACAGAGAATATGTGACATACAAATTTAAATATAATTATTCAGTATAAAATATTATTTTATATACAATAAAATAAAATTAAAGTGAAAAAACTTCGAAGTCATACATGTTTCAGAGGGGGGGGGGGCTTCAGCACAACAAGCTCCCCCTTGACTACGTACTTGCTGGGGCTGTGCGATATTCGAAGTCAGCTTTATAACATAACGTGCCGACAACCGAGAGGTATGATGTACATTCTTATGCTGTGTCCTACGTCGTCATTTCAGAGTGTTAATACGAGTAATAGTATAGTCGGCATTTGACGGGTGTTCATTCTAGTTTCCAAGTGGAAATTAATTTAAAGATTATATGTATGGGTAGGTTAGAGTCCAGTCTACTTTTGTAAACTCCAAACAGCTTGGTTGTGCTGTGGAAATTGCTGGAGTAATAGTACAGTCGGCATTTGAAGGGTGTTTACTCTAGTTTCCAAGTGGCAATTAATTTAAAAATTATATGTGTGGATAGGTTAGCGTTCAGTCTACTTTGTAAACCCCAAACAACTTGGTTGTGCTGTGGCAATTAATTATTATACCGCATCTTTTGCTTAGTCGCGTAATACGAGTAATAGTATAGTCGGCATTTGAAGTGTGTTTACTCTAGTTTCCAAGTGGCAATTAATTTAAAAATTATATGTATGGGTAGGTTAGAGCCCATTCTACTTTGTAAACCTCAAAGAACTTGGTTGTGCTGTGGCAAGTAATTATTATACCGCATCTTTTGCTTAGTTGCGTAATACGAGTAATAATATAGTCGGCATTAGAAGGGTGTTTACTCTAGTTTCCAAGTGGCAATTAATTTAAAAATTATATGTATGGGTAGGTTAGAGTCCAGCCTACTTTGTAAACCCCAAACAGCTTGGTTGTGCTGTGGCAATTAATTATTATACCGCACCTTGTGCTTAGTCGCGTAATACGAGTAATAGTAATAGCAAATAATATAGTCGGCATTTGAAGGGTGTTTACTCTAGTTTCCAAGTGGCAATTAATTTAAAAATTATATGTATGGGTAGGTTAGAGTCCAGCCTACTTTGTAAACTCCAAACAGCTTGGTTGTGCTGTGGCAATTAATTATTATACCGCATCGTTTGCTTAGTCGCGTAATACCAGTAATAGTATAGTCGGCATTTGAAGGGTGTTTACTCTAGTTTCCAAGTGGCAATTAATTTAAAAATTATATGTATGGGTAGGTTAGAGTCCAGTCTACTTTGTAAACCCCAAGCAGCTTGGTTGTGCTGTGGCAATTAATTATTATATCGCATCTTTTGCTTAGTCGCGTAATACGAGTAATAGTATAGTCGGCATTTGAAGGGTGTTTACTCTAGTTTCCAACTGGCGATTAATTTAAAAATTATATGTATGGGTAGGTTAGTGTCCAATCTGCATTGTAAACCCCAAAGAACTTGGTTGTGCTGTGGCGATTAATTATTATACCGCATCTTTTGCTTAGTCGCGTAATACGAGTAATAGTATAGTCGGCATTTGAAGGGTGTTTACTCTAGTTTCCAAGTGGCAATTAATTTAAAAATTATATGTATGGGTAGGTTAGAGTCCAGTCTACTTTGTAAAACCCAAACAGCTTGGTTGTGCTGTGGCAATTAATTATTATACCGCACCTTGTGCTTAGTCGCGTAATACGAGTAATAGTAATAGCAAATAATATAGTCGGAATTTGAAGGGTGTTTACTCTAGTTTCCAAGTGGCAATTAATTTAAAAATCATATGTATGGGTAGGTTAGAGTCCAGTCTACTTTGTAAACCCCAAACAACTTGGTTGTGCTGTGGCAATTAATTATTATACCGCATCTTTTGCTTAGTCGCGTAATACGAGTAATAGTATAGTCGGCATTTGAAGTGTGTTTACTCTAGTTTCCAAGTGGCAATTAATTTAAAAATTATATGTATGGGTAGGTTAGAGCCCATTCTACTTTGTAAACCTCAAAGAACTTGGTTGTGCTGTGGCAAGTAATTATTATACCGCATCTTTTGCTTAGTTGCGTAATACGAGTAATAATATAGTCGGCATTAGAAGGGTGTTTACTCTAGTTTCCAAGTGGCAATTAATTTAAAAATTATATGTATGGGTAGGTTAGAGTCCAGCCTACTTTGTAAACCCCAAACAGCTTGGTTGTGCTGTGGCAATTAATTATTATACCGCACCTTGTGCTTAGTCGCGTAATACGAGTAATAGTAATAGCAAATAATATAGTCGGCATTTGAAGGGTGTTTACTCTAGTTTCCAAGTGGCAATTAATTTAAAAATTATATGTATGGGTAGGTTAGAGTCCAGCCTACTTTGTAAACTCCAAACAGCTTGGTTGTGCTGTGGCAATTAATTATTATACCGCATCGTTTGCTTAGTCGCGTAATACCAGTAATAGTATAGTCGGCATTTGAAGGGTGTTTACTCTAGTTTCCAAGTGGCAATTAATTTAAAAATTATATGTATGGGTAGGTTAGAGTCCAGTCTACTTTGTAAACCCCAAGCAGCTTGGTTGTGCTGTGGCAATTAATTATTATATCGCATCTTTTGCTTAGTCGCGTAATACGAGTAATAGTATAGTCGGCATTTGAAGGGTGTTTACTCTAGTTTCCAACTGGCGATTAATTTAAAAATTATATGTATGGGTAGGTTAGTGTCCAATCTGCATTGTAAACCCCAAAGAACTTGGTTGTGCTGTGGCGATTAATTATTATACCGCATCTTTTGCTTAGTCGCGTAATACGAGTAATAGTATAGTCGGCATTTGAAGGGTGTTTACTCTAGTTTCCAAGTGGCAATTAATTTAAAAATTATATGTATGGGTAGGTTAGAGTCCAGTCTACTTTGTAAAACCCAAACAGCTTGGTTGTGCTGTGGTAATTAATTATTATACCGCACCTTGTGCTTAGTCGCGTAATACGAGTAATAGTAATAGCAAATAATATAGTCGGAATTTGAAGGGTGTTTACTCTAGTTTCCAAGTGGCAATTAATTTAAAAATCATATGTATGGGTAGGTTAGAGTCCAGTCTACTTTGTAAAGCCTAAACAGCTTGGTTGTGCTGTGGCAATTAATTATTATACCGCACCTTTTGCTTAGTCGCGTAATACGAGTAATAGTATAGTCGGCATTTGAAGGGTGTTTACTCTAGTTTCCAAGTAGCAATTAATTTAAAAATTATATGTATGGGTAGGTTAGAGTCCAATCTGCTTTGTAAACCCCAAACAGCTTGGTTGTGCTGTGGCAATTAATTATTATACCGCACCTTGTGCTTAGTCGCGTAATACGAGTAATAGTAATAGCAAATAATATAGTCGGCATTTGAAGGGTGTTTACTCTAGTTTCCAAGTGGCAATTAATTTAAAAATCATATG
This sequence comes from Agrypnus murinus, assembly GCA_929113105.1. Classification (NCBI taxonomy): domain Eukaryota; kingdom Metazoa; phylum Arthropoda; class Insecta; order Coleoptera; family Elateridae; genus Agrypnus; species Agrypnus murinus. Next base: position 87,017,425 of record OV816027.1, on the reverse strand, counting down.
TATGGGTAGGTTAGAGTCCAGTCTACTTTGTAAACCCTAAACAGCTTGGTTGTGCTGTGGCAATTAATTATTATACCGCATCTTTTGCTTAGTCGCGTAATACGAGTAATAGTATAGTCGGCATTTGAAGGGTGTTTACTCTAGTTTCCAAGTGGCAATTAATTTAAAAATTATATGTGTGGGTAGGTTAGCGTTCAGTCTACTTCGTAAACCCCAAACAACTTGGTTGTGCTGTGGCAATTAATTATTATACCGCATCTTTTGCTTAGTCGCGTAATACGAGTAATAGTATAGTCGGCATTTGAAGTGTGTTTACTCTAGTTTCCAAGTGGCAATTAATTTAAAAATTATATGTATGGGTAGGTTAGAGTCCAGTCTACTTTGTAAACCCCAAACAGCTTGGTTGTGCTGTGGCAATAATATAGTCGGCATTTGAAGGGTGTTTACTCTAGTTTCCAAGTGGCAATTAATTTAAAAATTATATGTATGGGTAGGTTAGAGTCCAGTCTACTTTGTAAACCCTAAACAGCTTGGTTGTGCTGTCGCAATTATTATACCGCATCTTTTGCTTAGTCGCGTAATACGAGTAATAGTATAGTCGGCATTTGAAGGGTGTTTACTCTAGTTTCCAACTGGCAATTAATTTAAAAATTATATGTATGGGTAGGTTAGACTCCATTCTACTTTGTAAACCTCAAAGAACTTGGTTGTGCTGTGGTAAGTAATTATTATACCGCATCTTTTGCTTAGTCGCGTAATACGAGTAATAATATAGTCGGCATTTGAAGGGTGTTTACTCTAGTTTTCAAGTGGCAATTAATTTAAAAAGTATGGGTAGGTTAGAGTTCGAGCTACTTTGTAACCCGCAAGTAGTTTGGTTGTGTTGTAGCATTTATTTATTATACCCCAACTTTCATACTTTACCCTTTATACCCAGGTTCTTTAAAATTATTTGGTTTAAATCTATCACATATGCTACAAGACTTAATATAATTTTCCAAGTCCTTTTTTAAATTTGGCCAATAAACTGAAGCTTTTACTCTTTTTATCGCCTTATGTACACCCCCATGACTTTCAGGAACAACTTTTAATATGTTTTGCCTAAGAATTTTAGGAATTACTATTTGTTCTCCTAAGAAAACTACATTATCACGCACTATTGGATCACCTTTTATTTTGAAACGGATATGAACCGCTTGCATATAGCTAGAAGTTGAGGAAAAGGGTTAATACAAATAACTGCAACATATAAATCCACCATTATGAATCTCGCCCAATATTTACAATGAGACAGTAGAAACGGGTATAAGAACATTAATGTTAATTATAATTGAACATTGCCTAACCACAGAACTATGAATATACTAGTGCGTGGTATATGGCGAAATTTTAATTTTATCGACAACCACACGTAGGTGTTTCATAGTTACCGGGACTGTCTGCTTAACGTGCCCTCCGACAGCACGGCAAGGTCTACTAAACTTTTATATGTTGTCAAAAATCTTCTCGCCGGTTCCGGTTAGACTCGTTAATACCCTGCTATCCACTCCACAATTATAAGAAGACAAGACCAACTAAGCTTAATCTAAACAGCGTAGGTTAAGAACAAAACCTGAAAAAACCAAAATATGTCGTAAAACGAGCTGTAGCAGAAGAAATAAAGATCACTTGGTATAGAAAAAAAAATGTACGGGTAATACAAAGAAACAACCTTTAACTGGCTGCTAGAAGGAAAAAGAAGGAATATGGTTGATCAGGTTACTATTTCTGTCATTGTTACTGACATTAAAAGAAAAAGATAGAAATAGTGATCTGATTAAGCGTCTAGTGCCGTGTACTTGCCCAACAAGAGTGCATTAAGAGACACAATCAGGATCAGGTATGCCGAAATATTTATTATAATATAAGTAATATACATATAATAATAGCCTGCGGCCTAGAAGTTGGTGGCGAAAGCAGCTATCAGCACGAACCGACACAGGTGGCAGAAATAGACGACACTGTCTTGATGTGGAATCAACCGATACAAACAAATCGAAAGATACGAGGTAATAACTCAGACATCTTACTCAAAAATAAGAAAGAAAAAATATGTTGCATAATAGCAATATCAGGGAAACGTCTAATCCACGATAAAGAGGCAGAAAAGCTCTTAGTACCGAGATTTATTATATCCATTGAAATAGAAAAGATGTGGCGTTGCAAGACAACAATTGTGCCTGTTATCATAGGGGCATTGGAAACCTATAACACCCAAAAAAACATGCCAAGCACGTAATATATATGCAGAGCCTACAGAAAGGCGTTCTCTTAGGAATATCACATATTCTAAGGAAGGTTTTGTTTAAAGGTACAGTATAGTCCCGGCATTATAGTAGATCTAGAAATAACCTGAGGAAGCAAAACAAAATTTAAAAATGTAATAATATCGTATTTGTTACGTTAGAGGGGGGGGGGGTCACATTGAGTGATTAATAATATGAATATACGATTAATGCGATTACCTAAGGAGGGCTCTAGCATCTGTGCTGACCTAGAGTCACTACATTTAGTTAACCAAGCTGCGCTGGCGAGGTAGAGTACCGCAAACGACGCCATATATTGGGTCGCAGAAAACATGTAATTTAATAATGGACCAATTCAAATTGCATTTTACGATTTGGTTTGGAGCAATAAGGAACAATATCGCACTTTCTTCGCCCCAATATGGTGTCGGTTACGCTACTCTGAGCGACCAGCGCGGCCTGGCTGACTAATAAATGTAGTGACTCTATGAAGACCGAGGCGCTAGGTTTAGGCTGTGGACGTAGCGTTGTTAACAAAATGACGTAATCCAAGAGTGATGGTCTGGTAACCAGCCAGTTATGGTCAAAGAAGTGCAGAATATATTGTCGATGGTTAATCCTTTAATACTAAACTATATACAATAAAGATATGTAATTGCCCTGACCACGAGCTGTATCTGTGGACTATCACGTTCAAAACCAATTAACCTTCTAGGAGTAGGAAATCTATTATCTATTTCTTACTTTGTGTAAATGATCATTACATACTGAGGGTAGTCATATTATTGCGGACACCTTGAATAAACTCGGAATTTTGTGATTAAATACGAAAACGGTCTTGAACAACAAAATTTAAGCCATTCTCACTTTGATAGTGGAAATCTAACTAAAATAGGGTATTTTATAGGGCCAATAAAATTTATTCGGTATTCTTGGAGCATTGGTGTCTTGTTTTTTTGCATGACTTACATTCCCAGGTGGTTACAGCCCTGCCCTGGGTTAACACTTTTAAAGCCTTGTCATACCACGATTTACACCAATTTTTGTTGAAATTCCCTGAATAAATTTGGCAAGGTGATTATCTTTGTAGAAGCCTTCCACCCACATCTATCCATAAAAAAGTTGAGGAGGTAGCCGACTGTTCTTGCCAGAGTTTATGTAACATCTAGGGTTGCCAACCTTAGAAAGTAGGAAGTAAGGACAATCAAGAACTTCCACAACGTTATTTATTATATTCTTTACAATAATCAAGATTTTTCAATGCTATTTAAATGAAAACTAATTGTCAATGTAGTAAACCGGTCAATGTGATTAAGGGCTCTTGTAAATGCTCGCGATCGGTTCTCTCCACATATACACGAGTTTACCTCTAGTAATAAATTCAAGGGATAGTTATTATAGAAATCAAAGTTTTTCCGAATTATTTATAGAATCGTGAAACATCGAGCTGCATTGTTAGTTATTGTAAATAATATTATCAAAATAATTTAAAAGCTTATATTCGACATTAAATACAGATTTTTGAAAATCAGATTATCAGATTATTATCAGTATTATTGTAAATATACTTACTAAGCACTATAATCAATTAATAAGTGAACGTACTTTCATTAGTAATTGTAAAAAATCATCAAAAAGTAATTAATAATAAAAAAGAAACAAATAACAAAGGATGAGAAATGACAACAGACAACATGACCGACTGGAAGGAATCCAACGCTTACGATTTTAAAACTGCCGATCTATTCCCGGTTCGAGTATTTTTTTTAATTTAATATTTAATACATACATAATCCATTCCCCTTTTACCGCATTTTGTAGTGTAGGGTAATAATAATATTTAATATATTTCCTAAATAGACAAATTTTTATAATCATAATTTATAAAAAGAAATAACTTACAATTAAATACTAATATGATATGCATAATCAGTTAGTTTTATTTTTATTTAACGTAAGTATACGTAGTTTAAACAACGACTATAAAATTAAGTGATCATTTTATGTAATTATTCTTTTTTATAAATATTATATTTATAAGAAAAGATTTATTTATAAAATAAACAAACAAAAAAAGGTGATAAGTACATTCATTAAAGAAGAAAAATAAATGAACAGACAGTATGGTCGAGTAAAAGGCGCGCTGGATTTATGACTACTAAACACCGGGTCTATTCCTGGTTCGGGTAGCTTTTTAAATAAAATTTTAAATATATTTCATAAATACACATTTTTTTATAATTATAATATTTATAAAAAAGGATAATACATAAAATTATCCCTTAATTTCATAGTCGTTTAAACTATAAAAATAAAACTAAATGATTATAAAAGGTAATCGTGTTTATAAGGCAAGCACAAGCTTCTATTAGCTTCTTTGTCTGACACATTGTATAGTTATTGAAGATTAAAGATACAATTTAGCATACCATATTAGTACTTAATTGTAAGTTTTTCTTTTTATAAACATTATAATTATAAAAAAATTGTTTATGAAATATATTAAATATTCTATTAAAAAAATTATCCGAACCGGAAATAGAACGAGGGTTTAAAATCGTAAATCCAATGCGCCTTCCAGTCGGCCATACGGTCTGTTTACGTGTTTTGCTTCTTTAATGAATGTCATTTATCTCCTTTTTTGTTCGTTTTTTTATTATTAATTACTTTTTGATGATTTTTTTACAATTACTAATTAAAATACGTTCACGTATTAATTGATTAATATTAATTAATCAATAATTAATTCATTTACGCATGATATTTTGGTATCATTGCCTAAAAAATCTCAGTTTTTCTGAATCTATCCCTTTCCAAAAATAATGTGTGATGGAGGCCTAGTTCAAGAAGTTTCCCTTACCGGTGCCCCCAGCAGTTGGTCCAGGACTGTTTGAATATAGCCTTAATGGGGTCAATCATCAGTCTCATAATGTAAAACTTCAACTGCGGCTTGATCATTAATAATTAACCCTACTAAATTAATAAACCGTAGATTAGTTGTTAGGATATGTGTTAGTTGAAGTTTATTAAATATTTAGTAAATATGCTTCTATGCAATGTTCGAGATTGGCTGGTCATTAACGACATTGGCCGGATTACTACATTATACTATACACACACAAACGTTTTATTTTTTTTTCTGAGCTTTTAACCACATTTTCTTCATCGTCCGGTAAATTATAATCTGTAACAATAATGGATTGAATACATGCCTTAATACTTAATACAGATCATAGCAAATTTGATTCATTTTGCTTGAACGAGGTTGGCGGTTTATTTAAAATTTACAATTCTTTATTCTCAATTAAAATATTAAATTTTAATTAAAATATTGAATAATTTTTGTTGGTTGTTTTAAATAAGGACAAAACCCGACCTTTCCTATAACAAGAAAGGACGAAGGACACACTCTTGGAAAGGACTGTCCTTCCGAAAAAAAGTCAGTTGGCAACCCTAGTAACATCCTCTACACAAATATCCGTAAAAATCTCAATTTATAAATTCCAACATTTAAAGAAGTAGTTTGTTATAGAATTGTTCTTTGATTTTGCTTGACACAAATAGCATAGGTACTACAAACACTCAAAAAGTATATAATACAAAAATTTTCTATACAGGGTGTTTCAATTAAGATTCGTATCCTCTGGACAGGTGATAGTACTCGTCAATAGGAACAAACAATCTTTTTGCCATTTTTTATTTTACACACATCGAAAAACATTTGCTAAAAAGGATAACTTTTGGGAACTGCTGAGAATAATAATCAAAACAAACTGTGACGTCACCTTGCATCAATATACCAAATATCACATTGAAAATGCAGTTAGGTACATCAAGCTCCAATTGCTATTCATAAACCAGCGACCACCAACCCACTTTTTAAAAACATTTCTTTTTGGTTATTATGAAAAATAGTCACTAATGATATTAAGCTTTTTTGTTGCATTTTATGTGTACTATCACCTGTCAAAGGATACGAATCTTAAGTGAAGCACCTTCTACAGTGCTATGCAATATAAACAAATCGTATAAAATAGCATATTGCATAACTGGTTGCTATGTGTGCATAATGCTTTTATATATTATTTTCAAATGCAATATTCAAACTTAAGTTGCACATATTGCATTTTAATTTAATAGTACTGTATATACATATGTAAATACTATTTATCCAACACCTCTATATAAATACCATGTTTACTATGGTCATTTTAAATAAGGAAAGCGATTGTTTACTCTTATGTTACATTATAACCTACGTTGCCCCTAGCAATGTGGGTTATTTTTAAAAAACTCACTCCTTCAAAGATAACAACCAATCACCAGCTTACGTTACTTAATATTATTAAAATCCAGTCATCGTGCTAGAGTATTACCGTCGAAACTACAGACTAACTATACATTGCAAATTCGATGTTTAAACTTAAATAAAGAGGTGTTGGATAAAATTTTGTATGGCCCGCGTGAGTTAAGGATATTATCCACTCAGAAAAATTAACCCTCTCGGGCCTGCCGGCCCTTGAGGGTAAATTTTTCGTTCGTGGATAATATCTTACTTAACTCAGTTGTACCATAAATAACTATTAACTCATTGTTAAAAACCAGGAATTGGATGATGCCATTACACTAGGCCGGTTCCACCTCGACTTGGGGCACCCAAGTTGGATCATTTCTAAATTCACATCAACCTATACCGATTCTACAACAAATTGGAGAGAAGAATCCTAAAACACCTGCAGTTTAGTTTTTTACTTTGCAGTAACACAAAACCAAACAGAAATAACATCAACGAATGGAAAGAATAAACGTCTGATTATGTTATTGTTTCACATGTACAGGTTTAAGTCATTGTCATTGTATTTATTATATTTTGTTCACGTTTTTATCTGTGTTATTATTGGAAAAAAAAGTTTCCTATAGAATTTGTATTATTGTAACTATATATTTGTTAAATGTCATTAAAAAACAATCGCATGTATAAATCACGTGATATGAAATATATTTTTTTAATGGAACACTATATATATATATATATTATTGCATTTTAGAATATCCATTTTTCTCCGATTCTAAATATATATATAAGGTTATGTAAGTCTATCAGGTCCTTCGTGATCAAGATCCTGCTTCTCGATCAGAGGGACATGGGTCCAAATCTCTTTATCTTTGTTATTATTGAAAATAAAAAAAATGTTTCCTATACAACTTATATTATTGTACCTATATATTTTTTAAATGTCATCAAAAAACAATTGCATGTATAAATCACGTGATATGGAATATACCTACATATATTTTTTTAATGGAACACTCTATATATATTATTGCAATTTAGAATATCCATTTTTCCCCGATTCTAAACATATAATCAATGTTATGTAAGTTTTTATTTATTCGAATTTATAACTAATCTTTGAATTTATATTCTATTTTATTATGTAAGTTTATCAGGTCCTCAGTGATCAAGATCCTGCTTCTCGATCACAGGGACATGGGTCCAAGTCTCTTTATCTTTGCTATTATAGGAAATAAAAAAAAAGTTTCCTATAGAACTTGTATTATTGTACCTATATATTTTTTAAATGTCATCAAAAAAACAATGGCATGTATAAATCACGTGATACGGAATATACCTACATATATTTTTTTAACGAAACACTATTATATATTATTGCATTTTAGAATATCCATTTTTCCCTGATTCTAAGTATATAATGTTATTGTAAGTCTATCAGGCCCTCCGTGATCAAGATCCGGCTTCTCGATCAGAGGGACATAAGTCCAAATCTCGGTAGCAACTGAATTTTAAAAATCCAGTACAATCATATTTGAGCCTATTAGGATAAGGTATAAAAGTTGTACGATAATACAGTATGGGGGAGCATAATGCTACTTCCTATAATAGTTCCATTACATTCGTTGAACTACCATAACAGTTTGTGTGAAACCCCAATACAGCAAATGTGGTAAAAAGGGGAGTGGATTTAATGACCTGCAATATAGCTGCAGTACGCGCAATCCCAGGTCGCACTACTCACACAAACCGTTGCAGATTTTGTAACGAGATTGAAACCCTTGGTCATGTGTTGGGTAGATGCGAGCATGGTGAGTTGCTGCGTATTAAACGCCATAATGATATAAGACAACTGTTGGCTGCGGAGTTAACAAAGACAGGATTAGAAGTACACGAGGAAGTGTTTGGGATTTCAGAAGCGGGTAGTGTTAGGCGCATTGACATAATAGCCATTGACAGAATAAACAATGAAGGCTTTATAATTGACCCCACAATACGATTTGAGGGTGATGAAAACCAACCAGAATTAGTCAACCAAGAGAAGAAAGCAATATATGCCCCAACAATAAACTATTATAAAACGAAATTTGCAGTATTAAATATTTCTATTATGGGGTTAATGTTTGGCTCGCGGGGTACTTTGGTAAAACAGTATGTTGATTTTCGGAAAAAATTCAAACTTTCGAAATCTTTAGATCAAGTCATAGTGATCAAAATTCTAAAAAGTTCAGTGTACATCCTTAGGAATCATCTTTTTGGCATTAATCCGAGTAAAAATTGCAGTATTTCCAAAAATTCATCAATATAGAAGCTATATTTATTTCCTAGTTATAATATTTAGTTCCGGAAGTTGTTCTTTAGTTAAGTTAATTGTAATCTTTTATTTGTCATTTCTTATTTTTTTGTCTTTTGTGTATACTTTGAATTGTTATCGTTACTGTGTCCTTAGGCAAACTAATATTGTGTTAGTCAGTTGTTCAATAAAGAACTATATATATATATATATATATATATATACGTCTATCAGTTAATCAGTAATACTTTTTGGACATATTTGACTTTCAAAATGCAAGAAAAGTCTATGGAAAGTGCTTGAAATGACTTTTTCAGCCTCACTATAACCCATTTTGATTAAATAAATGTGAATAAAAACTAAAGTAATTATTTTCATAGCTTACCTTGATATTTTCAGTTTAATTACATTTTAACAAGCACTAAATACTCTTCCAATAGAGGTGTTTTGCATTTTTAAGGAATATTTCTCAAACCATGTCATGTCGGAAAAATTGGCATACGTCAATCAAAACCCCCATTTCTCAACAGACAACATTTTATTACTAAAACTAAAATTATACAGATATCAATCATCAGAAACTACAAATGTAAGATGATGGGAGTAGAATTTTCTATCACTTCAACTATCCCCATGTTTTGCCTTTTATTCAGTCTTGAGCCATTATTTTTCCTTTATTATGGTGATGGTTTCCTCTCTAAACTTGGGTTGACGAAATGGCATGCTCCAGATAAATCGTGGAAGCATAATTTCTGGGAGAACTTCCTCTCTGTAAAACTTCCATTTCTGATGGGGTCCCGGCACCCACAGTTTCCCAAATTCCCATCAGTAGTCCCTACAACGGTACTAGTTTCTCTTATTTATTAAATTCCCTCAGGACGCTCACAATCTGTCTCGAAAGTTGGAAGTGGTGTAAACGTTGCCCTTCCAATTAAATTTTATTGACAAAAATGTGGAGTTTATTTCTGGGAGGAGCTATAGGAACTTCTAATGGTCATTTTAAGCCTTCGCACACCGCTATAGCTGCACATCTGTGGGCAGGGAAACCTCACCAGAATTGGAAGTAAACATGAAAAATTAACATGCATTTTAAATGGAAGTCCAACATTCAATTAGGACCATCCTTATCCTGTCCTTAAAGTCAATTATGTCAGACAGTATTAATGATAGACTTATATGAAATAAATAAAGATTATTAAAAGTTTCACAGTTTTATTAAAATATACCTGACAATATTGTTTCGACAGCTATGCTGTCATTATCAAAGGTAATATAATTATAAACAAACACGTCGCTAAGGTAGATACAAAATAGGTAACTAGATAAAATAATAATAATAATAATAAAAATTAATAATAAAAATCATAATTAAACATCTAATACTTCCAGTAACGGAGAATTACTGAGCTCAAGTTGTTCATTCATTAAAGGTACCCTGAGTTTGTGTTTGTATATCTCAAAGGCTTCTAAAATGTCTAATTTGCGTTTGTTATTACAAAAATGTAGGAATTTAATATTATTTTGAGGAGTCATTGTGTGATTTTGTTCTAAAAGGTGTTTGGCGTAATTCGATTTTTCAGGATGTTTATTTTTGTAATGACGTACGTGTTCTTTATATCTGTTCGATGTTAGTGGACTGTATTTTTTTATGTAATTGAAACGCCGGTAAAAACCTTAATCGTATATTAAAAATATAAACAAATAAAAACAGTTTAACTACAAATATTATAATTAAAGAGGAAGCGACACTTTTCGACCGTTCTGGTCCGTTGTTCTGAAGAGACTCTCTTTTACATCTTAAGATTCTTCAAGGCCCTTAGGGATACACCACCCACATTCTCATATGCACCAGTTTAACGTAAAACAGATGTATCCCTTAACAGGCCACCCTGAACATGCCGCCCCCTTTGAAAGCCTCGTCTTTCAACAACAATACCCATTACACAAATCCAAACTAAAACTACACAATGTTCTTTTCCTTAAAGTCCTATTTGATACCTAACTTAACCTATACATGGACCACGTAGGTCTTATCCCGACAATATAAAGTACGAACTCACTCTTCACTCATTGGTAACACACAAACTCGCGTTAACCCCCTTTTAACCACACTTCTTGGTGTCTTTATTGATATGACGCGACACTGCCCATCACTTCCAGGATGGAGCTGCACTACTCTACCTAAGTTCCATTTTAAAGGAGGCAGATTATCGTCCTTAACTATCACGACGTCTCCTACCTTCACTGTGTCCTTAGCTGCCTGCCACTTGCGCCTTTGCTGCAGCTGTGTCAGATAGTCTTTAGACCACCTTTCCCAAAAACACTGTACCATCTGTGTCATTAACTCGTACCTCTTGAGTCGACCTGGCTTCACATGTCGGAGGTCTTCTTGTGGTAAGGCCGACAGTGAACTACCGATAAGGAAATGACCGGGTGTAAGGACATTTAGGTCCTTAGGATCTTCAGTTAATGGGATCAAAGGACGGGAATTTAGACATGATTCCACCTGAGCCAATATAGTTTGTAACTCTTCAAATGTCAATCGTTGTTCTCCCACTACCCGCTTAATATGATATTTAGCCGATTTAATTACCGACTCCCATAAACCCCCAAAATGAGCAGTTCGTGGTGGAATGAAATGCCAAGATATTTTTTGTTTTAGAAAGTGCTCATGGAAGGCTACCTGTGTTTCGCAATTTTTTAATAATTTATAAAGGTCTTCTAATTCGTTTCTTGCGCCCACAAAGTTCGTTGCATTATCACAATAAATATTTAAGCTCAACCCCCTACGAGATATAAATCTCTTGAAACTATGTAAAAAAGCTTCCGTCGATAAATCACTCACGGCCTCAAGGTGAACAGCTTTTGTTGCCAAACATACAAATGCGCACATATAAGCTTTTATTGTTTTGTGTCCCCGTGTTTTGCTAACCTTTATTTCAAATGGTCCACCGAAATCTATCCCACAGTTAGTAAAAGGTCTAGATGGCGTTACCCTAGATCTTGGCAAGTTACCCATAATATATTGAAAGTCCTTAGGTTTCACTCGAAAGCAAACTATGCATTTTCTCAACATTTGTTTGACCATGTTCAAACCTGTCAATGGCCAGTATTGAAGCCTCATCGTTGCAAGCAAGGCTTGCGGGCCCGCGTGCAAGTTTTTATAGTGAAAATGCATAATAAGTAACTTCGTAAACCTATGATGGTTAGGCACAATAATGGGATGGCGCTGGTCGAAAGATAAATCCGCATGTTCCAACCTACCACCCACTCTAAGAATACCCTCAGAATCTAGAAATGGATTTAATACCCCCAATTTACTAACCCTTGAAATTTGTTTACCCTTGCCAAGATCCGTTATTTCCATTTGAAAGGCTTCCATTTGACAGCTCTTAACCAAAACCCTAGTCGCACTCGTTAATTCATCCACAGTCAAACATCCTAACCTCTTATTAATCTTATCCCTACAACTATGTACAAACCTTAAACAATATGCTATTACCCGCTGTAATTTGTAGAAATTTGAAAACTTGTCCCAAATTGAAAAATGCTTTCTAACCAAAAATGTATCTTGCTGTTTTCGTTTTTCTGGAATCTCTATATCCACAGCATATTCAAAATCTGGCCAAACCTCTTCATCTAATGACAACCAGCGCGGACCATTCCACCATGACTTACAATATCCTAATTCATCTGGATTCAACCCCCTCGAAATGACATCAGCTGGGTTGTCATTAGATTGTATATGACGCCATTGATATCCCGCTGTAATCTGTTGAATTTCAGCTGTCCTATTACCAACGAATACCTTCCACTCTACAGGCTCCGTTGAAAGCCAAGATAACACGATAGTAGAATCGCACCAATAGGTGATTTTACTCGGTGTAAAATTGAGTACCTTTAATACCTCTGATGTTAATCTTGCACCCAGCAAAGCCCCACATAATTCTAAACGAGGCAAAGACACTACCTTTAATGGCGCAACCCTGGATTTCGAACACAGCAATTTTACATCATGTTTTCCCTGAATATCTGTTGAACGAACATATAAGCAGGCGCCATATGCCAGTTGTGATGAATCACAAAAACAATGCAACTGTATATCTTTAAACCTCTCGATTAATACCCTTCTAGGAATAAACACATTGTCCAATTTTTTTAAATTGTTCCTAAAAGATTCCCACTTTGTTTTAATTTTTAACGGTACTTCCTCATCCCATGATAATCCCTTTCTCCACGAAACTTGCAAAATTAGTTTAGCCTTAGTGAGCACTGGACCAGCCAGACCCAATGGATCAAAAATCTGAGCTACCGTAGACAATATCCCCCTTTTAGTAATTTCTCTATCCAACACCTGACTAACCTGAAAATGCAAGACGTCCCTATTTGAATCCCAATACAAACCCAAGGTTTTATGATCAGATCCATCAGAAATATAATGTTCAATTTCTTGTGCTAAATTATTTTCATATCTAGTATTAAATACTCCCCTGTCGTTAGACATCCATTTTCTCAATACAAACCCAGCCTTACTAAGAATTTCGGTTATTTCATTCTTTAATTTTCCAGCATTTTCTACGGTATCTGAACCTGACAAAAGATCATCCATATAAAAATCCCTGAGAATGATCTTAGATGCATCTGGTAGTTGTTTCATACTTCCATGTGCCAACTGTTGCAAACACCTAACTGCTAAGAATGAAGCTGGACCCGTCCCATATGTGACTGTATTTAATTCATAAATACTCAATGCTCCATTCGTCGGATCTCGCCACAAAATATTTTGAAGCTTCCTTTGATCTTCATTTACCCAAATTTGTCGATACATCTTTGCTACATCAGCGGTAACGACGATCCGGTGTTCACGAAATCGCAATAAGATGGCAAACAAATCGTCCTGCAGCTTCGGCCCCACCATTAAAATATTATTTAATGACACCCCATTATCTGAAGGTGCGCTAGCATCGAATACTACCCTTAATTTTGTAGTTAATGATGTTTTCTTAACTACCCCATGGTGCGGTATGAAATACAAATCATCTGTACCAATTCCAAAATAATTATCTAAAGCTACCCTATCTATTTCCCGAACCTTGGACATATGACCCAACTCTATATATTCAGACATAAAGTCAGAATACTCCATTTTGAAAGCTTCATTTTTTGAAAACTTCCTCTCCAGATGCTCAAAACGTTTAAGAGCTATTTTAAAGGAAAATCCTAACTTCAACCCGTTGTTTTTTATTGGCAAATTTACTACGAACTTACCGCTTTCATCTCTCTTCGTAGTTTCCCTAAAAATCTCTTCGCATCTCTCTTCTTCCCTAGACCTTCTGTTTTCTTGAGGAAGTTCCTCAATTATCCAAAATCTCTCTATTTGGTCACGCAGAGCTGCATTTGATACTAAATGACAGCTTTGCATCCTAGTACCTAATCTATAATTTAAACCGTTGACAGGTCCTGCAACGATCCAACCCAATTTCGTTTTTTGCATTATAGGTTTCCCTATTCCCAATTTATATTGCTCCCCAAGAACAAGATCCCAGAAAATCGAAGAACCCAATAGAATATCTATCTTGCCCGGAGTAGCAAACCCCTCATCAGCTAATACCATATCCCTAGGGATCTTAAATAACTGATGATTTACTGCAAAAGACGGTAACCTATCTGAAATTTTATCAATAACCAAAAAGGAATTATTTGAAATCCAATCACCACATAATGACGTTATTTTTCCCGTTACAACTTTATCGATATGCATTATCTCCTTCCCAATTCCCATTATCGACATGTTAATTCCCTTTGCAGGAAGCTGCAATTTTTCCCGAAGTTCCTTGGTCATGAATGAAGATTGCGACCCTGAATCTAATAATGCCCTGCATAAATGTTTATTTCCCTGCACGTCTTCTATTCCTACCATGGCCGTCGATAACAGTACATCTGACACTGCAACCCCAAGATTATCGTCTGTCACAAATGCTTGACTGCTCGCAACCAAATTTTCATCAACCGCATTCTCTGCCGGTACCGATGCCCCTGTTTGTTGATGTTCATGCAATACGAAGTTGTGTTTTCTTCCACAATATTTACAACCCCTTGCGAAGCAGTTTTGTACCTTATGCCCATATTTAAGGCAATTCCAACATAGATTTGCTTTATTAATTTCGTTTCTTTTGTCAGCTAAGGACAAATTCAAAAACATTTCACATGTGTGTACCGGATGGGATTCCTTCTTACAAATGACGCATTTTTGACCCAAGTTCTTTAACCCATTTGTTACAAACGTCTTGGTTCCCACTGTTTGTTTTTTTGTATCCGATTTACTAAAAATGTGTCTATTTGTTCCAAAGTTGAAGTTCGGCTTATTTGTTTCGATTTTACCACTAACCCTATGATGCGTGTCTGGTTCTAATAACTTAGATTTATCAGAAAGAAATTCCAAGAAATGGTCTATTGAAGGAAAATTATTTACCCCAATTTTGGCCTTCCATTCCTTTTTTGTTATTGTGTCTAATTTCTTTTGCATGTGAAAAATAAAATATGTTTCCCAATCTTCTACATTGTGCCCCAAATTATTTAATGCCCTAATGTTTTTTCTTAATGCACTCAGAAATTTACTAATTTGTTCATACGACTGCTTATGACCCATCATTGGAAATTCATCCAGTGCCTCTAAATGACTATATGTAATAATTTTTTTATTTTCGTACTCTATTTTTAATAAATCCAGTGCATCCCTATAATTAGCCTCAGTAATTTGCATGTCTTCAACTAGTTCTGCGGCTGAACCTATCAATGACCGTTTTAAATAAACAAACTTTTGATAACTTGATAATTTTGAATTTGAGTCTATAAGTGTACTGAATGCATCCCAAAAACTAACCCATTTATTATAACACCCATCAAATTTAGGTACATCAATAGGCGCTAACTGCATATGTATACTGGCATTATTAGGCTGTTCCCCTTGAAATTGTACATTTCGTCGTAAATGATTTTCTACATTTTGCATGTTCTGATTTTGCGTATTTTGAACTCCTTTTGCAACTAAACCTTTTGCTAACGCAAGTGTATCATAATACGTTTCCTCAAAATGTACCCTTTCCTCCTGTTGTTTTTCACTTTTATCATTTTTTTCAATTTCTAATTGAATGTGTTGAAATTCAGCCCACCACTCATTACACTTTTGAATTCTTATTTCCACCCTACTAATATCATCTAAACTGACTGATTTTATAAAATTCTCAAACCGCGTCAATTGACCCTTTATTATCCCACGCTTATGAATTAAATCGGCTAATTCGGCATTTTGTGTGCTTTCATTTGCAATTATTTCATTTGGCATTTTGAAAATCAAATTAATATATATTGCTCAGACAGAATACAAAGAAATATATATAACAATGTGAAACAAAGGATTTTGTGAACGGAAATCGGTACTCACCAATAGTTGTCGAACCTACGCCGATGTCAATTAGACACGCTCCTTGCAAACCTTTTATTTTTTCTTAAAATACCCAATACTTAAAAATGTGTGGTTGAAACCCTTATAAAACTATCCCAATCGTCCTCTGCTGAATGCCCGTTGAGCCTCTTGACCTGTTTTATGGTTCTCACTGGGTGCCGCTTCCCTTCGGTTATTTCTTTGAAACTGCACTTGACCCAACGATTATCACTTGATTGTATGTTTATTGCTACTGTAAATCCCAATTCACTTAAATATTTTACAATAGCAACATTCCCTTAATTAAACTGCTTCCTTGAATACACTATTCTTATCGGTTTTGCACTGATTTTTCACACTGAAATATTTCTTACAAAGAAATATCCGGCTCGATTGGACCAAAATGTTCGATGTTAGTGGACTGTATTTTTTTATGTAATTGAAACGCCGGTAAAAACCTTAATCGTATATTAAAAATATAAACAAATAAAAACAGTTTAACTACAAATATTATAATTAAAGAGGAAGCGACACTTTTCGACCGTTCTGGTCCGTTGTTCTGAAGAGACTCTCTTTTACATCTTAAGATTCTTCAAGGCCCTTAGGGATACACCACCCACATTCTCATATGCACCAGTTTAACGTAAAACAGATGTATCCCTTAACAGGCCACCCTGAACAATATCTTATGTCAAAATTTCGAAGTGTTTGTCCAATATATACCGAACTACAAAAAGAACAATTTAAACGGTAAATGCCCGATTTCATGATATCATGTGTTCTGTCTTTAGCATTAAATAAAAATGAAAAAGTGTTAGTGTTGGTTTTAAATGTTATTTTATAATTGTTGGTTTTTCTTAGTATATGTGCAATTTTTTCTGATATTTTGCCAAAATATGGTATAGATATGTAATTTGTGTCTTCTGTTTGATTGTCAATGGGATATATTCTTTTGATAGCTAACCTATAATCTTTTTGTTTAATTAAACTGTCAATCATGTTCGGATTATAATGATTTGCATGTGCTAGTTGTTTAATGGTTGATATCTCTTTGCTAAAATCTGATTTTGTTAGTGGAATAGTTAAAGCTCTGTGTACTAATGATCTGTATGCTGCTATTTTATGTGTATTGTAGTGACAAGATTCATTTGGTATTGTTATGTCTGTTTGTGTTGGTTTTCTGTATATGGAAAATTCAAAAAGATTGTCTGCGTTAATCTTGATATTTAAGTCTAGAAAGTTTATAGCCCTGTTTTGTTCTGTTTCTAGTGTAAATCTTATATTAGGATGGATATTGTTTATAAGAATTAAAAATTCATTGATAACCTCAAAAGAACTGTCAAAACAAGCTAAAATGTCATCAACATAACGAAACCAGAAGATAATGTGTTTAGAGAGGTTTAATTCAAATATTCGATCTTCAAACTTGTCCAGAAATATGTTAGCTAATAGAGGACTCAGAGGATTACCCATAGGTAAACCATCCTTTTGTAAATAAATTATGTTATTAAAAGTGAAATAATTTTGACTTATACAAAGGTCAAATAATTGAATTAACTCTAACCTTTTAACTAATTCTATATTACTATTGATCAAGAAACTATCTAATAAAGGAATACATTCTTGTGGGGGTATTCTGGAGAACATGTTGCAAATTTCAAAACTAACAAGTTTTGAATGTGGTGGAAGATGTATGTTTTGCAGCTTATCTGCAGCTGAAATGTTACTATAAATATTACTTAACTGGTTTATATCCGATTTATAGTTAATTGTATTTTGATTTTTTCTAATGTGGTACATTTCGAGGAATAATCTAGTTTTATAATGAATTTCAAGTTCCAAAATTTTAACATTTCTATAATCAAAATTGTGCCCAGTTGCTGAGATTTTAAAAAATGCTTTCGAAAATCAAACTGATTATAATATTATGGACACCTTTTCATTTGTTTATCCAACACCTCTTTATTATGACGTTATAAAAATGATGTTTTTGATTGAATTATGGGGTCTATAAAACACAAGTGGTTTTATGAATCAATAATAAAACTGTTTTTATATAATTCAACAGTTTACAGAAAATAGAACAATTTATTGAACATCAAAAAAACACAATACATAAAATTACAATTATAAGAAACAGGAATCTCAGATGAAATCATTTGTTGAGATTTACGTTAACATTTATATTAAAAGATATAACTTTATTTGCTTCATTTTTTGTCACTTCAATGTTGTTTCCGCATTCATTCGATTTTTGCTTCTCAGTATTCACAATAACATTGCCTTCTGTTTCCGAATTTCCACCCAGTATCTTCTTAGCAATGTCTATTTTGCTCGAAATTGACTCTTCGACATACGCTTGTGCCACGGTTGTCGACTTCCATCGGCCATGACGTTGGACCATACCAAGATCGGCTGCAGCGTTGGACAATAAACTCGCTGATGTGCGTCTCATACTGTGTCCTGTGTAAGACTCTGATTCTGGTAATTTCAAAAAATCAGCTACTACTGATGGTATTTTGGATAGACTATTTATTCCCACTGGCTGTACTGTGCATTTCTATAGCACAAAAACAACCTGTTGTGAGAAATATTCTTAGGTCGGAGAGACATATATTTTCTACAAATATCCAGCACATTAACTGCAAATCCTTCTTCCATAATCGTAAAGCTACGTGAAACATATGTTTTTGTATCTGGTACATATACCAACATATAGGCTCCTTTATCTTCTACGTTATCGATTGACATGTTCAATAATTCACAACATCGACACCCACCTGACACACCAAAAATTAGTGCGACCTGTAATGTAAAAAAATTAGATTTCATTCTCTAATAACAAAATCGACACCTTCAACATCAAATATTTTTTATTGGGTGCTTCTGCTAGAAACTGTTGAATATGCTCTCTTTCAAGAACTGTTGATTTCTTGCAATTTTTTGATTCGTTCTTCAAAAAAGCGATTAACTTGCCATATTGTGAAATATCTGTATTTTCGTGAAGCTTTAATGTCGATCTTAACATGCTGTATTCCGTCCACATTGAAGAGGCTGCGATTCTTTTTTTGGCGTTGAAGAAGTAACCCAACAGCACGTCTTCGCTTACCCCACAAACATCGTTTTCCTGTTTCCAGTTATTGAACTCACTCAATTCTTTGTAATAAGCGTCCCTGGATTTCTTGGGTAGCAAACTCGATGTGACTTCTTCAACATCTTTCGCAATTTTTTCAGGAAGAGAACTATTTCTTTTCATTTCCAACAATGTTACAAGCGCCGAAACAGTTTGTTTGCAAAATTTTTCTCAAATAATAAATTTGTTCTCAACAACAACATGGCAACCAAATCATAGACTACTACTAATCTTTGTAGATATAAAATTTTTGGGTTTTGATGATTTTTTAAGAACTCTTACAGAGAGAGGTGTTGGATAAAACTATGTATTGCACTCGTGTCTTAACAGCAAATAAGTCGCTCAAGAAAAATTAGGCCACTCGAGCAAGCTCTCGTGGCTAAACATTTCTTTCGTGACTTATTTGCCTTATAAGACACTTGTATAATAAATAGCTATAATAACATTAATGAAATAAATAAAGATTATTAAAAGTTTCACAGTTTTATTAAAATACAACCTGACAATATTGTTTCGACAGCTATGCTGTCATTATCAAAGGTAATATAATTATAAACAAACACGTCGCTAAGCTAGATACAAAATAGGTAACTAGATAAAATAATAATAATAATCATAATTAAATATCTAATACTTCCAGTAACGGAGAATTACTGAGCTCAAGTTGTTCATTCATTAAAGGTACCCTGAGTTTGTGTTTGTATATCTCAAAGGCTTCTAAAATGTCTAATTTGCGTTTGTTATTACAAAAATGTAGGAATTTAATATTATTTTGAGGAGTCATTGTGTGATTTTGTTCTAAAAGCTATTTGGCGTAATTCGATTTTTCAGGATGTTTATTTTTGTAATGACGTACGTGTTCTTTATATCTTATGTCAAAATTTCGAAGTGTTTGTCCAATATATATCAAACTACAAAAAGAACAATTTAAACGGTAAATGCCCGATTTCATGATATCATGTGTTCTGTCTTTAGCATTAAATAAAAATGAAAAAGTGTTAGTGTTGGTTTTAAATGTTATTTTATAATTGTTGGTTTTTCTTAGTATATGTGCAATTTCTTCTAATATTTTGCCAAAATATGGTATAGATATGTAATTTGTGTCTTCTGTTTGATTGTCAATGGGATATATTCTTTTGATAGCTAACCTATAATCTTTTTGTTTAATTAAAGTGTCAATCATGTTCGGATTATAATGATTTGAATGTGCTAGTTGTTTAATGGTTGATATCTCTTTGCTAAAATCTTGATTTTGTTAGTGGAATAGTTAAAGCTCTGTGTACTAATGATCTGTAGGCTGCTATTTTATGTGTATTATGGTGACAAGATTCATTTGGTATTGTTATGTCTGTTTGTGTTGGTTTTCTGTATATGGAAAATTCAAAAAGATTATCTGCGTTAATCTTGATATTTAAGTCTAGAAAGTTTAGCCCTGTTTTGTTCTGTTTCTAGTGTAAATTTTATATTAGGGTGGATACTGTTTATAAGAATTAAAAATTCATTGATAACCTCAAAAGAACTGTCAAAACAAGCTAAAATGTCATCAACATAACGAAACCAGAAGATAATGTGTTTATTAATCAATGCACCTAATCACATTTTATCCAAAAAACTAAACCAGATTATTAACACGATAGGTTACAAATCGAAATACTCTGTTAGAAATTCATTAGAATTAGTAGATAAGCTGCAAAACATACATCTTCCACCACATTCAAAACTTGTTAGTTTTGATATTTGCAACATGTTCTCCAGAATACCCCCACAAGAATGTATTCCTTTATTAGATAGTTTCTTGATCAATAGTAATATAGAATTAGTTAAAAGGTTAGAGTTAATTCAATTATTTGACCTTTGTATAAGTCAAAATTATTTCACTTTTAATAACATAATTTATTTACAAGAGGATGGTTTACCTATGGGTAATTCTCTAAGTCCTCTATTAGCTAACATATTTATGGACAAGTTTGAAGATCGAATATTTGAATTAAACCTCTCTAAACACATTATCTTCTGGTTTCGTTATGTTGATGACATTTTAACTTGTTTTGACAGTTCTTTTGAGGTTATCAATGAATTTTTAATTCTTATAAACAGTATCCACCCTAATATAAAATTTACACTAGAAACAGAACAAAACAGGGCTATAAACTTTCTAGACTTAAATATCAAGATTAACGCAGACAATCTTTTTGAATTTTCCATATACAGAAAACCAACACAAACAGACATAACAATACCAAATGAATCTTGTCACCATAATACACATAAAATAGCAGCCTACAGATCATTAGTACACAGAGCTTTAACTATTCCACTAACAAAATCAGATTTTAGCAAAGAGATATCAACCATTAAACAACTAGCACATGCAAATCATTATAATCCGAACATGATTGACACTTTAATTAAACAAAAAGATTATAGGTTAGCTATCAAAAGAATATATCCCATTGACAATCAAACAGAAGACACAAATTACATATCTATTCCATATTTTGGCAAAATATCAGAAGAAATTGCACATATACTAAGAAAAACCAACAATTATAAAATAACATTTAAAACCAACACTAACACTTTTTCATTTTTATTTAATGCTAAAGACAGAACACATGATATCATGAAATCGGGCATTTACCGTTTAAATTGTTCTTTTTGTAGTTCGGTATATATTGGACAAACACTTCGAAATTTTGACATAAGATATAAAGAACACGTACGTCATTACAAAAATAAACATCCTGAAAAATCGAATTACGCCAAACAGCTTTTAGAACAAAATCACACAATGACTCCTCAAAATAATATTAAATTCCTACATTTTTGTAATAACAAACGCAAATTAGACATTTTAGAAGCTTTTGAGATATACAAACACAAACTCAGGGTACCTTTAATGAATGAACAACTTGAGCTCAGTAATTCTCCGTTACTGGAAGTATTAGATATTTAATTATGATTATTATTATTATTTTATCTAGTTACCTATTTTGTATCTACCTTAGCGACGTGTTTGTTTATAATTATATTACCTTTGATAATGACAGCATAGCTGTCGAAACAATATTGTCAGGTTGTATTTTAATAAAACTGTGAAACTTTTAATAATCTTTATTTATTTCATGATTATGGAGTTCCACAATATAAGGCTGGAAACAATAAACAATAACATTAATGGCTTGACTTTACCAGAAGATTATGTATTAATTTCTTTAGATTTAGTATCACTTTTTACCAACCTTCCATTACATTTTGTAATTGAGATCTTACAATTAAAATGGGATTTAATCAAGGAATTTACGACACTATCAAAGGACAGTCTTATAACACTCATCAATTTTATAATTCATAATACATATTTTAGTTTTGATAATAAATTTTATCGTCAAATATTTGGAACTCCAATGGGATCCCCGATAAGTCCTATTTTGGCTACAATAGTATTAGATTATTTGTTAGATCAAGTTATCCCTCTCTTACCCTTCCACTTACCATTTATTTATAAATACGTTGATGACATTATTTGTGCTGTTCCGTTTGATAGTACACAAATCACTTTAGATATCTTCAATTCATTTAACAACCATATTCAATTCACTATAGAATTAGAGAAAGAATGTAGTGTACCATTCTTAGACACTAAAGTAAGAAGATCTCAAAACAAAATAATTTTAGATTGCCAAAAGCCAACTGCATCTGGCAGATTTTTAAATTATTACTCAAATCATCCAAAGAATCAAAAATACAACACTGTTATCACAATGAAAAATAGAATTACACATATAAGTGATGACAGTTTTATAAATAACAACTTAAAAAAGCTTTTTGAAATATTTGCAAACAATGGATATCCAAAAAACTTACTAAAAACACTAATCTATAACTCTAATTTCCACGACGGCCCTAATGATAATTCTAATGAACAATTAATTAAATTTAAAAAAATCCCCTTTATTAGCAACTTAACTCATTCGGTAACATCACTGTTTAAGGAATTTAAAAATATAAAAATTGCAAAATATAATTTATTAAAAAATTCTAAATTACTTTCTAAACTCAAAGACAAGACACCAATATTATATAACAGTAATGTTATTTATGAGGTATCTTGTTTGGGATGTCAAGGGTGTTACATTGGACAAACTGGACAATGGTTAAAACAGCGGATCACCCAACATAAAAGTAATTGCCGCTTAGGAAAAAATTCGTGTGCTCTTGTTAATCACAATTTAGAAACTGGGCATAATTTTGATTATAGAAATGTTAAAATTTTGGAACTTGAAATTCATTATAAAACTAGATTGTTCCTCGAAATGTACCACATTAGAAAAAACCAAAATACAATTAACTATAAATCGGATATAAACCAGTTAAGTAATATTTATAGTAACATTTTAAATCTAATATAATCTACAAACTTTCAACATAATTTGTATATTTTATAGTTTTTAGTCTTAGTATAAAATTGTTAAAACTGGCTTTCTTTGTTTTTTTGTAGTTTTAATGAAATGTCAAATTGAAACTTCAAAAACACATTGTCTGATTTTTATGCTGTTTTGAACCTGTTTATATAAAGACTAGTTAATCTAATTTTGTAAGTTAGTTTACAGTTTATTTATAATTACTCATTGTATAATTAATCCTTAACGGCTTAACTTGTAGTTTACTCCTGAAGAAGTTGCCAAAAAAGCGACGAAATATTGAGTAAAAAATAAAAAGATTTTTACTACAGACCGCATACCCGATAATTGTATTATATATATACCGTATGGTCAAAAACAATCCATTATTTATATATATATATAAAAAATATAGATACAACACTAAGGGTGGGTTGTATAAACACAACTTAACTTTAAACTAGGATCAATATCCTAGACAACGGTTGTTCTGACAAAAGTTACTGCAGCAACTGAACCAAAGTTAAAGTTAAACCACATTTATACAACTCGCCCTAAAACTTTTTTTTATCTACAATTGTAACAATGATAAAATGGTTCAAAATATAATGAATAACTCTGTACATGCAATACGAGACATTAGCAATGTAAGTGGTCATTGAGCACATTCTGATTTATCAACATACATAATCCATTCCCCTTTTATCACATTTGCAGTGTCGGGGTTCCATATAAACTCTTATGGGAGTGCAGCAGGTAATGGAGCTATTCTAGCAAGTTCATTACTCTCCCCCCATACTTTATCACTCATACAACGTTCATACCTTATCATAAGGTGCTCAAATATGCTTGTACTAAATTTTTAAAATTAAAATTCGATATTTGAACCCGTCCCTCTGAATGAGAAGTAGGATCTCTACCACTCGACCACATCTACATTAAAATTCCATAACATTCATTTAATAAAACTAGTCAAACAAATTAAAATTTTTATTTTTCAAATCTTAAACAAATAAATTAAATAAAACACAAATTATAAGAAAAATTTTCTGCGACTTGTTTCCATAGCATGTCTTCTCCCTTCGATGATCCATTCATACTGTCCATACTTACTATCGAACGTACCCTTTTGCAATGATCTTAACTTGAGAGTAAATCTAGGACCTAATTCACGCAACTTTGCTTTTTTACCTTCAGAATCAAAATCGTACTTGTAATGTCTAAAGAAAATATAATCACGTTGATTATGGAATGCAACTGCTCTCTGCCCCTGAAATTCTGGATTATAATGAAATAAAGCTCCCAGCATTCTTCCAATTGTAAGACCCAATCTAGTTGAAAAATTATTTAAGATAACTTCAGGTCTGTGGCTTGTAATCGCTTTATAAGATTTTCTCAGCTCCGTGGTTATACGCACATTGCTTACTTTAAAATATGCGGTTGGACCATCTGGTAAATGTATCACTAATAAGCCATCGGGCTCCTTACGATTTTCATTAACTATTAATATATCTGTATAATTTTCTCTTTTTGCACTTTTTATTATCTTTTTCACTCCTGATCTATTACGATACAAAAAATTTGAATTGGGAATAATACGCGTTAATTCCCTACCAAATATTCTTGTTTTCTTCATTGGATTATCAGAGAATGTAATAAGAACTTTAGGTTCATACGAACTTTTATAATATTCGCTAAATTCATCTTGCTCGAGATCAGCACGAACAGCTTCGTTTTCCTCGGCAGCTAAATCTCCAATGGTGGTTTCATCTTTCTCCCTTAAGCTTTCTAATGTGTGTGGTGCTTGTTTAGGTATGCCTTGTTCATGTCGATCTGTTTTTCTTTGTTTCTTTGCCTGTAAATGAATACAATAAACAAAATGATTATAATTTAAAAAAATGTAACCTCAAAAAACCTTTTTCTGTTCTTGCTTAATTTTTCGAAATCTAGCATTGCGAACTTCCTTGTTTTTTATATGGCCATATCTATTTTCTGTTGGAAACAACACGGAACCACTGGTTGACGGTTTTATTTCGTCTTCTGTGGCAATTTCTTTAATTTTCATTTTGTTTTCTATTTACACGTGCTTTTCACGAACTGTCAAGATTGACTTATTCAAATTTTAAGGTTAAGTTGTTTTTTTTTCTTATGCGCGTGATTATATAGCAACGTTGCCATACTTACTAACAAGAAGAAAACCTTACACATGGCAAGTGGTGTGTTTATGTACAGTGTATTAAAAATAATAAAGTGTCACTTTTAATAAAACTATGAGGCACTGTATTTTGGTGCCAGGATAGTAAAAATTGAAAGATTCCACAGGTTGTAGTTATCACCATAGATAAGTTTAATTTAGGTTTAGCCAATTCGACCATGAAGGAACACTTTTTCAAAGAAGACAATCCTATTCATTGTAAAAGTACATTGAATTTTCTACAATTTAAGACTCAATGGTTACTATAGGGCTAATAGTTTCCGAGATATAGCTTCTCAAAGTTCGTTGAAAAAGCGGTAAGACCGCCGAAAATATGCTTTTTATTCTTAGAATATAAAACTGTAGGAAGGAGCGTAACTACCCGGCGCAATGAGCTTTAAAAACGACGGATATGACGTCACAGTGGCCGCCATTAGACACCACCTAAATCTGCTTTTCTTGCAAAATTTTCGACAAATACGAAGAAGGGCATTCATTACATTTCATAAGTAAGTATTCGTTTGTTTAAAATATTAAATATAAAATTTATATTTTGAGATTAATTTCAAAATATTATGTTTTAAAATTGAGGTTATGTAGTTTATGTGCGCATTTCGTGACAGTGACAACCGCCAATGGAAATATCTCATTACAAAACCGGAAACATATTGAGACCCCATCCCGGAATTATGAGGTAGATGATTATGTTCCTTCCTACAGTTTTATATTCTAAGTTTTTATTAGATTTGGGCAATTTTGACCATGCAGGAGCACTTTTTCCAAAAAGACAATTACTTTCATTTTAAAAGCACATTAGACTTACTACAGTTTAAGACCAAGATGGTTACTTAAGGTCTAATAGTTTCCGGGATATCGCTCCTCAAAGTTGGTCAAAACTTATACCCATGCTATTCAAGGTTCAAGCTAGCTTAAGGTTGAAAATAAGAATAGAATAGAATTGAGTTCAAAGGTTCAAAATAAGAATAGAATAGAATTGAATAAAATAGAAAATTTTTAGTCTTATTAAAAAAAATCATTTTTTACAATGGAATCTTAAAAATAATCCCTCGTAAATAGTTCATGTTGTCAAGTAGGTATTACCAGAAATATGAAAAGGTGACAGGGAAAACGTGTTTCAATTTGGTTTAAACCTCTTGGAAGGTCCAGGTTCAAGATACTCTTCAGCCTCTGTGTCCATGTTCTCCTGTACTTCTTCAGCCCGACCAATTTCCTGATCTGAAGGGCTGTCAGGATATACAAGCAGTCTATTTAGCTCATCGTCATCTAGTAGGTCATCGAGCTTGGCAGTATCCATGTCAACCATGATATCTGGCCGATTCTCGCAGGACTGTTCACTACATTGGCCACATACAATAGAGCACTTCAAGCCTGCTTTTCTGTAGCTACATGCATTGTCACATCCTTTCTTGCAGTTGCAGGAGATCATTTGCATGAGGTGTAAAGGAGCCGCATCCCGCGACATCATCCTTGGGGAAAGGCCGTGAGCTGTAAGAACCCACCCCCATTCGAGCGGATCGATTAGCAGCGTCTTGAGTGGGAGGCAGTCTGGCAAGGTTGAAGTTCGTCTTGGTTGCAGCTTTTGCAAAGAGCTGATAGCGCAGATCATTGAGGCTTTTGATTGAGTTGTTTTCACCATACAGCGCAATGAGAATTTGCTCTCCTGCTTCAGCTACTTCGTCAGGTGTTGCTTCTGAGTTGGAAAAAACTGCTACTTTCTCCTTGAGGTCTGAATTCTTTTGAATAACTGATAACAACTTGCCTTTTCCCTGACCAAAGAAGCATGACGTAGAATCACATCCACTGAAGGCATGGGTGAAGGGAATGATGTGACGGTAAGAAGATATCGAGGTGGTTGAGTAGAGGACATCTGGTATTTTATTTCTTCCGCACTTCTGAAAGTAGATGTTACTGTGTTAATAAGGACAGAGGATATGGTGAAAGCTCGTGTGTGAAGAAGTTCTTTAGTTCTTCATCCGTCTGCTTCATAATGCATAGCCTGTAACACAGTGTTAGGGGGTCAACAGTCACCTGTCTCTTGCCAACAGTCACAGCAATCACAGAAGAAGAAAGAGATTTACCACTTATTCTTCCTTTTAAATTTGACATTTTCGTAGTTTTCCCCTACAACTTGCAACATCGCTTCTTTGCTAATATCTCTAGCCATGTGACAGTTGACCCCTTCCCCTCCAACAAGTCCAATACTTACAGACATGACGACATTCGTATTAGGGAATGGAGGGTGATGTAGCAACCAGTCGCAAAATACGTTTGCATGTTAATGTAACGCGAACCGAATGTTTCATTTACTAAATTTATACATTATTGAACTATTTGAGAGGTATTATTAAAGGTTTGATGCCAATCCTATAGGTTAATACCGTTAATACTTTAAAAATAGCATGGGTGGGAATTTTAACCAACTTTGAGTAGCGATATCTCGGAAACTATTAGACCTTTAGTAACCATTTTGGTCTTAAATTGTAGCAAATTTAATGTACTTTTAAAATGAGGGTTTTACCGCCTTTTGGCCAGTAGAAGGCCATCGAGAAGGTCGCGGAGGTCGGAAAATTGGATTTGGTTATCTCGGTACTATCACATACAATATAAAAAAAGAAACCTACTATCCTATTTCATGCAAGGTAGACGACCCCCCTTTTGATGACAAGGTTACTGGACTACATGTACCGCGATTACTTTTTTTTGTTGTTTACTTGTTGTTGTTGTCATGGAAACACTTTACTCCCTCAGGGAGTAAAAGTGCTACTTTACTCTCTCTTTTGTGGGACTAAAGTAGAGCCTTATATATAAGACGTGCAAAAAAAAAATTTTTGACTACCTTTCTTTTTTTTTTGAGATTGGTTAAAAATACACGTGATGTTGGGCGGGGAGGGGAAGGGTAAACTTAAAACTACATGTATCACCAGGGGGAGGGGGGGGTTAAAAAGTGACCTAAAAAACCTCGCGTGATTAATGGACGCCCCCAAAGCACCTCTGCAACTGGGCTATTGACGAAACTGTAACGTTATATTGCATTATTTGGAAAGTTTTTTTCACAAATGTTTATTTAGGACTTGGCCGGTTTTTGCACCAAGGTCTTTAATTGGTTATAATAAGCCAAGGTCCATTAATTTTATAGGTTGCCTCAGTGAGTATTAGCCAATGAGCGCGCGAAACGTCAGAGGGTTACCTACCCATCCTATCTCACTTACATTCATTTACTATATGGCATGCGTCTCTGTCTTATAGCTTTTTTACGTTATTTTAATGATATTAACTTTATATATATTAAATAATTTACTTGAGGCATTACTTAAAGAAACTAAGATGTCTAATTATTCACGAAAATTCATTATTTTGGACTATATGCATCATTCAATGTTTATTTAAAAAATTTACACCTATCGCTAATTAGTCAAGAAAGTATTATGCTTTTAAAGTTAACATTAGTCGTTTTCTTTTGCACATGTGTGATTAAACATCCAAACAATCATAAAGATTTTAGCATAATTTGAGGATGCTTTGTCACAAAAGAACATTGGCAATATAGTTACAAGTTTCGTCACAGCACTTATTCGATTCAATCATGTCAATCACAGAATTTCTACAATTCAAATGGGTAAGGAGATTACCAATCATGCTAAGAAAATCTGACTAGTCGGGAGTTAATCAGTATTCAAAAAACGCGATGTGATAAGAAATTACAAATCTAATTTAATCATCCACGGCAAAAAACGACTATTGTCCTTACATTAATTAATTTGTCTTTTTTAATTTACAAAAATATGGATGTCTTTTTTTATAATACTATATAAAATGCAATAGGATTAAGGTTGCTTGCCCGCGAGGTATCCTGCATATGATGTGAGATATTGACATGAAATCTTTTGTATGTTACTAAAGGTTTGTACGGGAAACAAAAAACCTCCGTGATCGCCTATAACTAGCCCGAAAGGCGTTGCCTTTTGAGCAAGTTTAATACTAATTAAAAATGAACTATATATTGATTATGTTAATTTATTAAATAATTTTTTTATATTTGCTTGTTTGTACTATATTTGTTTTCTTTGCTCGTCTTCTGCTTTCCTTTTAGTGCCTGTTACTGAACTTTTTAACATTAAGTTTTCATGTTTATGAAATTTATGCATATAAATAGCTTCCTCATCTTCAGTGGTTTTCATTAAACTATTATTGCAACTTGCAACTATACATATTTCTGCTGGCATAATGCTATACAGTATAAAACAAAACAATTAATATTTTGTAAAAGCTTTTTAAAATAGTAATCAGAAAGAAACTGTCACATTGAATAATTACAAGAAATTAATTGCGGAAAAAACAAGACACTAATATATATTATGTAATTAGAAGATCAAGCGATACTTTAAATCCGAGAAGATGCATTATAACTCCGAGGCGCCAGCCGAGGCGTTATAACATCTTCGAGGATTTAAGGAGGTTACAGCGGATCTTTGCGGGGTGAAGGGCAAGGGGATATCTCCTATGCTTTTACATAGGCTCTAACAAGAAATACCAATCGATAAAAAAATAAATTAACATTCTTAAAACTGAACAAAATCATTTTATTATGAATGCCTATAATGCATTTATTAATTATTTGTATATATTAAAATAATTTAAGTCAATTGGAGTGCATTTGTTTAATTGTTGAAAGTGTAAATATAAATGTAAATAGGTTAAGAATCGTGGCAACACCTCAAAGAAATCAATCGATTTCGTTGGTAGCAGTGTTAGGTTTCAGCTTTCGATTGAGTTGACATCCTAACCTCCAAATGTCAAACCCAAAATATAAGTGGAAATATGTTGAATGTTTTGTAATTTATATGCATAATTACAGATGGGAATATTCTATTTTTTAACTTTTGTATAGTCTAAAGATTACAATCTGCTAAGCAGATACAAGAAATATATAAAAAGTTGTTGAGGTTTAATACATATATTTTTAAAATTAGTGTGTTTGTATTACTGATTTCGTGGATATTCTGATTGTGATGATAAATTGTATTCATCACATTGCAAAAGGTAATTTTACATTTTGCAATATTTCCGTCGAATTAACATTTGTATTCTGATATTATTAACGCAGAGACTGAATTGTTCAACATAATTTGATTAATAAAATATATGATTATTAGTTAATACAATAAAATGTAGATTATTATAACAGTCATTATATGTCATCTTTCTGTTCTGTTATTTGAATTGTCGCGCGCTATGAGGTGTTGTCACATCTCTGCTGTCTTTCCACATATGTCGTGGAAAATTCTTGTTTTGTTTACTTTAAATTATTATTGTGCATTAACTAGACACAAGATTTCAAAAATATTGGGCAGCATTGTTCTTCGAATATGAGAGTATGTCATTTTAGTTTTTTATCAGATTCCCTACATTTCTTCATCATAATTTTTCGTTAAAACGGCTAAAGGTTAGATGGTCTCCATAAGAGCCCATGTTAAATTCTGGATTTTATTTTCCATTTTTCTCGGTAATGGTACACAAGAAGATTATAAAAAAAAGTTACCGAATAGAATAAGTGTCAAAGAACTCGAGGTTTAAATTTCACGTCATTCTCTACATTTTTACATTTCGCTGTATCCTCCTTAAAGAAGCTTGATCTCCGTATTGCATAAGTTGTTTTATTTTATTTCGTATTTCAATCTTAATTTCTCCCTGTTTTAAAATTCACCCGAATTTATTGTATAAAGAAGCAAGTTGCCTTGTCTGTGTCCATCATACGCGTAACCAACGAGATAAAAAGCAGCATGTCACGTGTAGCTGTTATGCACCATCAAATAATTTACGTTACCAACAACAACGGAGATCAAGAACGCCTTGAACTCCGGTGTCATTGACAACGGAGATCAAGATATACTTTATTTTACTAATTGTGGTATATAAACAATTGTTTGAAATATGAAATGAAATAAATAATTTAATTTATTTCATTTCGTATTTCAAACAATTGTTTATTTACCACAATTAGTAAAATAAAGTATAACTTGATCTCCGTTGTCAATGACACCGGAGTTCAAGACGTTTTTGATTTCCGTTGTTGTTGGCAACGTAAAAATCATTTGATGTTGCATAACAGCCACACGTGACATGCTGCTTTTATCTCCTTGGTTACTCATATGATGACACAGTCAAGGCAACTTGCTTCATTATACAATAAATTCGAATGAATTTTAAAAGGGAGAAATTAGGATTGAAATACGAAATAAAATAAAACAACTTATGCAATACGGAGATCAAGCTTCTTTAAATCCTTCTCGGATTTAAAGTATCATTTGATCTCCTAATTACATAATATATATTATAAACTTATAACTTCTGTCAAGAACTGACTTTTTTACTACAAACAAATATACAAATTAACTTTTTGTACTTTGCGTTTATATCAAGGCTCATTCAGAACCGAAAGTAGCTGAACTAGCTCATTTGAGTTTCGAATTAGAACTAGTGTAATTTAGTTTTTCGAGGTTGTCAGTCATGAACCATGACAAATGAAATGTCATTGAAATCATTGTTAAATTAAAATTTGAATTTTCAAATGTCAAAATTTGACATTTATCGATTGTTGGTACCAACCAAGATAAAATTCCCCAATTTTAAAAGTGCGAATTTTTATTTTAAAACGAATAAAATTAGTAAAAAAGAGGTGCAAAGTACAAAATATAGTATAAAGAACTCGTTTTATAAGACATTTATTGCACTCATGCTTTAAAAAACTCCGGCTACGCGGTCGTTTTTTAAACTAGCATTCGTGCAATAAATCATGTCGTATAAAACTTGTTCTTTAATATACTATTGCAAAAGTCCTGACGCTCGACAGTGACTGCAAGCGCTGCATAAACACAACATGAGTGCAAGTGAGAACAAATAGGTGAATGGTTAGTTCTAGGTAGTCCTCTGACGTATTTGCTTCCGCCCTTCCGTCTCAAAGAGTGGTCCACTAACTGCTCTACTGAGGTAACCTATAAAAGTTAATAGACCTTGATAATAAGCTACAGTTTAAAAGAAATCTATACATTCAATGTGAAAAGAATTTTAATGTATATTTACGAACTTATTTTTTGCAAACATGGCAACATTGCAAACAACCGGAGATTTCCAAACATAACCTTAAAAAACATAACTAATAATATCAACAAAGATAATGCGGCTTTTTCAATACAGTTAAATAACAAAAATGAATTTAGAATTGTTGGGTACGTTTTTCTAAATTATTTCAGCACATTTTTCACTGATCTTCTTTATTTACAGAGTCCTTCGGTCAAAATTATCCTGAGGTGCGTATCATAAAAATTTCCCTATGGTTTATGTTAAATCTTAATAATAATCTTTTTAGGAATTCGATGGAGCCCTTGATTGTCTATCTATCGCAGTCACATGTGCATTTAATAAACGTGGCACATTACTAGCAGTAGGTTGCAACGATGGTCGCATAGTAATCTGGGATTTTCTAACCCGCGGTATAGCAAAAATTGTATCAGCACATGTACATCCAGTATGTAGCGTAAGTTGGTCTAGAAATGGTCGTAAAATAGCATCTGCTTCCACTGATAATACTGTCTGTATATGGGATGTCTTGAATGGTGAATGCGAGCAAAAGTTTAGGTTTCCCTGTCCAGTTTTAAAGGTGCAATTCCAGCCGAGAAACCATGAGAGACTGCTTGTTTGTCCTATGAGACATGCGGCGATTATAGTTGATACGAATGGTGGCCATCGAGTTTTACCTGTTGATGACGATGTTAGTTTTGAATTAAAAACTTTTTAATTATTTTAGATAACTGATTATGATTTTAGGGTGATCTAAATATTGTTGCATCTTATGATAGACGAGGTGAATTTGTATTTACTGGAAACGCTAGAGGAAGAATACTTGTATTAAATTCTGAAACTCTGGAGCTTAAGGCGAGTTTTCGAATAATATTGGGTAGTTCCAGTGCGACAGCTATTAAAAGTATAGAATTTGCCAGAAGGGGGGAGTATGTACTAATAGATTGATTATGAAATAAAAAGTTTTCTAATTTTATTTATTTTTTATATAGTTGCTTTTTAATTAATACAGCGGATCGGGTGATCCGTGTTTACGATAGTAAAGAAGTATTAGCTTGCGGTAAAGATGGAGAGCCAGAACCAATACAGAAATTGCAGGATCTTGTC
Source organism: Agrypnus murinus (assembly GCA_929113105.1). NCBI lineage: Eukaryota > Metazoa > Arthropoda > Insecta > Coleoptera > Elateridae > Agrypnus > Agrypnus murinus. The sequence continues at coordinate 86,983,174 of OV816027.1, read as the reverse complement.
AATAAGTAAATGTATTTTAGATTTTGATTTTGTAAAGATGATTAATTTTGCTGTTTTTGTATAGGACAATGTGGAAAAAATGTTGCTTCTCGGGTGACGGGGAGTATATTTGTGCAGGCTCGGCCAGACAGCACGCTTTGTATATTTGGGAAAAATCTATTGGAAATTTAGTGAAAATTTTGCATGGAACGAAAGGCGAATTGTTACTTGATGTAGCATGGCATCCGGTTCGACCGATAATAGCAAGCATTTCTTCTGGTTAGTTAAAGTATTTGGGATCTGAAATCGCTTCTACATACATAGCACTACACAATTGTGGCTGAAGTGGGGAAAATGGGCAGTGGAGATGACAAACTGAGTGCTAGTGACTTATAACATGTGCTATGTAGGTAGAAGCAATTCAGACACAATTTGTTATTGATTGCAAATTACAAATTAAGGACTGTATCGAAAAGAAAGTTGACATATTTAAACAGTCGCAAAAGCAAGCTGTGGAATATTTTTAAAATAATTTCGATAATAATTTGTTTATTTGTATATCGACAACCGCTTCATATGAAAAAAAATTCAAGTTTGTGTACAATACACAGCAATGACGCAAATTAATATAAATGAAAGAAAAGCAATTTTGGGCGAGTAGTGCAGAATAAAAGGAATTTTTAAAAGACAGTTGGCTAAAAGACGCAATGTTGGCCATGAAAGTGTCATTAATATATTAAAAAGTTTGGCAAGGCTTGTAGTTTGAAAAGCTGTCAAAATCTGGTCCTAAAAATGGATCCTCTAATCCAGGATGAGATAGTTAGGTGTTGAAGATTTTTAAACGTAAATCAATGTTGTCAGTATGCGACACTGCGAAAAAAGCAGAAACATCAATAATAATAATAATAATAATGTCTTTATTTTCACATTAAAAGTTTTTTTTTTATATAAATGAATTTACAGTATGAGGCGAAGTTCAGCGTTGCTGTTCTTCCACTTAACCTCAAAAAGAATATTCCATTATTTAATACAACACAGTGGAATTAAAACAGAAAAATACAAATGGTGACGAATCATTATAAGATCCAAATACTTAGTGTTTACATTTCACAACGTTATACATATCAAAGAAATGAAAGGAAAATTGTAAGGGAAGTAAAGATGAAACAGAGAAGAGAGAAAGAATATACAAAATACAAGATTTATTGTTGCCTTGCAAATAGCCAGAGGTGTAATTTTCTTTTAAAACTAACAAGACTTAAAGACTTAAAGTCCGAAGGTATTTGATTCCACAAAGAGGCCATATTATAAGAAAAGGAACGTTTAAAAATGGAAGTTCTGTGTCGAGGAATAGATAATAAGCCACGGAATCTTAAGTTTAGATTATGTACATCAGTTCTATAACTTATTTTATTATACAGATACGCAGGTTTCTCAGTTCTAATAATTTTGTAAAACAATGTAGCAGAATGTAGTATTCTTCTGTTGCTCATGTTTAACCATTTAGCAACACACAGCTTTTCAGAAATATTATGGACAGTGCGAGGAACACCATAAATTAATCTCAAGCAAGCATTCTGTAAACGCTGTATTTTCTGCTTACTTCGCACAGCTAAACACGGACCATAAACCACATCGCAGTAGTTTAAATGAGATAAAACTATTGAATTACAAAGTAATTTTTTAATATCAATATTAAGAAAATCTCTATTCTGATATATTATTCGTAAATTATAGTAAGCTTTTTTCAAACAATTATTAATATGAAAGTTTAAAAAACAAGATATAAATATCTTGTTTAAAAGTTTCACTAATAGTGTGCAATCCGAGTTGGAAAACAACAAAATTGTTGTAAAGCATTATAATGCAAAAGCCCACTAAAACTAATGAATGTGTGAAAACCACGAACGGCACTTCGAGACTCGAGTTTCGAGCTTGTTAGCTCTCATCAGTCGAAGATAGCCGCTCGTAGTTTTCACACATCCAACGGAGTATAAATACTAACTCCGGAATAACATTAATGTCGAGCGACACTAATGGTGACATCTATAGCCAGCCAAGCCTAGCCAGCAACAAAAGATGTCGAAATGGTATTTCACCATACTAAACGTAAAAGTTTAAAAAACAAGATATAAATATCTTGTTTAAAAGTTTCACTAATAGTGTGCAATCCGAGTTGGAAAACAACAAAATTGTTGTAAAGCATTATAATGCAAAAGCCCACTAAAACTAATGAATGTGTGAAAACCACGAACGGCACTTCGAGACTCGAGTTTCGAGCTTGTTAGCTCTCATCAGTCGAAGATAGCCGCTCGTAGTTTTCACACATCCAACGGAGTATAAATACTAACTCCGGAATAACATTAATGTCGAGCGACACTAATGGTGACATCTATAGCCAGCCAAGCCTAGCCAGCAACAAAAGATGTCGAAATGGTATTTCACCATACTAAACGTAAAAGTTTAAAAAACAAGATATAAATATCTTGTTTAAAAGTTTCACTAATAGTGTGCAATCCGAGTTGGAAAACAACAAAATTGTTGTAAAGCATTATAATGCAAAAGCCCACTAAAACTAATGAATGTGTGAAAACAAGACTTTCTTCCAAGACAGAAAACTTTTAAACAAGATATTTATATCTTGTTTTTTAAACTTTTACGTTTAGTATGGTGAAATACCATTTCGACATCTTTTGTTGCTGGCTAGGCTTGGCTGGCTATAGATGTCACCATTAGTGTCGCTCGACATTAATGTTATTCCGGAGTTAGTATTTATACTCCGTTGGATGTGTGAAAACTACGAGCGGCTATCTTCGACTGATGAGAGCTAACAAGCTCGAAACTCGAGTCTCGAAGTGCCGTTCGTGGTTTTCACACATTCATTAGTTTTAGTGGGCTTTTGCATTATAATGCTTTACAACAATTTTGTTGTTTTCCAACTCGGATTGCACACTATTAGTGAAACTTTTAAACAAGATATTTATATCTTGTTTTTTAAACTTTTACGTTTAGTATGGTGAAATACCATTTCGACATCTTTTGTTGCTGGCTAGGCTTGGCTGGCTATAGATGTCACCATTAGTGTCGCTCGACATTAATGTTATTCCGGAGTTAGTATTTATACTCCGTTGGATGTGTGAAAACTACGAGCGGCTATCTTCGACTGATGAGAGCTAACAAGCTCGAAACTCGAGTCTCGAAGTGCCGTTCGTGGTTTTCACACATTCATTAGTTTTAGTGGGCTTTTGCATTATAATGCTTTACAACAATTTTGTTGTTTTCCAACTCGGATTGCACACTATTAGTGAAACTTTTAAACAAGATATTTATATCTTGTTTTTTAAACTTTTACGTTTAGTATGGTGAAATACCATTTCGACATCTTTTGTTGCTGGCTAGGCTTGGCTGGCTATAGATGTCACCATTAGTGTCGCTCGACATTAATGTTATTCCGGAGTTAGTATTTATACTCCGTTGGATGTGTGAAAACTACGAGCGGGTATCTTCGACTGATGAGAGCTAACAAGCTCGAAACTCGAGTCTCGAAGTGCCGTTCGTGGTTTTCACACATTCATTAGTTTTAGTGGGCTTTTGCATTATAATGCTTTACAACAATTTTGTTGTTTTCCAATTATTAATATGAAGTTTAAATCTTAAATTTCTATCAATAGTTAATCCTAGGTTTTTTACCTCAGTGTATACCTCCAATCTTGTGTCCTGGACCGAAACATTTATTAAAGGATGCAAATCGTTGTAGTAGTAATTATTACAAAAAAGAATTATCTTAGATTTTGCTGGATTTAATTTTAACGTATGTAAAGAAGCTATATTGCATAAGGTTTCCAAATCGTGGTTAATTTCATTACAAGCTCGTGCAACATCAGCTGGCGGAAATGACTTATAAAGTTGAGTATCATCAGCATAAAAATGTGCCTGAGTATGCTGTAAATAGGAACACAGATTAGAGGTATAAACAGAAAAAAGGATAGGACCAAGTATCGAACCCTGTGGTACTCCTGAAATGACAGGTAAATATGTAGATATATTATTTCTATATACAACCGCTTGTTTTCTATCGTTTAGATAGTTTTTAAATAGTTTCAAGGACGTGCGAGATAAACCACAAAATGACAGCACCGCTAGAAGCATGTTGTGATCAATCGTATCAAAGGCTTTCGTAAAATCTAAAAGTATTAGCACTGAAGCTTGTTTGTCATCAGTAGCATAGAAAATATCGTCCAATACCTTAAGTAACGCAGCGCAACAGCTATACCCTTCACGAAATCCAGATTGATGCTTTGGCAACAAATTGTAAGCTTCTAAGTGATTTTTTAATTGGGTACATATTATACGTTCCAATACTTTGGATAATACCGGGAGTAATGAGATTGGTCGGAGTTGTTTAAGTTCCATCGGATGATCTACTTTTGGCAAAGGTATGACATGAGCTGTTTTCCAACTTATTGGAAACACTGAGTTGGTTATACAATAATTGACAATATGTGTAATCATTGGTAAAAGATACGGCAGACACATTTTAAGCATATCACCGCTGAATCCATCATGACCCGCAGAGTTTGATTTAATCAATCCAACTATCCTCAAAACATCGCTTTCAGAAACTGTCTTAAATGTTAATAAATTATCTCTAACCTTAGAGTTATTATAATAAAAATCTTTAATTTCGGAATTATCTACATCAAATTTTGGTATTGAGTTAATAAAATAATGATTAATAGCATTAACATTTGACAAATGGCCAGGAAGCTCGATTGTAGATTTATTGTTAATAAAAACCCTATTTTTGAGCTCTTTCCAAAGAGTATCTATCTGTTTATTACCTGCTATATTATTAAAATATCTCCGCTTCTCCTGACGGCATAAATTTGTAACTTGATTTCTAAGCTGATTATATTGGATCTTATTAAGAGGATTTTTATTTTGCTTATAAATATTAAAAGCTGCGTCACGCTGCTGCATTAAAAATTTAATATGATCGTTTAACCATGGTGCTGAAGCTTTAGACACCCTGATCGTTTTATAAGGAGCATGAGAGTTAAAAAGATTGGTTAAGTGTAAATTCAAAAATTCTACTTTATCATCAACATTTGTAAAATCATAAAGAACATTCCATGGTACAGCTCTAATATCTTCATTAAATCTAGCAATATCTATACTCCGAATATCCCGATAAGTTATAAATTTTTGACAAGTTTGATTAGTCTGAGTTTTGATTTTACAGAACACAGTTTCGTGATCAGAAAACTTCCACGTAGGTAGAATACCACAATCTAACATTTGAAGGTGACTACTAGTAAGGATAAGATCCAGTATGGAATTATTACGTGTAGGCATGTCGACTAATTGTACAAGATCAAAGTGATTGCATAACTCTAATAGTTCTGCTGTTGGCTTCTGGTCTATGTTTCCAAAATCAATGTTAAAATCTCCTAAGAGTAAAATATTATCTGATAGAACTAAATAATCAAGAATGGAATTATATAACCCTGCAAGAAAATTGTCATAAAGCCTACGATGCGGATTGTAGACCACTCCTACAATACATTGCAAATTTCTAGATTTTATTTGTAGCCACAGCTGTTCGATGGTGTCCTCGCTCTGAAGGTCATTATAATTGATATTATTTTTAATATAAGCTGCTACCCCACCGGCATGTAAAATTCTATCCTTTCTTAACAACGTATAGTTATTGATATTAACCTCAGATGTCGCGATATCTGGTCTTAGCCATGTTTCAGTCAAGAGTATAATATCAGGTTCCTTTTCGGAAGCAAAGTCCCTAAGTCGTGTCAACTTACTAATTAAAGACCGTATATTTATATGAACCACAAATAAATTCTTAATATCCCCTATTTTGTATATTCATGAAAAAGAAGGCAATTTAGGAAAAAAAAGAAGTAAGCAGAGTAGAAGTGCACAGAAAACAAAAAAAATTTTTTTAACGAAGAAACAGTTAAATTTCGCTTTTATGACAATGGTGCGTTCTGTGCATGCTCAGTGAAAGTCTCCTGGTAAGTTTAAGATCTTGTAAAGATTTCATATCGTCTGAAAATTAACAATCATTCGATTTCAATACAAATCAAATCATAAGCAATGATAATAATGGTAATGAGAGAATGAAACAAGCTATCCATACCGTTCCATAAAATTGTCATATAAATTTTGATATTTGTTATTAAGAACTGCATGTGATGCTCATTCCATTCCCTCGGATCTCAGCTGTAAAATTATTGTAAATAAAGATAATAAATACCACCAAATTATGTGAAACGTATAAAGAGAAAAAAAATGTAAAATAAATTATGTTCATATAAATATCGACATCAATAATAAAACATACATTATTATAAGAAAACAATCGTCATTTGCATAAAAAAAATCGAAGTTTATATAAAGCACTACCAGTATAAATTACATTAAAAAAATCAGTTTATTATTCTGATATAATAGGAATGATTCAGCGAATAAAGAAAAAGTATAATTTAAAATCCTATATATATCTGGCAATACATTCCTATGCGGAATTGGTGCCGCTCTTTAGAGCTCTTTTGACTGTATTAGTGGGGTGGTTCGTCACTCCTCTCCACTATTCTTTATAGGTCGTTGTGTTTCTTTGCTTCTTCTGCTACTTTCTCCATTTTTTCCTATCTTTTATTCTCTCTCTCCATTTCTCAATTTTCATGGTTTTTATATCGTTTATTATTTGGTCTTCCCATCTTATTTTTGGTCTCCCCCTTGGTCTTGTTTCTTGTGGTTTCCATTTCATTATCTTCTTCGTAATTGAGTTGTCATCTTTTCTGTTTATATGTCCGTACCAACGTAATCTTCTGGCTTTAATTTCTTTTACTATGTTTTCTCCTTTTAGTCTTTCTTCTATCTCCTGGTTTGTTAGTCATATATATTTCTTCATTTATCTTCTTTGGTCCATATATTCTTCTAATTATCTTTCTTTCGAATACCTTTAGTTTTTCTGCATCTTTATTTGTAATACACATTGTTTCGCTTGCATATAGTACCGCTGGCCTTATTGCTACTTTGTACACTCTCATTTTGGTTTCCTTGCTTATCTGTTTACTTCTCATAATTTCCTTGAATCTGTAGTATGCGCCATGTCCTGCTTTTATTCTTTGTGCTATTTCTATGCTTCTGTCGTTTCTATTACTTATCACTGTTCCAAGGTATTTAAAGGTTTGAACTTGCTCGAATCTATATGTTGCTAATGTTATTTCTGTTTTGTTATCTGATTTCTGTTCTTTGCTAATTTTCATGTATTTGGTTTTCTTCTGGTTTATTTCTAGTCCTCTTTTTCGTGCCTCTTCATCCATTTTCTTTATTATCTTCTCCAAGCTTTTCTTGTCTCTCGCTACTACTGCAATGTCGTCGGCGTACGCTATTACTTGTATTGGCTTTTGTATTATGGAACCGGTTATTTTACAACTTCTTATTACATCTTCTAATGTTATATTAAATAGGGCTGCGGATAGGCCGTCTCCCTGCCTTACTCCTTTTGTTTGTTTCACTGGGTTGGTTAGTCCTTCTTGTGTTATCACAGCAGCTTTCGATTTATCCAGTGTCATTTTAATTAGTCTTTTAATTTTTGTTGATATTCCTAGCGTTGATATGTCTTCCATTATGGCTTTCCTTTCTAGGCTGTCGAATGCTTGTTTATAGTCTATATATAATATGTGTAGCCCAATCTCTCGTAGCATTTTTCTATCACTTGGTTTAGTGTATGTATTGCGTCAACTGTAGATTTTCCTTGGCTGAATCCATTCTGGTATTCTACTATTTCTCTTTGCGTGAACTTATTCAGCCTTTTTAATATTATTGATGATAATACTTTGTACACTATATTTAATAACATTATTCTTCTATAATTGTCGCACTTTGTTAGATCTCCGTTTTTTGGTATCTGCACTATCATTCCTAGTCGCCATTCTTCAGGCATTATTTCTTTTTCCCATATCGCTGTTAGTAGCTCGTATATTCTTACTTGTAGTTCATTCTCCCCCCCCCCCATTTCTTATCATTTCGTTGTGGATAGTATCTGAGCCTGGTGCCTTTCCATTTTTTAAATTCTTTATGATATTATTTACTTCTTCTGGTGTTGGTTTTTCAATTGTTTCCTCTTGTGTGTTATTTGTTTCTTCATCCTCGCTAGTGTCTTCTTCTGTCGTTTCCGCTTTCTCTAGGTACTCTTGCCATTTCTTTTTGTTTATTTTAATTATTGTATTCTTTCTTGCTTGTTATAATAATAATAATAATACATTTATTTCCCAACAGATACAAAATATCCAATTACAGGGAAAACAAATAATATAAAAGAAAAGAAAATTGCGTGCATATTACTCCATAGTAACTAATAAATAATAGAAACAACTGAATAGTATTAAATATTACATAGAAATATTACTGCATAATACTAATAAATGCTAATAAATGACAGAAACAACATTTTTAATAAAAATACAATTGTTAGATATAACTAAATTTGTTGTTGTCTTGTCTTGTCTAAAATTGTTGTCTTATTTGTCTACATAATTTTGTGTTATTCCTATTATCTTTTTCTAGTTCGTCCATTCTTACTTCTATCCATTTCAGTTTTTTGTTTTTTATCAATTTTATTCCATCTTTTCGTATTTGTCTGAACCTTTCGTAGTCTTTGTCTTTGCTTGATCGTATCCATTTTATTCTTACTTCTCTTTTTTTCTTTATCATTTCGTTGCACTCATCATCAAACCAGTTATTTTTCTTCTCTATTTGCTTTCTGTTTATAGTTTTTTCTGATGCATTGATTATTGCGTTTTTTTAGGTTTTTCCATTCATCTTCTATATTTTCTTTTTTGTTTCTCAATCCTATTTGTTTACTGATTTCTTCTTGAAACTTTCTTTTATTTTCTTCATTATTTAAGCATTCTACATTCCATTTTTTAATTCTTCTTCTAGTTTTGTTATCTCTTACTTCTTATTCTTAATTTTGCTTTTGCTATTACTAGGTTGTGGTTCGTGTTTACGCTGGTTCCTCTGTAGAATCTAACATCCTCTATTATTTTTTCTCTTTTCTTTTTGATAAGGATGTGGTCTATTTGGTTTCCTCCGGTTTGTCCTGGCTTCATCCATGTGATTTTGTGCTCTTTTTTATGTCTGTATTTCGTGCTTACTATAAACAAGTTTGCTTCTTCTGCTAGGTTGCATAGTCTTGTCCCATTGTCGTTAGTTATTTCGTGCAGTGTTTCTTTACCGGCTATATTTCTTATGTATTCTTCTTTTCCTATCATAGCATTCAGATCACCTAACACAATTAACGTGTCATGTTTTGGGATTTTCTCGCATGTTTCTTCTATTGTTTCGTAGAATATATCCTTTTCTTCAGTCGTTGCTACTTCGGTTGGTGCATATGCATTTATTATGGATATATTTGCTATCTGGTTTTTTACTCATAGATATGAGATTCTACCATTTATTTTCCTGAATTCTAGTATTTGATTTCTGATTTTTTTATCTATCATGAACGCCGTTCCCCTGCTTCCTTGTTTCTCCTCTCCCGCATATAGTAATGAATATTCCTCTTTATCTATTCGTCCTTCATCCTTCCATCTCACTTCTTGCAGTGCTAGTATGCCTATTTTATACCTTTGCCTTTCTTTGTTTACTTCTTCCATTTTCCTATTTCTAGCAATGTTTTTATGTTCCAGGTCCCTATTCTTGTTTTATTTCTATTCTTTCTTGCCTTTTTATTCTTTTTTCCATTTCCTCGCCATTGTCGTCGTATTTTTCTTCTTATCGGTTTCTATTTCTATAGTTGGTTTTTTGGTTTGGTTTCTTTTTCTGTTTCTGGAAACCCCGCCAACAAAGTTTGTGTCCATTCAGTTATGCTTCTGTTTTGTTTTATTTTTTCTGCTTCTTGTGTTTTTCTTTTATTTCTGTTTTCTTGGGGTTTTTCTTGTTCATTTGGAGATCTTTCTGCCACTGTGCGTTTCTTGCTTTTTGCCTCTTCGTTCTCATTTCCTGCGGCTTCATTTTCTTGTATTTCTAGTTGTTCAAGTGAGTAGAATTTCCCATTTACTACTAATTTATTACCGACAAGCTTTGCTTTATGATTCATTGCCTTTGCTTCTTTCATGTATCTTACTAGGGTTCTTCTTTGTTCTCTTTCCTGTTTCGTATAGTCTTCGGAAATCCAAATATCTGTTCCTCTTAGTTTGTTACTTGCTTTAAGGACTTCAATTTTTTGTTCCGGGAACTAAATTCTATCATCACCGGTCTGTTCTTTCCCGTTTCTTGTGTTTTCTTGCCTATTCTTCTCATTTCACGAAGTTCTGTTTCCATATTTAGTTTTGTTTATATTTTGTCTAGGATATTTCCTATTTCTTCCTTCAGTGTTAATTCCTGTTCATTTATTTTTTATTGCTCCTTTATTCCTTGTATGATTATTTTATTTTTACGTAATTCTTTTTCCAGCACCTCTAGTCTTTTGTTTTGATCTATAAGTTGCGTATTCAGTTTTCCGTTTATTTCTTTGAGTTTTTGGTTCTCGCTCTTTACCTTTTGCAGCTCTGTTTGTATGGTATCTATTTTTGTTTCGATACGTTTATCCCTTTCCTCCATTTCTTCTAGCTTCTCGCTGATTTTCTTTAGTGTTGTAAAATCCTATAAAAAACAAAAAAATCTGAAAGGAACAAAAAACAATCTGTAGATGTAAGAAAACAGACAAGAAACCTGTACGACGTCTTAACAAGGAAAAACCAGTGTGTTATAATGGACGATAAAACTTACTACAAATTTGATTATAAAACATTGCCAATGCCCCTTAATATAATAATAATTAATATAATAAAATAATAGTGTAAAAATAATTTTACACTATTAAGAAAAATTCATATGTGAGCAAAAAGGACAAGTCAACTTTTATGGAAAAACATGGGAAAAAGGTCTAGTATGGCAAGCCATATGAAATGCGGCATGAAATCTAGTCCCTTATTTACTCAAGAAAATTTGAATGCAGATTTATACCGAAAAGAATGTTTCCAGAAAGACTGTCGCCAATGATTAAAAAGCATACAGTGCCTACTTTATTTTGGTCAGACCTAGATGCATGTCATTATGCAGCGGCCACTAGGGAATGGTGTAAACAGCATCAAGACAATTCTGACAAGAAAAAGCCTAATCCCCAAACTACACTGAAGCGCATTCTATTGAAGATATTGGTCTATTATTAAACAACATCTTCAGAACTAGCCTAGAAGATTTAAAAAAAATTGAATAAGGCCGCCAAAGCAGTCACAGAGGAAGTCGTCCAAAACTTAATACGTAACCTAAAAAATAAAGTCAGATAACTGGCAAAATAATAATAATTTTTTATATTTCTGTAAATTATTAAATTTTCTAGATATTAAAGTGTTGTTTTATTATAAAATTATTAAAAGTATTGCATAATTATAAAAGGTATATGAGTCTGAAGGTGTCAACTTTCTTTTCGATACAGTCCTTATTTCTATTTGACACCATTTTACTAATAAATACTACTAAGACTTAGTTACTAATTCTACCCATTATTAAAGTATGTGCTGGACACGTTATTTAACAAACACCCCTGAAAACTGTTCCTCTGTTCCCGGGAAAACACAAGGGAAACACAATTTCAGAGTAAAATATAGTAACTGGAAGAAATTGCATCCAAAAATGCAGGAAAAGGAGTAAATTCCATATTAAATACAACTTAAAACGCTTCAGTGGCACATTCTATAAAAGATTTTGGGGTGTGCTTAATGTAATTCAAACTTTGCCAAAATAACAGACACCCTAATGTGCATGGATGAGATTCATCCTCCTGAGTGCAATGCACAAGTGTTTTTATTTGCATGGAAAGATTTATACAAGTTAAAAGTAGGATGTGTTTGATTTCTCCAACCTTATCTCTCCCGATGTTATATCCAATATATATCTCCTGATGCCTTAAAACAGAGGACATGTTCGGGGAAATGAGGATGTGCCCCTATTCTAACCACTTCTCTTAAATTATGGTTAATTTTGTAGTATACAGCTTTCAAAGTTTATGGACCAATGAACCGCTACTCTTAGTCGCATTCTGTTAATTTATAGGCCATACCTTCAATCTCCCATAAATTCCTAACCTAAAATGAGTAAAACCAATTAAATAATAATAATTTAGGTGTTGTAAGTGTATGGGCTCAAAATCAAGTAGAGAATTGGTCCGCTTTTGCTCCTGATTTTAAAGAACTTGACGAAAATGTGGAATATGAAGAAAGAGAAAGTGAATTTGATATAACAGACGAAGACAAGTCTGTTGCGAGTGGTGGGGATGATAAAGAAGAAACAGATTTAGAAGTAAGCTACTTATCTTTAAAACAGACTTTCTATTTTCTATATTCATAAATTATTTTTCTTCAGGTGGATGTTAATACTATTGAACCTGTAGCTGCCTTTTGCAGTTCCGATGAAGAGCAAGAAAACCCTGACGTTTTACAATTTTTACCAATTGCCCCAGAGGTAATGCGTTTTTTTTTTAGTGATAAACTTAAACCTTACATACATTTTTTTGTATAGATTGAAGAACCTGAAGAAAGCTGGACAGCAGACAATTCTGGACAACCACCTATAGTAGGTGGTGGTAGCCCGCCTCCATCCAAAAAGCCCAAATATAGAGCATTTGATATAGCAATTGAAAATACAAGTGATGGTGGTTAGACTTTATTATAATAAAAATTGGCAAGATTTAATTAACAATTCTTGTTTTTCAGAAGTGCATCCGCTGTTAAGTAATAAAGTTAAAGACAAACAAGGTATTGGTGGTGGAAAGAAAGGTGCCGGTAGACCACGAAGTAATAAATAATTTAAAAAAATAATGTATAGATTAGAATTAATTGATATAGATATCATGTTATTTTTTAATTCAGTAATTAGAAATAAAAACATACAGTACTTTGCTTTTATAAAATTAATTTTTATGTTAATACTTTTATTTCATTACTGCGAACTACTTTGACTTTCATAGCATAAACGCAATTCTAATAATCTCTCTGATGCACTACGAGATTCCGGTAATAAGTCTTTTATTATCAGTAATCCATAATTTTGTTAAAAAGTAATAATTGTTAAGTGATAAAAACAAAGACTATAGAAAAAGAAACAGTTACAAAACATGTTCCAATAAAACATGTTAAATAACTGATGAGAATCTTCTTTTATTAAATGTTATTACAATTATTTTAATATGTTGTTATAAAAAGTAAAAATTGTTTAAGAAGTAAAAGTTACAAAATAAAGTAGTAATAAATTATCAGATAATGTAATTAGGCAACCTCGAGCTCTCGAAATAGTTAAGTTTGCTCTTGCTTGTTATATGGATTTTAGAAAGAAAACGACCAAGAAAAAAATTTTATTCAAATGTAGCGCATTTTTGTAGGGAGTTGCTTAACTATTTATTTCTGTTTGGTGAACAACGTATAGTAATTCAGATTTTTCTGAAATATTTTTAAAAGTCCAAATATGATCGGTTTACATTCTTCATCAAAGAATACACAAAATTGAGAACAACAATTTGCCATTTTTGAAAGTTATCATTTTTTCATCGAAAATGGTGTCAGATAGAAAAAAAATGATAGAGTAAAAAATGCTTATTATTATTAAACACAAAAAACGTTAGGGGGGTGGTTTACCCTCATCATCTCTTCGAGATCGCCACCTACAGGTGTTGGGTTTTAGGGTGTTATTTAACAACCCTCAAGGAAGCCCTATGCAAAAATCCACGGACTTACCTCAACTTTCCACTATAGTTATTTATGTATTAAGGGCGTAAGGAGGCTTTTATGACTTAATTTTATTATATTATTAAGGTACAGGGCACTAAAGGTACATTAACGCGCTTCCAATCAGTGTTATCAGATCTACCCTAACTAAATTGCTATTGAAGTGATACGATTTAATACCCGCTAAAGCTTTTCCCAAGTGGTGCATGGGGAAAAATAGACTACTCTAAATATATATGTAAGCATGGTAGTTTTCGGAGAGGTATATTGAAACTGTGCATATTACAATATGATTGTGAATAATATATTGTGTTGCAAGTGCAGAAAAGTGCCAATTTCTCACGAGTGTGAAGAAGTCTCGACTTCGTCTCATGCCACAATCACACAAATGTGAAATTGGCGATTTTGCACGCGTTACACATATACTTTATCTACAACAAAAAAGTAATAAACCACCAAAAGCTAAGAAAAATATTTAATCTAGAATTTATACTCCCATTCATATTTTTTACGTGAAATCTCTGCCAATAAATTAAGAGATGTAATGTATAAATCCACGATGTTTGGAGGTGTACAAGTGTACATAACGTTTTCCCATCATCGGATTCACTCATGATAAATCTAGCATTTCAAAAACGACAAAAATAAATATTAGATTTTTAAAGACAACAGTAATAATACGTTTACAATCTGTATAATTTCAGTCAATCTAATATTTGATCCTTACAGCTAAATAATCATACGTATTGTTGTGATAATGTGGGGCCAAAAAAGAATTTAATTAATTTAAAAGAATTGTAGTGAATAATAAACCATCCAACACTTGATCAAATATGAAAGGTTATAAATTGCAAAATAAACCTGTTATTGTTGAAATTCACAAACGCAAAATCACGGTAAAACAATCTGAAAATATACACAACTAAATGTCACTTACCCTTATAAAAAAAAATTCTCCGGCTATAATTTCTAAACTGGAAAACAAGTTCCATAAATGCACGAGACGAAATCGGGCGGGTCGGTAATTAATTAGGAAGCTATTTAAATTATATCTGTAAAACGTTAATGGACCAGACGCAAATAAATTTCTTTTTAAACATTTAAATGGATAATTTTATTTATTAACACAGAAAAGAAATAAATATTTAAAATTCCATGAAGAGAAAACTATTAAAATTGAAATTAAAGAAAATCAGATTAAATCTCGGTGTCAAATAGATTTAACAAAATAAGAATTAAGAGACATTCTAATTCTCTTTGTCCTTTTTAATTCTTATCTGATCTGTTTTGATTGCCATTAATAAAAAAAAATTAAAAAATTGAAAATTATTTTAAATTTTAAAATTATTTGGCGCCACACAAAAAAGTTAATCACCCTAACTTGAAGGTTAGCGGATTCCTGTTATAGTTGGTAAAATTACCTGCTTATTTGTTGACAATATGTTCACATTCGATGTCATCCTTCAAATTGATTTTATTTGTGATTTATGAAGATAATTATAATTATTAAAGTTGCAACATGTATCTTCCATGACGTGAGTACATAAAATAATTCGGTTATTTGCAACAAGATTCCATTACTTTCCTTTAATTCGTTCCATACAAAAATAAAATTCCAAACATTTCTCTTAATAATAATAACAGTCTGAACACCAAATTTAAAAAATACACTTTTGTTTATTTCACTTTGTTAAGTTCACTTTGATTGTTCATTTTAATTATTAATTAAATTATTAAGAAGCTATAATAAAAAATTTAAAAACAAGGTGACATTTGTCATAACCTCACTTTGTTGACATTTAAGTGACGTAGAATTCACCAACATAACCTCAAAATTTTATCAAAATAACTTATAAACTTACATGACTTCTGCTCTGTATGAAAATTCAAGAGAAAGTAACCAAATTTTCGTGCTGTTTTTATAATAATTGGAAAACGATTGCGAATCGCTAGTGATTTTCCTAGTTCGGAACTAGATTAATTTGGTTTCTTACTAGAAACAAAACATCTTTCCCACCAAAAACCTTTCTAACCAAATTATTGATAAAAAATTAAATGTTTAAATAAATGTTAAAAAATGAAAGAGGAGAATTTTTCCTTCATTTTGGTACACAACATGGCTATAAAAATGTAAATTCAGAGTTAGGATTCATTGACAACCATCTTGAATTTTCTGACAAACATTACTTCACAAAAATTCAAATAAAAACATTTTAACATTGTGCTACATCCTTTTCTTATCATAAAATTACTCCTAAGATCCTATCAAACAAAAATTACATAAGTTTTGACACCAAAATTATGAATATACACTAAATTTTAACATTCTAGCAGACCTTGCTGAAACGTTGCAATTCTGCGGTTTCAAAGGCCTAAACCTTCTCTATAAAAAGTTCCCCGCTTTAACATTCTAGTGTCAAATGCACCCTAGAACTTGGTTAACAATATTGCAGTAAAATATTTTACTTAGAAATTCAAATAACATTAAAAAATATCCATTTACTATGGAAAATTATGAATCGTCTAAGAAATAGAACATTTTCTTGAAATTCAATAATAAAAACTATAAGTAAAGTAATAAATACTTGTTTATACCTTCTTACCTATGCCTTTAAGAATTTTCAGGTGAAAACATGCCATAAGATGGCTTCAAAATATCAACCAACGACGTAGGATCGTCCATCATGAAATTGAGTTTGTGAAATTCAAGGGAAGAATCTGTTTAAAACTTATTTCCTTCCATCTCATAGCGTTGTAGTGTGTATCCTAAACATATTTAATGCAAAATGTTATTGTTTTTTAAAATAAAAATTGAGAAATCCTTCTTACGCCTGAGAGATAGGCAACACATCGTGCTACATGTATTATGGGATGCCTATATCATAACAGTATGTACTCGTTATTAAAAAGTAATTGTATAATTATTATTTAAATATTTCATTTTTTATTTATAGATTGTTTTGATCTTTGGAATATCTGGTGCATGTAGATGTCATGAACTTGCGAAAATGAAAACTGATGATATTGAAGACTGCGGTTCGTTGCTGCTAGTAAAGGTTCCTGACACCAAAACAAAAAAGTCGCGATCTTTCACGATTTTGGGGAGAGAATATTTGGCCAAATATAGAAAATATATATCTCTAAGACCTGCAGGCTTTCAAGAACAACGTTTTTTTCTAAAATATCAGAATGGAAAGTGCTTGAGAATGGTAATGGGTATTCACAAGCTTGGGAATGTAGCGAAAGAAGTAGCCAAGTATTTAAAACTTCCAAACTGGAATGAATATACCGGTCACTGTTTACGCAGAACATCTGCAATTATGCTTGTGGATGGAGGAGGCGATATTACCATGCTCAAAAGACATGGGGGCTGGCGTTCCAGTTCTGTAGCTGAAGGGTACGTAGAAGAGTCTTTACGAAGCAAGAAAGATATTGCATGCAAAATTCTGTGCCATCCGACAAAGAACACTCATTTAAGGAAGACGTAAGAAGTGACTGCGAACCCAGCACCAGTGAAAACGCTAGAGAGATTAATTCAAATAATATTGTTAATAATTCTGCAATAGATGTTGTTGGCGCTAGGGGATTACTTCAAAATGCTAGTATTACTAACTGTGTGTTTCACATTAACGTTAACAACTAATAATTTGTAATATGATTAGTTTGTAATAAATTATGTTTACATTGTTGAAAATTATTGTTGTTCATTTTGTCTGCCTAAGCTCATAAAAAAAGAAAGAAGCGCCTAAGCACACAAAATGCTATTTTTACCTTGTCATTTGAGTCACAAAATCTGTCACTTTTGTGACGTTTGAAGATAAAAGAATTTTTCAACTTTGCATTAGTAATAGGTTATACTGAGAATCGCACGACGATGCCGAGAACCAATAGAAAAATTCAAATTTGAATTGTATCCATGACAATCACACAATTTCTATATATATGCTACCAAGGAGTAATTTTTTGGAAATTATACTTGTAACATATATAGCTACATAAAACATGGAGTCTCTGTACATAAAACACTGATTTTAGAAATAAAAACCAATTAATCATAATGCATTTTTTTCTGTGTGTCGTGCGATTCTCTTACCGAATATAGCCTCGTGCATTGATTCTGCTTGGAAATTTTGATTTCGTTCATTTCTGCAACGTAATTGCACTCCACTCCGTGTCGTGCAATTAAGACGTTGCAGAAATGTCACTCAAAAAATTACCGGCAATAATCAATGCACTTGGTATATTATAAGTGAAAACAGTTTAAAAATAGAAGTTATTATTATTGTTCTTAGAAACTATTTGTTTCGTGAGATTGGTAACATTTGTTTTATTTTTTACTCTGCATATAGTGTATATTATTATACGAGTTGTATAAGATAAGACGGTCTATTGTAGTAGAAGTTTGTTAGAACGAGTGCTACAATGCGTCTGATAAAAGCAATGTTATATACTTTTTCTATTTTGCGTCATTAATCTTATAGAAATTTTCAAATTCCATCCATTAAAACCGTTGCATTACAATTTAGATACTTTTGAGTGTAATTTGTGGTATCACTATCAAATGATATTTGACGATTTGTGTGGTTAAAATGTGTCAAATTTAAATGTGTTTAAATGTTGTGTAACGAAGTTACTTTATTTTGTTTAATTATTTTGGGTGTAAGAGTGAAGAAGATTACTGAACATCCGAAAACACCATTATTATCTAGATAAGCCGAAGAGCCGTCAATTGGACGACATCCCGACAAGATACGAAGATCGCCGAAAATTTCCAAACATCAGAAATTACCGCCATTGTCTGGACAAACCGAAAAAGAGTTGATCCGAACGCTGGAAAACCGCTACCATTAGGAGAAGACGAAGATATACCAATTACACGACTTTCTGAAAGATTCCGAAGTCACCTGAGTACCATTATCCGTCAAGATACCCAACGAAGCCAAGATGGACGGAAAGCCTGAGTTGTCAGGTAACATCCCAACATCTGTCTCCGGCGTACCAGTAACTACCACTAGTTTATTAACAGAAACCTCCGATGTCCCAGTAAGTTGGATATACTAATTGAGAAAGCATACTTGGATATGGACCTGTTTAGGTTCGGACTTGATTTAGAAGGTACGTTAGACGAAAAGAGAAAACAGCTCATCAAGTTTATCCCAGAAGGTCTACCGACACTCGAACCGATTGCCATGACTTTCGGAATACTATCACCGTCCTAACAACCGTAACCTAGGTACCACAACCACCCCGTAGATATTGAGCCCGCTACGCACTGGAACCCGACAACCGATATTTCCTAATTCCGTATACAGGCCAGCAGTAAATTAGGGGAGAGTCTGGAACAGTGGCCATGCAGGAACAGCGGCCACCTTCCCGCCATGGTCTTATTTATAAAGATTAGGTGCTGTCATCTAGCACAGAATGTACCAATAGGACACTGAGTATATTAACAAAGTTTTTCCATTTAAATCTCAAACGTTTTATTTTAAAACAAATTCAACCTGAAATTGTGTACTTGAAGTAAAATACAACAAGCAAGTGAAATAATTGTTAGTGGCTAAATAAATAATCGTCGAAAGGAACTAGCGTTGACAGCTTATACCTACTACATGTAAATATTTATTGGTATAATAATATTTTGATTGTGTTGGGTAGTCTTTGTTTTTTTCCTACTTTTTTAAAAAGCATGTAGTTGATGGTACAGTTTCCACTTCTTTGTTATATAGGTCACTGTACTATTATTTAGTACAATATTTTATTTATTTCAGATATTATTTCCTAGATGTTCCAGATGATTTGTACATTATTTATTTCATACCTGTAAAAATAGGTGGCACTACAAGAACAGCAAATCTGTTTTTCCATTAATTTATCTATGTATAATGTTTGTTAGCTTTTGGCTGGTTTTTTAAATTAAGTTGCCTTTTTTTTAATACAAATTATTTTTTACAAAATAAATCATTATTCTGTAAATGTCTATGTATTTGTTTTTACTATTCCTATCTCGTACACAGTAATGGCCACAGTACCATACTCTAATGGCCACTGTACCATCACTGTAAGTACAGTGGCCACTTTTGTCTTAAATTCTTCCAACTCCAAAGTCTTTATTATAATTTTATTTTTTCAGTTCTAGAATGTAATGGTATAGAAGTAAAAACAGTGTTTGTTATCTAATGGTAACAGATTCTATAAGAAGGGGTTAATTTTGGTTGTTATTGATGTTATTATAAAAAGGTGGCCACTGTTCCAGATTCTCCCTACCTACCAACGCCGAATTTTCATGCTATGAGCCCACCCATGAAAGTTTATAAATGGCAAATTCACTTTAACGGCAAGGAGGCAGGAGATTCCACGACATTTCTCGAGAAACTAGAAAGAATTTCTACCTCACAAAGCGTAACCATGGATATACTACTACCGCATATACCTGAATTACTGCATGGTGAAGCCGCCCTTTAGTTTAGGAACAACCGCCATAGTTGGCTAACGTGGGACCAGTTATCGACTTCTAACGACGTTCTATTCCCCAGTCAATTACGAAGTCAATTTGGAAGCCGAAATAAGACGGCGCTTGCATCGTCCCTATGAATCCACTTCGGTCTACATAACTGACCTACAGACAATGGTCGGCCGTCGTGGGTAAATAGCCCCAGAATAATACCGCAGTTAACGTCTGATATGATCCTCGGAATAGATATTCTGAGCCGGTATGGCTTTCGTATCAACCTGAAGACCGGAGTCGTGCATCTGCATGTTGGATAGTTATGAAACGAAATATAAATACAAAGATTAATTAAAGTTTTGCAAGTTTTATTGGATTCTTAACTTGACGATATTGTTTCGACATGAAATGTCTTTATCAAAGGCAGATAAGATTAATACGCAAACACGTTGGAATAAATACAAAAAAAGATAACTATAGATACAATACCTATAAAAAAAAACTTCCAACAAAGGAGAATTACTAAGCTCAGTTTGTTCATTCATTAAAGGTACTGTATGTTCATGTTTGTATATTTCAAAAGCTTCTAAAATGTCTAATTTGTGTTTGTTGTTGCAAAAATGTAAGAATTTAGTGTTGTTTAATTGAATTTAATCCCCAATGACATGCAGCCTAGTAGGCCAGATAGGAACTGGTCCTCCGTTGAATATTAGTAGAAAAGAAAAGACTCGCGTCTATATCCCAACACTAATGATTTCTTTTGCGCATGCGTATAAATCGAATTTTCCCTCCAAATTTCTGGTACTCACTAAGTACTGACAACAACAATAATAATTAATAATTAGTATTGTATTGCATATGGCTTATGTAATTATCGATTTATATAAAACAATTTGCTACTTACTGTTTGCGTGATGTCAAAATGGGAACCTACATTCTATCTAGTACCTGCATAATTATTATACAAATAAAATAAATAGGTACAGGTAAATGAAACTAAAACTAATTTCTTTAAGATTTTATTGACTAAAAGTAAAATAAAATTATTAAATTAAAAGTTATTTATATTAATAATAATAAATAATAAAAATAAAAAATTCTATCATTTAATTATTATTATTGCAGCGAAGAAATTTAATCAGTCATTATTTTGAATCTCAAGAAGTAAATTAAGTGCCAATTTATTACCTGACGATGTTTCGGTCTTCTTTTTTTTGTTTTTTCGTTTCTGTAAAGGAGGCAAGTAACGTGCCTGATGCTCTATTTTTTTGTTAGGTGGAATGGAATTTCTTGGAGCCAAAACAACAGTACCAGGATTTTGATTTTCTATAGCACGAACACCTGAAATTAGGGACGTAATGTTTCTAGACACATAACAAGAGCTTCTAAATTTGTAACTGATGTAGAACATAAAGGACACTTTAAAGTAGACTTTTTCATGTTAATATAACTATTGTGCACTTTCGTCATATGACAATTTTAAATTTATTGCTAAACTGTTTTCCACATACAGTACAGACATAAATAATTCTTCTATAAATAAAATTATATAATTCAATAAAAATAGGATCTTTAGTTACGTGATAGATTCCACACCAGATGAAGAATCTTTTGTAGTGACTTGCGTGTTATTGCTCTTACCATCCATTGTAGAAACTCAAATATATAAATTCATACAGACTTTATACACACTCGATAAAAGGATATAACCATTTAATCTATTCTATTTAGGAATTTTGGATTCGAGAACACGTGGTAACAAATAGCACATGCGCAAAAGAAATCATTAGTGTTGGGATATAGACGCGAGTGTGGTACCCGCTATGTCGCCATTTTACGTTTTGTGTGTGGTTCTTATATCGTTGTGCTATCTACTAATTACAAATTGAAAACAAGTGAACAACCGTTCTCAGTGCATTTGGTAAGTACGGATTGATTTATCTTGTTGAATCCTTTCGTCCATGTGCACAGCACTTTGCTGGATTCATGCTAAAGAATTATCACTAACTTAACAGAAAATCTAATTTAATTTTATATTTAACTTTTATAAGATATTAAAATAACCTTTTCATGCAAGACATTAATTTATTTTAAGAATCATTGCTTTATAACCTAAAAATCAACATTGTTTGATTTTGTGGATTTTGTATTATTTGAAGGTAAAAATGAAAATAACAAAACGGTAAATAACTGTATGGCGATTTACATTGTTGTTGTTGAAGTCAGGTGCAAGTTTTAACAGTTTTGAAAATTATAGTGGACCTGTGCAAATGCACTTTGATTACTTTGAGAATAAAAGATAAAAGTTAGCAATTGTATCTAATTTTAACTTTTCTTAATTGTAAATTAGAGGTAAAGTTCTTTGCATGAATCCAGCATTAGGTTTAAAATTAAAATTTATCTACTTGTATAGTTTTATTCCTTTGTTGTTTTCTAAGCTTATTTTGAGTACCGTATTCCATGTTAACTAGATTGAAATTAATCTTTTTGATAATATTATCGAATATCCGATAATAATTTAAGTTATTATAAATAAAGAAATCATGAAAATGAAAAAATAATTACTTATAAAGTCTTTACACAACTTATAAGGTTCAACGTGACAAGAAGCAACATTTTAGCAATTATTCTTTCATAGTTTTTACAAAAATTTTGAATATGCAGACTATTTGATTCGAATTGATTCGTTCAATAACTCAATTTATCAGGCCAAAGTGACAAACAAATTGAATGTTAAATCTGTGTACCGCTTACAAAAAAAACTACAATAACTGAGATACATTACAAAGATTAAAAATAGATGATCACCAAATATTAAAACAAGGTTCAATTCCTACTTTATTTTAATAATAATCTAGCAACTTTGTAGTGATGTGGCCAGAGCTTTATAAAGTTGGAAGCTGCTAAAAGATATGAATTAATGCGGTAAGCAGAGCGAGGAATGTTCTCATGTCTCATGTCTCGCCGAAAGGATGATCAAGTAGTAGTAAAGTCCGGGCATAAAAGAAATAATAATGATTAAATTTATTTATCATTTTTTGTAGGGGAAGCAGTGCTTCCCTAGCTTTTAAACTTAAGTTTGTTTATATGATTCATTGAATCCGTTGTAGACTCTAGATGAGACATTCTAATAAGTAAATAAACAAGTAAATAACACTTGGATAAGTTTCACAAATAGGTAAATTTTATTATCTTAATCGCGATTTTGGTTTTTACACCATCGTCAGAAGACTGAACGTTTAGAAAAAATTACAAGAATATATTCTTGATGGTGTAACAACTGAAATCGCGATTGATTAAGATAATAAAATTTATCTATCTGTCAAGTTTAGCCAAGTGTTTTTATTTACCTATTAAGTTTGTTAGTTGTTTGTTGATTGTTGTTTTTCCCCTCTAGATGACAGATGTCTTACCGAAAGCCATTTCTGGAACTAACAGCTCAGGGGAAGAGGAAGCGTTTGAAAAAGCAAGTTCAAGAATTACAAAATTCATTCCCAGAATGTAATGTTGAAGACCCAAAACCCTCTAGAGTGGATGTTAAAGATGGAAATCAATCAAATGATGAAAACTGTCAAGATGATCCTAATTTTGATCAGAATAATACCTTGCCTCCTATATCAATGCTATCGCTTACTCCACCTGACCCAACAGAATCTGCTAAGACTGTTTTAGAAATTCTGGAAAGTTTACCATTAATTTAGGAAAGAAAACGGGAGCTTTCACATTTTTCTCATTTTTATTACTGTTCTCCTTTTCACTGCCACTACTATCAGGCTCACCTGGATAGACTAGTATTTTGTTTGCTATCCTCTTTCGTTTTGTTCTCATTTTCACTCCATCTTCGTCAAAGTCAAGGTTGGATGTCAGTTCCGATCTCGGAAGGTCTAATTTCGCAGATGCATAGTTACCTATAGCAAACGAAATGATTATTAAGAAACACTCAATGATTTCAATAAATTTCAGATGTAGGAAATCAAACTCTGTTAATTCAAGAAGTAGGTAGCTTTAAAGTAATTTACATGTGAAAATCTGGGAGAAAATTAAAGCTTTCGAGGACAACAATGGGATATTTATTATTATTATATGTATCTTATATGGCAAAAAACTATAGTTACATTAATTTACCTGTAAGGTTCTCAAAACAATGGGTTGTTATTCAAACCAAACTAGTCAATTAAATAGGTATGATTAACCTGATATAGAAAAAAAATACCTCAACAAGAAATTTTTTTGTGTTAACATGTTGGCCTAAAAGTAGCATGACAGTAAAAATTTAAGCAATCGGCAATATAGTATTTATACTTACTATATTTTCGCAGTATTACTGCAGAACAGATTGGCCATTCCTTCCCAGGTTGTACTTCATTTTTTGTGTAGGTACTTTTATCTTTTTTCATATTGTCACGTGGGGGATTTCGTGACTGGAGGACGTAGTCAGAGGTAGAGATAAATCAAACACAAGTTGTAAAAAACAACTATATACTAAAGACAATAAACAGAGTACAAAAGGTTAACATACATGTTGACATATTGTGAGGACGTATATGTCCTCCTAAACTAATACAATACAGGGGAGGTCGGGACCACCCCTGGTCTCAGACTAAGCGTAGGAGATAACCTCCTGGTAACTAAGCTTTGGGTAGCCTGATCACAACTACCCATAATCCGCATAGAGTAGGCGATTAAGCGCCGCCTACTCAACTAGGCACTAAGCATTACATAATTAAAAGAGTACTCACCAGCTTGCTTGTTGTGTTCGAGCCATGGACACTGACTGGTTTGAATAGCTCAAGCAAGCTGGTTATATACTGCTGGACGAGGAAGTAATTAGTATCGTAGATTGCATGCGCGCTGCCGGTGCCTGGCACGAATCTGCAGCTGTGCGGAAGTGTTGGTAAATTCTCTGAAGGAATGTGCACCTGCATGCACATCGTGTAGGTTGCCTCGCATATACGGAGTAAGTAGGCGTAGATATTGCATACCAACGGACGTAATGGTGGGCGAAGCGAGCGCGCTTCTGAGAAGACCTTGCAGGTGGCACCAAGTTGTCGGTGTCGAGCCCGCAGCTGCTGAACTAGCGTGGGCAATAGGGAAGACGCACGTATTTTTTTTAATTTTTGTATTCGTTCATTTTGGTTAGAAAAATATTTCCAGATAAGCGGAATTTCTAAAAACCCTCAATTTATTTGAAAAAATTAAATTTAAAAATTCTCCTCATTTAAAACCGAATTTGGCCTTGAGCAACTTCCCCCAAAGCTATTTGATGTAAAAAAGTAGGTACCGCTGCGAATGTGAAGAAGCAATATTGACGATCTACTCAACGTTAGATGGCGCTGATGAAAACCAATAAACTGAATTTTTAATTAATATTACCAGAAATATTTAACACCACTTTAATTATGGCAGTTAATTACACAACAGCATAACGTACATTATTATATTAATTACTCGTTAATAAGTAGACGATATTTGAACTTGAAAATAAAAAGATTTTCAAACTGACGGGTAATACAGGACTCTTAACTGTTTCATTAGCACCAACAGTGGGTCGTCTTTGGAACTGTAAGAGGTAACAAAGTTTCATCCATTACAGGACACCAGTATTGCATTTTAAATTTATTTAAATTTTCAAGGTTTTCAAAAATTAATTACTTAAAATTGGTAATTGTTTAATGCATTTATAACTAATATTCTAACTAATTTAGTAATGACGTTTATGAAAATGCAAGAATCTCCTCAATTGACGACATATGCGTCTTCCCTATTGAGCGTGGCCTTGCCTGCTATATATTGTACAAACGGAAGAGAAGTTGAGTTTTGAATAAAATATTTAAGTGTAAATATTTCCGTTTGTGACAATATGACACAGCAGTTGGATAAAAGCATTCGCTTTCATTTTTATTTAGCCACGATAGGGGCACAACTGCCCGAGGACAGTCGTCTTCTAATGGAAATTTGACGATAGCAAATTTCAGTGCATCCATAATTAACCTACGATGGAGTTAAAGTATATAAGTAATGCCTACTTATAAATCGACAATAATCTTAGGTAGGTAACTAATTTTTTGATGCTTTGAGAGTAAACTTTAAAGTCATGTCAACATAATATGAATGACAAGGGGATGCAGTATTGTTTTATTCAGAGTGTAATAAAGGTAAAACAATGCTTTTTCCCTTTAGAGATAGAAATACCATTTTTCTACTAATCTCCTTAACATCTCGGTTTTGTATTTTTTTGGAAAAACCACTGACCTGAAAAATGTTAAGGGCAGAACTTGGGCAAGGTGCACTATAAAAATCATTCACTGACTCAAATTGTTTACAAATAATAATTTTCTTTTTATGGGCTGAAAACAAAAAATTTTCAATTAGAACTATGGAACCATCAGTAAGTAGACAGCAATTGTTTGGAGTAGATATTGTCAACTTGAATGACTCAATCTTGGCTGACTTGAATTGCTGAAATCCATCACATCCAGGAGACACTGGGCCAGAACAATGTGGAGATGTGTAAATGGGGAAATCAGAATCCATCCCTTGGGTTTTGGCACCATGTGAGCGAGAGTGGAATCCAACATCTGAATTGATCATCTCAGTAACTCTTTTTATAATCTGTTGTAAAGGTTTATCACCTTTTCTAATTAGTTTTTTCAATGTTTGAAGAAAGTTTTCAAACCGGAAGGCACTGCAAGTATCAAGTGGGCCAAAAGTTAACGCATCGTCTGCTAGGTGACTGAGTTCATGAAAATTATGGGTTATATATTGCTGACCATAAATATCTTCAAATACTTTGATAAAATGTACAAGAAGAAGTTTTGCATCAGAATTATGCTGGCTATAACGAACAGGATTTAAAAGAATGGTAAGAAGTATCGAATATTCTCCACAGCCTTCAATAAGTGGTAAGATTTCTTATTTTTGCATGAGTGTGCATGATTCTGTTGAATTGAAAACACAGTGCCCCATACAGCTTAAGTAGTATTTGTTACAGTAATTCTCTGAATGTTTTAATTCAGTTACAAAAATTTATGAAGATTTTTATTGTTTCTCCACAGATGAGCAGATCTATCAGAGAATTCTTAAAATACAGGCCACCATGACAGATTTTTTTTTCAAGAATAAGATCAGTGGAAGAAAAAGTCGATAGACTTCTTCAAAACTCTATATTGAGACAAGATTCAAATCCTGTAGAAACTGAGGATGATACAGAAATTGGTTTATTAAGTTTGTTTCCACTTATGTGCAGAAATGATTTCCTGGCTCTGGAAAATAAACTGAAGGAAACTCCATTGCTACAGAAAAAGTTTGTAAGTATTTAGATTATTTATTTTTTTGCTAGTACTTTGTGAGGAAAGCAATGTGTTTGTTTCCTTTCTTCAGGTTAAGGTAATTATGGCTGTTGGAGGGAGGGACATAAAAAGCCTGGACATAAACATAATGCGAAGATTAATGAGTGATCAACTTGCCACTGCTTTCTCTTATACTGGAAAAAAGGGGTATAAGGAGGAGAAAACAGAATCATTTGGAAATACCGAGATGTGTAAACATATTCATGGTGATTAAAATTAATTAAATTGTGATATTCAATATGTTAAAATTTTGTAATCTCCACCTCTTGTTAGAAAATCTATTAACAAAGATTTATCCCAATATTGATCCCTCCTTGAGATTCTATTATGTACAATTGTATATTATAGAATAAATATTATTATTTAAAACCACTTGGCTGATGGTCTTTCGCAACAATAATAAAGTCACACGACTACATTACATTATAATTAAGCCACTATCTATTTTCAATCCATACATTTTTAAGCACTCCTTCACTTTAATTATGCTAGTGCCTCTTGAAACAGAGGGAGTCTGAATTCACCAGCCTGTAGCCTACTTTTAGACAGTCAATTTTGGTTCGAGTGTCCTTTCTGATTAATTTTCTTCTAAAACATTTTAAATAATAAAATGTAACACTTAAAGGTTGTCATCCTAAGTAGTTGTTTAAATAAGTAATTTAATAGATAACCGTTTATTTTTTTCAGTTATATATTTTTGTTTCGTACATTATATTTTGTCTTATTAAGTTTTTTCTACAATCTTGTTTAAAATTTGTAAGTTTAGTCGAAATTATATACTATTAATAATGCTTGAAGTCTATTAATTATTTTTTGTTTTTTTTTTATTGCAGCTGCAGTTCGGAAAGTTTACCCAAATGCTACTAATCAAATTATCAAGAAACAGATCATGGGATTCCTTAATGAAGCCAAGACAAGGTTGAGCCGTAGGTGAGTAAACTACATTAATTAATTATTTCAAGCTTTTGCTGACATTACACACTTAGTTTGTTGGGGCATGTGTTTAGGCATAAGTCATTGTTAAAATGTATAGCATTGCCTACATGTATTTTTTTACTGGAAAATCTGGGAGACAAAAATCCAGGAGTTTTCAAAAATCATGCTGGGATGTTTTTCTTTAAAACAGTTTTATCAAATATGAATTTTTTATATTACCAGGTATCTCAAATAAAATAATGGAAATAATTAACTAGGAGGAACTCATTTGCTTAGAAACTTTATTTTAATCTATATACCTATGTATCATAATACATAATCCATTCCCATTTTTCTGCATTATCGGATTTCCACACAAACTCTTATACGAAGGGAGTACAACGAAGGAAATGGAGCTATTGTAGTAAGTACATTACGCTCCCCCATACTTTATCACTCGTACAACTTTCCTACCTTATCGTAAGAAGCTCAAATTACACTATTTTCTTATTCAATGGGACTCCTCCTAATTTGAACTAAATGGGACCTGTTGAGAATAGCAAATTTGAGGTTCATTCCCAACTAAAAACATAGGACTGTGTTTGGAAAAGTTTTAGTACTTATGCGTAGCATGAGCCAACAATATAGGAAGCTGTCATGATGTATTTATACAAATAACGGCGTAATATATGTTAACCAAATTATATTTTCTTTATTGGTAAAATGAGTATGTGTTAGAATGCAGTAATCTTGCCAGTATTAAAATAAAACGAATGAATTGTTTATGTAAAACGTTATAAAATTTTATTATTTATTTCATTTTTTCTTAATTTTTTAACAATATATTATTTGGTTTTCCCCAACTTTTCTGTTTCCCTAAACCTACAGCCTTATTTTGTAAATTTTTTGTTCAGGTTATCCCAAATTTTGAATTATCATGGTTCAGATTAACACAAATCCACTGTATTATATATTACTATGCATTATCAAAGTAAGTAAGAAGAATATACAAGTCATTACAATTTTGTGTTTCAGAGAACAAGACAAGCAAGCAGTTGAGGTGGAAGGAGCGGATGACAAGGATGATAAATAGCAACAAATGATAATACATTCTATAAATATATGATTTATAAATAAATTTTGTCTGTTTATGTTTTCCATAATCGTTGGTTTAAAGATTTTCAGTTATGATTGCTAAAATGTAGTAGTATTTACTTTGTTTTAAATGTATTTTTCTGATTTCTGATAACAATATAAAAACCAAGTGAAGAAATTTGTTGTAAAATTCGTATAAGAACTTCCAATATAATATATTCTATGAATATGATTTATAAATAAATTTTGTCTGTTTATATTTTCCATAATCGTTGGTTTAAAGATTTTCAGTTATGATTGCTAAAATGTAGTAGTATTTACTTTGTTTTAAATGTATTTTTCTGATTTCTGATAACAATATAAAAACCAAGTGAAGAAATTTGTTGTAAAATTCGTATAAGAACTTCCAATATAATATATTCTATAAATATGATTTATAAATAAATTTTGTCTGTTTATATTTTCCACAATCGTTGGTTTATAGATTTTCAGTTATGATTGCTAAAATGTAGTAGTATTTACTTTGTTTTAAATGTATTTTTCTGATTTCTGATAACAATATAAAAACCAAGTGAAGAAATTTGTTGTAAAATTCGTATAAGAACTTCCAATATAATATATTCTATAAATATGATTTATAAATAAATTTTGTCTGTTTATGTTTTCCATAATCGTTGGTTTAAAGATTTTCAGTTATGATTGCTAAAATGTAGTAGTATTTACTTTGTTTTAAATGTATTTTTCTGATTTCTGATAACAATATAAAAACCAAGTGAAGAAATTTGTTGTAAAATTCGTATAAGAACTTCCAATATAATATATTCTATAAATATGATTTATAAATAAATCTTGTCTGTTTATGTTTTCCATAATCGTTGGTTTAAAGATTTTCAGTTATGATTGCTAAAATGTAGTAGTATTTACTTTGTTTTAAATGTATTTTTCTGATTTCTGATAACAATATAAAAACCAAGTGAAGAAATTTGTTGTAAAATTCGTATAAGAACTTCCAATATAATATATTCTATAAATATGATTTATAAATAAATTTTGTCTGTTTATATTTTCCACAATCGTTGGTTTATAGATTTTCAGTTATGATTGCTAAAATGTAGTAGTATTTACTTTGTTTTAAATGTATTTTTCTGATTTCTGATAACAATATAAAAACCAAGTGAAGAAATTTGTTGTAAAATTCGTATAAGAACTTCCAATATAATATATTCTATAAATATGATTTATAAATAAATTTTGTCTGTTTATGTTTTCCATAATCGTTGGTTTAAAGATTTTCAGTTATGATTGCTAAAATGTAGTAGTATTTACTTTGTTTTAAATGTATTTTTCTGATTTCTGATAACAATATAAAAACCAAGTGAAGAAATTTGTTGTAAAATTCGTATAAGAACTTCCAATATAATATATTCTATGAATATGATTTATAAATAAATCTTGTCTGTTTATATTTTCCATAATCGTTGGTTTATAGATTTTCAGTTATGATTGCTAAAATGTAGTAGTATTTACTTTGTTTTAAATGTATTTTTCTGATTTCTGATAACAATATAAAAACCAAGTGAAGAAATTTGTTGTAAAATTCGTATAAGAACTTCCAATATAATATATTCTATGAATATGATTTATAAATAAATTTTGTCTGTTTATATTTTCCATAATCGTTGGTTTAAAGATTTTCAGTTATGATTGCTAAAATGTAGTAGTATTTACTTTGTTTTAAATGTATTTTTCTGATGATAACAATATAAAAACCAAATGAAGAAATTTGTTGTAAAATTTGTATAAGAACTTCCAATACTTGTTAGTACTAAAAATTTACTTGCCAAAATATTCTTAAGGAGGATACAGGGAAATGTAAAAATGTAGAGAATGACGTGAAATTTAAACCTCGAGTTCTTTGACACTTATTCTATTCGGTAACTTTTTTTTATAATCTTCTTGTGTACCATTACCGAGAAAAATGGAAAATAAAATCCAGAATTTAACATGGGCTCTTATGGAGACCATCTAACCTTTAGCCGTTTTAACGAAAAATTATGATGAAGAAATGTAGGGAATCTGATAAAAAACTAAAATGACATACTCTCATATTCGAAGAACAATGCTGCCCAATATTTTTGAAATCTTGTGTCTAGTTAATGCACAATAATAATTTAAAGTAAACAAAACAAGAATTTTTCACGACATATGTGGAAAGACAGCAGAGATGTGACAACACCTCATAGCGCGCGACAATTCAAATAACAGAACAGAAAGATGACATATAATGACTGTTATAATAATCTACATTTTATTGTATTAACTAATAATCATATATTTTATTAATCAAATTATGTTGAACAATTCAGTCTCTGCGTTAATAATATCAGAATACAAATGTTAATTCGACGGAAATATTGCAAAATGTAAAATTACCTTTTGCAATGTGATGAATACAATTTATCATCACAATCAGAATATCCACGAAATCAGTAATACAAACACACTAATTTTAAAAATATATGTATTAAACCTCAACAACTTTTTATATATTTCTTGTATCTGCTTAGCAGATTGTAATCTTTAGACTATACAAAAGTTAAAAAATAGAATATTCCCATCTGTAATTATGCATACAAAATTACAAAACATTCAACATATTTCCACTTATATTTTGGGTTTGACATTTGGAGGTTAGGATGTCAACTCAATCGAAAGCTGAAACCTAACACTGCTACCAACGAAATCGATTGATTTCTTTGAGGTGTTGCCACGATTCTTAACCTATTTACATTTATATTTACACTTTCAACAATTAAACAAATGCACTCCAATCTACTTAAATTATTTTTTGGCCTCCTGTATTTTAAAACGTTTGTTTCAGTTTTGTTTACGTCAACTGTAGCTTCATATTTACGCATGATGTCGTAAAATGACAAGCGAATGTGGTAAAAATACTAAAAAACACTGGGCAATTAGAGATATTTAAGAAATCAACTATTCTTGTAATAATTAAGTTTATGTAATAAAATACATGTTACCTAAGTTATTATTAAAAATATTTCGGGCTTTAATAGAAAAAATTAAAATTTAATTAATTTAAATCGCCGCAGCGCCATCTATTGTACGTTTGGAAACTACAAATGTCATCCAAGAGCACACTATTATGTGCATGTTTTGAATTATTTTTTTTTATTTTCTATAAAACTTGTCGGCCAAAAAATCTTATACAAATCTCATGCGTCAAGTCATTTTACAGGGCTCCAACTAATAAGGCACTCGCCCTACGGGCTCGTGCCTTAAACAAAGTTGTCGCCCTGTAAAGTTCGACTTACCGCATTCGAGTGTAAATAGCTATTAATATATACAAATAATTAATAAATGCATTATAGGCATTCATAACAAAATGATTTTGTTCAGTTTTAAGAATGTTAATTTATCTTTTTATCGATTGGTATTTCTTGTTAGAGCCTATGTAAAAGCATAGGAGATATCCCCTTGCCCTTCACCCCGCAAAGATCCGCTGTAACCTCCTTAATGTAAAGTTTTTGTTTCAATCCTTGTAACAATGGATAATACTATATTTTTCATAATTTTATAAACTGACAAAAATAAAGTTTATTATAGATTTTTGGTAAATATTTGTAATAAATGTTTGGTAAATATTTCAAGGGGAAACTTTCATGTTTGCGAAGACAACTTTTCTGCAAATATTTTGGTTTGCAAAGGCAGATTTTTTAAAGTTTGCTGCAATTTTTATTTGCTATGTGGGACCTGACACAACGCCGATAGTACAACACCGAACACATCTGATTGATTCAGAACCTATCAACGCGACTAAAAAAGCTACCACCCGTGTTCGAATTGCTAAGACTTTTTCGAAGGGGCTGAGCCATCGCACCAGAAGACCAGTTTCTGTCTCTGAACGCAAAGAGACCGCCACTCCCGTCCCGACCACCTGCTATGTCACCCTCGAAACGGTACCTTCTAGTAAGCACACCAGTCCCCCACATTCAAGTCTACTCAAAAGGACACTGTCTCCCGTCAATATCCAACCAATGGAAGATCCTTTTGGTTCCGGTCAGTTACCCGAACCATTGATATGATTGTTTGTTAGCATTCTTACTATAAGCTTACTACCTAAGAATTTACAGTAAGCCGTTATTTGAACTTTTGGTGTTTGATTCAGAAATTTCCGTGAACGTCCGGGTGTTTCGTCCCGTCTTATTTCTAAGACACGAATTGAAATACGCTTTATTAACGTGCATTGATGCCTACACTTCACAATGCTACCAGTAATCATGGTGAGAGCGAGGTCACTATCCATCCTCTACTAGCTCTCCAGACTAGTGCATGAGTAGTAAACACGCTCACTTGTTGGCGCCTTCTCCAAGCAGATGGCACGTCCTTTCCAAGAAGTCAGCATCTTGTCCAGCTTCGGACTATCCCCCAACATAGTTGAGGGTCAGTGCTCCATCGAATCCAGTCTCTGTGGCGGGACTTGGCTTTTTAATGGTTTGCCACCCCGATCTACCAGTTATAGGTTTGGTGTGCCTTTGACAGAGCTTCGTTTATAAGTCTACACGTTATAGACTCCCAGTATGTACCCATTTCAGGGTGAAGTTGTTTTGAGTGTACGTAATCACTTCAATGCATTCACCTTAAGTGTAGAGATTCTAGAGCTACTTCAGGTCACAGGACTCTCTGCAGACAAGTCATAGGGTGATCCGAATAGCTTCAGAACGCAACTACCTGGTGGCATGCAGTTTCCCATTGACCAGAATTTGCCTCTTCTGACCGGGATAAACCTCATTACGATTCTCCTCCATAAGATTCAGCCTTTTAGCCAGTACTCTCAGACCGTCTCCTAGGTAAGAATCAAATCCACCCACACCGGTCCTCATGCTTAGCTTCCTCTGCAATGTTTATGAGTATTCGTTGAGTTACACTTACGTAGAACTCTATCACACATTTTATCCTGGCCTGAGTGATCGTTACCCAGATTCCTGAGATTGAATATGTCGGGGTCAGTCCTTTGGGTAGGTGCCGTGTGGTCTGCTACACCCATCTGTAATTACCTGAACCGTAATGACCCTATGGAATGCGATACTTTATAAATCTAGTAACTTGCCGTCTTCCACTTTTCAAAATAAGTTTCTGGTATTAATAATAGTAAAATATTTGATAATACTACATTATTTAAACACATCAGGGTTCCACACAAACTCTTATCGGAGTAGAATATAAGTAGATAAGGATTCGCAAGGAAGAACAGAGGTTATTAGACTATATGATTGCAATCCTTTTAACCCAATTAATTCTGTAATATTTATCTTATGATAGCTAAATTGCTGTTAAATTAGAAAAACTTTAATGTAATGGGGTTAATAAATGTTATTAATATTATTAATGTGAAGTGGATGGCTGCACGATAAAGAGTCCAACTTTTACTCAGGCAACCCGGATTTGATCCCCGGAACAGGCAAGAGGATTTTTCTCGTCAATATGGAGCTCAGTACACTTAGCCGTGGCTGTCGAATAGGTACGTTAAGCAGTTGGTCCCGACAATCACACAAACACCTACCAGTGGTTGTCGTTAAGAATAACACTTTTTATTAACTTATTATATTATTTTAATTATCCTTTATACATTATAATGGAGCTATTGTAGCAAATGCATTATGTTCCACATACTTAGTATACGAGGATGAATTGATAAATCTCCGGCCTAACCCATATGGGATACAAATTTTTGCAATGTTTTTACGGCATTTTATTTTTTCATAATTTATCAGTATGGCTGTGAAATAACAAAAATTTCTGTCAAACAATAATTGTTTGGCAAGTTGTCAAAGTCGATAAAGTTTTGTGTGGTGTTAAAATGGAAAAAGCTGAA
The DNA here is from genome assembly GCA_929113105.1 of Agrypnus murinus. Classification (NCBI taxonomy): domain Eukaryota; kingdom Metazoa; phylum Arthropoda; class Insecta; order Coleoptera; family Elateridae; genus Agrypnus; species Agrypnus murinus. The sequence continues at coordinate 86,947,708 of OV816027.1, read as the reverse complement.
ATTCGTGCGGTTATTAAATATTTTCACATTAAGGGTTTATCCCCAAAAGAAATCAAAGCTGAGCTAGACGGGACATTAGGCGAATCTTCTCCTTCCTATAGCACAGTTAAAACCTGGGTTGCGGACTTTAAACGGGGTCGCAAAAGCACAGATGACGCACCGCGTTCAGGAAGACCGAAAACTGCCACCACAACGGAAATTGTCGAAAAAGTCCATAGAGTTGTGTTGAATGATCGGCGATTGAAGTTGGCTGAAATAGCAGATACCCTGGGCATTTCAACGGAACGAACATATCATATCCTAACCGAAATTTTGGGAATGAGAAAGTTATCGGCACGTTGGGTGCCGCGGCTGCTCACAGTGGAACAAAAGCTGACTCGCAAAACAGTTTCAAGTGAGTGTTTAGACTTGTTTAATCAAAATTCAGTGGACTTTCTGCTACGGTTTGTAACAATGGATGAGACGTGGATTCATCACTACACACCCGAAACAAAGCAGCAATCAAAACAGTGGACTGCCAAAGGAGAACCTGCTCCGAAGAAAGCCAAAACAGTTCCGTCAGCCGGAAAAGTTTTGGCTTCAGTCTTTTGGGACGCCAAGGGAGTACTTTTCGTTGATTATCTTCAAAAAGGTAAAACAATCAACGGAGTATACTATGCTACCTTACTGGATGAATTAAAAAAAAATATTGAAGAAAAACGACCTGGATTAGCAAAGAAAAAAATTCTGTTTCACCAGGACAATGCACCTTGTCACAAGTCGGCAATTGCCATGGCAAAAATCAATGAATTGCAATTTGAATTGTTACCCCATGCCCCTTATTCACCAGACTTAGCCCCATCGGATTTTTATTTATTTCCAAACCTAAAAAAATTTCACGCTGGAAAGAAATACGAGTCCGATGAAGAAGTGATTGCTGCCACAAACGCCTATTTTGACGAGTTAGAAGAAAAGGCTTATAGGGACGGTATAAGAGCACTTGAACAAAGGTGGACCAAGTGCATTGAACTCGATGGGGACTACGTAGAAAAATAAAATTTTTGTTAACCTGATATTCTTTTGTTTTATTGCCTAGGCCGGAGACTTTTCAATTTATCCTCGTAAAACTATAAATTTAATACAATATTATTTTGAAAGGGCCATCCCTTTTCTGTATTTGTTATTGTAATACAAAATATGTTATGAAAACAAAATCACATGTTCAGGATGGACATGGATATCACTGAAGGTGTGTAACTGTATGACTATTACCTTGTTTTCTAATAATAGTGAAAGTATGCAAAATGCTAAAGAATGTCGTGAATAAAAGTGTATTTGAACCATAATTTGAACACATTCTGTCATCAGTGCTACAAAAATAAATAAAATGCCAATTATGAATCAACTATAATTTTATTAAAATAAAGGTACATGTAATGACTCTATTCCACACATGCATTTAAGCAGCATAAACATATTTATTAGATACTTTATCTAGATACATCACATAGACACTGCCTAGTATCAGTAACAATCTTAACCATGTAGATAACATTCAAATTTTCTTATCAGAATGTGTGAGCATGTGCTATTGCAAACTTGTTTTTTGCAAGTATTTATAATTATATATTTTACATCTATGGTTTATCACCAATGTGTGTAAGCATGTGTCTTTTCAAATTTAATTCTTGTGAGCATTTATAATTACATATATGACATTCAAATGGTTTCTCACCACTATGTGTGTACATGTGCCTTTGCAAACTTGCTCTTACTGTGCATTTATAATTACATATATGACATCCAAATGGTTTCTCGCCACTATGTGTAAGTATGTGTCTTTTTAAATTTATTTTTGATGCGCATTTATAATAACATATATTACACTGAAATGGTTTCTCACCGGTATGTGTGCGCAAGTGTCTTTGCAAACTTGCACTTACTGTGCATTTATAATTACATATATGACATCCAAATGGTTTCTCACCACTATGTGTGTACATGTGCCTTTCCAAACTTGCTTTTACTGTGCATTTATAATTACATATATGACATCCAAATGGTTTCTCACCACTATGTGTAAGTATGTGTTGTTTCAATTGTGATGTTCGTGAGCATTTATAATCACATATATTACAATGAAATGGTTTCTCACCACTATGTGTAAGTATATGTCGTTTCAAAGTTGTAGTTTGTGAGGATCTATAATTGCATATATGACATTCAAATGGTTTTTCACCGCTATGTATACGCATGTGCGTTTGCAAACTTGCTTTTACTGTGCATTTATAATTACAACTATTACATCTAAACAGTTTCTCATCATTGTGTATGAGCATGTGTCTTTTTAAGTTTGTTTTAAGTGAACATTTATAATTACATATATTACATTCAAATGGTTTCTCATCACTATGCGTAACGATGTGATTTTTTAAATTTGTTTTTGATGAGCTTTTATAATTACACATATTACACTGAAATGGTTTCTCTTCACAATGTGTAAGTACGTGTTGTTTTAAATTTGATGTTCGTGAGCATTTATAATTACATATATGACATCCAAATGGTTTCTCACCACTATGTGTAAGTATGTGTCTTTTTAAATTTATTTTTGATGCGCATTTATAATAACATATATTACACTGAAATGGTTTCTCACCACTATGTGTGCGCAAGTGTGTTTGCAAACTTGCACTTACTGTGCATTTATAATTACAAATATTACACTGAAATGGTTTCTCACCGCTGTGTATGCGCATGTGTGTTTGCAAACTTGCTCTTACTGTGCATTTATAATTACATATATTACATCCAAATGGTTTCTCGCCACTATGTGTAAGTATGTGTCTTTTTAAATTTGTTTTTGACGAACATTTATAATTACATATATTACATTGGAATGGTTTCTCACCACTATGTGTAAGTATGTGTTTTTTTAAATTTGTTTTTGACGAACATTTATAATTACATACATTACATTCGAATGATGGCTCACTACTGTGGGTGAGCACATCTTGCATATATTTATTCATTGCCCTTTTTGGATATATAATCTTGAAATGGTCTTTTAAATTTAGGAGGAGTACATGTTTTAATGCAAATTTTAGTTCCCTTTCAATTTTGCTGTTGCTAACAGCTTAGTCACCAAATGTAAACAAATAATTAATTCTATTTCCTGTGTACAATGACATGGCTTTACCCTTAAAAGTTGCACCTCGGTGGTACATTCAGAACGTGCAAATTTCGAACACTAATAAAAACAATTTGTTGAAATGAAAAAAATCCACTACAATGTGTCTAGACTTTCAATAAAAATGCACAATAGCTATAAGTTCACAATTACTCCTGCCATTTTATGTTGTTAGTAATAATGCACTGACCAGTGTTGCCAGGTAGGAAATAAGTATATCCCCAGATGGAGTCTCCAGAATTTCCCCAGAATTCCCTAGATCGTAATTTTTTTTAATCTTATTCGTAAACCTGTCTGCTAAAAAGTTTGTCTATACTTATAGGTAGCTATATCTTGCTGTCTCTATGCTATTATTACACGTGTTGGTGTTTCCCAATGTAGAGACTATTAAAAATAAAATCAATATTCCTGGTTTTTACGAAGAATAATTATTAATCTTATTCGAATATTACACCAATTACAGAATTATAATTATATTAAAAAGTAATCAAATTATTAATTATTAGACATTGAATTTTGCCAAAAAAATCTAATTTCAATCAAAACTCAATCTTTGACTATATGCACTCTAGTGTATTATTGTACAATTTTGAAAATCATCAAAAAGTCTCCAAAATTGAAACCATATCTCTATTTCTCCAAAAAGTTTCGCGAGCCTAGCGTTTTTCCCCAAATCTGAGGAAATTTCCCTAGACCTGGGAACACTGGCCCTGACTACTACCACGCTAACGTGAACCCAGTTAACACGTTAACCTTCCACACTACGTAATAGGGAAGACGCACGTATTTTTTTTAATTTTTGTATTCGTTCATTTTGGTTAGAAAAATATTTCCAGACAAGCGGAATTTCTAAAAACCCTCAATTTATTTGAAAAAATTAAATTTAAAAATTCTCCTCATTTAAAACCGAATTTGGCCTTGAGCAACTTCCCTCAAAGCTATTTGATGTAAAAATGTAGGTACCGCTGTGAATGTGAAGAAGCAATATTGACGATTTACTCAACGTTAGATGGCGCTGATGAAAACCAATAAACTGAATTTTGAATTAATATTACCAGAAATATTTAACACCACTTTAATTATGGCAGTTAATTACACAACATCATAACGTACATTATTATATTAATTACTCGTTAATAAGTAGACGATATTTGAACTTGAAAATAAAAAAAATTTCAAACTGACGGGTAATACAGGACTCTTAACTGTTTCATTAGCACCAACAGTGGGTCGTCTTTGGAACTGTAAGAGGTAACAAAGTTTCATCCATTCGAGGACACCAGTATTGCATTTTAAATTTATTTAAATTTTCAAGGTTTTCAAAAATTAATTACTTAAAATTGGTAATTGTTTAATGCATTTATAACTAATATTCTAACTAATTTAGTAATGGCGTTTATGAAAATGCAAGAATCTCCTCAATTGACGACATATGCGTCTTCCCTATTACCAAAGACGAGAATTAAAAGCTGATAAAGAAATAAATGTGAAATAATGCGATGTGTGTCCAAAGCAGCGATTTATTTATAAATGGAATAAACACATGTAAATCATAATTTAAATGTGAAGTTTTGTACACTCCTAATCTTGTTTCGTAAATAAAGTGGCAAATATCAAGAAGTGATACATTTAGATAAGCGTCCAAACAATTTTATATGTTCATGTCCATTTAATTTGTAAACAAATAGCACGACTTTCCAGGGGCTCCACTGCAGCACCCGTTGGTTTTGAATTTCTTATTATCAGCTAAAGTATAGAATAAAATTAAGACAGTGGCGTTGAGCTTTTATATAATCCTTTTATTCCATTTAAATCACATAAAGAAACATTACTATAGTCCAGTTCAAGAATAGATCGAGTAAATAAAACGCCCACTTAAGAGCGGGCATTTAAAAACCCGCTGTGTAATTGGTAGGACAGTTTTACACTAGAAAATATAACACAGCCTATAAACCAATAAAAAGAGATGCAGAGATAATTGGATGCAATTCATACAGAATTGCCAATTTGTACTAAAAGTTGCCGCACATTGTGGTGAAAACAATGAATTATTTTATTAGATTACAAATTAAAGCAATTAATATCAGTTTTTGTTTAGACAACAAACAATCTGTAATATATTATATTATACCAATGTAATATATTATAATTCGTTAGAAAACAATACGCATATTAGTAACAAATAAATAAATGGCAACATCGGTAATTGTGAGATGCGTAAGGCATGACACTTGACGGATGCCTGTAACCTAACTTTTCCTTGTTGTTATTACGTTCGATCAAAGTGTTCTTATTTGTTGTTTTATCATTGCTCGTCTCTTATTTTTCAAAAAACTTGTCTTTTTCAAGACAATCTCTTTGTTGTTGGAGTTTGAAGTCGGTACGTAAACATAATTAAAATTGTAATTTATTTGATGTAAGCCAATTGTGTATTGTATGTGGAATATGGGCGAGGGAAATATGGTTTTATCGTCCCCTAAAAAACGGACTTCAAGACATTTTACAGTTGATGACAAAACTACCATTAGAAATATTTTCAAAAGTTACAGTGAAGATAGACGAACTTAGACGCTTCGAAGACACAATGCGTTGAATTTACTGGTACAGCCGCAGGTATCCATATTATAATGTTTTTAAGCAAATGTCATTATTATACCATATTTTTTATTACAGGCGTAAGTGTGGCTAGCGTGTACAAAATGCTCAAAGTGAATCAAAGGGAATTGGATGAAATCATTGACGTGCAGGTTAAACCGGGTCTAGGCCACAACGGCCAATGACCACAACGGCCAATCGCTATTTTGGCTGTTGTGGTCATAACCACAACGGTCTCCGTGACCATAACAGCCAACAGCCACAACGGCCAATTTGACCATATCGCCCAACTCGACACTTGACCATAACGGCCACCATGACCACAACGGCCAACTAGAAATTCCACCCCATCCGCCATTTTGACCACAACGGCCACCGACGCTTATGTATTGGCGTCGCTGGTGGCGATGACCACAACGGCCAAAATGACCACAACGGCCAACTAGGGTGAGTGACCACAACGGCCAAAATGACCACAACGGCCAACTATGGAGCGTGACCACAACAGCCAAAATGACCATAACGGCCAACTGTGGCGAGTGACCACACCGGCCAAAATGACCACAATGGCCAAATGTGGCGCGTGATCACAACAGCCAAAATGACCACAAGGTCAACTTTTTTCGTACTGTTATTTTGGTTTTGTTAAAGCTCATTTTTTTCTTTTAACTTAGCCTGTATTCAAATAAGATACGTCCAGCACCTCTATATACAACTGCAGCCCCATGCAGTTGAAATTTTTCTTTCTTAGTTTCTCGGTAAGTATACCAGGCAGATTAAATGCTGAAAATCTGATACAGGTACACTATAACTATTTACATAATCATGATACCTTAGTTCACAGGGTAGTTTATTTTTAACATCAAAAGAAGTTTTTTTTTTCTATTACTTGTTTACCTACAGCAATGTTTCCATTTTGGGGACGTTTAAAAAAGTACGTAGAAGAACTATAAAACAACACGTTTGACAATTTATTTATAGATTTTCATTGCATTGAATTTGAAGTACGTAATCAGCTGCTTTATCTGCTTTAGAATTTAAACTAAATGTAAATCTTTCCCTAAAAAGTAAACACGATGTCTACGAATCTGTCCAGCACTGAATAAAATCAATCTAAGGAGCAGCATGGGACGTAACCCCAGCAACAAACCGCAATAATCCATAACAGTATTGCTCCATACGTATCCGAGAGAAAATGCAAAAAAGAGCTTTTAGAAAGAAATGACAGATTACTTACTCGCGCACCGGCCGATAAAACGTAGTTTAATAGGGCCGTCAAAGAGTTTAAGAAATTATTAGATGAGCAGAGAAATCATGATTTCCAGAACTATTTCCACTACCTTACAGCAACTAAAGCAACTGACTGCATTATGGAACGTCATAAAGATCGTGTTTACGCCTCTTACCATTGAAGAAGAAAAACTCATACGGGACTTCCTTCAAGCGCCAAGTAAGGTCATCGAAACTGAAGTAAATTCGAAGAAGTCCCCAGGTTTCGACGTAATAACTGGAAAACTCCTAAAGGAACTTTCATATGAGGGATTTCGCATGATAACTGTAATCTATAAAGGGATATTAAGGACGGGATACTTCTCTGGCCAATGGAAGGTGGCCCAAATAGCAATGGTACGAAAACCGGAGAAACCGCCATCAAATGTGGCCTCATACAGACCCATTAGTCTCTTACCCGTCAATGATTTGTAAAAAATTGTTCGTCAAGCGAATGTCGCCGCTAATTGACAAAGATCAGCGAATGCCCAACTAACAGTTTGGACGTCGACAATACGCTACAATGGAACAAGTACACATAGTTGCATCAAAAATCAGGTTTGACCTGGAGACCAAACCATTTTGTTCAGCGGCATTCATAGACATAAGCCAAGCCTTTGACAGGGTATGTTTGTAGATCTACTCTACAAGCTCAAGCGATGTTTACCGTATACCTTATTTCAAATCCTCACGTCATACCTCACTGAAAGATACTTTTTCGTGAAATATCCAGACTCCACTTCAGCTCTTCTACCCATAACATCTGGTGTCGCGCGACTGGTCCGATTTTATACCTAATTTTCAACCAGAAACACGACATTAGCAACGTTCGCGGGCTACATGGCAATACTGGCTTCCCATACTAATGCAGATATAGTTTTCAGAAACTTACAAACCACCTAAAACTTTTTGAAAGATGATGGAACATGACGCATTAAAGCAAATATATAGAAACCAACACAGGCCACTTATACTACTAAAAGAACTACTTGCCCTCTAGTTCATCTTAACGGAAACTCACTACTCAAGAAGATTAGGTCAAATATCTAGGGGCGTAAACTCGATCTTTATGACGTTCCATAATGCAGTCAGTTGCTTTAGTTGCCGTTAGGCAGTGGAAATAGTTTTGGAAATCTTGATTTCTCTGGTCATCTAATTAGGGTGAACGATCAAGCAGTCGTGTCGGACTTCATTACTAGTATCCGAGACAAGCTCGAAGATAGAGGGAGGGCAGTCGTTAGAGGTGTCGGGAAGCACTAGGATTCGAGACTAGCTTGAGGGCAGACCACACGGCGTTCACCCTTAGAACTGGTCGTTGTCTACCCCATCCCAGGCTTGTCTGGGCAATGGATGACGCGATCGGAATTAAATGTGTGGTAGAGTTATGCCGAGGTGTTTCGTTTACGTTTCACTGAAGTGTTTCTCGACGATGACCCTAAAACGTTGCGGAATGAGCTCTGCTAACAAGGGGATCCGGCGTGGGTGGATTGAATCTTATCTGACGTAGGGTGTTTTATGGAGCTAAGTATTCCGCTGTCTGGCCTAGATGAATGGAGGAGATTCAAGTGAGGTTTATCTCGGTTAGGGAGTTCACTCGCTAACCCATGAGAAACTACATGCCACCAGGTAGCGTTTCGGAGGTGACAGTACGGGGGTCTGGCATATGCTGTCAGTTCCAGCGGCAGATTCCCAAAAATCGTCTAGAGACCTACACTTAAAGGGCGTTGATGCGAAGATACATAGCCTCTCACGTTCAAGACAACTTCACCTTAACGGGTACACACCGGGATGCTACTTTGATGGGCCCTTAAAGTGGCTTCGAAACGAAGCTCTGTCGAGGGCGCACCAGGCCTATAACTGGGAGATCGGGGTGGCGAACCCATTTAAAAACCAAGTCCCGCCACATTTGAGGTTGGATTCGATCGGGCAGTGGCCCCAACTCTGGCTCGGTGTACTGAACTGACCTAAGTTGGGGGAATAGTCCTAATGCTGGACGATGCATTTGACTCCGTATGAAAGAGGACGGGGAGGGTGCCGGCGGGTGAGCACGTGTTAAGTCAATGGCTCCGGTACTAACCTGGTTAGCTAGTAGAGGGCGGATAGGCAACCTCGCTCCGACCAGTGAGTGACTGGGAGCAATTGCTATGCGATTGCGCTCTGATTGAGCGTATCTTAATTACTTCCTCCCAAGGGAAGGAACGTGGAGGTATGTTAACACGGGGACTCCACGTGAAACATTTAGACAATCTGCTCATCTAATAATTTCTTAAATTCTTTGACGGCCCTATTAATCTACGTATTATCGGCCGGTGCGCGAGTATGTAATCTGCCATTTCTTTCTAAGAGCTCGTTTTTCTTGTATTTTCTCTCGGATACGTATGGAGCAATACTGTTTTGGATTATTGCGGTTTGTTTCTGGGGTTACGTCCCATGCGCGAGATTTCTAAACCTAATGGACTTTCTTACGGACGTGTATTGTGGCGCCGTGATTGGTCAGCTTCTGTGGCGCACAAATATGAAATGAAAACTATCATAACAACTGACGTGTTTAGATAAATTCAATGTTGTTTTATAGTTAGAGTGCATATTAATCCATTTTGTGACTTAATAATAGTTTAATTAATAAGTCGTTTTAATTAATTAGAATTAATTATAACGATAGATGTTTAAAGGTTTAACTATTAAAAGAAGCTTTGATATTTTAAATAAATAATATAACCGATTTCGTGCTGTCGAATACTGTGTCACAATAATTTAAACAGCAGGGTCGACTAAACTTTTTGCAAGAATTATCAGAACCCATCATCTCTTTCAAATGATTATGAAGATTGTGGTCATTCACATTTTTAGAAATTTATTATGTAAATAGGACTAATTTTAATATTAAATGTGACATAAATATCAATATTTTAAATAATTTTTGAAGTTAATCACCACTGCTTGCAAGGAAAAAGCCTTTAAACTTGCAGAATATATCAAAAAATATAAATGTCATCGGTACATTATTACGGATTTTAAATTAAAAAAGAAGGAAATCTAATGTAAAGCTCTTTAAAATAAATTATAGTTCGTGTGTGAGATAATATGTACAGGAAACTATTAAATCTATCGAATTGTTTCAAACTAGTAACAAGTTTCTTAATTCAAATCTGACGATTAATTAAGTTAAATAAAAAATTAAATTAAAAAGAAATCATGATACATATTTTCGGAGAATTGGAGAAAAACCATTTAAATGCATCTACAGATAAAGTAGTCATCTAATTATTACGTACGATTAACACTATCATTAACACACAACAATCATAGCGCAACAACACGACAGTATTTAATAAATACTAGACACCAATTATTGTGAGATGAAGGCAAGCAGGTTATGAAACTTCTCGAAGCGCCGAAGGCCGTCCACTAGTGGGAACGTAAACAGCCAATCACGGCGCTACAATGTAGATCCATAAGAAAGTCCATTAGGTTTAGAAATCTCGCGTCCCATGATGCTCCCTAGATTGATTTTATTAAGTACTGGACAGATTCGTAGATATCGTGTTTACTTTTTAGGGAAGATTTACATATAGTTTAAATTTTAAAACTGATAAAAACAGCTAATTACGTTACTTCAAATTCAATGCAATGAAAATCTATAAATAAAACTTTAAACGTGTTGTTTTATAGTTCTTCTACGTACTTTTTTAAACGTCCCCAAAATGGAAGCATTGATGTAGGTAAACAAGTAATAGAAAAAAAAACTTCTTTTGAATTCAAAGATAAACTACCCTGTGAACTAAAGTATCATGATTATGTAAATAGTTATAGTGTACCTGTATCAAATTTTCAGCATTTAATCTGCCTGGGATGCTTACCGAGAAACTTAGAAAGAAGAAAAATTTCGTCAACTGCATGGGGCTGCAGTTGTATATAGAGGTGCATTTTTCAATATAGGTAAGTCACGTTAAATCGGCGCTACTTTGACATCAGACCTCGCTGTTAAATTCTGGACGTACCTTATTGAAATACAGGCTAAATTAAAAGAGTGAAATGAGCTTTAACAAAACCAAAATAACAGTATGAAAAAAAGTTGGCCGTTGTGGTCATTTTGGCCGTTGTGGCCACTCGCCACATTTGGCCGTTATGGTCATTTTGGCTGTTGTGGTCACGCTCTATAGTTGGCCGTTGTGGTCATTTTGGCCGTTGTGGTCACTCATCCTAGTTGGCCGTTGTGGTTATTTTGGCCGTTGTGGTCATCGCCACCAGCGACGCCAATACATAAGCGTCGGTGGCCGTTGTGGTCAAAATGGCGGATGGGGTGGAATCTCTAGTTGGCCGTTGTGGTCATGGTGGCCGTTATGGTCAAGTGTCGAGTTGGGCGATATGGTCAAATTGGCCGTAGTGGCTCTTGGCCGTTATGGTCACAGAGACCGTTGTGGTTATGACCACAACAGCCAAAATAGCGATTGGCCGTTGTGGTCATTGGCCGTTGTGGTCAGGCCCCGTTAAACCACTTATTATATAGTAGTAGGCGAGGATTCTACTTCTGAAAGTGACGAACTTTAATATGTTACTGTTTAGTCCAGGCCAAGGTCCGTTGATGCATGCATAATTATATCCAAAGTAAAGGTTATCTCACCCATTTCCACTATTGGCTTTTGAAATGGGTTCAAAAATGGCGCCTTTTTGGCGGCAATTTCAATTTGTCGTGAATCTGTCAAATCAAGTATTTACATAACATACAGAAAAGGTAACGAATATTTTAATTATAACAAATCAATAATACTATGTATTAACTTATTAACAAATAATATTTTTAGGTATTCGAATTATCTTCTGTTATTGAGTAATATTAACTACTACTACTGAATAAAACCACGAAAACATTAACACATTAAAAATGATGGTCTAAAATGATTTATTAGTATTATAAAAGATTTATTAGTTATATGAACAAAACAACAATAACAACTAAAGCGAATATTTTAACTGTGATACAACTAATTTATTAATGGTATCCCCCTCAAACAGTATTTGAGTTTCTCTTTTTTGTTATCCAAATATGGCAGAAAGCCAAATAAAAGCCGTGGACGAAAATCTAACTTCTGTAAATGTCTGTACAGAATGGAGTATGATGCAAGTGGATGCTGCAACTATTTTTTAAGCTTTTGTAACCCTTCCAACCAACTAGAAATTAAGAATATATTAAGTAGGTAATCGAAAATTATCCAGCAAATCGTATTTATAATGCCATTTTCAAATTTTCCAGCGGCCACATCAGTATATTTTTAAACCTGAAGTGAATAGTGTCTCTGTTTCTTTTGAGGTGATGCAAATTTCTTTTGCGCAGTTTATAATAAATTGATGGTTTTTCGTTTGACGTCCGCTATTAACTTATTTCCATGTTCCATTCCAATTTCATGTTCATTCCGAGTTATTACTTTCTTCTTTCTCGTCAGATGTTGCCGTTAAATGTCGTCGAAATGTAAAACGGCAATAAAAGAGTGTACGTAATCTAAAAACTACATTTTCTCTATGCTTAAATAATTCATATTAGTTTTACATGTAATTTTATTAAGACTCAAACTTGCTTACTTCGCATAATCTTGAGTATTCAGTAATTTCCAATTCTGACGGCTACGCATATCTAACCAAATTTATCTTATTTTCGTATCTTTTGGAAAAAGAAACAAACGTTCACCATTTCGGGAGCTGCTAGAACAGTTTGGTGCACTACAACCAGTCATTTTTTGGGAAAAAGACTTTGGCGGTTCACTTACGTCAGAAACTGACATCGAACTTGGGCTCAAATATGGCCGTCTAAAACTTTGATGAGATGACCTATGTATGTGTACTAGGTATACATACACATGAATGGACCTTGGTCCAGGCGACAGGGAAATTATTTATATGGGAAAAGTCACAAGACTTGATAACAGTAATTTTTTTGTTTAGTATCTAGGGGGGTGTGTGGTAAGTCTACATTCAAGTTTTCGTATTAATCGGAGGCTGCGAAGTGTCCGCCATCTTGGAAAAAGAGGTTAAAGTGATTTTTCAATTTATCTCGTTAACCGTAGGTCTGAGGAAAGAAGTAATTCATAACGTTTTTGTCGGAAATTAGATTCTCTACAACTTCCTTAATTCACTTCTTTGAGAAATATTTGTAATAAAAAAGTTATAAACAAATAACCGTAAAAATTTAGGGGTTGCAAATATTTGGTGTGAAATAACCAATTCATTTTTGGTCGTACGAGCAAAATTGTTCTTACCTTTCTTGTAGGCAATCTAAAAACGAACAATTTAATGCACTCATTTTTTTGATTCCGTTCTTTGGTATAGTGGAAGGCAGCGGCCGAATGGAGGTAAGTCGAAAACGAGGCAGTAAGCGCAGCGCGTATAACGTTCTTCCTACTGGTAAGTTATTTATCTCCTTAACCATACGTCTGAGTAAAGAATTTGTTACCACCATTTTGGTCGGCAATACGGTTCTCTACAACTTCCTCACTTCACTTCTTTGAGAAATGTTTGTAAAAAAAATGTTATAAACAAATAACCGTACAAATTTAGGGGTTGAAAATCTTTGGGGTGAAGTAACTATTTCATTTTTGGTCGTACGAGAAAAATTGTTCTCACCTTTCTTGTAGACAATTTAAAAATGAACAATTTAGTATACTCACTTTTTTGGTTTCGTTCTTTGGTATAGTGGAAGGCAGCGGCAAATGGAGGCAAGTCGAAACGAAGCATATAAGCCGTATAACGTTTTTCCTACTGGTAAGTTATTTATCTCCTTAACCGTACGTCTGAGTAAAAACGTTGTTAGCACAACTTTTGTCGGCAATATGATTCTCTACAACTTTCATACTACACTTTTTTGTGTCATGTAAGTAGTTACAAAGGTATTAAAAATAAACTGCTAAGATATAGGGGGGTGGTCATTTGTATTGAACGTATGGGATGAAATAAGTATTTCATTTTTTGTCGCACGGAAAGAATTATTCTTACCATTCTTGTACACAATATAAAGACGGGAATTTTGATATACTTACTTCTTTATCACGTTCTTTGGTATAGTGGAAAGCAGGAGTTGAAAGTTTACCCATGGCATATAATACATACATAAAAACAATATGAGGGGCGCAAACGTAAGTCTCGCAGGGGCGCGCAATCCTTCGTAGCTACGCCGCTGGACAAACCACACAATTATGATGCAGTAGTTGCACCTAAACATACACTATAAATGTAGGTACCTCAACAACTTTAATAACAAGTAGAAACGTTACTAATTAAAGAGCAAAACAAATACACGAAAGACGTTGTTGCTGTTTGTGTTGCGGCATGTGGTCACGTGCAGTTCAGTAAAAGAAATAAAGTAAAACAGTGTTGCTAGATTTGTCTCTCATAAATCAGTGGACCTAACAATACAAAAATAGTGTAATAGAATATTGAAAGCAGTCAAATAATGTATCCTATTTACATTCTGCAAATGTAAAAATATAAAATATTTTATGGAATATATCACTTTTTGGTTACCTAGATAGATCGTAATTAATAATATTAGATGTCTAAAAACGACCTTATTGTACGTCTAAAAGACACCGTTTTGAAGACGTCTACGTACGTCCCATAACATGACGTCTTATGGACATCATTATTAGTCATATGACGTCGTCGACCAATAATCACTTAAACATAACGTCATTATAACGTCAGTGTGCTGACTGGAATGGTTACTGCCAAAAACAAAAAAAGAAAAACAACAAATTCACCTGAACATGTAAGTAAATCAGAAAGTATAACTCTGAATGAAAAGAATCTTAGCCCCGGAAAAAATAAAACCTTCACCTATCATATTGAGTAATGTAGAAGATTATAGCTCTATTTAAAAAAATTTATTCAAAGAAGTTAGAATTCAATGCCAGTATGTTAGGCAATAAACAATTAAAAATAAATTTCGACACAGAAGTTGCTTACAAAAGTATGATTCAGCTATTAAATGAAAGCAAATACGAATGGCATAATTATGGAAATGAAAAAACACGACCTATAAAAGTTGTAGCCAAGAATTTGCACCCTACATGCGACTCAGCAGAAATCAAAGATGTGTTAATCCGTAAAGGATTTAAAATTATAGAAGTCAACAATACAATTAAAAAAGTTAGAGTGAATAATAAAGAAATTATAACGCTTTTACCATTATTTATGCTAACTTTCGACGACAGCGACGATACTAAAAAATATATGAAATACATCATTTGTGTAATTGGTAATATGAAAATTAAGATTAAAGCGTTAAGCAGTAACAAATTAATCCCACAATGCAAAAGATGACTACAAAAGACTAAAAAATATCGCAAACGCGATATTTTTTAGCGGCTGAGCGGGCAAACACTTAACAATTGGGTGTAAAAGAACTAAAGCTGACAAACCTATATGTTCAAATTGTGGTGAATCACACCCTGCCAATTACAGAGAATGTTTGATTGCGCGTGAATTACAGAAAAGGCGCGAAAAATTAAACAAAAGTAGAAATCCGTATGATCCGCAACCAAAAACATATACGTTTAGTAAAACCATGGAAGGTGTATCATATGCCCAAGCCCCTACGAGCGGCAGTTGGATTGTAATGACAATTACAATCCAATTCAAGCGAACAACCATCCATGATGCAACTGATGCAAAGTATTCCCAGTAAACACAAACACACGTTGAAAAAACGTTGGAAATTAGTCATAACGTTCTACATAAAAACACTAAAATGTTGCCAGAGTCCACGTGAAGAAAATGTGTTTACGCAACATTTTAATCAATTTTAGGTATAGAAAACGTGATAATAGACAATAGTATATTAAAGTATTAGTTTCTTAAGACACGCTAAAAGTCGAAAATAGTCGAAACGAATACTTTATACTATTTTTTTCTATTTGCCTTGTTTTTAATCATTTTAAAAAAGAAATAACTTAATTAACGAGGTTTTCTTAACAAAATAAAGAGCCTGTGTTAATATATTACGTGACTTGGACGTCAAAAATTTATATAATTTATGACGATTAGATTAAAACGTTATATAAACGTAGCAAACTCACTATTTTGTTGATAATAGGTCGATTATAAACATTTAAAAAACGTCTTTTCTAAGCCGTTTAGAATCAACCAAATACCAACGTTTCATATTCAACGTATAACGTTATTTCAACAAAGATACGTTATAAATATTAAAATATATTTAAATGTGTTAGAAAATATATTTAAGTACTGCAAAGCACATTTTTACGCAGACGATCCTCAGCTGTATTACACATTTGAAGCATCCCAAGTCCAACTAGCCTATGAGAGATTATATTCGGACTTAAAAAAACTTCTTTTAACCTTTTACCAAATATAGTCTCCATTTTATAGGCGTCTATCTCTTGTAATAAAAAAGTTTTTCGTATGGTGAAAGTTTTAGTGCACAAATATGACATAGTATAACAAAATGCCAATTTTCTCAGATATTTTTTCTCAAAACTAAATTTTAAGTAGTACATTGCAATCTACAACTCTGGAGGAACTTTTAATCACAACTAACTTTCTAGCTCCATCCAAGATGAAGTTATGGTGATGCAAACTAAAAAGTATCGCGTTTTTTATTTTGTGGAATTTTACATAAAAATGACTTTTTAAGGTTCAAGGCCATTCCAAATCGACGGGATTCTGATTCAGCAGGAAAATCTACATAAAAAACCGTTTTCAAAACACGTGTCATCGAGTCCGGACCAACTCCTTAAATAAGAGTTTTTTGAAATGCCAATTCCCGGACTATATTGAATATTAGTAATGGAAGTGGTCTGTTTATAATAGTGGTGCCTCCTGTAGGTTTGTTGGTGTTAATGTTATTTCCGACCTGGTATATAAGCTCGAATGATGTGTATAGGAATCACGGGCAGCTACCCCTAACTGATGAGAGTCAATAGCTCGAAACAGTCTGTCTTAGGGTGCTGTCTGTGATTTACATACGTATCATTTTGAAATGTTGTGAGCATAGTCGTCCATTAATTGAAAAAGTAAAATTTTTCAAATTTTTATTATTTTATAACTATGAATACTCACATTATTAAAACCATTGTGTTTTAAATTTATATTTTTGTGTATTTAATTATACGGTCGGACGCTTTGACCGGATTTTTATTGTTGTTGTATATTTTGTATATCCTGTAATGGATAATCAGAAGAAAACCGCATAGTGCGGTCTGATTCTTACAGGAGGCACCACTATTATTTGTTGGTGTTAATCTTATTTCCGAGCTGGTATATAAGCTCGAATGATGTGTATGGGAATCACGGGCAGCTACCCCTAACTGATGAGAGCCAATAGCTCGAAACAGTCTGTCTTAGGGTGCTGTCTGTGATTTACATACGTATCATTTTGAAATGTTGTGAGCATAGTCGTCCATTAATTGAAAAAGTAAAATTTTTCAAATTTTTATTATTTTATAACTATGAATACTCACATTATTAAAACCATTGTGTTTTAAATTTATATTTTTGTGTATTTAATTATACGGTCGGACGCTTTGACCGGATTTTTATTGTTGTTGTATATTTTGTATATCCTGTAATGGATAATCAGAAGAAAACCGCATAGTGCGGTCTGATTCCTACAGGAGGCACCACTATTATTTGTTGGTGTTAATGTTATTTCCGAGCTGGTATATAAGCTCGAATGATGTGTATGGGAATTACGGGCAGCTACCCCTAACTGATGAGAGCCAATAGCTCGAAACAGTCTGTCAAAACATGTGTATTAAAGAATAAATTTCTATTTGTTTATCCTACCATGTGTTACCTAATCGAATAAAGAAGGATACTCGAGTACACCTGGCGGCAGCCGAAAATATCATAAATAGGAGAGATACAAAAATACATAAACAGCAGTCCTAGTGTGGCACTATAAAATATAAGCGACATTATTTTGATGTTATATGGACGATTTTAAAATACGTCGACAATTGCGCAACATCTATAGTTAAAATCCAAATACTTTAGAATCCTAGATCAAAGAGTTATAATAGTTGTCAAAGACGCTGTCTGTAAGGTGCTTTCCAGTGGCCTAATCTACCGATCCACTTTTATAGATCAGATCAGTTTATAACAGAATTAGTAGTTTGTACAACGTGAGTGGAAAAGAGGCCTACATCGCACGAGGACGAAGTTTGTACAAGTTAATTCAACAAAAAGCTTATAGGTTAGTTATCAAAAGAATATTTGCAATTGACACTCAAATACAAGACACAAACTACATATCAATACCATACTTTGGCAAGATATCAGAACAAATTGCAACTATAATAAGAAAAGCCAACAATTACAAAATAACCTATAAAACCAACACCAACACTTTTTCATTTTTATTTAATGCTAAAAACAGGACACAAGATATCGTGAAATCCGGCATTTATCCTTTGAATTGTTCTTTTTGTAACTCGGTTTATATTGAACAAATACTTAGAAATTTAAACATAAGATTTACAACGAACACATACGCTCTTATAGACTTAAACATCCAGAGAAATCAAATTATGCCAAACACATTTTGGAACAGAACCACCCATTGACACCTCAAAACAATATTAAATTCTTGCATTTTTCCAACAATAAACACAAATTAGACATTTTAGAAGATTTTGAAATAAGCAGACATAATACAAGTATCTAGATACAGTATCTAGATACTTTCATGGTACATAGATACATATCTATATACTTCTAAAATTTTGTAACTGTATTTGGATCTAGGTACATTCTTTGTAGTATCTGTGTATCTGTATATACACTATCATAAATGAAGTTGATGAAATTTTAAATTTGAAATAAACCGCCGAACATAAAACGAATAAAACTAACATTTTTTTTATTATGGAATTACTTTGAAAACTAGTAGATGGTAGTCACCTCGCTAAACAATTATAGAGTTATTACATCTAGTCAGCCAGGCCGAGTTGGTGTATCGGAGTACCGTAATCGACGGGCAAATATTGGGGCAAAAGAAGTGTAAAATCTAGTAATTCGTAAATTAAAATCTTACGTATTTGGCATATTACAATTTGGGGCTATCAGATAGAAAACTATGTAGAAAAATCTTTTAAACTAAACGTGGATTTAATTAAATTCAATGAGGATAATAATAATTGACAATTTTGGGCTTTTCTCGCCCCAAAATGGGATCGTTTGCAGTACTCTGATCCACCAGCATGGCCTGGTTGAGTAGCTGTAGTGACTCTATAAACAATGGATATTATTACAGAATGCGATTGTGTGTGGAAGACGCATTCTTGTCCGTCCAGGGCTGCGTTGCCAAATGTACCATAATTATTGTACTTGTACCATAATTTACAGCTTGTACCAATGTACCACAATTAGATAAAAATGTACCACAATTTCAGGTATGGAGAGAATTCATGTTATAAACAAAAATCATTCTTTATTACATGTAATAGTTATCTAATGTTTGCGTAATAAGTGTGGAATGTATATTTTACTGGACTTGTAGATAAGTACCACGACAAGCCATTGGTGAATCCTCTAAGTCTGCGAGTACAGTAAAGAGCTTTGTTTCACAGTTCCACTTTTTCTGTTAACAGTCAATTTGAGAACTTTTAAAGTAAGAACTATCTGAAGGAAGTGCTTTTGAAAATGTGTTAAAGAGTAAGTACAATCTATTCAGTTACATGAAGGGTAACTAAAAGCAACCAGATTTAGCGACGTTTGCGGTATAATAGTGTGGTGTAATATAACGATTTTGCAAGTACTAGGTACTTGCAAAATCGTTATAGTGTGAATCGTCCCAGCAAACACAGCAACATATTATTTACGTAACTGAGAGTAACTATGCCTACATTATTATGTAGCAGCTAAGTAAAATTCAAGTCATCTGGAGAGCGTTATGTCCGCCTCATTATGCATCTGTTATTTACATAAATTCGATGTCACTGTTAATACATATGAGATATGTAAAATACAATCTGTATTACAAATATACACAAAGCGCCGTATATTTTACGTTTATTTAATTATGAGCATGTTCTATCATATATAAAATCGCTTTACGTACGACTTTACCTGCAACTACCCTGTAATTGTCTTTGTACTTACCTGTAATCCCTTTGCAACATGATCTTTAAGTTAAAGCAAAAATTTTCAAATTTTCCACTTTGTGTTGGATAACTTATTTCTTTAAAATAGTAAAGATTCCTTAAGATTCCTTTAATAATAAAAATTAGGAGAATAAGAAAAACTCACAACTATTTTATTTATTTTGTTTATTAAAAAAAGAAAAAGATATACGTAGTTATTAATTAATAACTTATAGAAAAAAAAATCTGTATTATTACATAGCATGCAACATAACTAAATAGAAAAAAATCAAAAGCTATATATATAAACAACATTAATCAAAATTGAAAATGCCAACTGATCAAGATTATTCCTAGTATTTTAACAAATTATGCCATTCGGCTTCGGCATTCTTAGTAAATGATATGACGCGTACCTACATTGCTGAAATTTGCTGAATCTACCTTTTTATGGTATTAATTTACAGTGACCTAATATATTTTGCCTTGAAACGTTTTCATAAACAATAAATACGTTTAATCAATTATCGCCATTTTAAAAATACGTTTCACTTCATAATAAAATATGAATTCACTGGAAATTAAATTTGTAGCGACTTTTTGTTCCACTTCCGAAATGTTTCCGTCACAGAAATAAAACTGATGGTTATTGTATTTCCATATTTACACATACGAGGGCAAGGTGAAAAGTTCTCGGCCTGACAATGAAAGACTGCGACTTTCAGTTAAAAAATGATTTTATTTTTCTACATAATCTCCCTTGACTTCAATACACTTGATCCAGCGCCTCTCCGACATCAGTATTCCTTCCCGAAAGTGAGAGTCTGGAAGGTTGTGAAAATATTCATCTACGGCCCTCTCAACTTCTTCATTGGATGCGAAGCGCTTCCCAGAAACAATTTCTTTAAGTTTGGGAACAGATGGAAGTCTGAGGGTGCCAAATCAGGAGAATAGGGGGGATGGCCGAGCAAATCATACTCCAAATCCCGCAGTTTTCCCATCGCCAACGCACCCTTGTGTGCAGGTGCGTTGACTTGGTGAAAGATGATTTTTTTCTTCTTCAAGCTAGGACTCTTCTCGCGAATTTTGGCATCCAGCTGGTTAAGAAGGTTGGAGTAATATTCGCCTGTAATTGTTCTGCCTTTTGAAAGATAATCAATTAACAAGATCCCTTTCGCATCCCAAAACACGCTGGCCATGACCTTTCCGGCAGATGTGATCGACTTCGCTTTCTTTTGCGCTGAACCACAGGCTTCCACCCACTGCTTGGACTGCTGTTTCGTTTCTGGCGTGTAGTGGTGGACCCATGTCTCATCCATGGTGACGAATCGCCGCACAGAATCGGTCGGATTCCTGTTGAATCGGTCCAAAGATTGCTGCAAACATCGTTTGCGCATTTGCTTTTGATCGGCATTCAGCAAATGCGGCACCCATCTTGCACATAGCTTTCGCATCCCTAATTCTTCGTGCAAGATGTTTCGCACCCTTTCTTCCGATATCCCCACAGCCTCAGCTATCTCACTCACCTTCACTCGCCTATCGTCCAACACGATATCATGCACTTTTTCAATGGTTTTCGGTGTGGTTGCGGATTTTGGCCGTCCTTCACGTGGGTCATCTTCGAGGGATGTGCGACCACGTTTAAATTCAGCTGCCCACTTTTTAACAGTTGACATGGAAGGAGCAGAGTCCCCGTAAACTTTTGTCAACTTCGGATTAATTTCCATAGGGGTTAATCCATCCAAAACGAAGAATTTTATAACCACACGATATTCAAGTTTATTCATTTTAACAAAAAACACGCAAGATGTCTACTGAAAAAATTCGTGTAAACAAACTACTTGAGCGAACAAGTTGAAACTATACTCCGGACACTGAACAGATATAGTTAAAAAAAATCAAGGCAGCACAGATTGTTCTGATTGGTTTTATGTGAAAGTTAAATTTACAATAGAACATTTTTGCATATGAATTGTTCATTCATATAAATTATAAATTCATTATGCATTATAAATAATGTCACTTCGCGAAATTTATGCTAGTATAAATAATAACCATACATTTTAAAAAATTGCATTTTATTCATTTAATAAAAAAAGCCATGAAAAGTTCACGTGTGATATATGTGTTTACACATATTATAATACATATATAATAAATATTTTTTACAATAAAACAAAGAAATTACATACAAACATACTATATATACGTCTGTAACAAAAAATGTTTTATACAAAATAGAAAATGCAGATTCCAAAATACATAAAAATATACGATATGCAAAATATAGAACTGTAACTGAAACTATACTAAACAAATACAGGATACACAGGAAAACTATAAAATATGTACACACGAGAACAATTCGGCAAACTGGATATAATTTTTGGTTGAATTAAAAAATAGATATTAATCAGAATCTGAGCTTGTTTTTATTAATATTATTATTATATGTGATACCGCTTTCTTCCAGTTTTCGGAGGAAACATAGCAACTCCAGTAAATATTTAGTAAGTTCTGTACATCTTGGATTTTAAAGGTGGTATTATTTCTTGCTACTTCTCGTTTTACTTAGACCCAAATTAATTCTATATAGGATTAACTTCGCATTGATATGGTGGCAATCGTTAACTTTTACGACCAACTGCTGTAGCTAATTCGTCAATAGCATATTTCTTTTTCGCCGGTGCGTGTTTTTGTACCAGAGTTAATAATTCAGCTCTAACCATATCGCCTTCATATGGAATAGAGTCCTTCCGTAACCAAGCGTGAATTTCTGCCTATTTTGCTGAAAAAGGATTTTTTCTATACTTTTGTGCTGTGATATGGGGAATTATTCATAATTATCATTGCTCCTTCCTCCAAAGCCGGCAATACTGCTTGGAACCACTTTTCTAAGACTTCGGCGTTCATTTCTTCATGACACCCGTTCCGGAGGTAATGTTGTCTTTAAGTCACAATTTCATTTTTTTTCCATTAACATTAGCCATTAACACTTCTTTTTCTTTTGCTATACCTTCAACAATAAAAAATTTAGATATAATGACATTACTTACAGCATATATATATTTACTGAAATCCAATTTCCTTCAGCAATGTTATCAAAGTAGTGCTTTTGAAGAACTCGCCAGTTCTTCGTTATCATTAATAGTAAGCATTATTCTTGCTATTGTTGGTGGTTCATTTCGTAGGTAAAATTGGTGAATGATTCGTCTGACTCCGCTTTTTATATGTTCATCAATATTTGTCCAAAATGGGTTTACTTCAATGATAAGACTTTGGTGGCTTGAATTTATGGTCAGTCTTATATTGACATTAAAGTAATAACACAATGCGTACAAAACAACAGTAAATAACAAATACAAATAACAAACGAATGACAAAATGCAAAAAAAGATGCAGGAAAAATGGAATATCTCAAACAGAAAAACGGGGAAACTAAACATACAAACAAATGAAGAATATCTGGAAAATCTATAAATTTTGTAGAAAATATTTACAATTACCAGCAAATCTTATTCACTTTCAGAAGAAAAATCAGATGACGATGTATCGTCGCCTAAATGAATTATGAAGGGTTCGACGTTCGACTACTATGTCCATTGCAATATCCACTTGCCACATCTGTTCTTCAACATCATTCACATGCCTACAGGCATTGCTCCAGTTGTCGGGAGTGACATTTGTAATAGCTTCAAGGAAGAGATTTTTGACATCCTGTAATTTAAATGTGGTGTTTTTTCGAGCTACTTCACCTTTAATTTGCGCCCATATTAACTCAATTGGGTTCAACTCGCAGTGGTAAGGTGGCAACCTCAAAACGGTTCTGTTGCTTTCCTGTGTTAATTCGTCGATTACGTTAGCACTGTGTTTAGGTGCATGCTGTTTTACTAAAGATAACAATTCAGCTCTCACCATATTGTCTTCGTAGGGGATAGTTTTTTTCTGCAGCCAGTTTTGTATGTCAGCTTTCCTTGTGTTGCTAGACGGAATTTTTTCAATTTTTCTTGTGTGATAACTTGCGTTATCCAAGACGATAACGCAACCTTCTTCAAGACTTGGCAAAATATTTTTAAACCATTGTTCAAATGTATCTGCGTTCATTTCTTCATGGTAGTCATTTGTTTTCTTGGATTCCAATAACAGTAATCCATTATCTACAAAACCGTCATCAGATCCTATATGAAGGGTGATGAGCCGCTTTTCTTTCCCCGATGGATTTCTCAAGCCAGTCGATAACCCTCTTAAAAATGCATCTCGTGGATTTGTTATGGACATGTCAGCCCACACTTTTTTTACAGTGTGACCCGCATTAACCCACGTTTCATCTAAATAATAGATTTTCTTCCCATCTTCTCGGAATTTCTTGATTTCGCGAAGATATCGTCTTCTCCATGAAATGATATCATCCTTCTCTTTCAAAATGCTGTTTCTAGATCTTGCTGTGAAACTACAACAAGCTTTTTTATATACAGTAAAAGTAGTTGTTTTAATTACCTAAAGTTAATTTCTTTTAAAAGTTTTCTTAAAGTAGACCGTTTAAAATTGGGAAGATCTTCATTTTCATTTAATTTCATTAAAACTTTATCGAGAGTGGGAGGTTCATTTAAAAGAAAAAAACTATGAACAAGCCTTCTGATGCCATTTTTGACTTCTTCGGAAACATTGTCCAAAATAGCTCTTGGTCTATGATACGCCTTAGGAGCATCAAAATAATCAGGATGTTGCTTGTGCTCACGAAGTATGTTGTAAACACTGGCCACACCAATTCCTAAAATTATAGTATATAAGCAGGTGGATTGAAAGGCAAATTAAAACATTACCTATCAATCTAGCAACATTTTCCACTTTGTCGTGTTTTTTTCACTGAGGATTCTGCTCTTCACACACTTTAAACGCGTTCATAATTATTTGTTTCACCTCTGCAGAAAAGTGCTTTTTTTGCCGTTTTTTTGGTGGTGACAACTGAATATTGTTGACGTTTTCATCATCCATTTTAATTAACAATTTTGCAGTAAGAAGAATTCTACAAATTAACCAACTCATTATTATTATTAACTTTTCATATAATTATAACTTACTTATTGACAATCGTTCGTGTATTGAATAGTGTGAGTCTTAATAAAGACTTGTAATGTACCTAATATGTAGCACAGTTGGAAAAACTTTGGAAATTTTCAAAATAACTGACGTAAACGCATGCGTAATAAGCTGGCGTTTGCCGTTTGTGTTTGTATGTGTAAATGATACTTTTATGGAGTACCGCCCCATTTATTTCAACCAATGGATATTCAAGTTTCAAGTTGCATCTGAATGGCTCTGGTTTTTCATTACTATATCTGTTGGGTAAACGGAGATTAGTCATACGAACTAATGATACATGCACCCAAGCAGGAAACATAATTGTTTGCTGATTGCAGCACCATCTCTGTGTCAGGCCGAGAACTCTTCACCTTGCTCTCGTACACAATATACACATACATTCAACATACACATAAAACAAACAATGGGCGACCACGATTTAACATACGTCCACACGGTTAGGTGGTACACGCGCTACTAATGTTTTCCCCCGCACTTTGCAAACAAATTAGTGGTTAAATAGTTATATATTTAACTAGTAAAAAGTGTGACGTAAAATACAAATCACATTATTAATGTCGCATATATGTAAATCTGACGACACCAGATTTTACATTAATTATTTAATATCGGAAATATATAGCAAATGTTATATCACCAAATTTACATGTGGGGTATGTAAATGTGTTTTCATAACTCATTTTACTTGATTCTTATATAGCAAGCAAGTAAATGTCACAGTTTTGTTTACTGGGGTACTACACCTACTTTGAAATTAGGTTAACAGAAATAATATTTAGGCTGCGATTGTTTCTGTTAAAGTAATAATAGTAGATTACTTACCGAGGCGGGAAGTAGAACATTACGCGGAGAGCAATGTTGCTGCCCGAGGCGCGAAGCGCCAAGGGCAGCAATTGCTCGACGCGTAATGTCTTCCCGCCGAGGTATGTATACTATTTTATTCACAATCGTACATAATTATGTTCTTACATTGATACCTTATACTTGATATATGTAGGACACAACACCAGCGTTTTTATTCAGGTGGCGATAAAATGACAATTGCTGCAACAATTGTCAAAGTAAATTCATGTCACTACTAAACCAAATTAATTGTAATTTACACGATTTAAAATGTCTGGTAGTGAAACTGATGTAAGTTGCACACAACCGGAATTGCGAGAAGTTGCTAAAACAGTGACTGACTGTTTGTTACCTGCTAAAAGTAAAGATAGATACGAAAAAGTGTATCATTCATACAAGGCGTGGTGTGACAAGAAAGGCGTGCAAAACTTGATATCCGAGAACATCGTGTTAGCATATTTTGCCGCTTTGGCAAATGAAAAAAAGGCATCCACTTTATGGGCTACATATTCGATGTTGCGTGCAACGATAAATATAAAACACGACGTTGACATTTCCAAATATGTGAAATTACGTGCTTATTTGAAAAAACAAAACGTTAATTATAAAGCGAAAAAGTCGAGCGTATTTACACGAGAACAAATCCATAAATTCTTATCGGAAGCACCTCAAGAATATTTACCTCAAAAGGTAAATGTATAAAATACTATAAAGTAGCTAATTCACAATAAATTTTAAATTTCTAGGTTGCTTTAATAATTGGTATCTCAGGTGTTTGCCGTAGTGATGAAATATACAAAATGAAAATTAGTGATTTTACTTTTATGCAAGACAAAATTATTGTTGTAATTCCTAACACCAAAACACATCTACCACGAACTTTTATTATCACAAATCCAGAATGGATGGAGGTAATCAATCAATACAACAATTTACGTCAAAATATTCAGAGCGAAGAATTCTTCTTGCAATTAAGATTTGGTAAATTAACGAAGCAGCCATTCGGCCATAATTGAATTTCAAGCTTTCCAAGGAAAATAGCAAGCTATTTAAATTTGAAAGATACAAATACATTCACGGGTCATTGTTACAGGAGAACCTCTGCTACTATACTTGCCAATACTGGTGGTGATATTCAATAATTAAAACGGTTAGGGGGTTGGAAGTCAAGTACTGTAGCCGAAGGTTATGTAGAGAATTCGCTTGACGGGCAAATAAAAATTGCTCGGTTATTATCAAACGACGTACCAACGTCGCCAATGACGTTTTCCGTGCCGTCAACGTCAAGTACAATACAGGAATACAGTTTAAATAATAATCAGCTTAAAGAGGGATTACCAGTCGTCATTCATAATTATGTAGGTTCAAGTGTTACTATTAATATCAATTGTGTTAAATAAACTTTGTAATGTAATGTTACTTTGTAATTAATAAATTGTTGTTATCTTCATAGGTTCATGTCAAATTTTTAGAAAAACATCTTCTGCCATCTGTTGAGAATACTTAGAACGAGCAAAAGGTAAGTAATGGATATTACTAACCAAGAGAACTCATTACTAACCAAGAGAACTTATTATTGACTATGGTGTATAATAAACTACTTTCTAACTTTTTAAACGTCAGTAATGAACACATTATGTATCGATTGTGAATAAAATATTTTTTAGGCCTCCGTCTAGAAAAACGGATTTTCCATTCGGCAAAATCGTCTTGAAAATGGCTTTTTCTTGCTTAGGCAAGAAAATGAAACAGGGACTTTGAAAGATTTTGGATTGGTACCACTGACTTACCGACACCGACGCTGATTGCTGAAATGTCAAAACTTTTACAAATTCAGTAATGATAAATCCGTTTCACTGTTTTAAACTATTATATAGCTAAAGATATCTATCAGTTTAATAAATCGTAAATGATATCACGTAATTGAGGGGTAGGTAAGCTATAAAGATGTTTCATTCGGAAAATGCATGTTTACTTTTTAGGTTATGACATGAACAGTCAATGAGAGTGAAATAAGTCGATAGAACAAAATTTAATTAATCTGCTACGAAACATAAGAACAATAACACGAACAACGACATCGAAAACATCCTCTAAAAGTAAATGTAAATACTCAAGAAATTATTTAAAGTTAAAGTTGATTGTACAATTTTCCAGATGGGAATTGGAAAGGTTAACATTTGGCAAATTTTTATCTTGTAATTTAAGTTGCAAGTTATGAACGGTAGATGAATTTGAAACGTTAAACAAAGAAGAAGGTTCTGGTGTTGAACTTTCCTGTGGAACTGATCTACTCGTTGAAGGTTGTGGTGCCAAACTGTTTTGATGCACTAATTTATTTGCAATGTTTATTTTAGCACCCAAAGAATCTTCTATATATTGTTCAGCGACTGTGCTGCTTTTCCAGCGCCCCAGTCGCTTCAGGGTTGTTAAATCTACCCCATTCCCTGCCAGAGCTGTAGCACTGCTCCTTCTGAAGTAATGACCCGTATAGTCTTTGGGATTCTCTAATTGTAAATATGATGCTATTTTTGAGGGCATACTTCCAAACGAATGAATCCCCACAGGTTGCCTTGTACATTTGTTTTTTGAATAAAATAAAAAAAAACTTTTAATCTCAGTGTTTGGTCTTAAGGACATGTATTTTTGAATAAGGTCAAGCCAGTGCACTTCTGTGACGCAGTAAGTACGAGGTTTTTTAGTTTTGGTTTGAGGAATAGCTATGACTATAACATCCCCTCTATCAATGACATCTTCACCTTTTATGTCTCGTAACTCCTGAATTCGACAAGCACCACATAAGCCAAATATTAAAGCTGTCTACAAGTAGGTATATTTTTTAATTAGTTAGGATAAAAAGAATAATTTTACTTACTTTTATCATAAAGTAATCTTCATTTGGAGCTTCGTTAATAAATTTTTCTAAATCCGTCATCTCTAAAAACTTCTATTTTTTTGGGAGATACCCGTCATGTTTGCGCTTTAAAAGAGCTATTAATTTTGTGTATTTCTCTATATTAATGTTGTCTTTAATGTTTAAAGTCGATTTCAACATTGAGTATACCGACCACAACGTCGACGATTTTAAGGACTTCGACTTTTCTTCAAAATAAGCCACCAAGACATATTCATTATAAGTATTTACTCCATTATCAGAAGCCCATTTTTTGAATAGTTCGTATTCTTTCCAATATCGATTGGACGACTTTTCTGGCAATAAATTTTGAATTGCGGTTTCTGCCACTTTTTGAATATGTGGTGGCAGGGGCGGCATCTCTTGTGGTGCTCACGTACTTGAGCACCACCCGGGTGAAGCTAAGCACCACCCGGTGCCCCGGTGGTTAAATCCCGGTCTCCCGGTGTGTAGATACAAATGTACGTGCATTGTGCAATGTGCATTGTACTTAATAAGTAAATAAGTCAGGCTGGGCCACCGGAGGGGCCCCTTACGCGTGTCTAACTCCCACTACTGCATCATATTGAGTCATTTGGGTTGTCCTTAACCCTCACTATTCCCCTACGCGGCTCCCACCTCTAGTTAAATTCCTTGTAGTAGCACGTTTAAATAAATATTTAGATAAATGATAAATATAAATTGAAAATTAATGTTTGGTTTGGGATTTCTAGATATTCAAAAACTAATCCAGGAATGGATTTTAAAATGCAGTGTCAGAGTAAACAACTTTGCCATTCACTATTAATTTATTATTATATATTACATTAAACTCGTATGTAAAGCATAGAAGACTTTTATTTTTTCAACAATATCCTTAATTTGATATGACTACCTACGTACATAATTATATTTGTACAAATTTTTATATTGTTGATTTAGCAGGTGTGCGCACCACCCGGCGAAATCAAAAGTTGCCGCCCCTGTGTGGTGGTATATTTTCTTTATCCATTTTTCAACCAAAATGCAATTGAATTTTGTTTGCAAGTTTTAATTTGACAAATGTCATAAAATAATTTTAAATTCAAATAATTACACCATGGAGTGAGGACCGCCAATAGAAGAAAATAAATTCCCTAGCCGGAGATATTTTAACAATAAATTAATTAATTGTTTTAATTTAAAAAATTTGTCGACCAAAAAAGTTTTGTGCATTACACGGCCAGAAAATGTTTCGCAAGTGCTTGCATTTTGGGGGCCTCGGCTTCGCCTCTGCCCCCAATATTACTCGCACTTGCAAAACTGCATTTTCTAGCCTAGTGATACAAATAACTATTCTAGGTTTTCAAACAACGAAAACTACTGGAATTCATTCAAGTTATTAATATTTTGCACAACACCAAGTTTGAGGTTAGAAAATCTACACAAGTAGCATGTTTGGGACGGTGTAGGACATTAGGGCGCGGCCACTAGGGCGCTGCCATCAGAGCGCAGCCGTTAGGGCGCGAGGACAGTAGGACGCGAGGAAATTTAACGGTCAATATTGAAACCATTCATTAGTAAAGTTTAAAAATTTAATACAAAAATATTATTGCACAACACATAGTGAATAAATAAAAACACTAACATTACTATATTTAGTGGAGTGCCTTTAGAAAGAAAACATAAATTATTTCGGAATAATTACCGGCAGCATGAATTTATGACCCTTGAATGAAACCTTTTGGATTATCTTGTAACGTATGTTAAAATTAAAGTTTATATATTAAAAATGTGCCATTTATAAAATTCTTTTTTAAAAAAGTGTGTTTTTAATAATTTTATTAAAAAAATTCAATATTTCGAGAAGTTGTCAAAATTAAGCACTGAAAACGCCTATGTTGTAGCTGTAAATTGTAAAAATTCTGGTTTGTTGTATAACATCAATTATCCCAATTATCCGAAACTATTTCCAATTTCTTTAACCTTGAATTTAGGGTATTCATGGTGATTACACCCAAGTGGAATTAAGAGGAATATACTCTCAATATTAACAAAAGTCAGGAAGCTAAATTATTGAAGTTTTGAAGATTTACACAGACTTTTACAGCATTTCTGACCCTTTTACTATTGTTTTTTTAACAATCCATGACGGAATCCGACTGCCCCGGTCCCGTCTTTACTATCTTTCCTTGACCAGCTGAAAGATTTTTGTCAATTTTTTGTAACTTGTTTTCAACAAAATATATTACAAGATTTGAAAATAAATAGTTTGTAGGATTATTTAGCAAATCACTGCAGTACAGTTACTGAGTTACTGCTTGTTAAAGGTTACATAAAATTGTTTGCGCACAACTAAGATCCAATAAAGACTTGTCAATCTATCAAATATCTCAATAGAATGTGAAATACTATTAGACTCCTTTGGTAATAAAAAAGTTTTCAGAACTCAAAAAGCTAAGCTATTGAGGTTTTATAGAAACAGGTGTTTAAGCAGCTTTTTAATTTTCCTAAATTTTAAGTTTTTCGATAAGTATAATGCATTTTATTTTTGTAACGGTACATTTTCTATCGACATTCAGTATGTGAAATTTTACTTTTATACTGATTAAAAATCCGAGGTTCGGTCCTGTAAGACTGCGCTTTATTTGAACTAGAATTTCGTCATGTAAATATTTCCTATAAAAACATTCCCAGGAAGGATTGTTTTATATTTGATACAATTAAAGAACGTAGCGTCATAAAAAATGATGTTTTTTAGTATTTTGTTTACGTATATTTTAGTGTTATATCAATTACTTCGTGAGAGACCTTGATAAAAATTGTGGGAAGTACTCGTACTTGGTCATCAATTTCACAAAAACACTTTTGATAATATTACGAGAATACAGGACTCAAAAACAAATTTTTCTTTGTCTTCTATGTGTGTTTGAAATCTAAAACGAGTTCCCGCGTAGTAAGTTTGAAACTAATATTTTTTTGTAAGTCTAGACTACACCTGGGTGTCACTCTGTACCAATCTCAGCGTTATTTTTCAAGTACTACTTTCTATTGCTTTAGGTCGAAATTCCTGTAGAAAGTCAACCAAAAAGCGTCCTTATAGACCAATAATATGCAGTATCTCGCGGATTAGTAGGGTTGCAGAGGCTGGCATTCTTCGCGCCTCGACAGAGCAGCATGAAAAGACACTTACTTGCTTGCTGGCGGCCTGTGCGTTGAGTCAGTGGACTCTCATTTTTGATCTCCGAGCAAAAAAAATTATTAAGAAATTTGCGGTTTATCTTTGAGATTAGTTAGTCGACTTTGGGGTCGGTTTATTGTGTTATAATTAAGTGTGGATTATTCAGAATTAATGTAATTTTTGAGTACAATTCCCGTATAGTTTAGTTGTGATTTGCGGTAAAAGTGAACTTTTAAAGTTAATTGAGTTTTGAGAATTTTCGTTTGAGAAGATTAACTAATATCGTCTCGCTAATAATCATTTATAGCTGGTTTATGTGTAATGAACCATTAAAAACAATTACGCTGTTTGCCTGCGTTAACAGAAGAAAGTGAAGTTGTTATAAAAATCACTTAATTTGGGTGATTATCAGTTATGATCAGTTATTTGGTTTAATCCGTCGAGTTTTAAATAAAGGAGATTACAATTACTCCTCAAGAATAAATTCTAAACAATAAACATTAACTAAACAAGATTGTTTAAACTGTGTTTAACGAACATTGGTGCCGAAAATTGTATGGATGATTGACTATTGTTATAAAGTATTTCTTTGGACCTGCTACCATAAAACTGCAATTTAATACCATCAAATCATCGAGAATTAACTACGGTTCTTTACAAGAGAGGCCTTTTCCAATTTCTGATTGACCAGTATGATTTGCTTAGTACAGCAAATAAACCAAGGTTTAAGGTATTGTACTTTAAGAATTGTTTATCTTTATTATTTTGAGGTTGGATTATTTTAAATAAGTGAATTTTGTTGTTCTTTATTAAAAGAGAGCTCTCAGTAATACGTAATTTTAGTACATTATTAATAGTGAAAGTTAAATTTATAAATCTTCGAAATATTTAATTAGTTTTATTTTAGTTTAAAGTGACGGATATTTGTTCGTCAAACTTTTCAAAAGATTTCTGGTTTAAATAAATTCTTGAGTTTGATATTATGTTGGAATATTTCATGGCTAATAAATCTAGATATTTTTTTGATTTTGTTGAACTTTTGGGGCTATTAATATTTATTAATATTCTAATAGTTGTTATTTTAGACAAATATTCAAATTATCTTTGGAACTGCCTTACGTCTATTAATTTTAACGAAATAGACGATTATTTACTAAATGCTTAGTTTTAAGTTTAATAAATTCATATTGTTTATGTGTTTTTTTATGTGTTTGAATATTATTATTATACCTGTGTTTGAACTATTTTCCGCTTTTATTATTTAATAAATATGTTTAATTTATGCTAATGATCTAAACGGAACCATATAATTATGAAAGTTTTGTTCAAATTTTACTTTAAAAATTTTCTAAACATTTCTAGATTTTTATCCAAAAACCTATTATATTTAATTCATTTTCTGATTAATGAATTTAATATCAAATCAGGCTTAATTAAACATCAATATTAAGCTTCATAATCAGATGGCGCCCTTTTAGTGTTTTTATTTGTGTTCTAAACCCTTATCTACTCCTTTTCACAAAATAAGACAACTGCAGAACCAATACCTGCGACCTGAACATTTCAAATTTGTAAGAGACAGTTTAAATCTCAAGCTGTGGCAATGATTTTGAGCAAATATGATAACGTAAGTATGATAATTTAATAGTTTTTATACTTGTGTTCTCGTGTAGAAAAAACCTTCGTTTCAAGTTATTAAATATACATAAATATTCTCACTATGTGAACTGTTTCGTTTTTTTACAATTTGTACGTCAGTTCATATAAATATTATTAACATTGTTATTATTATTATTCATTCCTTATTTCCTTCATTCAGATGTTATACAATAATATACAGTATGTTGTTTAATTTGTACAATGCATAATAATTCTTGTGTCCCATTTTGGTGGTATGGAAGGTTCAATTTAGGTATTGCATAAACATAAGAATGCCAAACAATCTGACTTAATTATATAATGGTTGTTTCTCAAAATAATTACTAATATAATTTAAGATTCAAATAGATCATACTTTATATACATAATCTCTTTTATCAAAAAATAAATATTGATGATTCTATATAAAAGAAAAACCTATATTACATGTTGAAAGGAAAATCTGCCCTCATTTGACGATTACATTGAACATATCTAGTCATATGAATGAGTCAATTTTGCAATATTATAATATATAGCATTACCCTGCAACCAGTGCCATTTTATTCACCAATACAGTATATACTACCTACATGTAAAAAATATATGTGATGCGGAAAGCGAAAAGGGACCTAAAGTCGGATACGTGAATTTTCAGGAGAAGCAAAATAAGGGGTTGGGTCAAAAAATGGTGTTTTTTTATGTGATACGATGATATCTCTTTTACCAACCCAAATTATAAAAAAAAATAATTTTCGACCGGAAATAGGATAAAAAACCTAATTTAATGGGGAATGGTCGAAAAATTTATGCGGGTTTTCCCACAAAAAGCACTTTTTGAAATAATAATTCCAAAACGCTGTAAAATCCGTAATTTCTGAGATATCTGCGCCATTGTTTTTGTAAAGTTTTTCTTTTTTATCATACGTTTCGAAAATGTCAATAACTCAAAATCGGGTTTTCCGACTTAATAATAATAATGTTTATTTGCAATTGCATAATTTACATTCAATAAAAGATATAATATATAGTATAAGATAAGATATAAGATATAATAAAATTTAACATGCAAATTAATATAATACAGCACAAATAAACTAAGTAACTCACATAAGTTAAACAACTTGTTCGTGAGTAGCATGAAAATAATTACAACACAATAAAGGGATTTTGGTAATTATTAATTGCGTTTAAGGCTTTCTAATAAATCCTATCATACAAATACATACATATATAAAAAACACTAAAAGAATACTTAAGTACTAGTATACTACATTATAAACCATGAGTTTTTGCTATATTTTTCTAATTTTTGTTTATCATGTTTAGTTTATATAAATATCGCCCTCTATGATTTTGTGTATTTTATGTCTATCTGTTTCAAGTAAGTCTTTTTTTAATTTCTTCTTAAATAATCTGCTGTCTTTTTCTTTTTTTAAAACATCTTTAATTGAGTTAATTATTTTAGGAGCAAGGTAAGCATAACTACGCTGCCCCTTGGCTGTATTCATTAAGGGAATTGTTAATTTATTTTTATGTCTTGTATTGTGACAATGGGCGGAATTTAGAAGGGGTGTGTTTGCGTGATACTTTTCATAAGCGGCTACATTTATGTAATATAATTGTCTAATATCTAGAACTTTAGCTTCCTTAAAGAGATCATCCGACGAATACAATCTTGGTTTTTTTAAAATAACTTTTAAGATACTCTTTTGAATTGTATCTAGACCTGAGAGAAAGTTCTTTCTTACTGACCCCCACGCCATGATACCATACGTGAGTAGACTTTCAACTAGCGCATAGTAAACAGTTTTCAGTTGGTTTATATCTAAGAAATCCGTGATGTAGTGAAATTTGTATAATACATATCTTAATTTTTGTGAAAGGAGTTTTACATGTTCATTCCATTTGAGGTGACAATCAAAAACTATGCCCAGGTAAGTAACTTTGGCAGCACTTTTTATTTGATGTATACTACTTTCTGTTTTTATGCTTAGATTGTCATATTCTGGAAGATTGGTCGCAGAATTGCAAAATGGTAAGTATACAGTTTTTTTGATATTAACAGTTAATAAGTTTGAATTGAACCAATTTATAACCGTTACCATGCTTTATTCTATTTTATTCTTTAGGGACTCCCAAGTGGAGCATTCATAAAAGAAGACCGTGTCATCAGCAAAAGCAATAGCGAACCCATTTACATTCAACTGCAGTAAGTTATTTATATAAATATTAAAGAGTGTTGGGCCTAGCACAGATCCCTGTGGTACTCCATGTGTTATGTACTCATATCCACTTATTTCATTGTGTAGTCGTACACACTGTTGTCTCTTTGTCAGGTAACTCTCCATTAGTTTGTATGTTATTCCCCTGAAGCCCAAATGTTCTAATTTTTCTAGTAAAATGGAATGGGAAACGGTGTCAAAAGCTTTTTTAAGATCTATAAATATGGCTATGGATTTTCTGTTTCTATCTATACTCTCGTATGCCTTTTGACATAAATCGTGTAGTGCATCCCTTGTACTTTTTTTCTTCCTAAAACCATATTGGTGTTGTGAAAGTAAATTATTTTTATTTAGATAATTTACTATACGAGATTGTAAAACTTTTTCGAATACTTTGGCAGTTTTTAAGTTTGTTAAGAGTGATATTGGTCTATAGTTACCCATATCCTGTCTTTCACCACTCTTGAATAATGGTTTCACTACTGATACTTTGAAATGTGATGGACAGTTTCCAGTTTCTATTATTTTGTTTATGATGTAACACAATGGTTCACTTATCTCATTTTTTATTTCTTTAATTGTCTCCGCCCTAATATCATCGATGCCGCATGCTTTTTTATTTTGTAAGGTATTTATTACTTTCTTAATTTCTTCCGGATCTGTACCTTCCAGAAATATTGATTTTTCATACATAGTTTGTTTTAGATTGCTGCTAGGTGGAACTATTTTAGCTGCCAGTTCTCTTCCAATATTGATGAAAAACTTATTGAATTCATTTGCCATGTGCTTTTTATTATTTAGAATGTTCCCGTTTTCAAGTTTTATACTGTTTATTTCTTGTTTTTTAACATTTGTGGTACCTGTAGCTTCACCAACGACCATCCATATGTGTTTCTGGTTTGTTGGATTTTTATCTATTTTCATTTTATAGAAGTTCGCCTTTGTAATTTTAATAAGATTATTAATTTTGTTTCGCAAATCTTTGTACTGCTGATATAGATTTAGGTTTGTTGGGTCTTGTAGTGCTTGTTGATATAGAACATTTCTCCTATTTATAGAGTTTACTAAACCCTGAGTAATCCAGTTTTTCCTCTTTCTTTCTTTTCCGGTTATTTTTACCGTCGTTTTAGCAAATTCCATACAACGTTTTATTGTGTTTAAAAACTGATCGTAGCACTTCTCAACATCTTCATTATATTCCCATGTCACATCGGCTAACTCTGTTCTTAATCTATTGTAGTTCATGTAGTGTTTATATTTTAAATTTTGTTCTATTTCAGGAATTGAGTTTTTCGGTAGAAAAACTACCTGCGCTGAGATCATAAAATGATCTGTCATGTCTGCTTTTGTAATTATAGAAATGACATATTCGTATATAGGAGTTGAGCGAGAAGAAACAAATAAGTGATCTATACAACTGCCCGGTCCGTTTGCATTTGGCCTAGTCATGTCATTTATAATGGACAAATAACCATTTTCCGCCAT
This sequence comes from Agrypnus murinus, assembly GCA_929113105.1. Lineage (NCBI taxonomy): Eukaryota > Metazoa > Arthropoda > Insecta > Coleoptera > Elateridae > Agrypnus > Agrypnus murinus. Next base: position 86,910,234 of record OV816027.1, on the reverse strand, counting down.
CATTGTAAGATAATTATTTACATAATGTACATCATTTGAAAGAATGTCTATGTTTATATCCCCAGTTATTATCGAATAATCATAGTTTGTAGGTAATTCCTCAAGATACATTTTAATGGATTCGTTGAAGAGAAAAGGACATGAAGAGGGACAAGAGGGACTTTAGGTCCCTTTTCGCTTTCCGCGTCACATATGTAACACAACTTACTATTTCGCGCCGTAGTGTCCATGCGCCCTAATGTTCTTGTGCCCTAGTGTCCCGCGCCCTAACGGCTGCGCCCTATAGGCGGCGCCCTAGTGGCCGCGCCCTAATGTCCGGCTCCGTGTTTGGGATGCTTTAATAATGATTTATTTTATATTTTTATTAAAATATTAAAGCAAGTTAAGTGTGAAAAGAACACAATTCTAAAAAATGTAAGGGTTTGAATACACACTATATCTATCTTTAGATACTGGTTTCTGCTTAATAATTATCCATTTTTAATATGTATAAATTTTAATAAAGATTGCTGTCCTAGACTAGTCCTGGAATTGACGCTTAGTTAAACGAATATTTTCGATACGAAAAATTGACTAGGAAGTTTTTATTTTTGGGGTAATTACAGTAAAACAAGTATCTACAAATGTATCTATATACATTATGTTAGACTTTGTATTTGGATCTAGATACTTCACAGCAAAAGCATCTGTATCTGTAGCTAGGTTTCTTTTTCTGATAGTATCTGTATCTAGATACACAAAATAATGTATCTGTTACAACACTGCATTTATCAATTGTTTTTAGAGGATGATTGATATTGCCAACTTTCAAGCCTACCATAGTGTGCGTTATTGTTAGGTTTCCTATGGGGTCGTAGGAAAAAAGTTTTCATAGTCGCATTGCTCTTTAATAAATCTGGCAACCCTGGTTAGCATCCCTTTGAATTATTATTATATTTATAAATACTAAATATTGTATTAATATAATGATAATAATAAATACCACTGACATTTATGATTATAAATATTATTATGAATATTAGGTATTATTGAAAAACAGTACAAATAAAATGTACTGTAACAGTACAATCAATACTTTGGTGTGGCAGCTATGCATTTGAGTTTGGAAGGTTAGAAATGCAGTTTCATTTCATTTTGTCATTTCAAGTACTTAATAATTGCTTTAATATTGCAGAATATTCCAGCTCAGTGTTTAACATTTACATCAAAAGTGCAACAACACTTGTGAATCATGTCTTATATATGTAAGGTACATTAGACCTTCGCAGTATATATATTTTTTTAAGTAGAAGTTTAAAGTGAATTAAGTAAATTCATATGCTGTATTCCACAACCATCCAACACTATTTAGTCTCCGATATTATAGCAAGAAAAGGATAAAGACAGGAGGGTAAATAATTCATATAAAAACGTCAGATGTGCCCATCATCACGTCTTTTAGCGGTACAGTTTTTCATCCTCTGAAAGCAAGATTAATTGTTTGTTTGTAGTTGATGACGGTAACTATTTTACGAAACTGCTAGGAACAACACGAACTAAAAGAAAAGGAAGCCATCTACACCAAAGTTTGAATTAAAACACGTACTTGTAAATTTACGCATAAAAGAAAATTTAAAATCATGTGGTATGTGTGATTATAAATTATTCATAATGAACAAACATATGTCACAACCTGTTCTCACTCATATTAGTGATAAACCATTTACGTGTAATATATGTGGCTATAAATGCTCACTAAAAGGAAGGCTACGAGAACATATGGTTACACACAGTGGTGATAAACCATTTCAATGTAATGTATGTAATTATAAATCATCACGAAAATGGTACTTCTCAAAGCACATGCTCACCCATACTGGTGAGAAACCATTTGGATGTAACATTTGTAAATATAAATGTTCACTAAAATCAAGTTTGCAAAAGCATATGCTCATCCATAGTGGTGAGAAACCATTTGGATGTAATCTTTGCGACTACAAATGCTCAACAGCAGGAAACCTGCGACAACATATGGTTACACATAGTGTTAATAAACCATTTGAATGTAATATATGTAATCAGAAATTCTCACGAAGAGAACGTTTGTTAAAGCACATGCTTACTCATAGCGGCGAGAAACTATTTGGATGTAATATTTGTAATTATAAATGCCTACAAAAGATAAGTTTGCGAAGGCACATGCTCAATCATAGTGGCGAAAAGCCATTTGGATGTAAGATTTGTGATTATAAATGCTCACAGAAAGTGCATTTGCAAAGCCACATGCTGATACATAGTGGTGATAAACCATTTGAATGTAAAATGTGCAATTTTAAATGCTCATTAAAAACATATTTGCAAAGACATATCCTCACTCACGATAATGAGAAACCATTTGAATGTAATATTTGTAGTTATAAATCCTCACAAAAGGCATATTTGCAAAGACATATGCTCTCTCATAGCATCGAAAAACCATTTGGATGTAATAGTTGTAGTTATAGATGCTTGCAAAAAAGAAGCTTGCAGAGACACATGCTTAACCATACTGGTGAAAAGCCATTTGTATGTAATATTTGTAGTTATAAATGCACAATAAAATCAAATTTGAAAAAGCACATGCTCATTCATAGTGGTGAAAAACCATTTGAATGTGCAGTATGTGGCTATAAATTCACAATAAAAAGACATCTGCAACAACATCTATTGACACATACTGGTGAGAAACCATTTGGATGTATTATTTGTAGTTATAAATGCACGAACAAGGCACGTTTGGAAATTCACATGCGCACTCATAGTGGTGATAAACCATTTGAATGTAATGTGTGTAATTATAAATGTTCACAAAAATCAAATTTGCAAAGGCACATGCTTACGCATGGTGGTGAGAATGAGAAACATTTTGAATGTAATATGTGTAATTATAAATGTTCAATAAAAGCATATTTGCAAAGGCACATGCTCACTCATCTTGACGAGAATGAGAAACAGTTTGAATGTAAAGTGTGTAATTATAAATGCTCATTAAAAGCATATTTACGAAGGCACATGTTTACTCATAGTGGCGATAAACCGTTTGAATGTAATATTTGCAATTTTAAATGTTCACTAAAAGCAGGCTTGCAAACACACCTGCTCACTCATAGTGGCGAGAAGCCATTTGCATGTAATATTTGTAGTTATAGATGCTCACAAAAAGGAAGTTTGCAGACACATATGCTCATTCATAGTGGTGAGAAACCATTTGGATGTAATATTTGTAGTTATAAATGCTCAGTAAAAGTAAGTTTGCAAAGACACATGTTTACTCATACTGATGAGAAACCATTTGGATGTAATATTTGTAATTATAAATGCTCACAAAAAACACATTTATTAAATCACATGTTCACCCATAGTGATGAGAAACCATTTGAATGTAATGTATTGTTATAATATATTGATGGTCAATAAGAAAAAAGAAATATTTATTGTTGTGAATAATAAACCCTCCAACACTTAATGAAAGATGAAAGGTTATAAATTGCAAAATAAATTTGTTATTGTTGAAATTCACAAACATAAAATCATGGCAAAAAAGTCTGAAAATATACACAACTAAATACCACTTACCTTTTTAAAAAAATAATTCTCCAGCTATAATTTCTAAACTGGAAAACAAGTTCCATAAATGCATGAGACGAAATCAGGCCGGTCACTAATTAATTAGGAAGCTATTTAAATTATATCTGTAAAACATCGTTAATGGACCAGACACAAATAAATACACAAATAAATTTTTTTTGAAACATTTAAATGAATAATTTTATTTATTAACACAGAAAATAAATAAAAATTTAAAATTAAAGAAAATCAAATTAAATCTCGGTGTCAAATAGATTTAACAAAATAAGAAGACATCAAAGACATTTAAGAGACATCCAACAATCTTAAATTACTATTAATAAAATTTGAAAATTATTTTAAATTTTAAAATTATTTGGCGCCACACAAAAAAGTTAATCACCCTAACTTGAAAGTTAGCAGATTCTTGTTATAGTTAGTAAGATTACCTTCTCATTTGTTGATAAGATGTTCACATTCCATGACATCCTTCAAATGGATTTTATTTGTGATTTATGAAGATAAAAGGTGCAACACATGTCTTCCATGATGTGAGTACATAAATTAATTCGGTTATTTGCAACAACAAGCTATTACCTTCCTTTAATTCCTTCCATACAAAATAAAAATTCCAAACATTTCTCCAAATAATAATAACAGTCTGAACACCAAATCTTTAAAACTGCACTTTTGTTTATTTCACTTTAAGTTCACTTTGATTGGTCATTTTAATTATTATTAATCAAATTATTAAGAAAAAATCTTGAAACAACAAGATGACATTTGTCATAACCTCACTTTGTTGACATTTAAGTGAGGTAAAATTCACCAACATAACCTCGAAATTTTATCAAAATAACGTACAAACTGACATGACTTCTGCTCTGTGTGAAAATTCAAGAGAGAGTAACCAAATGTTCATGCTGTTTTTATAATAATTGGAAAACAATTGCGAATTGCTAGCGATTTTCCTAGTTCGGAACTAGATTAGTCTGGTTTCTAACTAGAAACAAAACAACATCTTACCCACCAAAAACCTTTCTAACCAAATTGTTGATAAAAAATTAAATTAATTAATTAAATTGTTTAAATGAATGTTAAAAAATGAAAGAGGATAACTTTTCCTTCATTTTGGTACCTAAGACGGCTATTAAAATGCAAATTTAGAGTTAGGGTTCACTGACAACCATCTTGAATTTTCTGACAAACATTACTTCACAAAAATTCAAATAAAAACATTTTAACATTTTGCTACATTTTCTTTTTTTATCACAAAATTAATCCTAAGAACCTATCAAACAAAAATTACATAAATTTTGACACCAAAATTATGAATATAAACTAAATTTTAACATTCTAGCAGACCCCGCTGAATCGTTACAATTTTGTGATTTCAAAGGCCTAAACCTTCTCTATACAAAGTTCCTCACCTAACATTCCAGTGTCAAATGCACCCCAGAACTTGGTTAACAATATTGTAGTAAAATATTCGACTTAGAAATTCAAATAACATTGAAAAATATCCATTTACTATGGAAAATTATGAATTGTCAAAGAAATAGAACACTTTCTTGAAATTCAATAATAAAACTGCAAGTAAAGTAATAAATACTTATGAATACCTTCTCACCTATGCCTTTAATAACATTTCAGGTGAAAACGTGCCATAAAATGGCTTCAAAATATCAACCAACGTCATAGGATCGACCATCATGAAATTGAGTTTGTGAAATTCAAGTGAAGAATCTGTTTAAGGTTGATCCCTTATCACCTCACAGTGTTGTAGTGTGTATCTTCAACATATTTAATGCAAAATCTTATTATTTAAAAAAATTGTAAAATCCTTTCGCCTGGAAGATAGGCAACACATCGTGCATACACGTTATGCGGGATGCCTATATCACAACAGTATGTAATCATAAATGCTCACAAATGATAAGTTTGCAAACACACATGCTTATACATACTGATAAGAAGGTTTGAATGTAGTTGATATGGTTAGAATTATTCCTAATAAGAAAAAAAATAGAATTATACTTATTTTATAAATGTTATCTTTTGAATAATAAAACTGATAATCAATAATACAATTATTAATCTTTCTTTATTGGTGTTATGTTATGCTTGCATGAAGTACTACTTATATGACTTGGGCTATTGAGGACTTAGTGCAACAGTCTTGCACTACATTCGATATATTCAGTTACTTCTATCTTACGGTCAATTACTTTAGTATTATCTATCTGTATTTTTTGTATGATTTTGTAACATATTGATGGCTTTCTACCAAAGTACCGTAAGCCACAAAATCTGAATTTTACAGGACTAAAAAATTTCTTCTCAGACTAGCTTGGAACTGTAGTGCTTTTGAAGGGTTGTTAGGATTTTATGGGGATGCTGAATTCGAAAATATACTTCTCACCTAAAAGTAGGTTTTTATGCTTTTCGGAGTCTTACAAAACCTTGTTTGAATTAAATTCTTTAGGGGAAATAGTGTAAGTTACTGGCTTACAATAGCTTGATCGTAATACACTTACAGATAGCATTTAGCAGTTAGTTACTATCAGCAGTTATTCTAGAAAGGTTCTGTGTGGATATCTACAGCGGCCGAATAGAAGAAGGAATAATTGTTCGATCAGTGAATTGAAAATGTGCATTGTGTTCCAACGCAACAATTCCAACGAATAATCAGAATGGCGACGAAATTGTTAAACGAACTTAAGGTTTTGGACCTAAAAAGGGAACTTGAAGAGAGAGACTTGAACATTATTGGAAATAAAAGCGTGTTACATAACATAACGTGGACGCCGAAACTTTCCGCTTTGAAATACATGGAGCCGCAATCAACATTAATTTGTTATTAAGTAAAATGGAAGAAAATTCTAGAATGCTAAAGGAAGAATTACTGGAAAATTCTAGAAAGTCCGAAGAGAATTCTAGAAAGCTAATGGAAAATACTAAAGCACTAGAAGAAAAAGTTTTTGAAAATTCAAGAATACTTAAGGAAGAACTATTGGAAAATTCCAAAACACCTGAAGAAAAAGTTATCGAAACTTCCAGAATACTTAAAGAAGAATTGCTGGAAAATGCCAAAGCGTTGGAAGAAAAAGTTTTCGAAAAATTGCTGGAGAATTCTAGTGCATTAGGATTATATTAGAAATTAAACTGGCGGAACAGGATAGGGTGATAAAGAAGGTAGAAGAAAGAATAGCCTAAATGCAGCTACCATCAACAACTAAGAAATATAACATAACCGAAATGCTCGAAGATAGATTGACTCAACTACAGTTTCCCTTAACATCTGAGTGGCCGTTTAATGAACTAAAGAAACAATTTAAAGAAGAAAGGGGTCCTGCCGTAGGGATAAAAGTAAATCCACCCACGTTCGATGGAAAGATACCTTGGTCCATCTACTACAAACAATTTGAGGCAGTCGCTGGGGCCAACGGATGGACCGGCAAGGAAAAGGCCGTTTCTTTAACTGTGGCTTTGCATGGAGACACGTTGAACGTCCTACGCCCTATTACAGCAGGGCAGGAAAGCGATTACCAACTGTTAGTGTCTTGGTTGTAGATGAGATACGGCGACGTGCATTTTCAACAAGTGTACCATGCGCAGGTAAAGAATCGTGTCCAGAAGAATGGAGAAAGTCTTCAAGAGTTTGAAGCCGATGTTGCGCGGCTGGTCTGATTGGCGTAGAACCCGATTCATTTCTGGGACAACTCGCTGTGCAGACCTTTATTGATGGACTAAGAGACTAGGAAACAGCCATCATTGAGGCTGGCACGACCAAGAACAACTGATGATGCGCTTGCCCACGCCTTAGAATTTGAAGCCGCAAAGCAAGCATCCCGAGGCCACGGGCGAGTTCGAACCGTTGCGGAAGAAAAGGCAGGTTCCAAAGATTACATAGAGGAGTTAGTAATACGAGTTCTTCAGAAGGATGAGAGTCGTAAGAGGCATCTTCAAGAAATTCCAGGGACCCGCTGCTGGAACTCTGTCGAACAAGGGTGTACAACGCCGTTGTCCCAAGATATGAAAAGTACAGCCGTCGGAAAAGTTAGAGGGGGTTGGCAAGAGGTGGCGGACGTTGACCGTGAGTGAAGATGCCCCGGAGATCACCGTTCACGCAGTGTCATCGAAGAATGGTACTGGCAGTTTGTAGATGGGAAAATTGCTAATCGAACTGCTACACTACTTATTGATACGGGGGAGACAAAATCCATCATACGCCCTGACATTCTACGAACAAGTATGAAGCCGCTACCAACAACTACTCAACTCCGTACAGCGACAGGTGAAGTAATACCAACTCGAGGAGTGGTGAAGATCAAGATTGGCATTGGAAGTAAAGAACGTGATCATGAGGTGCTGGTAGCCAATATCACTGATACCTGGTCGGCTTTCTTTGAAGGAACCACACACCGCACTGAAGCACTAAACACTTTAACACTTAGCCAATAATCGTTAGTCAATAGTTAATCGTCAGTAGTTGGCTTACTTAATACTAAAGGAAATATGGACACGCGGTATTATAATCAAATCATAGTTCAAAGTGGAAACACCAATATATTTATATATGTCCATAAATAATAACACATAGAGCATAAGTATAAGAGTCAGTGGCGTGCGGTCCATGGAAGCAATGGAAGCAACGCTTCCCTTGAGAATTTATTAAACATAAAAACCAATGCTAACAAAAATATTTTTATAAAATTATGGTTATTGTTTATTTAAATTTGTAATATTTAATATCAATTAATATTAATATCAATTCCGTACAACAAAAAGTATAATTATTTAGAGTACTATTTTAAATTAGGCTCATTAAACTTGCACGGAACGTTAATACCGATTCAAATGTGTTACATACACTGCATATAAGCACTGCTTACAACTGCTCTTCTCTTAGCCTTGGCGTGATTCAGCGGGCGTGGTCATAGTAAACGATGCTCTTAGCATTGTTTGGCAGTTATTGTTAGTGTGCTTCATGCCCAAATGTTTATTTATTATAATTTGGTTCTTTGTTCGATTTAGTATTTGTTAAATTTAATGTTACTTAAGTAATGTAAATCTGCGAATGAGACTGTATTTTGTCGCATTTTATTATTTCAATTTATATAAGTTGGATTTTTTTAAAGACAAATAATTCTATTTAGTTTGCCTGTATGCAAATTTAAAATTGCATTATCGTCACGACTGCAAATTCAGCTGCTTCGGTGGAAGGTTCGAGTACCTTCGATACATCCGAATCGGGTCGATTTTTTTTGTTCAGTTTGTAAATTATTAATAAAGAATTTTCCACGTACAGTTTTGGGGAGAAATTACAAATTATTAAGAAAGGCAAATCAAAACCAGAACTTTCAAATTTAACAACAAAGATTAAAACCTGCACTGGTATTTTGCTAAGAAAGACCGGAAAATCGAGTTGCAGTATAAATACATAGTAGTAGTTTTTTTTAAATAAAGAATAATAGTCAACAAATTCCCTAAGTATAAAGTGTAAAAGTTCTTCTTTGAAAAAACTTTTAAGCTTAATAATTGTAACACTGTTTTTTTATTGCACCTAGCAGGGGCGGATCCAGAGAAGTATTTAGAGGGGAAAATTTTTGGAAAAATAATTGTTTAATAAACAATAATTAAAGAAACATTATTTGTTTCTATTCTATGTATACTTATTTTTAAATTGGGGAGGGGGAAATTATTCCCTCCCCGTTAATCCGCGCCTGTACCTAGGTGTATTATAATTAAAATCGTGGTTGCTTCCCTAGCCTAAATTCTCATCGCACGCCACTGATAAGAGTTGAATATATTCAAAGTCCAAAATAAACAAATAGAACACAAATTAATAATACAGAAATAGATGTATACAAACAATAAATAGAAAACAGTTAATAATAGAAGAATTGATATTATTCAAGTTTAACAAGTTACGTTAGAACAATCATAAGTGATCAATATGATCTTTATTCAAAAGATAATAAGCACAGAAATAATTATATACAAATAATACAGTCTCGCAGGTAATTGTGGGTAGCTAAGGGTTAGCTCGTGATAACGACCAAGGTCTCAATCTGCCTACTCCTTGGCGTAATGGGATGGGTGACTTGGGCCTCAATCTGCCTACTCCCAAGTGTAAAGGTTTGGATAACTTGGGCCTCAATCTGCCTCCTTCCAAGTGGATAAAGGTTTGAATGACTTGGGCCTCAATCTGCCTACTCCCAAGTGTTGATTCCGAGTCGCGCCGGAATGCCTTCCGTGTGTTTGAGGTCCGGTATTTATATCGTAGGGATAGCTGCAACCGGCTCCTGAATGGTCGGTGTTGGCTCCACTTTGGTTGTGTGCGATTGGTGGTAACATCACTGACGACGATAAACACCAAGTTCGTAGTTTTCTTGGGTTATAGCACATAATTTGCATTTCCGGCACCAATCTTTCACGTCTTATTTACAATTGACCCAATGAAAACTGTCCCTAACTTTCTCCAGTCTTCTTCACTCCAAAGAGTCCCCTTGAGGAACCGTCATGGAGATGTCGTAATACTGTTGTCACTCGGCTTCTTGGAACCACGAACTGAGACCTAATGGTGGTGCCTTCTTCACTCTTCAGCACTCGCTTCAGGAGACCATTTTCCACTTTCAAGGACGACTGGGCCCAATATGATTTTAGGGTTCTGTTGGAAGGGCTGACGGCTTCCCAGGCAGGCCTTTTTCCCACACGCTTCCATTATAGTACCATTTTTAGTTCGGTATCAGCCTCCTGCTATCGATGTAATTCTTCCAGCAACCAATTGTCGTTGACGATGGTAGTTCTCAATATCTGGCAAACCTCCACCAGTCGAGAGCAATAACTTCAGTCCGTCGGACAGGGTCTTCTTGAAAGAGCGTCGGCATTTCGATGGCTGGTGCCCGCTCGATGTTCCGTGTAAAAATCATATCCTTGTAATCGTTCAATCCATCTTGCGACATGGCCTTCAGGATTACGGAATTGCAGTAGCCATTTCAACACGGTATGGTTCGTCCTCAACAAAATCTTCCGTCCGTACAAGTATTTGTAGAAATGCTTAACGGATTTCACGACAGCCGATAATTCTTTCCTGGTCACATACTAATTCCTCTCAGTTTTCGAGAAAACGTTTCTAAAATAGCCGACGACCTTTTCTAGTCCATCATGTATCTGAGAAGGTACACCTCCAATGGACATATTACTTGCATCTGTGTCGAGTATGAATTTCCCATCCGTCCATGTACACATACATTTTAAAGCTTTAGAGGATAAGCTGTGTTAGCATTTCTAAGAAAAAGATAATAGATTTACATTTTCACCTAAAACGAAATAATAGAAGTACTTAAGAAGAGTTTATTGCAATGTAGTGTAATTTATTATATGATCCTGTTTTATTATAATATGCAGTATAATACAGGGCATTCATCTATATATTTATAACACAAGGCTTATTTTTGTTCCAGTTCGTTTGAGAGTTCCACCAGGCCGATTTCAGCGATTCTTTTTTTATATTAAAGTTTTCGCTGTGTAGGTTAATCAACACTACTTAATTTTTACATTTTTTTAATGTTTATATTTTTAATTTGAAAAACTCTAAAATGTTTGATTTCAGACGGACGAATCGGACATTCACTTCGGGCACCCTCTCACTTTCTACGATGGTGAGTTTCGTAACTACTCTTATAAATATAAAAGGGTGATGCAGTGGACCACTTCTATCATTAATAAGCGGTTAACATGCTGCTAATGTTTGAAAAATTGTTAGGTTGCGTAGACAAAACCCGCATAGTTAAAAATTATGCACATTAGACGGATTATACAAATAATAGCTGATGGCAATTCGAAATGTTGCTGCAAAGACTCGAACAAGTGAGTAATGAGCATGGCTCCAAATAAACTACCGAAAAATAAAGATCCTCATAGTAGATAGGGAAAACAACAATCGGCCGATAATACAACAGATTGGAGCATGTGAGGTGATCCAAGATGTAATATATTTGGGCTCCATAATTAACAACAATGGAGACTGTTCGCAAGAAATCAGACGCAGGATACAATTTGGTAGGACCGCGATGACCCAACTCACTAAAATCTGGGCTGACAGGAACATCCGCAAAGAGACGAAGATAGATTAGTTTATACCTTAGTATTCCCTATTTGCCTATATGCCGCAGAAACATGGACGGTTCGAGAAGCTGATCGTAAAAGAATAGATGCCTTCGAGATGTACTACTGGCGCAGAATGCTATACGTATCCCATGGACTGCGCGACTTACAAACGCTTCGGTACTGGAAGAGATACAACCACCACTTCGTCTCTCGTCAATGGTAAACGAACGCATACTACGTTTTCTAGGCCACATAGCGCGCCGAACCGAGAGCCTGGAGAAAAATGTCAGCTTGGGTAATCCCAACGGAAAAAGAAGACGTGGTAGATAGCCCCAACGATGGACGGATGTAACGAAGAAGGTACTTAACCAACCTCTCCACTCGATGATTCGGGTAGCGCAAAAGTAGGTATTAGGGTACTTGAGACCAGCCCCACTCCTTTTTTTTGGCCGCGCCTGCTGCGCTCTGATTGGCCATCCCCACTCCTGTAGCTCCTCCCCCTTTGCTGTGATTGGTTACCCCTACTCCTGTAGCCACGCCTGAACAGCAGGCGTGGCAATCACAGAACTGAACTGAAGGCAGCCATTTTGGAACTCGTAGGCATTTTACCACGCCCTATGACGCCATTACAGGAATCTGTATTACCGGCAATCTGTGTATTGCCAACAGAGGGCGTCATGCGACAACTAGGGGTACTGTCAACAGAGGGCGTCATGAAGAAATCTGCATTATCGACGACCTATGTACTGCTAATAGAGGTCACATTAAAGAAATCTCTATTATCCATTACCTATGTACTGCTATTAAAGGTCGCATTAAAGAGCCTTCTCTCTCACTCTCTCGATGTCTCCTCTCTCACTCTCTCGCTCTCTACTTCTCACACTCTTTCCTTCTCACACTCTCTCCTTCTCGCTCTCTCACTCTCTCACTCTCCTTCTCACACTAACTCCTTCTCACCTATTAGAGGTCGCATTAAAGAGCCTCATATTTCGCTCTCTCCTTCTCGCTCTCTCACTCTCTCGCTCTCTCACTTTCTCCTTCTCTCCCATCATCCTAATAACATGTGGCGATAAATTTGAAACTGTACTGAATCTGTCATACTGTCAACAGAGGTGGCGTCATGAAGAAATCTGTATTATCGACGACGACGACGACCTATGTACGGCTAACTTGAATTTTATATTTCACGGGCGACTAACCACATGATCAAAATTATTGTATTCTAAAGGAACCGACAATCCTTGACACAATTGCGAGGTTTGCAGGCTCGTCTAACCGTTATATCTATGTCAGTAGCTACCCTTCGTGAAGGGCTTTCGGATCTCCATGTTAAGAAAATTACGTTAATAAATACACAGGTTCTTGAATCACGTTCAGGGATCGGACTGGTTTCTAACACTAATATGTAATATTATCAACGGCTGAATTAACTATTTAAAAAGAGAAAAAAACTAATTCTAATGCAGAAAAATAACTTACCATTTGCGCTTTGTAATACCAGATATCACTTTAAATTAAAACACCTAATCACCTCTCATCAAGAAAGAATATACACTAATCATCTTTTAAATTTAAAAACGAAAACACGACTCTACTGTAGAAGGTACCAAAATAAACTGGAGTTAAATTTTACCTTACCCTCGACGACGACAAAAAGGGAAACACCCTGAGGCAATATACATTCTTTTAAAAAGGCACGATTTGGTCTCCAAATCACTAGAAATTTGCGGTTTCTTATACCTGCTTCAAACTCAAAACAGGTAAGTTTGAATGGTTCTTTTCTGTAAAAATTCTCTCCCTTTTTTTATCAATATATAATCTTTTCAAACTTCCTTAAAGACAGCTTTTTTGTAAACTTGAAATCGAGATAATTATCAGATTAAAATGCATCACTATACCACAAAAAGGTCGGACTGACTACCTGAGGCACGATAGCAGGTACTAATCCTCGAACATTTAAGATGTACAGTAAAAACAAAAGAGTATGGTTGATGGTTAGGTTTTAACTTATTTCCTTTCCGAATTAAAATACTTCGATTTTCACATAAAATCTTTAGGGCGGGCTGTCACTTTTCTTTTTTAATAAACAAAAATTTGTTCCAACACTTTCCTCTTTTTCCCCTTAATTTTAATATTACAGGAATATAATAAACAACTTACCTATTTCTAGGGGCAATAAGTCAATCACACAGGTCTCGTCATCATAACAATAATTAGTTATAAAATGTGGTCAATTCCCAGTAAATCTAGAGATTATAAGAGTAACAAAATATTTAAATAAATGCAAATTTTTATGATTATGGAGTTCCACAAAGTAAGGCTGGAGACAGTAAACGCTATTGATGTATTAGTTTTAGACACGTACAATACGTACGGGAAATAGAAAATTAGTAATTACCATTTCACTTTATTCAATAAAAACTTAACGTTGTCATGCTATAATAACATTAGAATTTCATGTACATGAGATAGAAGGTTCAAATTTATAAAAAGAAACTTAAAAATTTATTCAGTAAAAACTTAAAGTTGTCGTGCTATAATAACATTAGAATTTTACGTACATGAGATAAAAGGTTCGAATTTATAATAAGAAACTTACCTAATGTGTTACACCGCTGTAAATATGCACTACGCGCAATTTTAAACAAAAAACTCTATACGTTAAGCACACGCACGCAGTAAATATTATCAATTCAATTATCACCAAAACATACAAATAGGATAATTTAAAACAATAAACCACGACCCGAACAAAATAACCACTCAATGTAAACACACCTATCTGATGCCAACTAATAGTGAGGCTTCAGTATTATAACCACCCCTTTTATACGAGACCCTATGCAAGTTCTGACAAGTCAAAATTCTTGCATATCGATATCTCAGTTATCTGGTTATCCGATCGAAATTATGGGTTGTTAGGAGATTTTATACCTGAACAAAAAAAAAGCTTATTATAATTGACATATCCTCTTTTGTTATTGATTAAACAGATCTAGAGCTCTCGTCTTAAAATGTATTACGCCATAAATTAAAACATCCCTTTTGAATGTACCATCACCAAATATTTAAATTTATCTTGAAATTACAAAATGTACAGATAATTGAAAAAATAGTTTCAAAATATGAAATGAAAGTTTCTTATTATAAATTCGGAGCTTTTATATCATGTACGTAAAATTCTAATGTTATTATAGCACGACAACGTTAAGTTTTTACTGAATAAATTTTTAAGTTTCTTTTTATAAATTTGAACCTTCTATCTCATGTACATGAAATTCTAATGTTATTATAGCATGACAACGTTAAGTTTTTATTGAATAAAGTGAAATGGTAATTACTAATTTTTTCTATTTCCCTTTGTACGTATTGTGTTTTAAATTTCATATATGTGTTTAATTGATGTTAATACAAACATCCGGCATTCTCGTCTTTCAAATTCAGAGTTGAGTAGCAGTTGTCCAGGTTGCAGGAGTTTTAGAGCTTACGATATAGGTTTTTCCTTCTTTCCAGGCGTAAAAGTACATAAGAGTCTCGCAATTAATATAATTTATGCTTTACTGAGCAAACCTGAGCTAGCTGAGAGAAATAAAGAATATCTGTGGTGTTTTCTAAATTTAATTCACCGTATATAATTTATATGTTTATACATTTGGAACGGTGGATATTATATTTTATTTCATTCATATAGATCACCGCAGTATAAATCTCATGACGTATTGAAATATGTACATCATTACGCTATGAAGATCTCAGCTATAAATACGGTGTATTCTGTTCGTGCGTGACAGTTATTTGTCATACGTCATCATGAACACAATAGATCTCTTCGGCAGAGCTATGATGAGCATGACAGATGAAGCAACGGCTGCAACAAAACGTGGACCGAGAGGTTATGGTTTCAAATTAACACCAGAGGGCAATTTCGATGTTGAGAACCGACGTATAACTAATGTAGGCGCTCCTATCAACGATAACGATCTTGTCAAGAAGCGTTCTGTACTAATGTTATCAGATAGTGATGAAGGTGTAATTGATGTTAAGAAGAGAAGACTAGTACATGTTAAAGGACCGCTTGACGACCATGATGTTTGCACGAAAAAGTATACCGACGAGCTGGTGGACGATGTTGAAAGAAAATTACTCTCTAAATGTTTGAGACGAGAGGATAAAGGACAGGGGGTCGTACTATGATGCTAAAGATTGAAGAATTTGTAATATAGGGGAGCCTCTAAAGGATAAAGATGTAATCTCTAGGCATTATTTTAACAAGCGAGCTATGCATACAAACGATCAAATGCAGTTTAATGCAGATGGTACACGTATTGTTTCAGTAAGTTACCCTATAGATTGTACGGATGTCACTTCTAAAGCCTATGTAGATGCTCAATTCGACTCTGCTGTACAAACCTTCATTACAATGACTACCGACACTCAGAACACTATTAAAGATCTAAAGCAAAAGGTAACAAAGGTTGACATTGAAACTAGTAAACTTAACAGTTTGCTAACAACGTTGGAAAAAGAAACAAAGAGAAATCTCCTAATAGCAAATGATGAGATGGAAACTAATCATTCGAGTGTGTTGACAAAGATCGAAGAAACGAATAATACCCTAGATAGTAATTATAAAAAATTATTAGATAAAGTACAAGCGCTCGAGGATACTCAAAAAGTTATGCGATCATCGCTTGATGCCCTAATAGCCGAATCTGCAACACGTACGAACTCTTACAACATAAAGAGAGTGTACAATGCCGACTAATAACGGAATTTACTACTACTGTCGGTTGACCTAATCATATTGATATGGACACCATTTTTATTCTAGTTTTAAGTGTATTATATCAAATGCCTGATTAGCGTAGATAGGAAACGTGGTGAGCCTTACGGGAATGCTGCGTAGATGCTTAGTTTGCTTATATCTACGCTAATCAGTTATTTTTTTCTATCTTAGCCTAAATGTATCGCTGAAGAAATAAAAATGTATTTAAACAAAGTTGTAGTTTTACTAATATCAATAACTCTTCAAACATAGCGATATGTAGTAGCAGTAGCAACACATTGATATGGTAAAGAAAGTAAGTTTCGCCGACGCACGCATGAATAATATACATCATATGATAGTATGGGAGTATGCATACAGACAGGCGAGAAAGGGAGACTGGTAAACATTAGCTCTGGACAGACACCGTTTTCAAAGAAGAATACATAATGTTGAAAAGCATCTGTGTAAAGTTCTACAAGCTGATCATAGAGACTTTATCTATACGCAGAGATTTCAGAACACAGATTAGTCCGGCGGCGACCGAGTATAAATACAGGTACAAGCAGTCTCTTCTCTCAGTACCAGATGTTAGTTCACGAGGGTAACGGCTTTGTTAACAAGCTCATAGACAAGCTACCTATTGAACTACATCTTCCTTCCTATCAGTACTGTGGACCTGGTACTAAATTATCTAAAAGATTACAACGCGGCGATAAAGGTATAAATCCTTTGGACCAGGCGTGTATGCAGCACGACATCTCGTACGCTCAAAGCTCCGATTTGAACAGTAGACACCAGGCAGATCGTGTATTAAAAGAAGCTGCTTGGAAGCGTGTTAAGGCTAAAGACTCTAAATTAGGGGAAAAAGCATCAGCTCTGTTTGTAACCGGTATAATGAAGGCTAAAAGAAAGTTGGGAATGGGCAGAAAGATGAAGAAGAAAACTGTCACTTTCAAAGGTGGTGTTTTAAAGAAGCTTGTTGGTATAGTGAATCATGCAAACAAGAGACTCACGGGTAAAGACTTAATACATCATGCTCTGAGCGCTGCCAGAAGAATCATTCAAAACGTACGCGGTCGAAAAAACGTTAAAGTACCCCGAATTATTCCAGTGCCTTCAGCTACAGGGGGTATTTTACCACTCATACCAATTTTTGCTGGCCTCTCGGCTCTCGGAGCAATTATAGGAGGCGCTTCGGGCGTAGCAAAAGCTGTTAACACTGCTAATAGTAATAAAAGACAGCTAGAAGAAACTACACGGCATAATAAAAGTATGGAAGCTATCGCTTTAGGCGGTAAGAACGGGAACGCCCTTTACCTGAAGCCGTATAGAGCTGGCGGAGCTGCATTGTACTTAAAACCATATGTCAGGCGGTCAAAAAACTGAATAAATTGCCTCGGAGACCACTTACAGACCTAGATATAATAAAACATGCTAAAGACATTCCCTATTTTAGAGGTGTCTATATGAGAACAAGTCTACCTCAACGAAACCTTTGCAATTCGAAAGAGCTATTGTTAATCTTGACGACGCTGGAGGACCGGGTACTCATTGGGTTACCTATAGAAAGGATCGAAACGTGGTTTTGTACTATGACCCCTTCAGAGACCTAAGACCACCAGCTGAACTTGTGAAATATTTAGGGCCTCGCTGCGCCGTATACTACAACGTAACCCAAGAACAAAAGTTCAATACATACAACTGCGGACATCTGTGTCTACGATTTTTGTATAAAAGAGAGGTGAAAGTGTAAATCGGTTAAGTATGGCTAGGACCATCACGGTGTACGGTACAGGAAACAAGCTTTCTACGGATCGTATTTATCCACCTATAACACTAGATCACGTGCGTTACGAATACTCACTAGGTTTAGTAGGCTTATATACAAGTCACACTATACGGAATATATACCCTGGCAAAAATAAATTTTATTACGGAGAAAAGGTAATAACTATTGAACCGGGTAGCTACGAGTTGGCTGAAATCGTTAACTATATAAAGAATCAAATTAGTGGTGATCCGGAAGAGGGAGATCTGTTAATACAAATCAAAGCTAACACTAATACGGGAAAGTGTGAGATTGAATCAGCTACCGAGTTGATCGATTTTACCAAACCCGATAACATAGGATCCCTACTAGGATTTAAGAAGCGCGTGCTAGAACCAGGTAGTAGACACGTATCAGATCGAGTTGTCGATATACTTTCAACTCCAAACATCTTTGTAGACACGAATATTACAGGCGGTTCATATAGAAACAATCAAACGGGTCATACAATCTTCGAATTCGGTGTTTGCATACCACCAGGTTATCTGATTGAAAAGGAGCCATCACATGTGATTTACTTTCCCATCACTGTCACCGAGATCGACAACATTACCATTAGACTGGTAGACGCGAGAGCAGAGTTGATAAATTTGTCTGAAGATACTTTCACGAGCATCAGACTAGAACTTAAACGTGAAAAATGGGAATAAACTTTAGCTTTAAAAACATCAGCATATGTCCATCAAAGGTCATTTACCGTCGAACGTCGGCTAGTGCAGACCTTCGATTAAAACTAACTAAAGCTCGTCGCCTTTTTCTTGAATCTTTAGGCTTTAAAGTACGATAACAGCAGCAGCAGCTGCAGCAGCATGTCAAAACGAAGTAAAATGCATATTAACACCGACACCTTTACCATTGGTAAATTAAACATATTTGGGAAGCCTCGCGTCGATACAGATATAATAAAAGAGGATTTTTATACCTATCTGCCGTTTACGTTAAATGCCAATCATTCCGACACCATTAGAATCAGCATACAAATTTCCGATAACGTTTTAGCTTTGTATGACAGCTATGTACTTGTTAAAGGTAGCATAACGCGTGCTGCAAACAAGCAATTCCTTCTGGTAAACAATTTCGCCCACTTTCTGTTTGTTGAAATTCAACTAATATTAGGCGCAAACCAACTCATAGATGTATGTAAACAGCCTGGCATTACAAGCACTATAAAAGGTCTCGTTTCACATGTCTCCGAGGATAGAGCTTTAACCTGAAATGCATAGAACTTAGGGATTACTAGCGATAATGATTTGTTACATAACCAGGGGAATAACGTGTTTCATTTCACGTGGAGAATACCATTAAAAGATATCTTTGGATTTGCAGACGATTATAAAAAAGTAATACCTCATATGAGTTGTCAGCTAGTTTTAATTCGCGCAAAGAACGATTTTAATTGCTATAAAAGCGACGCGGGTGATGCAGGTACCGATGTAGATATCAAGATTGTGAAGCTCTCGTGGGAAGTTCCGCATATACTGTTATCAGATGAAAGCAAAGTGAACCTGGTGGAGAGTTTAAGAGATAATTCTTCTATTATCGCTCCGTTTAGACGTTGGGAATTACACGAGTTACCCTCGTTGGGAACTACTAAAAATCAGGTTTGGCGCGTAAAGAACTCCAATAATCTAGAGAAACCGCGCTGGGTCTTTGTAGTTTTACAAGACGAGCGTCAGTTGGGTATAAGAACGGGTAACCCGACTGCCTATATATATATAAAATATAATTCTTTTTCTTGAACCTATTTAATACATAAATATTTCGAAGTTTTTCTTGGTTATAAGGTTCTAAATTAATTTTGAATAAATTAATTTCAAATAAAAATTAATATGACAGAGATGTAGGCATTCCAAGCAAATACTCTCAGACAATTGTTTCGTCTTTAACCTAAGACTCATCAGTGAGAGAGGCAATGCTTAAAGTACCCACATCTCTCTCTCCTTCAATTTCAGCTTATATATGAAGCTGGAAATAACATTAGTCTCGAGAAATACCGAATAAAAACAGTAAAACATTTATCGATTTTTATTTTCACGTATAAAATAACAAAGCCGTCCGAACCAATCCCAAAACCTTAGACGTAACGGTTACCTCTATCCAATGCTGTTTCATTTACTAGCATTAGGATGAAGGGAGAGAGCAAGAAGGAGAGAGTGAGAAGGAGAGAGCGAGAAGGAGAGAGCGAGAAGGAGAGAGTGAAAGAACGAGAGAGCGAGAAGGAGAGAGAGGAGATTCTTTAATGCGACCTCTAATAGCATCAGTACATAGGTAATACAGATTTCTTCATGACGCCACCTCTGTTGACAGTATGACAGATTCAGTACAGTTTCAAATTTAGCGCCACATGTTGTGATATAAAATGGCTGCAGACTCTAATTGAAGGGTCTTCTTCTTCTCTAATACAGTTCTCTTTTTTACGCGACCTCTATATACCGGTAATACAGATTTCTTCGAGAGAGTGAGAAGGAGGGAGCGAGAAGGAGAGAGTGAGAGAGAAGGCTCTTTAATGCGACCTTTAATAGCAGTACATAGGTAATGGATAATACAGATTTCTTTAATGCGACCTCTATTAGCAGTACATAGGTCGTCGATAATGCAGATTTCTTCATGACGCCCTCTGTTGACAGTACCTCTAGTTGTCGCATGACGCCCTCTGTTGGCAGTACACAGATTGCCGGTAATACAGATTCCTGTAATAACGTTATAGGTCGTGGTAAAATGGCGACGAGTTCCAAAATGGCTGCCTTCAGCCAATCACAGAACAGCAGCCGTGGCTACAGGAGTGGGGGTAACCAATCACAGCAATGGGGGAGGAGCTACAGGAGTGGGGATAGCCAATCAGAGCGCAGCAGGCGCGGCGAAAAAAAGGAGTGGGGCTGGTCTCAAGTACCCTAATACCTACTCGCAAAACCGACAAGAATGGAAGTCTCTCATCAACGAAAATGTGAAATAATAGAGTTAAAGATCACAACCCATCAAAATGCTGTCATGATGGAACAAGAAGAAGATGTTTATGTTATGTTTTTGAAATATGTATTAATAGACGTTTTCAAGAATGTTTTAAAAAAGACTGATTTTTGATTTTATTCTTATCATTTCGTAAGGTAGAATTTCCGTATGTATGTATGTAGAATAAACCGGTGGGGAGGGGTAAGCCAGAGAGGAATATATGTCGGAAGAGAAGAGGGTAAGCTGGGAGAGAGGAGTGCTAGGCTTAGAATTTTCAACTGGTTATGCTTGGTTACGTTTATTTAAATAATCACTCACGAAAATCCGAAGGACTGTAATCACATATCGAATGTTGTATATAGGAAAATCCTTCAATGCTTTTGACCATCATGTCTTGACGAGGTTTCCCTAGTAAATTATGAATGCATAAATAATAAATGTTATTACGAGAAACCATGAGGTTTTATTTATGAAGAGTTTACATAGCTGGTACCGGTAACTACTTTCCTTACCAGTGTACCTACTTATTTCTTGTTGGTCATATAGGCACATAACTTGCTTTTGCAATTGTAATTTGGGTCAATCCATACGAAGTGGTCCAGCACTGGTCGCTCGACCATTTCAGAAAACGATAATATTTTGCATCTTGTCACCCCTAAGTATTGGCAGTTTAAAACCATTATTATTTTATTTTTATTCCTTTTGATTAAAATATGGCAGCCATATTTGTTTCGTGGTGCAAGACGTTTTTTGCGTTTTTTGATGTAAACGTAAATCTTGATATCTCAAGAATGGTTGGTCCTAAAGGCCTGTGGTAAAAACCATTGTATTGTTTAGATGTCGGACTACATTTTCTAGTTTAAACATAATTTTCATAGGATGCCTATTTATGGGTGTAATTTAACCTCGAAGTTTAATAACGATTTTGCAAAATTTCCACTTTTTAGGGGGCCATATCTCCAATTTTTCTGTTAACGGT
Source organism: Agrypnus murinus (assembly GCA_929113105.1). Lineage (NCBI taxonomy): Eukaryota > Metazoa > Arthropoda > Insecta > Coleoptera > Elateridae > Agrypnus > Agrypnus murinus. Next base: position 86,888,010 of record OV816027.1, on the reverse strand, counting down.
ACACAGTTAGGGGTAGTTTAAGTTAAAATATTTCAAATCTAAAACTTTACTATTTTGGTATTTATGGGCTTTTGAAGTACCCGTTTTTTTAATTTTTGGTCAACTGTCGCCCTAAATATCTCCGATGGGCACGGATGGTTTTTTTATATTACGTGAGAATGAAGTACTATATAATGGCAAACTGTGGTAAAAATCTCAACTTTGATATTAGCCTGAGAACAGAGTTATGCTCATTTGAAAACTGTAAATAAATTTTGTAAATAACCATAAAACTCTGTCATTATTAAACCATGTATTTTCAATACATTACCATCTCCATTAGTATCGATGAGTAAATTTATTTTATTCTCGTGCTAACATTGTTTTGAGTGATAATTATTAGATTATTACTATAATATAATCATATGACATTCGTAAAAGTTCTTGCGGTTATAACTAAAGCAATTAATAGAATACATATTTATATGTACTTTTTCCTTGTATTTTCTTCCCTGGTCGATTTTCCTATGAATCCATGTAATTTATATGACAGTTTACATATACCAATTCACGAAATCTGAAAGGCCCAACTCATTATCAGCCCGGCTATTAGCCCCACTGTCAGCAGGGTTGATGAGCGTGTTTACATTTGCTAGAATTACAGTAAATAAAAGATCATTACATTGTGTTGATTATCTAACGAAATAAATATTATTACTTATTAGCATTATAATGTCTACAGAAATACTAATTAAAAAAAATTAGAAGTATTTTAAAACAGCAAAAACATACTCCTGGAATTAAGAAGAATTAAAATACCATAAAGATTTTCGTTTTAAATAAAACTGTTTAAAACCTTTTATTATTAGAATTGCGGTAACTTTATTGCTTGTTTTGAAGCTTTTAGAGAAAAATTCTCAAATAACCATAAATATGAAGGGAATGCAATAACTCAATATCTTAACGAAGAAAAAGCAAAAAAGGTGCATACGTCTGGAATAATAACTAAATTTATTTTTATGATTTTTAGTACGCCCATCTTTTACTTTATGTAATAAATTACGCAAACGTAAACCGTGTATCATTACAGTTCGTCCTACGGAGGCTTTCAGTTTAATCTGTCAAGATGTTGGCTACAGTTGGAAGAGGTGATCTTTAAATCTTTGTGGTATTATAATACTTCTAATTAAACAAATATACTTATATGAACAATATGATGCTAGTGGAAGACCAGTACGCGTTACAAATGAAGAAAATTCTTGAATGTCATGTTAGATGTGGTAGAAAATCCAATAAATTCGACACAACAGAGAGCTTTAAATAATAACATGACTCGATATTCCATTCAAAAAATATGCAAACGGGAATAATTCCGTCCATATAAAGTGCATTTGTTACAAGAATTAAGTGAAGACGATTTTGATCGTAAAATCGAGTTCTGCGAAGTTATTATGGATACATTAAATCAAAATGCCAACTTTGTCACCCACATATTATTTTCTGGCGAAGATACATTTTGTTTAAACGGGCACGTAAACCGACACAACTGTAGGTATTGGTCAGACCAAAATCCACATTAGATGGAGGAAGTTCACACCCAACGATCACAAAAAGTAAATGTTTGGTGTGGCATTATTGGTGGATACGTCATAGGTCCCTATTTTATAAACGAAAATTGGACCGCTGAACGATATTTATTACTTTTGAAGATATGCATATTATTCCAGAGCTTAGACGATTATTCCTGAACAATAGCAATCCCAATCTGCCGGCATAACAAATATGGTTTCAACAAGATGGTGTTCCTCCGAATCTTGGACTTACGGTACGGTCATATCTAGATGAAATTTTCTCTGAAAAATGGATTGGACGTAGGGGGGCAATTGAATGGCCTGCTAGGTCTCCCGATATGACCCCGCTTGACTTTTCTCTGTGGGGTCAAATAAAAAATCTAGTCTACAAAAATAAGCCGCAAAATATCGAAGAGTTGGAAGAAAGGATAAGGCAAAAAATTTCCAATATTCCAATGCCCTTTTAAATTCACTACAAAATTTTGTTCAGCGAATTCATTACTGTCAGGAAGTAAATGGTGAACACTTTGAGCACCTTATAGCTAGTTATCTTACTTTAGAAGATAATCGACCGTTTCCATACATCTCAGCGACCCTGTATATTGAAAATACATGGTTTAATAATGACCGAGTTTTATGGTTATTTACAGTTTTCAACTGAGCATAACTCTGTTCTCGGGCTAATATCAAAGTTGAGATTTTTATCACAGTTTTTCATTATATAGTAATTCATTCTCACGTAATATAAAAAAACCATCCGTGCCCATCGGAGATATTTAGGGCGAAAGTTGACAAAAAATTAAAAAAACGGGTACTTCAAAAGCCCATAAATACCAAAATAGTAAAGTTTTAGATTTGAAATATTTTATACATAAACTACCCCTAACTGTGTACCGTTAACAGAAACATCAGCCCTAAGACTTCACCTTTATTTGGAGATATGGCCCCCTAAAAAGTGGAAATTTTGCAAAAACGTTATTAAACTTCGGGGTTAAATTACACCAACAAATAAGCATCCTACGACAATTATGCCTCAAATAAAAAATATAGTCCGACATGTAAACAGTACAATGGTTTTTACCACAGGCCTTTAGGACCAACCATTCTTGAGATATCAAGATTTACGTTTACATCAAAAAACGCAAAAAACCTTGTGCACCACGAAACAAATATGGCTGATATATTTTAATCAAAAGGAATAAAAATAAAATACCAGTGGTTTCAAACTACCAATACTTAGGGGTGATAACACAAAAAATATTACCCGTTTTCTGAAATAGTCGAGCGACCAATTTATTATTTTCTGGACCACTTCAGATGGATTGACCCATTTCTTTTATTATTAATTAAAAACTGTTAACATCGAATAAAAAATAATAATTTCAATATTGTGCCATTTTATTCAATAATTAACTTTGTATAGCGAACTATATAACACATACGCGCCTGCCACCGTACGCGCTATATGTCGAGAAGGGTTGATCATACGACAAAATGCATCAAATAAAAATTGTAGATAGTTTTATGACCTACAAGTTTTATACCAACCTTAAATAACATATGACGCATAGAAAACAAGATAATTGCGAAAAAAAACTTTAATATCTTGTGACGAGGACACGGGATTATAGGAGACTTTTCAGCCAGTCTTCAGTACGTCAAAACAGGGCCCGATCTAAGGGGAGGCGAAAATCTTATAAGAATTACCATGCTTAGCAGCCCGACAAAAAAGTATTTTTTAAGGTTTTTCTTAAAAAAATGCTACTTTAGCGGCTGTAAATCCTTAGACGGACCAACATATTTTAAAGTGCTATTTTATCTTATAATTTTCTTAATGCTGTCTCCTAAGAAAATTATAAGACAGCACATAAGCAAACCAATTCGAAAGAAAGAAGAAGAAATACCTAAATAGAAAAGAAGAAACCAACTCTTTCGATATGTAATGATTTTTGAATTGAGAATACAAAGAAATTCTCCCGAATTTTTTTACCGATTTTACATTTCTGAACTGGCAACCTTTTCGTTTCGTTTATGTTTGATGGGGATTCCCCACAAACGTTGAGATAAGTAATTATTTCCAGTAGTTTGTGTATAAGTACTATAATATTTTTGGGGGAATACCCTTTTATCCTACATTCATACAACGCGACATTTTAGGGGAATCCCTAAAATATCATATATAAGCAAAAATTGTATTATTTTTTTCATTACTTTTTCTGAAGACTTCTGGAAAAAATGTTCTGTGCTATACAGTGTCCAGCCAACAGAAATAGTTAAGCCACGCCCTACAAAAGTGCGGCATATTTGAGGCGAGCTTTTTTATTGGTCGGTTTTATAAAACCCGTATCACAAGCATGCGAAACCAAGTTGCCTAATTACATTATCTAATTATTACTTTATTTTATAACTTGGCAATCAATTTTTACTTTTTATAGCAACATATTTAAATTATTTTAATAATCATTTATTAAAAGAAGATCAACACCATTTATTTAAAAAGAAAATATATATAGGGAATTTTTCTCTGATTTAGCGTCGTAGCGCTAAGGTTGCGCGTTTGCAACATGATTTTATTTTGGTGGTTATGTTGGTATTAGTTATTTATTTAGTCGTTGTTTCGCTCTTAATGTCACTTAAGTTATTTTAAATTTGCTTGAAGATTTCTAAGATTTAGTGCACATTTGTGAATATTAAGGTACGTACTGAAAACGATTTATATTGACTAAGTCTTAAAATCACATTTTGCCATAAAGTGAAAAATTTATCAACAATGGATCAACCTGTTCTTTCTTCACCGAAGAAACGGATAGCCAGACATTTCTCGGTCGAAGAAAAAGAACGTGTTGTTGGTATCTATAAGGCTTACGCTGGAGAAAACCCAGACAACCCTAAAACGAAAAATGTCGAGTTTACTGCAACAGCAGCAGGTAAGGTTTCACTTCATACATATTATTATGTACTTATATAAATTATACATATTCATTTAGGCGTGAGCGTCTCTAGTGTGTTCAAGATTATCCGTCAATACAAGGAAACACACGAGCTGAATCCACCGAAAGTGTACTACAGACAAAGAGTAATTTTAGACAACATTGATGAGGGAACTAAAAGTGCTCTTAGACGTTTAGTTCATTCCTTTTTTGAAAGAAATGAACCACCTACTCTAAACAAAATATTAACGGCTGTTCACGACAACGATGGCTTACCGAAACTGAAACGGAGTACTTTATGGAAATTGTTAAAAGAAATTGGCTTTCGGTGAGAAAATAAACTTTTTATTTCTACATGTTGTAATCGAATTGGGTTTGGCTATATAGGTTTTCGAAAAGGTCGCGCAATAGTGTCCTACGGGAAAAAGATGAAATTATCGCCTGGAGACGACGTTTTCTGCGACAGATCAGAAAGTACCGGGAAGAAGGCAAGAAATTGTACTTCTTAGATGAGACGTGGGTGAATGCTGGTCATACTGTACATAAAGTATGGAAGGACTCGACAATCCTGACTCCGCGGCAAGCTTTCTTACAAGTTTATTGTTTCCAGCCTTATTTTGTGGAACTCCATAATCATGAAATAAATAAAGATTATTAAAAGTTTCACAGTTTTATTAAAATATACCTGACAATATTGTTTCGACAGCTATGCTGTCATTATCAAAGGTAATATAATTATAAACAAACACGTCGCTAAGGTAGATACAAAATAGGTAACTAGATAAAATAATAATAATAATAATAAAAATTAATAATAAAAATCATAATTAAACATCTAATACTTCCAGTAACGGAGAATTACTGAGCTCAAGTTGTTCATTCATTAAAGGTACCCTGAGTTTGTGTTTGTATATCTCAAAGGCTTCTAAAATGTCTAATTTGCGTTTGTTATTACAAAAATGTAGGAATTTAATATTATTTTGAGGAGTCATTGTGTGATTTTGTTCTAAAAGGTGTTTGGCGTAATTCGATTTTTCAGGATGTTTATTTTTGTAATGACGTACGTGTTCTTTATATCTTATGTCAAAATTTCGAAGTGTTTGTCCAATATATACCGAACTACAAAAAGAACAATTTAAACGGTAAATGCCCGATTTCATGATATCATGTGTTCTGTCTTTAGCATTAAATAAAAATGAAAAAGTGTTAGTGTTGGTTTTAAATGTTATTTTATAATTGTTGGTTTTTCTTAGTATATGTGCAATTTTTTCTGATATTTTGCCAAAATATGGTATAGATATGTAATTTGTGTCTTCTGTTTGATTGTCAATGGGATATATTCTTTTGATAGCTAACCTATAATCTTTTTGTTTAATTAAAGTGTCAATCATGTTCGGATTATAATGATTTGCATGTGCTAGTTGTTTAATGGTTGATATCTCTTTGCTAAAATCTGATTTTGTTAGTGGAATAGTTAAAGCTCTGTGTACTAATGATCTGTATGCTGCTATTTTATGTGTATTGTGGTGACAAGATTCATTTGGTATTGTTATGTCTGTTTGTGTTGGTTTTCTGTATATGGAAAATTCAAAAAGATTGTCTGCGTTAATCTTGATATTTAAGTCTAGAAAGTTTATAGCCCTGTTTTGTTCTGTTTCTAGTGTAAATTTTATATTAGGATGGATATTGTTTGTAAGAATTAAAAATTCATTGATAACCTCAAAAGAACTGTCAAAACAAGCTAAAATGTCATCAACATAACGAAACCAGAAGATAATGTGTTTAGAGAGGTTTAATTCAAATATTCGATCTTCAAACTTGTCCATAAATATGTTAGCTAATAGAGGACTTAGAGAATTACCCATAGGTAAACCATCCTTTTGTAAATAAATTATGTTATTAAATTAGACATTTTAGAAGCCTTTGAGATATACAAACACAAACTCAGGGTACCTTTAATGAATGAACAACTTGAGCTCAGTAATTCTCCGTTACTGGAAGTATTAGATGTTTAATTATGATTTTTATTATTAATTTTTATTATTATTATTATTATTTTATCTAGTTACCTATTTTGTATCTACCTTAGCGACGTGTTTGTTTATAATTATATTACCTTTGATAATGACAGCATAGCTGTCGAAACAATATTGTCAGGTATATTTTAATAAAACTGTGAAACTTTTAATAATCTTTATTTATTTCTTTCTTACAAGGACTAACGACTGGCTTAAAAGATCCATCTGGCAAGGGAAGTCGTCGTATTATAGTCCTCCATATAGGATCCGAGGACGGTTTTGTTGAAGATGGTTTATTATGCTTCGAATCTAAGAAAACCGGATATTATCACGAAGAAATGACAGGTGAAGTTTTCGAAAACTGGTTTACAAAAGTTCTGGGACGCTTGGAAGAGCATTCTGTAGTTGTTATGGACAACGCTTCCTATCACAGCCGAAAAACGGAGAAATTGCCAAATACTAGTACAAAAAAAACGACATACAATCCTGGTTGACAAGTAAGTCAATTACCTATGAACCAGACATGGTAAAAGCCGAACTCCTGGATCTTGTACGACAGGCTGCCGTTACGCCAAATTATGTGGTCGATGAGATGGCAAATGAACAGAATGTTATGGTTTTGCGATTGCCCCCATATCATTGCGAATTTAATCCTATTGAATTGATATGGGGTCAAATAAAAGGGGAAGTAGCGCGAAACAATACTACTTTCAAAATGAAAGACCTTCGCCCGCTATTTGACCAAGCAGTCAAAAATGTTTCTGCCGAAAATTGGAAGAATGCTATTAGTCATGCTCAAGGCGAAGAAGAAAAACTGTGGCAGCTTGACATTGCTATGGACCTAATAGTGGAACCATTGGTCATTAGTGTGGGGGACGACTCTTCTTTATCTGAATCTGATTTACAGTCTGATTAATTATTCATATTATAATTTTTAATTTAACAATTTGTATATTCACTATAATAGTTGATTGTTGTTATTTTATGTTATTTTGTTGTTATTTATTGTTTATTATTATTGTTATTTTGTTGTTTAATTTTTAATTTTTTTAACAGATGAAAATAATTGTTAAAATCATTTGTTAAAAGCAGATTGTTATCATCTACTTAAAAGAAAAAATACACTGAAGGGAAACTTTCCTTCTAATTGGCATCGCAGCCCTCATATTCCAATCATTTGTGTGGGGAATGATTATTCTTTCGCCCGAATTACACTCTACCGCGCGGTAGAGGCCAACTCTTAATCAGACGGATCCCCAAAACAGGTGAGAAGATTTTTCTCGTTGATAAAGCCTCAGTACACTTTGCAGTGCTGTCAGAAGAGCACGTTAAGCAGTTGGTATAGACAACCACGTAACCATCTTTTGGTGGCTGTCGTTAAAAATAAAACTGCCCTATGCGACGCACAAGTATGTATTTACCTCGGTGGTTTAATAATAATAATTTCTACAACCCATCACCTGTGAACCAGGCCCCAGAAGCTATGAAGTTTGTGCGGGAGGGAGGGGGCGATTATTATCATTACGCAGGCCCAAAGTGTGACTGCAGCGGACTGATGGAACAGCGCAAATCCCACATTTGTGTCACAGCTAAGGAAAACTGCAGAAAACCTTAACCAGAGCTGCCAGTACCAGGAGTCGAACCTGGGCCGCTTGGGTGAAATGCCAGCACGCTAGACAATTCGCTACCAAGGCTATTTGGCAATGTTAATTTCAATTAACATTTATGCAATACAATTAATTAGTCTTATACATATTATAATTTTTAATGTGACAATTTGTATAGTATTCTTTAAAATAATGTTTTGTTATTAATAAAACTATGCGTATACATTTTATGATTAATGCTGAGTATGATTCAACGAGAATTATGCAGTTTATACTTATACGTTAGTATTATTATTCTTTTTATACACCACATATTCATATTAGCAGGGAGGCACCTTAAATCTATTAGAAACTATGCAAAAGCATAAGCAGCTTAATTAAAGCTGCTTTGTTTGACTAAATTAAGTACTGTTGCAAGCGAGTATTTTTCCAGGTTTACTAATTCGGTGTCTAATTAATTATTTCAAGACTAAACTAATCTGACAGTTAGTTTATTTTATAATTTTTCTCATCAATTTTTACTTTTTATAAAAACAGAGAATATTGTTATCATTTATTTAAAACGAGAAAAGTATAATAAATGAAAACTTGGTGCGCTTTTATTAATTTGTACCGTGTGAAACTGGCTTTACTCTCATTGGTCTACGCAAACATACATTTGTGGGGGAGTGGCTTAACTATTTCTGTTTGCTGGACAGTGTATAGAGACTAATTGCCGTCACATTTGTAAATAGTGTAGCGGTAGCCATGAAAAAAGTTACTAATAAGTGATATAAAATTAAAGTGTTTTATCTATTTATGCGAACTATATGCCAAGTCTACAAGTTCTATTTCTGCATTCTATTCTATATTGCATTAAATTTAGAAACAAATCGTTTCTTGTGTGTTTTTTAACGTATGAACATTAACTTAAATACTCGTACGTATAAACCGACTTCATAATTTTAACAGTTTGGTCCTAATATTTTTAACTTCTGAAACGATTTTGATGAAAAATGCTTACTGTTCCCTAAGCTAAAGGGTCATACGTAGGTGAGATTAGCCCAAGACAGGGAAAAATGGCACACGGGAAAAGAGGCCTATGACATATCCAGCAGTGAGTCGAAACAGGTTGATGATGATGATGAAGTTGAAAGATACATATGTCGATAAAAAATATTTCAATCCATTAAGTAGTTTCTGAGAAATTCTTTAACAGACATACATATATACTTACAAACATACATACATACTCTCATGAACTTTTGTATATTTGTTCAGAAGCCCCAGTAGACTAACATATGTGAATATTATACAATTCCAACAATATCACATATATAACATCCCATCTTTGGAATAGCAAGCTCATGACTTATATGGTGTTAGGGTAAAGGGCGGCGAATATTATTTTTGCCCGGGCGGCTAAATAACTAGATCGGGCCCTGCGTCAAGACAAAGGTTCATGCAAAAATACAGCTTTCTTACTTTCATTCCGAGTTTGAATCCTTATTTTACTGGAGTATCAATATGAAATAAATATAATTATGTATTCATGTTCATTTGGTTTTGTTGAACTCTCAACATTTTGTTGTGTATTTTCTACAGTTTTCAATAAAAAATTAATTCAATCTTGTTTTGTTGTTGTTGTCATGGAAACACTTTACTCATTCAGGGAGTAAAAGTGCTACTTTGCTTCCTCTTTTGGGGGACTAAAGTAGAGCCTTATATATAGGACGTGCAAAATAGTAATAGTAATAGTAAATATTATACACCCATGGACTAAAGTGCATCTTTTAATCCCGAATGTGAGTTCATTCTGATAATTGAACTCTGCAAACGCCAAAATCACATAGTTTCAGGATAATAAATCCTAACATGTACCGCGATTACTTTTTTTGTTGTTTACTTGTTGTTGTTGTCATGGAAACACTTTACTCCCTCTGAGAGTAAAAGTGTTACTTTACTCCCTCTTTGGGGGACTAAAGTAGAGCCTTATATATAGGACGTGCAAAAAAGCATTTACTATACGGGCATTTTACTTATATGCATACGGGCCATTGAATAACTGAATGTGTAATGTGTGTTGCCTACTTGCATGTTACAATAGTTCCGATAATTAAATCACCACACTGTATGTACTATTTTTAATTTTGGGCGAGGAATTGTCATCCACTATCGAAAATTAGTTTCCCGTATTAATAACATTAACGTATTTGGTGTAATGTTAGTTAATTATTATTGTAAATGGACTAATTAATGTTCACCAGAACCATTTTTCATGTAGGTAATTAAATACCTATTTCATTGTTAAGAGGATGTCCCTTTGAACGGTTAACATCATAATTTAATAAATATCAGTTTGGAATATTCCTGCTTTTTGAAACTTTTCACCTGAATATTTTGAATTTTTAAAATGTCTCAGTATACGCGCGAACAGTTCTCTCATTAGTAGTTTAGGTGGTCGTTGGTTATGTCGGTATAGAAGTCAACTGTTTCTGTCATTTTCATGAATGTCCTATCAAAAATGTGTTCCATTCAGCATTATCAATAATTATAAGTTCGCGCATTTGCCCCCATATGCGTTTAGAATCCCCCCCTGTGAGTGTATTGAAAGTTAGAAGATATTGTGTATTATTTAATTATTAAATAGAAAATTGTGTATAAATTAAGTGTGATTAAAAATGGGTAATGTACATGCTTACTCAAGTGCACCGCCACCGCCACCACCACCGGGCATATCCTCATTCAATCGACAAACTGACGACTCCTCTGATGTCGAGAATCCAGGCCCATTAGAAGAATTACATCAAAAGTGCAAAAGTATGAACCATAAATGAAATTCTCAAACATAACCTTAAATTTGTTATGATTATTCTTTATAATTTTCTTTGTAGATGTATTTCCGACATGCTTCGAAGGAGCTAGAGTTATGCTTACTCGAGGTCTTAGCAATCATTTTCAAATTTCACATACTATAAATATGAGCTCGGTTACCCCTAGCGGGTATAGATTTGGAGCAACGTACGTAGGAACAAAACAGTTATCACCTACTGAAGCATATCCAATTATGTTAGGTGATGTTGATCCCTCAGGAAACTTAAATGCGACTATAATTCATCAATTACGGCCTAATCTTCAGGCTAAGTTTGGAGCTCAAGTAATTTAATTAATTGCGATTTTTTTAAATAGTATCGTTATCATTTTGGTTTTAGGTTCAAAACTCTAAGTTTACAGTAAGCCAGTTAACAATGAACCACAAGGGTTCAGATTATACCGCTAGTATGACTGTAGCCAATCCAGATTTAATTAATGGCTCGGGTGTGGTAGTTCTTCACTACCTTCAGGCTATAACTTCTTCTCTTGCACTAGGCTCGGAACTTGCTTATCAAAGAGGTTCTGCTATTCCTGGTGGGGAGATTGCTTTGCTCAGTGTTGCTGCCAAGTAAGAAATTTAGTAAATATTATGATTAGTTGGCCATGAATTTCAAAATGTATAACCTCACTTTAGTGTCAAATGTCACCCAGTCTCTTGTAATTTATCTTTAAATGTGAAATGCTGTATTAAAATTGAATTGTTTAAGCAATTATTGTAATTATTCTTCAAAAGCGTTCAACAAGAAACAACCAAATGTAGAAAAGTAACGCATGTTTATAAATTTGTGAGGTTATGTAATATTTTGTAAAATTGCATTTTGGAAGTAAAAATACCTGTTTGGCTTAAAATTGGTAAAATCTTGTATTTAACATAATTAATTAAACATAAACTTCATTCTGTAAGGTTATGTCTCACAAATTTAAGTCGAGTGACTTAATTGAAGTGTAAGCTTTAAGCTAAATACAAATGTTACCAACATAACAAATAGCACTGTTGTAAAAATGTTGATTTATAATGAACGATAATAACGAAATATTTATTTTCAGATATGCAGCTGAGAATTGGCAACTGACCGGTACACTGGGAGTGTCTGGATTGCACTTATGCTATTACCAAAAAGCCAGCAAACAGTTACAAGTTGGTGTTGAATTAGAAGCGAATAGTCGAATGCAAGAAGCAGTCGCTTCAATCGGTTATCAAATTGAAATTCCTAAAAGCGATGTTGTTTTTAAAGGTAGCTCATTTTTTTTCTAATTACAAAAAGTTTCTCCATTGACTCAGAAAGTGGTCTTTTGAGCCAGAGGTGAAGCTTGAAATATCAATCGTGTTTAATTTTTTATTTCATTTCGTATTTCAAGCAATTGTTTATATACTACAATTAGTAAAATAAGGTATATCTTTATCTCCGTTATCAATGACGCCGGAGTTCAAGACGTTTTTGATCTCCGTTGTTGATGGCAACATAAAAATCATTCGATGTTGCATAACAGCCACACGTGACATGCTACTTTTTATCTCCTTGGTTACGCGTATGATGACACAGATAAGGCAACTTCTTCATTATACAATAAATTTGGATAAATTTTAAAAGGGAGAAATTAGGATTGAAATATGAAATAAAATAAAACAACTTGTGCAATACGGAGATCAAGCTTCTTTAAATCCTCGAAGATGTTCTAACGCCTCGGCTGGCGCCTCAGCGTTATACATCTTCTCGGATTTAAAGTATCCCTTGATCTCCTAATTACATAATATATATTATTATTCTTTTTTAGGACACATTGATTCAAATTGGTCCGTAGGAGCAGTTTTAGAAAAGAAATTAAATCCATTACCATTCACCCTTGCGCTTAGCGGTTTAATGAACCATCCTAAAAACCAATTCCGTCTTGGGGTTGGTATCATTATTGGTTAGCCAATCATTGATTCATCGATTCATAGAAAAATTGATGTCACAAATGCATAAATTTATTGGTTCCAGTCTGCTCATTAATTAATATGAAAACACAACACACATTACACACACACATCTCTATAAAATAAATGAAATGATTAATTATAGCAGAGCTTGATGAAAAAAAAGTAGAAATTTTGTGACTTGTAGTGTACATAATGAGTTTGGATAGTTTGTTAATGAATTGTATATTTAATAAATCTACTAGAATCATTTTTATACGATTTGTTTTAAAGCTTGTGCTGCTATTTTTATTATGAAATGTTCCTAAATAGGCAGAGATTTTTACATCAAATATTTTAATGATTCGTTTATAAATTTTGTGTAATTTGTTTTGCATGAATTGTTATAAGACAGGATTTAATCAAGTAGGCGGATTTGTTTTTTATTTTTGATATTACATTGCGGCAGGGTTGGGTAATCATTGGATTAGTAATCACCAATCCGTGATTAGAATTAGTGATTAAATCAATCATCAATCTTAAGCATATGTTTTTAATAATCTAATCTCAAAATATATTTTGAAAAATCCAATCCTTTTACCAATTTTTTTTTAAATTAGTCTAATATCAAAAAATCTTGTTAAACATTTTTCAGTTAGAAACCTGCAGCTAATTAAAAATAGCACTATTATAGCCTGAGGTTTATTATTTGTATGCTATCTTACATCAACCTTTATCTTTACCCTTGGGAAAGATATTTAGAAAAAATATCTCAATCAATCTATATCAATACCATAATTAAAAAAAAAATTAATCTCTAATCTCAAAAATTATTTAAAAAAAAATACAATTCATAACACATAAGATTTTTTAAAAAGTTGTGCTCTTTAATCCCTACTCTCAAAAATATTTTGAAAAAATATAATTCCTAATGCCAAAACATTTTTTAAAAATACAATTCCTAATCCCAACAAATATTTTGAAAAAATTCAATTCCTAAACCCAAAATTAATTTTGAAAAAATTAAAATTAAAAAATTCAATTCCTAATTCCAAAAAATATTTAAAAAAATCTAATCTCTAATATCAAAAAATCTTGTTAAACATTTTTCAGTTAAAAACTTGCAGCTGATTAAAAAATAGCACTACTGCTGATAGACAGTGGTTTATTATTTGTATGCTAGCCTACATCAACCTTTACCCTTAGGAAATATATTTTGAAATAACACAATCTTTAATATCAAGAAATTTTTAAAAAATCCAATCTAATCCCTACTCTCAAAAAATATTTTGAAAAAATTGAATCCCTAATCCCAAAAAATATTTTGAAAAAAATCCATTCCCTAAGAGTAATACCAAAATTCTTTTTAGAAGCTCAATCCCTAATGCCAAAAAATATTTTTAAAAATCCAATTTCTAATATGTACCAAAAAATCTTTAAACATTTTTCAGTTGTAAGCTTGCAGCTAATTAAGCAATAGCACTATTATAGACTATTGTATGCTAGCCTACATCAATCTTTACTATAACCTAAGGAAAAAATATTTAAAAAAAATCCAATTCTTAATAACAAAAATTTAAAAAAAAATTTAATCTTAATTCAAAAAATATTTTAAAAAATCCAATCTGTAATATCAAGATTTTTTAAAGAACAATCTTCAATCCCTACTCTCAAAAATATTTTGAAAAACTTAATTCCTAATCCTTGTCAAAGATTGGATGATTACCCAGTCCTGCATTGTGGAATCAGAATCAACACGATTCTGAAAAAATTATAAACTTGTAGGTTAAGTAAATATCAAGGTTATTATAATTAGGTTAGTTGTCAAATTTCTGTGATTTAATTTATGGCAGTGAAGTCAAATTAATAATTATGAATTTATAATCTGTCTACGATTGCAAGATATCTGAGCAATCCATGAAGATGCAAGCAGGATATAAAACTGACATATGCATGCATGCTTAGTTAAGATTTTATTTAAGGTGTGGTCCGTAAGTCAACCAAGTTCACCAAAGTGGTTGGTGTTTGGTTTACTTATGGTTCATAACTGCATTTCTGATATCTGCTAGACTTATGGGATGGACGAGTAGGTCAAAGATGACATAGGTATAATTCTTGAAAGCAAAATATTGCATTTGAATGCAACTAAATGTAACTGTCAAAATAAAATTATCATAACCTCATTTCTTACCATAACAACCTATCTCGTGGAGCGCTCATCGTGGTATAATGTTCTGTAGTTTGTAGATGACAATCTCATTTTCTAGTTTCGGTTTTTTAGAGTTTATGGATCTATGAACTGGTAGTGGGTTCATGATTGGTTAGCCTATGAACTACACCTTCAGTAGTTTAATTAAATTAAGTTATTTAAATAATTTAATACAGTTTGTTGCTTAGCAGTTCCTAAGCAATATCTCAGATCTTTTGGTCATCATATTCCTCCGACTTTGTTGGAAATTGATTTTATTCTTCTTTAAAATTGACTAAGATAATAGTCAAGTTGCCTTTGAAATTATATTCATCTTTGTCTAATAGGCAGGTTGTAATGGATCCAGTTCATCACCGAGAAAGACAACTACCAAGAAACCATAACCAAGAAAACCAAAGCCGAGAATAACAATTACCGAGAATGCATCCATGCATTATGAAGTAATAATTATTTAACTAATTAATATTAGAATATTAACTCACTTGGAATAGCGTGTAGTCTCTCTCTCTCTCTCTCTCTCTCTCTCTCTCTCTCTCTCTCTCTCTCTCTCAGGCATCACGTTAACTATTGGAGTCTGTCCCTATTAGATCTATCAAACTTACTAACTTATAACCTAACCTTCGCTGCATAGCGTGGCCTTTATGCCGTTGGCTTTCTCTGTCCTTTCTCGCCCTATGTATTCTCCTCTGCCTCTTTAAATCTATCACAGTTACTAATTTTTAATTATTACTTCATGCATTCTCGGTAGTTTCCATTCTCGGCTTTGGTTTTCTCGGTTGTGGTTTCTTGGTTATGTTTTCTCGGAGATGACCGGATACGGGTAGTAATAAAAGCAGTAGTATTTTAAACCAGGTTCAAATTCGTAGGTAAAGATGGTTACTGTGTCATACTAATCAAAGGCTGCTAGACCTTGTGAGTTTTTAGATATCCATGACCAAGCACGGTTTGTTTGGGCTTCTTATAATCGTGAATGGATTATAAATGTTATGTTTTATGAAAAATGCTATGTTCCAATATCAAAAATATGAAATGTGTCTACTTAATATCCAGACCTGTTAAGTTTTGATTGTTAAACAATGATATAAATTACACTAACAATGATGGTTAATGTTTAAGAGCGTCGTTGACTTATCTAATCATTTAGAGTATTAAAACTTGAACTATAGTCTGACAATTAAATATGAAATTATAGATATCCAGATTCACTTCCTTATCACCCACAGCTAGCAGGTCAATCAAGGATAGTGCAACAATATTTTATGAAGAGTAACTACCCTAATTATATGAGTACAATTGCTATGTTCTTCGATCACACACTTGACTAATTTCTTCATTTAATTGTCAGACTTTTAACATCCATGTCTTATTATTTTGGTTTTAGTGGATTGATTTTGTTGTTATGATCTCTGCAACCATAGAAAGGCATTTTAGTTTTGTTTACATTAATTAATAATAAAAAACAGGGACTTAATGATATAAGGAATTGCTATTGTAAATAATAAAGCTTGCATATTAAGAAACAATTAATTACAGTTCTTGTTGAGAAAAACAGCATTTGTTATTATTAAAGTTTCCCCGAGAGTCTAATGGTTGGAGTCTGAAGAAAAATTTCCTGCTTGTAAGTTACTTCATAATGATTATGAAGAATCTCTTTTCTTGCACAATTTCTTTTTTAGTACTTGATTTACGAGACTTTGTACAGCCCGCATGCGGTGTTGCAAATGTGCACCAAACTAGCACTAGATTGCATTAAGTAATTTTGTATTATCAAAAACATACCGCTTATATAAAAGAGTGTACTACAATTCAATTGGTTATGTTTTTACTAGATTTAGATAGAAATAAATCAAGTTTCTAAGTGATTTAAAAGTGAAAGAATTATTAAGAAGAATGGATATAGTTAATTAAGAAGCAATGTTTTAGATATAAATCATTTCCTAAACAAACGAGAAAACAAAGGTCAAACACCTGTTTTATTTAAAATCAAGAATTAGAAGCATGCGAGTGGTGGTTTCAAAAGGTTTATGTGGTAGTCACAGCAATTGTAAGAAAACAAAGCCGTTTAAAAGAGTGCGGCAGTCAAATTTAGATGCGTGAATACATTTAACGACAAAAAGGAAAGTTAAGAAGCTTGAAAAAGCGATGCAAGAGATTTTGAATGAGATGAAGGAGTGACAGATTGAACTGCAAAACGAATTTTTTATTCATTTGTTCAATAGGGGTTGACTCTTTTTTCAGAACAAACACATATAAAGTATTTTTTATATTTGCGTGTCCTAATGGGTTCATTAGGGCACGCATTTTGCGTGTCCTAATGAAATTTTTTAGAATACTGTAAACAGTAACATTTTATTTTTTTATAGTTGATATCACTGTTAGACAGTTGTTCTTAGAATGTCAAACTTATCTTATTTACGCAGTGAACTCAACTGGAATGTAACGCTTGCAGGCCACATAAATGCGCCGAATAATAAATAGCCCTGTCAAGGGCGTAACGGTTTTTACTGTATTATTACCGAACTTAACGTAATAAAATTCAGTTTTATAAAATTATATATCTTTACCTTATAAGTTATAATATCCAAAAGATCCAATGAATAATTATTTTTGTTAACAAAAATCATTGTTTGCTGAAAATACTATTGAATTTATACCTCATTAATTTCTTTGACAAATAAGGTATTTATTCTATGAAATGAAATATAATTATTCTTATTTCATCCAAGTTTTTAATTCATTAAGTAGCAATTATTTATGTCACAAATATATTGGCATACATTCTACTTTTAATTTATAATACTTTTCAACAGTACGTATAATACACCTTGCAAATTTGTACGAGGTTCTGCTGCTTAGTAGCGGTCCGCGGACTTTGTGTACATGAGATAAGAATGAGAATTTCTACGTCGCGCGGATTAAGCGAGGTTATGTAAAAAACAATTCATAATTTCTAGTGTTGCCAACTGATATGCTACTTACCAAAATATCCCTAACAAATTTTGTTTAAAATTTTATTTAATAACAAATTAACAAAAATAGTATAAAGTATTCGTTTCATAAGACGTTTTGGCGAACTTGTCCTTTTTAGAAAACTAAACTCGGACGCGTGCGCTAAAAACGTGTCTTATGAAACTAATACTTTAATATACACATTTATGTATTGGTAGTTTGAAGCCACTTTTAATTTATTTTTATTCTTTTTGGTTTAAATACGGCAGCCATATTTGTTTCGTGGTGCAGAAAACTGCAAGAAACGTAGTTTTCTGTGTAAAAGAAAATCTTGATATCTTCAGAACAGTTGGTCGTAGAAAAGTTGTGGTAAAAACCATTGCATTGTTCACATTTCGAACTACATTTGTTGTTCGAAAGTAGTGGGAGATGGCCGGTTCTGGGACCACATCTCCACACCTCTAGCAGGCAACCATCTATACACGCTAACATATAGCTAATATACAGCTATCGTTCTCATACAGGGTGAGTCGAATTAAATGCGCGAATTAAATTGTAGTAAGGACATTATGTTAAATACTATCTCATACAGGGTGAGTCGAATTAAATGCGCGAATTAAATTAATTGATCTAATTAAATTAATTCACGGTATCAATTACATATCTCCTCTCTCATTTACATATATGATTTCTCATATGCATGGGCGAATTAAATTAATTGATCTAATTAAATTAATTCACGGTATCAATTACATATCTCCTCTCTCATTTACATATATGATTTCTCATATGCATGGGCGAATTAATTTAATTAGTTATTTGTCATCTAGGATTTCCCGCTGAAAGATTTGAATTCCTAGCGATGCTAATGCCATCTATCGGTGACGTCATATGATCGGTATAGTAGATTTCTATACGCCTGTAGATAGGCAACCTGATACACTTTTTTATAAAAATCAATGGAGCCAACAGGATTTGAACCGGGGACCGCTCGAATGGTAGCCAGCCAATGCATCCATTACACCACGAAGGTAATCTATTAAAGCACTGTAAACGGGTTATAAAAAAAAAAATAATGTTGACTAGCTATTGTTGTGTCGAATTGACGATTTGATTTGAAAATTTAATAATGTAATTTATCGTTTAGACTAACCCTTGCTTACTTCTATATATGTTTAATTAATATGTAATTAGTACATCAAAATATGTTCTTAATATGTTAATCAATTTCCTTATAAAATATAACTATATATCATTGAAATAAAACATTAAACAATTGCAGTCGTTTATCATAAACCTAGTGGTGAGTTTGTATTATTCGTATAGCGATATGGATATATTATTCAGATATGTCGTGTTATGTGTTTAAATTTCTCATATGCATGCGCGAATTAAATGATTGAAAACAATGCAGTGTTTGGTTTTCGGCAGACTAGTTTAGTATTTTCTTTACTTAAGAGCTAATATTTATTTTAATAACATTTTCATTTCAACCAAGATCTCAACCTAGAAAATTTTTTAAATAAACGCATTCAATTTACATAAGAATGTTTAAATAAGTATACTCTAAACAAAATTGAAAACATTTTATATTAATTACATGAATCTAATTACCCTAATTAAATTTATTTGTTCTAATAAAAACGCTTAACGTTATTATCAAAGGTCGAAATTAAAAAGGTCCCCCTATACACGGTCCAGCGTGCAATATTACCTCGTATACGGATCAAATCTACATATTACATTATGATTGATACAATCGTTCGGGAGGGATCATAACGATTTTATAATAAAGACATCTCATCTCTCTCTCTCTCATAAATTTATTTCAAAATAAATCTTATGTTGTCATTATACAATCAGATATACAAGCTGCCTCTAAACGCTTACTGTCAATCAACTGTCGGATTATCTCTATGGCATTTTGACCTGTTTAAATCCTAACGTCATAAACAACTTTCACTAATAAAAATAAATATTTTTATAATAATAATTAATTAACATATATTGATAATGAATTCGAATAAGTTCCTGAAACACTCTAATTAGAATACGACTAACAAGGCCCGCATTTAACCGCTATTTTTCCCCGTTTTAGGTTTAACTACATGTCGACACTCTAACTTTTGCAATATCTTATAGTAAAGAATATTATTCTCAATCAGGATGACTGTTCACATCGAGCATGTCATTTTCTATATCTCATCTGCATATAACTTTTGAACTACAGACATTCCTAAAATATAAATCTATTAGTCATATCATTTAAAATGTGTAACATAATTAACATTATGTTATCAGAACTTGGATCTATGAGGATTATCTCTACGCCAACAAGAAACCTCGAGTAAAATGTATTGTCTCATCCGAAGGCCGTCAACTATTTCTTATCATAACACCATTAAGTTCAAAACAATGCAAATATAATTACTTTCAATATAGTCACTTGTTTAGTATTACATATTTCTTCGGAATGAAGGCCGATTACATCCTTATCTCATTAGATTACTTCAACCCCCAGTATTATTATTAATGTTTGAATTACGTAATGAAATTCAATGTTTACAGTCTGAAGATGTAATCTTTTAATATTTAAAACTATAAACGTTTAAAATTCACACACTTTAAAATACGTTAATCTTTTCAATATGTGATAATAAAAACAACAGACAGCTGACATCACAATCAAGACGTCATGTTTTTACCTTACCGATCTCATTTTTCATATAAATTAATAGATATGATATCCATTATCTCAACAAAATCATTAGCAAAGACGTGTTTTACCGTGCCTGTTCATATCGAGCATTTCATTTACTATATCTCATCTGCATATAACATTTCAACTACAGACATTCCTAAAATATAAATCTATTAGTCATAACATTTATCCTTCTTAAATGATACAACATAGCATATGCAATTTTAGATTTGGATAATTATACATATACAGATTTATATCATATAATTAACATATCACATATGCAATTTATAGATTAAATAATCAAATAAATCCCTGAAAACACTCTAAATTGAACACGAATAAAGAGGCTTGCGTTTAACCGCTATTTTTCTCTTTTTAGATTTAAAAGTTATTAGATTAACTGAAAGAATATATTTTAAAATTGAAGGCTTATAATTATTGTTCATCAGCTGCTGCGACCTTCTGCTGGTTTTGCTACGAGATTTGAATCATTAATAACACCGAATGACAATAGTTGAAAGCGTTAGATTGAAAAAAGGGAGTTTTAAAAGAATAAAACCTTTTGAATGTTGCTGAATAATTATTCCTTGTTTAGGTCTGAACGAACCATACTACGTAGATGATGTATCAAACTTACCGGTACAAAGCACAGACGAGGTAGCATCACCCATGATTACAATCAAATACCCCGATGAATTAACAATGAGTTATTTAAGTTATGAACTATCAAATACTATTAGTCAAAACTGTCTGAACAACCACATTTACTATCAGCCAGTATGAAGTATGAATACGAAGGCGTATAAATTCGCATATAAACAGACATTAATCAATACAAATAATTTAAACGATCACAGATAAACACATACGTTTGCCTACTATAAATATATTCAAACTACTCATACATACTATAAACATGAGGAGCAGGACTATGAAACCATATAAACAGATATAAACATAGTAATCCATATGAATACATATAAATACATACATATAAACACGTAAGTACACATACTATAAAATAGTATATTTAACCGCATGCAATCATGTAAACGGATGCAAAGTATGAAAACGAAGATATACTAACACATACAAAACAGATATTATTATAAATAGCCCATAATAGAATAGAATAGAAGTTAAAACGGGTATTATTTACATTTACATTTACTGCGGTAGCAAAGCAAATTTGCTTTTAAATATATTTTAAATTGACATACATTATCAGAAAAAAATTTTAATATCGAGCAACCGCTAGTTGAAAAAACTAAGCAACAGTACAAGGACTACAGTAGTTCTGAAAAAATTTATAATTAAAAGAATTAGATTAGATGTCTAGGTCAATCAATCATTACTTCTCAATATTTTAAACTGAAAATTGGAATCATCTGAAACCGCATGAAATTTTAATTGTACGAATAACTCGTTCAACTATTGAAGTCTTAATCACGGAATACGTAGAGTAATGATTTATGTAGTATTCTTTCGTTAACTTTAACTCGATATATACAAATTCATATATGAGAGAAATGTTATATAAGTCAATACAGCCCTATAACTATCATTTATCGAGCTATACAAAGAGATTTATATCTACGCTAAACTAAAGATTAATAGAAGTAATGCATTCCTTATATCATAAGATAACGATAAAACACATGATTATTCTTAGACAAAGGTCTAATTTAGGTAGTCAAATTGTAGGTAATCAAATTGTAGGTACATATCATGATATGATATCATACAATTATATTCTAGTAAGAATTGTAATAAAGTCACTGATATAAATAACAACATTCTTTATCACGATCATCTATCATTATCATAATCATCTAATGTCATGCAGAGTCAGCATCTAGCTCCTAAGTTCGTATATGCGAGAATCGGTATTATATAACACACACATCAGTCTACATTCATCGTTCTAATATTGATAGGAACTTTCTAGAATCTATAAAGTTGTACTACATATATTCAACTAATTTGAATATACGATAACGGGTACTCATTATACTTCTATGCACACAATCGATGTATCAGTACACTCCAACCACGTGATCAAGATTGTAGTATTCAAATCAAGCTTCCTAGCCTCTATACAAGTATTCTAGAACACAGAGTATTCATCACTAAACGTTTATGAATAATAATAATTTGTAACCATTTTCGATACCTTCAAAATATAAGTCTATGACATATGTTTGTAATACGTCTTTATAACTTTGAAATACAGGGTAGTTACCCCTTGCAATATCTACAGTTACGAGAACCCTGAAGACTTAACTTAGAGAAATAAGTCAGATAAATATTTTACTTTTATTGAAACGATAACTTTGCATACTAATATATGAAAATAATATAATGTATATCGCCTGATAAATAAAATTGAAATTATTCTTATTCTTTTACAATGAAATTTGTTTTGAAAAACACGATGAAGCGTTATGTATATTAATGCAGGAGTTCTGTTAAAGGCATTCGTTATTTAGAGATTCGCTTATAAGTATACTATCTATTTAGCTGATTCAATAAAAATCTCGTTATTTTTAAAAATTCCTAACAAGGGTTCAAGGTTCTTTGTCTGTTTTAGAATATTCAAAGACCAATATATGTATAAATTATCGTGAGACTCCTGCTGTATATAAAACGCCATATATAAAATTAGAAATAAAAATTTATCCTGTGTATTGGTGAATACTCAAATATTCACGGAAATATAACAATCGGTACATATGACGATACTAATCAGTCTGACGTGGAATATATATATTTTATATTATACAAACGGAGAGAAAAGAATAGGTACAATCGGATTATGATCATAACAGGCTCACAATGATTATTATAAACATCTTAACAGAATAAAAAGGGCGATATGAATATAACTTATAGGATTTAATCAAACTAGAAAAATATCGATATATATCCTGCGTTGAGAAAGTAATTATACTATACAAGCATCCAGTATGTAAAGTAAAAGGAATTAGACTCAACTATGATGTACTGAAACTCATCAACAATCATCTTTTATCCCGATGACGTTATAGGGTGACATTATGAAGTCGTACTAATATATGAAAATAATGTACTGTCTGATAAATAAAATTATTCTTTTACAGTGAAGAGTGTTTTGGGGAAAACCTTAATGTAGCTGCTGAGCTCTGCTAGCCAGCTTCACTTATAAGTTCACATCACTTAACTGATTCAATAAAAAATTTCGATATTTAAAAATTCCTAACATGGATAGCTTTATCTGTTTTAGAATATTCAAAGGCAGTATATGACAATAAATTATCGTGAGACTCCTGATCTATACAAAACGCCTTATATAAATTAGAGATAAAAAATTAAACCTATGATATATGGTGAAAATGTAAATATTCAACAATTCTAACCCCAATTCTTCTACTTTTCTAGACGTAATGTAATTTTGAACTGATTTCTAACCTTTTTCGTTATATCTACTACCCTTGTAAACGATTTCTACATATGCCTTCTTACTGTATATAATTTTGCCCCATGTAGATATTCGTCGTATCTATAGTAAACGCATATTTTAACGTTATTTTACAATATATCATCCATTTTCAATGGTTTCGAAATACGCAGATATGTAATAATATACTATATACTCTTGTAGGATATTCATCGTTGAATATAGTAAACTTGTATGATTAATATTAATTTGTAATTATTTTCAGCACCTTCGAAATATATATATCTTTAACATATGTTATATGTTTTGTAATACATCTTTATAACTTTGAAACTCTACGTGATTTTCTCTTACAATATCTATAGTTATGAGAACCTCGAAGACTTAACCTGGAGAAATAAAACAGATAAATATTTTACTTTTATTGAAACTAGTTAACTTATATTCTAACATACATATTCGAAACTAGACAACTTATATTCTAACATACAAATGTACAACAACAAAATAGAAAAGTATACTTGAGGGTAACATTTTGTATAGCCATAATCTTTTATTCTATAATACCTTCTTCTTCAAGCTCAGAAATCATTGAAATAATCTCATCATAGTTTTCTAAACTACTGCTACCCCTCTGTTTTAAGGTATACAGTAGACGAAGCCTGTCGACAAATTGATTCCAATACGGCGTTTTGTTTTTTAGAATTTGAAATTGGTAGCTTGAGGTTAGAGCCTGCGAATACATTTTTAGGACAGAACGTAGGGAGCTGAGTAAGTACAAAACAACATACTTTTATACAAGAACGTTTATTGATACGAATAGCTTCGACATTACTTAAAACATAATACATAACTTATATATAATATCTATTAAAATAGTACATTTCGTATACACTAATAATGATACTACATACCCGACTATAAAGTAAACATGGTAAGTATAACAGCAGTTTAAAAGAATAGATAGTAAATATAACTATATCTAATTATTTTGTACTGATATAAAAATCCGCGGATCGACTGATGTTGCGTCTAGTCCTGTTTAATTAAGGGTGACGGTCTAAGCTAATGTCATACAAAACATGCAAAAGTTTGATAAAATACATGACTGCATGCTCATTTTATGTCAGCACTTGATAAAAATAATTGTAGTACATTTGTATATATTCTTTCACTCTGCAGGAAGTCTTTTAAATAGATGAAATATATAATTTTGTATTTAGTAAATTATAAGGTTAGTGCGAGAGATTAACGATCCCTGACCGAAGGGTTAAGGGCTAAGGTTAAGGGTTAAGGTTGAAGCATGAAGGGTTAAGGGTGAAGGGAGAAGGGAGAAGGGAGAAGGGAGAAGGGTGAAGGGAGAAGGGTGAAGGGAGAAGGGTGAAGGGAGAAGGGTGAGGTTTCGTCGTGATAGAGCAGAAGCAGAACATATTTATCGTGATACTCATAAACAGGTTATATCTACTCTGGAAACTATTGTCGAATCAGTTAGCAGTTTAAAAGAATAGATAGTAAATATAACTATATCTAATTATTTTATAAAATACTATGTTAACTAAGAGATTATATACAGAATATACACGCCTGTATTCGACCTCTAGAGGGTTCATAAGACTAGACTAGACCAGACCAGACTAGACCAGACCAGACCAGACCAGACCAGACCAGACCATAACAGACCAGACTAGAATAGAGTATAGATGATAGACTGTAAAATCATGAACAATTATACCACCTGTAATATAATAGAGCTTACTTCATATTTTAAAATTAGTGGCTGAATCTAATTATTACAGAAATTCAATTGTAGAAACTGAAGATGTAATCTTTAAAACATTTAAAGTTAGAAGTTTTTAGTAGTCAGATTAGATTAATAGAGGGTGTTATAATCAAATCGTTTTTAGAAACTATTTGTTTTGTAAGATTGGCGCCGTAAGAAAAACAACATAGCTGTAGTCTTGATTTTGAAATTGAGATAGCTCGGGACAAAACGATGAATACAAAGTTTAGAAGTTTATTTCAAAATTCTGCGATAAAAAACATTAATTCTTCTTTACTTTACTTTAAAACCCAAAATTGCATGATAAATCAATATAATATTAATATAAATAATTAAATTAAATGAAGTAATCTAGGTTAGACCCCCAAAAATTATATTAAGGTTATAGATTTTAGACTCCGGTTGTTGCAAAGATTCAAGAACCTCTATTAAGATTAGTTCATAAAACATTTATTAGGTTAGAGCATGTAGCTACTTACAAAAAAAAAATCTCTATTAAGATTACTTCATAAAATATTTATTAGGTTAGACCATTGTAGCTACTTACAAAATCGTCATTACCATTCGAAAAACTTACATATAATATTAGTTGGGTTACAGTCTACGAATATATTTTAGGTTAGATTTAGATCGCGCGCGATCTAAATCTAACCTAAAATATATTCGTAGACTGTAACCCAACTAATATTATATGTAAGTTTTTCGAATGGTAATGACGATTTTGTAAGTAGCTACAATGGTCTAACCTAATAAATATTTTATGAAGTAATCTTAATAGAGATTTTTTTTTTGTAAGTAGCTACATGCTCTAACCTAATAAATGTTTTATGAACTAATCTTAATAGAGGTTCTTGAATCTTTGCAACAACCGGAGTCTAAAATCTATAACCTTAATATAATTTTTGGGGGTCTAACCTAGATTACTTCATTTAATTTAATTATTTATATTAATATTATATTGATTTATCATGCAATTTTGGGTTTTAAAGTAAAGTAAAGAAGAATTAATGTTTTTTATCGCAGAATTTTGAAATAAACTTCTAAACTTTGTATTCATCGTTTTGTCCCGAGCTATCTCAATTTCAAAATCAAGACTACAGCTATGTTGTTTTTCTTACGGCGCCAATCTTACAAAACAAATAGTTTCTAAAAACGATTTGATTATAACACCCTCTATTAATCTAATCTGACTACTAAAAACTTCTAACTTTAAATGTTTTAAAGATTACATCTTCAGTTTCTACAATTGAATTTCTGTAATAATTAGATTCAGCCACTAATTTTAAAATATGAAGTAAGCTCTATTATATTACAGGTGGTATAATTGTTCATGATTTTACAGTCTATCATCTATACTCTATTCTAGTCTGGTCTGTTATGGTCTGGTCTGGTCTGGTCTGGTCTGGTCTGGTCTAGTCTGGTCTGGTCTAGTCTAGTCTTATGAACCCTCTAGAGGTCGAATACAGGCGTGTATATTCTGTATATAATCTCTTAGTTAACATAGTATTTTATAAAATAATTAGATATAGTTATATTTACTATCTATTCTTTTAAACTGCTAACTGATTCGACAATAGTTTCCAGAGTAGATATAACCTGTTTATGAGTATCACGATAAATATGTTCTGCTTCTGCTCTATCACGACGAAACCTCACCCTTCTCCCTTCACCCTTCACCCTTCTCCCTTCACCCTTCTCCCTTCACCCTTCTCCCTTCACCCTTCTCCCTTCTCCCTTCTCCCTTCACCCTTAACCCTTCATGCTTCAACCTTAACCCTTAACCTTAGCCCTTAACCCTTCGGTCAGGGATCGTTAATCTCTCGCACTAACCTTATAATTTACTAAATACAAAATTATATATTTCATCTATTTAAAAGACTTCCTGCAGAGTGAAAGAATATATACAAATGTACTACAATTATTTTTATCAAGTGCTGACATAAAATGAGCATGCAGTCATGTATTTTATCAAACTTTTGCATGTTTTGTATGACATTAGCTTAGACCGTCACCCTTAATTAAACAGGACTAGACGCAACATCAGTCGATCCGCGGATTTTTATATCAGTACAAAATAATTAGATATAGTTATATTTACTATCTATTCTTTTAAACTGCTGTTATACTTACCATGTTTACTTTATAGTCGGGTATGTAGTATCATTATTAGTGTATACGAAATGTACTATTTTAATAGATATTATATATAAGTTATGTATTATGTTTTAAGTAATGTCGAAGCTATTCGTATCAATAAACGTTCTTGTATAAAAGTATGTTGTTTTGTACTTACTCAGCTCCCTACGTTCTGTCCTAAAAATGTATTCGCAGGCTCTAACCTCAAGCTACCAATTTCAAATTCTAAAAAACAAAACGCCGTATTGGAATCAATTTGTCGACAGGCTTCGTCTACTGTATACCTTAAAACAGAGGGGTAGCAGTAGTTTAGAAAACTATGATGAGATTATTTCAATGATTTCTGAGCTTGAAGAAGAAGGTATTATAGAATAAAAGATTATGGCTATACAAAATGTTACCCTCAAGTATACTTTTCTATTTTGTTGTTGTACATTTGTATGTTAGAATATAAGTTGTCTAGTTTCGAATATGTATGTTAGAATATAAGTTAACTAGTTTCAATAAAAGTAAAATATTTATCTGTTTTATTTCTCCAGGTTAAGTCTTCGAGGTTCTCATAACTATAGATATTGTAAGAGAAAATCACGTAGAGTTTCAAAGTTATAAAGATGTATTACAAAACATATAACATATGTTAAAGATATATATATTTCGAAGGTGCTGAAAATAATTACAAATTAATATTAATCATACAAGTTTACTATATTCAACGATGAATATCCTACAAGAGTATATAGTATATTATTACATATCTGCGTATTTCGAAACCATTGAAAATGGATGATATATTGTAAAATAACGTTAAAATATGCGTTTACTATAGATACGACGAATATCTACATGGGGCAAAATTATATACAGTAAGAAGGCATATGTAGAAATCGTTTACAAGGGTAGTAGATATAACGAAAAAGGTTAGAAATCAGTTCAAAATTACATTACGTCTAGAAAAGTAGAAGAATTGGGGTTAGAATTGTTGAATATTTACATTTTCACCATATATCATAGGTTTAATTTTTTATCTCTAATTTATATAAGGCGTTTTGTATAGATCAGGAGTCTCACGATAATTTATTGTCATATACTGCCTTTGAATATTCTAAAACAGATAAAGCTATCCATGTTAGGAATTTTTAAATATCGAAATTTTTTATTGAATCAGTTAAGTGATGTGAACTTATAAGTGAAGCTGGCTAGCAGAGCTCAGCAGCTACATTAAGGTTTTCCCCAAAACACTCTTCACTGTAAAAGAATAATTTTATTTATCAGACAGTACATTATTTTCATATATTAGTACGACTTCATAATGTCACCCTATAACGTCATCGGGATAAAAGATGATTGTTGATGAGTTTCAGTACATCATAGTTGAGTCTAATTCCTTTTACTTTACATACTGGATGCTTGTATAGTATAATTACTTTCTCAACGCAGGATATATATCGATATTTTTCTAGTTTGATTAAATCCTATAAGTTATATTCATATCGCCCTTTTTATTCTGTTAAGATGTTTATAATAATCATTGTGAGCCTGTTATGATCATAATCCGATTGTACCTATTCTTTTCTCTCCGTTTGTATAATATAAAATATATATATTCCACGTCAGACTGATTAGTATCGTCATATGTACCGATTGTTATATTTCCGTGAATATTTGAGTATTCACCAATACACAGGATAAATTTTTATTTCTAATTTTATATATGGCGTTTTATATACAGCAGGAGTCTCACGATAATTTATACATATATTGGTCTTTGAATATTCTAAAACAGACAAAGAACCTTGAACCCTTGTTAGGAATTTTTAAAAATAACGAGATTTTTATTGAATCAGCTAAATAGATAGTATACTTATAAGCGAATCTCTAAATAACGAATGCCTTTAACAGAACTCCTGCATTAATATACATAACGCTTCATCGTGTTTTTCAAAACAAATTTCATTGTAAAAGAATAAGAATAATTTCAATTTTATTTATCAGGCGATATACATTATATTATTTTCATATATTAGTATGCAAAGTTATCGTTTCAATAAAAGTAAAATATTTATCTGACTTATTTCTCTAAGTTAAGTCTTCAGGGTTCTCGTAACTGTAGATATTGCAAGGGGTAACTACCCTGTATTTCAAAGTTATAAAGACGTATTACAAACATATGTCATAGACTTATATTTTGAAGGTATCGAAAATGGTTACAAATTATTATTATTCATAAACGTTTAGTGATGAATACTCTGTGTTCTAGAATACTTGTATAGAGGCTAGGAAGCTTGATTTGAATACTACAATCTTGATCACGTGGTTGGAGTGTACTGATACATCGATTGTGTGCATAGAAGTATAATGAGTACCCGTTATCGTATATTCAAATTAGTTGAATATATGTAGTACAACTTTATAGATTCTAGAAAGTTCCTATCAATATTAGAACGATGAATGTAGACTGATGTGTGTGTTATATAATACCGATTCTCGCATATACGAACTTAGGAGCTAGATGCTGACTCTGCATGACATTAGATGATTATGATAATGATAGATGATCGTGATAAAGAATGTTGTTATTTATATCAGTGACTTTATTACAATTCTTACTAGAATATAATTGTATGATATCATATCATGATATGTACCTACAATTTGATTACCTACAATTTGACTACCTAAATTAGACCTTTGTCTAAGAATAATCATGTGTTTTATCGTTATCTTATGATATAAGGAATGCATTACTTCTATTAATCTTTAGTTTAGCGTAGATATAAATCTCTTTGTATAGCTCGATAAATGATAGTTATAGGGCTGTATTGACTTATATAACATTTCTCTCATATATGAATTTGTATATATCGAGTTAAAGTTAACGAAAGAATACTACATAAATCATTACTCTACGTATTCCGTGATTAAGACTTCAATAGTTGAACGAGTTATTCGTACAATTAAAATTTCATGCGGTTTCAGATGATTCCAATTTTCAGTTTAAAATATTGAGAAGTAATGATTGATTGACCTAGACATCTAATCTAATTCTTTTAATTATAAATTTTTTCAGAACTACTGTAGTCCTTGTACTGTTGCTTAGTTTTTTCAACTAGCGGTTGCTCGATATTAAAATTCTTTTCTGATAATGTATGTCAATTTAAAATATATTTAAAAGCAAATTTGCTTTGCTACCGCAGTAAATGTAAATGTAAATAATACCCGTTTTAACTTCTATTCTATTCTATTATGGGCTATTTATAATAATATCTGTTTTGTATGTGTTAGTATATCTTCGTTTTCATACTTTGCATCCGTTTACATGATTGCATGCGGTTAAATATACTATTTTATAGTATGTGTACTTACGTGTTTATATGTATGTATTTATATGTATTCATATGGATTACTATGTTTATATCTGTTTATATGGTTTCATAGTCCTGCTCCTCATGTTTATAGTATGTATGAGTAGTTTGAATATATTTATAGTAGGCAAACGTATGTGTTTATCTGTGATCGTTTAAATTATTTGTATTGATTAATGTCTGTTTATATGCGAATTTATACGCCTTCGTATTCATACTTCATACTGGCTGATAGTAAATGTGGTTGTTCAGACAGTTTTGACTAATAGTATTTGATAGTTCATAACTTAAATAACTCATTGTTAATTCATCGGGGTATTTGATTGTAATCATGGGTGATGCTACCTCGTCTGTGCTTTGTACCGGTAAGTTTGATACATCATCTACGTAGTATGGTTCGTTCAGACCTAAACAAGGAATAATTATTCAGCAACATTCAAAAGGTTTTATTCTTTTAAAACTCCCTTTTTTCAATCTAACGCTTTCAACTATTGTCATTCGGTGTTATTAATGATTCAAATCTCGTAGCAAAACCAGCAGAAGGTCGCAGCAGCTGATGAACAATAATTATAAGCCTTCAATTTTAAAATATATTCTTTCAGTTAATCTAATAACTTTTAAATCTAAAAAGAGAAAAATAGCGGTTAAACGCAAGCCTCTTTATTCGTGTTCAATTTAGAGTGTTTTCAGGGATTTATTTGATTATTTAATCTATAAATTGCATATGTGATATGTTAATTATATGATATAAATCTGTATATGTATAATTATCCAAATCTAAAATTGCATATGCTATGTTGTATCATTTAAGAAGGATAAATGTTATGACTAATAGATTTATATTTTAGGAATGTCT
This sequence comes from Agrypnus murinus, assembly GCA_929113105.1. Taxonomy (NCBI): domain Eukaryota; kingdom Metazoa; phylum Arthropoda; class Insecta; order Coleoptera; family Elateridae; genus Agrypnus; species Agrypnus murinus. Next base: position 86,855,723 of record OV816027.1, on the reverse strand, counting down.
GTAGTTGAAATGTTATATGCAGATGAGATATAGTAAATGAAATGCTCGATATGAACAGGCACGGTAAAACACGTCTTTGCTAATGATTTTGTTGAGATAATGGATATCATGTCTATTAATTTATATGAAAAATGAGATCGGTAAGGTAAAAACATGACGTCTTGATTGTGATGTCAGCTGTCTGTTGTTTTTATTATCACATATTGAAAAGATTAACGTATTTTAAAGTGTGTGAATTTTAAACGTTTATAGTTTTAAATATTAAAAGATTACATCTTCAGACTGTAAACATTGAATTTCATTACGTAATTCAAACATTAATAATAATACTGGGGGTTGAAGTAATCTAATGAGATAAGGATGTAATCGGCCTTCATTCCGAAGAAATATGTAATACTAAACAAGTGACTATATTGAAAGTAATTATATTTGCATTGTTTTGAACTTAATGGTGTTATGATAAGAAATAGTTGACGGCCTTCGGATGAGACAATACATTTTACTCGAGGTTTCTTGTTGGCGTAGAGATAATCCTCATAGATCCAAGTTCTGATAACATAATGTTAATTATGTTACACATTTTAAATGATATGACTAATAGATTTATATTTTAGGAATGTCTGTAGTTCAAAAGTTATATGCAGATGAGATATAGAAAATGACATGCTCGATGTGAACAGTCATCCTGATTGAGAATAATATTCTTTACTATAAGATATTGCAAAAGTTAGAGTGTCGACATGTAGTTAAACCTAAAACGGGGAAAAATAGCGGTTAAATGCGGGCCTTGTTAGTCGTATTCTAATTAGAGTGTTTCAGGAACTTATTCGAATTCATTATCAATATATGTTAATTAATTATTATTATAAAAATATTTATTTTTATTAGTGAAAGTTGTTTATGACGTTAGGATTTAAACAGGTCAAAATGCCATAGAGATAATCCGACAGTTGATTGACAGTAAGCGTTTAGAGGCAGCTTGTATATCTGATTGTATAATGACAACATAAGATTTATTTTGAAATAAATTTATGAGAGAGAGAGAGATGAGATGTCTTTATTATAAAATCGTTATGATCCCTCCCGAACGATTGTATCAATCATAATGTAATATGTAGATTTGATCCGTATACGAGGTAATATTGCACGCTGGACCGTGTATAGGGGGACCTTTTTAATTTCGACCTTTGATAATAACGTTAAGCGTTTTTATTAGAACAAATAAATTTAATTAGGGTAATTAGATTCATGTAATTAATATAAAATGTTTTCAATTTTGTTTAGAGTATACTTATTTAAACATTCTTATGTAAATTGAATGCGTTTATTTAAAAAATTTTCTAGGTTGAGATCTTGGTTGAAATGAAAATGTTATTAAAATAAATATTAGCTCTTAAGTAAAGAAAATACTAAACTAGTCTGCCGAAAACCAAACACTGCATTGTTTTCAATCATTTAATTCGCGCATGCATATGAGAAATTTAAACACATAACACGACATATCTGAATAATATATCCATATCGCTATACGAATAATACAAACTCACCACTAGGTTTATGATAAACGACTGCAATTGTTTAATGTTTTATTTCAATGATATATAGTTATATTTTATAAGGAAATTGATTAACATATTAAGAACATATTTTGATGTACTAATTACATATTAATTAAACATATATAGAAGTAAGCAAGGGTTAGTCTAAACGATAAATTACATTATTAAATTTTCAAATCAAATCGTCAATTCGACACAACAATAGCTAGTCAACATTATTTTTTTTTTATAACCCGTTTACAGTGCTTTAATAGATTACCTTCGTGGTGTAATGGATGCATTGGCTGGCTACCATTCGAGCGGTCCCCGGTTCAAATCCTGTTGGCTCCATTGATTTTTATAAAAAAGTGTATCAGGTTGCCTATCTACAGGCGTATAGAAATCTACTATACCGATCATATGACGTCACCGATAGATGGCATTAGCATCGCTAGGAATTCAAATCTTTCAGCGGGAAATCCTAGATGACAAATAACTAATTAAATTAATTCGCCCATGCATATGAGAAATCATATATGTAAATGAGAGAGGAGATATGTAATTGATACCGTGAATTAATTTAATTAGATCAATTAATTTAATTCGCCCATGCATATGAGAAATCATATATGTAAATGAGAGAGGAGATATGTAATTGATACCGTGAATTAATTTAATTAGATCAATTAATTTAATTCGCGCATTTAATTCGACTCACCCTGTATGAGATAGTATTTAACATAATGTCCTTACTACAATTTAATTCGCGCATTTAATTCGACTCACCCTGTATGAGAACGATAGCTGTATATTAGCTATATGTTAGCGTGTATAGATGGTTGCCTGCTAGAGGTGTGGAGATGTGGTCCCAGAACCGGCCATCTCCCACTACTTTCGAAACATAAATTTTATAAGCTGCTTCCTTATGGGCGCAAATTAGGTCCGAAGTTTAACGCTTTTCTTGCAAAATTTCGGCTTTTTAGAGTGTCATATTTCCAGACAACGGCGAAGTATTAGCGTTCATTCGTTTTAAAAAAGTACACAGTTAAGGATAGTTTATGTTTAAAATATTTCAGATCTGATACTTCATTATTTTGGTATTTATGGGCTCTTGAAATTCTCGTTTTCTTCATTTTTGAGCAACTTTGGACCTCAACATCTCTTATGGTCATGGATGGATTTTTTTTTACGTTACGTGCATATGAAGCAGCATATGATGGCAAACTGTGGTAAAAATTTTAACTTTGTTATTATCGTGAGGACAGAGTTATGCTCAGTTGAAAACTGTAAATGTATACCATTTCCATTAGTATTACTGAGTAAATGTACTTTATTCTGGTGCTAATATTGGTTTGGGAAAGTAAAATTATTATTATTACTATCATTATACAAGGTGTATTATTGGTTTTGTAACATAAGGAAATAGCATGTAAAAACACAATTTCTCAAATATTGGCTGCCCTAATTATTTTGGAGAAAAAGTTACTGTAGCAAAATTGTAGACCTTATTGAATACTGTTCAATCCACCTTCACTTTAGCATCTGTGTTAAATAGTTTCCAAGATATAAGTGATTTTCTGATATAGTAAATTAACATTATAAATGGGAAATTCGCTAATAGCAATTGCCACGTTATATTTAGACCTTAAGTGTAAATGCAAGAATTATTAAGCAGAGTTTCATGAAGCAAAATAACTCGTCAGTATGTTACAATTGCTACCGGTGTGGAAGAAATATTACATGAGAATTCTCCAAGAAATCTATTTTTATAAAATCTTATTAGCCATGACAATATAGCTGTCAGATTAATCTCAAAAATCACATAGAGGTTATGTCATGCTTTTGTATTATGAACATATTTTATAAATTGATTCTCGTTTTTGCTTTTTTTATTGTTTGTTGTTTAATTTTGTTAAATTACTATAATCGTTAAATAATATAAATGATGTAACCCCATAATAAGATAAACATGTTTTTTTCTTATATTAATATCATTCTTATAATACGTTTTAAATTTATCACGACCTTCTAGATTTCACGAGACGAAGTCTCTTATCCGGCCTGCGCACTCCATTAGTTCAAGTGTTTCTCCGCTGGCGCCACCAAACACGAAAATGCGGAAACGGATATATAACACGTAAACGCCAATTTTAAACTACGCTAATTTCGCGCGCTTTTATACTTTTTGTCGGTTTTGCGCGTATCGTCAATAAATTATATTTTCCTAATCTTTTAAGGCAGTTTTCTTTATTTTTTCATATAATTACGTTATTTCCTTATTTATTTAAATTTTCGTAGTTTTGTTGCTGTTTTTTCGTTCACTTTAGTAATGGCAAACACTAGCAGAAAAAAGTATAACTGCCGCAATGCAATGTGTAATAGTACTGATCCTACAATATCATTTCATGAGTTTTCTTCAAATTATACCTACCTTACGAGAAAAATGGTTTCAAATCTTACGTTGGGGTTATGGACACCAACACTCAACAGCAAAACAATATATACTTCTTTATTTCGACAGATCAACAATTACAGATACCTGAAAGAGTCAATTTCTACATCGAACGTCCTAAAAATATAACAGAATTAATAAAAGAACTCCAAACCTTATCTATGCATCTCGATTGCGAATTCTTTCAGCATCTGTAACCCTTCTGGCAGGATACATTGCAAAAAACTGAAGAAAGGATTGAATGTCAATAGCCTATTAGATTCTCTGTTAGCTGCCTCGTGTTCAAATTCACTGATAGCATTTGTAAATCTTCAAAACAGAGGTGCCTTAAAATACTCCACTAGAAGATTTACACTTTTAATCAACCAAATAATCGAACTTGTAATACATATTGTAGAACATTTATCTGGAGAATGTAATCAGTCTAATATTCTAACATCACTAGGTATTTCTAACTCCAATTGCTTTTTCACAGTTTTTGGTTTGCCACGACCACAAGCAGGAACTTAGTAATATAATTCTTTAAAAATTGCTAAAACCTTGTTTGGCAAACAGAAACATTGCAAAAACGTGAACAGATAATGTACTTACTGCTCACTATCTCAATATCCTAAATCCAGCTCACGGGAAGTTATAAAATTGTAATTTCAATAATATTATTGAACTTGTAAAATAATTTTAATAACATAATTAATTTAATTATATGAATTTATTTAATTAATTCGCAAAATATCTACGTAAACATGCAATGCTTGACATTTGTAAGGGTTATCTAACCTATATATCTTCAAGTGACAAATAAACATCAGCGTGTCAGCTAGCGCCAAAACGGCGAAATTTTGCGTTTTCTCAGAAACAAAGTTTATATGGGAAATCGTAAAAGTGCCCAGGCCGGATAAGAGACTTCGTCTCGTGAAATCTAGAAGGTCGTGAAATTTATAATACAAAAGCATGACATAACCTCTATGTGATTCTTGAGATTAATTTGACAACTATTGTCATGGCTAATAAGATTTTATAAAAATAAATTCCTTTGAGAAATCTTATCTATTTCTTCCACACCGGTAGCAATTGTAACATTCTAATGAGTGATTTTGCCCCATGAAACTGTGCTAAATAATTCTTGCATTTATACCTAATGTCTAAATCTAACGCGGTAATTGCTATTAGTGAATTTCCGATTTACAATGTTAATTTCCTATATCAGAAAATCATTTATATCTTGGAAACTATTTAACACAGATGCTAAAGTGAAGGTGTTTTGAACAGTATGCAATAAGGTCTACAATTTTGCTACAGTAACTTTTTCTCCAAAATAATTAGGGGTGCCAATATTTGAGAAATTGTGTTTTTACATGCTATTTCCCTATGTTACGAAACCGATAATACACCCTGTATAGTTATATGCTGTTGATAAAAGTCCTTGTAGTGATAACTATAGTTATTTATTATACAAGACGATAAAATTTTACTTTATCTTCGAGAGCGTTTTTTAGCGTCGAGACGTCAGTCGAGACGCTAATTACGCTCAAGAAGATAATGTGATTTTATCGTCGTGTGTAATACAACATTTTTTTCTATAGCAGGACTTCAAGTTCAAGGGAAAAATAACATTTCAAAGAAAATTACAATTTTTGTCACAAAAATCGCAATTGTGTTGCTCCGTTACTATGGATTACTTTGTCAACAAATTTTTCATTCTGCTTTTTGCGTTTTGTACGAAATGTACGGCAAAGATTTAAAAGAAGAGGAAGAAGAAGAAAAACTGCCTTCCGACATCGAAGATGCGGTGTTGGAGGCGGAAAGCTCATTGTTGCCTGAAAAATCTAGGAAGATGTATGAGAAGGAATACCAGTCCTTTAAAAAGTGGAAAAGCATCAAGAATATCAATAGTGTGAGTGAAAAAGTGCTTATGGCGTATTTTTCTGAAAAGGCAAAGAAAATGAAGCCATCGTCACTATGGTCGTATTATTCGATGCTGAAGCGTACGTTGTTGGTGAATGAAAATTGTGACATTTCCAAGTAAGTAATGCTTTCGAATGTAATACCATATGATATCATAAAATCTGTACAGATTCGGCAAGTTAACTACTTTACTGAAAAACCTGAGTGGTGGGTACAAAGCTAAAAAGTCCAAAATCTTGGAGCCAGATGACATTATTAAATTTCTGACAGAAGCTCCGGATGACGTTTATTTGTTCATGAAGGTTAGAGTTTTATAATAATAATTATTATTGCTGGTCTATATTTGTGTTTGGAATTGCAGGTTATTGCTGTTTTTGGTGTGCATGGAGCGACTAGGTCCGATGAATTGCACAAGTTAGAAGTGTCAAATGTGGACGACAGAACATCGGTGATAGTCGTTTCATTACTTGATACTAAAACTAAGCAGGATAGGTCTTTTTGTATTACTGACAAAGAATGTGGAGTGAGTTTCTTGGAAATTGTGAGAAAGTACATAGCCTTGCGACCCAAAAACGTACCTCACAATAAGTTTTTTGTCAACTACCGACAGAAAAAGTGCACTACGCAACCGGTGGGGATCAACACCATATATAAGATCCCCAAGAACATTGCGGATTTCCTGAAGCTACCAAATTCAGAAATGTACACGGGGCATTGTTTCCGTCGTTCTGCAGCCACCATGTTGGCAAACTCTGGTGCTGATCTGGTTACACTGAAACGGTTGGGTGGGTGGAAATCGTCATCCGTTGCAGAGACATATATTGAAGAGTCGGTAGGCAGTAAGATTGCTGTATCCAAGCGTATACTTGGTGGACCAGAAAATACATCCAGTACCGCTGTACAATTGTCAAAGCAAACAATTACAAGTTGTGCTGTTCCAAAAATAGATGTTTCTAATAATGTTAATTGTACAATTAAAGTTATTGTTAATAAACCTTCGAATTAATATTAATTCGAAGTTAATAACCCTTCAAATTGATATTAATTCGAAGGGTTATTAACAATAACTTCAATAATTGTACAATTAACATTATTAGAAACATCTATTTTTGGAACATATTTGAAATGTGTGTAAATCAATTGAATAAAAAAAAGTTAAAACATTTTATCTACCCTTGCTGTTAAAGTGTTACTTTATCTACCCTTGCGGTTAAAGTGCAACTTTATCTACTCAAAAAAGTTGATAAAGAAGTAGTTTAACATCTGCTATAGAAAAAAAGTTATTAATATAACAAGGGTGCTTTTTCTTTGTATTTTCTTCCGTGTCCGATTTCCCTCTCAATCTGTATAAATTGAATGTCGGCTAACATAAGCATAACTCTGTTCTCAATCTAATAAGGATTATTCCATGCGAAATCGATCACTAAAATGGGTCGGTCTTACGGATTTCAATGAAAATCAATTATGAGGTAGTAATTAACCAAAGAACATAACTTTCATTCATCAACTTGCTAGATTACTCAGAACTTCGGAAATATTTAAACTGAAAAAATTATCAAAACTGCTTGCACGTCTTTAAAGAAATATAAATATCTCGAAAAGTATTTATCCTAGAACAAATATTTTTTTATATATTGCTCACAAGAAGACGGGCTTTTTGGAGGACATAATAATTTTTGATTAGCAAACGTATTTTTATTTTTTTGTAAACGAAATATTTTAAAAATGCAGAAATATCGGTGTGGTCACATTTTTAAAAATCTGAAAAAAATTGTACAGATTCTTTGAACTTTTCTGTATTTAAATACAAAATGGCAAACTGGACGTTTTAATAGTTTTAGCAGGACAAATTTTCAAAGACCGCGTTACAGGCAGCCGGCGCAGCATTGTTCATGGCCAGCCGGCGCAACCCGCATTCGCTACCTTCTAATATGTAATAATACGGTCCATATTACCAGCGGACCGTCTTAACTAATGTACATAAGATAAATGTATATCTGTGTGGATATGATTATACCTACTGATTAGTTAATTACTTATATATTTAAATCGATTTCTTCGGGTGTGTTACATAAAGCATTTTTCTTGCAGCAGTCAAAGACGCTAAAATATATTGCAATAGCTTAAATAACATTTTTGTTTACACAAAATGCGTTCCTTTTGATCCTCAATTTAAAAAATAGATGTTTACTGGGTTAGATTGGGTGCTATTGAAGGTAACAACTAGCAACCAATCATCAGCTTACGTTGTATTATGTTATTAAAATCCAGTCATTGGGCTAGTGTCAAATTTATTACCGTCAAACACTACAGACTAAACTATATATAGTTTTATTGCAAATTTAATATTAGAACTTGTGGCACACGTGAGTTAATGATATTATCCACTTCAAAACTTATCATAATATCTTAATTAACTCACTTGTACCTAAAATACCTATTACTGATCTCTATTGTAGGTTCTAATGTTTAATAAGGTCAGTTGCAGTAATTGGAGCGATGGGGTATCGAACCTTGCTTAATAAAGGATAAAACCATCGTTAATTTTTATCGACTATACCCTATACACTAGGGTGGTCCAACAAAAAAGCAAAGTCGGAAATCTTATGCTCTCACCCCCTAGGATTAGTGTATATCGAAAAAAAAATACCACTATTTTTTTATTTAGAAATCGGTTGACGTTTTCGTAGATTTGGTATAGAATCCTAGAAAATCAATATTTTTCAATCGGATTACTCTATTTCTCTTCAGAAATGTTCTGAGAATGACATCCAATAATTTATTTGTTAAATTTTTTATATTAACTATTTTTTACAGACCCGCAAAAACCCCATAAATGAAAGAAACAGAAAAATCGTTAAAAAATATTTATTATTATTTTTTAATATAAAATATTTTGATAAATAAATTTTTGGATGTCAATCTCTGAACATTTCTGAAGAGAAACAGAGTTGTCCCGTTGAGAAATATTGATTTTCTAAAATTCTATACCAAATCTATGAAAAAGTGTTTTTTCCCATATAAAATACATGGGAAACTTTAAGGGCTTTGAGGCACCCCTAAACATTGTCCGATTTCAAAATAAAAAAAGGCGTACTTTTTTTTCGATATACAATAATAGTCCTAGGGGGTGAGAGCATAAGATTTCCGGCTTTGTTGTTTTGTTGGACCACCCTACTATATGTTACACTCTTAGCTGCGATAATTCCTGAACTATTTCTACTGCAGCCCTAATTTTTTGGGGACATTTTAATTAATATCCTTAGAGCGTTTCAGTTACCCAGATCATATTATAAAGTAATGTGGATATAAAATATAGACGATGGTTCCATTTGCCCCAATCTATTGGGTGACTGGAACCTCCTAACATGTCTTAAAAATAATTTTTAATACAGTCATTGGCATTAGAGCTGCTTTATTTTTACATTTTCTTTTGGAAAATATATTAAAGTTATTATAAAAAAGTCCTAAACTTGTACTTCATGATAAAAATGTTAAATAAGAGTGTGAAATGAGAATTTAAAGCAAGATAATTGTAAATCTATGACCCAATTACCCCAACAGATCTTAAAACTTAAATTAAAAAAGCTGTTGCATTATATTTTAGGGTCTTTGACAGCCGCAAGAAAAATACTTTATGTATTACACCCGAAGAAATCGATTTAAATACATAAGTAATTAACTTACTAATACTAAACACTAGGTATAATCATATCTACACAGATATACATTATGGACCGTATTGTTACTAAATAGAAGGTAGCGAATGCGGGTTGCGCTAGCTGGCCGTGAACAATGCTGTGCCGGCTGTCCGCAATGCAGTCTTTGATAATTTGTCCTGCCAAAACTATTAAAACGTCCAGCTTGGCATTTGGCATTTAAATATAGAAATGTTCAAAGAATCTGTACAATTTCTTTCAGACTTAAAAATGTGACCACACCGATTTTTCTGCATTTTTATAATATTTCGTTTAGAAAAAAATAAAAATACGTTTGGTAATAAAAAATTATTAGGTCGTCCAAAAAGGCCGTCTTCTTGTGAGCAATATATAAAAAAAATATTTGTTCTAGGATAAATGCTTTTCGAGATATTTATGTTTCTTTAAAAACATTCAAGCAGTTCTGATAATTTTTTCAGTTTCAATATTTCCGAAGTTCTGCGTAATCTAGCAAATTGATGATGAAAGTTGTGTTCTTTAGTTAATTACTACCTCATAATTGATTTTCATTGAAATCCGTGAGATCAACCCATTTTAGTGATCGATTTCGCATGGAATGACCCATAACAAAGTTACCATTTTCACCATAGTTTACCATCATATACTTCTTCATATCCCCATAATATTAAAAAAATCCATTTATGTCCATCAGAGATATTGAGGTCCAAAGTTGCTCAAAAATGAAGAAAACGAGAATTTCAAAAGCCCATAAATATCAAGATAGTGAAGTTTCAGATTTCAAATATTTTAAACATAAACTAGCCTTAACTGTGTACTTTTTTTAAAAAGAATGAGCGCTGATACTTCGCCATTGTCTGGAAATATGACACTCTAAAAAACCGGAATCTTGCAAAAAAGTGTTAAACTTCGGACTTAATTTGCGCCCATAAGGAAGCATCTTATAAAATTTACGTTTAGAACAACAAATGTAGTTCGAAATGTGAACAATGCAATGGTTTTTACCGCGACTTTCTACGACCAACTGTTCTTGAGATATCAAGATTTTCGTTTACATAGAAAACTGCAAGAAACGTCGTGCACCACGAAACAAATATGGCTGCCGTATTTAAACCAAAAAGAATAAAAATAAATTAATAGTGGCTTTGAACTACCAATGCATAGATGTGATAACACACCAAAAATTATCCTGTTCTGAGATGGTCGAGCAACCTCAGTGGAGTAACCTTAAAGTATTTTTAAATATCGATTAATCTATTAGTGAATAGATTAATCGATATTTAAAAATATAATCGAAGGTCCGATTAATCACTTGTGATAATTCGTGTCTTCTATATTGTCTAAAGCCTATTCTGAATTAACATAAATAGTAACGCCTACTTTAATTTTGCTAAAGTATATTTTTATATAAATTATATTTTTAAAAATCCACTTCAATTTGTGTGCAATTGTGCAGTGTATATATGTTCTGGTTGATCCCAATCTGGTGCTATGGTCATACCTTGTACTTAGAATAATAATAATAATAATGGTCTCTATTTTTTGCCAAAAGAAATACATTGGTCTTACACCTTAATAAGTAAATAAATATCATCACGAGGCAGTATCAAGTCCAGAATCAGATTTATTTGTTTCTGCTCTTCCACTTAACCTCATACTAATAAATTTTATATTGCATTATACATAGTACGGATACGAGTAATACGACCTCATACACCACCAATGTTGTGCTTTAGTAGAGAAACAATTTGTGCAATTCGTGGTCATTGTTAATGCTACTTCAACCAAAGTCTGAGAAGCAACTATGGTTGTGCGATTATGAACATCATTAATGAAAATAAATTAAAAAAGAAATCGGTTTAATCGACTGATTGGTTAATCGATTATTCGCAACTACAATTGTTTTCTAAAAATAATCGATTAATCGAACCGATTAATCGATGATTATGCACAGCCCTAATAAAGACATTCTGGACTTTGTCAAATGAGGACGCAAAAACAGTGCTCAGCAAGCTTCAGTACAAAGTAACGGGGACACATTTGAAGGTAAAAATATACCCACAGCATTTGAACAGTATTTTCAGATAGTGTACGCTGATACTCCATCATGTTACAATACTATAGTGTATTTTTTAAATGTAGGCAAAGGCAGAAAAGTTTGCAACCCATCATACATTTATCATGCGTGTCAGCTGATACCTATATAATGTTTAATTTAATTACTTATCAGAGGATCCTAGTTTTTAATCATTGTTTTAAGTTAGTCCTGTAGGTTAGTGATGTCAAAATAATATTGTGTTGGAAATTCATTATAAATATTACTTATTATATTTTCTGATTATGGAAAGCAATATAGTCATGAAATCAGGCACCACCAAGCAGTGGTGTAACTAGGACAGATTGCGCGCCCCTGCGAGACTTACGTTTGCGCCCCTCATATATACTATGTAGGTAACTTTTGCAAAAATAAAATATGCAATAACTAATAATAATTCGTTACCTTTTCATTTGTTTGTGTCTCTTCAACGAATTTGTTTTATATGATTAATGAGATTTAATACCAATTACAGTTTTCTCTGTGCTTTAACGTAGGCGAATTGGGCAATTCAACTGCCAAAATTAAGTGTTTTTACTATTTCCCCTATAAACTCAAACTTTACATTCTGGTCCGTCATCCGCACATTCTATATTCGATGCGTCTCATCGAGCTCAAGAATAGTGTCAAGAAACTTGAAAGTACGCTTATTTTTTGGAGGTACTTGGTATAAAAACTTCTGTTCTTGTTTTAAGCCTGGATCCTATTACTTGTGTATTTGACAAACATTCGTCATTCGTGGATATTTGCCAAGTAGTGGGAACGGGTTACTCGTACAAATGTTCGCCACTTGAGTTTCGCTTGTGTTCAAATGAAACGAGTTTTTAAAAAGATTTTTTGTTTTCCCTGGATCTTTATTGTAAACCAGCGGAAGTAATGACAATTACAAGACAAGAATATAAATGCTCGTTAGAGCTTAGAGCTAAACTTAACTATGAACTGATCAAAACTTAATGAATCTACTGTCTAACACTATATATATATATATATATATATATATGATTCTCTTATATAAATAAAATATTACTAAGCAGTTCTCACGAGAAAGGTAATACAATCTTGTCTGCATGATAAGCAATTCTCATGAGAAAGTTAATACTGCATGCTAAGCAGTTCCCATGAAAGATAATACAATTTTATCATGAAAGGTAATATGATCTTATCTGCTTGCTGATAGTAAGTAGTATTTCTACGTAACTCTTGTCCAATTGACAAATATTTGCGTATTTGCCAAATACACGAGTAATGGGATCCAGGCTTTATACTAGTCTAACATTTGTTTATGCACAGATACATTATAATTAGACTACTATTGCTAGACTCATCTAAACATAACCGTCTCTTTATGGTCAGACGGGCAATAACGAAACGTCAGAAGTTTTTTTGTAGAACTTGATTGGTTCTTAATATAATTTGTAAACTTATCACCAATGAAAATAAGCTGAAATTAAATATTTTGGAATAGTAACTAATTATACTTCGTATAAGCACATGAGTATACACACAGCGGCTTGATGTACCTACGTACTCTTTAATTATATTTTTACACAACACAAGTTTTTTACATAAAAGCTTAATCTGTGCATAAAATAGTGTATTTATAGCGGGCATAACTTGCTTTTAGGGCCCTACAACCTTTTCCTAGAAATAACACTTCTAGCCATAAAAGCTTCATTATGCCCTTAATACATAATAGTTATTTATGTATTAAGGGCATAATCTATTAGATTATGGCATGAGAGAATGTTTAAAGCCCGACGAAGGAGGGCTTTTAATTTCTCGAGGGCCATTATCTTGATTATGCCCGTGGTACATACAACGTTTTATTTTATTTTGCTTCATGGAAAGGATAATTGCAAGCAATTGCACATTTCATTTTGAAAAAATGTAATAGTTATAATTATTTATTAAAATTGTTAGAACTCTATAGAAATGTTTTCTTTGTATCTTAGCAACTTTATACGCCCTCGGGCTAAAAAAGCCAAATTACTCCCGCAATTGAGTGCCAATAAAGACGATTATCATGTCAAAATAAAATAAATAACTATTATGTGTGTTACCTGACGGGGACGTTATAATTTTCTGAAGTCACACAGCTATTTGTGAGCGATGGAGATTTAGAAAAGATGGAACAAAAATTTGGTATTGAAACACTAAACGTGGCTAAAAGAGGGGCACACAGTAGCAAAATCTTGAAATATCAAAATAGAAATGTAGACGGCAAGTATGTGAAAAAGGAAGAAAACATGCGAGGTATAGCAGAGCCCCTGTTCATCAATTTAGAAGAACGGGCGAGGAGAGCGGTAGCAGCAATTTAGATTTCTAGCTCATTCTCAATACTAGTTTCAAAGATGTTTCATTAATTTTTACACCTATTTGGAAATTTACCTTTGTTTTATAATAATTCAGTTAAGGCGTTTTGCAACAATATTTCCATTTATCTCTGTAAATATTCTTAGGTTGTAGGTTGTGTTAGGTATAACAGTATAATTTAAACATTATTTTAATAGTTCAGATCAATATCATTCTCAAAATAATATATAGTACAGATTATTCAAAAACCAATCTAAACATCCAAAAAGGAATGAGTGCTACAATGAAGACATAATAGTATATTGTACAACTAGTGTTACAATGACGATGTTTGTAATACGAGTATAAGTTTAAGTTGTAATAAGAGTATAATATACGAGTATTACAAAAATGAATTGTAACACGTTTTTACATACTACATTGTCTATTTCGCCTTAATTTACAATTTACTTTAAAGAAATGGAAAAATGTACACGCGGGTATTTTCGATGTGGTAATGTTGGTAATAACTGATAACGCATACAATGATATCCACTGTCATTTTGAAAAAATCACGTAGGTAGGAAAAAATTCAAGTTTAAAAAAAGGTGACAGCTTAGTTGTTTCTTCTGATATAAGATAAAAATATTTTTTTCAGTTTTTACCTACTAATGGGAACATAACCAGTGTTAGGAAGAATATAGAAAGGAAAGGAATAAGGCTCGACAACCAACTCGCGGAAGTATTTTGGGGGCACATTATCCAAAAGAAAAGCACTTTCCCGTGATAGGTACTAATAAGTATTCATTAACTGGCGCCGTTTTGAAAATTTGAATGTTATGATGCTCAGAAATAACAGCGAGAATAATGAAACATATTTCATTTTAAGAAACTTTGAATTAAAACAAAGCGCGGTTAATAGCGGATTTCCTACGAAAATGCGCTGAAAAGCTTGTTGGTTAATCATTAATTAATCATCCATAATAAGAGGTTTGAATGTGTTCTTGTGAATTTTGGGAGCTTTAACAAAAAAATGTTGTTTGTGCCACGTACCTAAACTGCAGTTTTTTCGGACTCATCTGCTATTCAGGACTCGGCTTCGCCTCGTCCGTAAACAGCAAGATTCGTCCGAAAAAACTGTATTTTAGGTACTTGATACAAAAATAACTATTTTATCTTATATCAGAAGAAACAACTAAGCTGTCACCTTTTTTTAAACTTGAATTTTTTCCTGCCTACGTGATTTTTTCAAAATGACAGTGGATGTCATTGTATGCGTTATCAGTTATTACCAACATTACCACATCAAAAATACCCGCGTGTACATTTTCCCATTTCTTTAAAGTAAATTGTAAATTAAGGCGAAATAGACAAAGTAGTATGTAAAACACGTGTTACAATTCCTTTTTGTAATACTCGTATATAGCTTAACTCGCGGCTCGTTAAGCAAACTTACACTCGTATTACAAACATCGTCATTGTAACACTAGTTGTACAATATACTATTATCTGTCATTGCTTGTTATTGGTGAGAGATCTTTAGTTTAAAATTTAACCTAGCCATGATTGCATTCTATCTTTGTTGTGCTACCCATATTGTTTATGTCTTCCTTGTTGCACTCATTAATATTAGTATGTTTAGACTGATTTTCGGATAATCTGTATATCGACGATATCACTCCTGTGTCAAACACATTGACACTGAGAGGTTCTTTACAAAATATTGACAGACGAAATTACCTGAAAGCAACTGTCTTTAATCCGTGATTCAGTATTTATTGTGAAAAGTAGCAACTCACACATGATGTATGTATGATGGGTTGCGAACTTTTGTGCTTACTTTTAAAAAATACAGTCTAATACATTACAACCATCTACTACACCTAATACAGTAGACAATTTCAACATTGACATTTTAACGGACAGTGACTTTGACGAAACTATTAAGAATCTGAAACTAAAAAATATATGGGGATTGATGGGGTACCTCCGTACGTTGCGAGAGGGTGTGCAGAATGGTTGAAAAAGCCTGTATTGCATATATTTAATTTATCTATTGAATGTGCTATCTAACCTATGGTATGGAAGGAATCAATCGTTGTCCCATTGCACAAATGGGGATGTAAAACCAGTGTGTGTAATTATCGCCCCATCGCTCTTTCTCCATTCGCTAAATTGTTTGAACAAATCATATATAGCAAATTATATAATCATATATGACCAGTAATTACTGAAAAGTACTTCAACAAATCTTTATACTTTTACCAACAATATTTACAACGCTGTAGAAGAAATGGAACAGGTGGACGTTTACATTCACATAGATTTCCAAAAAGCGTTTGACAAAGTTGACCACGACGTTTTAATGCGAAAATTACATTACTATAGTATCAATGACATTATTACAGATTTTATAACAAAGTACAGCAATCTGTAACTTTCCACGGCTAACTAGACTACCAATTTTAAATTCACTTATAGGGTCAGATGATCTCACATAATGATAGTCCGGATAGTGTGTAACATTCTTAAAATGTTACAAGGTTTTTTATCCATTGGGTGGTTGGTAGGGCGTTTGGTGGGCCGCGATTGGGTGGTTGGTAGGGCGTTTGGTGGGTCGCGATAGGGTGGTTGGTTGGGTGTCTGGTGGAGACACTTTGGGGGTATGTTCACTTTCCTTTTTCCGAGTATATTTCCCGACCTCTTTTTCAAGGTCTTGTGTTCCTTCTCTGTCCTATACTCTTCCTGTCTGTGATTGTACTCTTTTGTACATTGTTTGTTTCACTGTGCGTGAATGTCCTCTCTTCGCCTTTTTACTATTCCGCTTTTCTATCTTCTATCTTCTTTCTACTCTTCATTTTCCTTTCGTTGCTCTGGGTGCCTTTACACACTCTAGAGTAACACCTGGCTGAAGTTAGCTGGTGAGGTAGTCCAACTTCTATATATTTTGTTATTCTTTTGTTTTTTTGTAATCGGCGACTCTCGGGTTGTCGTGTGGTTGGATGCCCCACGTTAAAAAGTTGGTTCCTTGCTAAGAAAGAATTGCCCTGTGCTCTTTTTTTCGAAGCAAGAGGAGTGGCGCTGCTTTCCACTAACCTCTCGAGCTTCTTTAGTTCACCTGATCCGTGATGTAGAGGGTTAACGTCTTCCCTCTGCCTTGTGATTTTTGGGGGAGCCCCCGCAAGGTGCCAAAAAGACCCGTCCTTGTCTTTTGTGTCGTATTTGTCCCCTCAGGGTATTGGGAGGTTTTGATTTTGTTGGGGTTGGGTTTGGTTTTCACTTGGGTTTGTTTATTTGAGGGATGGATCAACTGGTTAAGATTTGTTGGTAATCAGGTTTGATCTGCCTAGAGCCTTTGAAGGTACATTGCTATTGATTGTGTTTTAAGCCAATTTTGTGCTATAACGGGCGACGCGTGCTACGTGATCAGCTGCGACCGTGGTCAATATGGGATGTACTCTTCAATTGCTGTACACAAATTAACACTCTTCTGACAATCTTGACTGACTTACTAGAAGTGTTTCTTTTAGTAAATCATGTTGTTGTGGGTTGGTATTCCTTCTCAGGGTTTTAATTTTTTTAGCATTTGTTTCCTGATATCCAGACTTCGTCGTTTACAGTTTTTTTCTAGCTTGGACCGATTTCCTGCTTGCCGTTTATTATTAAATTATATTTTTTAGGTTACTTAGCACTATCTAAATCGTTATATCGAATTTGATTAGCTTCCAGTTATTATCTATTTATTGATTTGATATAGGGTGTATTAGTATTATTATTATTAGAGTTGTGAGGGCTCTCTTTGAATGATATAGCTTTTTAGCAGATTTGAATATTCAAAGAGCCTGCCTGAATTTATTGAGATTGGAGAATTTTGATTTCTTCGTTATGATTTATAGGGAAGTTTGTGACTTCTTTGGCTATTATTGTTTAATAGCATAATGATTGATTAATGTTAGGCCGTTAGGGTGGTGTATGATCAATCACGTGGTGATTGTATACACTAGAGTTTATATCTACAATGGGATTTGTGGATAATAGTTAGATTTTTATACACCCTGTATATTGTGTCATCTATTTTTATTATAACTATTTGGTTGCTAATTATTAGGAATTTAATTATTCTTGTTTTTATGAGTAAGTTTTCGATTTAGCTAAATTTATTTCTTTTGTTATTTTACCTTTCAATAGATTTCAATAAACATTTTATCGTTCTAAAATTCTTTAGCTTTTTGTATTTTGATAAATTTTTATTTATCTGGGTTAATTTAATTTTGTGTGATTCGTTAAAGATGACCTAAGTTCAATTTTCATTTGCTTAGTAAATATCCCCTCTTTTAATCGAGTAGGATTTTGGTCATTTTCAAATAGACACCGTTAGATATGTTATCCTATATTTTTTGTTTATTTATCGATTTTAAGCTTACAAATTTTTTTACCAACGTGAACCCATGTACCCAAGGCCGCCTCTGTGCTAGTCGGGGCATTATTAAATTTATAAGTGAACTATACGTCACAAGTGGTTATATTTTTTTCAAGTATAGAATACGTAAGAATCTTTCCTGAACCTTATCTATTTGATTTAAGTAAGTGACTACCACTTTGTAAAATTTTAGATGGTCTGCAAACATAAGAATTTTCGAGTGCTTGCAGACTTCAGGAAGGTCGTTAATAAAGATTAAGAACAGAAGAGGACCAAGATTGGAATCTTGAGGAACTCCGGAATTAGCCGTGTATTTACCAAACGCGTTACCCTCGAATCTAACAGAATTTTCTTAGGCACACGTATGAACTAAGAAATTGTAGCATTGGCACTAGACCCAATCGATATAGTTTTTTGAGTAATACTCGTACACCATGATTGCCTGTGACAAAGGCTTTACGGAAATCCCTATAGATATATAACACCTATTTGTTTACTACTTATTTTGTAAATCCAGCAGAACATGATTAGAGAAGTTAAATTGGTAACTGTTGACCTTTTTGTTACAAAGTCATGTTGACAATCCGTGATATAAGGTTTCACATGAGTGTATAGCTTACTATGAATTATATGTTCAAATAATAATTTAACTGGAGCAGATAATATAACAGTAGGTCTGTAATTTTCAATGGCTTAGGTGTAATTGCTGATTTATGAACTGGTATGATTAGAGATTCTTTGCATATATAGAGAACCTGTTCGTTTTTATAGCTAAATCGTAGATAAAATATAAGAGGAGTCTTAAACCATCCTCCGCAAGCTTTTAAAGATGTAAGGTGGAATATTTCTGCTCCTGTAGTTTCTTAAGTGCATTTATATAATCTTCCTCCGAAATTTCAATAATGTTAAGTAAATCATTACTGAGAATAGATTCATCATTAAAATCTTGCGTGTTTATACACCGACCTTTTTGCAGAATACACGGATTGGAAATACTCAGCAAATTTACTAGCAACATCTGATTCATTCACTTTATTTCTTTCATGGGTATAATTGATTGTATGCTTACTATTTTGCTTGTTAAATTTAATATAATTCTAAAATTGATTTGCATCAATCACTACATTGATTCAACAGTGTTTAAATAGTTTTTATAAGCTATGTGAGAGACTTCAAACACCTCGACTGCATTCCCTTTACTGTTCCAAGTGAAAAGTGGAAAGATAACTTTCCACTCCATACTTTTATGTAATTTATTTTATCTACGACCACCATAGAAAGTTACATATTCCGCACAATCTAGTAACCGTGAAAACGACCAATTGCAAACAATCTCCAAACTCAACGGTAAAGTATGTGAGGAAGGAGTTCTCAATATCTCAATAATCCGTAATTCTATTAAAACGCCATAGATGTCACCACTTGCAATATTTATAATATTATTAATTATTTGAAATATAAAATGTTATAAATTTTAGATAAAGGTTAATTTATTTTGTTTAATTAATATTTTACATTAAATTATATTTCGAATGAAAATCCATCTAGAAAAAAAGCTAAGGCCAGACCCGGGGAATTGAACCCGGATCGCTCGTTTAGTAGCTATCAGCGTAACCATTGAGCTAGCGAGACATCTATCAATAATGTTTTTCTCTCATTATATAAAGTTACAATGATTGTTATTCAATTAAAACGTAAAATTAATTAATGTTTTACATTATTAAAAAGTTTTTAATGTAATTTTATTTATTATTATTTCTAAATTACAATAAAAACATTAAAAACATTTATAATTTGCTACATAATGCAAGAATATTTGACATTTTGCGCAGAGGTTAATAACCTTGACAATTGAATGGTGATTTTTGTACATATAAATTATTTTTTTAAAAAGAGTACATAATTATTTAGCTGTAAGTACTAAATAGTAGATTGACTGAAATTATACAAATTGTAAACGTATTATTACTATTGTCTTTACAAATTTAATGTTTACTTTTGTCGTTTTTAAAATTCTAGATGTATCATGAGTAAATCCGATGAAGGAAAATTGGTGTGTACACTCATACACCTCCAAACATCGTGGAAGCGGCTCACATTACATCTCTTAGTTTATTGCCAAATATTTCACGTAAAAAATATGAATGCGAGTATAAATTCTAGGTTAAAAAACTTTCTTAGCTGTTGGTGGTTTATTACTTTTTTTGTTGTCGTAGATAAAGTATAGTGTGTAACGCGTGTAAAAACACCAATTTCTCACTCGTGTGATTGCGGCATTCGACTACGTCTCATGCCGCAAAATCTTCACACTCGTGAGAAATTGGCACTTTTCTGCACTTGTAACACAATATACTATTTCTTTAACGCAGTGATTATTTCGCTATTAAACCAAATCGAATATTTCCTTAATTTCCTAGTACGTCTAGGCATGCAATGGCCATCGGTCAAAGTGTTCATAGATTATTCTGTAGAAAACAAGAGCATTATTTACTTCATTACATGAAGTTGATCAGTGTCTGATTAGCAGAGTTAATTGATAAAAATAAGCATTTATAAAATCGTAAATAATGTCATTAGTAGTTTTCCAACTTCCTGACTCAGCGTATTTCAACTCGGCACTAGTCGCTTTCAATAACCGGTTTCACTGTATTTGTATTTTGATATACTATTTACTTTTGCAATATTTCCAGTTGTCTAGCTATTTTGTTTACAACATTAAATTACATATTCTGTATGAGCAACTCGCCTCGTCTTCATTTATAGTTTGACTTAATACCTGCCTCTATTTGTGACTGAATACATATTATCAAATGAGTTAGGATGTAAAATTTTAAAAAGAGTATGGAAGGTCAGTCTGCGATTTAATTCTTTTAGTTGGCCTTCGCTTCCGATTTTTGTGGATATGCGCTGTAGTGGACCTCAATGAAGGCTTCCTGGTTCTTGGATCATAAAAGATCTCCAATTTTTAAGAACCAAATTTTTAAGATATCCGGTTCAAAGGGCCAAAATGTTACTGAATTGTAACACCGCTGAATATTTTATAAGAGTAAAACACAATAAATGCATTTTATTATTTTAATATATTTATTTAATGTGTGGACCTCACCCAAGAGTTTCTTAATTTGTACTGCCTGAAGACTAAAAATTTTTAACATAAGAAAACTCGAAATGGGTAAACGAATTTCAGTTCTATACAAAAATAGCTGTCCGACAACAATTAACATATTGCCGCCAAAGAGATTAGCAGAATGTATTCCTGACAGCGGCGTATTTAGGGGGGGGGGCTAACGGGCTGGAGCCCCCTCAAATATTTTAATAGTCAGGTCATTTATGTCAAAATCTCTATTATGTGAAAATCTAAGTATTTTGATTCGGAATTTTTATAGAGTTCCCCCCCCCCCCCAAAAAAGATTTCTAAATACGTCACTGATTCCTAGCACAGAAGACCATTAACACTTCTATTCTCTGATTTAATGGGTGTGCTTTCTTTTTTAGAGGACACTTTCAGCAACTGTTAATTGTCTTTGTGATCCTAAAAATATGATGTTGGAATAAGTATGTGTGTATTAATAACATAAAGTGATTGCCGATCGAGAAGGAACGTTAGCTATTTCCCAAAATACACACAGATCTGTTTGCCAAAACAAGATACGGCCGGCCGCATTCATTACTTTTATATACACGATGCGTAAATGTATAAGCATGCTTAAAAATATAAGTCATCGCAATGCCGCCATTGTTAAGCCGACATTGTTATCAGACGCGGGAGGCGTGTGACAGTATTATACAGGATCTCCAAGAATAGACGAACAGTAGCGGCACCTTCAAAGCCTTTTGTACTAATATAACATTTATCTTTATATTTTAAAGTTTCTGACAGAGCATTACCATTCTTCTTGCCCCATGGCCAGCTAAATTCAATATAGTCAAGGCCACTATTCCAGGCAAGTAAATGCGGAGGTTGGCAAAATGATTGGAGAGATTATGTTGCAGGTCATATTTATTTTACGTATTTTAATCTTTAAATCGATTTTAGAGCTTGATTTCCTGGATTTAGTCACTAGTTTGTACTCTTCAGGCGTCGCGTCAATGTTGATTTCTTTAGATTTTATTTGCCTTAACTATAAATTGTGCATATCGTTTGGGCCTGGCTGAAAAAACAAGGTATAGAGTATAAATTTGTATTATCTGCTTCTGCCCTGCCTATCCCTATATTTAGCGTCCTTTGGATTGTTTAGTTGATCACACTAAAAACTTTTCCGGCTTCTTCGTCTTAAGAATTTTACTTCTGTTACTATTTTGCAATTCTCGTATACCTTTGTTAGCGTCCATATTTCACTACCGTAAATGGCCACCGTTTTAATTATTGTGTTGTACATTAATTCTTTCACAGACCCAGACGTCATTTTTTCACTTATACCAAATTTAACAATGTACTTATTCGCACTCCTGTGCCATCATTCTTTTTTGAATTTTTTCATTTTGTTTCCCTCTACTGGTTATTTCACTTCCTACTATCATATGCAGAAGTTCCGAGCTCTGAGTTTGAATGCACATAGCAAAAAAACTGCGAGGCCAAAAATTAAAGTAGAATATGTTTTTGACGGGTCCGGGTCATCACCGAGAAAGCAAACACCGAGAAACCAAAACCGAGAAATCACAACCGAGAAAACATAACCGAGAAACCAAAACCGAGAAAACATAACCGAAAAACCACAACCGAGAAAACCAAACCCGAAAATGTAAACTATCGAGAATAACAAATACCGAGAATGCATCCATGCATATGAAGTAATAATTATCTAATTAATATTAAAATATTAACACTCACTCGGCATAGCGTGTCCTGTTAGAGTTAGTCTCTCTCTCAATGATCACGTTAACTAATGGAGTCTGTCCCTGTTAGATCTATCAAACTTACTAACTTATAACCTAAGCTCCACTGCATGAAACAAACGTATATTACTCAAACTAAACAATGCCCCGCGATTGGGTGACAGTGAAACATCGGCTTTCTTAACCGAGATAAAATAAACAAAGCTTAAACTTTCAAACGAAAAGTTCACATTACTTAGACTAATTTAGGACACAAAATACGATACTTACTGTATATAAAATGCTCAAAGTTGCCGGCTTGAGATTTCGCTCTTTTTACAAATTTAAATTTCAGGTCGTAGGTACTGGTTCTGCAGTTGTTTAATTAATAAAAGGGCGGATAAAGGTTTCAAAACACAATAACATACACTAGAAGGGCGCCATCTGATTATGAACCTTAAAAACAATAAAGTAAATAAGTCAAATAGATCAAATAAATCTGTCTGAAATCACTAATCAGAACATGAAGTCAGACCGATATAAATTAGAGCAAAATATTAGTTAATTTCAACAAAATCAAAATTTAGTTTAATGATGATATGAATAAAGATTTTCATAATTATATGGTTTAATCTTATTGGTTTTAAAATCATTTTTATTTTAAAAAACACAAAAGAGAAAAATATAAAAAATGTACAAGTATTGAACTCAAAAGTTCAGGTAATAATTCCCTACCTAAGAGCTCTTGACTATTAAAAATTATTAATGAATAAAAAAAATGTATAGAAATTACGTATAACTAAAAAGCAGACTATAGAAGTATTACAAAGATCCAAAAAATTCACATAAATATTTAACATTCAAAAAAATCATAATTCACAATACATGTAATTATCGGTAATTCGCGAACCAAATTAACGCTAAGTTGCACAATAACGACTTTTGCGCACACACCAAACAATCGCTGCTGGACGAAGAAAGAAACTGGAATGTTCGTAGAATTCTGCATTCACATAAATCAAAGATGCAATGAATTAACCCTCGTAATGCCTGTATGAGGTTAACTACTTCTTCACAAATTTACCCAAAACAAAGTTACTAAAAACAACTATAAAACTTATGTAAATTTTGGTTGTTAAATTATTGTTAAGAACCATCGGCTAATGTTCGTTATTTTTCTTAAAGCGGCGTTTTATTATTTAGATCCGAACTGAATTTATAAAACACACAACTCGGATTTCATTATTGATCCGAGGTTCAATCACTGAAGATAAAGTCTATAGTTATTGATTTTTATCGATATTTCGGTACGGGAACTATTTTTATCGATATACGATACGATATTTATTTCCATCGATAAACTGTATTAAAGCTATTACACTTTTTAATAGGAAAAATCTACATTTCCCGTTCTTTAAAAACACAAAACATCCCGAAAAGTATTTAACTGCACAACGGTATTTTTGTTAACCGCAACTTCTTAATTAACGTCCGGAAAACTAATTACACAACGGTACTTTTATTAACTGCAAATTTTCAATTAACTAGGCACGGGCATCCGACCCCGGCCGTTAGCGAAAATGATCAGGACGTCTCTATCTCAACTATACTGTATCGAAACTGAAACTGAAACTCTTGACTGAATTTTAAGCTGCACCGTCTCGAATCAGCAACTGAAGTCAAGTGTCTTCTGTTTTTTAAAACACCCTGTTCTTTTCTAAATCAGAATATTTTTTTAAATGCAAATCGTCTTCAACCAATAGCGATGTCGCGTGGTTTCACCTAAACGAATCAGGGTTATGCAGTCAACGTGTTGATAATAAGGGAAGTTTTCTTAATTCCAATACTAGATTCTGACCCTAAAAGGCTAGAAACTACGCAGTTTTATTTTCACGAAGGAGAGAATGTAAACCGATGTTATTTTAAAGCAAGTCCTACAGACATATTATGTTTTTAGGCGCAGATGTAAATAACCAAAAGAGATTTTTAACACGTAGCAACATCGTTTATTAGATAAAAGAGATTTTTTTATGGTATTTTCACGGAACGCAGAACTGCAATATCTATATAAATTTAGGTTTACCACGAATCATATTTATTAGTTTTCAAGGCTTTAACAACGAAGCCATTTCAACCAACGTACACGTGCGTAAATAAGACACAGAAAGGAATAATTTATTGCCCAAATGTTTTTTATAGTTATAAGTAGATTTGAAACACAACCTTTTAAAATAATTTGTATAGGTTTATTTGTACCAAAAGCTAACATGATTTTAAATTGCAAAAGGAACGCAAAATTGCAGGACCGGAATTAAGATTTTTCAGTAAATATGTATGCAAAACTACATTTATTCAAGACTGATAAAAATAGTGTCCTGTTAGAATTAATCTCTCTTTCAGTCGCCACGTTAACTATTGGAATCTGTCTCTGTTAGATCTATCTAACTTACTAACTTATAACCTAACCTCCGCTGCATAGCGTTTCCTTTACGCAGTTGGTCTTTCTCTGCCCTTCCCCGCCCTATGTATTCTCCTCTGTCTCTTTTAGATCTATCAGATTAAACAGCCTTGGTAGTGTAATGCCTGGCGTGGCGGACTTTCACCCAAGCGGCCCGCGATCGACTCCCGGTGCCGGCAGATCTGGTTAGGGTTTTCTGCAGTTTTCCTTAGCTGTGACACAAATGTGGGATTTGCGCTGTTCCATCTGTAAGTCGGCTGCAGCCGCACATTGGGCCTACATAATAATAATAATCGCCCCCTCCCTCCCGCACAAGCTTATAGCTTCTGGGGCCTTGGTTTAGGTTATGGGTTGTAGTAGTTATTATTATTATTATTATTATTATTATATCAAAGTTACTAACTTTTAATTGTTACTTCATGTATTCTCGGTATTTGTTATTGTTATTTGGTATTGTTAATAATAATCGCCCCCTCCCTCCCACACAAGCTTATAGCTTCTGGGGCCTTGGTTTAGGTTATGGGTTGTAGTAGTTATTATTATTATTATTGTTATTCTCGGTAGTTTCCATTCTCGGCTTTGGTTTTCTCGGTTGTGGTTCCTCGGTTATGGTTTCTCGGTTGTGGTTTCTCGGTTATGTTTTCTCGGTTGTGGTTTCTCGCTTTTGGTTTCTCGGTAGTTGTCTCTCTCGGTAATGACCGTATACGGTTTTTGACCGACAATTTGCAATTTCAAATATTAATTGCTCTTTTATCGTTGAAGTATTTGATGTAATTAAAATAGAGTTTTAGTTACTCACATCTCCTCGAAAAAACATGAAGTTATAGCAATTAAGATATGACTCATTATAATAAAATTCTGTTTGCTTTAAAATATATGTAAATATCTTTGTAGTTTTTCACAGCTTTATTATGTTAGTATGCTAGCAAGAGACGAAAGCATTAGAAACACGTACGACAGAAGTTATGTTTGTGATGGAGCGACAACCTCAACTTTACGCATAACCACCACGTCCTTTCCAATTTCCTTGTTATATTAAAAAATACTAAATAAGATGGTATTTTTATATTGAACTGAAATGCAAAGTATGCACAATAATGTAAATCAAAATAAGCGATGTTTATTAACATAATCATTCAGTCCTGGTCCGATAACACCCTTTTGCAATACTAAATAAGTTATTGAAAGTATGAATAGAATTTAATTTGTAGAGATCGATACACAAGTATTTATGTTTAAATAAAGTATAACTTCAACATTACACAGACTTACAACAAACAAAATTAAAGCATTTAAGATATTCCCGGCATAAACGACATCGAGAGTTTTGCCGCTTGCTTTAAACGAACCCTTTACTACTACTTCTACTGCACCCCACCGCACGTTGTAAACATTTACATTGGAGACAGTGCATATTCTTTAAAGAATTATTTACTAATTGATTGGTGAATATTTTCAAAATCTATTGACGCATTTTGATTGTTTTTTAATATAATTAATTAATATAATAATTAATTAATAAATACTATTTTCTGTAAAAAAATATTTTGATTAAGGCACGAGAACACCAAAATGCATTATCCTCTACTTCATACACTAACTTAAGAAATAATGCATATATCTAATTACAGAAATTGCTACATACATACACACCAGCTACACACCCTTAGCTACTTGCATACAATTGCATTAAATTCTGTCGAGTTATTGAAATATTAATTATTAAAGACACGATTTACGTAAAAACTCGCAAAAACAGGACTTTTTTAAAATATAATTTGCGAAAATTCAAAAACCATAAATCAGATAGTTTTACAAATTTACTATTTTATACAAAAATAAATTGTCTATCAGTCTGTTTTTGTTTGAATTAATTTGATCTGTTATTTCTTGTACTATAAAAGGCTGATATCCTTTCAAATACTGTTTCTGTTCTTTGTTCTTAAGAATCAATAGATCACTATTTGGATTACAGGAGTTGAAAATCATATATTTAATCTTTTGTTGGTTAGTTTCAAGTCCAATTTTTTTTGCTTTTTCTTCTAGTCTTTAAAAGGTATCTTTTAAGTTCGTGTTTTGTCCTTGTTAATATCGTGAGGTCAGCTACATATGCTAACGCTTGATTCGGGCTGTCAAGTGTATTGTTGTTGATCTTAATTGTACTCTTTCTTGTAGGAGACAGTGTTGGAGACATTGCCGATCAATCTTTTATGCACATCGCATTAACGTAATCCCATTAACTCTGACCTTGTTCTTTGATCCATTAATGTCATTCTTACAAACCTAATCAAATGCTTTGTAATTTGCATTTCTTTCACTAATTGAATTCTATTAACACTCGTAAGTAATCGTAAGCTTGTTTGAAGTTGTTGAAAATAGCATGAATTTGTATTCATTTTGTTCTTGTTGTTATTTAATCTGCAAAGTGAATAATTGGTCTGTTACAGATCTCTTCTCTCTCAAGCCAGCAAGCCAGCTTCGTATTCTCTAATTTCCTTTTCTATTAAATATCTTCTTCAGTCTTTCATTTATTAGTGATGCTAAAATTTTGTAGGCTACATTTAGTAAAGAGATTGATCTAAAATTATAACAGTCTTGTTGTGTGTCTTCCTTCGTATATACTGTAGTGAATGCCCCACTATTTAGAACACGACATAATCATTTTATAATAGATCAATTGAACTAGTTTAGTTAATCAAATCACCACTAGGTGCGCACAGTCGGGGTTAGGTATTAAAAGTTTGACAGCAACGTTCTGTTTATGTTTGTCGTGTGTTGTATGTGAATTTTAAGTAATTAAACGACTAATAAAACTGGGCTTAAATTGTTTACGCAACGAATTAAAAAAAGCTAGGAGCAAAAACAACAGGTTTCAAGGAGGTTTTAAAGCGTCGGTAAGTTCGTATTTTAGTTTAGGTTCTATTTTGAACTATAACCTACAGATTGTAGATTTGGAAGGAACAATTACACAAAACTCTCTTATTAAACGCGGAAGTGGTTCCAGTTGAAGAAGTAAGATGTTTTCCTGATGATGCTCATTTTAAACCATCGAAAACGTTTCCTAAGAAAAATATTCTCACTGTAGCGACTATCGACAAATGAATTGACGCCAGAAAAGCAAAAAAGGGCTAAGAGAATTATTAACATTGACACTTTTATAAAATATACAAAACATATTTTGAAGGCAACAGATGTTTAATGTTGACGATCTGTTTTTTTTAATTTAGTATTTTGTTTATAAGAAACAGTGTTTTAGTATTTAAGGATATTAGTATAGTGCACAAAAACTTGCAAAAAAAACACATTTTGTGGGACTTCGAGGTAAAAATGTATAAATTACATAGAATTGTAGCTTTGGTTCTGTAGATTCTAAAACTGCAACTTGTCAAAAAATTCTATGGTGCAAAACGGCACTATTTAAAAATTTCGAGTTAAGTACGTAGTTGGAAAGTAGAAGATATAAGCTACATCTGTAATAAAAAATTATGTATATTTTCGTACAGATTGTTATTGATTTTAAAGTCTTAATAAGAGCTTCCGTTTGGAAATGCACGTAAATCCCATAAGCGAAAATTGAGAAGGTTTCACATTTATGCAGATTTCTCGTTTCAAGCACTGCACAAATCTAAATAAATAAAAAAAAAATCATGCAAAGATTCTATAGAAACTCCATCATTTCCATCTCAAGAAATAGATTAAAATATTTTGTAATATTATCTGATAGCTGTTAACGTGATCTTTAGTAGTTTCAATCTATGTACTTACGGTAAATTTGATTGTTTTTCTACTTTCCTTGTTCTGTATTTTCCCTGCTTATTTTTGTTAAATTTATTTGTAAATTTGAGTGACAAAAACATTTTGAGAGAACAGTTTTATGACAGTCTTATACTAATCTGTATGTATATTTGTAACTTTACCACTAATTATCTAGACAAATTATTTTACTAGTTATACAATATGCTTTTTTCTACTCCTACCTGTAAATCACCCGTTTTCTTCACGCTTCGTGCAATGGAAATGTATACAATTCCAGTAAGGTGTACGGATATGAAAACAGCCAATCAAAGCAGTCCAATTTGACACTTCTTTATTTATAATTAATTTATTGACAACTCCTGTCATAAATATAGAAGTAAAAGTAAGTTAAATCAATGTTTCCTTCCTTCAATAACACTTAAAGCATTTGAAAATAACGTGGTTTGTGATATTATAGCTTTAACAATAATACTTTTATAATTAAAAAGACATAAATATTAAATCATTTAAATAAGTACAACCTACTTTTGTAATAAGTATAATAGACAGAGTTTTGACGGAGTTTGGTAGCTCAGTCTGTAGAAGATAGATATAAATAAACTGAAGCTGACTAACGTAGGTTCAATTCCAGCTGGGAGAATAATTCTTTTTTAATTTTTTTTATAAAACAAAATTTAAAATAATTTTTCTTCGAAAATGTTAATTTCTGCAAAGTTTTAACGATTCTCTTAAAAATTCTACAATGACATGGGGATTTTACAAACCATATTTTAGCATGGATAAAAGCATAGGTTAATCCAAATATTCGATTTCTCAAGGAGACATGCAATTTATTTTGTAATTGTTTTACTTAGTCGAAGAAAAAAGATACTGTACAACTTGGGTGGAATGCCTATATCGCTCTCGAACGATTGAGGCACTTCATCTTCGGCGTCGTGCCTCCAACTTCGTTCTCGTGCGATATAGGCATCATATCCACCCTTGTTGCACAAACTACTATTGTTACTAATAATTGCAAGCAGAAAACAAAAATGAAAATTTATTAGTAAATGATAAAGAGACAAATAAATACCTATGTACTACACGCGGGGCAGGCGCGGTAAGACGAGAGATGCGAACGCCTTATATGATTGTATAGCCGGCTGCTGGCTAGTGGAACATCACAATGAATGATGTTTTACATTTTATTACATATCTTGACTAATATTTGTTTAAAATTTATAAATCGAGGACCATCGCAATTGCAAAAAACGTGGTTACAATTTCACAAGAATACATTTTTTTGTTAAATGCTACCTTTCCCAAGATAAAACAGTGTAAAGCAAAAACTAGTCGAATTTAATTAGATTTGTGCAGTGCTGGAAACGAGAAATCTGCATAAATGTGAAACCTTCTCAATTTTCGCTTATGGGATTTACGTGCATTTTCAAACGGAAGCTCTTATTAAGACTTTAAACTCAATAATAATCTGTACAAAAATATACATAATTTTTTATTACAGATGTAGCTTATATCTTCTACTTTTCAATTACGTACTTAACTCGAAATTTTTAAATAGTGCCCTTTTGCACCATAGATTTTTTTGACAAGTTGCAGTTTTAGAATCTACAGAACCAAAGCTACAATTCTATGTAATTTTTACATTTTTACCTCGAAGTCCCACAAAAGTCATAATTTTATGCAAATTACACTCTACTAAGTATATAGAAACTGTTACAGAGACTATTATAACAAAATATAATTTTATTATACAATACATACACATTTTTTTATTTTATTTAAAATTTTGTAACAAAGTAATTAAAAGATTACTATTTCATTGGCGATGTACCACATATGTTTAGACATTTGATCGCATAAAATTTTATTTTTCTTAACTTGTCCTATTAAATTTTTAATTATTATTCTACAGAGACCTACTACAGAAAACCACAGCTTGAACAGAAAGAAGTGTGTTGTTTATTTTTAGTTTTTGGCAACTTCAATAGGAACTTCCAGGGAATTATCAATTATGATATTTCTAGCAATGTCCGAATCAATATCTGCAGCTTCTTCGTTATCATTTTATGTTTCAATTAATTTCGTATTTGATAGTCTCTTAAATCATTCTCTGATGTGACCCTTGTCAAACTTTTCTTACAGGTAAACATTGAGAAAGAACTGCAGTTCGGCAATCAAGAATTTTCCATTGTCCTAAAAATAACATGTATAAGCTTAAATAAATCTAAAATAAATTACATAGCAAAACTTACCCATACTGACAATTTTATAATCTTTTGGTAGAAAATGCTCAGAGCAAACTTTTGTGTGCTTTATTGGTGTTTTTCCTGATCTTGTGACAATCAACCATTTTCTAATTAACCCATTATCTTTTGGAAATCTATGGAATATAACATTCTATCTTTACCACTAATAAATTAACACTGAGGCACACAACAATTATAAGGCATTTTACACCTTACAGTTACAATAACAATAAAATCTACAGAAATAAATAGTCAGAAAAGGTGAGGTTATATTTCTATACCTAACATCGATTACAGCGCCACCTAAATGAAAGTGATCTATTACAACAATCAAGTACCTTATCTCAAATAGACCAATAAAGTTCCCAAACACATATTGAGAAACAATCAAGAAAGAATTATCAAGCTGTGAACAATAACATAACCTCACTTTGTTAGGTTAATATTGCATTCGTGCAATTGATTTTTATGATTGATTAAATTGAGGGCGGCAGTACGGCAGAGTGGTTTATACTTTATAGTGGATTTATATCGCTTAGCATAGTTAAGCAGTTTGCTACGTTCAGTACACGGATGGGTAAACCACGAGCGCAGTGTACTTGCCTACATGGATCTGCTGCCTCATCATACACACATAGCCACTCGCGGCTCGGTGCGCCCGGCACCTCGGCACCGAAAGATATAAGAGATTAAGATTATATACATACTGGGTATCCACTCTCAAAGTCAATCATATGCAATTAACATTGTGCATTTTACTTTTATGTATTTTACTGTACTTCTATACTAAATCAATACATATTAAAGTAATGAACAATTTAAATAGTCATTATTTAATTGTGATGTTTACTTCCTAATATCCTAACTAAAATTAAATTATTTGAAGGCATGGCTTTTCATACTTACCAACAGTCAATTTTTAAATTAGCATTTTAAAATAAAAATCGCACTCTTAATATTCTTATTAGTATCATTTGATGCGCAATAATCATCACCAAAAATGCTCAATACAATGTTAAATGCATATATTTGAGTTTGAGTACGAACGGGCTGTATAATTGATCAAATGAAATTTAATTTTTTAATTATTAGTTAGGTTTGCAACTTACTTGCCAAGAAAACTTGAAATTAATTTACTATACAAGAAACAATTCCAGCAGTAGGTATATACAGGTAAGTAGTATCAATTTTTCTTTTATGATAATTTTCAAATATAATACTCTTACTTTACTGTGTTTCAACACTAAAAAACAACACCTGGGCTTTCCAGTAAGATAATCTATGGAGAAAACTTCCACTTCTTCTTTTTCGAACCCTACTGACTATGGCTTGCCCATGAATATAGGATCAAGTATTAAGAAAACCTGGAACTTTTTTTTCAAGTGATTTCTGCAAGCCCTATATAAGAAATATAATATCCAAAACAGTATAATTATTAGCATTCAATCCATAGAATAACTGGAACACCTTTTGCACTAATTACTTCTATTTAAAACGCTTTTCTTTACATTTACAACATTATGAATAGTATATACAGGTATTTTACATTTTATAATCACTTAAATTTTATGTTTCTAAATTTTCTCTTTACAAATTTTTATTTGTACTCTCGTTTTTTTGTAACAAGCAACTTTTGTTTTCTAACTTTCTCTGCGAGACCTTTATTGTCCAAGTACTTTTCCAGACTGCACCTTAACATTCAATTAATCGTCTTGAAAAATAGTTGGATTTTCTCACCTTTATTATTTTAACATTATTTTTAACGTGAGATCAAATCTCCATGTATACCAAAATTCTTTATAACTTTACAATTCACATTGTCAAAACATTTATAAAAACGTAACACAAAACTTATAATCTCTTTTAGTTTGCACACATTTATATGAACAAACTATAAATGAACCTAACTTATGTTGATAATTCTCTTTTTAAAAATGAATGCAATGTAATAAATTAACAAATAACTTTAATGTATCTTTTTTTCATAGTGGCTGAGTACGAATAACACAACATGCAAAACTATCATTACAATACAATATACAATATTTATTATTAGGGCTTCGTTTCATTAGGTTGATATCTTACAATTTAACCTTATTTGCCTTATGAAATCTAACATTTTATCTTCTAGAATTGATCCCCATGTTTTTTTGTAACACTGCATTTGTAATTCCTTTTGTAACAGGATTTAATCAGCATTGCTGCCTGTCCTTCTCTTCTATCATAACAATAATGTTTCAACAGTTTCAGTAAATTTCATTTGTTCCGGGATTTATTACAGTTATTTTTGAGTTTCTGTATTAGCTCTTCTTATATAGGTTTATCGTCCACTTTTTCTGGTAGGTACACTTCATTTTCTTCTTCTATTTGTCCTTTTGCTTCCTCTCTGTCCATGTTATGTTCTCTCCATTTCTGCGCTACACATTTATTCTCTACTAAATATTATAAGCCCTTCTTTGTGTTTAAGTGATATGCCTAGACTGATATCCCTTTTTACTTGTCTTTATTTCCTTATCAAACAATCTCATGTTTTTCTTATTGTAGTTTTCTGTTCTATATTAATTTGTTATGTATATTTCTTTTCTTCCACTTACACGTTTTTTTTCTCTGCTCTTCATCTTGAACTGATCCACATCTGAGCTTTGTATTAACATTGTTTGCTTTCTCTCCATTAATGCCACCTCGCATTCTTCATCCAGGATTTTTTACTTTTTGTTGTGTGCTGTAAGTTTTTCTGAGCTGATTGTTTTATCAGTGTTCATCCAGTTTTTTTCCACATCTGAATCCGTTTTTTTGACAATTCTTTTTCTAGAAGTGTTTTTCGTACCTATTCTCTCTCTGTTTCTATTTCTTAAGCATAATATCCCATCTCATCGATCCCGATTTTGGTTAGACCCCCCCCCCACCGAGGTGTACACAATGTTTAGAATTAACAGACCTTGAATTCTATCCAATTATAAATCAAGATTTCAAATTTAATCACAATTAAGTTACTCAGAGTTTAATCAAGCTTTGTGAAATCGGCCAAAAGAGTATATAAATTGTAAAGCATATTGTAAAAAGTATATACCTGTGTGATTTAAAATGCTATAGGAGATTTCTAGCTGATGTTAACTGGAGACATTCCAATTAGGTTACTTTTTAATAATCATAAATAAAAAAAATTAAAAAATTTTAAATACATAATCATATATAGTATAATAATTATATTAATTATATTAATGTAGATACACAATGCCACAAATAGAAAGTATTTAGGTAAGTAAATATGATATATAATGCAACCTCATAACAGTTTTTTAAAGCTTAATGGAAACTGTAATTGGTTTACTGTCATTAAAGCAAGGTGGAAGGTCTTTCCTAGAAATAAGCATATAATCATAGCACCATGCGTCATCAAGTTTGCTATATTTATAAGAAGGTTTTTTCGATTTTAAAACGAATGCCTTTGATCTTATTTTGCAGTGACCATGCTCAAATTCTATACTGATCGGCCAATCATAAAACAGTGAATAAATGGAGAAAACATAGTTAAAGTTTATACAATGTCTTTGGCCAGTAAGGTACATTAATTTATCACCTCTAGCAGCACAACAACCAATCTCTTTATCTTGGACTGTAAAATTTATTACATAACTAAAATGATCTTCATCACATATTTTATATCCATGAGTTTCTATATGCGAAACAAGGTTTTTTCTTAAAACAAAGTAAACAGAAGAATCTTTATGCAAGCATAGTTTACATTTAATTGGTCTTTCTAAGCAAGTCAATTCATGATCTGGGAGGTCCAGTCCTGGTTTTCTAATTTCACATCCTCTCCAACGGCAGGGAAACTTAGTTTTTGAAACTCTATCTAACAACAACTTATCCTCAGTTGGTACAGGCCTTTTAAACTTTTGTGAACAAAACAGACAAGCAGGTGATTCTCCTTGTTTATCACAATATAATGGCGGAAGTAGAAAGCCGCTGCACACGTAACATCTTAGCAAGGGGTCATCAATTGATTGTGAATGTGTAGCAATTGTAGCATAGCTCTTTGCTTTCCCATCTATGTCTATTTTAAATAAAATGCAGTCAGGATTATTCAGAGCAGGAAGATAATTGTTTAGATTTAATGTTTTGATAGTACATACTTGCTTGAAATCCAAATAAAAACTCTTATTAAACAACATGGGACTGTCACCTTTTATGCTAATATTGTGTGCCTGCAGATTATCTACCAAAGAAACGGTTATTGCTACTTCAGTATCAACAGTATTTAAATGTTGGATATGGTACTGAATCATATTACTAGCATTGCTGTATTGATACTTAACAATTGTAGAAACATCTCCCTTGATAATCATAGCAAGTCCATTCTTATCTGTCTCTTCCAATTGTATCTTACACTCCAGTTTCTCTTTAACTAAATCAGAATGACCACTAAGGAAGTGAGGAGAGATTGCATTAACAGGGCCTTCCCAATTACAAAAAGTTTGAGAAGGACAAGGATGTAAAATGTATACGCATTCATCTTCATGCTCTTTTATTTGTTCGAATGTTAAGATCTTCTCACATCCATTCTGTTTGAACTTGCAGGGATATTTAAATTTTTTTAAAAAGTTTTCAAACGTTAGTTGTCTTTGAGTTATTTCTTCTGTTGATTTTGAACATAGACCGCATATTGAATTACCATCAGGTAAAAGGCATATCGGTGGATGTACCAGGTAGCTATTGCATCTGTGACAACGAATTTCGTCAAGAAAGTGTTCTGGAAGTTCCAACTCTGACATTGTTTGTAAAATCTGCAAAAATTAGATATTTAAATTGTAATGTTCACAATAAAAACCAGAATATATTAGTAACAATTACTTTCATAGTATCATACAAGTTATCCATTAAAACTAGATAATTTCTGTGAAAACTATTGCTGATTCTTTTGTAATATAAAAAATAAAATAGTTAGATAGCATTGTTTAGTTGATCTTAAATCAATAAGTATCCAACCTACAATTACATGATAGACATTTAAGATTTTCTAAGCCTAGTGGTAACTTTTATGAACTGACCCAAATCATAGCAATCAAGTGCTTTAAAATACGTTCCGGTATTGTAGTAACATCTAAATACAATGTTTGAGACCGTTGTCCGTGACCTACAAGATATACGATGTGTAAAACTCTTCTCTACTTTTATTTATGAACTTCAGACTTAATGTTGTAGTTTCTTTTTTTAATTAACGCAGAGAGTGCGGTTTAAATAGAAATTAACAACTTATAAGGAAGAAGGAACCGGAGTCACAATCAGAATGGCATAATTATATGACAGACCATACTAAACTTAGCCGAATTTGGGAAAATTCCATTCCCAGTAAGAAATTTACTGCAGGGATTCGCTGTAGACAATCGGTCATTGTCGATTGCACAAAGAATAGGTCGCAATCGGTGCGAATTTCAGGTCATCATGACAGCCCTGGTTGTACTGTTGCAGGGTAGTAATCTCTCAGTAGCTCTCGCATGTCAAAGTTCAACGGATTCTAACGGGAGTTTCGACGAAATGGCGGGAAATCGAGCATTGGTAAGTTGTTTC
This sequence comes from Agrypnus murinus, assembly GCA_929113105.1. Classification (NCBI taxonomy): domain Eukaryota; kingdom Metazoa; phylum Arthropoda; class Insecta; order Coleoptera; family Elateridae; genus Agrypnus; species Agrypnus murinus. The sequence continues at coordinate 86,818,498 of OV816027.1, read as the reverse complement.
GTGGTTTGATTTCCGTAATCACCCGCTAGAACAGAACGAAACTGGGCATGATCAACTGATGTTCAAAAGTTCGACCAGGGGTGTTATGATGATCTACAATTCGGGGCAATTGCGAATCCTATGAATTACAAGTCTTGTAATTAACGGGTAAGTCATAAGTTAAGGCACAACATTATATTTGATTTATTTCGATAGTAGTTACCAGCAAGAAACTTAATTAACACCATACATAAACAATACATTTTTTTTATTTCACCCCTACACTACGGAGGAATAAACAGTTAAGCTCATATGTCTCCCATCTAACATGCAACACAAATACACACACTCATAGCTGAGGTGGCGGAATTTTCCAATTACAAAAATTCCGCCGACCAAAGTAGGTCTCTAACTCACGACCGTTGGAGAACATGAAGGAACACTGACTACCAATCTCAAGGTTTTGGATTCGATTCCCAGGATCGCCATAACATACAGGAATTTTTTAAATATTTAAGGCTTCCAGGTCAGCTTGTGGAAATGAGTGAAAATGAGTCGGTGCGTAAACAGTTAGCCACTTTACCAACCATGTGTACTACTGTGTACGACTCTAAGGGTGCGTTCGCAACGGTGCATCGCACTTCGCCTAGTACATATCCTAGTATTCTCGCCTAAACCACCGCCTTTTGAGCTTCACCCTGGCCCTCGCCTTTAAGTGTCCAAAACAGAGCACCGCACTGTATCTTTTTGAGTCAATTTTGAAGTAAGCATCCATAGCGCAAGCAAGGATTTTACATCTACCTCTTCGGATCAGGAAGATGTCTTATTAAAGTCAAATTTAAAAACGTGGTATTTGCGTTAAAACCTCTAAAAGACGACAGTTCATGTCAAATAAAAAGAGGGCTTATTATAGGTAATTTCATCATCTATACAAGGACTTATGAAGAGATTCAAACCGTTTTTTAACAAACTACATCAGAATGAGTATTGTTGCATTTGATTATATTTTAGTAAAATCTCTTATGGTATGAAAAATACTAAGCTCAATTTCTCTAGGCAAGTCTAGGTACCAAACTAAGTGCGATGGGCAAGACGCCATTGCGGTCACGTGCATTTAACATAACGCACTTTTTTTGACGTGCGAGGCGAGAGTACCAGGTTCTGGTTAGACAAAGTGTGGTACGCCGTTGCAGACGCACACTAAGCGATATTACTAGGCTCTATATTACTAGAGGCGTTATTATTATTTTTTTATATTTATTATCACACCCTTATTACTGGTGGTTGTAATCGGCTACCGAAGGTGATATCTGCCGTTAAGAATAGTCAACATTTTATATAAACCTTCTTATTATGATCCTGGACGTTGCTTTTAGTGAACTCCTGCTGGATGCTGGTAGAAATGGTGATGACTGCTGGCGTTGATTACGGCTTCTTGATTTGGATTTTAATTATACGATTTACTGCACCAATCCGGCTCGAAGGACCAAAATGTTAACGCTGCGTCTCGATTAACAGAGCCTTTTTATATACAATTAAACACTGGTGGTACAGCAAAAAGTAACGTTATTTACAATATACGAGCCCTAATTCATAATAGTTGGACCAGTATTTTTTTTACATATTTTCGTAAACCAAAACAATGTTTCGCAGCTACTTTTATGTTAAAGAAAAATGCTAAATGGAAAGTGCAACTATGATATTTTATTAATTTATAAACAAAATTACATTAAATTTGGTTGGTTAATAAAAAAAATATTTAATTTCTAACAATATACACCCTCGTCATAATAGTTGGACTATATCAAAACATAATACATATGATTAATTTGCCTTACATTTAATATTTTGTTGCATCACCTTTTGATTCTATTACTCCTAATATACGTTGTGGCATTGAATTTACAAGTCCCTGGCGATATTCCGGTGTAAAAGAGTTCCAGATAACCATGAGCCTGTCCTTAACTCGCGTTTCGTGCGTGCTGAGTTCTTTCGCAATTCTTTTTTCATTCTTCCCCACAGCGTCTCGATTGGAGACAGATCGGCGTTAGATGATGGCCACTCTAATAGATGGAATATTATTCTTTGCTATCCAACTCTTACTTTTTTGAGAAGTATGACACGCAGCGCCATCCTGTTGAAATATGTATACTCCATCAGAAGTCTGTAGGTGAGGAATGGACGGTACAAGGTGTTCTTGAAGAATTTCTATGTATTTGGCCGTAATTACAATGCCATCAACAAAATGAAGATTACCAACTGCTTTTGCCGACATGCATCCCCATATCATGACTGAGGCTGGGAATTTAACCTTCCGTTTAAGGCGATCTTTGTGAAAAGGTTCATTTGTTTTTCGAAGCACTCTACTCCTATCATCTCCAGTGCAAACTTCAAAACGTGACTCGTCGCTCCATATGATGCTGTTCCATTGATGTTGATGCCAATTTTTGCGACTCTTAGCCCACTTCAATCTATTTTTGCGCTGAAAATCCGTAAGCAATGGCTTTGATTTTACCTGTTGATTTTTTAAAAAATTTAATAATATATATCTTTAATGAAGATTGTTCAACTCACCTTATAAAATCTGTAATTAACTTTTTGAAATGCTTTTAGTGTAGTACTTGCTGACACCACTCTACCCAGTGCATTCCCCCATTTTGTTGATATTTCATCAGTAGAAGAACGACGATTTCGTCTAATTATTGCTGTTGAAATGCGGTAATCTGCTGGTGAAAGAGTTGATGGGCATCCGGTCTTGTTTTTAAGTCAACCAAGCCGCTTTGCTTATAATATTTAATAACATTCCGAATCGTTGAACGTGATAAATTTAATTCTGTTGCGATTTTATACGCAGATTTACCGTTATTTGATAAATGAATTATTACTTTTCTTAAATCAGTAGATAAAGGCTTACCATGCGCCATGATTGCTATGAACTGACGTATGTTACTTGCAAATTGTTCTCAAGTATTATTTGCATCCATTCGGGGCAACGGTTAAAAATAATTTGAACGGTTTTTGAAATAATTTATTTTATCCAACACCTCTTTATTATGACGTTATAAAAATGATGTTTTTGATTGAATTATGGGGTCTATAAAACACAAGTGGTTTTATGAATCAATAATAAAACTGTTTTTATATAATTCAACAGTTTACAGAAAATAGAACAATTTATTGAACATCAAAAAATACAATACATAAAATTACAATTATAAGAAACAGGAATCTCAGATGAAATCATTTGTTGAGATTTACGTTAACATTTATATTAAAAGATATAACTTTATTTGCTTCATTTTTTGTCACTTCAATGTTGTTTCCACATTCATTTGATTTTTGCTTCTCAGTATTCACAATAACATTGCCTTCTGTTTCCGAATTTCCACCCAGTATCTTCTTAGCAATGTCTATTTTGCTCGAAATTGACTCTTCGACATACGCTTGTGCCACGGTTGTCGACTTCCATCGGCCATGACGTTGGACCATACCAAGATCGGCTCCAGCGTTGGACAATAAACTCGCTGATGTGCGTCTCATACTGTGTCCTGCGTAAGACTCTGATTCTGGTAATTTCAAAAAATCAGCTACTACTGATGGTATTTTGGATAGACTATTTATTCCCACTGGCTGTACTGTGCATTTCTCATTTCTATAGCACAAAAACAACCTGTTGTGAGAAATATTCTTAGGTCGGAGAGACATATATTTTCTACAAATATCCAGCACATTAACTGCAAATCCTTCTTCCATAATCGTAAAGCTATGTGAAACATATGTTTTTGTATCTGGTACATATACCAACATATAGGATCCTTTATCTTCTACGTTATCGATTGACATGTTCAATAATTCACAACATCGACACCCACCTGACACACCAAAAATTAGTGCGACCTGTAATGCAAAAAAAATTAGATTTCATTCTCTAATAACAAAATCGACCTACCTTCAACATCAAATATTTTTTATTGGGTGCTTCTGCTAGAAACTGTTGAATATGCTCTCTTTCAAGAACTTTTGATTTCTTGCACTTGTAATTTTTTGATTCGTTCTTCAAAAAAGCGATTAACTTGCCATATTGTGAAATATCTGTATTTTCGTGAAGCTTTAATGTCGATCTTAACATGCTGTATTTCGTCCACATTGAAGAGGCCGCGAATCTTTTTTTGGCGTTGAAGAAGTAACCCAACAGCACGTCTTCGCTTACTCCACAAACATCGTTTTCCTGTTTCCAGTTATTGAACTCACTCAATTCTTTGTAATAAGCGTCCCTGGATTTCTTGGGTAGCAAACTCGATGTGACTTCTTCAACATCTTTCGTAATTTTTTCAGGAAGAGAACTATTTCTTTTCATTTCCAACAATGTTACAAGCGCCGAAACAGTTTGTTTGCAAAATTTTTCTCAAATAATAAATTTGTTCTCAACAACAACATGGCAACCAAATCATAGACTACTACTAATCTTTGTAGATATAAAATTTTTGGGTTTTGATGATTTTTTAAGAACTCTTACAGAGAGAGGTGTTGTATAAAACTATGTATTGTACTCGTGTCTTAACAGCAAATAAGTCACTTGTATAATAAATAGCTATTAATGTCAATACAGGTACATAAACTCACTTAGACCAACTATTATGACGAGATTGAATATTGTTAGAAATTAAATATTTTTTTGTTAGTCAACCGAATTCAATGTAATTTTGTTTATTAATTAATAAAATACCATAGTTGCACTCCCATTTAGCAGTTTTCTTTTAATACAAGAAAAGCTGCGAAACATCACTTTTGTTTTACGAAAATATGTAAAAAAATTACGGGTCCAACTATTATGAATTAGGGCACGTAATATTAGTATTCACTCGAAGACCGATCGTAATGGAATAGACCGGTTGTGGTCAAAGCATCCCTCAGGTAGGGGCTTGAAATAATATAAAGTTGGGGGAGAAGTACAGGTAGTACCGAACACACTAAAATCAATAGAAACGGCGTAAATCGCATTTCCAATCTGAAAGACCGCCATTTTATATTTCTTAATTTTCTCATTGAATTCATAATCAGGAACCCCAAAAACCCCCCAACATGAATTTCGCTCAAGTTGATGGAAAACTTCGCGAGTTATTAAATTGGGAGTATAATATGGGAGCTTCAACCCCCCGAGGGGGCGTGCCCCCATTTTAAACATATTACATTTTATATTGGTCCAGTACTGAAGGCATTACAAAAGATTTCAAGTCTCTATCTTTAGATAGTAAAAAATAAGAACTTAAATGCAAAAACTGACTCTACTACTAGGGTAGAGCGAAGGAGTTACATAATAATAAGGTAACCAAAATAGCGTAGTCCTTTGCAAAATCACATTATAAACACTTTTTGATTCTCTGAATTTCTCTCTAGAATCAATAGAAACTGCGTAAATCGCATTCTCAATCTCAAAGGCCGTTATTTTAGGACCGCCATTTTGGGTCAGCCATTTTGGATTTTTCGATTTTCTCATTGGATTCATAATCAGCGTCTCCAAGAACCCTCCCAACATAAATTTCACTCAATTTGGTTGCGTTATTAAACTAGAGTTACAAAATGGTTGTCTCAACAACTAGAGGGGGGGGTGCCCCAATTTTAAACATATAACATTTTATACTGGTCCAGTACTGAAGGCATTACAAAGGATTCAAGTCTCTATCTTTAGATAGTAAAAAATAAGAACTTAGGCATGTGTTTTTCAAAAATTGACTCTACTAGACGTTTTTGTCAATTTTCTGTTTTTTAAATTATTTTTTCAATGCTACCAACTTTGAAAAAGTTTGGCTATTAAAGCACTCAAATGAGCTATTAACGCACTGTTTTGGGTGCTTTAACAGCTTTATTATAGACGCAAAATAGAAAAAATCCTTTATAATAACGAAAAAGCAGAAGTAGGTATACAGTTTACAAGCTAAATATTTATCTATAGAAAAGGTGATAAATAAATTTATATCACGGTTAAGGGCCGTTACATTGTGTAGTAAAGGAAAGACCGTCAAAAGCAGCAGGTGAAATAAAGAAGACATAATAATCTTTATGCACAGATGCATTATAATTAGACTATTATTGCAAGACTCATCTAAACATAAACGTCTTTTTATGGCTCAAGGGCCTCTTTTTGGTCAGACGGGCAATAACGAAACGTCAATTAAAAGTCAGAAGCTTTTTGTAGAACTTGATTGGTTCTTAATATAATTTGTAAACTTCTCACCAATGAAAATAAGCTGAAATTAAATATTTTGGAACAGTAACTATAGTAACGTACTTCGTATAAGCACATAAGTATCCGCACAGCGGCTTGATGTACCTGCGTACTCATTTAATTATATTGTTACACAATAATAAATTTGAGAGAAAAACTTAATCTGTGTATAAAATAGTGTATGTATAGCGGGCATAACTTGCTTTTATGACCCTACAGCCTTTTCCTAGCCCTCGGCTAACGCCTCGGGCTAGAAATAACGCTTCTGGCCATAAAACCTTCATTATGCTCTTAATACATAAATAACTATTATTCAAAGGTCTTGAGTGACACAATTTATCGATTAAAATAAATACATATACAGTTAAATACAATGTTGTTAATCAAATGAATTCAATATAAATGGTTGGTTTACCTAACTTAAAATATCTCAAACCGGGACATGTCCCATAGTATAGCTTATTACGAAATACCAGTAATAAGTGTAGAACTACAAAAAAAAACATTGCATTTACGTAGCCATTGCGTGTGGTAGCTGCTGGTAACGGAATCTCAACGTATTTGTGGCGCAATTAGACAAATCTAGTATGGCAACACTGTACTGGTGACAGAATTGCACAGAACTTTTGATGTACTTTTTTTTGTAGATACGGCGCACTTCGAATAGACATTTTTTGATAAAACTACATTCCACAATTTGCTATGTCGGCATGTTTTATAACAGTAAAAGTAGAGAAAATTTTTACAATGGTTTCATTAAATAAAACTTGATGAATATTTTATAATAATTACTAATAATAACAACATTTCTGAGATCTCATGTATGAATTATCCAAAACAACCAAAAACAAAGTCTTACATTTTTTTACTACATAAAAGTGCATATCTACTTTATTAAAAGAACCTGTTGGGTAATATTTCCAAGGTTAGAATCAGGGAAATCCCCGCTGAGCTTATAATTATTATCAATATATTATTCTAATCTGGAAGTTATAATAATTGATATGGTTACAATATTGTTTCTACAGTTGTATCTATGACAAATTGAACTGCTAAAGTTACAATTTCCTCGAGCCGAACACATCAGCCATAATAAGTAAGAAACGCAGTAATAAATCTCGTTTTTCACAAATTAATTGAGCATTAAAAATATTTATCGCACAAACATTAACAAATACAACGAAGAAAAAACTAAATATGTAAATTTCTAAATACTTACATTAAATAGTTATTACGGATATAAAATACTATTAGTGCACCTCACAACTGTACACACAATCTGTTAAAGAAATGCTGACCACGATAAACTATCTTTGTTGTTGTATGGGTTTTATACAGGGTTGTCAGGCGTTGAAAAAGATTTCAGTCACCACACAAACATGACAAAAAAACCTCCACTTGCAAATGTTTTGTCATCACTTTCTTTAAAATGGGTGTTTTACTTATGTAAATGTAAAATAAGTGTTAAAGCGCGTAGCTAATGCTTTTTTTCCTAGTTTTCATGTAATTTAAACTTACTTATACCCACAACTTACGAGGGTTACGCTGAAAATTGTTAGTTATAAAAAGACCGTTCGTCGTATTTTTTAACAAAAAATCTTTATTGTTTTTCAAAATAATCTCCATCCAGACTAATACACTTGTGCATTCTTTGAAACCACTTTTTAAAACATTCGGAAAATTCATTTTCTGAAAGGTCCTCTGCATCTGCAACTGCTGCATCTGCGCTGGAAAATCTTTTACCTCGCATCATTTTTTTAACAGTTGGAAACAAAAAAAAAAGTCGCACGGCGCCAGATCTAGGCTATACGGAGGATGAGTTACCAATTCAACTTCCGTATCTTTCAAAAAATCCAATGTTCTGGCAGCAGTGTGGGAGGATGCGTTGTCATGATGGATTAAGATGTTACGCAAACCGGTCCTTTGGCGACCTGTCTGTAATTTTGCAAACATCTGTGGTAAAGCCACTTTGCAGTACCATTCAGAATTAACAGTTCTGCGATCTTCAAGTGGAATAATAGCAACAGGACCACTTCGGCGAAAAAAACTGCAATCATTTTCTTATCTTTTTCTTATTCTTATCTGCCACGAATTACTTTTGTGGGCAAGTCTTCATCTTCCAATACCCAAACACTAGACTGCTGTTTAGTTTCAGGGTCGTAACTGTATACCCAAGATTCGTCACCAGTTACAATGTATGCCACTTGCTTGGAAGCTCCTCCGTCAAATGTTTGCAACATAAATGTACACCAGTCTACTCAAGCCTGTTCTTGACTTTCTGAGAGCAAATGCGGTATCCAACGGCTTGCTAGCTTTCTTACCCCAAGATGTTTATGCAAAATGGTATTCACCGCCGAGGATCCAATCTTCACTTCCTCCTGAATCTCCCTATATGTAATATTTCGATTGGACTGAATCAAGCTTGCCACACAATCAACGTTTTCTGAACAGGCAGCTTCCGCAGGTCTTCCAGGTCTTGCTTCGTCTTCTAGCAGCTCTCGCCCTCGTCGAGATTCGCGGAACCAATGACTAACAGCGGATAATGAAGGGACAGCATCGCCAAAAGCTGCTATCAAATTTTCATGGCTTTGCTGGTATCCTAACTGTCTTTTATAGTCGTAGAAAATCATAGCTCTCAAGGCAGTTCGAGGAATGCTCATCTTAACTGAATTAAAAATGCACAACTACTTGTCTTACAAAATTAACTACGTTTCACAAGGAAATCGAAACGTTTGACAATTGTGGGTAACGAATGTCAACTAATGCGACATTCAATTGTTGCAATTGTTTCTAGCCAATTGAGCTTCCATGGCCTGCTACTAATTATTAACAGAGCATCCCTCGTAAGTAATTGATCATGCTATTCCCATACACGCTTTATTTTTATTTTTCTGTTTAACCGTGTTCATAATCCGGATTTTAATTTTACGAGCCCCCGCCATCTTTACTCCGAGATTTTCTTCTGGCCTAGAAAGTGACTCTTTGTTGTTGCCAGAAGTGAAGTACTACCTCTGCGTCTTCATCATGCGACGTTTAATAAAATTCTATCAAGGGGTTTCCTTACACCGCTTCTTGCAAGCTTTTTGGGTACTTTTGTCAATCTCGAGACGCGAAGAAGTGGCGTGAGGAAACTTCCCTACATAATTCCATTAAACTTACGACAGAGAGTAGGTGCAGGAGTAGTAGTTCACTCTAGCTTAAAAACTATCCTATATTGCAAATATATTCATTTGTTTATATATTTTGTCATGAATTTATTTTTCATATTTCAAATCAATGAACGCCCCGCCATTTTTACCCCGAGATTCTTCTTGTTGCTGGTGTGAAGTATTACTCCTGCACCTACTCTATGCCAAGTTTAATAAAATTCTTTAGGGAAGTTTCCCCACACTGTCTCGAGATTGACAAAAGTACCAAAAAACTTTGCAAGAAGCGGTCGGTGTAAGGAAACCCCCTGATAGAGTTTTATGAAACGTCGCATCGCGTAGCTGCAGTACTTTACTTCGTTCGTTTTACTTTACGGCGTTCTGGCAACAAGAAAGAGTCACTTTCTAAACCAGAAAAGGATTTCGGAGTAAAGGTTGTGGGGTGACTTTTAACAAAAATGAAAGTAAACGAATTAATATTGCTCATAGCTTGTAGATTCCGAATCACTCATTCTTGCATCGAATTTTAGACTATAAAGAAATTCAATATAACACTACACGGAACTGTAGTAATACAGGAATGTTTATGTGGGTCTTGTACACTATCTTATACGTTATCTCTTCTAGAAGATAATAAAACACATGTAACTTCTATGAGATATTTATTTATACTTGTTGTTGGTTCTTTTTGTCATGGCAATCCCTTAGTATTCAATGCCTTCTTGAGGGTATATGTATGTAATGATTGATTTTATGAATGAATATCATTACATGACACCCCGGGTAAAAAAAGGCTGAACATGTACCAAAAGAAATGAGTCATGAGTCAAAAGGGCATTTAATGCATTCCTCAACAAAAAAAAATAGCATACATTAATGTCGTACTTGCATGTATCGGCATGTTTAACGTATACTAGCTACAAAAAAATTGAGGTCGTTTGCATCTTTTCAATGGTTCCTTAAATGCTAAGACAATGAAACTTATATTAAGACTTAAGTGCTAATAATCAAAGAATTGAAAAGCCTTTGCCGCTGATAGCTATTAGGAGGCATCAATTGCTTAAGGCAAAAACATGAGTTGCTTATTGAAAGGTGCTGTCGCAAAACTTAATCTAAGGAAACGATACGTGATGATACAGGAATCACTTGTTAGGACATTCTGTAATTCTTACTAGAAAGAAAGAAATAAAATTTAGGAATGTGAACAAAACCAAGGAACAACATAATAAGTGCTTCGTGAACAAGTGATGCTTGCGTTACGATTTATTTGTTATAACTTTTAAAATTAAAAATAACTATGCTAATTCAATCTAAAAGCGTTAGCCTAAGTAGTAAGTTTGTGGTCAATATTGATAAACGTAGTTACATTCATTTTGTCCGTAGGAATAGAAGAAGTGGGGTTGTACTCATAAACGGAGGCAGCATTCATAGCATTATCCTAAGGTTGTAGGAAGTACTAGGTGAATTGCCCGTTGGAGAGTATGATTAAATCTTCTTGAATCCTATGATATTTGAGGAGAATGAACACTTGAAGCTTTATACGGTAGCACATATATTTGGGAGGTCCAAATGCTATTCAGGATTGATTAGTTGAATGTTATCAATGTATGATATCATGTAATGTCGAGTTGACAAGGCTCACGTGGAAAATTATAAGTCACTACTGTTATTCTTGCACTTGTGTTGATGATGTATAACTAGAAAGATGGTACACTGCACATAATGCCAAAGTTTATTAGCGAAATGGAATTTGCTATTATGATAAGATAATTTGAGTTTGGTCAATAGCAGTTGCACAGTTGTAATTTTCTCGGTTAGCAAAAAGTCGAATGTTCGCATTGTTCTAATTACGAGGTAATAAGGCCGTTTAATCGCGTAACCTTTGTATAAATTTTCGCGTTTTGGCATAACAAAAACTGGTTGGTTAATGTTGTTGCGAAGTTCGTAGATGGTTATCCGAGAAAACAAACTAAACATAAAAATTAAATAAAGAAAAAAAGATATTAATCCTGTTATATCCAAGAACAATCCCTTCTTATGGCATCGTTCCAATGCCGAAACGAGAGATGTCGGCATCGTTGTGTCCGAGAATTGCTGAAGACATTTTTCAGGAGCTGTTACTACGGGTGTTGTAGCTTCTGCTTCTTGAGGAAACTTATTGATATGATTTCCATCAGAAACTGGAGGTGTTGTAGCTTGTAGATTGCAGGAATATATTACTGGATCCAAGGAAGTCTTGGGAGTCTTCGTAGAAGATACGGCGGTTGATATTCCCAAACCGTCGGCCTTCGGAAGCTCTTGCAATCTCTGATTTAAAAAACATTGGTTAGGATTCAATTTCAGCGATATCCTAACTGACTGTGATGTTTTTGGAATGTTTGTAGGAGATTTTGATTCTGTTTAGTTGTGGAATAAATGCACTTTTGAAATTAAATCATTTGTAATACTTTCAGTAATAGAAGTATTACCCTCTGAAACATGCTTTTCAAAATTTGAATGTTCAGGATTATTAATACAGAAAGTATCAGTGGATGCACGTGCATCTGAAATGGTATTGCATTGATAAATGACGTTTTGAGTGTCGTCACTTAATTGGGGGTTAGGATCCTGAATTTGTGGCGGATCTTGCGATATTTGATTACAGTTTGTAGTTATGAAATTATGATGAGAAATGATTTCGTCTTTGAATAGGTTAACTAGTCCAAACGGTTCAGGTGAATCGTCTTGCTGTAACCAGAAATCTGTAATCTCTTTGGGAGAAGAGATAGTATTTGATTTTGGATTGTATGGAAGTTTATCCAAAGAAGTACCCAAGGAATAGTTTAATAGTTCGTTGATGAACGTGGTGTATGGTTCGAATGAAAGTTTATTGTTATCAATAAACTTGATAAGATTCGAATGGAGTTGCAAAATGTTATATGGCAAGTTATGAATGTAGTAATACAAGAGTGTTTATATGGCAAGTCTGAAATTAGAACATTATATTTCTAAATTTCGTTGTCAATATGTAGAAAGTTAAAGTATCCATCGATTAAGACTATTGACATTTGTACATGTGAAATGTCAAAAATAGGAAATTTTACTAAATTTGCTTTTAACTGCGTCATATTGAAACGTAACCAATATAATATAGTTTACTTATCCTATTTATATGATAAAAAAGGATATTTATAAACTTCTGAAAGTCGACTGGTTGCGGGAGATAATCAAATAACCATTTCAAGGAACTCCAGGTTGCAGGTTGCGTTTGTCGCCAGACAGAAAACCGACGAAAACCGGCAACAGAAAAGAAACGTGGTTTTATTATATTCGTATTCAATAATAAAGATTTCCCAATGCTATTTAAATGAAAAAGAAACGTCAATGTATAGTAAACCAGCCAATGTCGTTAAGGGCTCTCTTGAATGCTAGTGAAGCGGTTCTCTCTACATATGCACGAGTTTACCTCTAGTAATAAATTCAAGGGATAGTTATTGTAGAAACCAAAGTTTTTCGAATTATTTGTGGAATCGTGATACATCAAATTTTGTTAGTTATTGTAAATATTATCACAATAATTTAAAAGCCGATACTCGGCATTACAGATTTTCGAAAATCTGAATTAGCAGATTTTCTAGACAACTTACTTTGTGGGGTCATTGTACATATACTTTCTAAGTTTATTAATTGTTTCCAGCCTTTGTGGAACTGCATAATCATGAAATAAATAAATATAAATAAAAATATATACTTACTAAGTACTGTAATCAATTAATAAGTGAACCTATTCTCATTCGTAATTGTAAAAAAAATTATTAAAAAGTAATTAATAATAAAAAAGAAACAAACAAAAAAAGGATGATAAATGACATCCATTATAGACATGAACGACTGGAAGGCACTTTGGATTTACGTTTCAAAACCTCTGTTCTATTCCCAGTGCGGGTAATTTTTTTCATAGAATATTTAATATATTTCACAAATAAACAATTTTTTATAATTATAATGTTTATATAAAAAGAAATAACTTACACTTAAATACTAATATGGTATGCATAATCATTTAGCTTTATTTTTAATTAACATAAATATACATAGTTTAAACAACGACTATAAAATTAAGGGATAATTTTAATTAATTACTTTTTTGTAAATATATTTATAAACAAAATTTATTTGTAAAGTAAACAATTCATTAAAGAAACAAACGAAAAATGATGATAAATAACATTCATTAAAGAAGAAAAAGACATGAACAGATAGCATGGTCGTATGGAAGGCACGCTAGATTTACGACTGCAAAACCACGGGTCTATTCCCGGTTTCAGTAATTTTTTTTAATATGATATTTAATCTATTTTATAAATAAACATTTTTTTAATTAATTATAATATATATAAATAAGAATAATGACATAAAATTATTCCTTAATTTTATTGTCATTTAGACTATACAGGTAAAACCAAATGATTGTGCATACCATACCAATACCAATTGTTTATTTATGAAATATATTAAACATTCTATTACAAAAATTACCCGAACCCGGAATAGAACGGTTTGAAGTCGTAAATTCAGCGCGTCTTCCAGCCGGCCATATTATCTGTTCATGTCTTTTGCTTCTTTAATGAATGTCATTTATCTCCTTTTTTGTTTGTTTGGTTTTTTATTATTAATTACTTTTTGATGATTTTTATAATTACCAATTACAGTACGTTCACTTATTAATTGATTAATGTGTTAGTTGAAGTTTAATAGATATTTAGTAAATGTTCCCATGCAATTTTCGAGATTGGTTAGTCATTAACGACATTAGTCGATTTTCTACATTATACTAATTTTCTACATTTTCTTTTTTTCTGAGCTTTTAACCACATTTTCTTCATCGTCCAGTAAATTATAATCTATAGCTACACTAATTTTAATGGCTTTTAACAATAATGCACTAAATTACCTAACTTAATACAGCTCATAGCAAATTTGATTCATTTTGCACGAATAGTGTTGACGAATTCTTGATTCTCGAAAGCTAATTTCAGTGATTAAATAAAATTTAGAATTTTAATTAAAATATTCAATCATTTTCGTTGATGATTGTTTTAAATAAAGACAAAACCTGTCCTTTCCTATAAAAAGAAAGGACGAAGAACACACTCTTAGAAAGAAGGACTGTCCTTCCGAAAAAAGGTCAGTTGGCAACCCTAGGCTTAGCTGTCGAAACATATTTTAATAAATACTGTGAAACTTTTTAATAATTTTTATTTATTTCATGATTATGGAGTTCCACAAAGTAAGGATGGAAACAATAAACAAGTAGTTCATTAACCTTAGAAATTTTATTTCTATGATTTTTGTTTTAATTTTGATATCTAATAAAAAAGACAAAAGAAATCCTTATACGTCTTATCGTTTGGGGGAGGGGGCTTCGTGATTTTCTTATTTTTCATTGCAAAGGGGGTTGAACGCACCCTAATATTAATCACTGTTGATTAGTTCCATATCAAGGATAGATACGCATTTCTTGTTAAATACATGCAGTTAAATTCTGGTTGTTATAAAAATTACGACCAGAGTCTCGTCGAGTCTGGTGGAGTCTCATCGAGTTTGGTAAATTCTGGTAGTTATAAAAATTGCGACCAGAGTCTCGTCGAGTCTGGTCAAGTCTGGTCGATTCTGCTCGAGTCTGGTCGAGTTTCGTTGAGTCTGGTTGAGTCTCATCAAGTCTGATATAGTCTCGTCGATTCTGGTCGAGTCTGTTCGAGTCTGGTCGATTCTCTTCGAGTATCCTCTAGCCTCGTCGAGTCTGGTCGGGTCGGGTCAAGTTTCGCAGAGTCTGGTCGAGTCTGGTTCTGACTCAACTAGAGTTTAAACTCCTTAAACTAAAAACTTTTGAAAGAGCATAATCGTCTACCACATATGACAGGAATTTGGGTCTCAATATTGTGGATTAAGTGTTTCCGGTTTTGTAATTAGATATTTCCATTGGCGGTTCTCACTGTTTCGAAATGCGCACAAACAACATAACCTCAATTTTAAAAGTTTTATATTTAATATTTTAAACAAACGAATTCTGATGAAATGTAAATTCCCTTCTTCGTATTTGTCGAAATTTGAGAATAATCACTGAATTATTTACAACAATGAATACCATAGAAACCCATAGTGCGCCGAGTAGTTATGCTCTTCCTACAGTTTTATATTCTAAAGATCTGCACTCTCGTGGCAAGTTCTTAAAATAAATTATGCGGTAGCTTTTCGGTAGACAATTCCATTTTACTGACATTTCCAAATTCTTCACCATCATCAATTCCTATTCCCTTTTTTTATTAAACCCCCTGATACAATTTCATAAAACTTAACATGGAGTAGGTGCTGTACTTTGCTTCTAGCAACAAGAAATAGTCCTGTATACCAAAAAAAAGTGTTTCGGAGTAAAAATTACCAAAAATAAAAGTGGGCTAATTCACATGATTTAGAGCTCGTATATGTCCTCAACTGAATTCAGTCTAGTTAAATTAGAACATGTTAAGTTTGGCGTTTTGAATAGTAGTCACTTAGACCTGAAATAGCCGCTTTGACTGGAAGTCAACAGATTCTCAGAAGAGAATGCTCTACACAGTGTAGCTTTACATGTTGACTCCATATCAAGTCAGATTGTGTTGATACGTAGTGGCTGTGATTTTAGTGTTAATAATCTAAAAATTTTTTGTATGCCTGGCTAAAAAGTCTTTGGTGAATAGTACCACTCTCAAACTAATATATCTGTTATCAAAGTTGACAATATCTGATCACTACTCATACATCAAATCTTCTACAGGTGATTCAGAAATAACTGATATCCTTCAAATGGTAGGTAGAGGGGAGGCAGTAGAGCTAATTTACCTTGACAAATATAGGTGAGACGAATAGTTTTCCAGAAAATGAATTTTAAAGTTTAATGAATTTTGGACCCAAAAGGATCCAAGGTCAGGACCGGATCCAAGATTCAATAAAACCTTAAAATTAATTTTCTGGAAAACTTCGTTTTTGACCTATACTTGTCAAGGTAAATTAGCTCTACTGCTTCCCCTCTACCTACCATTTAAAGGATATCAGTTATTTCTGAATCACCCTGTATAATGATTGATATTAACCATCTTCAAGTCCAAAGATGCATGTGGTGCTGATACTTTGCAGTTATTTTGGACAGTTAGGAAATTTTGTGTTCTATAAAAGACTTCTATATGCTTATATATTTTGCTTTATGTATTTGCCTTAGTTTATGCTGCGTAGGCAATTATAGTGTTCACAAATATAATTTTGAAAATTATAACAATTTTTATAACTTGTATAAATAATTTCTATACGATTTTCTTATGTGCAAATATATAATAAGTTGCAATGAACCAAATTCTACTAATTATAAACATATATATTTGTATGTAGATATTTTAATTAGTTGCTTTAGAATTAGTGCAAGCAAGATTTTAATTTGAGTTTACTCGGATTCATTATTTCATTCTGATTGACATTTGTAAAATATGTAAGGCTAAGGTAAATATAAAGGCTATAATAATATTAAATGGGTATTTAACTTAAATATCAAAAGGTATGATAATATAAATGTTTATACATTATCTCCAAAATCTATTATTAAATAATAGTAAATCTGAATTCACAAAAGGAGCGGAACCTGCTGGCATGGGCGAGCCCCAGCTCCTGCTCGCGTTGGTTCGATGACATTCGGTAGAAACCCCAGAAATCAAAATCATATCCCTTATAGTTTGTTTTGCGTTGTTATGCAAATTTTAGTTGGTGGTATCTGCTTTGTAATTTTAATTTTAAAATGGCAAGTGCAAGTACAGGTACAATTCGAGACGTGGTGAACAATAAAGACATTGTTATCATTTATTGAAGAATAAGTTCAGCAGTTTGAGTTTTAAGATAAAATTTTTATTCACAAATTAAAAAACATGTCTGAATATGAAGAATTTAGTGGTATCTAACAATCTCGGCAATAGCCTACTATTGCTACTAAAAGCCCTAGTACAATAAATATAATTGCTAACAGGATGTGAAATAACAAATAAATTGTATTGTTGGAATTGGTTACTTTTTACCGAAAAAACTCAAAATTCTTGGAATTCAACAGAACTTCAATATGAATTTTTAAATAAAAACATTCTCTTTAGGTCTTTCGGATGACTGCTATTTAAAAATATTAGTACCTTTTAATAAATAAGCAGTGGCGGGTTTAGGCACAACCGTTGGAAGCGGCCGCTTCAGGGCCCACAAGTCAGGGGGCCCCGCAGAGGCCTCCTGTCAAGGACCGCACTGGACACGCGACAAATAAAAATTATTGGCGTGGGAATTCACTTTCTCGAAAAAAGTGAAACAAGAAACAGATCATATCCTGTACAGGCGGGTAAAAAAGGTATACGATCGACACAATGTAGAGTTTTGTGCGAGCAAGCATTCGGAGTGATAGGTGAAATTTTATAATGGAATATACAGTTTCGCAGCAGACCTGCAAGGGATGTATCATCTCTGTCGCTCCGAATGGCTTGCCTTCAATGCCTTCTAGGAAACTCTGCGCGGTCGTCCGATTTCCATTTGGGGAAGGGGAATTGTACCATGCTTTCAAATGGGTGAAATTCCTTAATGTCATTTGTCAATTGTCAACATTTCCCAATGTTGAAACAATTTAAAAAAATCTTAACAATACCGATATGCAACTGGAGAACGATTTATCTTTGTTCTTCAACGTGTAAACAATTATTTAAGAAATAATCTTAAACAAAGTCATTTAAAAAATGTATCAGTAACGTTTATTGAAAATGACATTACGCAAAATTTATGTTTTAGGTGTTTTGAAAATAGTATTGGTAAATTTGATGCTTCTAAAAGCAGAAAAGTTTCATTATAAATGAACTATTAAAATAATTTTCTAAAATAGTAGATAAAGTAGAACTTTTACGAACTCATCTGTCATTTTTATTTGCATTGTTGCACATGTATTTGACATATGTCGCACACAGCCACGTTGACTTAGTTGCCTACTCTATTGTTATTAAATGCACATTTTGTATTTTAAATTCTTAATTTCACGATCTCAGAAAAAACATAATGTACAACTCAGCACTAAAGCTGATTCTTTATCACTCGTTATGGCTGTTCAACAATCTCCATATTCGTGTTAAAAAAAGTACAACTTTATTTGGTATAGAAAATAGAAATAACTAATTTATCTACGACCACTATAGAAAATTACACATTTCACACAGTCTAATAAAGATGAAAATAATTCATTGTTCATAATCTTTAAACTGCACGGAAATGACTGTGGGAAATGATTTCGCATTTTCAGTGGTTCTATTAAAATGCCATAGCTGTCAGCACATGCAATATTTCTAATTATTTGAAATATACATAGCTACAACTTTTAGATAAAAATTAATTTATTTTTAAAAGTTACAATTGTTAATGGACGACTATTATACTCACAATTTTATAGTGATATGTGTATAAATCACAGACGGCATCCTAAGACAGCTGTTTCGAGCTTTTGGCTCTTCTCAGTTAGGAGCAGCTAGCTGTGAATTCTACACACATCACCCGAGCGTTTATACTAGCTTGGAAATAACATCAAATAACTGTGGTGCCTCCTGTAGGTATCAGATAGCACTACTATGCAGCATAATTTGATTATCCAACACAGGAATATACAAAATAAAATCTGGTCGAGCATCTGACCGTATAATTAATATAAATAAAATACAAAATGAACACAAACGTGTTTTAATAAAATGAGTTTTTAATAAATTTAAAAGTTAAAAATTATTAATGGACGACGACTAGAGTATTATACTCACAATTTTATAGTGATATGTGTATAAATCACGGACGGCACCTTAAGATAGCTGTTTCGAGCTTTTGGTTCTCCTCAGTTAGGGTCAGCTCATCTGTAATTTATACACATATCACTATAAAATTGTGAGTATAATAGTCGTTCATCAACAAAACTCGCTTTATTAAAACACGTTTGTGTTCATGTTATAAGGTATTAACATGCAGGCCTGTGTTATCACCCCTGATTTCTGTAGACTATGGGCAACAAACAACATCAATGTTGCCCTAATTCAAGAACCCTAGTTATTCAGGGGGAAAGTTTCAGGCCTGGGCACTGTCAAGGGCCAATTGCTGTACAATAGAAACCTTGACAATGTAAGAACCTGTATACTTGTGGGGGAAGGACTTCAAGTTCTAAAACTGACAAACCTTTGTTACAGAGACCAAACAGTGATTCAACTGCAAACGCAATTGGAAGGAAATCTGAGAGACATTATAATCCCCGCTAACATAATAACCCGTGCTATTACAGCAGGGAAAACCTATTCTGGTGCCCATCCTTTGTAGAGTACTAAGAGCAAGCTTGGCCACGGGTTATATTCCCAACGCCTGGAAGAGCTCAAGAATGGTCTTCATTCCCAAACCTGGAAGGGATCCGTCCCAGACAAAGGCTTATAGACCTATCAACCTATCATCTTTTGTGCTGAAGATAATGAAGAAACTGATAGACATATCAGAGAGAGAGAGTCTGCCCTCGGGTAACTTGTTCCATCCCCATCAATATGCTTATCAAGCGGGGAAATCATGCGAGACCGCTCTTCATCACTTAGTGAGGAAGATCGAGGAGGCAATTGCACAACAAGAAACAACGCTAACAGCTTTCCTTGATATTGAGGGGGCGTTTGACCACACCTCTTATAGATCAATGATAGCAGTAGCGAGAAAGCGCGGCATAGGAGACACCCTATGTAGGTGGATCAACAACATGCTGCAAGGTCGAAAGATCCAATCTACCCTATCAGGAGAAACAATGGAGATTGAGGCTGTCAAAGGGTGTCCACAGGGGGGAGTTCTATCACCCCTATTGTGGAACATGGTAGTGGATGAGCTCCTTGTTGACCTGAATAGGCGAGGATATTATACCCAGAGATATGCGGATGATGTGGTCATTCTTATCTCTGGGAAATTTGACAATACGATTTCAGAGCTTATGCAAAATGCTCTAATCGCTGTGGAAAGATGGTGTGCCAAGGAGAACCTTAGTGTAAATCATCAAAAAACGGCACTAGTTCCATTTACCAGAAGGAGAGACCTGGGCAGGATCAAACTGCCAAACTTCTTCAACAAGAAACTTGAATTGAGCCAGGAAGCAAAATATTTAGGTATCACCCTAGATTCGAAGCTAACCTGGAACACGCAAATCAAAAATTCCATTAATAAGGGCAAAAGAACCCTCATGGGAACAAAGCGAGCCCTGGGCAAAACCTGGGGACTTCGACCACGCTTAGTACCCTGGCTGTACACGGCTGTGGTTAGACCTAGAATAACCTATGGATCGCTGGTTTGGTGGACAAAAGTAGAACAGAGGCTAGCCAAGAAGGAGCTATCAAAACTTCAGAGGCTGGCCTGCCTGTGCATTACGGGGGTGATGAGAAGTACCCCGACAGCAGCTCTGGAAATACTTCTAAACCTGCCACCGTTAAACATCTATATTACGGCAGAGGTAAGAATGGCGGCTTTCAGACTGAACTATAATGGAAATTGGAAACCCAGTCATCTTGATGGGCACACCAAAATTACTTCCGTTGTAACCAGCCCACTGCTAGACATGAGCAGTGATACTATGCCTGCTAGGCAAAACCACACTAAACCCTTCACCACTCTCCTGGAGTGGAACAAAGGGCTATTACAACAAACTTGTCAGGCAAACAAGCTAATCTGGTCTACGGATGGCTCCAAAACTGACAGTCGCACAGGTGCAGGAATATTTGGGGAATCACCTCAGTCTGCTGCCTATGCATCGCTGGGGAGGTTCGCCACTATCTTCCAAGCCGAAACTCATGCCATAGACATCTGTGTACATGAGAATTTAAAAAGGAACTACCAAGGTAAAGAAATCCTTATCCTTACAGATAGCCAGGCCGCCATAAAAGCCATAGCTAGCAATCGTACTAACTCAAAATTAGTATGGGAATGCCGACAAAACCTAATAACCCTTTCAACCCACAATAGAGTAACCCTGATGTGGGTCCCGGGGCATAAGGGGATTAGTGGCAATGAGAAAGCTGACTCCTTGGCTAAGAAAGGAGCAGAGTTACCATTTATGGGGCTAGAACCCGTCTTTGGAATTACCAACAACTTTGCTCGAAACTGGTTGAAAAGCTGGACAAAAAGACAGCACCACAACCATTGGAATGCAATTGAGGGGCAAAGACATAGCAAACTAATGCTAAAAACAACATCTGACAAATTGACTGATGACATTCTGCAATTAAGCAGACAACAGATTAGGCTGGTGACAGGCCTTATAACTGGACACTGCAACCTAAGGAAGCATATGTATAGAATGGGGATTGGTAATGAAGAACCCATCTGTAGACTCTGCAATGAAGAGGACGAAACAGCCTCACATGTTATTTTCGACTGTGAAGCCCTGTGCCGATGGAGATTTGCACTCCTCGAAGGAGCTTTCTCTTGTGGGACACTCATAAGGGAGGACCTGGTAAAGAGGTTACTAAGCCTAATCAGGATCACAAAACTCTTTACCGACTAAGTGACATGATGAGAGTACAATAAGCCTAAGGCTGCGGTGCTGGGTTCTAACCCCCTTCATATGTCACATACAAACAAACAAACAAACAATATCACCCCTGCTGGAAATCAAACCCTGGGTCTTCCACTTTCTGAGCGACATCTCTACCTCTGAGCTATTGTGTCGACTACCAGCATATAAAGTTATTATTACCATATAAAGTTCTACAAAAATTGTTATTGAATTAACGTAAAATCTTAATTAAACGATATATCCTTCTGATGGCTTTAATCCATACATTTAGAATAACAGATCCATTACATGGAAATCTAAAAATGTTTTGGGAATTTATTATTTCAAATTACATTCAAATGAAACATTAGATATTCAACGTATTTGTAAAATTGAGATTATGATTTACTTACATTAACAAAAAAGCAGCGGCGGAATAGCACGACGTGCAAAATACATTTAAAAATGTGTCTATAACATTTAAAAAATTGAAGACACCAACAAAACTACTCTTATTAATTTAAATAATTGTTCCAATTTCAATACATTTTAAATAGTAAACGATTATTACATTGAGTTATACGCATTTCTTAATTTTTACAACTAACACCTGTTTTCCACAAATTGTGGGCATTGTCTACTTTTGACAATCCAGCATCTCAATCTGAAATAATATTCTAGGTTAAATTATTTGCTTAATCAAGCAAATAAAGAACGTGGAAGGAAAGATAGTCACAAATCTATGACTATCTTTTCTTCCACTATTAATTTGTCATACTTAAAATATGCTATAGTTTTCCTTCTTTTCTTGCAGTAATTAACTCAGGTTTCAGTAATCTTCTTTTTCCACTACTTCTTTTGGGTAGTCTTCATCTACATAAATTTTCGTATTTTACAGTTTTTTTCTCTTTGTTATGTTAGCTTACGTCTATACAGTGCGCGTCTAAAGTCCGTTCCCCCCCTACTAATTTTTGAACCACCTGGTATATCGCAACGAAATTTGGAGGGCTTAAACAGGAGATAAGAACCTAATTTTTTATGGAAAAATGACAGCTAAAAGTTTCAAAATGGTGGCTCAGCGCCCTCTTGAATTACTTTTTTAAATAGAACACCCTGTATATTATTCCGTTTTCGAAATCTGCTCATAATTCTTAACATTTTTCTCTAATACACTTTACTTCTAAATTTAGTTGATTTCGAAATATTAACGTTTGAAAAGTGACATTCCGGTTTAAAATGAAGTATGGATTTTGCCAGGGATTTTGGTCACTTCCAGTAAAACATTTTTCTAACTAAATTTTATTTGACAGCTAACAGTTAAGTTTGACAGTAAACAAGATGTAGGATACCCCAACAACGATTGTTGTTTTCAATGCAAACTTGATTGATAGCAGAATTCGTGTCTTTGTTGGATTTGAAATTTCAAACGTTAATATTTGAAAATCAATTAAATTTAGAAGTAAAGTGTATTAGAGAAAAATGTTAAGAATTATGAGCAGATTTCGAAAACGGAATAATATACAGGGTGTTCTATTTAAAAAAGTAATTCAAGAGGGCGCTCAGCCGCCATTTTGAAACTTTTAGCTGTCATTTTTTCATAAAAAATTAGTTTCTTATCTCCTGTTTAAGCCCTCCAAATGTCGTTGCGTTATACCAGGTGGTTAAAAAATTAGTAGTGGGGGAATGGACTTTAGACGCGCACTATACTAATAGTGGGATCCATTTTTACTTCTTTTGTTTATATTCTTATAAAGTCTATTTCTTTTTCTTTAATGTTCAACTCCTGTTCATTTCTCAGTAGGTAATAAAGTGTTTACAGATTGTTATTAATGTTGACTCAATTCATTATTGCCAAAGCATTTTCATCATCAGAGGCAGACATAGTTACTAACAGAATTGCAACTGCTTAAAAAATGGTTTTGGTACTGTTGGAGTTAAAAGTGAGTGTGGTTAACACTAATGCCACTGTTATGTTACTGCCAGATTAAGTTATTTTAGTGGGCACGTTCACTATGAAAGTTAAGTTAGAGAATAGATGGCAAAGATTTAAACAATCATTAAAAATAAACACTAAATTTCAATTACTAAACCTACTAGCTATTAAAGAACAATATTATTTGTTAGGTACTTACTTTAATTTTGGCTCTTATTAATTGTTAGATCCAAATTTCAATTTTTTTGGCAAGCTTTGAATGTTCATAGTACTATGAAATATGTGATTTTACATTTTTTGTTTTGAAATAGAGGTGTGGGGGTCATTATTAAACATTTATTAATTATTTATCAGTGTTTGTTTGTCGATATATTGGTCTTCGTTTCATTTATGCAATTTTAAAGGAATTATTGAGCTTTTTCAGAGATACAACATAAATTAATTAAGTTTTCTTTCTGAAATTGAGATTACTGGTAGCTACATGGAGATATGGATTGCAAGTTTCTTCGACTTTTTGAAATCTCATTGCCAACTGGTTGACCTTTGCAAAGATATTCCACGCCATACCTCTTATATGTTCTAAAGTTACTTCTTCATCTATCCCCAATCTATTTTCTAATTAGAGAATAAAGTTATTCTATGAATAACAAGCTATTTGCTGTTGGTGAAACCGGGCCTAAGAGTTGCAATGTTTTTATTTAAACTGCCACAGATTTAAGGTAGGTATAGGAGAAAATAAAACACAAATTGATAAGTTGATACACATTTTTTTTACATAAAACAAATTGGTACATGTTACAAATTATTTTTACAATTTCCAAGGGGACTACAATTACAACATATACTTAATTAGTAAATGTATTTTGTTTCTTCTCTATTACCTAATGACTAGAATACTGATTAAATTAAGTCTTTTGTTTGTAGTATTATTACATCTAGCAGCGACAAAGCAAAAAGCATTTAGGAATCTTAAAAAAAAACTGCCTATTTCACAGTGTATCACATTTATCAGATATTTTAATTCCTTTTTTTTTTTAAAGGAAATATCCTTATGTGATTAAATATAGTGCAATGAAGAATATGAGGTGATATAAAAGATTTGAAAAAGATAAATAAATGTGATATAATATGAAATTAAGCAATTATTATTTTTCTTTGTATCTTTTTAAAGAATACTGTTAATATCTTAATAATAGTACTATTTAATAAATGATGAGAAAATACATTTACACGAAGGATGTTCTTGGAACATAAAAATTAAGTACGTCATTTAAATACTTGTAAAAAACATTGAGGTATGAAAAATTACAAATAGTACAAAAATTCTACAATGTGATTCTTTTTTAAATTCCGTTAATTCTTGAGTATATTATTATATCCATTATCCGTATCAAAAAACTTTATTTTTAGTTTAAATATCCAATTAATTTACAAATATTTAAAAATATTTGTAATAGCAAATCACTATATTTATTAATTCCATCTTTAAATTTAGTCTTCTTTCTCAATATTATTAATATTATTGTGTATACAAGAAAGAGAAAATTATTAGAATCAATATTTTCAAGTAATTAGTTATAATCAAATATAGATTTGTCAAGTTTTAAAATGCTTATGGTAGAAGAACGCTAAACTTATTGTTCTACTCTATAAAAGCATTCAATAAAATATATTAACATTATTTGAAAAAATAAAATAGATCTCGGAAATAAAATGCAAAAAAAGAGATAACAAAGATATTGTATACAATATAGCAGGATATTCTTTCAAGATTGAGGCAAACATCATATAGGAGAGAGAAACGAGGGGGATGCTACTGCAAAAACCAACGGCTGTTCAAAAGTAACATAAAATGCAAAAAATTTTCAAACATAAGTAACGGGTGTTCATTTAAATTCGTAATCTAGCAACCTTTGGAATTTTAATGAAAGAAGGCAGAGCGACAGATATAATACGTCGCAGATAGAGACAGGCAATAATCCAAAGGTTGCTAGATTACGAATTTAAATGAACACCCATTATAAGTGGATTAAAATAATTTATTTTCTATTCTAATAATTATTATTTGGTAAATAAAAATTATTTAACTATAGTATGATCAAAAAGTCTTTGGATCAGGGTTGCCATGAAATTAACAAGCTATCTATGAAATTATTTATTTCTATTATTTTTGACATTTACTTCACAACTGTCATGTCAATAGATAATAGTTCAAATAAATTCCATTCCGTGGTCTTTTTATAAATGTTATTAGGTAATACTGAAAATAACTGCAAGCACAAGAAATAATAATAGCATATGCTAACCTAACATTTTCTGTGTAATATGGAGCTCTGTTTAGCGATGTCAGCGCGTCGTATTTTCTTGACACAGGTAGCTGTGTCTCCATTAGTGCTACTCAAGATACATTGGCGCTACTCTGTACAGTTCACAAAAACTACGGGCAGTAGAAGTGAATAATTCTATAGATGGTTTTTACATTCCATGGCTATTGCAATCCAAAGACTTTTTGATCATGTGATATTTAATCAACAAATACAGTTTTCCTTAATAACTATGTGGAATTGCCATTGCCGAATTTTACCTGTCTGCATCTACCGCCTTTCTTGAAAGATGTTTCCCTGACACCAATAGATGTAGCAGTCATCATGATTACATATGTTAATTAACTTTTTTTTTACATAACATATACACACATAATGCATACTCCTTTCAAATACATTTGCAGTGTCAGGAGTTTCACTCACTCTTATGAGAGTGCAATGGAGGGAAGGGAGCATACCGCCTTCCCGATTTGAGAGACAAACACCTCTTACATGGCCAGTCAGGAAAGATTTATGTTTTCTGTCGATTCCTGTGGTATTTATTGCAATAAATAACAAGATTAATAAATTAAAAAAAATTATTTGCCACTGTTTAATTTCATTTTTATAATTTCTAACTAATGTTATGTTACATTATAGGTACATCCCAGATCTATTGTCCAAACCAAAAAACCCTGACTACTAAATACTGATTTTGTTACATTTTATTTCTTCAAAAAAGAAACAACACTTGGAACTACAAGCACAATCGGCTGTATAAGAGACGTTTGTTGCTCAAATCCAGAAGGCCATGTAATGGAGCTATTACATTCACACAACTTTCATACCTAATTCTGATACGATTGTACTAAATTTTCTTTTTTAATTCAATTTCAACCAAAATTTAATTCAATTGAAAGGATCGTATCACTCGGAGACAGAGGGTCTTAACTTTTATTAACCATGCGCAATTACAGTTAGGGGATGGCAGATTGCGGCACATTTTAAAGGAAAAAGGACATCGCATCATGAATTAAGTTGGCCCCACCCCTCTTATATACAATATCTTTGAAAAATAGGTATACAAAATCTAACAAATCAGGTTTAAAATTGAACTATAACCTCACTTTATTATGTTGGACTTAATGAACGTTAAATTTAAAGAATTGTTTATTATAAAATTATAAATTCTTTAAATATTCATTAGGAACATTAAAATTATTATGTACTAAATGATTTGATAATATTAGAAAAGCTTAGGGATATGGTACACCCGTAAAGTGAGGTTATAATTAGCTATTTTTTGTACTTCAAATAAATCTATATATAAGGATAGCACCAGATATTTCCAGCCTAACTGATTCGCATATGCACGATGATATTCATAATGCGATGTAGTGGAGTCTCATAAATTACAGGCAAAAAATCGCATACATAATAAATAAATAGTAATCGAAGAATGACGTCATGCAAAAAACAATTTTGGGGCTTGGGGAGATTACTGCTGGTAGATTTTAAAAAGCACAACCATCACTACTAATGCTCAATATGAAATCAACCTTCTACATAAATTATTTTGGCAGCATTTGGGTTGATAAGGGGTTTGAATACATGACCTATAATTCAAAGGTCGTGAATTCAACTCTCACTTGAAACGGAAAATTTTTCTAAATTGGAAAATTCCGCCACCTCAACCATGGGTATGGGTGATTATGTTTGCACATTACATAAGGAACATAGTAGGTACCTTTGTTGGTTTATATGACCCTGTAGTGTAGGTGTAAAATAAAAAATAAGTTTGTTGAGAATATAAAAAATAAATCAAGATTATCTGGTGCTACCCTTGCATACAGTATATAAATACAAATCCATATGGCCATAACTTATCGATTTGCATTTACAAATGATATATCATTGGACAGTATCTTAAAACTAAAAAAAAACGCTACAATTCTCTTTAAAATGTTCACATAATATATCTATCACAAAAATTTTAATAATAAATTGTGCTCTCGTGAGTTTAGAAACATTCAAAAACCTTAACACGAATGGAAATTAATTATATGAAACTTGCAATAAAATATATTAGCAACAAAATCGTGAGTGCAAGAGATTCTTAAGAATTTTATATGTACATAAAATTACAATTAATTAATATTGTTATGGCAAAATCTCTGGCAATACAAAATAAAACGGTCAATAAAATAAACTTAACAATAAAATGTCACATTTTATCATGGAAAAAAGCAAAAGCTCTCGATCACTGGAAAATATCATAATCAATTTAAAAAAACTTATATATGAAGGTACATAAAGTAAAAAAACATTTGTACACAACAAACATAGCTGAAGGAATTAGGCTGCAGTTCCTTCAGCTTTCAAACTCTTACATCTTTCTTTCTCTTGATTATTCTCAGGTGGTTCACATTCAAAACTGGCAAGTGCAAGGGCATTCTCGCTTAGTACAGGTCCGTGTTGAAGAGTTGCAATTATTTTGGCATCTTTTTCAAATGGACAGGTCACTTGCTTCCAAGCCATGAATTCTGTGACTTGCTTTGCTAACTGCCAAAACTTCTCAAAGTTGATGTGTCCATTCGGCAATCTAAAACAAAAATAAGCATTTATAGAATAGATAAAAAAGAAAAATATATTTTAAAACTCACTTATTAGAACACCCTTGATTTAGGAAATACAGATCTTTAACAAGAAGACTGAAAAATGGTATGACAATGCGTTGTCTTTGATCTGTAGCACCGGCGCTTCGCCACATAGCTGCTTTAAGTGTGCTTCGGTAACTGCTGAAATTGCTGCTTGGATCCATTTGATGTTCCAAGATTGCAAACTTTCCTGATTGAATCTTATGCCACTGTCAAGAAAAAAATTTGCATGAAATTAATTCTTTATTAATTTGATCATCTTAACTATACTTTGTAAATAGTTAAGCCACTCCTTACAAAAGTACGCTATATTTGAATAGAATTATTCTATTGGTCATATTTCTGAAACCCGTATTACAAGCAAGCTAGAGTCCCGAGTGGCAGAGCCGGCACGAGGCGGGTTCAGCACGTTCCCCGGAACCTGGACTGGAACCCTTTACAAATATAGGTTCCGGTTCTTGGAAATTCAAAATAAGGGTTTCAGTTCCGGTTCCAATTTTAATTTTCTAAACATTAAGGTTCCGGTTCCAGAATTTTTAGGTTGTATAAGGATTCTGGAAGCAAAAGTATTGAAGTCGCATTTTATGTTGGTATATAGCTTCAAATATTTCCAAACAAATATGACCTTGATAACTGACAGTCGATGCATGTTATGTTAAAGTATTGTTTATAACATGGTAATATATTTGCTATTCGGTATTTCAACTTTTTTTACTCTGAAAGCTCTATTGCTATAGTTACAATTATTTACAACAATGGATATCATAGAAACTGAGCTCTTGTAGTAAACAGATGTGAAATACGGAACTCAGCTAATATAGTAGATTTTTTTCAAGATGAGATTTGTTTGGAAATATTCAGAGCTACCAATAACTATAAAATGTGACACAACACTTTTCTAGTCAATTCACAGACTATTGGTCATTTAGTAGTGACAATGGATCTAGTATCAACATCAACTCGGTAAGAAATGGTTATGGTAGCGGTGTTGGGAGAATGTCTGGAGAATGATGACAATAGTCATCATATTTTTTTATTTACCAGTAGAACCGAAATGTGGAACCAGAAAATACAGATTCCTTCGAAAATTTATAACGGTTCAGGTTCTCATCTTAACATTAACACGGATTTTAGTAAGAGTTCCGATTCCGGTCCTTTTGGGTTCCTGTTCCAGTCCCTGTTACAAATACGCGCGCTTTCTCTGCTGCTGTAGTCGCACTGATGTTTCCGTGTCACTTAACGACTGGCAAAGCAAACTCCAACCATTTAACCTACGTAAATCTTGATGACGTAATTAAAAACTTTGCAACTCCAAAATTGGTTGCTACCGAGCTAAGCTCCACAAAAACACCACTATCTAACCAAAACGCTATGCAAAAACAAATTCGAGTTTCTTCGACCTAACCTAACTTCACCTAACCTAACCTAAACTAAACCTAACCTAATACAATTAAATTGTGTAACTGTAAATTACACAATTTGACAAGCATAAAAACTTAATATAATTGTTATTTATATCCATGGAGATTGGAGATTTATTTATATCTATGGAGAGGTAAAAAGTATTATTACTTTTGATCCCGAAATTTGGGGCATTCTCCCCAATAATAATTTACATATTCAGAATCAACATTTTTGGGGTCAAACTGTCCTAAGCCTCCAAAATTGGTTGCTACCAGCCTAACACCTCCACAAAAATGCCACTACCTAACCAAAATGTTATGCAAAAGCAAATTCAAATTTTTCCCAAACTAACCTAACTAAATTGTGTAATTGTGAATGGCAATTATAAAAACTTAATATAATTGTGATTCATTTCCATGGAGATTAAGCATCTTTTTACTTATGATCTCCTTTGGGCGTTCGCCCCAAAAATGATTTATGGAAACCACTTTGGTCAAAAAATGTTTGTTGGGGGAATTCTTTAATTATTTCTAAAATCTAATTTAGAAAATGCCGTTTTTCCCATTTGGGTATTAGAAATCACAAAAGATTAATAATCGATAATAATTCCACTGACAAATGTGCGAGCGCCATCTATGGGCAAGACTAAAATGCTATTTATTGTCTACTGTTACGTTTACTTTGAAATCAAAACAGTAATACAGATTTTAGTTAATTAAATTTTTTTGTGCAAAAGTCGATGCGCGAGGTCACTTTGACGCATTCGCGCAAATGTATCACTTGCTCCTTCGTCGCTCGTGCTTCTAAAGATGCACGGCTTTGCGTACTGCGTAAATGACTATAATAATAATGATACTCTATGATCTTATTGTAATATGAAATAATGTGTTTAATAAATAATTTATTTAGAAGTTGCTTTAGGCTAAGTGCATTTCTGAACCTGGCCTCGCAAAAGCTTACGCCGGCCCTGCCGAGTGGTGCTACGTGTGAAAGAGGTTGCCTAATTAAATTATCTGGTAATTATTCTATAACTTTTTTAATCAATTTTTTTCTTTTAATTATATTCGAGTTAATTAGTCTTGTACATGTTATAATTTTTAATGTGATAATTTGTATATTCTTTATATTTATGTTTTGTTGTAATCCAACGAAAAGTTAAATCTATTAATAACTACGGCAAAACCTAAGCCAGCTGGATTAGAATTAATACTGCTTTGTTTGCCTAAATTTTGCGCTTTTTTAAGTAATTATTTTCGATTTTTCCAGGTTTACTAATCTAGTGTCTAATTAACTCATTCACAACTAAATTATGTGATAATTACTTTATTTTATAACTTTTTAATCAATTCTTTTTATAACAACAGATTAAAATAATTGTTATAATCATTTATCAAAAGAAGATCATTATCATTTACTTAAAAAAATACACTGAATGGAAACGTTGCATGTTTTTATTAATTTGTAGCATTTAAAATTAGTTTTTATTATTAGATCGGATTTATAAGCTCATTATTATTATTAAATGAGACTTACAGCTTTATAGGCTCAATTCTTTTTTACAAATGAGATTTATACGCTCATTCCTAGTATTAAATGAGATGTATAGACACAATCTTATTGCTAAATGGGACTTATACTGTCATTCTAATTAATACATGGAATTTATAGACTAATTATTATTTACTAAATGGGATTTATTAAAAATGGAGTTAGTGCAAGTATCAAAAAGCATTATGCCAACTTTGCTATATAGAATAATACTACTTACAGTCTTTTTTAATCTTGACACTGGAGACATATTTAAGCCAGCAATAATAGCCATTAAACTATTGAAATTTCCAATATTAAAACATTCTCGGCCGGTTTCAATCCAATATTCTACTACACGAACCCTCTGCTTTTTCTTTAAATGCTGCAATTAAAAATGTGATTAGTCTAGATGTATGCCATTAATCGAACTATAGTTTTATAATTAATATCAGGACAAGAAGAATATAAATTCAATAATGCTTTTATGTAACCTCAAGCTCAATGTTTCTAAGATAGTGAGAACCATCATTTTATGAAAAATGAATATTATTACATCTGCAAATACTGGTTTGTAATGCTAGATATATCTTCAGTTGAACTTCAATCTAGTGATAAAGCCACACACAATTTATATAGAAGCATTTATGGTGAGAAGTCTCATGAAGTTCTATATCAGATAACCTAGCAGGATACTAACTATCTAAGTCTAACTTTTGTAAAGTGTGGTTCTACCATGTACTTCCTGTTTTCTATATTTAATATCTTATAGAAATCTGACTTGGATATTCAAAGTCTATATCCAACTGTTTCAAGTATAATCAAGTATTCTAAAATTATTCGATTATCCAAAGAGTAATGCGGGATACGTAAAACTTGGATTTTGGATTCAGATATTTGGATTGCATTTCATACATCAGTTTGGGTTGAATAAAATTTTTGATTGAGTGGAAAGCAATAGGTAAAGCTAAATACCTAGGTTGATTAAATGATTCGGATATCCACCAACAAATATAATTTGCATATTTGAACGAGAAACACAATACAATAAGGTTTATCCACTAGGGAAAGTAGGTGGACTTCTGTGGTAGATAACATGGATCAGTTGACATTCAATGTTAGAATGTTCTACTTGCTAATGTAAAAAAAAGTAATATCTTTTCAGTATGGTGTGAGGTGCATGTGTTGTGTTGGTTGGGTTAGGAAGTAAAGGTGTGGCTTTAATACCCAAAATACAATCAATCCGAGTCAGATTAGGGTCAACTTGGATTCAGACTGAGTCAAATATAGATTCGATTAGATGTATCTATGTATCTGAACGATATTTTGAGTATCCAAAAGGCATTTGAGTATCTAGGAATTATTCGATTACGTAAAGTTACTTTGCAGCACTTTATGTATGAAATAAGAAATGCATTCTGAAAAAATATGAATTTAAGCATATTTAAGTCAGTAAATATTTTATATTTTGACTAGGATTACATAAAGAATGAAATATGTGTATCGTACTATTATTTAAATTAAAAACAGTGTTCAACTATTTTTCTATTAATTCTTTGTGGAGCAAAGTATACCAATGGGTGAGGCTCAGTTTGCACCAGTCTGTGAAAAGTAAGCTGCATTTCAGGTTATAACAATAGTGGGGCCAAGTAAACTCGATCGTTGGTATACCATTCTCTAATAGTTATATTCATATGTAAAAAGATGCAAAAACAGTTTGTTTATTATTTTAATTCAGAACAGTATTAATAACTTCACTAAACAAAGATTTCAGGAGTGAATATATCATGACTTTTTTAAGCAGAAATGTAATTTAAGGTCATGCAGTTAATTTTGAGGTGACGACGACTTCGCACTGCAAGCAGGCCACCTTCAATACACCGCTGTTAGTTTGGTGGAATATACTACAATGTGAGCCTAATTAAATTATATCATTTCGGCTTGTGGGGCAAACCCTTCTTTACGGTACCAGTATCTGAGTATCTGAAAGTTATTTTAATTATCTGAAAATAATCTAAGAGTAATTAAAATATTCAAAACATATACGAAAGTATAATTTGAAATTGAATTTGAGCGAATTTTTATTTAAAAGAATTGCATTTGTGTGTATAAATTATTTCAAGCTTTATGTATGCTTTTTACTTGAAGAATGTGATCTAAAGGTGAAGAAGGACTTTGTATAATGTTTTATTTATTTGCAGCTTGCAATGAAGAATATTTAATAGTGACTAACTAACAAATACCTAAACATTTAAACAACTTAAATAACATTTAAATAACTTAAAGATACCAAATAATAATTGGATATGAAATGAACTTTGGATTCGGATATTGAGATTAAATTTCAGTTCAGATCGGATACGATTTGAGATTATGTTGAATTGGATTTGGATTTTGTCCTCAATCTGCACCATTATCAGGAAGTTAGTTTAGGAAAGTTGAACAAGACACTGTTGAAATGTGTCTTATATCTAAATTTTATCCAATATTCAAATTGTATTTGTTGGTGGATATCTAAATCATTTAATCAACCCAGGTATTTAGCTTTACCTATTGCTTTCCACTCAATCAAAAATTTTATTTAATCTAAACTGATGTATGAAATGAATCCAAAATCCAAGTTTTGCCTATCCAAATATAGCAGCATTTAGTTTACATCCGAAGTTTATTGTGTCCCATTTTTGCCTGTTATTCCATTCAAAATCCAAATTTTATCCAATCCAATTTTACGATACTCTTTGGATAATCGGATAATTGTAAGATATTTGGTCATACTTGAAACAGTTGGATATATCCAATCCATATCTCTCTATGTATTTGTCCATATCGGATTGGATATAGACTTTGAATATGCAAGTCAGATCTCTATAAGATATTAAAGATGGAACAGGAAGTACATGGTAGATCCACACTTTATAAAAGTTAGACCTACATACGAGGTAAACGCCATAAATTCTCGGTCAGGCAGGCTTCTACAGGTGCCAAAATGTTCTATACTATATATATTAGGGCTAGAAGCTTAATAGATTATAGTAGCCACTCAAGCATCGTGACGAGTGCATGAAAATGTCACAGCTAACGAAAATTAGTACCGTGCAGTCATCAAAATTTTTAACAAAAGAAGGGCACACGCCTAATCAAATCAGACAACGTTTAGACGGCATTTATGGTGATTTATCTCCTTCATATTCCACTGTAAAACAGTGGTCAAAATGTTTCCGTTTGGGGCAAGAATCTCTAGAAGATGATGAGCGCACCGGTCGGCCCATTGAAGCGGTAACGCCTCAAAAAGTTGCAATCATTGAAGAAAATATATTAGAAGATCGCCGTTTGAAAGTTATGGAGTTAGCAGTGATGTCTGACATTTTGAAAACTAGTATTCGCCGAATTCTTCATGACCATTTGGGTATGAATAGAATTAGTGCAAGATGGGTACCGTGTCTTCTTTCTGCCGTTCAACATCAACGTCATGTCGAATGTGCGCGCTCGTTTTTAAACTTGTGTGTAGACGACCGAAAGCCGATTTTGGAGTCCATTGTCACTCTATCCAAAAGGCAATCGATGGATTGGCGGCGACCCGATGAACCTCGTCCAAAAAGGCGAAAGTCATTCAATCGACAAAGAAAGTTATGGCAACAATATTCTGGGATTGTGACGGCATTTTACTGATTGATTTTAAAGAACGCAATACAACTGTTAACAGTACATATTATGCGTCTTTATTGCATAAATTGAGAAATAATATTCGTGAAAAACGTCGAGGAACATTGACAAGAGGTGTTCGATTATTACACGACAATGCACCCATTCATACTGCCGTAATTTCACAAGCTGCCATTCGCATATGCGGCTTTGAAGCATTGGATCATCCATCGTACAGTCCGGATATGGCTCCTATACTTTAACAAACAAATGAAGGATCTAGGTCGTCCAAACCACGAGGGCTAACTAGATCCTTTATTTGTTTGTTAGAGTATAGTGACTATTATTTATTTTCCAAGTTAAAGAAAGACCTTATGGGGCGTCGTTTTAAGGACGAGAACGAGTTGCAAGCAGCTGTAATTGAACATTTTGAAGTTTATTTTTTCTATATCAGGCCGAGAATTTAAGGCGCTTACCTCGTACTTGCCTAATGCATTGGTATACTCAATCTCTTCACTAAAATTTAACCCTGGAGATGTGACTTGGATAACCAAAATACAAACTGTGATACTTAGACTTAGATACGGATAAGATTGCATATATCCGTCTATCTAAAATCTATCAAAATATTTGAAAGTTATTCAATTCTCCCAAAAATTCAGTGTTTTTGAAAGTTATCAGATGATGAGAATTTAATATCAAATACTGGATAAACTTCTGATATAAATCGAATACATAAACTTAATAGTATCTGGTTAAACATGAATATCAAATAAATTGCAGATTTGGAAGTTAACATTAGGTTTCAGATATTGATTGTTATCAGATACAATTTTGGATTATGTAGGATCAATTTCAGATATTCTTTTTTCCCTAAGCTGCATTTCTATTTATGCTACTTTTTGGCGCAATATTTATTGTTTTGTATTGAATTTAAGAATACTTATTTTCAGAATGTTTCAGAAAGTATACCTAATATCAAAATGTCCCAAAAGATAATATAAAAAGTACTCACTCTAATTACTTGTGTTGCCACAAAATAACTCAATTTGTTAAACCACTGTACATACTGTTCTAAATTTCGTGTCTTTTTCATATCTTTAAATGATGTTTCAATGTGCGGATTTTCTTTTGCAAAAGCCTGAACAAATTCTTCAGGTCCTATATAGGATAATCTCTCCAATTCGACATGTGTCAATTGTTGAGCAAGTACGTCTGGTTTTGGACAAATTTCAGTAATGTCTATATTTTCATCAGAAGACATAGGCGTGTCTTCAAGATGCTTCTCATAGGCTTCTAATGCTGTTAGCCTTTGAAGAAGGTTATGGAGCAATGATGAAACATTTGCTCGTAAAGTTGAACTTAATGAACAACACTGTTGTGTGATTGTACGAACATGCTGCATTACACGTTCATCCCTGTAAAGCGCAATAAAGATTGATCAGTATATATATTTAAATACAGATTTGAAGTACCTACCTGAAATCATATGGGAATGTTTCAGTCCATTCAGCAAGAAGCTGTACAAGATGTTCAGCAAAACGATACAGTCCAGGCTGTGTTGCTCCACTTGTTGTGCAGCCTAAACCTTGTTGTGTTTCACATAGGCTCCTCACCCTGGCTAGTAAATCGTGGGGTTTTATGAAAAGCCTTGATGATAAGAGAAATGCGAATAAATAGGCTCTATCTGGATAATATACATCTGTAGGAACCATGTGTTGTATTAGAGCTTCTAGTGGACCGGATATTAAATTGCCATCTCTATACACTAATGCCTGGATGTGAAGAAATCAGGGTTATTTATTTAAAACATTCTAATAAATAATATAACATGTATCGTGTTAAGTTAATAAAAGTTAACATATCTTACATTGTCATGTTGTAAGTCAGAATTAGTGGCGTTTTCAGAAACAGCTTCTCCATTATAGATGGAAGAAAAGTTTTTGCCAGTTTGTGGAGTTTGTGGTAAGCTCTAAAGGAAATAAAATGCCAAAAGTTAGCTTATCATTTTTAAATCTAACAATTCGAACAGTTAGAAAATATACTCTATGTTATTCTAAATACTTAGTAAATAGTTACATGGGGTATAGTGGGGCGTAACATCAGCAAGCTCCCTACCTATATTTACTATACGTATAACTTTGTATTATAGATATGAAACATAAATTGTCTTAATACGAGGATAGATCGGAATGTTTCTAGAATGAACCACAACAGTTCGTACAACAGTTCTCAAATTTTCAAACGGATTGGATATAAATACACGCCGTTACTATCGATTCAAGTAAACAATTTGTGCATTTTCTTAATAATGAATAAAAACGAGTTCCGTGCAGTGATAAAACATTTCTTTTTTAAAGGCTTAAATCCTAAACAAATAAAAACGGAGTTAGATGAAGTTCATGGTGAGTCTTCGCCTTCGTATGCAACAGTTACAAACTGTGTTGCTGAATTTAAACGCGGTAGTACAAGCATAGAGGATGCACCACGTTCTGGCAGACCAAAAACAACTACCCATGAAAAAAAAATTGAAAAAGTCCATGAAATCGTGATGAAGGATCGCCAAATAAAGTTGAGAGAGATAACAGAGAAAGTAAGCATTTCAAACGACCGTGTACATTGCATCTTTCATTAACATTTGGACATGAAAAAGCTTAGTGCTAGATGGGTGTCGCGACTGCTGACAATCGACCAAAAGCGAGTTCGAATGACCATTTATCAGCAATGACTAGACATGTTCAAACGCAATGAAAAAGATTTTTTTGCGACGTTTTATAACTGTTGACGAAACGTGGATTTACCACTACACTCCGGAGACCAAGGAGCAGTCAAAGCAATGGACAAAACGTGGTGAGCCAACTCCATAGAAGGCAAAAACGATTCCGTCTGCTGGGAAAGTCATGGCTACCGTGTTTTGGGATTCCCGAGGAATAATTTTTATTGATTACTTGCAACACGGGAAGACAGTAACGGGCGAGATTATGCGTCGTTATTAGATAGACTGAACAGAGAAATCAAAGCTAAAAGGCCTCATTTGGCAAAGGAAAAGGTCTTGTACCACCACCAAAGGTGTTCTAAATAGTAAACATCTAGATGGCATTGCTTGTACCACCAGGATAACGCGCGATCCCACAAGTCGGCAATTGCGATGGCGAAACTGCACGAACTACGATTCCAGTTAATTGAACATGCACCCTATTCGCCAGAATTGGCTCTGTCGGATTTCTTCTTGTTCCCAAATCTCAAAAAATGGTTGGCTGTAAAGAAGTTTTCATTGAATACTGAAATCATCGAAGCTGTAAATGGATATTTTGAAGGTTTGGATAGTTCTTATTTTTGTGAAGGGTTGAAGGGTCTTGAAAAGCGTTGGACTAAATGTGTAGAGCTGAAAGGAGAATATGTAAAAAAATAAATACGATTTTCCCCAAAAAGTTGTTTTTTCCATCTTGTTCTAGAAATTTTTCGATCTATCCTCGTACTTTTAGTGTAACTGGAAATACTTTCAATGCTATGATGTTCTGTTAACAAAAAAGTGCTATAAAAATGACTCTTCCACTCATATCAAAATAGTGATGAAGCGGAAAATTTTTTCGACATCTTTAATATGTTCAAGTACGAGGGTAGATTGAAAAGTTTCCGGAATGGGCAAGAGATGGCGCGCGTATCGTGAAATTGTTATGATGGTTGTCAAGGCTAACCTATTTTAGGAAAGCTGTCAAATTTTCAGACACGTGCGTCGTTCCGTTTATGTTTACTAGGATATCTTGTGAAGCAATTCAGGCACTTTTGCAAAAATGGATAAAAACGAATTTCGTGCAGTCATCAAACATTTCTGGATGGACGGGAAAACGGCGACGGAGATACGAGATATTTTGCAGAAAGTTCATGGCACATCCACACCTTCATTTTCGACTATTAGTTTCTGGGTGAGCGAGTTCAAACGTGGCCGTACGAGCACCAAGGATGAACCACGCAGTGGACGTCCAAAAACGGCCACAAATGAAGAAATGGTCGATAAAGTCCATGATCTCGTGTTAGCCGATCGACGAGTGAAGTTGCGCGAAATAGTAGAGACCACGGGCATCTCATATGAACGTGTGCAAAATATCGTGCACGAACATTTGGGCATGAGGAAGCTCTCGGCGCGATGGGTGCCGCGTTTGCTGACTATGGACAACAAGCGAAATCGTGTGACCACTTCGAAAGAGTGTTTGGCCTTGTTAAATCGTAATCCAACGGATTTTTTTCGCCGATTCGTGACCGTGGACGAAACATGGATCCAACACTACACACCAGAAACCAAGCAGCAGTCGAAACAGTGGATTTCTCCAGGCGAATCTGCTCCGAAGAAGGCAAAGACTGTCCCATCTGCTGGAAAGGTCATGGCCACCGTTTTTTGGGATTCGCATGGTGTGATACACATCGACTTTTTGCAGAAGGGAAGAACTATCACGGGACAATACTACAGCGATTTATTGGATCAATTCAACGGCATTTTGAAGGAGAAACGGCCTCATTTGCAGCGAAAAAAAGTGCTCTTCCACCACGACAACGCGCCGGCCCATTCATCCCGAATCGCCAATGCTAAATTGGTTGAATTGGGCTACGAGGTGGTGCCGCATCCCCCGTACTCTCCAGACCTGGCCCCGTGCGACTTCTTTTTGTTCACAAACATGAAGACTTGGCTCGGAGGCAAGCGCTTTACGTCAAATGAGGAGGTCATCGCCGCCACTAAAGCTTATTTTGCAGAGTTCCCGAAATCATATTTTTCTGAAGGCTTAAAAAAGTTGGAGCACCGCTGGGAAAAGTGTATCGCCCTGCAAGGATATTATGTTGAAAAATAAAAACAAAAACCTGTTCAATTACTGCGTTTTCTTGCCCATTCCGGAAACTTTTCAATCTACCCTCGTATAGCACTCATATTACCTATACCAGAAATAAAGGCAAAAATGTGCAAGCCAGTTTAATTTATCCAAACTTTGCCATTTAACTAAACTAGGCCAGTTTAGCCATTAGTTTATCATTGACTTGATAACATTTCTAAAATTAAACTCAATCCATTCAACGTTCATTCAATCGGTTTAACCAAGTACTACTCTATCACAGGTCTTTCCAGGCTTCTATTAAGTAGTCCCTGAGTTTCTGTTTTGAAGCAAACATTAAAAAACAGGTTGATCCTGAAGGTTTGAAAGCTAAACTCTTAATAAGAAATGCTGCTGTTCTGTCATGATTGAATACCTTTCAATATGATACACACTACAATACAATGTAGTTAAGTAAGTTGATAACCATGACAGATACATTGACTATTTCTGCAGTGTATAATATTATTGATGAACTAACCTTGGCCTAAAAAAATATATGAAATAGTTCTCTTATTTTACCATAGGTTGTAATTGCCAAATAAAAGTTTTCACATTGGGAAAAAGGTACCTATTATTTTAAGAAAGCAGTGTCCCTAGAAGTATTTTGCCCAAGAATCTTTAGATGCCAATGACAGTCTTAATAATTTTTAGTTTGGAGCTTCTAAATAGCAAAGTATCATCAGAGTCTAAGTAAGAACAAAATAGTATAAATCAGTGTGTTGTTGTCAATGAAGCCATGGTAGCTCCATGGGTATGGCACTTGACTACCACTCTCGCAGGTCAAATATCTTCACAAGATTCAATGAAGAGTATTAAACTCTGACACAAAGATTTTTTAAACTTGTTCTGACCAACATATTATAAAATCCTCAATATCTCAAAATTGACTACTCTTGAGATATGCCCTTTGGGCTTAGGATGGCAGTATAGTATATAATATAATGGATTGTGGGCGAAGTTTGATAATGGAGTTGGTTATTGGGAGAAAATCTTCATCTTAAAAATTCCGTTTTGATACAGAGTGTTACAAAGCATGGGTCAGTAGCACTAAAAGGTAATGCTGTGAAACAGTCTTGCTGATGGGACAGTCATCAGAAGAGGAACATGAATGAAACCTCCCACACAGCATCCTTAGACCATACCACTACAGCTTTACTATGGTCCCAAAGTGGAGCTTCAAGTTGCAACTGCGGCAGAGATCACAACAGATTAAGTGATTAGACCACGCAAATTTTTGAAACTACCATCATTGAAAAGATGATGATTATCATGTTTCTGAGCAGTTTTCTATACAATCTTAGAAACTGCCACATACATTTATTATCATACCAGCAACAGAATAGCTAGTAAGATGCCTATATTTTGCATGGTCAAACCACTTGATCTTTCATTCCCTCTAGCGTCACTGAAACTTGAAGTTCCACTTTGGTCCTATAAGAAAGTTGAAGTACATAGCTACAAAGTTGTAGTACTTAGTACATAAAGATGTTGCATTTGAAGTTTCAACCTAGCTTCCTCATGTTATGGCTGAACATCCTTTCTAATTCCAATCCACCTCTCAAACCATACAGTTGCAACTGAAATTACTGTATTCAATCAGTTCAATGAAGCCCATTCAATTCAAAGCACAAAGAGCTCTGTTAATTGAGTTTCAAAGCTTCCAATGTTTGACCGACACATTGTTTAGTAAGCAAGTGCTGGCAGCAAATTGCATAAAGCTAATTTCCTGCTCGACAGTGACTAAGCGAAGTCCTGGCTAAACACAGACGATGTTTCTTGTACTGCAACGCAAATGTTTCTGTCACAGGTCCTTCAATTCAGGTAAGGTAAGTTTCAGCAGATTCAAATACAAGATCTTAATGAAATGTAAGTTTTGCCACAGTTCAAATGCCATCTGTGATATTTTGGCAAAGAATATTCTTTCAAATGTTCAAGATAGAAATTCCATCAAAGAAGTAGAGAAGGGATTCGAATATATCTTGCACAAAAATTACTACCGGGCCATCATTATCATCATCATGATGCACATGTTCTTCAACCATGGTTATGATTATTTTGAGATGCTGTGAGGTATTTCAATCAGAACATAAAGGCACATAAATGAGTTAAAGTCCTAAGCTAATGGCCTTCTTTTCTTAACATCTTGACTACATACTTAAGGGATAATAGATTCTTATAGGACTCGATAATCTAAATCCTGGGAGTTAAGCCATCCATTTAGTCACTGAGAGGGAAGAGGCAGAAATTAACTGAAGCTTCTTATGGAAAAGTACAGATACCAAATGACTTAGATGAAAGGGGCAAGCACTAAATTGGAAATGGGAGTGAAACTTTTCATTACTATTGAATATTGGACAACACTTTAAGATTGAATGCAGCTTGGAATTCTACTCGACTGCGTTAATGAAGGTATCTAATGGACAGTTTTGTAATTCACTAGAAATTTATCAAAGTTCTTAGGGTCTACTGTTAAATCTAAATGTGCAGAAGCAGTGCATAATACAACTCACTGGCCAAAAATCAGGTAATGTAGGTGGCTCAGGTGTTGTAATTCCAAAAGTAAGTTTTATCTGCCCAAAATGAAAAAGTTTCTGAAAATGAACCGAGAAGAACAATTTTCCTCTTGGGCCGAAGGGATTTGTAAGAGACGAGAATGGTGTCAAAAGACTGGTAGGCTAATGATGTAGCATAAGTGCAGGATCAAGGTAACCATGCGGTCAATATTGGGAGTTCTGCGGCAAGAGATGGAGGTGTCAAACGACTCCTGATATCAATTCAAGTTGAATGATGTAGAACAAAGTCGGATTCGAAGGAATGTCGGTTAGCTCAAACCCTTTACCAATAGGTAGCTCATAATGCGGATATTTCAAATAAAACAATACCATTTTCACATATAAAAATAAACATACAAAAAAGAAAAACGCAAAGAACAGCAACTTTTGTGTTTTTCATTTAATTTGAAGTATTAAAAGTTTGCATGCAATAGACACTATGGGGTTGTTTTGATAAAAATAACTCACCCTTCTATTCGAGCAGTCTTTAGGTGTGTGGTCGGATGCAACAGTTCCAAAAATTGTAGGCTGTAAATAAATTATAAATAGATTACACATCTATTTTAACATCGTTAAATATCGTGGGTGTAATTTAGCGTTTTACTAAGCGTGCAATATGTCACAAAATTCTATTTTTGCCAGCATAAAAGTTAATTTTATAAACTCACCGAAAATTCCTTTTTGTACCCATTACTATTGGTACCACATTTACGAAACTTATTAACTAAGTCATTTTTAAAATCAGTTTCATCTAAAGAACTTAACGAGTCAATAGAGCTTGGCGTAAAGTCAACTTTTGTTGTTGATGACATGGAGTTGCTCAAGTGTCCAGAATCTTTACTGATAGTGGTCGTCGTCTTTTGCTGGTTATAATTCGGCCCGGGTCCATCGGATTCGTAACTGGAGGCACTCGAAAACGAACTAAATTTATGATCGCTACCAGTTTCGTAACCGTTATGATCACTAAATCTTCCGTTTTCCGAATGTCTACCAGACGAGTTGTTTTCACAGGATGAAGAAGAAAACTTGGCCCCACCATTTACTGGAAATGTTCCATTTGTGGAATACTTCTCATTCACATATTGTCCATTCAAAAGTTCTGCAGTTGGTATTACCCTTACCGGTTCATATACTTCGCTGATGGCACTTGTATAATAATTGTGTTCCTTTGTTTCTCTGCTTCTTTCGTCCACGACCTTTCCATCTCTCGAGACTGTCACCTCCTCTTTTGTTACAGTTGTGGATTTTACACTTAGAGAGGTGTCCAATTTGACGGGAGCTTTCAGTATACCAGTCTTTATCAGTAGAGTGTTCAAGAGATCGCATGGTGGCACTTGTCCGGTTATCAGGGCTTCTTTTATGGCACGACCGTCTTTTCCTTCTAGGGTTACTGGAATGCCATTTATTAAGAGGACTTCTTCTTCTTTAATTGAAGATTTTTTCTCGCAGTCGACTACTTTTACACCTTTGCCTAGTATTTGCTCTACAGTTTCTTGGATTTCGGGGTCGTCCATTTCAACTGTTAAAAAAATCTTTATGATAGATTGTGGCAAAATTGGTTTATTTATTTCCTTGTACTGTTGCTGTTTTAAATGAATCAGTCATATCA
Source organism: Agrypnus murinus (assembly GCA_929113105.1). Classification (NCBI taxonomy): domain Eukaryota; kingdom Metazoa; phylum Arthropoda; class Insecta; order Coleoptera; family Elateridae; genus Agrypnus; species Agrypnus murinus. The sequence goes on along the minus strand of OV816027.1, from coordinate 86,774,084 downwards.
TGATATAAATAGGTGCAAGATTGTCAAATTTATGACACGGTTCACACAAAATATAAATCAGTGATATTGAAACAAAACTAGCACATATTGAAATGGTTTACTGCGCTGGACTAAACTTTTAGTTAAAGAGTGCTAGCAAGTTACAAGAAGTAAAATGACAAACTTATTAAATAGCAATAACTAAACGCAATTACTAATTGAGAGAGGTAAGCTTACCAAACTCTAGTGTACTAAATAGATATTTAAAGTTCGCAAATGAATTATTATTAATGCATTATATCGCAGCCTCTTGTTCATAAGATGCCTTATATCTAGTTCTTTTAGACTTTTAAATATTCTTGTACGTACATAATGTAATTGTTGAAAGTTAATTTTTTAATTAATGTTTTACATTAAATCATATTCTGAATGCAGAAAAATTATTACCCTAACTGGAAATCAAACCCAGGGCCTACTGCTTTTCGGGCGGGTACTCTACCAACTGAGCTACCTAAAGTGATTACCAACAGAATGACATTTTTTCATATAAACTAGATAATTGCAAACATACAAATATATCTACTACCTTTTGGATGTTAGGAAGAGGAAGGATGGAGTATAAAAAGTATCGGAGCATTCCACTGGTGACGTGCTTTTTGTGACAGATGTTTAGTAAAAGTAGGAAATGGCTTTCTATATCTTTATAACGGCTCACTGAGAGTTTCGAAACTGGCGTCAAGGCTGAAGACCAATAAATATGTCATTCGAATAAAATGCAACCGTTACAGGACTTGCGAACAAAATTTTAACAAATTCGCTACTCGACTATTTACTCCTACACTAACTGCTCCCTACTGAATTATTTATTGATCAAAAAAAATGGACGGACGGACGGACGCGAATTAGTAGCTTAAGTAGAGCTTAAAAGTTTGATGCAACTGACTATTAATGCTTTAATTTATAATCCATCGCAACGAAAATGTAAAGGTTGCCATGGCAACCTTGCACAAAAGCGAGCATTGGTCTAGTGACGTCCGCTTAATAACGTATAAACAACAAATCATTTTCCACAAGCACATGTTCAGACTATAAGAGCATGAGCCAGAAAATGCTCTTCGTTGATTCAGAAAAATTACTTTTCTGACTTGATTGAACAAACAAGACACTACTTGTAAAAGTCAACTCTGCCAGCTGAAATAATATTCTTACGGATCTTAATTAACTAGAATATAACTGATCGAAAAATAACGATAAACAATATGTGCTTAGGTTGCGAATTTCAGAAAGTCCCTTCTATGTAGTCTTGTTTAAATAAATATAATTCGCGCCTTCTCCACTGCAGCTAACTAATTTTCTTGAAAAGTATCAATAAATTAACATTTTATAAAAAAATAATTCGCGCTGAATATATAAAGTTTAATTAAGGGTTCATTTTTCTCTTATGAATGTATAGTTATTATCTAATACATTCTCCAGATAAGCGGACACCGATTACTTCCGTTAATCGCACGCTGCTGTGGATAGTGGGCGCGCACCATCCGGAAATTCAATTTCCGGAAATATCCCGTATTTTTATTTTGTTAAATGAAACAGGTTATTATCATTTATTGTGATAGCCCTTCTTTTACATTCCTGCTAATATTGTGACCTACAATAATGTTGTTGTATGTATATATGGTTGTGTCTGTGTGTGTTAAGTGATGCGTTTCAGAAACCCTAACATAACTACAACAATACGCTTTTTATTGGAAACGAGGTCGACTTTTATGTATTTGTTATTGGAAAATGTCGATAATCATATTTCTTTTTTGTGAAGTCTCTGATGTATACAAACTTAAAAAATATTTAGATCTTTCCTTTTTCATGTTCAACCAAACAATAACCCTTACCAATAACCATACCAGCAGCAAAGCGGTAGAAAAAAGAATAATCTCCATGCTTTCACATTTAAGCACGTTTCCTTCCAGCAAGATCGTAATTTAATTTAAAATGCACGGTAAGTCGGTAACCATTTCAAAGTTGTACAATAAAAAAACATGTTCATCCCACACCGTAAACTGTAAAATGCAATTTGCGAGTAGCAAACCGCTTTTATTAGAGATACTTGAATTTTATATTCCGTATTATTATGATTATGATGCAAGCAAAAACGTCTTGTTCTTACTAGAAGTTAATATCATCTCGGATTTATAACGATATGAATATTAACGATTTTCTAAGGAAATGGCGTGCAATTTACTTTTATAACCTTTATTAAAATGGTCGCTGCGCGTTTTATTAGTTCGCCATAATAATAATTAATTTTTATTGGCACTTATTTATGAACTGTGATAAATAATTAACTAGTAAATACTAATAAACATAGTACAATTAGATATATAATATTTTATTAGATTATGGATTTAAAAGAACATGGCGCAGACCAAGATTTTTTGGCGCCCAACGTGAGGCAAGACGCATTTGCTTTATTTTTAGTTTGCAGTTTCTGTTTAAGATATATTTTGTATCTTGGTCTTAAATAGACACCTTGATCTTTACATCAAATTTCTTATCATGTTGGTAACTTTGCCAAATCATTGGTAGATTACTAAGCATTGTTTACTATGTCCAATAACGCCATAGGCACATCAGTATTAACAGTAACGGCTTTCTCCCTCTGGTGGGGAATGCGCAAATGTGTAGCAGTGACGAGGAAGTACCCTGCATTTCACAACATGGCTACTTGAATAGTTGTCAATAGAGTTTTGCTTAGCATCTGCTTAATTTTGAGTTTACCCATCAGGATAGTTTTTAGAGAGATGCAGAATTATTTAAAGCACATGTTTAGAATGTGGTTCTATGTAACGTATAAGATCGATTAGAAATATATCAGAACTTTCCAAATAGTCCAGTCAAGTCAAGAAAGAATATTCACGAATAGCGGGAAGTTGATTTAAGTCCTTGGATTTTGGTATAGGCCTTCCTTGTGGGTTGTTAAACAAACCCCTAAAAGTCACAACCACGTAGGTAGTGAGCGTGAAGAGATAATGAGGGTAAACCACGCCCTCTAACGGTTTTTATCGTTTTATTTAATTCCCACCAAGAATGTTTTTTCGTACCTCGCCTTCTTGTTGTCAGCGCGATTTGCTCCAGTAAATTTGGACTTTTGGACGCAACTTTTTATGGTCTCATATTCGTGATGAAGTATAGCTAAGAGAGGCGGACGCGATCGTGGTCCAGCCATCTTTTACCTTAGCATCTGGTAAAATCCAACAGGTGATATTACCGTTATTCTTAGTGTCTGTTGGATGAAGATTTCGTATTGGAAAGTTAATTCTTAGAAGAGTACACTGTTTTTTATCATTTTTTTATCCAACCCAATATGTACAGGTTGTTACGCCTTTTTTCAATCTGAATTTCCTTTCGAAAATTGAAATACACGATTTAATTTCTTACTTGCTTTAAATTCTAAGGGGCGCCGCTACAAGGCAACAGCTTCGTTTTAAATCGTGCATTTCAATTTTCTAGATAAGATTTATTCGATACCAAAATCTTATAACTAAAGGAAATTAGAATTTCAAACAAGGCGAAGCATCCTATTGGGTTAGATAAAAAACTGACAAGTACAGTGTACTCTCTCAAGAATGAACTTACCAATACCAAATTCTCATCTTAGCTACTTCATGACGAATACGACACCACAAAAAGCTGCATCGAAAGTTCCTTGAGCAAATTTACTGGTGCAAATTGCTGATCCATGTATGACATATCTTCTTTCTCCGATCACACAAAAAAAGGCAAGGTAGGAAAGAACATTCGCGCACTTTTGGTAGGAAATTAAACAATCTTTATTTTACCTATAACTTCCTTCATCTCGATAAACTTAATAGTTTTCGGGAAAAACGACAGAAACCTTTAGGGGGCGTGGTTTACTCTCATTGTGATTTGGAACTCACAACTTACGGGCTGTGACTATTACTTATAATATCTTGGCAACGAATGAATTTTTTTTTCTTGAATGGTTTTTGCTGTAAAACTGAAATGCACGATTTCAAACGAAACTGCTGCATTGTGGCGCCCCCTACAATTTAAAGCAAGTAAGAGATTAAATAGTGTATTTTGATTTTTCGAAACGAATTTATTGAATAACAATATCTTATAAATAAAGAAAATTAGGATTTGAAAGAAGACAAACATCCTGTGCGTATTGGGTTAGATAAAAAAAGTGACTAGTGTAGTGTACTCTCCTAAATATTAACTTACCAATACAAATTTTTCATCCAACAGTCACCAAGAATAACGATAATATCGATTTTGCTGAAGAGATGCTAAGGTAAACGATGAATATGAGACCACAAAAAACTACATCCGAAAAGTCCTTGAGCAAAATTACTGGTGCAAATTGCTGATTCATGTATGACATATCTTCTTTCTTCCATAACCAAAAATAAGGGGAGGTAGGAAAGAATATTTGGACATTTTTGGTAGGAAATTAAACAAACTTTATTTTACCTAACCTCCTTCATCTTGATAAACCTAATAGTTTTCGAGAAAAACGACAAAAACCATTAGGGGGCGGGTTTACTCTCATTATCTCTTCGAGCTCACCATCTACCAGATATTACCAGAGATCTACCACCAGAAACATACGCGATTGTTGAACTAGGATTTAATCTGTCTAAAATGTTAACTTCAATGTCCTATAAACGACGATAGATTGATACATTGCTGAAGCTTCGATCGATTCGCAGAACCTAATTATTATGTTAAGGCAATGTGCTACCTTGAGTCCAAGTTGAATTTCTACTGCATTGTGCTCATGCTACTTCCACTACTAAAATCGTGACATTTGTCAGTTAATAATATGGATTTTTCCACCAAAGTCATAAGTGATACTGATCTCATATTCACTAGTCTCTCCATGTGTGTGCCACCTATCGTAACAGTTTTAATGAACGCAACTAAATCTTGTAGGTAGTAGAGAGTGCTTCGGCTGATTTATTTATATCTACCAGATCTAAAAAGAAAACCTTCAACTTTTGGAACTTTTAGGCTCGACTTATGTGTAAATGCAACTTTACTACACAGTCACAACTAACCATCACCAGAAATTGGACAAAATCACACTAAAAATATACACTGACAATATTGAAGTAGTTCGAGTGACTCGAATTAAGTGTAACGACTATTGTATATTTAGTACATTTTTCTTATTACAATTTTGTAATAATTTTTCGCAATATCATAGGTTCTGTTCATGTTTCATTTCCAATATATTTTGTCCATAATCTCATTTAATATGCATGGACTTGGATAGATTCTGCAGAAAACCCTTTGTTGCCGTATCAGCTCAGTGGTTTGAGTGGTCACTCCTGAAGTGAACAAACCACTTCGATTCCCGACAGAACCAATCTGGAAATTTATCAGCAACACCTTACGTAGTTCATTAAACTCCAGTCATGTTTGTGAGTTTTTATAGTTCGACCCAAGTAATTCTGAAGTTTGAAACAGCTTATGAATTCCGTTCTAAAGAACAAGATCGCGACTCGGTGATTCGGAGTCCACATTAAACTGTAGTCACTCAGAAACAGATTGACCTGCTGTTAAAAGTTAAAAAGGCCCTTAAGAATTATCTAGTGCTTTTTTGGGCAACATAAGGTAGAAAGGTCAAGTAATGTAGATACTGTCTTGTTGCAAATATTGAATAATTTCCAGTTTTCTTGAAATATTCATCTATGGCAACAATTTTTGTGAAATGGTAAAACTGGAAATAACATATCGTACCAATATTTATGTGTGCTAGGAATCGATTCGTTGCAGGTGGAGGCTGTTATATAGAACCACTCTATCCCTATGTCGGTCGGTAAGGTGAGTCAATATAACTGCGTCAGTATCAGATTTTTCTTTAATTGAAGGCCTCCCAACTCGGGCCTTCCCCTAACCTAACCTCCATACGTCCATCCTACGAAGCCATAAAGACTTATATGTGGAAAATAATTAATGTCATTTTGTTTGTCGGGATGGGAAATAGATAAATAAATACTATTGTAATGTTAACTAAGATCTTGATAGATTGTTAGACTAAACAACAGGATTTCTTTGTTCAGGGTAGTTCTGAATGGCTTTGATAAGCTAGTTCCATATAACCAATCATCTCGACATCGGGCCTTCGACAATGTGTTTCTACAAAATCAGCTCAGCCTTTGGTGTGGTAGTTCTATGTAACAATTCAATTTCCAGTCGCTCCAGCAAGGAGCTATATCACTCTATATCTGTATCGTCGTCAGACCTTCAGTTCGGTTCTTGCCTATTAAAATCAAACAACGCTACTATTTTCCCAATCCCACTTCTCTATAAGATGAAGCCAAGGTGGTTGTATAGAACTCTCATCAAAGGCTGAATGTCTGGCTATTGAATTGTTATATAGAACTACTACCTCGAAGGCTGAGCTGATTTTGTAAAAACACATTGTCGAAGGCTCGAAGGTCTAGATGATTGGTTATATGTAACTAAGTAGCTTATCAAAGTCATTTAGAACTACTCTTAACGAAGATCAGAGACTGAAGCAGTTATATTGATTCGCCTTACGGAACGACTAGGAACAGAGTGGTCTTAAGTATATAATCACCTCCATCTGCAACGAATCAATTCCTAGTACACATAAATATTAAGACGATATTTTATTTCCAATTTTACCATTTCACAAAAAATTGTTGCCATAGGAAATTTATTCAATATTCACCACTCACACTACGACATCTTCGTATGTTTTCATTCCATTTAATTACAACTAAGACAGTACCTACATTATTTAATCATTTTACATTACGTTGTTCATAAAAAAGGCGTTAAATAATTCTTAAGAGCCTTATTAACAATCTGCAGCTCCAGTCCATATACCATATTCGTAACCCACTGACATTCCACAGTTTACAGAGCTATAATCTACAACTCAGTATTAAAGGTTATAAGTTAGAGTCTGTTGTTCATATATGAACAACATACTCTAGCTCCGTAGTAAAAGATTATTTGTCAGAGTCTGTTGTTCATATTATGAGTTGCGGATTATAGCTTTGTAAACTATAGAACGTGAAAAATGGATCATGAATATGGTATATGGACTGGAACTGCAGGTTGTGAACTACAGACAGTGGCGTCGCGAACGGGGTTTTGTACATAAATCTTGACTTAGATCTTCTCTTGGATTCTATGCATTATTCTATCCTAACTTTGCATTGAATAGACACTGGATGGTAAACCATAAACAATGACATATCTGGTACAGACTCATATATCTCTATACAGTATACACTCTGTTCAAAATCTGCAGTTCCAGTCCGAATAGCAAATTCGAACCCAATGACATTTCACAGCTTACAAAGCTATAATCTACAACTCAGTATTAAGATTATAAGTTTGGGCCTGTTGTTCGTATATGAACAACATACTTCAACTCAGTAGTAAAGGCTTAGTTGTTACAGTCTGTTGTTCATATAATGAATAACAGACTCTAACAACCCAGCTTTTATTACTGAGTTGCGGATTGTAGCATTGTAAACTATATAATGTTAAAAAATGGATTGCGAATATGATATATGGACTGGAACTGCAGGTTGTGAACTATACACAGTGACGTCGGGAAATATTGACTTAGACCTTCTCTTGGATTCTGTTATTGTTTCTTTAATTTTCTTTATTTGTTACAGCAATAAATTACACGAACCCAGGAAGTTTGGCGTCTCCAATAATGTAAAACCCATTAACAACGTTTAAATCCTTTCAGTTTACATCATCAATTAACAATGTTTCAAGACATGATCTAACCAACAAGCAACAACACATACAGAGTGATTGATTAATAATTGTATCACCTTTTCTCACTAACACTTCATAGATGGAACCTTCAAAAAATCTAAAACGCACATCTGAAAACAACAATGTTCTAAATTAACTAGTTGTTACATAAACGCTAGGAAAATTATTGTCGCTATTACAATTACTGTTATTGTTAAACGAAATAAATGGCCAGTTTAAATATGACCTTCAAAGTGCAGATTTCCTACACTCCAACAACAGTATCAGCATTCAGATTCAATCAGAAAAGGAGACTACTATTTACTATCATCATTTACGAAACGTCTTCTCGAGACCCACGCCTTTATGCGCCAAGTATACACACACCAAGCGTGATTGACGTAGGTTTCGGTGCTTTTTAAGCTGTTAATAGATCCAAATTTGATAATTTTCTTCAATTAGGTGTTTCAATTTTTTGCTTTTGATACGATCTGATGACCTAAATTTATTTTATTTCGGGTTAACAGTAGTATGTATTTGAAAGAGAGTCGAGTCGTGGGTTCAAGGATGTTTTCCTCCGTTTCGGCTTGGTCTTACTAAATGTGATAATTAATTTTATTATTGTTAATATTAATTGAGAGCAAGCATATATATAGAAAATTTATTTAAATAATAAAAATTATTTTTATTTGCGATAATAAACTACAGTTACGAACTGGGCGTAGAAAAAAGAGGTCTAACATAGTCATGGGAAAGTGAATTTTATGTTTCCAAACTTCGGGGTTGTTAAATTTAACGAGCTCACACTTAAAACTTTCCATTTGATGAATAAATGTGGGCTTTTAAGGTTAGTTTTGGATTTTTAAGTTTGATTGCGATCGTTTTAAGTGTGGATAATTTAATTTATATGGATAAGTTGTTCTGACAAGGCTTATTAGAAAATAGAAAGTGAGGTTATGTCCACTTAAACGTCTAAAAATTAGATATTCGATTATAAATAACTCTTTTTTAAAAGACAAAACAAATTAGTTCTGTGGGAAGAACAACATCCGTTTAGTCCAAACAAACAAAATAAACCAAAGAGATAATTTTCGCACCTACATTAATATATATAAATTAGGAAACTTACGTCTTCATTTTTATTTCGAAGACACCAATAGGAGAGTTTCTCTCTCATTATGTCAATCCATATTGGGGAACCCCCTACACATAATACTAAATACGCCACCTTTGGCCTACTCGTTTTTGTTGTTGCTGCGTAGAAATTTGGATTAATGAGATTCAGACTCAAGTGTTGTTTTTATTTTATGGTTTGTTATGATTCCTTTAAAATGGCGTTTCTATAGAAGACTGGTTTTTCGTTTTTATTTTTACGTATAAAATAGAAAATATTCAATTTGGAAGAATTAAAAAAGCTTATAGAAACAATAACTGGAGGTAATTGTATACCACAGCTAGCCTTTGTGAAAAGTGATGCAATAGAATGCTATTCGCTAATAAGACGCAAAAAAGGACTTTTAGAGCATACATTTAATATGGGATATGTAAAATTTGTTGAAATTATTGTTTCAAATGGAACGCAATTCAAAATTCAGGTTCTTAGGAATGGAGATTTCTGTTTAGTAAAAACATGTATTTACGGCAAAGGCTAAAAGCTTGCCCAAAAGTATTGACCAACAAGAATCTATATTTAGTTAAAAATTAGTCAAAGATACGCCAAGCTCGAAGGTCGATGAATCAGCAGCTTATAAAAAATGTAAATATAAAGGAAAAAACCTTTATAACGCTCAGTTACCGAATTCGTCCAAATTTCTGAGTTATTACTCTGTTATGCAGAAAAAGGTTTTAGTAATACATAGATTCCAGGTACATAGTAAATTAATCTTAATTGCGTATGGGATTGTTGCTGAGGAGCCTACATTCCCAAAAATGCGGTATTCCAGCCCCATTCACCCCACCCAACTTCTGACCCGAGCCAACGCAACTTAACTACAAATACTGTGTGATCAGTACTCATAGCGCTAGGCCATGTAACCGATACATAGTAAGTAAAAAGTAATTGGACTCCACCATCGTATGGCGAGATCTGGTTGATCTACGAAAATTGCAGAAAAAGGGTAATTAATTTGGGGTTGGAAAGTGTGTTTCGCGCAAAGTTTCGACATATTAAGGCATCAGATAAAATCTGGAGACTAGATTTACATAGTCATAGCAAGTCTTCTCTCCCGTATAGTATTTTCATTTTCTGATACTTTTGCAAAAAATCTCTTAGATCCCAACAACTTGTCTTGAGAAACTTTAGTGGTTTCTTTAACCTTCCTCAGAGGCCACTATCGAATGGTTTCAGTGTTCCAGTTACAGAGTCCAAAGAAAGAATTAATGGTAATGCATCATTCAACTTGAATAATCGACCGTTCCGGGAAATATATGATGACTTCCTAGGAAGAATTCTTCGTCAAACCAATCAAATTCTTCAGTTAGTTGAATTGAATGAAGAAGTTGGTTTATTCTTACAAAAATTTCAGATCTTGTCTGCTGTCGAAAGATTTAAGTCGATGAAATAGTAGATGTTACTTTCCGCCATTCATCTCAAAACCCATTTACATTTGGAGTCGCATCCAAATAGTATGTCTATAAATAAGGAAGATACAAAGCAATGTCATATCTTTTTACCCCCTGCCTCACTCAATTCTGAATTTTTCCACGTTTTTATTAGTCGGTTTGGATGTGCTGTCTTGTCCAACCAAGGTCGGCAGAAAATTGATTGAAGTACAATATATCTACTACAAACAGATGGAAGAACAACCATAGGTGCTAGGATGGGAGGTTAGGCGAAAGTGCAATTTTTGGGATATCAGTTAGAGATATTGAGATGCCGTTTAAACGATTCTAATAAGGCTTGATATCTTCCTATCAAATTTCCTATGACTATTGCACTTAGTCAAACTGACCTATCCTGACCTTAACTCTATAAAGAAAATCAAAAACTATTTAGAAAAATACATAAAAAACTTATTGGTTTAATGGTTTTGGTAATAAGGCATACTAAGGAAAAGTTTGAAGTTCTATACTGAATTGGTCTAGCGGTTAATGTGTCAGACTCATAATCAGAAATCATGAGTTCAATCCCACAATCAAATCCCACCCTCGTATAAAATCATCCAACCGTCATGAAAATCCTAGTCTAGATACAAAAGAAGGAGCTATGATCGTAATTCAACTTATTTCGATCTCAAAATCAAGAAATAAATTGCAAGCATCCACCCTCACTTTAGAAAATTAATGGGTTGTATAGATACGAATCAAAATGCAGATTATTATTTCGAATCCAGTCCCTATACGATCGATCAGGCAGCTATAACTCTGCAACGCCATTTCAAAGCAATTAAAGAGGAAGCTCTGAAAAATCCTTTTTAATAAAATCTGTTTGAAGATTTGCGTAGAATTGCTTATCATCTAGAAAAATGATATCTCCTCATTTCAAACTAAAACAGAGCCAGAAAGAATAGAAAAGAAATGGCAAAAAGTTTCTTTAACACGCTAGGATTTCATCATGTCAGCTGAAACATTTACATTTTCATATATATATATATATACTTTTCACAGAAAATGTGAGCGGTGGGTCATTTTTAAAGAAACCAAAACGAAAGAATACAGCAGTAAATAGATTCATTCCTTTAGAAAACCATCACCTGCTGGGAATAATGCTCCAATATATCTAATCCTAGTAAGTCTATGCCCCATCTCAATCTCGTATCTTTTTCAGCTATCTGCGTTTTAATCAGTCCATTTCGTTGCCGACTATGATCAAGAATCTAGGCAAACATGTAATTCTCATTTATCTATTATCTCTACTAGGACTTGGGTCTCTACATCCTGAATGGACCGACTTTATACATAATTTATTTCATCGTTCCGTCTTTCGCAATACTGCATCAACGACAACCAGCGAGCGTGCTATTTTCATGAATAATAAAGAAAAATGCAAACACCACAATGCATTATTTACACAATAATATACACAAATGTACAGAAATCATAAATAAAATCAGAACAATTGCGGTTTACCTTGGTCTGGTGACTTCAACAGTGAAAATGTATTAAAAGCTATCGGTAAATCGTTTGTTGTATATGTAAAGTGTCAATATTGATATTTATGGAGTTTAAGGTACGCAGCAACGATTGGAAGGTATTGTTTAGAGTGTAGTTGTTTTGCTTATTTTTATGTAAATGTATTTATATAGCGTAGTACTCACAGTCGGTCATAAAAATAAATGTCTTAATTTCAAATTATTGTTTTAATGTTTATTTAAATAATGAAGAAAAATATTGCACAAATTGTACTTAAAAACGAATTCTCAGTTACAACCCCCCCAAAAATTTTTAAGATATTTTTATTCGGCTATCATATACAGTAAATAGTATAACCTAACCTCAATAAGTAGGTTCTTCCTGCAAGTCTTAAATATATCGCAAAGTTATTAAAACACTCTTGTATAGAATCATGCCCTAAAAAGTTTCCTAAGATTATATTCAAGCGAGTTTAACATGGGCTACTTCTGCTATACACTTACCAACTACTATTCAATAACTAGCTTATACTTCATAATTTCTGCTCTTTGATTTTTTTTCATTTCAAGATTTCTGCTGCTTCTAGAGAAACGTTTTTCAGCTTTTTTGCCTTTAGAACACTATAGTATTGCAGAAGAACTTAAGTTATATTGTTCTCCATATGCCACTAGTCAAACCCGCAAATTGTTCGTTGTTCATTGTTTCGGGTCGTGAAAGCTTTGGTGTTGACAAACACCAAAGTATTTTTTAAACACACATCTCCGAGTTTTTCGATTAAATAAGACTTGCCAGTATGGAGGTGGAAAAGGCGCGGTCTCAATTTTTTAAAGAATATATATGTTCTCAATATGACACTACCCAAACCCGAAAGTTGTTCCTTGTTCATTGATTCGGGTCGTGAAAGCCTTGCTGTTGATAAACGCCAGTATTTCTTAAATAAATACACATCTCCACGTTTTTCGATTGTGAGACTTACCAGTAACGCAATGGAAGAGATGATGTCTCAATTTTTTGAAGCATATATTTGTTCTCAATATGACAACTGTCCAAACCCGAAAGTTGTTCTTTGTTCATTGATTCGGGTCGTGAAAGCCTTGCTGTTGATAAACGCCAGAATTTTTTAAATACATATCTTCGCGTTTTTCGATTGTGAGACTTACCAGTAAGGCCGTGGAAGAGATGATGTCTCAATTTTTTAAAGCATATATTTGTTCTCAATATGACAACTGTCCAAACCCGAAAGTTGTTCTTTGTTCATTGATTCGGGTCGTGAAAGCCTTTTTTAAATACACATCTGAGCGTTTTTCGATTATAAGAGGCTATAAGAGGTGAGATGTCTCAATTTTCTAAAGAATATATTTGTTCTCAATATGACTGTTCAAACCCGGGAGTTGTTCTTTGTTCATTGATTCGGGTCGTGAAAGCCTTGGTGTTGATAAACGCCAGTAGTTTTTAAATACACATCTCCGCGTTTTTCGATTATAAGAGGCTATAAGAGGTGATGTCTCACTTTTCTAAAAAAACATATTTGTTCTCAATATGACTGTTGAAACCCGAAAGTTGTTCCTTGTTCACTAATTCGGGTCGTGAAAGCCTTGCTGTTGATAAATGCCAGTATTTTTTAAATACACATCTCCGCGTTTTTCGATTATAAGAGGCTATAAGAGGTGATGTCTCAATTTTCTAAAGAATATATTTGTTCTCAATATGACTGTTCAAACCCGGGAGTTGTTCCTTGTTCACTAATTCGGGTCGTGAAAGCCTTGCTGTTGATAAATGCCAGTATTTTTTAAATACACATCTCCGCGTTTTTCGATTGTGAGACTTACCAGTAAGGCAATGGAAGAGATGATGTCTCAATTTTCTAAGGCATATATTTGTTCTCAATACGACAACTGTTCAAACCTGAAAGTTGTTCTTTGTTCATTTATTCGGATCGTGAAAGCCTTTTCTAAATACACATATCCGCGTTTTTCGATTGTGGTATTTGCCAATAAGGCAATGGAAGAGATGATGTCTCAATTTTCTAAGGCATATACTTGTTCTCAACATGACAACTGTACAAACCCGAAAGTTGTTCTTTGTTCATTGATTCGGGTCGTGAAAGCCTGTTTTAAATACACATCTCCGCGTTGTTCGATTATAAGAGGCTATAAGAGGTGATGTCTCAATTTTCTAAAGAATATATTTGTTCTCAATATGACTATTCAAACCCGGGGGTTGTTCTTTGTTCATTGATTCGGGTTGTGAAAGCCTTGGTGTTGATTAACGCCAGTATTTACTAAATACACATTTCCACATTTTTCAATTATAAGACTTGCCAGTAAGGAGGTGGAAGAGGTGATGTCTCAGTTTTTTAAAGGATATGTTTGTTCTCAATATGACACTGCCCAAACGCGGAAGTTGTTCTATTTCATTGATTCGGGCCTTGAAATCCTTGGATTATAAGACTTGGCTAGAAGGAGGTGGAAGAGGTGACGTCTCAATTTTTTAAAGGATATATTTGTTCTATATATATGACACTGCCCAAATCCGGAAGCTGTTGAATCCGGGTCGTGAAAGCCTTGCTGTTGATAATCGCCAGTATTTTTAAATACACAACTACACGTATTTCGATTGTGAGACTTGCCAGTAAGACAATGGAAGAGTTGATGTCTCAATTTTTTAAAGGATATATTTGTTCTCAATATGACAACTGTCCAAACCCGAAAGTTGTTCTTTGTTCATTGATTCGGGTCGCGAAAGCCTTGCTGTTGATAAACACCAGTATTTCTTAAATACACATCCCCACATTTTTCGATTGTGAGACTTACCAGTATGGCAATGAAAGAGATGATGTCTCAGTTTTTTAAAGCATATATTTGTTCTCAATGTGACAACTGTCCAAACCCGAAAATTGTTCTTTGTTAATTGATTCGGGTCGTAAAAGCTTTGCTGTTGATAAACGCCTGTATTTTTAAAATACACATCTCCGCGTTTTACGATTGTGAGACTTACCAGTAAGGCAATGGAAGAGGTTATGTCTCAATTTTTTAAAAGGATATATTTGTTCTCATTATGGCAACTGTCCAAACCCGAAAGTTGTTCTTTGTTCATTGATTCGGGTCGTGAAAGCATTGCTGTTGATAAACGCCAGTATTTTTTAAATACACATCTCCACGTTTTTCGATTGTGAGACTTACCAGTAAGGCAATGAAAGAGATGATGTCTCAATTTTGTAAAGCATATATTTGTTCTCAATATGACTGTTCAAAGGCGTTGTTCTTTGTTCATTGATTCGGGTCGTAAAAGCCTTGCTGTTGATAAACGCCAGTATTTTTTAAATACACATCTCCGCGTTTTTCGATTATAAGAGGCTATAAGAGGTGATGTCTCACTTTTCTAAAGAATATATTTGTTCTCAATATGACTGTTCAAACCCGGAAGTTGTTCTTTGTTCATTGATTCGGGTCGTGAAAGCCTTAGTGTTGATAAACGCCAGTATTTTTTAAATACACATCTCCACGCTTTTCGATTATGAGATTTGTCAGTAAGGAGGTGGAAGAGGGAGGCGTCACAATTTTTTAAAGGATTCAATCGTTTTTTGAATAAAGCTATAAAAACCTTTGAACAGATTCTGATAGTGTTTGGGTGGATGAAAAATCAAGATTTACAGCAATTCCACTTTTTAGAAAAAAAAAGAGGAGAGGGGGGAAGTCTCAGTCTCTCAGGAATATCTACTGCTTCTGGAATAGCTCAAAAGTTATTGTGATGTGATCATACAGATGAAGTATATTTGGAACTAATTTTTCTTAATGGGAAGAAGGATGGGGGACTTAACTAGGACTAGGAGAGATTAACTGAACAACAGAGAGGCTCAAAAATCCCAAATAACAACTAGAATTTGAGGTAGTGAAATTTTCGCATTGCATTTCCTGCAAAGAGTCTACTCTCGACCTTACAAGCCTTTCCATTATTTCTTTAAACTGATAAGTTCTTAAATATCTTTACAGCGGATTGGGTGGAGGGTTCTAATATCGAAAGGTCCGAAACTTCCATCTATAGAATTTTAAAACTATAAAAAAAATTTGAAACAAAAGTGCTGAAACGTAACTTTTTAACTATGCATTTCTCAAAGCTTAGAGAAGATGAACATTTGCAGGAAGCATTCGGAATCAAAATTTTGAGTTTCTGCAACTTTATTAGAATTCTAAAATCATACCCAGGTTCTGAAACATTGAAATTGTTTGTAACTCTATAAATAGAAATGGAATTTTATACTCAGTACTGGTAAATATGTACTTTTGAGTCGTTAAAGCTATCAGAATCTGAAACCTTTGTTTGAATCCCAAAAAGTCTAATAAAACTTCGGATCTGCAAAGCTTTGAAACTTAGAAGTTAAAAAACCTTTGAAATACTTGCAAATTCTGTTCCTAAAGAATTTTGGTTAGATTAGTGTTTAGCATGTTGACCCCATAATCCAAAGATCGCAGGTTCAATCCCCGACCGAGCTATAAAGTAATTTTCCATATCGGAGAAAAATTAGAACAAGCCTTCTTCGCGGATAGGGAAGTAAAATCGTAGGCCCGTGACAATGCGATATTTAGCACGTTAAAAACCCTTACTGGGAGTGACAAAAGTAATTATAACTCGAGATTGTTAATTTGCAGGAGTCTAAAACTGTTTTAATTTTTTTATGCATCATTTTATTTTCTGATCCGCCATGCATATTGCATGCCAATTTCGGTTTTCTTTCTTTACTCTATCCTAATATTCCGCATTGCTAATTGCTTCTTTGAACTTTATTGTCTTTAATGTGTTGCTATTACTAGAAAGTTTATATAACATTAGTAGATATACTGCAACAGTTCTAGCCCAAAATCCCATGTTATTTCTTATGGTGGTCCAAGATAGAATTTTTGGTCAATTTCAAGGTCATTCGCGGTCTAGCGCGTGACCTCACCGCGCTCGCGTTATACACAGTACAGCGTGCGATATTACCACGTATACGGATCAAATCTACATATTACATTATGATTGATGCAGTCGTCCGAGATCGTAGTGATTTTATAACGAAGACATTGCGGCATCCTAGAAATGATTATACTTCTACGCTCACATCTAACAAATATTTCTTAATACTCACCCTGCTTCTACGTTTATGAATCATTTTCATTCCTTTTTATGCAAATGACGCGTGATCTAATTAATATTCAAATCAGGCGTGAATTAATCTAATTAACATGCGCGAATTAAATGATTGAAAACAATGCAGTGTTTGGTTTTCGGCAGACTAGTTTAGTATTTTCTTTACTTAAGAGCTAATATTTATTTTTAATAACATTTTCATTTCAACCAAGATCTCAACCTAGAAAATTTTTTAAATAAACGCATTCAATTTACATAAGAATGTTTAAATAAGTATACTCTAAACAAAATTGAAAACATTTTATATTAATTACATGAATCTAATTACCCTAATTAAATTTATTTGTTCTAATAAAAACGCTTAACGTTATTATCAAAGGTCGAAATTAAAAAGGTCCCCCTATACACGGTCCAGCGTGCAATATTACCTCGTATACGGATCAAATCTACATATTACATTATGATTGATACAATCGTCCGGGAGGGATCATAACGATTTTATAATAAAGACATCTCATCTCTCTCTCTCTCATAAATTTATTTCAAAATAAATCTTATGTTGTCATTATACAATCAAATATACAAGCTGCCTCTAAACGCTTACTGTCAATCAACTGTCGGATTATCTCTATGGCATTTTGACCTGTTTAAATCTTAACGTCATAAACAACTTTCACTAATAAAAATAAATATTTTTATAATAATAATTAACATATATTGATAATGAATTCGAATAAGTTCCTGAAACACTCTAAATAGAATACGACTAACAAGGCCCGCATTTAACCGCTATTTTTCCCCGTTTTAGGTTTAACTACATGTCGACACTCTAACTTTTGCAATATCTTATAGTAAAGAATATTATTCTCAATCAGGATGACTGTTCACATCGAGCATGTCATTTTCTATATCTCATATGCATATAACTTTTGAACTACAGACATTCCTAAAATATAAATCTATTAGTCATATCATTTAAAATGTGTAACATAATTAACATTATGTTATCAGAACTTGGATCTATGAGGATTATCTCTACGCCAACAAGAAACCTCGAGTAAAATGTATTGTCTCATCCGAAGGTCGTCAACTATTTCTTATCATAACACCATTAAGTTCAAAACAATGCAAATATAATTACTTTCAATATAGTCACTTGTTTAGTATTACATATTTCTTCGGAATGAAGGCCGATTACATCCTTATCTCATTAGATTACTTCAACCCCCAGTATTATTATTAATGTTTGAATTACGTAATGAAATTCAATGTTTACAGTCTGAAGATGTAATCTTTTAATATTTAAAACTATAAACGTTTAAAATTCACACACTTTAAAATACGTTAATCTTTTCAATATGTGATAATAAAAACAACAGACAGCTGACATCACAATCAAGACGTCATGTTTTTACCTTACCGATCTCATTTTTCATATAAATTAATAGATATGATATCCATCATCTCAACAAAATCATTAGCAAAGACGTGTTTTACCGTGCCTGTTCATATCGAGCATTTCATTTACTATATCTCATCTGCATATAACATTTCAACTACAGACATTCCTAAAATATAAATCTATTAGTCATAACATTTATCCTTCTCAAATGATACAACATAGCATATGCAATTTTAGATTTGGATAATTATACATATACAGATTTATATCATATAATTAACATATCACATATGCAATTATAGATTAAATAATCAAATAAATCCCTGAAAACACTCTAAATTGAACACGAATAACGAGGCTTGCGTTTAACCGCTATTTTTCTCTTTTTAGATTTAAAAGTTATTAGATTAACTGAAAGAATATATTTTAAAATTGAAGGCTTATAATTATTGTTCATCAGCTGCTGCGACCTTCTGCTGGTTTTGCTACGAGATTTGAATCATTAATAACACCGAATGACAATAGTTGAAAGCGTTAGATTGAAAAAAGGGAGTTTTAAAAGAATAAAACCTTTTGAATGTTGCTGAATAAGTATTCCTTGTTTAGGTCCGAACGAACCATACTACGTAGATGATGTATCAAACTTACCGGTACAAAGCTCAGACGAGGTAGCATCACCCATGATTACAATCAAATACCCCGATGAATTAACAATGAGTTATTTAAGTTATGAACTATCAAATACTATTAGTCAAAACTGTCTGAACAACCACATTTACTATCAGCCAGTATGAAGTATGAATACGAAGGCGTATAAATTCGCATATAAACAGACATTAATCAATACAAATCATTTAAACGATCACAGATAAACACATACGTTTGCCTACTATAAATATATTCAAACTACTCATACATACTATAAACATGAGGAGCAGGACTATGAAACCATATAAACAGATACAAACATAGTAATCCATATGAATACATATAAATACATACATATAAACACGTAAGTACACATACTATAAAATAGTATATTTAACCGCATGCAATCATGTAAACGGATGCAAAGTATGAAAACGAAGATATACTAACACATACAAAACAGATATTATTATAAATAGCCCATAATAGAATAGAATAGAAGTTAAAACGGGTATTATTTACATTTACATTTACTGCGGTAGCAAAGCAAATTTGCTTTTAAATATATTTTAAATTGACATACATTATCAGAAAAGAATTTTAATATCGAGCAACCGCTAGTTGAAAAAACTAAGCAACAGTACAAGGACTACAGTAGTTCTGAAAAAATTTACAATTAAAAGAATTAGATTAGATGTCTAGGTCAATCAATCATTACTTCTCAATATTTTAAACTGAAAATTGGAATCATCTGAAACCGCATGAAATTTTAATTGTACGAATAACTCGTTCAACTATTGAAGTCTTAATCACGGAATACGTAGAGTAATGATTTATGTAGTATTCTTTCGTTAACTTTAACTCGATATATACAAATTCATATATGAGAGAAATGTTATATAAGTCAATACAGCCCTATAACTATCATTTATCGAGCTATACAAAGAGATTTATATCTACGCTAAACTAAAGATTAATAGAAGTAATGCATTCCTTATATCATAAGATAACGATAAAACACATGATTATTCTTAGACTAAGGTCTAATTTAGGTAGTCAAATTGTAGGTAATCAAATTGTAGGTACATATCATGATATGATATCATACAATTATATTCTAGTAAGAATTGTAATAAAGTCACTGATATAAATAACAACATTCTTTATCACGATCATCTATCATTATCATAATCATCTAATGTCATGCAGAGTCAGCAGCTAGCTCCTAAGTTCGTATATGCGAGAATCGGTATTATATAACACACACATCAGTCTACATTCATCGTTCTAATATTGATAGGAACTTTCTAGAATCTATAAAGTTGTACTACATATATTCAACTAATTTGAATATACGATAACGGGTACTCATTATACTTCTATGTACACAATCGATGTATCAGTACACTCCAACCACGTGATCAAGATTGTAGTATTCAAATCAAGCTTCCTAGCCTCTATACAAGTATTCTAGAACACAGAGTATTCATCACTAAACGTTTATGAATAATAATAATTTGTAACCATTTTCGATACCTTCAAAATATAAGTCTATGACATATGTTTGTAATACGTCTTTATAACTTTGAAATACAGGGTAGTTACCTCTTGCAATATCTACAGTTACGAGAACCCTGAAGACTTAACTTAGAGAAATAAGTCAGATAAATATTTTACTTTTATTGAAACGATAACTTTGCATACTAATATATGAAAATAATATAATGTATATCGCCTGATAAATAAAATTGAAATTATTCTTATTCTTTTACAATGAAATTTGTTTTGAAAAACACGATGAAGCGTTATGTATATTAATGCAGGAGTTCTGTTAAAGGCATTCGTTATTTAGAGATTCGCTTATAAGTATACTATCTATTTAGCTGATTCAATAAAAATTTCGTTATTTTTAAAAATTCCTAACAAGGGTTCAAGGTTCTTTGTCTGTTTTAGAATATTCAAAGACAATATATGTATAAATTATCGTGCGACTCCTGCTGTATATAAAACACCATATATAAAATTAGAAATAAAAATTTATCCTGTGTATTGGTGAATACTCAAATATTCACGGAAATATAACAATCGGTACATATGACGATACTAATCAGTCTGACGTGGAATATATATATTTTATATTATACAAACGGAGAGAAAAGAATAGGTACAATCGGATTATAATCATAACAGGCTCACAATGATTATTATAAACATCTTAACAGAATAAAAAGGGCGATATGAATATAACTTATAGGATTTAATCAAACTAGAAAAATATCGATATATATCCTGCGTTGAGAAAGTAATTATACTATACAAGCATCCAGTATGTAAAGTAAAAGGAATTAGACTCAACTATGATGTACTGAAACTCATCAACGATCATCTTTTATCCCGATGACGTTATAGGGTGACATTATGAAGTCGTACTAATATATGAAAATAATGTACTGTCTGATAAATAAAATTATTCTTTTACAGTGAAGAGTGTTTTGGGGAAAACCTTAATGTAGCTGCTGAGCTCTGCTAGCCAGCTTCACTTATAAGTTCACATCACTTAACTGATTCAATAAAAAATTTCGATATTTAAAAATTCCTAACATGGATAGCTTTATCTGTTTTAGAATATTCAAAGGCAGTATATGACAATAAATTATCGTGAGACTCCTGATCTATACAAAACGCCTTATATAAATTAGAGATAAAAAATTAAACCTATGATATATGGTGAAAATGCAAATATTCAACAATTCTAACCCCAATTCTTCTACTTTTCTAGACGTAATGTAATTTTGAACTGATTTCTAACCTTTTTCGTTATATCTACTACCCTTGTAAACGATTTCTACATATGCCTTCTTACTGTATATAATTTTGCCCCATGTAGATATTCGTCGTATCTATAGTAAACTCATATTTTAACGTTATTTTACAATATATCATCCATTTTCAATGGTTTCGAAATACGCAGATATGTAATAATATACTATATACTCTTGTAGGATATTCATCGTTGAATATAGTAAACTTGTATGATTAATATTAATTTGTAATTATTTTCAGCACCTTCGAAATATATATATCTTTAACATATGTTATATGTTTTGTAATACATCTTTATAACTTTGAAACTCTACGTGATTTTCTCTTACAATATCTATAGTTATGAGAACCTCGAAGACTTAACCTGGAGAAATAAAACAGATAAATATTTTACTTTTATTGAAACTAGTTAACTTATATTCTAACATACATATTCGAAACTAGACAACTTATATTCTAACATATAAATGTACAACAACAAAATAGAAAAGTATACTTGAGGGTAACATTTGTATAGCCATAATCTTTTATTCTATAATACCTTCTTCTTTAAGCTCAGAAATCATTGAAATAATCTCATCATAGTTTTCTAAACTACTGCTACCCCTCTGTTTTAAGGTATACAGTAGACGAAGCCTGTCGACAAATTGATTCCAATACGGCGTTTTGTTTTTTAGAATTTGAAATTGGTAGCTTGAGGTTAGAGCCTGCGAATACATTTTTAGGACAGAACGTAGGGAGCTGAGTAAGTACAAAACAACATACTTTTATACAAGAACGTTTATTGATACGAATAGCTTCGACATTACTTAAAACATAATACATAACTTATATATAATATCTATTAAAATAGTACATTTCGTATACACTAATAATGATACTACATACCCGACTATAAAGTAAACATGCTAACTGCAGTTTAAAAGAATAGATAGTAAATATAACTATATCTAATTATTTTATAAAATACTATGTTAACTAAGAGATTATATACAGAATATATACGCCTGTATTCGACCTCTAGAGGGTTCATAAGACTAGACTAGACCAGACCAGACTAGACCAGACCAGACCAGACCAGACCAGACCAGACCAGACCATAACAGACCAGACTAGAATAGAGTATAGATGATAGACTGTAAAATCATGAACAATTATACCACCTGTAATATAATAGAGCTTACTTCATATTTTAAAATTAGTGGTTGAATCTAATTATTACAGAAATTCAATTGTAGAAACTGAAGATGTAATCTTTAAAACATTTAAAGTTAGAAGTTTTTAGTAGTCAGATTAGATTAATAGAGGGTGTTATAATCAAATCGTTTTTAGAAACTATTTGTTTTGTAAGATTGGCGCCGTAAGGAAAAACAACATAGCTGTAGTCTTGATTTTGAAATTGAGATAGCTCGGGACAAAACGATGAATACAAAGTTAGAAGTTTATTTCAAAATTCTGCGATAAAAAACATTAATTCTTCTTTACTTTACTTTAAAACCCAAAATTGCATGATAAATCAATATAATATTAATATAAATAATTAAATTAAATTAAGCAATCTAGGTTAGACCCCCAAAAATTATATTAAGGTTATAGATTTTAGACTCCGGTTGTTGCAAAGATTCAAGAATCTCTATTAAGATTAGTTCATAAAACATTTATTAGGTTAGAGCATGTAGCTACTTACAAAAAAAAAAAATCTCTATTAAGATTAGTTCATAAAATATTTATTAGGTTAGACCATTGTAGCTACTTACAAAATCGTCATTACCATTCGAAAAACTTACATATAATATTAGTTGGGTTACAGTCTACGAATATATTTTAGGTTAGATTTAGATCGCGCGCGATCTAAATCTAACCTAAAATATATTCGTAGACTGTAACCCAACTAATATTATATGTAAGTTTTTCGAATGGTAATGACGATTTTGTAAGTAGCTACAATGGTCTAACCTAATAAATATTTTATGAACTAATCTTAATAGAGATTTTTTTTTTGTAAGTAGCTACATGCTCTAACCTAATAAATGTTTTATGAACTAATCTTAATAGAGATTCTTGAATCTTTGCACCAACCGGAGTCTAAAATCTATAACCTTAATATAATTTTTGGGGGTCTAACCTAGATTGCTTAATTTAATTTAATTATTTATATTAATATTATATTGATTTATCATGCAATTTTGGGTTTTAAAGTAAAGTAAAGAAGAATTAATGTTTTTTATCGCAGAATTTTGAAATAAACTTCTAACTTTGTATTCATCGTTTTGTCCCGAGCTATCTCAATTTCAAAATCAAGACTACAGCTATGTTGTTTTTCCTTACGGCGCCAATCTTACAAAACAAATAGTTTCTAAAAACGATTTGATTATAACACCCTCTATTAATCTAATCTGACTACTAAAAACTTCTAACTTTAAATGTTTTAAAGATTACATCTTCAGTTTCTACAATTGAATTTCTGTAATAATTAGATTCAACCACTAATTTTAAAATATGAAGTAAGCTCTATTATATTACAGGTGGTATAATTGTTCATGATTTTACAGTCTATCATCTATACTCTATTCTAGTCTGGTCTGTTATGGTCTGGTCTGGTCTGGTCTGGTCTGGTCTGGTCTGGTCTAGTCTGGTCTGGTCTAGTCTAGTCTTATGAACCCTCTAGAGGTCGAATACAGGCGTATATATTCTGTATATAATCTCTTAGTTAACATAGTATTTTATAAAATAATTAGATATAGTTATATTTACTATCTATTCTTTTAAACTGCTAACTGATTCGACAATAGTTTCCAGAGGAGATATAACCTGTTTATGAGTATCACGATAAATATGTTCTGCTTCTGCTCTATCACGACGAAACCTCACCCTTCTCCCTTCTCCCTTCACCCTTCTCCCTTCTCCCTTCTCCCTTCTCCCTTCACCCTTCTCCCTTCACCCTTCTCCCTTCACCCTTCTCCCTTCTCCCTTCTCCCTTCTCCCTTCACCCTTAACCCTTCATGCTTCAACCTTAACCCTTAACCTTAGCCCTTAACCCTTCGGTCAGGGATCGTTAATCTCTCGC
Organism: Agrypnus murinus; assembly: GCA_929113105.1. Taxonomy (NCBI): domain Eukaryota; kingdom Metazoa; phylum Arthropoda; class Insecta; order Coleoptera; family Elateridae; genus Agrypnus; species Agrypnus murinus. The sequence goes on along the minus strand of OV816027.1, from coordinate 86,749,194 downwards.
ACTAACCTTATAATTTACTAAATACAAAATTATATATTTCATCTATTTAAAAGACTTCCTGCAGAGTGAAAGAATATATACAAATGTACTACAATTATTTTTATCAAGTGCTGACATAAAATGAGCATGCAGTCATGTATTTTATCAAACTTTTGCATGTTTTGTATGACATTAGCTTAGACCGTCACCCTTAATTAAACAGGACTAGACGCAACATCAGTCGATCCGCGGATTTTTATATCAGTACAAAATAATTAGATATAGTTATATTTACTATCTATTCTTTTAAACTGCAGTTAGCATGTTTACTTTATAGTCGGGTATGTAGTATCATTATTAGTGTATACGAAATGTACTATTTTAATAGATATTATATATAAGTTATGTATTATGTTTTAAGTAATGTCGAAGCTATTCGTATCAATAAACGTTCTTGTATAAAAGTATGTTGTTTTGTACTTACTCAGCTCCCTACGTTCTGTCCTAAAAATGTATTCGCAGGCTCTAACCTCAAGCTACCAATTTCAAATTCTAAAAAACAAAACGCCGTATTGGAATCAATTTGTCGACAGGCTTCGTCTACTGTATACCTTAAAACAGAGGGGTAGCAGTAGTTTAGAAAACTATGATGAGATTATTTCAATGATTTCTGAGCTTAAAGAAGAAGGTATTATAGAATAAAAGATTATGGCTATACAAATGTTACCCTCAAGTATACTTTTCTATTTTGTTGTTGTACATTTATATGTTAGAATATAAGTTGTCTAGTTTCGAATATGTATGTTAGAATATAAGTTAACTAGTTTCAATAAAAGTAAAATATTTATCTGTTTTATTTCTCCAGGTTAAGTCTTCGAGGTTCTCATAACTATAGATATTGTAAGAGAAAATCACGTAGAGTTTCAAAGTTATAAAGATGTATTACAAAACATATAACATATGTTAAAGATATATATATTTCGAAGGTGCTGAAAATAATTACAAATTAATATTAATCATACAAGTTTACTATATTCAACGATGAATATCCTACAAGAGTATATAGTATATTATTACATATCTGCGTATTTCGAAACCATTGAAAATGGATGATATATTGTAAAATAACGTTAAAATATGAGTTTACTATAGATACGACGAATATCTACATGGGGCAAAATTATATACAGTAAGAAGGCATATGTAGAAATCGTTTACAAGGGTAGTAGATATAACGAAAAAGGTTAGAAATCAGTTCAAAATTACATTACGTCTAGAAAAGTAGAAGAATTGGGGTTAGAATTGTTGAATATTTGCATTTTCACCATATATCATAGGTTTAATTTTTTATCTCTAATTTATATAAGGCGTTTTGTATAGATCAGGAGTCTCACGATAATTTATTGTCATATACTGCCTTTGAATATTCTAAAACAGATAAAGCTATCCATGTTAGGAATTTTTAAATATCGAAATTTTTTATTGAATCAGTTAAGTGATGTGAACTTATAAGTGAAGCTGGCTAGCAGAGCTCAGCAGCTACATTAAGGTTTTCCCCAAAACACTCTTCACTGTAAAAGAATAATTTTATTTATCAGACAGTACATTATTTTCATATATTAGTACGACTTCATAATGTCACCCTATAACGTCATCGGGATAAAAGATGATCGTTGATGAGTTTCAGTACATCATAGTTGAGTCTAATTCCTTTTACTTTACATACTGGATGCTTGTATAGTATAATTACTTTCTCAACGCAGGATATATATCGATATTTTTCTAGTTTGATTAAATCCTATAAGTTATATTCATATCGCCCTTTTTATTCTGTTAAGATGTTTATAATAATCATTGTGAGCCTGTTATGATTATAATCCGATTGTACCTATTCTTTTCTCTCCGTTTGTATAATATAAAATATATATATTCCACGTCAGACTGATTAGTATCGTCATATGTACCGATTGTTATATTTCCGTGAATATTTGAGTATTCACCAATACACAGGATAAATTTTTATTTCTAATTTTATATATGGTGTTTTATATACAGCAGGAGTCGCACGATAATTTATACATATATTGTCTTTGAATATTCTAAAACAGACAAAGAACCTTGAACCCTTGTTAGGAATTTTTAAAAATAACGAAATTTTTATTGAATCAGCTAAATAGATAGTATACTTATAAGCGAATCTCTAAATAACGAATGCCTTTAACAGAACTCCTGCATTAATATACATAACGCTTCATCGTGTTTTTCAAAACAAATTTCATTGTAAAAGAATAAGAATAATTTCAATTTTATTTATCAGGCGATATACATTATATTATTTTCATATATTAGTATGCAAAGTTATCGTTTCAATAAAAGTAAAATATTTATCTGACTTATTTCTCTAAGTTAAGTCTTCAGGGTTCTCGTAACTGTAGATATTGCAAGAGGTAACTACCCTGTATTTCAAAGTTATAAAGACGTATTACAAACATATGTCATAGACTTATATTTTGAAGGTATCGAAAATGGTTACAAATTATTATTATTCATAAACGTTTAGTGATGAATACTCTGTGTTCTAGAATACTTGTATAGAGGCTAGGAAGCTTGATTTGAATACTACAATCTTGATCACGTGGTTGGAGTGTACTGATACATCGATTGTGTACATAGAAGTATAATGAGTACCCGTTATCGTATATTCAAATTAGTTGAATATATGTAGTACAACTTTATAGATTCTAGAAAGTTCCTATCAATATTAGAACGATGAATGTAGACTGATGTGTGTGTTATATAATACCGATTCTCGCATATACGAACTTAGGAGCTAGCTGCTGACTCTGCATGACATTAGATGATTATGATAATGATAGATGATCGTGATAAAGAATGTTGTTATTTATATCAGTGACTTTATTACAATTCTTACTAGAATATAATTGTATGATATCATATCATGATATGTACCTACAATTTGATTACCTACAATTTGACTACCTAAATTAGACCTTAGTCTAAGAATAATCATGTGTTTTATCGTTATCTTATGATATAAGGAATGCATTACTTCTATTAATCTTTAGTTTAGCGTAGATATAAATCTCTTTGTATAGCTCGATAAATGATAGTTATAGGGCTGTATTGACTTATATAACATTTCTCTCATATATGAATTTGTATATATCGAGTTAAAGTTAACGAAAGAATACTACATAAATCATTACTCTACGTATTCCGTGATTAAGACTTCAATAGTTGAACGAGTTATTCGTACAATTAAAATTTCATGCGGTTTCAGATGATTCCAATTTTCAGTTTAAAATATTGAGAAGTAATGATTGATTGACCTAGACATCTAATCTAATTCTTTTAATTGTAAATTTTTTCAGAACTACTGTAGTCCTTGTACTGTTGCTTAGTTTTTTCAACTAGCGGTTGCTCGATATTAAAATTCTTTTCTGATAATGTATGTCAATTTAAAATATATTTAAAAGCAAATTTGCTTTGCTACCGCAGTAAATGTAAATGTAAATAATACCCGTTTTAACTTCTATTCTATTCTATTATGGGCTATTTATAATAATATCTGTTTTGTATGTGTTAGTATATCTTCGTTTTCATACTTTGCATCCGTTTACATGATTGCATGCGGTTAAATATACTATTTTATAGTATGTGTACTTACGTGTTTATATGTATGTATTTATATGTATTCATATGGATTACTATGTTTGTATCTGTTTATATGGTTTCATAGTCCTGCTCCTCATGTTTATAGTATGTATGAGTAGTTTGAATATATTTATAGTAGGCAAACGTATGTGTTTATCTGTGATCGTTTAAATGATTTGTATTGATTAATGTCTGTTTATATGCGAATTTATACGCCTTCGTATTCATACTTCATACTGGCTGATAGTAAATGTGGTTGTTCAGACAGTTTTGACTAATAGTATTTGATAGTTCATAACTTAAATAACTCATTGTTAATTCATCGGGGTATTTGATTGTAATCATGGGTGATGCTACCTCGTCTGAGCTTTGTACCGGTAAGTTTGATACATCATCTACGTAGTATGGTTCGTTCGGACCTAAACAAGGAATACTTATTCAGCAACATTCAAAAGGTTTTATTCTTTTAAAACTCCCTTTTTTCAATCTAACGCTTTCAACTATTGTCATTCGGTGTTATTAATGATTCAAATCTCGTAGCAAAACCAGCAGAAGGTCGCAGCAGCTGATGAACAATAATTATAAGCCTTCAATTTTAAAATATATTCTTTCAGTTAATCTAATAACTTTTAAATCTAAAAAGAGAAAAATAGCGGTTAAACGCAAGCCTCGTTATTCGTGTTCAATTTAGAGTGTTTTCAGGGATTTATTTGATTATTTAATCTATAATTGCATATGTGATATGTTAATTATATGATATAAATCTGTATATGTATAATTATCCAAATCTAAAATTGCATATGCTATGTTGTATCATTTGAGAAGGATAAATGTTATGACTAATAGATTTATATTTTAGGAATGTCTGTAGTTGAAATGTTATATGCAGATGAGATATAGTAAATGAAATGCTCGATATGAACAGGCACGGTAAAACACGTCTTTGCTAATGATTTTGTTGAGATGATGGATATCATATCTATTAATTTATATGAAAAATGAGATCGGTAAGGTAAAAACATGACGTCTTGATTGTGATGTCAGCTGTCTGTTGTTTTTATTATCACATATTGAAAAGATTAACGTATTTTAAAGTGTGTGAATTTTAAACGTTTATAGTTTTAAATATTAAAAGATTACATCTTCAGACTGTAAACATTGAATTTCATTACGTAATTCAAACATTAATAATAATACTGGGGGTTGAAGTAATCTAATGAGATAAGGATGTAATCGGCCTTCATTCCGAAGAAATATGTAATACTAAACAAGTGACTATATTGAAAGTAATTATATTTGCATTGTTTTGAACTTAATGGTGTTATGATAAGAAATAGTTGACGACCTTCGGATGAGACAATACATTTTACTCGAGGTTTCTTGTTGGCGTAGAGATAATCCTCATAGATCCAAGTTCTGATAACATAATGTTAATTATGTTACACATTTTAAATGATATGACTAATAGATTTATATTTTAGGAATGTCTGTAGTTCAAAAGTTATATGCATATGAGATATAGAAAATGACATGCTCGATGTGAACAGTCATCCTGATTGAGAATAATATTCTTTACTATAAGATATTGCAAAAGTTAGAGTGTCGACATGTAGTTAAACCTAAAACGGGGAAAAATAGCGGTTAAATGCGGGCCTTGTTAGTCGTATTCTATTTAGAGTGTTTCAGGAACTTATTCGAATTCATTATCAATATATGTTAATTATTATTATAAAAATATTTATTTTTATTAGTGAAAGTTGTTTATGACGTTAAGATTTAAACAGGTCAAAATGCCATAGAGATAATCCGACAGTTGATTGACAGTAAGCGTTTAGAGGCAGCTTGTATATTTGATTGTATAATGACAACATAAGATTTATTTTGAAATAAATTTATGAGAGAGAGAGAGATGAGATGTCTTTATTATAAAATCGTTATGATCCCTCCCGGACGATTGTATCAATCATAATGTAATATGTAGATTTGATCCGTATACGAGGTAATATTGCACGCTGGACCGTGTATAGGGGGACCTTTTTAATTTCGACCTTTGATAATAACGTTAAGCGTTTTTATTAGAACAAATAAATTTAATTAGGGTAATTAGATTCATGTAATTAATATAAAATGTTTTCAATTTTGTTTAGAGTATACTTATTTAAACATTCTTATGTAAATTGAATGCGTTTATTTAAAAAATTTTCTAGGTTGAGATCTTGGTTGAAATGAAAATGTTATTAAAAATAAATATTAGCTCTTAAGTAAAGAAAATACTAAACTAGTCTGCCGAAAACCAAACACTGCATTGTTTTCAATCATTTAATTCGCGCATGTTAATTAGATTAATTCACGCCTGATTTGAATATTAATTAGATCACGCGTCATTTGCATAAAAAGGAATGAAAATGATTCATAAACGTAGAAGCAGGGTGAGTATTAAGAAATATTTGTTAGATGTGAGCGTAGAAGTATAATCATTTCTAGGATGCCGCAATGTCTTCGTTATAAAATCACTACGATCTCGGACGACTGCATCAATCATAATGTAATATGTAGATTTGATCCGTATACGTGGTAATATCGCACGCTGTACTGTGTATAACGCGAGCGCGGTGAGGTCACGCGCTAGACCGCGAATGACCTTGAAATTGACCAAAAATTCTATCTTGGACCACCATAAGAAATAACATGGGATTTTGGGCTAGAACTGTTGCAGTATATCTACTAACATTGACGATTGGTGTATTGAATACAGTTTGGTCCATTATACATTAAATCGGAACGCTGATTGAAAGTCTGGCTATTGGCGCCAAACTGTCAATGACTTTGTGGCCTTACATTAGTAATTTTTATTACCACTACAACTACTATTACTAGAATCGAACAGTTCCTATGGGTTTTTTCGTCTCTTTTCATCTGCTTGTTCAAGTGTTTTGTGTGCATAAAACAAAACCACTTACTCACACACTACTCAGAAATATAATTAATGGCGTCTAATTTTAAACTTTAATAAAAACCTATCGTAGATGAGTTATTTTCAAAGTTTAAAAATAAAATGAAAATTTATTTCGTTTTTGTTTTTAATAAAGTTCGCGTGATAACTTCTTCGACATCGTCCAATTACGTCCAGTTTACCGCTAATTTAGTTTCTTATTTGAGATGGCAGGTGCTGGCGCACGAAATTACAAACTAACAAAGCTGCAATTACTTCAACTATATAGATTCGTAGCAATCAAGTAGCAATTAACAGGTCTATTTCTTCTTTGACGATTTTTTTATACTTATTAGCAATTTTCTCGATCAATTGTAAGAAGTCAACTATGAATTACAGAATAATAATAACTAACAAACTTGTTTAAGTATCGTTAAATCTATAAATATGGTCATCATCATGAAATATAATTTCGTGAGAGATTATAAATAGAACCTTGACATTTTTTTTAAGTAATACAGTTTTTAATTAGAACACGAAACGAGAGACTAATAAAACAATTCATAAGTATTTAGAGGTTAAAAATCGTTTTGTACTTTTTAAGGTATAAACAACAAAAGTTTCTTCTGCATTACTTATTCAAATTACCTAATTAAATAAATTTCCCGCTCTTTGAACTGTTGAACTTTGTTCTTTTTAATGTAGTTAGTTTTGTTAATTAGAATAACAAATTTAGCAAATTACTGCATAAAAATGCATGTCTGGAATTTTTTGATAATTACAATTCATAATTATGCATATAAGCAGCACGCGTATTTAAAATGATTCATATGACCTAGTGTGAGTCTGGGGATTTTTTTTAATACCAAAACCGATTCTTGCGTAGTAGTTATGATACAATAAGAGATTCTAGGAATATACGTGCAGATAATTTCAAAAATGGAAGATATATCAACAAAAGGTAAAAATCTGTTCTCTGGGACACGCCCCCGAGGGGTGGGACTAGTGTTATTCGATGTCTTCTTAAAAATCAAGTATAATTGGTATGAGTTTCATCGTACCAAGACGTGCAGGTAAAAAGCTGCATGTACCTAAAGTTTCAATCTTAAGTCTACGGGATTAATTTTTTTACTAAACTCATTGCTGCTGGGGCTGTTGACTCTCCTAACCTAAGCTCACCATCATCATCAAATGGTCTCAATATACCCCAATACACCTACATTTTCGTGTCTTGGAAACCAAAGGTGAGTCCAATCAACTTTTAACGAAGCCGACTTTTAGTACTATTTTAGTACCTCTTCCTTAAAAAAAAAAAAGTGAAAATAAGACGGAGAAAAAAAAGTGAAAATGAAATTGCGAAAGGTAGTTCTTTCACGAGGTTCATATTCGGTTGGATCGAAGGATTTTCTGAATGATTGATTATTTACCTACGATTTTACGTTCTTCTCTCAGAAAAGGGATGTATAAGGGTCGATTTTTGTCTTTATTTGGAAACTGCTACGAATTTATGGAGCTCATTTATCCGTATACGGGGGATTGCCCAGGGAGATCATAAAGAGAAATTGATCAAAATTCCTACCTTATGACAATTCTTTCGATTTTTACAGTGATGTCGGTAGAAGTCCACTACAATGAATTTGAATACCCATCTCAAATAATAAAATCTCAATTAGCCGTCCATAATTAAACCCCATGATTTCCAATCTGTTCTGAACACAACGGAGAAAAGGTTATTAGACGTCTTATCTTTTTCATCTTTCTGATACCTATTATATTACTGTTTGATTCCTAGATTGATTGCAATACATTATTTTGTTCCTCATCTCATCAATAGTCTGACCGATGGGCCAACCACTCCTTAAAAAACTTTGGGAATACTTTAGATATTTCCAAATATTTCCAGGTATTTCCAAGTATGCTGAGGTATTTCCAAAATATTGACCCCTCGAAGTCAACCACTCCCCAAAAAACGCACAGTGATTTCCAGTTTTTGGAATACTTTAGATATTTCCAGGTATTTCCAAGTATACCCCACTATTTCCAAAATATTGACCCCTCAGAGTCAACCACTCCCCAAAAAACGGACAGTGATTTCCAGTTTTTGGGAATACTTTAGATATTTCCAAGTATCCCAGGTATTTCCAAGTATACCCAGGTATTTCCAAAATATTGACCTCTCGGAGTCAACCGCTCCCCACATAACGCACAGTGATTTCCAGTTTTTGGAATACTTTAGATATTTTCAAGTATTTCCAGGTATTTCCAAGAATACCCAAGTATTTCCAAAATATTGACCCCTCAGAGTCAACCACTCCCCAAAAACGCACAGTGATTTCCAGTTTTTGGAATACTTTATATATTTCCAAGTATTTCCAGGTATTTCCAAGTATACCCAGGTATTTCCAAAATATTGACCCCTCGAAGTCAACTAATCCCCAAAAAACGCACAGTGATTTCCAGTTTTTGGAAATACTTTAGATATTTCCAAGTATTCCCAGGTATTTCCTAGTACACTCAGGTATTTCCAAAATATTGATCTCTCGGAGTCAACCACTAGCCAAAAAACGTATAGTCATTTCCAGTTTTTGGGAATACTTTCAAAGAACATATTCCCAAGTATTCCCAGGTGTTTCCAAATATTCTCAGGTATTTCAAAACATTCGCAGGTACTTCCAAGTATCTCCAGGTATTGCCGAGTATTCCCAGGTATTCCTAGGAATTCCCAAATATTCCCAGATATTTCCAAAGTATTTCCAGGTATTTCCAGCAAAGTACTTGTACACTGATTGCCAGCAGTGATTGATTCCGAGGGGCCAATCACTCCCCAGAAAACCTACAGTGATTTCCAGTTTTTGAGAATACTTTCAAAAACCATCAGGTATTTCCAAGTATTCCTAGGTATTTCCAAGTATCCCCAGGTATTTTCAAAGTATTCACAGATATTTTCAAAGAATTCCCAGCAAAGTATACAGTAATTTCCAGCAGTGGTTGATCCCAAGGGATCAATCACTTCCCAAAAAACTACAGTGAGTTCCAGTTTTTGGGAATACTTTCAAAGAACATCGGATATTTCCTAGTACTCCCAGGTATTTCCAAATATTCTGAAGTATTCCCAGGTATTTCAAAATATTCGCAGGTACTTCCAAGTATTCCCAGGGATTTCCAAGTATCTCCAGGTATTCCTAAGAATTTCCAAATATTCCCAGATAGTTCCAAAGTATTTCCAGGTATTTCCAAAGTATTTCCAGCAAAGTACTTGTACAGTGTTTTCCAGCAGTGATTGATCCCGAGGGGTCAATCACACCCCAAAAAACCTACAGTGATTTCCAGTTTTTGAGAATACGTTCAAAAAGCATCAGGTATTTCCAAAATATTGACCCCTCAGAGTCAACCACTCCCCAAAAAACGCACTGTGATTTCCAGTTTTTGGGAATACTTTAAATATTTCCAAGTATTCCCAGGTATTATCAAGTATACCAATGTATTTCCAAAATATTGATCTCTCGGAGTCAACCACTCCCCAAAAAACGTAGTCATTTCCAGTTTTTGGGAATACTTTCAAAGAACATCGGATATTTCCTAGTATTCTCAGGTATTTCCAAATATTTCCAAGTATTCCAAGTGTTTCCAAGTATTCTCAGGTATTTCAAAACATTCGCAGGTACTTCCAAGTATCTCCAGGTATTCCCAGGTATTTCCAGCAAAGTACTTGTACAATGATTTCCAGCAGTAATTGATTCCGAGGGGCCAATCACTTCCCAAAAAACCTACAACAGTGATTTTCAGTTTTTGAGAATACTTTCAAAAACCATCAGGTATTTCCAAGTATTCCTAGGTATTTCCAAGTATTCCCAGGTATTTTCAAAGTATTCCCCGATATTTCCAAAGAATTGCCAGCAACGTATACAGTGATTTCCAGCAGTGGTTGATCCCGAGGGGTCAATCACTCCCCAAAAAACCTACAGTGATTTCCAGTTTTTGAGAATACTTTCAAGAAAGATCGGGTATTTCCAAGCATTCCCAGGCATTTTCAATTATGTCTAGGTATTTCCCAGTATTCCCAGGTATTTTCAAATTATTCACAACAAAGTGTACAGTGATTTCCAACAGTGGTTGTCCGCTCGAGTTTGGCATACGGATGTGAAGCAATGGAATCTAGAAGTCTTATACTAGAAAAACTATAGAAATGTTACGAATTGATTTACCTTGTTAATTACTGATTTAAGAGCACCCTGTATAATCTTGTTGGTAATTTTTGCTGTTTAAGTTGCCGTCCTGGTCACTAATCTATAAGTCATTCTGGTCCTTTGGTTGATTGGATCAATTTCGTAATTTTGTGGTGTATTGATCCAGTTTCTTTTGGATCTTTTGGGGGATTTTATATTTTTTTATAATTTTCCTGGAAATTGTGAATCACGTTTTCAACGTTGATTGGAACATAAAGGTTTCTGAAACTACGCTTGTACAATCCAAATGGTGCTCATGTTTTTATTTCTGTTACAAAGAGTGTTTACTATGGTGCATCTTCGCACTTCTTTGAAAGAAATGTAGGTTTATTTCATTAAAAATCTGAACTTCAGTGGTATATACATACGTGCTTTTTGTAGCACTATCCTAACAAAGAATAAACACAGATCAAAAACTGAAGAGTGACTAAAGTTTATGTTTGGTTAAACAAGTTCTAATTCAGAACATTTTCTTAGATTCTTAGTTGACATACGTAAGGTTTTAATGTCCTCTGTAAGTAAAATCGTGAACGTGGTTGTGTACAGAAAGGAATGGATGGTTTGAACATCGCGTGGTTGGACAACAGAGCAAAGAAAAAGACTCTCATGGGCAGGTGTACGAAACTTTTAATCGCTATAGTTATTATCTTTAAGTGTACCAATGTAAATTGATATCGCTATTTAATCTTTAAGAGAAAAAGTTTGGTGTACCTCATCATAAGTGACAATTGTTCTTACGTATAGTAATTTATCTTCTAAGCTTTGCGGACTGGATAGAGATCACGCTTAACTTAACAAGTCATTGACCAGTCAAAAAAATGGAGGAGGTTGTCCGACAAATCTTCTTCAACCCATCTCCCTTTAACGAACAGTTACCGTTGCTGACACAAAATTTCGTTCAGTGTCCCATAGACTCATGCTTCATGATATTGAAAACTCAAGCAGATCTTCTAAGCTTTTCTAAAGACAAAGTTTCAGAGACTAAACTTCATTAGTCTAAGTATATATGTAGACTAAAACTCTCAGATTGATTGTGGAATAACGAGGTGTCCTCTAATATTTTGAATATCGCAGTTTCAGGTGACAAAGCTCAAAATTTCCTAGATTTAATGCATCAAATTTTATAAGTTGTAGTGATTCGGTATTCTAAGATTTTAGTTTTTGTCGTTGAGAATTCCAAGCACGTCCCCCAATATTCTAGGGTTTCAGTCAATATCAAGTTTAAAAATTTTAGAGTTTCGGAGTCCTAGGGCTTTGAAGCAACAAAGTCTCAAAGACTCTCAAAGTTTCAAATAGTCAGTATATTTGAAATGACTGTGGGGCAGTATTTACGAACTTGAGGTGGCAAACGGTTAGTGCATCTATCTTATTAATAATCTAAATAAATATAAATATAAAGATAGTAGTAGCTGATAACTGATAATAAGAAACTACAAAGCAAACAGATATTAAATGAAGTGAAATTAATTAGTAAAATAAATACTTCTTCTTCACTAATCCTTAATGCCCTTTTTGGGCGATGGATGTAGTAAAATAAATACAAATAATATAAAAATACAGAAATAAAAGGGAGTGTTTTAAGTGCGTAAGCGCGAATCACACAGCGAAGTATTGTGACTTAAGTTACATTTTACAGAGTACAGTGGGGAGAACTCATGAGTTATTATTTACAGTGATTATTTTTTTAAATACAATGTTTTTCTGTACTATTGTTTTTACCTTGTGTAAATCTTAATGAACCCAATAGTATTTTACATTTTTTTACGCTACTCTTGGCCGAGTTTTAATAAATTTAAAGGTCTTTAAATAAAATATACACAGATGTTAAAGTGCATAAATTAATAACATTACATAACCAAGGCCAAGTCAAGGGAACGAACAGCTGAATAAGTAAGTAATAAAAGTGCATACATAATTAAGAATTATAAGAAGATAATTTAAGGAAAATTATCCAGCGATCGACTTCAATTATCTTTCCTTATACGGAAATCGGATGTAACTAACTAAATTACCAGCAGATGTTGTTTACATGATCGAAATTTATGCATTTATTGCATTCTGCAACTCATTAATATTAAAACAAAATTATTTCAACCTGTTCTTTCAGCGTAAATATTTTTTAATAACAATAATACAAAATCTACTCTAGGTAAATATTATTATTATTGTTGTAAAACAATAATACGTTGGAATTTTCACAGTAATGATAGGAATTCTCTTATTTATAAAATGCAACAATGAAGAAATGTGTAACTTTCATATTATTATATTTTTGTTTTCCTTATTTGTTGTTGTAATGTTTGCACGTACACAACTACACTGGCTTCCTAGAACGGATTTTCCTTATTTGCATTGCAATCGTTTGCTAAGTATATTGTAATCTTAAAAAAATATGCAAAAAGAATGTAAAGTAGGGACGATTCTAAAGAAATGATTTATCGGATAAAACCTAAGTAAAATTCTTTAAGAGAATTAAAAAAAAGACAATGAGGTTTACTTTTCCAACCAATAATATGTAAATGGTGGAAATTTCGATTTTTCGAGGAAATAACAATATGCAGTAGACACAACAATTTCAATTGATATGTGTTTTAAATACTTGAGAATGTAATCTTAATCGATAATAACCCTGATTAAAGTATATGCCATTAAACATTGATTATTGCCAGAAAATGTTGGAAATACAGTTCATGTATATTGTACTACATATGGCAGCATTGTTTTGCTGGAAGGCCCACATTAACTGACCGTGTGCACACAGGAACGGCGTAGCCTTGTAGCATTGTCCGACATTCTTGTCAGATCATACGAATGGAAATGAATAAGAGGTCGAGAAGATCCTTGCAGCAAAAGCTTCCCAACACCCTAGCACTCCTACTATCAAAATTGTTGATTCTTCCTCAATTTCTTCACAGTAGCTCTATGAACCGTAGGGGCCGTTGAGATTGAATTTTGTTCTCGTAGGGAGGATAACCTACATGTTTCAGAAGGAATATAAGTGCTTCAATTACAAGGCAGAGTTTGAGTTCAATTTCTGGAATAGCTCACTGGGTACCAAGGGGGGGTATCAATTGAAAGTTCAAGCCAAGGAAAGTCACCTGGTAGCCTCAAATTATCAAGCAGCCCAGAAGGCAAAAATTGTGGGTGGCCAAAGTTTAACAATGAGACCTATGAGAAATCCATTAAAGGCTATAGGATTTTCAACTTTAACTGGCTACCCTTTACTGTTGAAGGTTTACCTTAACTTAACCTGTGACCTAATCTAGCCTAACATACACCTACATGTTAAACTTTTACCCACCATAACTTTTGACTTCTAGGACTACTTTTTAATTTAAGTGTACCAATCTACTTCCCTTGACCTAATCATCCGATTGAATCCTCCCATGACCGCTGATGCGATGTCCCGGAAATGGAACTCCAGCCCAAGCCATATACTAACGAAAAAAGGCACTTATGTGTAGTTAGCACCATTAATTCCGCGAAACCAATACATTCTTAGAATTTTGAAGAAATAGAGTAATTTCACGCGGCAGTGTTCTGTACTTAAATCTTCTGGGGCTGCTCAAAACTCTGCTCAGAATTATTTTCAAGGCGACCTGGGGCAGCACTTGAAATTTGTTTACAACAATTAAAAATTTGTTGAATTAGAGTTCTAATAATAGCTCTGTACAGGACTCTTCGGGGGCTACCCCTGCTCAGAACTGTTGTTCGAGTTGAATTGTTACACTTTGTCCGGCTACTATGAATTTGTCGAAAATGACCCCTTTAAATTGTTTATAAGTTTTGAGATTTTAATTAATCCGTCTATTTATTAATAGTTATGTACAGAACTCATCGGAGACTACTCAGAACTCTGCTGAGAACTATTACTCGAATTGAATTTGTTACACTTGATCCGGTTACTATGAGTTTGTCGAAAATGACCTCTTTAAATTGTTTACAGGTTTTGAAATTTTTAATTAATCCGCCTATTAATGATAGTTCTGTATAGAACCCTTCGGAAGCTACTCAGAATTCTGCTGAGAACTGTCGTTCGAGTTGAATTTGTTACACTTTGACCGGTTACTATGAGTTTGTTGGAAATGACCCATTTAAATTGTTTATTTTTAATAGTTGATTTAAATAGTTTTGAGATTTTTAATTAATCCGACTATTTATTAATAGTTATGTACAGAACTCTCGGAGGATACTCAGAACTCTGCTGAGATCTGTTTTTCGAGTTGAACTGTTACACTTTGTCCGACTACTATGAA
Organism: Agrypnus murinus; assembly: GCA_929113105.1. Lineage (NCBI taxonomy): Eukaryota > Metazoa > Arthropoda > Insecta > Coleoptera > Elateridae > Agrypnus > Agrypnus murinus. The sequence continues at coordinate 86,734,126 of OV816027.1, read as the reverse complement.
TTTGTCGAAGATGACGGCTTTAAATTGTTTATAAGTTTTGAGATTTTGATTAATCCGTCTATTTATTAATAGTTATGTACAGAACTCTTCGGGTGCTACTCAGAACTCTGCTGAGAACTGTCGTTCAAGTTGAATTTGTTACACTTTTTCTGGTTACTATGAGTTTGTCGGAAATGACCCCTTTAAATTGTTTATAGGTTTTGGAATTTTCAATTAATCCGTCTATTTATTAATAGTTCTGTACAGAACTCTTCGGGTGCTACTCAGAACTCTGCTGGGAACTGTCGTTCGAGTCGAATTTGTTATACTTTTTCCGGTTACTATGAGTTGTCGGAAATGACCCCTTTAAACTGTATATAGGTTTTGAAATTTTCAATTAATCCGTCTATTTATTAATAGTTCTGTACAGAACTATTCGGGTGCTACCCAGAACACTGTTGCGAACTGTCGGTCGAGTGGAATTTGTTACACTTTTTCCGGTTACTATGATTTTGTCGGAAATGACCCCTTTAAATTGTTTATAGGTTTTGGAATTTTCAATTAATCCGTCTATTTATTAATAGTTCTGTACAGAACTCTTCGGGTGCTACTCAGAACTCTGCTGAGAACTGTCGTTCAAGTTGAATTTGTTACACTTTTTCTGGTTACTATGAGTTTGTCGGAAATGACCCCTTTAAATTGTTTATAGGTTTTGGAATTTTCAATTAATCCGTCTATTTATTAATAGTTCTGTACAGAACTCTTCGGGTGCTACTCAGAACTCTGCTGGGAACTGTCGTTCGAGTCGAATTTGTTATACTTTTTCCGGTTACTATGAGTTGTCGGAAATGACCCCTTTAAACTGTATATAGGTTTTGAAATTTTCAATTAATCCGTCTATTTATTAATAGTTCTGTACAGAACTATTCGGGTGCTACCCAGAACACTGTTGCGAACTGTCGGTCGAGTGGAATTTGTTACACTTTTTCCGGTTACTATGATTTTGTCGGAAATGACCCCTTTAAATTGTTTATAGGTTTTGGAATTTTCAATTAATCCGTCTATTTATTAATAGTTCTGTACAGAACTCTTCGGGTGCTACTCAGAACTCTGCTGGGAACTGTCGTTCGAGTTGAATTTGTTACACTTTGTCCGGTTACTATGAGTTTGTCGGAGATGACTCTTTAAATTGTTTATAACTTTGAAAATTTTTAATTAATCCGTCTGTTTATTAATAGTTCTGTACAGAACTCTTCGGAGGCTACTCAGAATTCTGCTGCGAACTGTCGTTCGAGTTGAATTTGTTACACTTTTTCCGGTTACTATGACTTTGTCGCCCATTTAAATTGTTTATAGCTTTTGAAATTTTTAACTAATCCGTCTTTTTATTAATAGTTCTGTACAAAACTCTTCGGATGCTACTCAAAACTCTGCTAAAAACTGTTCTTCGAATTGAATTTGTTAACTTTGACCGGTTACTGTGAGTTTGTCGAAAATGACCCCTTTAAATTGTTTATAACTTTGGAAATTTTTAATTAATGCGTTTGTTTATTAATAGTGCTGTACAGAACTCTTCGGAGGCTACTCAGAATTCTGCTGAGAACTGTCGTTCGAGTTGAATTTGTTACACTTTTTCCGGTTACTATGACTTTGTCGGACATGACCGCTTTAAACTGTTTATATGTTTTGAGAATTTTAATTAATACGCCTATTTATTGATAGTTCTGTACAGAACTCTTCGTGTGCTTCTCAGAACTCTGCTCAGATCGGCGAAACTATTTTAAGGAACTCTAGAACTATATTTATTCAGAACTCTAGGATTTTTTGGTTTCACGGAATTAAAGGTGTCAACTACACGAATGGAAAAGGCCAGTTGGTTGGTGCTCATGTTTTCAGTTTGGTTAGTGAGTTTAATTCCCCTCCAGATGGTTAGTTTGTCGAGGGGGTCATGCAAACCTGAGTCGGGTTTCGTAAAAATTGGTTTAAGTAGTTGAGAGACCTCGCTAGTTGATTGGCTATCCTCTAGCAACTTATCCCGATGTTTCTCTGAATGAAAACGTGCGGTTCTTCGACCATGGACAGTTGCCAACTTCGACCCATGCTAACAGAAAAATGATCCAATGCCACCTATTTTAACTTTCTGACGGAACCCATAAGATTTATGCATTTCTGTTTTTTAGGGTAGAATAGTCTACTCAAATAAAAACTGCAACTTTAAAATTGGTTTATGAAAATGTGTGCCCGGGAGATTTGCAGGATTGCTCAATGGTAATGGTAAACTCAGCTCTTTGATTTTGTGCTGCGTGCGTGGTGTCTTTATTGGTTCAAGACATATTAAAATTAACATAAAATTCATGTGTCCAAACGCTTTTCACAACGGCTATATTTAGTACTAAAAAATGAATTGATTTCAGAAGTTCCACCTTGGGCACTTCTACCATTAACCAACTCTCAATTTTTTAGTAGTTTTAAAATCTCGACGTCTAAAAACAGGTTTGATTGAGACTATATGCTCAAACCTTTTCTAGGTTTGTTTAGTTGGATTACATTTTTGGGCTTGAGATTAGAACTTACGTTGATTTTTCGGGCTCATACGGGCAAGTCATTGATCTTTCGGTCATGGGTGGGCTCGGGCATTTACAGGAGCCCGTAGCTGCAGCTGTCTATGCCTTACATTCGAGGAGAAGTGCAGTCTATATGGTTCATAGTTCGTACATAACATTTAACAATCAATGTTCTACAAGTAACCCTCGGCCAATTAACTACCAAGTAAGTCAGTATTATTGGGTGGATCTAATATTTATTGAGGCTTAGGCGGGCCACACTTATAACCATGGGCACGAACTTCCACTGGGAAGCCCATTTCAACACTAATTCAACAGTGGGTTGTAGGACATAGTCTTGCACAGTGGTATCGCATAATTAATTACTTAAAAATCTGATTAAGTAACCATTAATAGTCAGTCAGTCACTAAACGCAAACAATTGTATTTAGCTTCAATGGCAAGCGGTTGTGCAGATTGCGCAGTGCGTAGGTATGCTTTATGATGCATCATATTGGATGCTTGCATACTTTAGGTACCGATACCAAGCCCATATATTCTTCCCAATAAAGTCTTATATAAAATAACTATACAAGTGTCATTTAAAAAGAAAAAATAATCATAAAATATGCTTGAGATGTGACAGATACGAATTTCAGAGATACGTTTAGTCGTTACATATGTAAATAATGTTTATATCCACGGAAATGAGGGTCTTAGTAATAAATCCTACCTTCCTCTTCATCGTCCTTTATTTTAATAGCAACAATGGCAGGAGTAATAATTCAAAATTTCATCCTCGCATGAATTTGCCAAATTTCCGTATCGAGATAGCGCTGTTGGAATGATCAACAATGAAGACTTATGATTATTATTAGTATTTGCATCTCGCATTCTCATTGTTAATGACTTTTTCATAAAAGCGTTTCAAATCTCACAGCTTGAACTCCAAAAAAACATTTTACTTCAGCGCAGACAACTTGTGTATAATATTACAATCAACGAGTCCTTTAATGATATTTTACATTACCCAAGAGGGGCCCATCCTCTCTCATCATCAGTCATCATCGTGTTCCATTTATGATTTAATTGAATTTAAGAAAATGCCGTTCCAGGTTAATTTTCTACCATTTCACAACATCTGCTTGGCACTATGTAATAATAATAATTAGTAGAATTGGATTCGCGTGTTTAATGACCTTTTAAGATAACATTTACAATATCGTTTGGGTAATTAAAAACTCAACTCGTTCGTTGTTCCGATTAAAATCAAAAAAAGATTGTTTTGCTGTAATTAAAAATAAAAGCTTTTCCTTAATTACTTTATCGCTATCAAATCGCTAAAGTGTGACCGATATTCGCGTGTTCGCCGTTAACTTCCGCAAAACTAATTTCGTCGTTGCCGTTGCAGTGGCAATCGTGCAAAAGAGAAAGTGAAAATTAACAATCCATGAATCTGTCCACAATCAAGTGAAATTTATTTCATCGATAGGGTTTTTGTTCTATTACAAAAGGAATTTGTTTTGTAATACATAATAAGTTTTAATTAGTTCTGCTGCTGTTGGGTTATGTTTTTATTTTGAAATGTCGGTACGGTTTGTTGCAATTGAAATGGTATAACTTTTCTGAATATTTAAATCGAAATTACTAATAATTACCTTTAGAATTTAAGATAATCAGTTAGTATTTATTTTAGTTAGTTACGCACACTGCGGTGATAAAAATGGCACCTCCACCAATATGTCACGCTTTGTAACCCGATTACATACACTACACCTACGCTAACTAACAAAAAAAATTAGTAAGAGTTGTATTTGGAAACCGTTAAATATTCTGTTACGTAACTTATTCATAATGTATTATATAGTCTGTACTACCAACAATCAATGCCACAAAGAAAATTCTGTGACAAGTAGGGTCATCACATACCTACAACTATGTCATGAAGTAGCTCATATCACAATTTTAAGTAGTTATGGAACCGTAAACTGCTGTAAAAATTTTTTTCGAAAAATAGAGTACTCGCCTCCCAAATACCGCTCTATTTTAGGAAGATTTATAAAATGGCTTCGAAAAGATATTTCAATACACTTTTTTGTGTAACGGCAAACTGCTAGACAGCAATTTTCAACATAAAGCATTGATGATACATAGGCATTCATCTTCTGCATACATACATACTACATAATATAATAAAGTATCGCGTTGACTGAAGTGACATAAACTAAGAATTCGCAAACGTTACAAAGGACAATCGCCACGATCTCGTCATTAGATTTCGATGACACCCTTTCTCGACTAATAAAACGAACCTGATGTGTAATGTAGGATGACATTTACGTTGTAAATATGGTTACCGGTTCAAATATAGATCAATAGTCTGATTTTCGTATAAATTGTGTGATATTACAGAATTTTTATAGTGAATGCTGAGTTAACACTGGAAAACGAGCTTTATTTATCAGTTCCCAATGATATTATTTACAATATGAATTAATTCTTTGATTTTTACAGAAATTACATGCGATTGTAATATCTTTTAAGTATTTTGATTACTTCAGTACTCTTGAAAAACATTGTTCTGTGAATTTACAGTAAATATCGCTTATTACCGGTTGCCAGTAATATTTACAGTAAATCTAGTAGATTGATTATGTAATTCTTTTGCATAAACTATGTGATGTTACCATGTTTTTTAAGTATTTTGTGTACTTTAATACGCCGAGAAACATTGTTTTGTAAATTTACAGTAAGTATAGTTACTAGTTACCCGTCGCCAGAAATATTCACACTAAATCTAAATCAATGATCCAATTCTTCACATAAATTATGTGATATCCAAAGCAGTTGTTAAGTATTTCATATACTTCAGTATGCTGAGTAACATTTTTATGTGAATTTACAGTAAATATCACTTGTTACCCGTTGCCAGTAATATTTACATTATATCTAGCAGACTGGTTCTGTAACTCTTACATAAATTATGTGATGTCACCTAAGTATTTCTTGTGTACTTTCATAAGCTGAGAAACTGTAAATTTACAGCAAGTATGGTTACTAGTTCACTAATATTCACAGTAAATCTAAATTACTTATCTGATTTTTACATAAATTATGTAATGTCCAAAGTATTTGTTAAGTATTTTGTTATGTAAATTTACTCATTCACTAATTACTGGTTGATAGAAATATCTACAGTAAATCCAAACTGATTATTATCTGATCTTTACATAAATAATGTGATATCACTGCATTTAAGTATTTTGTGTACTTTAATACGCTGAGCAACATTGTTATGTAAATTTACAGTAAGTATAGTTGCTAGTTACCAATTGCCAGTAATATTCACAGTAAATCTAAATTACTTATCTAATTTTTTACATAAATTATGTAATGTCCAAAGTATTTGTTAAGTATTTTGTTATGTAAATTTACTCATTCACTAATTACTGGTTGCTAGAAATATTTACAGTAAATCCAAACTGATTATTATCTGATTTTTACATAAATAATGTGATATCACTTCATTCAAGTATTTTGTGTAATTTAATACGCTGAGCAGCATTGTTATGCAAATTTACATTAAGTGTAGTTGCTAGTTGGCAATTGCCAGTAATATTCACAGTAAATCTAAATTACCTATCTAATTTTTTACATAAATTATGTAATGTCCAAAGTATTTGTTAAGTATTTTGTAATGTAAATTTACTCATTCACTAATTACTGGTTGATAAAAATATCTACAGTAAATCCAAACTGATTATTATCTGATTTTTACATAAATATTGTGATATCACTGCATTTAAGTATTTTGTGTACTTTAATACGCTGAGCAACATTGTTATGTAAATTTACAGCAAGTATAGTTGCTAGTTACCAATTGCCAGTAATATTCACAGTAAATCTAAATTACTTATCTGATTTTTTACATAAATTATGTAATGTCTAAAGTATTTGTTAAGTATTTTGTTATGTAAATTTACTCATTCACTAATTACTGGTTGATAGAAATATCTACAGTAAATCCAAACTGATTATTATCTGATTTTTACATAAATAATGTGATATCACTGCATTTAAGTATTTTGTGTACTTTAATACGATGAGCAACATTGTTATGTAAATTTACAGTAAGTATAGTTGCTAGTTACCAATTGCCAGTAATATTCACAGTAAATCTAAATTACTTATCTGATTTTTTACATAAATTATGTAATGTCCAAAGTATTTGTTAAGTATTTTGTAATGTAAATTTACTCATTCACTAATTACTGGTTGATAAAAATATCTACAGTAAATCCAAACTGATTATTATCTGATTTTTACATAAATATTGTGATATCACTGCATTTAAGTATTTTGTGTACTTTAATACGCTGAGCAACATTGTTATGTAAATTTACAGCAAGTATAGTTGCTAGTTACCAATTGCCAGTAATATTCACAGTAAATCTAAATTACTTATCTGATTTTTTACATAAATTATGTAATGTCTAAAGTATTTGTTAAGTATTTTGTTATGTAAATTTACTCATTCACTAATTACTGGTTGATAGAAATATCTACAGTAAATCCAAACTGATTATTATCTGATTTTTACATAAATAATGTGATATCACTGCATTTAAGTATTTTGTGTACTTTAATACGATGAGCAACATTGTTATGTAAATTTACAGTAAGTATAGTTGCTAGTTACCAATTGCCAGTAATATTCACAGTAAATCTAAATTACTTATCTGATTTTTTACATAAATTATGTAATGTCTAAAGTATTTGTTAAGTATTTTGTTATGTAAATTTACTCATTCACTAATTACTGGTTGATAGAAATATCTACAGTAAATCCAAACTGATTATTATCTGATTTTTACATAAATAATGTGATATCACTGCATTTAAGTATTTTGTGTACTTTAATACGATGAGTAACATTGTTATGTAAATTTACAGTAAGTATAGTTGCTAGTTACCAATTGCCAGTAATATTCACAGTAAATCTAAATTACTTATCTGATTTTTTACATAAATTATGTAATGTCTAAAGTATTTGTTAAGTATTTTGTTATGTAAATTTACTCATTCACTAATTACTGGTTGATAGAAATATCTACAGTAAATCCAAACTGATTATTATCTGATTTTTACATAAATAATGTGATATCACTGCATTTAAGTATTTTGTGTACTTTAATACGATGAGTAACATTGTTATGTAAATTTACAGTAAGTATAGTTGCTAGTTACCAATTGCCAGTAATATTCACAGTAAATCTAAATTACTTATCTGATTTTTTACATAAATTATGTAATGTCTAAAGTATTTGTTAAGTATTTTGTTATGTAAATTTACTCATTCACTAATTACTGGTTGATAGAAATATCTACAGTAAATCCAAACTGATTATTATCTGATTTTTACATAAATAATGTGATATCACTGCATTTAAGTATTTTGTGTACTTTAATACGATGAGCAACATTGTTATGTAAATTTACAGTAAGTATAGTTGCTAGTTACCAATTGCCAGTAATATTCACAGTAAATCTAAATTACTTATCTGATTTTTTACATAAATTATGTAATGTCTAAAGTATTTGTTAAGTATTTTGTTATGTAAATTTACTCATTCACTAATTACTGGTTGATAGAAATATCTACAGTAAATCCAAACTGATTATTATCTGATTTTTACATAAATAATGTGATATCACTGCATTTAAGTATTTTGTGTACTTTAATACGATGAGTAACATTGTTATGTAAATTTACAGTAAGTATAGTTGCTAGTTACCAATTGCCAGTAATATTCACAGTAAATCTAAATTACTTATCTGATTTTTTACATAAATTATGTAATGTCTAAAGTATTTGTTAAGTATTTTGTTATGTAAATTTACTCATTCACTAATTACTGCTTGATAGAAATATTTACTGTAAATCCAAACTGATTATTAAAATGTGATATCACTGCATTTAAGTATTTTGTGTACTTTAATACGCTGAGCAACATTGTTATGTAAATTTACAGTAAGTATAGTTGCTAGTTACCAATTGCCAGTAATATTCACAGTAAATCTAAATTACTTATCTGATTTTTTACATAAATTATGTAATGTCTAAAGTATTTGTTAAGTATTTTGTTATGTAAATTTACTCATTCACTAATTACTGCTTGATAGAAATATTTACTGTAAATCCAAACTGATTATTAAAATGTGATATCACTGCATTTAAGTATTTTGTGTACTTTAATACGCTGAGCAACATTGTTATGTAAATTTACAGTAAGTATAGTTGCTAGTTACCAATTGCCAGTAATATTCACAGTAAATCTAAATTACTTATCTAATTTTTTACATAAATTATGTAATGTCCAAAGTATTTGTTAAGTATTTTGTTATGTAAATTTACTCATTCACTAATTACTGGTTGATAGAAATATCTACAGTAAATCCAAACTGATTATTATCTGGTTTTTACATAAATAATGTGATATCACTGCATTTAAGTATTTTGTGTACTTTAATATGATGAGCAACATTGTTATGTAAATTTACAGTAAGTATAGTTGCTAGTTACCAATTGCCAGTAATATTCACAGTAAATCTAAATTACTTATCTGATTTTTTACATAAATTATGTAATGTCTAAAGTATTTGTTAAGTATTTTGTTATGTAAATTTACTCATTCACTAATTACTGGTTGATAGAAATATCTACAGTAAATCCAAACTGATTATTATCTGGTTTTTACATAAATAATGTGATATCACTGCATTTACTTTAATATGATGAGCAACATTGTTATGTAAATTTACAGTAAGTATAGTTGCTAGTTACCAATTGCCAGTAATATTCACAGTAAATCTAAATTACTTATCTAATTTTTTACATAAATTATGTAATGTCCAAAGTATTTGTTAAGTATTTTGTTATGTAAATTTACTCATTCACTAATTACTGGTTGATAGAAATATCTACAGTAAATCCAAACTGATTATTATCTGGTTTTTACATAAATAATGTGATATCACTGCATTTAAGTATTTTGTGTAGTTTAATATGATGAGCAACATTGTTATGTAAATTTACAGTAAGTATAGTTGCTAGTTACCAATTGCCAGTAATATTCACAGTAAATCTAAATTACTTATCTAATTTTTTACATAAATTATGTAATGTCCAAAGTATTTGTTAAGTATTTTGTTATGTAAATTTACTCATTCACTAATTACTGGTTGATAGAAATATCTACAGTAAATCCAAACTGATTATTATCTGGTTTTTACATAAATAATGTGATATCACTGCATTTAAGTATTTTGTGTACTTTAATATGATGAGCAACATTGTTATGTAAATTTACAGTAAGTATAGTTGCTAGTTACCAATTGCCAGTAATATTCACAGTAAATCTAAATTACTTATCTAATTTTTTACATAAATTATGTAATGTCCAAAGTATTTGTTAAGTATTTTGTTATGTAAATTTACTCATTCACTAATTACTGCTTGATAGAAATATTTACAGTAAATCCAAACTTATTATTAAAATATGATATCACTGCATTTAAGTATTTTGTGTACTTTAATACGCTGAGCAACATTGTTATGTAAATTTACAGTAAGTATAGTTGCTAATTACCAATTGCCAGTAATATTCACAGTAAATCTAAATTACTTATCTAATTTTTTACATAAATTATGTAATGTCCAAAGTATTTGTTAAGTATTTTGTTATGTAAATTTACTCATTCACTAATTACTGGTTGATAGAAATATCTACAGTAAATCCAAACTGATTATTATCTGGTTTTTACATAAATAATGTGATATCACTGCATTTAAGTATTTTGTGTACTTTAATATGATGAGCAACATTGTTATGTAAATTTACAGTAAGTATAGTTGCTAGTTACCAATTGCCAGTAATATTCACAGTAAATCTAAATTACTTATCTAATTTTTTACATAAATTATGTAATGTCCAAAGTATTTGTTAAGTATTTTGTTATGTAAATTTACTCATTCACTAATTACTGGTTGATAGAAATATCTACAGTAAATCCAAACTGATTATTATCTGGTTTTTACATAAATAATGTGATATCACTGCATTTAAGTATTTTGTGTACTTTAATACGATGAGCAACATTGTTATGTAAATTTACAGTAAGTATAGTTGCTAGTTACCAATTGCCAGTAATATTCACAGTAAATCTAAATTACTTATCTGATTTTTTACATAAATTATGTAATGTCTAAAGTATTTGTTAAGTATTTTGTTATGTAAATTTACTCATTCACTAATTACTGGTTGATAGAAATATCTACAGTAAATCCAAACTGATTATTATCTGGTTTTTACATAAATAATGTGATATCACTGCATTTACTTTAATATGATGAGCAACATTGTTATGTAAATTTACAGTAAGTATAGTTGCTAGTTACCAATTGCCAGTAATATTCACAGTAAATCTAAATTACTTATCTAATTTTTTACATAAATTATGTAATGTCCAAAGTATTTGTTAAGTATTTTGTTATGTAAATTTACTCATTCACTAATTACTGGTTGATAGAAATATCTACAGTAAATCCAAACTGATTATTATCTGGTTTTTACATAAATAATGTGATATCACTGCATTTAAGTATTTTGTGTAGTTTAATATGATGAGCAACATTGTTATGTAAATTTACAGTAAGTATAGTTGCTAGTTACCAATTGCCAGTAATATTCACAGTAAATCTAAATTACTTATCTAATTTTTTACATAAATTATGTAATGTCCAAAGTATTTGTTAAGTATTTTGTTATGTAAATTTACTCATTCACTAATTACTGGTTGATAGAAATATCTACAGTAAATCCAAACTGATTATTATCTGGTTTTTACATAAATAATGTGATATCACTGCATTTAAGTATTTTGTGTACTTTAATATGATGAGCAACATTGTTATGTAAATTTACAGTAAGTATAGTTGCTAGTTACCAATTGCCAGTAATATTCACAGTAAATCTAAATTACTTATCTAATTTTTTACATAAATTATGTAATGTCCAAAGTATTTGTTAAGTATTTTGTTATGTAAATTTACTCATTCACTAATTACTGCTTGATAGAAATATTTACAGTAAATCCAAACTTATTATTAAAATATGATATCACTGCATTTAAGTATTTTGTGTAGTTTAATACGCTGAGCAACATTGTTATGTAAATTTACAGTAAGTATAGTTGCTAATTACCAATTGCCAGTAATATTCACAGTAAATCTAAATTACTTATCTAATTTTTTACATAAATTATGTAATGTCCAAAGTATTTGTTAAGTATTTTGTTATGTAAATTTACTCATTCACTAATTACTGGTTGATAGAAATATCTACAGTAAATCCAAACTGATTATTATCTGGTTTTTACATAAATAATGTGATATCACTGCATTTAAGTATTTTGTGTACTTTAATATGATGAGCAACATTGTTATGTAAATTTACAGTAAGTATAGTTGCTAGTTACCAATTGCCAGTAATATTCACAGTAAATCTAAATTACTTATCTAATTTTTTACATAAATTATGTAATGTCCAAAGTATTTGTTAAGTATTTTGTTATGTAAATTTACTCATTCACTAATTACTGGTTGATAGAAATATCTACAGTAAATCCAAACTGATTATTATCTGGTTTTTACATAAATAATGTGATATCACTGCATTTAAGTATTTTGTGTACTTTAATACGATGAGCAACATTGTTATGTAAATTTACAGTAAGTATAGTTGCTAGTTACCAATTGCCAGTAATATTCACAGTAAATCTAAATTACTTATCTGATTTTTTACATAAATTATGTAATGTCTAAAGTATTTGTTAAGTATTTTGTTATGTAAATTTACTCATTCACTAATTACTGGTTGATAGAAATATCTACAGTAAATCCAAACTGATTATTATCTGATTTTTACATAAATAATGTGATATCACTGCATTTAAGTATTTTGTGTACTTTAATACGATGAGTAACATTGTTATGTAAATTTACAGTAAGTATAGTTGCTAGTTACCAATTGCCAGTAATATTCACAGTAAATCTAAATTACTTATCTGATTTTTTACATAAATTATGTAAGGTCTAAAGTATTTGTTAAGTATTTTGTTATGTAAATTTACTCATTCACTAATTACTGGTTGATAGAAATATCTACAGTAAATCCAAACTGATTATTATCTGATTTTTACATAAATAATGTGATATCACTGCATTTAAGTATTTTGTGTACTTTAATACGATGAGCAACATTGTTATGTAAATTTACAGTAAGTATAGTTGCTAGTTACCAATTGCCAGTAATATTCACAGTAAATCTAAATTACTTATCTAATTTTTTACATAAATTATGTAATGTCCAAAGTATTTGTTAAGTATTTTGTTATGTAAATTTACTCATTCACTAATTACTGCTTGATAGAAATATTTACAGTAAATCCAAACTTATTATTAAAATATGATATCACTGCATTTAAGTATTTTGTGTACTTTAATACGCTGAGCAACATTGTTATGTAAATTTACAGTAAGTATAGTTGCTAATTACCAATTGCCAGTAATATTCACAGTAAATCTAAATTACTTATCTAATTTTTTACATAAATTATGTAGTGTCCAAAGTATTTGTTAAGTATTTTGTTATGTAAATTTACTCATTCACTAATTACTGGTTGATAGAAACATCTACAGTAAATCCAAACTGATTATTATCTGGTTTTTACATAAATAATGTGATATCACTGCATTTAAGTATTTTGTGTACTTTAATACGATGAGTAACATTGTTATGTAAATTTACAGTAAGTATAGTTGCTAGTTACCAATTGCCAGTAATATTCACAGTAAATCTAAATTACTTATCTGATTTTTTACATAAATTATGTAATGTCTAAAGTATTTGTTAAGTATTTTGTTATGTAAATTTACTCATTCACTAATTACTGCTTGATAGAAATATTTACTGTAAATCCAAACTGATTATTAAAATGTGATATCACTGCATTTAAGTATTTTGTGTACTTTAATACGCTGAGCAACATTGTTATGTAAATTTACAGTAAGTATAGTTGCTAGTTACCAATTGCCAGTAATATTCACAGTAAATCTAAATTACTTATCTGATTTTTTACATAAATTATGTAATGTCTAAAGTATTTGTTAAGTATTTTGTTATGTAAATTTACTCATTCACTAATTACTGCTTGATAGAAATATTTACTGTAAATCCAAACTGATTATTAAAATGTGATATCACTGCATTTAAGTATTTTGTGTACTTTAATACGCTGAGCAACATTGTTATGTAAATTTACAGTAAGTATAGTTGCTAGTTACCAATTGCCAGTAATATTCACAGTAAATCTAAATTACTTATCTAATTTTTTACATAAATTATGTAATGTCCAAAGTATTTGTTAAGTATTTTGTTATGTAAATTTACTCATTCACTAATTACTGGTTGATAGAAATATCTACAGTAAATCCAAACTGATTATTATCTGGTTTTTACATAAATAATGTGATATCACTGCATTTAAGTATTTTGTGTACTTTAATATGATGAGCAACATTGTTATGTAAATTTACAGTAAGTATAGTTGCTAGTTACCAATTGCCAGTAATATTCACAGTAAATCTAAATTACTTATCTGATTTTTTACATAAATTTTTACAGAACTTTTGTAACGTCATCGTATTTCTCAAGTATTTTTTGTACTTCAGTACATTGAAAAATATCTTTTATACAAATCTAAAATAAATAACGCTAAGTTATCAGTTGTCCGTGATATTTACTAGTAAGGCTAATTTTCAAATTTTTACATAAATTATGTAATGCTACCGTACTGCTTACGTTATTCTGTGTAATTTGCTACACTAGTTTAGTACATTTATAGTAGATCGAGAGTAAAGTCCGAAAGTAAGTCATTTATTCATGATGCTACTGCTATAATACTTAGTTGCAATGCTTGATCATGTGATTGTATAGAAATGGAGCAAAATATCTAGAAGTTATGCATGGTAAATGTTTAGTAAGTCACTGTGGAAGAAAATGTAGACTGTAGTAGCATAGTGTCGACTGCCTGTGGAAGCTGTACCAATTCAACCAAGAAATATTCATTGATCACCATATGGAAAGACACTCCTAAACTACTAGATCAAGGATTTCAATGCACTCCTGGATCTCCAGTATTTCTAAAGTTCTAAATCCTAAGCACGTTTGCATTCGTTGACTTTATATTAGTAGGGTGTGCAAAAAATACTTCCAAATAAAACTAATGTGTTATTAACGGAAAAATACTGTTATAAACAAAGGTTTGGCATATTGCGATTTGGAAAGTTATGAAATAAATGATGTAAGATTTCTTGTTACTCCCATTTAAAACAAATGCTAATATTCCTCGACGTGACATCCTTTAACAAGTGACTGATTTAAATTAAATAGAGAATTTAATTTAATTCAGAAAATTTCCTTAATAGACTTTAATAGATGCCAACCATCACTTTTTAGATTTGCATATACGGATGTACAGGGTGTACAGATAATTCTTACCTAGAGATTCTTGTGCGACTGTATTATTTAACACATCACTCGAATGAATAGAGAGGTTAAGAAGCGCATAACAACAACCATAATAATAATGATGAAAGACAACCTGAATAGCTGCCTGTTTTGCTTCTTACAAGACATCCAGATTGTAATTCTCGTAATTTGCAGCTGGAGAGTAATCAGGCAAATCTACAAAATCCCCGGTTATGTGTGCGCGATTGTCACACAAATTGCCAATACTAAACGTGGTCAATTCAGAACGTCTTGTCAAAGTTAATTCATGTAATTTACAACTCGATTGTTAGAGAGCTAGCTAGAATGGTTTTAACTGTTTGGTTCCCTTTGTGCCTTTTAAAGCGTGTGTGAAATTCGAATTTCCTTTTGGTATGTGCACGACGTGATTGAGTTCGTCGTAGTAACGTATGGATGGATGGATGGATGTGTGTATGCATAGTACGTGTGTGTATGTGCTGCGGATTGTATGTATGTTCAATTCCCACACGAATAGTTCTTTGAAATTTAAGGAAGAAATAAAAGAGATTTATTGGTTATATTTTAATGGAAAATCTTGCAGATGTTATAACAGTTGTAAGAAACAAGTATGCGTTTTGAAACGCTTGGATTGGTTGAAAACTGTTGGTGAATAATAATGAAAAATTAATTGGGAGATACTAAATCAATAATTTATAAAAATTCCGCCTTAGGGGAGTTTCACTGTATTCAGATCGATATCGCATTAATTAATGCGGCTACTTCTGAAAGCTAACCAAGCAGTTGAAGTTGTAGGATAAAAACAAAACAAAACTTTATATAAAGATTTGAAGTTATTTTCTTATTTCCGTTTTCCCAAATGGTATAGATCGACAATAACATGGTGTTAAGGTAGGTTACCACATAATGCATGCACTGTATACGTTGGATCATACTATCTTTAATTTTGTGATTTAAGCATTAAAAGGTGCTATAAATGGTTTCTATAACACTTTTCGTAAGTTGCCCGAAAGTCAAAATTGCCCAAAATAATCTCAAAATGTTAAAATTTCACTCCAAGAATTTAGACATTCATAGGCACGTTACAATGGAAACATTCTAGTTTTTGATTTGGTCTGGGTAAAACTAAAGTTATAATCTATTTATGCATTGCATACTATGAAACTGCTGCTTAAGAGCAAAATAAATTGTTTTCCACAATCTCTTTTGGTTAATTGGCTCTTCTTTTCGTTCTTTTTCTTGGTACAGCTCTTCTAAAAAACTATCAAAAACCAGTACGCTACTCCAGGATTCGACCACCTCCTAAATTAGTCATACCAAGAAGTTTCGATAACACTGTCTATAAAAAGACCTAGGAACGATTACAGTCTCTATTTAAATCTGAACCAACGGTAATTTCGAAGATCAAGATTAAATTAAGACAACAATTCGAACTCGAGAGTAAGTAGCAAGATTAAACTCAAAACATGATAGCTAAGAAGACGCTTGCAAGCAAACCTTCCAATTATTGAAGGATAGGAATTTGGTCTTTTCCCAAAAATCAGATTACAGTTGGGCCCAAATTGGTCATAAGGGCGCACCAAGTATTTTTCTTCCCAAAATCGAAATTCTTCTTATAGTACTCAAAAAAACTCCATTAGAAGTTATGGCTTGAATTATATAACTAAACAAAGTGCAGAAACATGTTAAGACCAAGATTATTAATTCACCTAAAATTCTTCTCGGCACCCTAAAGTTGTTTCCAACAATTCTTGGCGGTTTGGTCAAAACCAAGACTAATACCAAAGCAAAACAAACTAAAAAATAGTAAAGTAAAATGGAACCCCATGGTTCCAATCGCTGTATCCAAACTGGATACCATCTTTTATTTCGGCCAAAACATAGTTAAGTGGAAAATATGAAAATAACAAACAGAATTAAAGCCAAAAAGGGATATATCGAAAAACGAAGCAAATTTTCCCAATTATTATCGAGCTTGATAATGAACCAAAAAACCTTGAAACTGGTACGGAGATTGTATTCAAGCCAAATTAAGCATAACACGGAAAAAATTGCGAAATAGTAACATTAATCAAGAAACTCAGAACTATTTCCTGTTTTCAGAACTAACTAGTAGCAATTGCTACGCAATTGCGCACTGGCTGAGCGCATCTCATCTATTCCTCTTGGAAGGAACGTGGAGATAACGTTATTACAGGTGCCCCACTTAAAACATACATGCATAATCGTGTTTTCAGAACTGAGACTACTCTAGATCCCGGATGTCACTGACCTAACACAGACTATTGTCGTAGCTAACTCAAACAGGGATATTAAGAAAAATGTTCTTGAGTTATTTTCAATGGGTTAGTGATCTACAATGCTTATTGCATAATAGGAAGTCAAATTTTAGTGTGGTGCGGCAATCAGTGATAAAAGGAGGTGAATATGCTCAACGGAGGCTATAGCGAGATAAATTGGTTCCTTTTAGATATTCTCTATAACCCCAATAGGTTCAGAACAAGACTCAAATTATATGACCAAATCAAAGTCAACATAGAATATAGCAAAGTGAATTGGGATACTCTGTAGAGACACAGATCTCTTGATACTGGTTCATCTTTGATTGCAAAGTCAAAATCGATTTGATATAATACAACAAATCAGATCAAACACCAATTCCAGAATCTAAAATGCATATACCAAAGAGTATGAAAACCAAAAGCACGTCAAAAGATTAGATAATGTTTCTAAAGTGTAATTCTCCACACTAATCTAGCTGACCAGATTCAGAAAAAATTCTGGTTAAAGAATAGAACAAATTCCAAAAAGTGAACGCACTAAAACTTTTGATAGCAAACATTTACCAAGAGATGTTGATGCTTTTTCAGTGTTAAAGTCTTAAGCTTAAAAACCTAAAATTGAATGTACCAACAAGACCAACACGGTCATAGTAAAACAAATAAATTTTATTCGAATCTAAGGTATGTTTTGATGGGAAAATCAATGAAATAAATATCAGTTTGAAACACTCTAGACCAAGCCTTTGAAGTGAAACACATCCACACGATGACAGGCGAGACTCCAAAGATAATCTTAAACCAAGTGTTTGGAAAATACTCCAATAATCCAGATAATCCAATTATGGCATAGTCCATGGATGTGATCTACTCCTATTAAATTAATGCGCGTCGTATTTGGTATCGCCCTGCTTATACCAGCTTAATTAGTATTTCTCTTTCGATAAAGTTCGGATATTATATTGTAAATAGTGTCATCTACGTCAGGCTATGTAACTACACAAATATCGATTTTTCTTCCCTATTTGGGCATAGCGATTTCCTGTTTCCTGCGAACAAGAATGTGGAAAGCTTATCTGTTGTTTCGAGCTCTCTCTAGACCTAAAGTTCTTGATATGCGTTTTTTTTTGCTACACCCGAGCAAGATCCCAGTAAAACAATATTATTCCATTAGACCCTCCATGAGCTAAGGCACACCCCTAGACTCATATTTGATATACTATTGGACTACCCAAGATTCAGGGATTTCAAAAACACCACTTAAGTACTCTCTCGCTTTACTCCTCCAAAACCTTTAAAATCTGCACCCCCCTCACATAAATCGACCCCCCCTTGATGGCATACATCGAATGGTAACATATCAGACCGTTACACCTTTCCATATTACCTGCAGCGGACTCGAAAGTTCGGCCAATAACTTCTATACTGTAGAAGGCCGTACATGTGGCACATCAATCGACAAGTTACTTACGAACTTTAGAGGCGACTGGAGGGCATATGGTGAGGTATAACGGTTCAGGGAAGTTATAATTCGACTTGTGACATCGAGGGGAGGCAATCGATTACCTTCGGAGGTGTTTTTGAACTCCTTAGGTCATGGGGAGGAGTGTAACGGTATAGTACATGTAAATACTTTTTTGTACTGAGCCATTTGTGCAGGTATAAAAGAAAAGTTTGAGAAAGCCGTTATGATACCGCACCATGTTTAAAAAAATCAATATTCCTGCATTCTACAGCTTGGAGCTAGATGTCAGAAACTATTTACGTAAATCCTCTATACGGAAAATTGAATTTAACATTGGATAAAAAAAACATGATCGTAAAAGAACCTTTTACAAGCTTTTCTAGCTTGCAATAAACCTTGAACGTGCCAAAATAAGAAGTCCAAAAAAATTCTACTAAAATTAAAACGATGAAAAGTTGGATTTTACGACATGAAACTTTCAACTTATCGTTTTTGCGAACATCAAGATCCGATTACAAGACAAGAGTAAGAAGGGAAATAAAAAGTCTCCGAAAGACAGACAACTCCCCCATTAGTAAGATTTCTTATTTTTATCCCCGCATTCCAAAAGGGAAAAAAAATCTCGTCTTGAATTACAAACAAAATCAGTTTAGTTCCAGATAACCATTCGGAGTAAATTCAATTTAATTTCCAACAGGAAGAAATCGACGCCAGAGAGTCTCTTCTTGTATGTTTTATTTACATAACCAGAAAATAAAAGGAGGGAGAAAATAAAACAAAACAAAAAAAAGTAGACGGTAAAGTATCTTAGCCTACCTCAACTACTTACTAATGGGAAATCTAAAATAAGAAAAGTTAAACGACAAGTTTCTCAGACGTTATTGAATACGTACATCTATCTCACTTCTTGCATTGCTTCACGTCGGCAGAAAGAAAAAGAGAGAAAAATCCTCAGTTGGATTTTGTTTGCATTTACCTATAATCCGTTCACGATTAGAAGACATGGACGCTGCGAAAGTTTTAATTTCAATTATTTTAATTTTCAAATGGTTAAGTATATCTGTAGCAATGGCTCTTTATTAATGGCTCTCTTACCCCCTTCCCTAATCACTCCCACTCCCTTCGCTAATCACCAAAGCCACTTGAAATATTTATCGAAAACTCACCTCATGCCTAAGATATCAATCGATTCGGATCACTATAAAAGTCTAATCAAATAATTTTAATTGCTCGGGGGAGGGGGGGGGGCAAATTGAGCAAATCTGTCTTCATACACACATGGCACATCAATTGACTCCTCTCGATATCGCAAGTCCAATGGTACCACTCTTGGGCCATTACAGTTACCACATCGATCGACTATCTTTGATGTCTCAAATCGATTGGTACCATTCTTGGGCCGTTACACTTCTCGGTGATCTCAAGCCGCCTCTACAGTTCACAGGGGACGTAAATCGCAGTACAAATGAGCTTGATATTGTTCATTGATCCGCCTTTGTAATTTAGATTCAAAAGATATATTCCGTGACCTCTTTTATTCGACTTTTGTAGTGCTAGTGCGTTGGAGTTGAATGATATCACATGGGGGGCATGCTCGATGAATATTTCTTGGGGGTAACGAGAACAGGCATTGTCTTGAGTGGTGTTTCTGATCTACTTAGGTCATGGGGAAGTGGCAGGGGTTTTGCATACCAGAACCAGTAGCAAGAAAATATAATCTACAATTTTTAATAAGTCTTTACCAAACATAAACGTTTCTTCTAGTTACTCTTTCATAGATCACTGGGATCGTGAATGGATTATACCCAAAAGACGCAAAGTATAGAGAACAGAGAAGGAAGGAACTTTTTAAAAGTACAGGTGGAATTCTTGAAAGAATGCGGGGACTTCGTCCATTTCACTATAGCTTGAATAATGAGGATGTGTAAGGATATTAATAGACGTGTTCCATGGCGTTTTGCTTTCACGCCTACTCTATCCATCCTACCGTTTATCATTAAAACATAAAAAAGGGTAATAAAGAGAACCCTCATATAAGAAGCTCAAATTATTTGTTAAAAATAAAAAAAAAATAGAAGACGTGGTGCTGAATGCAACTGCAAATAAAATGACTCGAGCTTAATATTTGTTCGAGTTGGCAATTTCTCAAAAATTCCAATTCACTTGTTTTGTTGCGGTTTTGTTGTTTCTTTATTTTTAACCGTTTTCGCGCTTTAATAAATCTCAGTTTTCATTGTATGCAAATTGTATTAATTCAGAACTTTATAAATGTAAAGTTGTTTTGTATTTCCACTTCCAGTTGTGTTTACAGCTGTTTGGTTTGGAACGAATATTCATTTGTTATGCTATGTGGGAATCGATGGGAATCTATAAGACGCCTTTTAATTTTTTTTTCTGTTGACTATTTTATGCTTTCTATTATCTGGTATATTATGTATTACTTTCTTAAACAGCATTGAGCTGAATATTAATGCGTGCATGTATTGATTGATGACCCCTGCATTGTCCCATGTCGAATCGAGAAGATCTCGTAACTCGATCTACATAAAATCTTAATGAGATTAAAGCACCGTAATAGCAATTTTGACAATATCTGATCGACTCCAAAGACCTGACTAGCTCGGAATGTACTCCAAAAGAAGTAGAAAGTCAAGACTTTTCGGAAAATTGTCACAACAATTCCCAAAAAATTGAAAATAAAGTTTGATGGAAACAGAGACAATATTTGATGGTGTGTCGCATCTGACATTGTCTGCAAAATTAAAACCTAATTCTGTTGTCGAATGGACGGGTCTATTTTGTATTTGCTACGTCTTGGAAGTCATCGGATATTAGATCATTTTGTAATACTTGAATGAACTTTCAGTGCACAGTAAATACACGAACCTCTCACAAAACTCTCCATCCATATATTATCTGCTGAATGTCTTCTGAATGTTATCATTACCTTCAAGCTAAAACAGTTGACTATGGATGTTGTTGCCCTTTGCTGTAGCCTATGCCACACGACAAAGCAAAACCTAGTACAGCATTTCGAGTTAAGATCCTTCTGACGATGATAGAAGACAAAGAATTGCAGGAATACCAATTGAATGACTGGATGGCAATTGTCTAAAATACAATTTTAAAGGACATGGGAGGGGGGGGGGGCATTGAACCAAAGTTCAAATGTTTGCATCCGCTAGGTTTTAATGAAATCGGGCACGCAGGTTTCTTAGACCAAGCCAAACAAACAGTTCCAATGTCACAACCAGTAAAAGATAATATGTTTGCGATCTCCAGAGATCACCAAAGGTCAAATAACCAACTTGAAGGTAAATAACCAAGCGTGGTTATCATTCGAAACCTGTCGATCTAATGAGAAAAACCATGAAATGATCAAAACACCAACTTCATATGTTGTGTCATTCGAACGCTCTTGACCCACTGATGAAGACCCTACAATGGGCATCTCCCAAAATTCACCCAACAAGTTTCCTACACACCACTTCTAAATTTGAATGTCAATGTCATTCGTAACCTCTTGACTTGGCTACAAGGAATGTGGTGGCAACACTTTCCCCACAGCGAAGAACTTGCACCTCTTAGCGTGGGATAAATCTCCTGGTTAGAGGGAAACTCTCTAGATCCAGGTGAAAAGGCTTCCTGGGGCTTAAAAGGTGTACTAATGGAAGACCGCGGACCCAACCTGGCTTGAAGGATCCTGGACACAACTCCTCGATGAAGGGGTGGCTGTGCTTCAGGAAGGAACTCAAAAGTTCTTGTGGTCGCACTGTTATACAGTAGAACATACATGCGACGGATGTACTTTCCACTGGAAAAAAAGACAAAAGGTTTTACAGTCCTTACGGGTTTAAGGGAATCGCTTAGCATAGGTACTTTGAGCGACTTATGTGAAATTATGACGATTAGGCCAAGTTAAACTAGTTTAACAATAAATGATTAAGTTATGACTCAAAAGCTGGAAGGTGATAAAATTAAAGTTGAATCACTGATCAGAACACGGTAATCTTTTCATAAACAATTCAATATAATCTAGGTATAAATCTCAAGAGATATCTTAGGACCTTCAATGATGTCCAAGTCGAGCAGGCCACTACATTTCTAATATTATCTAAAATGTGCAAGTACCATAACTTTCAGAAATAGCCTCCTATGGGCAATAAAGTAAGAATTACGTTATAAAAGTCAACTAACGCTTACATTATGGCAGACTTATCAAGGATTTTCCCTCATGTCTACTTATTTACGACGACAAAGACAAGGCGCAAAACTATAAAAAATCTAAGGTTAACCAACCCAATATATCAGATTAAAGATAAAAAACTGTCCATTAATTCCCTTCAAAAATATTCATTTTTGTCACGAGATAAGCCAGTATTTTTCAATCCACACAGAAATTTATAACACACACTTAATCCCTTTCCCTTCATCATGATAAAATCAAAGAACACCCTCTACCAAATTACCTACCAAGTGCAGCAAAACCGTACTTACAATCAATCAAACGTATGCAAATCTTACAGTGAGCTATAGTTTCTCATATGTCCCCTTGCATGTGCCCATCTTTCATCATTTTCACCCTGCATCTTTCTAATTCATCAATTAAACAAGCACACAGACAACAAGAAGAATGACGACTATTTCTTTTCCCCTTTTATCTTTCCAAACCTCCCTAGAGGGGATCTCTACAACTCGATCGACGGCTGTCCCTGTTTATTTTCCATTTTCTTTAAGTAATCTCTTTTGTGCAGCTCGTAAAATGTCTTTTGTTTTAAGGCTTTCTAATTTACTAATTTGCCGCAAGCGGGACGACTTATTTATAGGGGAAAGAGGGGAAGATATCTTCCAATTTGTCTCTGTTTAATTGTCATTTTTTCTAAAAAGCTAATCCTTTGCGAAGATTAGATTGCTGGCAGTGTAAATTGTGTAACTTATATAAAGAGAAATGGGCTCCAGGAAAAGGGAGGGATTTAAATGTAATACTTTTGCAAAGCAAATGAAAATGGGAAAATAACGACTTGAAATCTGTCAAATACTGAAAGGAAGGAAGATACGGTTGTGCTAGGGGAAATGCACTTACTTGGTCGGTCTGATGCAGACACAAACACGACACCGACAGATAAATGCACTTGTTTACTTGCTTCCAGATAGTTTTGCTCGTTATTTTTTGCATTTTTAGCAAACATGCCGATGTTGGTCGTAGATAAAATGCTTCTAGAAACAAGTTGGCAATACTGGAATAAAACGTAGAAATCAATAATAGTTACCCCATAGAGTACGAAATTGCCCATTTTATTTCTGCAAACATTTTCTATCAAATCAATACACTTTATTGTATTGACTACACCCGATTCGGAATATTTTAGGGCGGTAATTTTTGGAGATTATCATATTGTTGCCGCGTGGACTTCACCACAATGAAAGTTCACCAGAAAAGCTGTCAATGTTTTTGGGCAGAAATATTGTCCATTTGATAAATTGGACTCAATAAAATTGAACCGAACACCTAAGCGTTAAACACGGCCTAACTTTACAGTCTTACTCTAGAGATATAATCTTTTTGCCTTTGAAAATTTTTTTTCTATACCAAATATGTCTTTATTCAACCAAAACAATTATCAGATAAACAAAAGCAGACCATTGGAAACAAAACAATAATCAAGTCCAATAAAAATGAATCTCCATTACACCTGGACAATGGGGAAAATCAAAATAATGTCATGGTAAATCATACTCCAGATTGATACCAGGATATGTTTAGACTTTTCTAGAACAAACTAGCCTTTTTCTAATAAAGTAATTACAGTTTAAACATAAGATACGTCTGATAAAATTGAATCAATCTACCATCTGGGTACTGGGCAAAAGCCATAATCTTTTGGTCAAACATACCCCAGTATATCTGTTTAAACTTTTTTTCTAGAACAAACGGATCTTTTCCTACAAAAGCAATTGCCTTTTAAACAACATGGCGTTCAACAATATTCAATCGTTATACCATTTGGACTTTGAGCAAAAGCCAATGATCTTATTGTCAGTCATGCCCCAGATAAATGCCAGGGTATTTTTTAACTGCTTTTCTAAAACAAACAGGCCTTTAACCAATACCCAGATTCTACAATGATTTGATGTTATTGAACGTCAATTTGTTCAAATGGCAATTGTTTTGCTAGAAAAAGACCTGTTCGTTCTAGAACAGACTTTCAGATATTGATATGGGGTATAATTGATCATAAGATTATTTGCCCTATGTCCAGATCTTATAATGATTTGATGTTACTGGATGCTTTGTTCAGGCGGCAATTGCTTTGGTAAAAAAAATCTGTTTGTTCTAGAACAGACTTTCAGGAATTTATCTGGGGTATAATTGACCATAATATTAATTGGCCTTAGCCCAATGCTCAGATTCTATAATGATTTTAATGTTATAGGCCGTCCGTTTGTTCAGACGGCAGTTACTTTGGTAGAAAAAGACCTGTTTGTTCTAGAACAGACTTTCAGGTATTTATTAGGGGTATAATTGACCACAAGACTATTTGGCTATTGCCCAATTCTCAGATGCTCAATGCTATAATGATTTGATGTTACTAGACGTCCTTTTGTTCAAACGGCAATTGCTTTACTGGAAAAAGACCTGTTTGTTCTTGAACAGACTTCCAGATATTTATCTGGGGTATAATTTACCATAAAGGTATTTGGTCTTTGCCCCAATGCCAAAATTCGATACTGTTTTGACGTAATTGGATGTCTTTTTGATCAAACAGCAATTGCTTTAGTAGGAAAAGACCTGTTTGTCTTAGAACAGGTATTCAGATATTTATCTATAATTCAGATAATTGGCCATAATATTATTAGGACGTTGTCCAATGCTCAGATTCTATAATGATTTGAAGTTATTGGGAAATAGATCTGTTTGTTCTAGAACAGACTTTCACGAATTTATCTGGGGCATAATTGACAATAAGATTATTTGGCCTTTGCCCAATGCTCAAATTCTATAATAATCTGATATTATAAGACGTCCGTTTGTTCAGATGGCAATTACTTTGATAGAAGAAAAATCTGTTTGTTCTAGAACAGACTTTCAGGTATTTATCTGAGGTATAATTGACCATAAGATTATTTGGCCTTTGCCCAATGCCCAGATTCTATAACGATTTGATGTTGTTCGACGTCGTTTTCTTCAAACGTCAATTACTTTGCAAAAAAAGACCTGTTTGTTCTAGACCAGACTTCCAGGTATCTATTTGGGGTATAATTGACCATATGGTTATTTGGCCTTTGCACAATGCTCCGATTCGATAATGATTTGATGTTATAGAACGTGCTTTTGTTCAGACGGCAACTGCTTTGATAGAAAAAGATCTGTTAGGTGTCTATCTGGGGTATAATTGACCATAAGGTTATTTGGCCTTTGCACAATGCTCCGATTCTATTATGATTTGATGTTATATTATAGGACGTCCTTTTGTTCTGACGGCAATTGCTTTGGTGGAAAAAGACCAGTTTGTTCTAAAACAGACTTCCAGGTATCTATCTGGGGTATAATTGGCCATAAGATTATTTGGCCTTTGCCCAATGCCCAGATTCTATAACGATTTGATATTGTTAGACGTCGTTTTCTTCAGACGGCAATTATTTTGCAAGAAAAAAAAGACCTGTTTGTTCTAGAACGGACTTACAGGTATTTATCTGGGGTATAGTTGCCCATAAGATTATTTGGCATTTGCCCAATGTCCAGATTCTATAATGATTTGATGTTGTTCGACGTCGTTTTCTTCAAACGTCAATTACTTTGCAAAAAAAGACCTGTTTGTTCTAGACCAGACTTCCAGGTATCTATTTGGGGTATAATTGACCATATGGTTATTTGGCCTTTGCACAATGCTCCGATTCGATAATGATTTGATGTTATAGAACGTGCTTTTATTCAGACGGCAACTGCTTTGATAGAAAAAGATCTGTTAGGTGTCTATCTGGGGTATAATTGACCATAAGGTTATTTGGCCTTTGCACAATGCTCCGATTCTATTATGATTTGATGTTATATTATAGGACGTCCTTTTGTTCTGACGGCAATTGCTTTGGTGGAAAAAGACCAGTTTGTTCTAGAACAGACTTCCAGGTATCTATCTGGGGTATAATTGGCCATAAGATTATTTGGCCTTTGCCCAATGCCCAGATTCTATAACGATTTGATATTGTTAGACGTCGTTTTCTTCAGACGGCAATTATTTTGCAAGAAAAAAAGACCTGTTTGTTCTAGAACGGACTTTCAGGTATTTATTTGAGGTATAATTGACCATAAGAGTATTAGGTCGCTGTCCAATGCCCAGATTCTATAATGATTTGATGTTATTGGACGTCCTTTTGTTCAGACGATAATTGCTTTGGTAGAAAAAGACTGTTTGTTCTAGACCAGACTTCCAGGTATCTATTTGGGGTATAATTGACCATATGGTTATTTGGCCTTTGCACAATGCTCCGATTGGATAATGATTTGATGTTATAGAACGTGCTTTTGTTCAGACGGCAACTGCTTTGATAGAAAAAGATCTGTTAGGTGTCTATCTGTTGTATAATTGACCATAAGGTTATTTGGCCTTTGCACAATGCTCCGATTCTATTATGATTTAATGTTATATTATAGGACGTCCTTTTGTTCTGACGGCAATTGCTTTGGTGGAAAAAGACCAGTTTGTCCTAGAACAGACTTCCAGGTATCTATCTGGGGTATAATTGGCCATAAGATTATTTGGCCTTTGCACAATACCCAGATTCTATAATGATTTGATGTTATTGGACGTCCTTTTGTTCAAACGGCATTTGCTTTGGTAGAAAAAGACTGTTTGATCTAGAATAGACTTTCAGGTATTTATCTGGGGTGTAATTGACCATAAGATTATTTCGCCTTCGCACAATGCTCCGATTCTATAATGATTTGATGTTGTAGGACGTCCTTTTGTTCAGACGGCATTTGCTTTGGTAGAAAAAGTCCTATTTGTTCTAGAACAGACTTCCAGGTATCTATTTGGGGTATAATTGGCCATAAGATTATTTGGTCTTTGCACAATACCCAGATTCTATAATTATTTGATGTTATTGGACGTCATTTTGTTCAAACTGCAATTGCTTTGGTAGAAAGACTGTATGCTGTAGAATAGACTTCCAGGTATGTATCTATCTGGGGTATAATTAACCATAAGATTATTTGGCATTTGCCCAATGTCCAGATTCTATAATGATTTGATGTTATTGGACGTCCTTTTGTTCAAACGGCAATTGCTTTTGTAGAAAAAGACCTGTTTGTTCTGGAACAGACTTTCAGGTATTTATCTGGGCCGTAATTGACCATAAAATTATTTGAAGATTATGAAAAGGATTTTCTATGGCATAAGCAACAAGTTCAAGTCTTCTCAATCTCATTAAAGTTATTTATTCGGGGCCTGGTTCAACGGCGAATGACCACATGGGCCACCGTGACCGTAATGGTCACCATGACCACAACTGCCACCTACGCCTTATCCGCAATTTTGGCTACAACGGCCAACTGTGGTAAGTGATCACAATAGCCGAAATGACCACAACGGCCAAAATAACCACAACCCAGTTTGCCGTTAGGTTAGATTAGGTTACAGTTGGCCGTTGTGGTCAGCGTCACGACGCCAATACATAAACCTCGGTGGCCGTTGTGGTCAAAATGGCGAATAGGGCAGATTCTCGAGGTGGCCGTTACGTCCAAGGGTCGAGTTGGACGATATAGCCAAATTGGCCGTTGTGGCTGTTACCGTTATGGCCACGGTAGCCGTTGTGGTTATGGCCAATACAGCCAAAATAGCGATTGGACGTTCTGGACTAGACCCATTTATTCTGCATTTCTTAGTTTTGTATAACATTCATCTTTAACGTAAAAAACTCAAGTTAAGCAAACTATATGAACATATGACGATGACTGTGAGTCATAGTATTCCCTAGAATGTCCAAATCATGGTCATAATACAAAGATTGAGTTTGGTATACCTCGAAATGAATTAATTAAATAAGATTTAATACCTGCATCACCAAGACAGTGGATCATGGCTTATCATACTTTCCAGAGCTTGAACGGAAGTGATAACCATGTTAAAGATAAAATATTGGTTTGGCTGACTTTGCTAACTTTATCTTAACGACTTCGCACATTGCAGATGTATGCAGGTACTTTTTGACAACAAAAGGTATATGGATGATGTTGTAGCGGTAGAGCATTCATACGCAACAATAACAGGTCTATGTTGACGTAATATAACTGTCAGTAAGAAGGCTGCATACGTTGTTTCAGGTAAACTGAGACACAAACTACATCAAATTGAATCCAAAAACAACAACCAGTTAAAAAAATATTGATATTACGTTCTTTATACGCAAATTCAGACGTATTTCCCCCTCCGATTCGACCCGTGACGCTCTACTCGTGATTGGAGTAATTGATAGCTACATGTTTTCTTTTTGAGTGAAGCTAATTAATCCTACCAAGAAAATTAATATCAGTCCAATATTGAGATTTAGGTTAAAATTTGAACAAAAACATTTGAACATCGCAGTTAAGACTTAATATCTCCAACTGAATTTTTGAAATAACATGCAATGCGTAATTCCTCTAAGAATTGTTTCTAAATTATACCATCAAGACCTTATAAATGATCATTTGCTCTGTACAAGTAATATTATTTTCCAAGGCCTACTATTGCATGTCTATGATATAAGTTGCTTCGATCACAGCAAACGTGAAATTACGGCTTATTAAAAATACACACGCAAACATGAAAAAATTCTCCCCTTGTTTATAATCTATCCCCTTTTATCATAAAATGACAATGACAAATTAGCCAAAATTGGGTTTTTCATCTTGGATTTCGACAGATGTAAGCAAGGGGGTAGATCTTATAAAGCAACATACAGACAGGATGGGTCAGTAATTATTATAAAGTCCATCATCGTTAGCATAATTTTGTTAATAGTAAATAACATCAGCAGCACGAATTACTTAAGGCTGACACGAAATATACATTTAACATAAATGGATGAACATAGATGATGATTTTCTAATTAAAGTCTAGGAGGCTATGAGCCCAGATATTTTACTCTTTACAATCGATGTTGAAAAGTTTTTCCCCCAAGACATGTCTATTGAATTCCAATATAAAGCGGCACAGAAATAATTTATTTTTATTATTTGAACTTTAAGGGAAAATATGGCGATATTTCAGGGTAAACATGCCATGGTGATAAAACGTGGGAGTGACTGTCTATCTCTGTTTGAACTTTGAAGAAACGCTTTTAGTACTGCTTTTACCCCCAACAAAACCAACCCTACCGTATGTAACGTGAGGAAATGGACAAAATAGCACACTCTTTCTTAAAGTGCACTTCAATGTACATGGCAAAAATTTGAGGTTAGGAATCCGAAAGTAAAATAATCAGAGCCATCCCTGCATAAAATTTAAAAGAAAAATCACTGACACTTTTATCAGTGTAAAAGGAAGTTGCACTGTCATTATTTACTACTTTCATCCTTCTAATCTCGAACACCACAAATAGTCAAGGCTAATGCGATTTAGATTCATTTGAATGAAAGATAAGCGTAGCGGAGCTAAATAAAGACGCCGGCTTATCTCGAATCAACCTGGGAGTTCCCAAAATTAAATTCATGAAGTGTCTCGTCTAGTAATAGATTGTTTTCAGGTTGGTAATAGTGGAGTATACTTTAAATATTTATTGTAACGGCGAAAAAAAGTTTTTAACAAAAGGAAGCTGTCTATTAGTGGTGATCGAGTAAACGGAAGTAGTAGTAGAAAGAATTTGGAAAAAAACGAGAAGCGTCGTAATTTACTGTGAATTCAGTTATTTTTGGGTGAGTGGAAGTGACGATTAGTTTCATTTCAGCCAGGGTGTGAGGTGTTCGTTTCTACAGTGTTTATTTCTTTTTGTTTGCTTCCTGAGTGTTGGCAGAAGAAAAAAGTTTGTGTGCTTTTTAAATTAATTGGTGTAGTATCCTTTCCATATTGTAAAAATCTGGTGAAGTGACAGGTTACTAATAATAATTTTAAAATATCTAAAGCTAGATTCATACATGACATAAATTGTTAATGCCCAGCCAGCACACTTACATCATAATCTCACCGTTTTTTCGGCGGTAACGACGTCAAATTGTTGTAAAATTGTAGATCATTATGTCACAGCCCAAAGACGTCAATATAAGACGTCATTAAAACGTCCTATACTAGGACTAAGACAGGAATTATAAATAAATAGTTGAATATTGAAATTTTATTATATAATACTACTACTACGGTCAAAACATCTCTATATTGTGACCACCTGCTTAATATGACCAGTATTCCATGACCCCTGCTAAAATAATATCTTTTTAATGAAACTTGTACGTCCAAAAGACGTCGTTTTGAAGACGTCTACGTACGTCCCGTAAATGACGTCTTATGGACATCGTTAGCATTTACTAGTCATATGACGTCGTCGACCAATAATGACTTAAAAATGACGTCTCAACGTTTCAAAAGATGTCTTCTTTTAACTGATCTTTTGTTCTTAGCTTACAATTTTTTGCCGTATATTTTCTACCTAGAATTATCAAAAAATCTTTGACTTTGACTTAGGGTTACCGTGGGTGGGTGTGGCTTAATTCTACTGAGATTCGGCTAATTGGCTAATTAATTAATACATAAACCCAACGAATAGATCTAATTAATTAAAAAAAAATTAAATCTAACTTAACTTCTAACCAAACCTCGAACCCAAATATTTTGCACTAAATACTAGAATTTTTCAGTAACTCGAGTTTCCTTCAATTAATCTGATGCATTTCTTAGATTTATGTAATAATTAATCATAATTAGTCCATTTCAAGTAAAATTAGACCACGCCCCCATAAAAGTTCTAATGATTTCTCTCATTTTATCTTCTAATAATATTGTCTTTCGGAATTTCATATGAAAGTTCTCTCTTGAGGGTGTCTTTAAATACTTAAGAACATCACGAGTTCGTTCACACATAACATACGTGTCACTCATCCCACAAAGAAACCTTTTCTATCACTCTAGCTCCACCCTAATTTCAGTTAATTTTTGTTATTTTTCCAACTGAAACACCTACTAATGGTTTAAACAAGGAAAAAATACTCACATGCCCCCACATATATCCTACATATGAAATATCTCTCTCATCGTTTCGGTTCAATTCCTTCTAGCAAAAGCCATAACACAAACCACGTGTCAGACCATTACAACGTGTTGTTCGGAGGGGTTCGCCAGAGACACATAAAACGCATTCTTTTGGAAATCTAGACTGCTTCTGTGCGCGAGAAGAGAGAAATGTTTGGGGATTTTTATGATATCATGATGTAAACTATTATGACGAAGTGTTATATTTTTAAACTTCCACCGATAAAAACTTTATAGGAAACAAAAGCTTCTGAAGGAAAATAACTCTAAGGTCTGAAACACCTTTTTTATGCCAAAACCTCAAATGATAAAGTGTAAACCTCGCAAAAAAATTTTTGGCATTGACATAAAATTTCGCCCTCGAAACCTTCGGTGCCTATATCAAATAACCTCCAGCAGTGGAAAAATGTAATCTGATTTTCATAATACTGAAAGCTTGCAGGAACTGGGCGAAGGTATAATTGGACATTTACTGTCTCTGAAGTTACGGTAGAACCATTTCTGGGTTCAAAGTGTGTGTAAACAACAGTACACGCTTCGTGAGAATTTAATTAAAAGAAGAAAATTGGCTTGATGGGTTTTAACAATAAGGAAAAGGATGTTCGAACAAAAAGGGAGTACAGGAACGAAAAAGGAGGCATGAAAGCTTCAACGCCTGCAGTCGTGGATGTGGTGGTAATTTATACGATGATTTCAATTGAAGATTTTCTTTGCATACCAAAGCGGATTTAGGTTCATTATTTTTAATTGAATTGAAGCATCTATAAGTTTGTGAATCTAGAAAATCTCTCATTAACGCTGCTTTCAGTCATTATTTGTCTTGGGATTTCATCAAGATATGCATCCCTATTCCCGGTCGGGCTTGATTTGACTAAAAGCTGGGATTAAAGGAATCAATATATGGTGATAATATTCTCAATATGCCAAGAACTGGCGATTAAAAGACAAAAGCCAGATGCGAAAAGCATTTTAATATAATTATGAGAATGCTAGTTGCGTAAGCTTAGAATTTACGTTTTGTGTGACGTCACAACCCAATGAAGATTGTAATTAAATTCCAAATGTATTATTTGTTTTCAATTTGGCAGCAATATGAAGTCATAGAACCCCGTAATTAATGCTTTTCGAACACCCTTAGCAAATCAGAGCCTGCACAGCTACACTTCACGAAGTTGTAGTGATAAAGTGCAAGATTTACAAAAAAAAGTCTAACTACAAGCCAAAAACGAAACTTGCTACAGTTAAAAACGACCAAAATAGCGAAAGTCAGTTTGGTTAACTTTAAAACCAAAACAGTTTGCAGTTTGGGGCTTCATCAAGATCCCAATACTGCATTGGGCAACGATCGATAACACACAAACAACTTACTATTTCCATTATACCATCTGAAATCGTGGTTGATATTCAATGTCTTCGCTTTCGGCGAAAGATATTTGTTTTGTTAATTCAGAGTACAGCAACCGGCAGTCCAAATCTATTGGAATGGTAAATCCTATACAAAGTATTGGATGGTGAGGAACATTGGTGTGTTGGAATGGTAAATTCTAAGTAAACCATTCGAAAATGTGGAGTATCGGTATATTGGAAAAGTAAATCCTATACTATAAACCATCCGAAGGTGTGAACCATTGGTCTGTTGGAAAGGTAAATCCTACGTAAATTATTAGAAAGTGTGGAGCATTGGTATATTGAAATGGTAAATTCTATATAAAGCAGTGGTAAGTGTGGAATTGGAATTGATGTATTGGAATGGTAAATCTTATATAAACCATTCGAAAGTGTGGAACATTGGTCTGTTGGAAAGGTAAATACTATACTATAAACCAGTGCTCCGTAACCTTTTTTATCTAGCGACCCAAAAATATTAATAAAATCATAAGGCGGCCGGCCCATACGAGAGGGAGAGGGTGATTATTTAGAATTACATGACCTTATAGCATATATTTTCAACATAAACCTAAATAATAAAAATAAATATTTATGTGGCCCATTTTTAATCTTTCGTGACCTAAAATTGGGTTATTACCCTACGATTGCGGTCCGCTGCTATAAACCATTCAAAGATGTGGACCATTGGTGTCTTGAAATGGTAAATCCTACATAATAAGCTATTCGAAATCGTGGAGCATTGGTCTACTGGAAAGATAAATCCAATATAAACCATTGGAAAGTGTGGAGCATTGGTCTATTGGAAAGGTAAATCCTATACTACAAATCATTCCAAGATGTGGACTATTGTCTCTGGGAATGGTAAATCGTACGTAAATCATTAGTTGGAGTGTGGTCTAGTGAAATGGTAAATTTTATATAAAGCATTGGAAAGGTGTGGAATATTGGTCTATTGGAAAGGTAAATCCTATATAAACCATTCGAAAATGTGGAGCATTGGCCTATAGGAATGGTAAATCTAATATAAACCATTCGAAAGTGTTCAACTTTGGTCTATTGGAATAGTACATCCTATATGGCTCATTCAAAAGTGTGGGGCTTTAGGCTACTGAAATGGTTAACTCTATATAAAGCATTGGATAGAGTGGAACATTGGTGTATTGAAAAGTGTGTAGCATTGGTCTATTGGAAAGGTAAATTCTATACTACAACCATTCGAAGATGTGGACTATTGGTCTCTGGGAATGGTAAATCATACGTAAATCATTAGTTGGAGTGTGGAGCATTGGTCTAGTGAAATGGAGAATCCTGTATTAACCATTCGAAAGTGTGGAACATTGGTCTAATGAAATGGTAAATTTTATATAAAGCATTGAAAGGTGTGGAATATTTGTCTATTGGAAAGGTAAATCCTATACTATAAACCATTCAAAGTTGTGAACCATTGGCCTATTTTAACGGTAAATCTTATATAAACCATTCAAAATCGTGGAGCATTGGTCGATTGGAATGGTAAATCCAATATACACCATTCGAAAGTATGGAGCTTTGGTCTATTGAAATAGTACATCTTATATGGATCATTCAAAAGTCTTGGGCTTGGTATATTGGTATGGTAAAATCCTACACAAATAAACCATTAGAATGCGTGGAATATTGGCCTATTGGAATGGTAAACCATTCGAACGTGTGGAGCATTGGCCTATTGAAATGGTAAATCCAATATAAAATATTTAAAAATGTGGGGCATTGGTCTATTGGAATGGCAAATCCAATATAAACCATTCGAAAATGTGGAGCATTGGCCTATTGGAATGGTAAATCCTATATAAATCAATCGAAAGTGTGGAGCTTTAGTCTATTGGAATAGTAAATCCTATATAAACCATTCGAAGGTATGGAAGCTTTGGTCTATTGGAACGGTAAATCCTATATAAACCATTCAAAACCGTAGAGCATTGGTCGATTGGAATGGTAAATCCAATATAAACCATTAAAAAATGTGGAGCATTGACCTATTGGAATGGTAAAGAATCCAATATAAACCATTTGAAAATGTGGAGCATTGGCCTATTGTAATGGTAAATCCAATGTAAATCAATCGAAAGTGTGGAGCTTTAGTCTATTGGAATAGTAAATCCTATATAAACCATTCGAAGGTATGGAAGCTTTGGTCTATTGGAACGGTAAATCCTATATAAACCATTCAAAACCGTATAGCATTGGTTGATTGGAATGGTAAATCCAATATAAACCATTAAAAAATGTGGAGCATTGGCCTATTGGAATAGTAAATCCAATATAAACCATTCGAAAATGTGGAGCATTGGCCTATTGGAATGGTAAATCCAATATAAATAAATCGAAAGTGTGGAGCTTTGGTCTATTGGAATAGTGAATCCTATATAAACCATTCGAAGGTGTGGAAGCTTTGGTCTATTGGAACGGTAAATCCAATATAAACCATTCCAAAATGTGGAGCATTGGCCTATTGGAATGGTAAATCTAATATAAATCAATCGAAAGTGTGGAGCTTTGGTCTATTGGAATAGTGAATCCTATATAAACCATTCCAAGGTGTGGAAGCTTCGGTCTATTGGAACGGTAAATCCAATATAAACCATTCGAAAATGTGGAGCATTGGCCTATTGGAATAGTGAATCAAATATAAACCATTCGGTGTGGAAGCTTTGGTCTATTGGAACGGTAAATCCAATATAAACCATTCGAAAATGTGGAGCATTGGCCTTTTGGAATGGTAAACCTATATAAATCAATCGAAAGTGTGGAGCTTTGGTCTATTGGAATAGTGAATCAAATATAAACCATTCGAAGGTATGGAAGCTTTGGTCTATTGGAACGGTAAATCCAATATAAACCATTCGAAAATGTGGAGCATTGACCTTTTGGAATGGTAAATCCTATATAAATCAATCGAAAGTGTGGAGCTTTGGTCTATTGGAATAGTGAATCCTATATAAACCATTCGAAGGTGTGGAAGCTTTGGTCTATTGGAACGGTAAATCCAATATAAACCATTCGAAAATGTGGAGCATTGGCCTTTTGGAATGGCAAATCGTATATAAATCAATCGAAAGTGTGGAGCTTTGGTCTATTGGAATAGTGAATCCTATATAAGCCATTCGAAGGTGTGGAAGCTTTGGTCTATTAATAATAATAATAATTGCTACAACCCATAGCTTGGAAACCAGGCCCCAGAAGCTATAAGCTTGTGCTGGAGGAAGGGGGCGATTATTATTATTACGTAGGCCCTAAGTGCGGCCGCAGCCGACTTACATATGGAACAGCACAAATCCCACATTTGTGTCACAGCTAAGGAAAACTGCAGAAAACCTTAACCAGATCTGCCGGCACCGGGAATCGACCGCGGGCCGCTAGGGTGAAAGTCTAGCACTCTAGACATTACACTACCAAGGCTGTATTGGAACGGTAAATCCAATATAAACCATTCGAAAATGGGGAGCATTGGCCTTTTGGAATGGTAAATCCTATATAAATCAATCGAAAGTGTGGAGCTTTGGTCTATTGGAATAGTGAATCTTATATAAACCATTCGAAGGTGTGGAAGCTTTGATTTCTTGGAACGGTAAATCCAATATAAACCATTCGAAAATGGGGAGCATTGGCCTTTTGGAATGGTAAATCCTATATAAATCAATCGAAAGTATGGAGCTTTGGTCTATTGGAATAGTGAATCTTATATAAACCATTCGAAGGTGTGGAAGCTTTGATCTATTGGAACGTTAAATCCAATATAAACCAATCGAAAATGTGGAGCATTGACCTTTTGGAATGGTAAATCCTATATAAATCAATCGAAAGTGTGAAGCTTTGGTCTATTGGAATAGTGAATCCTATATAAACCATTCGAAGGTGTGGAAGCTTTGGTCTATTGGAACGGTAAATCCAATATAAACCATTCGAAAATGTGGAGCATTGGCCTTTTGGAATGGCAAATCGTATATAAATCAATCGAAGGTGTGGAAGCTTTGGTCTATTAATAATAATAATAATTGCTACAACCCATAGCTTGGAAACCAGGCCCCAGAAGCTATAAGCTTGTGCGGGAGGAAGGGGGCGATTATTATTATTACGTAGGCCCTAAGTGCGGCCGCAGCCGACTTACATATGGAACAGCACAAATCGCACATTGTGTCACAGCTAAGGAAAACTGCAGAAAACCTTAACCAGATCTGCCGGCACCGGGAATCGACCGCGGGCCGCTTGGGTGAAAGTCTAGCACTCTAGACATTACACTACCAAGGTTGTATTGGAACGGTAAATCCAATATAAACCATTCGAAAATGGGGAGCATTGGCCTTTTGGAATGGTAAATCCTATATAAATCAATCGAAAGTGTGGAGCTTTGGTCTATTGGAATGGTGAATCCTATATAAACCATTCGAAGGTGTGGAAGCTTTGGTCTATTGGAACGGTAAATCCAATATAAACCATTCGAAAATGTGGAGCATTGGCCTATTGGAATGGTAAATCCAATATAAATCAATCGAAAGTGTGGAGCTTTGGTCTATTGGAATAGTGAATCCTACATAAACCATTCGAAGGTGTGGAAGCTTTGGTCTATTGGAACGGTAAATCCAATATAAACCATTCGAAAATGTGGAGCACTGGTCTATTGGAATGGCAAATCCAATATACAACATTCGAAAGTGTGGAGCTTCGGTCTATTGGAATAGTACATCCTATATGGATCATTCAAAAGCGTGGAGTATTGGCCTATTGACATGGTAAATCCTATATTCATCATTCGAAAGTGTGGAGCTTTGACCTATTGGAATAGTAATCCTATATATAAACCATTCGAAGGTTTGGATGCTTTGGTCTATTGAAATGGTAAATCCTATACATATAAACCATTCTAAAGCATGGAACATTGGTCTATTGAAAAGATAAATGCTACATAAATCTGAAAGTAAATAAAAGTGTACAGCAGTGACATATTTTCTAATTATCTAACGCATGTAACGTGCATGTAACGCATGGCATTTATATCTCAAAACATTACTGCCTATGAGGTCAATAAATGTTTGCTTTTAGAAGGTTATTGTGCTCTTGTATTTCTACATGCTCTAATTATTCTTAGTTTATATTGCTCCTCAAATTCCAATTTAGTTCATTGTCATAAAGATTGCCATTGCATATAGAAAGAGATGTCAACAACACAAAATACATTTTCAACAAATAGGTGTGCTTGTATTAATCTGCACTACTCAAACATAGACCTTCAGCAAAGCCAATTGGCTTAAAATGCTTACAACTTAGGGATCAATGGAAAGAAAAACATCAGACATAATTTTAAAGGACCAAAATCTAAACGAATGGATTTGGAATGAACATGTATTATCCATTGAGGACCGTCAAACATACGGGAATCAATTCTTACACATTCAGAAAGCGTACTGTGGTCATAAAGAGGAAAGAAAACCATGGGTAAGATTAGGTAGACGACTTTAAGAAACACTTAAGGAGCCTTAAGTGGAAAAGAATAGTATTAAATAGTGATGGAAGGAGATAACCTGAAACAAGTCTGCATTTGTAATGGATACCTGGACACAATATTTAGATTTTTTAATTCAGTGAACACCCATAGCAGTGGTGTCTCAAAAATGCTTGAACGACCGGCAGACATGCCTACAGAGTAACTCTTGCAGTACCTACTCTACCATTGTCTTCAATCCACGCAGTCAACCAGCTCCAAATAGGCTGACGCCGCTCGAGTAACTACTGTTTGCTACAGCGCTAACTCTAAATTCATCCAGAATTCACGAACGGTGACTGTAGCATGGTTTGGGTTACCATTTATTGAATATCCTTCTCCCCAGGGTCCCTGAAGAATCGACTGACAGTAGAAGTACGGGAGTGTAAAGGCAGTGGAGCATGACATCTTCTAGGCATGAATTGCTAATACAACGGTTTCCAATCTACAATCTAAACATTTTGGCGACTATTAATTCAATAGTCTATTGCTTCGCTCTCCCAACAGTTAACCCTCCGTTACACGACCAAGTTACCGCGTCATAAACACCTTCAGATTAACTTATTTGGTTACTCGTGCCTTCTGGACATGGACCAACAAAATAACCAACATTGTCATAGAATACCACCGATAAAGAGTTGACTTGGTGCACTACCTACCACGACTAATTCAGCTAGGCTAAAAGTCTTTGAAAGGAATGTTGTTTTCCGTAGAATGGTTCTGTGGAGCTATGAAAGGACCCATCATGGCTTCACTGATGGATATCAACACAGCCCACTAAGGCACAATCGAACTTGTCCAATATATAATGTCCAATAAAATATTCTTGGCCAGGGTGTGCCACTCCACAATGCTAAGGGAAAACGATCAGCTATCGTTTCTGCTGACCATATCCAACCCTCTGAGTTATATGACTAAGGAACCATTAGGTGACTAAAATGAATCTAGTCATCCATCAAGACATTGTCAAAAGACATTTTTGTGCGTCATCATCACCTATGCAGTCCAGCAACTTACAAATGAAAAAACATTGATCAATGCTTCAAGAATAAAGTAAACACTTAAATATACACAGATTGATATTCATTATATGTTAGGTACATTTGAAGTCACATTTCAATTCTGAAATAAAGGGGAGGGGGTTCCTGTGATAAAGAAACAGCAAAGTAACTCACTCTAGACTAAAATCAAATTCAAATAAGTGCCGTTGGCGTTTTAAATCGCCATTATTCTAAGAATAATACATAAATCTAAAAGGATTACAATATTTCTTCCAATCTCTTTTGTTTCAGCTTCCTTCATTTTGCCACACGCCCAAAAACTTAGCCTTTATTATTATATTATGTAAAACCAAATTACGTCAGACCCTTCCATATACTTTACTACATTCCGGAAAATAGGTCAATCTCAAGAAGTTTCTATAACAAAAGCACTAAACGAATTTCCTTTTATGTTCCTTTATGAAGAACATGCTTGTATAAGATGTTCATCTTTATGATATACCACTCAGCTAATCAATCTTAATACATTCTAACCCCTATTTGGAAGCTTTCCAATATTTATTCAAGATAAATTGAGATGTGATATCTTAACAAGAGATGCAACAATTTTGACATGCTAGTATTCGTTTCATTTTGAAAAACAAAAATTTTTGAAGGTTATAATGGCTTCAATGTTGTAAAGCAGAGATATCAGCAGGTATAATATCGATTAATTAAAGTATCCAGGACCTTCATAAGTAGCTTTCCATCAGCATAAACTTTTTAAAAATTCTGCAGCCATCATCAAATCTGTAAATCCTTTCAAAACTTCGCCTAAGACTCCTACAAGAGTAAAGATTCCTGACACCACAAGACCTATGAGAGAGAATATGCAGCATTAATTTATCTAGGAAGGAATTTCCATCTTAATGTACACGTCTATTTACGTTTGGCCGTTTAAAAACGGAATCTGAAGACATTGCGTGCTGTAGGTATGATTAATGAAGTTTAGAAGTTCGCTTTTATGAATCCCCTTTCTCGTTTGACTTTGTCGGGAACTCAGGATGCATGCTGTGCAAACATTCAGACTCATAAACGTCCCTCCTCTTGCAATCGCAATCAAAACGTATATAAATATGTGCATTTTATCAAAATGTAATTTGTTTTAGAACGGCTGCCTTAACTTATTCATTTCAATTAATTTTTATGAAGGTCTACGCTTATCTTTATTGAATCTTACATATTTGATTTAAAAGCCTTGATTGATTGATACGTGATGGCGAGGAACACAATTGACGTGTTTTTTTCATTCAGAATCTTAAATATTGAACAAATGACTCGAAGTCTCTATTACCACTTTCATGTTTTAATGTTATTGAATAAAAAGTTTCAAAGTTTCAGAGATTGATATTGCCAAAGGTTCAGCAGCATACAGTTCAAAGTGGTACAATTTTTAGATACAAAATTCTAAAGTTTCTTAAGCTTCTGAGTTTTGAAATGCGAAAGTCTTAGATTTATAGTATTTCAAAACATTGAGATTGCTACGTTTCAAGGACTCGGAAGATCTAGAAATCTGAAGTTTCAACCTTCATACAGATATTAAAGATTTTCAAAAATTATACCTAATTTTAATGAATTCAAACTTTAAGATTCCAGAGATTCAAGGTTGCAGAAATTTCAATGTAGATTTCAGTTTTAGAAAGTTTCACAGTGTAACTGTTTACATGTTTCAGGAACTCACAGTTTCGCAGACTCGATAAGTGAAATTCCTATGGTTCAATTTAATTCTAAGTTTTGAAAATCAATTCGTATATAAAGTTTTGGATTTGTGATGTTTCATGGCAAGTTTCACAATTTAAATGTATCAAAGAGTATTTAATTTTATAAGCTGGAATTTGAGTTAACAAACGTTGTCAGATCTTAATTTCTTCTAAGTTTTAAAATCGAATGGTACAATAAAATTGATTATCAAGGTTTCAAGCTTCAGTTTCAAAGATACGGAACCGGAATTTTCCTGGCATTTGCAATTGTGAAGTTTCAAGGTTCCGCTATTCAAGAGCTTGATATTTTTAGATTATTTCGAAGATTTAGAATTCGTAAGCTTCGAAGTTTGAAACTTCGAGACAAACTTGACTTTGTTTGAAATTTGAAGATAAAAAACAATTGAAGGTTGCCATTTTCGAATTCACTGAATGAAAAGCACGAAAAGTGTCCTATAACGTCTTTATTTTTCATTTTAAAGAGGTAATGAACATAAACTTTTGTATTTATAATGTCGTTGTCCATCCATTTCTACAAAATATTCAGGGTGTCCCATTTAAAAAAATGTTACTATTGAAAATAACCCAAAAACGCGACGTTCAATTGTTTTCTTGTCTTCGCCATGTTAATCAGCAGCAAAAATACTGCTAATTTGTTAATTTAACCGACTTCGTAGCTCCAATAATAACGGAGATAGCAATAGTGCGCCGGTAACTGCGAACAGCCTGTATATAGAGTTATAAAATCAAAACCCGAATTTTACAGCTTTTGAGAGCCAAAAATTCAAATTTTAACTAGTGCAGAGTTAAGAGTTCAGAGCATTAATATTTAAAGGCTTTAAAGTTTTCTGGCTTGAATGCTTCAAAATTTCAAGGTTTCATAGCTCAAGGTTATAAAATGTTATAGTTTCAATATTTCGAAATTCAGACAAAAATTTTAAGGA
Organism: Agrypnus murinus; assembly: GCA_929113105.1. NCBI lineage: Eukaryota > Metazoa > Arthropoda > Insecta > Coleoptera > Elateridae > Agrypnus > Agrypnus murinus. Next base: position 86,691,438 of record OV816027.1, on the reverse strand, counting down.
TTTAAAGTACAAATATTTTAAGACATAAAAGTCAAGTTTCAAAACTTGAAGTCTCAATGTTCAGAGACTCGAGGAAGAAATTCATTCTAGAAGATATATTTGAACAGTTGCGAGTTTACCAAGTTCCAACAAAGTTTTAAGATTCTAAAACACTGAAACTGCAAAGCTTCAAAGTTTCACAGCTCAATGTTTTAAAATGTCAAGGTGTTTCAGAAATCAATTTCCAAAATCTAAGTGGCTTCCTACCAGTTTCTAATTTCTATAATAGAAATTAAAAAAATGTTCAGAATTTTATTTAGAATTTAGCACTTGAACGTTTCAGAACTTCAATGCATCAACATATTACAGTTTTCAAATTAAAAGTTCATTCAAGATTCAGAATATAGAAGCTTCAGTATTTATAATGATAAACATCAAGCTTAATAGTTTCATAATTTTGAAGTTTAGATCTTCAAATTACATAAATAAAGATTTCAGATATCACATCAGTCCATAAACTTCAAAGATTCAAATTCTTAGATATTTTCTTTTTCGAAAAGTTTCAAAGTTTCATAATATCATAAACGTTTCAAATCTTCAGATATCCACATTTTCAAGTTTTAGCCTCTGAAGCTCGAAATCCTGGAACTTAAAGTAGTCGATTGTCCTTTAGGCATCCAAAAGCCTCAAAGATTAACTTTGAAATCATCAAATTCATGTATGTCATACTTTAAAGTTCTTAAAGTTTCAGAGTTCGTGATTTTCTTAGCTACATAGCTTCAAATTCCAGTTCAGAAAAAGTTTCAATATAGTTAATTGCTTTAGTTTCAAGATCTCAGAGTTGTCACCCTAGTGACTTCAAGTTTCAAAAATACACAATTGGTAAAAAAGATAATTTATATTACAGAATTAATGTAATTTTACTGTAAGTGAATATCACTAACACAGTAGCAAGTGATTTCAATATTTAAACTACTGTGTCATTATGCTGTATGTATTTCAGTTTTACGGCTGATATCTTACTACTGTAAAATAATATAGGTAACATAACTGAATATAGGTATATTTACCTGGTTAATGGTTAAATTACAGTAAAGCTTATAAACTGGCAAATATCATCAGCAACGTGTATATAAACTTTACAGTAAGTTACACTGCTACATTAAGTTTACAGAAAATTAAATTAAATTTAATGTAAAATTACATAATTGAATATATATTCACCTGGTTAATGTAAAATTACAGTAAAGTTTGTAAAATGGCAAATATCATCAGCAACGTGTATAGAAAGTTTACAGTAAATTACACTTCTACATTAAATTTACAGTAAATTAAATTAAATTTAATGTAAAATTACATAATTGAATATATATATATATATATATATATATATATATATATATATATATATATATATATATATATATATATATATTCACCTGGTTAATGTAAAATTACAGTAAAGTTTGTAAAATGGCAAATATCATCAGCAACGTGTATATAAAGTTTACAGTAAATTACACTGCTATATTAAATTTACAAACTTCAATGTAATTTTACGTTAGTGACAAGTGTACATAACTAGTCATTCAGTAAAACAGAGATCGAATTGTATGATATTACAATATTTTCTATTACCTCAAATAGGTAAGAGATAATACAGTCTTTATTGTAATTTGACTATGTTTTTATACATAATTACTGTAAATTTACATAATTACATATTTGCATTACTATGTAGGGCTACAAAGATTAACTTTTTTTGCGCACATCATAAACAAATGTGTATAAATCTTTTTACTTGGATATTACATGTCTCATGTAAAATCACTTAAAAAATTTATACTATTTAAACTTTTTATACATAATTACTGTAAATTTACATAATTACATATTTGCATTACTATGTAGGGCTAAAAAGATTAACTTTTTTTGCGCACATCATAAACAAATGTGTATAAATCTTTTTACTTGGATATTACATGTCTCATGTAAAATCACTTAAAAAACTTTTGAATTTTGTAATAAGTATTTTAAATCAAGAAATATAACTTCAAGTTCTTATACTAAATTCACAATAGTGTAAAATTACTTTATTAAAACGTTTCCCTGTGCAAATTTAGAACCCGGAAATCTCGATAACCAACACATGTAATAAAGGAGGGGATCAGAGTATTCTGGTTTATTATAGACTTTGATGTTCGATTTACTTCCTGATTAAAACCTGAAAATGGCAAGATGAGGAAATAACTTTTTTTTTGTTGTTAAAACAAGTGACGAAGCCTGGCGGTTTTGTAACAATTCGAATGTAAACAATTCGATTGAAGATTCAGTCAGCGTGCGACAAGTTTTGGGGTTCGTTTACAATCTCGCATAACCGTAAACTGGGTAAAATTCTTTTTTAAATTTTCTCTTGTATTTTTATCCTTTAAAAGTCCGGGTTTAACAAAATTTATTCAGGACAATAAAAAACTGTACGTTTCTTGATTTATCATGAACAACGTGACACAAATTTATCCGTTCTCTTGAAGTATTTTGCATTATAATTATTCAAGTCTTGTATTTTATGTTTTGCTGTACATACATGGGTATGTATTAAGACAGTTTTAACCTAAATTTGTATAAATCAAATCGTGATTCAACAACAGGAAAAAAATCGAAGCATTATATTTTATGACAGATTAATCTTTTAAAAATTTCCTGTTGTTTTAAAATTATGTGAGGTTAACAAAGGTTATCGGTTCTCACGAGAAATAAGTCATATTTAAAAAATATTCAATTTGATAGCCATTAAGGCATCATTAGTATTTTAAAAGACTTTTTTAATTCAATATGAGAGGTTGAAAGATGATGATAAAAGAACTAATGAAGTCAAGAGAAATTGTATACAGTTTTTTGTAGAGTGATCGGATTGTTCGCAACGAAAACAACATATGGTCAAGATGATTATTTTCGCACAATAAAAAATGTTGTAAAAAGCAATATTACCTACCAATTGGTTTTTTGTCAGTCCAAACTAGATTGCTTTATTATCCAAAGAAAAAATACAGTCAAACTTTAATAATAATTAATCGAATATTTTGAATATTACAGGATTAGGAATCACAATCGGTTCCGCAAAATATTGGAATGTATTCGTTGCCTCTTTTTCATGAATGTATACCATGTACATACCGGGAAACTTTAGGAATTTAATTATCAAGAGTCGGTCGCGAACCAATTCGGAAGAAAATACTCATTCATGCATGTATGCTAAAAGGTATAATCACTGCAAGACCATATTGTGGCTAGACCGAGGGTTATCTCACTACTGGAATAGGTGTACAATTGTTTGGAAATATATCGAGAATACACGGGAATACACAGAGAATAATCGGAAATACACGGTAATACCTGAGAAATAGTCAGGAATACTAGGGAATACTCGGGAATATTTGGGGAATATACGAGAATGCATGGCAATAATTTCCGGGAATTAGTGTACAAAATTTGTTTAGGGATATGCCCCTAGGAGCGTCTCGCTACTGGAATGGTTGTACAAATTTTCGGAAATATATCGGGAATACACGGGAATATACAGGGAATAATTGGGAATAGACGGCAATACCTGAGAAATAGTCAGGAACACTCGGGAATATATGGTAAAACACGGCAATACTTGAGGAATATTCGAGAATATTACGGAAATACATTCGGAAATACCGGAAATTAATTCAGGAATTAGTGTACAAAATTTGTTTAAGGAGATGACCCGAGGAGCGTCTCATTACTGGAATATGTACAAATTTTCGAAAATATATCGGAAATGCACGGACATATACAGGGAATAATTGGAAATAGACGGCAATACCTGAGAAATAGTGGGAATACTCGGGAATACGTGGGAAAACACGGCAATACTTGAGGAATACTCGGGAATATTACGGAAATACATGAAAATCTGGGAGTGGGGTACAATGAACTTTAATGCTATTTCATTAAGTTTTAGTTATGAAATAATTCAGGGGAAATTAATTCAGGAAAACGGAAATAACCGCAGTTAATGTCAATTCGTTGCGTAAATAATACGTCATGCACTGTAGGTATACTAGAAGTCCATATATTATAACATTTTAGTTGATTAAGTATGGGCATATTCTAGTTCTAGGGGTGTAGGCGTAATCTTAAGGAATATTGGACTAGGTTCAAATTTTTGCACGCGTTGGATTTTAATGAAAGGACCCGTTTTGCAAAAGGGTGCCCTTGTACATTTTTTAGCCGATGACGAACTTTTTTCTTGAGCGCATTTAATTCGAATGTGCTAGTAAGACTTTCGATGCCCTTTCGAATGGGTCAAGAAAAAGATGGGTCAGATGGGACTAGGCAAACACAAATTCTCTTGTCACACCAGTGGGAAACAAGTCTGAAAAGTTCATCTTCAACTCAAACAATCAAAGACCATGCAGGAGTCATTCAGTGAAAAGTCGTTCCAGTGACCTCTAGGTTTTTTGGGTAATTTTTTGGAAGATACGCAGTGGTCTTCATCAATAGGTCGACAATGTTCGAATGACACCGCACTTGATTATTTACCTTACAGTTGGACATTTGCCCTTTGGTGTCCTCTGGACGTTACAGATCTGTTTTCCATAGTTTGCAACGATGAAAGCTTTTGTTTGTCTTGCTCCAAGGAACCTATGCGCCAAATTTCATTAAAATCTAACTGATTAAGAAACATTGAATTCATGATCTTTGCACATTATACCTTATACTAAAAACTTTGTTAAAGAAAAATTTGTTTGTAACGTCGAAGCTATAGCAGCTAAACGGTAGTTCAAATTAATCATTGAGATGCGACCTACGATTCTACTCCCTTTTGAGGGAATTACCACAGCTACAGCTTGGAGTACCCTAGCAACTGTCTAACACTAAGAATGTCTGTCAGTAGCTGATGACTAAGTATCCTAATAGGAGGACTTAAGTCCATCTTGCATATAGGCCAGCATCAATACTGGTACCTGGTACGTCTGTCATCAGTGCTGCATACTTCTATTTTTCTATTTTCTGGTCTTGGTCGAGTCTTAAATGAACTTGTGGCTTCTGGTGAATTTATCAGGGTTCTTGTGCTTTTGAAATATGTAATTCCCTGACTTTCCAAGTTTTCCTGTCCAAAGATTTCATTTTCCAGGTCAATTTTGCAAGCCATTTTTGAAACAAAACTGGAATTGAAAACCGTAAAAAGTTATCGGTGAATAAATTTAAATTTTCTGGTAAATACCGAAACCCATGAATTATTGCCGACACTTCCAGAAAAAAAATCCCAGACAATTCCAGGTTTTGCAGCGTGCTACAGTAGACACCATTGCTCAGTTCGTCGACTACCTTATTCTGGTAAACTGTAGTGAATCTTGATTAATGATACCAGAATACATTGAATGTTGCCTGCAAGCCCTACATACCCGTGTGCTGCCATAATTTTATGTGTTAAGCTAAATTTGAATAAATTTATTGGATTAACATTGGATGGTATGCAATTAGGTCACAGTTCTCATCAAATGGAGATTAACTAAGAGGGATTTGCGACCCTTACCTTTATCTTCTACAAGACACGACTCACACGTGTCAAGTTCCAAACTTAATACAGAATTAACAATAGTAACCAAAATAGCGGAATATGTAGCCGTGTGATTGACAGTTGAGCGCTAAAGTACCAACCCAAAACCAACGAGGGAATTTCTTCTAGACGTATAAAATTCTGTACTCCTCGCACGTTAAGCAGTCGGTCCCGACAATCACGCGAACACCTATAGTTTCGTTAATAACGTTTCTCCCTCCTCACTAGCTAGACTAGCCTCCTGCTCGGTCTTCGGATGAAGAGCTCATAGAATCATTACCGATAGTTAAGAACAGGTCTCTGTTCTAGATGATTGTTCTAGAACAATGTCGTTAAAAGTATTGCCGGGCATCACAGCAATGTAAGGTATGCGACATTGAGATCCGCTAAAAACATTTGGATATTTCTAGTGCAACACAATTGTGCATAGTATCATCTTAATGGCTTTTTGTGATGGACAGCTACATAATCAATACAGAACAGAAAATAAACCATCTTAAGATGTTTAGAAAGTTTGAGTCATCTTGAAGTATAAGCAGGTTTGCGGGCTTTTAGCATGGTTGGCAAATGAGATCTTTGCAATAACAAAAAAGCCTTCAAAGATATGTTGATATTCCGATGTCTTCAACTCATTCATTTTATGCCATCTAAAATTGATTTATTAACTAAACATTACGACAAGTACTGCCAACATAAACGTTTGCTTTAATAATCTTCTTAATCTAATCTAATTAAGGAAACTTCTAAAACACACATTATCAATTTGATATGTACGTCATGTACAAATCAGTTACAATAAATAATTGGCCATAAATCAATAAAACATCCACATGAACGAACTGGTCACTAATTAGTTAAAGGAGTAATGAGAAGATCGTTGAACTCATAGACTTTAAAGTATTTACTTTTCTAAAAGCTGTTTTGTAATGTTCAAAGATAATTACAAGTTGTTCATTTTTGGTAAAACGACATGCAAATTAAACGAGGTACAGAAGGTCAAAGTTAATCCATAATAAATAACAACTTGCTGGCTGTTATTAGTTACAGGGGGGCCAAAGTGATTTATTGATCTTTTATTATCTCAAATTAATTATCTTTTCCTTGTTGGGTTTTGTGTACTTTATACAGAATTCATAGCACATAACCTCACAAATTGAATTTTCGACTATTCTACCTAATTTTACCAGTAAGGGGTTAAGTACCAGAGCCACCTATGTATATAGACTGGAGCAGAGTGACGTATGTCTTTGTTTTACAGAACAGAACCTCCATTAAAAGAATGGTATAAAAAAGTTGATGACAACATAAAATTCCTAAATGTCTAATGGAAGTAAACTAAAACGCATTTTTCATTCTTAAAATAATGTAAAAATAGCCCCTTCTCATTCGATGAATGCATCGCGACTTGGAAGTTATTTACATAACCTCAAAATAAGTACAACAAAAGAGAGCCAATATCCTGCTCAAACTTTTCAAGCTTCAATAAATTCCCTCTGCGAAAGAAACGCTGAGAAAAAAAAACAAAAAAAAAAGATGACTGTTATTGTCTTGTTACAAGAACGAAAAACGTGAGCATGTGATGACAAAAGTTAGGTTATGATCGTGCAGTTCCGCATACTTTTTCTTTAAAACCAACACAACGGGACGCTTCTTTTATTCAAACATAACTGAAACAAAATTAATAACAATAAATAATTTTACAGTTCGAATAAAAATGATTTATCTTTTCACGTTCGTATCAATTCTCCTCATTTTAAATTATCCTCGAAGACAAACTAGGGCAATTCGGGATTAACTCGGAACGTTCCTATCCGATAAGTTAAACTCTCCAGATTTTTCCGAGCTCTCAAACTGTTATTGAGCACTTGCTCGATGCAATAAATTTTATTTTAACCAAGAATTGGGATTATGGCCAACATTTACAAAGTTCGTAATGCCTTGTTTGTGTGCCTTTGTTCAGGCAGTCTGTAAACAGGGATTGAAAGATGTCCTTGTGAATGGTTAAGCTTTGATAACCGTTTTGAAAAGTCGGATTCCAATACATGCAATTTTATTTATGATGTAAACTGTATTTTTCTACTACCTGACATTGACTCTTTTTGACAATAATGACCTCATTTGAAAGAAACATTTTAATTTCTGTTTCGAAACTTTTCATCACCTTTTATGGGACCTTTCTAAAGAACCAGAGGATCTTCTTATGGAATAATCACCATAGGCAATAATTAATCGCCTCGGTACGTGGATATGAACAATGTCACCGAAGTTCATTCCTATCTTTGCCCAAAGAAGCTCATTTTGGACGATATCTTGATTTAAGGTACCTTACCATCAAAAAAGGTTCTATGAGTAAAACAGTCTGTTAAAATAAGATATAAAAAAATCTTAACACGCTTAGGGCCCGAGATTGTTCTAATAATAAGTTACGAAGTTTTTACAACTTTGTTCATCACTTTGGTCCTTCGAGTCAAATGTGATAAGGTTGGATTTATGCTGTGCAAGTAAATCGTGTAGTTCATATAAATTAAACACGTCGCACAAATTTCTTTACGGTTGTACGTAAAATCGAAAAGATAAGAATATTTTCTGATTAAATGAGTAATTTTGGGGCCGTAAGTCGGATTGTTAATGGAAATGAGTGTGAATTCTAAGCAAAACGCATGAATGAACCAGGATATCCATTACTTCAGTGGCTGCACTTCGTATATAAAACTAAAACTCCCTAGAGAGGTATTTCGAGAAAATCTAAGTGGTTTATTGGTCCCTCGAGCCGGATTTTTATACATACAAATGTGGAATTCTGAATTCCAATGTGGATGTGCTACTAAATCGAGCATAATTATTCTGAAAAGGAAAACGATTATGTGCGTCGGGCCCGTAGCCAGAATTTTCTTTCGAGGAGGGGGCTAAAATATTAAATCAAGTTTAATTATTAGGAAAAAATTATTTTATACAATATAATGAACTTTAAAGTGAAAAAATTTCGAATCGCCTATATGCTTCGAAGGGGGCTTCAGCAACACGCGCCCCCCACCTGACTACGTGCTTGCTGTATGTTGTTATAAAATCTGTAAATTAGTTTGGTCCTTCAAGCCGGATTGTTAGATCACAGAATATATAACCAAGTAGAAGGATATTTTTTATTAAATATTCGCCGTTTAAAATCTCATCTAAAGAATCTCAAAAACAACTTTTATGAAAAGGTCCTATACCAATCTGCAAATCTTAAAAAACCTGTTTAAACATCATTTCGCAAACTTGCAGAGTTTCGGGTTTAACGCACCTTTTTCATATTTCTATACACACTAAATTCGTTATCGTTAATTAAAATCAAGTTATTAAAGCGGGAGGTATACGAATATCTAAAATAATCTTTAAAAGAAGAATACTAGAGCACCGTTGTAAGGAGGGAAATTTTTTCCAATTTCATCTGTAAAGACACCCATTTTCCATAAAACAGGGCACTTAAAAATATTACTAAAAGGGGGATGGCTAACATTTTTATTAACATTTAAACGAGAAAAACGAGAAGGAAGACGGTAGTAACGAGTTTTAAAACCCTTTTATCATTCTATCGTGACATCAATGGTTTGGACATTTAATACTAAAAGGTAATAATCTCAATAAATTATGACTTTTAATAAAAGATGTCGTGATCAATTTTTTTTTAACATTTTTATAATAGCAATCCTGGCGGTAGAAAAAAGAACAGTGGCGGCTCGTCCTCTGAAAAACAGGTCGAGTTGCAACTCAGACATACTTAAGTAACGAGAAAAAAAATCATTTTGTGACTAGCCGCCACTGAGAAAAAATAAGAGCCTTCGTGCGTATCAAACATAACACTAACAATAAAAAATCATTTATTATTGGTATAAAATCGTATAAATTCTCATTTTTATAACACATACACATTCGTGTCCCTCGGTCATCTCCATAATGCAATTCGCCACCCCTGGAATCCGACCCCTGCTTGCACTACAGAAAATACACCCTCTTCTGAGTCATCGATAGCGAAATATATCCAACCTTCTTCCATTTCTTAGCGCGTGCAATATAAAGTGCAACAACCCCAACCCCCATTTCATTCACTGACTGTCAAAGAGTGAATAAGATGCCACACACACAAACGGATGAAAGGAAGAGCGAAACGGGTCGCACTACTTCTTGTGGCGGAACATTAAAATTGCAGTTTTGGTTGTTAGTGGTGAATTCCGAGAGATTGATCCTTGATCCAAGGAGGACCATTATTATAGAAAGAGGGTAGGAAAAGGACGAATTGGACACGTTTTATATCTGTGTTTGATTCTGACGTATTTATTGGTGGGGTTGTAGATGGGATTTGGGGAGATGCAATACTTACGCATTTTGAGATGAATCCACCAAAATTCAACTATTTTAAAGGAAATTCGTTATTAATATCCCTAAATGATTGAATTCCATCATTTACAATATAATTACCCTTCACATATTTCACTAAGGAAAGGGGAGAAGCGCCCAGAAGATATAATTATTGCAATTCATACTTCATAAGAGGATTTCCTTTTTCCTCCCTGTCGGCTTAATCAGATTATAAAGGCAACTACAACACCTAAAGTGTACATTTATCTCTGAGTTAGGGAAGGCTATGGACAAAGTATGAATATTCCAAATGTGCCCCAATAGTAAGTAGTAATTAATTTGATGGATAAATACAAAGGGTAAGAAGACTAAGGGAAGGTATGTATTATTCTCCCAATTACATTTGAAATTTAGATTGTATTATGTTGCGTATGCTCAGCTACACCCTGTCTATTAGAAACTGAGCATTTGAGCCAACAAACGTGGTGTAATTATGACTACTGCTTCACATTTGGCATTTTGTAATGATAACAACCAATCATTTAGACAAGTACCGCTGCAAGATCTACTTACTAGGTTTTCGCTTTGCTTTCTTCCAGTTGGTTTTGGAAAGTAGAAAAAGTAGCTTTAAAGCCAGTCGCCCCAACAATACCTTTCATAAACGGTGTCTTATAGGAATCTTATCTCAATTATAAGACCTAAGTTATAACTTCTCTCAGAAACACTTCTTCAAGTGACAGACTCGAAATGCTTTAAATTAAAAGTGCAACAGGCCCTAAAAGTCCGATCAACCCAACAGAGAGATCTCGTTCGAAAAGTCTCAACGATTTGAAAAGCTCAGTAGATCTGATTTGCTATTAAGGTATGTTAATGATATTTTGAATGGGTATGTCCCAATATCCCGACACCCTAAATCTAGACAACCCAAAACCAGTGAGACCAATAAAGCAATACTGGTCTATAATGAAGGGGATATTCAAGAAAAAGGTTGGTGTAGTAAAAACAGTTGACGATTTCTGTGCTATGTGGATTTGGGCAGCTCAGCAAGTCGATAACAACCTTGTGCATAAGTTAATGAGTCAAGTTACGAAGTAGGTACGAAGCGAATGCTCATTAAAATAAAATTATTTTAATTGTTTTATTTTATTTACAATTAACCTAACCTCACCTCACCTAACCTAAACATAACCTAACCCAAACCTAATCTCATCTGACCTCACTTAACCTAACCTAAACATAGCCTAACCTAAACTAATCAAACCGAACCCAAACCGACCCAACATAACCTAACCTCAGTGGTCAAATTTTGGCGTGCTCAACCTTTAATTATACACAATATAAAATCACCGACTGATAAATTCCCAAGAACAATGTGGTTTCACAACATGTGTCTCGGTTTTGGGAAAAATGAGACAAAGGTTGATGCACATACGCACCTGTCTGCATTATGAGTGGCTACATTTTCGGCGTCTGTATATTTGCTCAACGCTTGCCGGGTCATGGGTGTCTATATATTGAGAAAACACGTTTTCAACTATGTTTAGTATATAGTTTTATTACAGAAATTAGCTTCAAAAGTCAGATTGACTTAAAATTTCTAAATATGTTCAGCCCGATACAGAAATCTCTAAGTCCGAAAAATCCAATACAACCCGAATTACTCGATTAGGGTAGTGTAAAGTTCTATTGTGAAAATTTGTTTCCTGTAAAATTCTATGTCGAGTTTTACACCTTGCCAGTAGTTTTGGACAAAGGACAAAACGCAGTTAAGTCGCTAGACTCACTAAACTGATTCCTAGCCTAAAAATGAAACTTCGAAATAATTGTTTTACTGTTGCTGAAACCACTAAAGACAAACAACAACGGTAAGCTTTTCAGAAATGTTTTCAAACATGGTATAAGTTGGTGCAACAAGGATCATGAAGGAATTTTAGGTCCGAACTTATGTCCCTTAACTATCTACATCCAACTAAAATTCCCTAGAGATAACTAAAAATTTATAAATTTGGCAACACTGGGGGAGAAGTTAAAGGTAGAATTTACGCCATTCAATTCGCCTTTTTGTTTTGAAATAACTCTTATTTAGCGATCAATTTTCTTAGCCAAACCTGATTCTATGCAAAACTGTTTGGTGTTTGAGAACACCTTCAATCGAATGAATAATTAGCAATATTTTTTATTATTACCAAATAACAAATTCTGTCTTTGAGCTAGGGAGCCACTGGAAATAGGGCCCCCATCATGGAGGTAAGATGGCGCAGTTAACCCATGTATAAAAATGACACTGAGAAAATGACAGCACTTATCATTATCACCAATTCCAAGAAATGTTTTTAAAATCTATTCCCCAATCAATATTTAAAAATCCAAATCTTAATCCTTAATCCCCAAAAAGTATTTTTAAAAATCTAATATTTAATCCCATTTGTTTTTAAATCTAATCTTCAATCCCTTACCTCAAAGAAATATTTTTAAAAACTCAATCCCTAATCCCAGTTTTTTAAATCCAATCCCGCAGTCTCTAATCCCAATTATTTTTAAATTAAGCTTCTAATCCCTAATCCCAAGAATATTTGAAATGACTTAAATCCCACTCTCTAATAGTTGCCAAATATCGAAGTATTATCCAATCCTGGTTATTTTTATCTAGAACCTTCTCTTACTAATCTAATTTCTATTCCTATTTTTTAAATCTAATCTTCAATTCCTAGTCTCAAATAAATGCTTTTAAAGATTCAACCCCTAATCCCAATTTTTTAAATCTAATCCCCAATTTCCAATCCTAATTATTTTTAAAGTCGACCTTTAATCCCTAACCCAAAAGATATTTGAAAAGACTTCGTCAAAGACTCCAATCTCTAATTCTTGCCAAATATCGAAGGATTATCCAATCCTAGTATCTTTTTTATCTAAAACCTTCTTTGATTATCTAATCTCTAATCCCAGTTTTTTAATATAATCTTTAATCCTTAATCCCAAGTTATACTTTTAAAAATTGAATCTCTAATCCCTTTTTTTATCCTAGTCATGAATGCTTGTCATTTCTATTATTCTATTTGCATTCTTAACAATAATGTAACCATTTTTTATGCAGCTTAGTTCCAACAAAATGGGGCTACTGCCCATACTTCAATAAAAACCAATGCTAAGCATATATTTTTCCCAATCCATAATCCCAAAAATATTTTGAAAAATCAATCTAAACCCTAATTCTTGTCAAAAATTGGCGGAAAGTCACACTTTCAAATGAATGATTTTTTGCATAGACAAGATATTGATTTATTGATTTATAGAAATATTGATTTATTGACAATTAGGCTTATGAAGGCCTCCTTTACAATCGACCAGCGACCTCGGGAAATGCATTAATAGCACTAACATCAGGGTTCTTTTGGTTCTATTTACATTCTTAACAATGAGGCAACAGTTTTTTCGTGCAGTTTAGTTCCAACAAGATGGGGCTACCACCAGTACTTTAAGAGATTCTATTAATATTTTGTATATCTTTTTCTCTACTTTACGTGCCATTTTTTAGCTAGAAATATCGCTTAATACTTGATTACTTCTGTGAGAAAGTAAGGTCAAGTAAAGAGGTATTGATAAACTGAAAATGTACATTCTTGTTCTTGCAAATAAGTTGACTTGTTGACAAATCTCGTTCTAAATTGGTCATATTTCACATTTATATTTGGAAATATATTTTGAAAGCCATATTCTCAATGCAATATGGGAGAGATGTAAGAAATTCTCATAGGCAAATGCCTCAAATGTCTGGGATTTGGTATGCGGGTTTTTTCCGGATGTACAGTACGAGTAGAATAGCATGGGTACTACTCTTAGGGGAAGAATGGACATACGAGATGTCTTTTTTTGGTACTCAGAAAACAACACACTCCGTTTCAAGCTTTTTGCTCTGAACTAACTCTACTTAGATCCAGTCTTGAGCAACCCAAGGTACGGAAAGCTACTGAGAAACATCTTAATAATTTGTGTGAATGGAGTTTTCTACAATACTGGTCCTTTTTTGAAGCTGCGCTCTCGATTTCGACACCTTATTTGTTTCAAAGTTGTTAAGAGTTAATCAAACACTTTGAGCTATAACATCTTAACATCTGTCATATTGTTGCGGCTGAGTTCAATTATGCCTTCGTTATTTATGGACCGAAGCGGATGCGATTATTATTGTAAAAGTTGGATTGCCATCTAGTGGAGACGGGTCGTAGGTGAACAACTAGTGGAGAAAAGTTGCTGTTTAACTTGGTTGGTCAACTTTGATAGGGTAGGTAACGGAAGTAGGTAATTCTTAGTAGGTATATTGTAGATGCAACCCCCCAATAAATCTTCTTTTAACAATTATTGTTATTATAAAGAATTACTGTTGGCTGATTTATAAATAATTAAAATCTAGTCCTTTATGACAATTTTTACCCAGAGATAAACCTACGTGTGTGCTCCCGCTTTATATTATTAACGACGATATTAACGTTATAGACAGGCATGCCATCCAGTAATTAAATTTTGCAATAAATAACATAATGAATATACAGTTCACTCTTTTTATTAATAATTAACCAATAAAATCCCCATGTACACAATTTCCGCGCTATAAAAACATTTAATTAAAATTCCTAACAGGGAGAACAACTACTAAAAATAAAAAGTAAGAACAAAAATTTCTGTTCAACATTCTTTTTATGTCAAAACAAGTTCCTTTTTTCGCTCTACTGTAAATCCAGCAAAAGCAATTTCGGAGAAAGACAATGAAATTAGAAATGTTCAACTACGATAAATCTTATCTAATCTTATTATGCATGCTCGTTAGGTTGGTATTACTTCATTCATGCGTCTGCAGAGCGAACGAATCGAGTTTCGTGTTTACACGTCGGGCATGTAAAATACGCCTTCGTTTACTTAAAAAGATACTTTTTATTTCAGGAAATCTCTTGTTAAATATTTGTTTTCTTGTTTTTCTTTTTTTTATTTATTTTTTTCTAAAATAGGTGTGTATTAACTAGGCTCGTTAGGAAAAGTGTGTGGCCTTTCGTAATCATAGGAGATTATCATATATTAAGACATTTTTAATGTTGATTAATTTTTTTAATTAGCAATTAGCAAAATAGATAATTTGAAAGTTTGGTTGAATAAATTGTGCTTGAGGTAATTAAAATTTTAAAAAAATATTTCCCTACCGGGATTCGATCCCAGATCTTCTGGGTGCGATGCCAGCCAGCAACTCAATCTCTGAACTTCTACCGAGTTATTATATTGACTGCTATGTGGTTGTTTTTACGGAAATTTTTGTAATTGATTAAATTAAATTGAAGTTTAATTCAAGGAACACTTTTGATTATATTAGTCAGGTTTGCAACTTACTTGACAAAAAAATCTGTAAGTAATTAACTATACAAAGAACTTGTAACAATATACAGGTAAGTACTATCAATTCTCCTTTTCTGATAATTTTGAATAATAATACTCTCACTTTACTTTGTTTCGGCACTAAAAACAAACCGGCTTTTCAATGGATAATGCATGAAGAAAATTCCATTTTTCCTTCTCTTTGAAACCAGCAGACTAAGCCTTGTCCATCGAGATATGATCAAGCATTCAGAAAACTATTTCTGCAAGCAAGGAATATGATATCCAAAACAGTTTAATCCAATGAATAACTACAAACACCTTTTGTGGTAAGGGGCCGTTCAAAAAGAACGTTCGTTGAAAAGGAGAGGGGGAGGTTCATCCAAAACGAACGGTAGAAAGGTAGGGGGTTAAAACAAGCAATTTCCATTTACTCGTCATTTGTGGGAATAAATCTCGAACGTTCTAGGGGCGGGGAAGATATTTACCAATTTTTGCGAACGTTCATTTTGAATGGGCTGTAAATACTTCTATTTATTAAACTTTTTTTCACATTTACAGCATTATAAATATTCATTATACAGGTATTTTACACTTTACATAAATTTTATATTTATGAATTTTCTCGTTACAAAATTTTTCGTCAACTTCATTTTGTTTTCTAATTCTCCTTGGAAGACATTTATTGTCCAACTACCTTTCAAGACTACAACTTAACATTCAATTAATCGTCTTGAAAATAGTTAAATTTTCTCACCTTTATAAGGTGTTCATTATTTTTGACATGAGATCAAATCTCCATGCATACCAAAATTCTTTATAATCTTACAATTCACATTGTTTGAATGCATGTCAAAAAATGTTTAAAAACCTAAGATGTGCCAAAATACCAATAAGCAAAACTTTCGAATAAGGTACCAAGAGATGGAAATAATCAAGTTCACCATTTTTATTCTTTTCTTGTTATTTTTGCGCCAAAATGGGTGTGATGACTTATTAACGGCCGGCAACTCGTTCATGTCGTTCATAATATGTACATGTATTATTTTCTGATCGACTCTGCCCGACATTTCTGATACGAAAAGGGAAAAGTAAATGGAATATTAAGCGTCAATAGAGGTTGGGGAAGGGGGTAATGTTCACCGTGTTATCTGTTTTCTCTTCTATACTTATGTCGTTATTGTATGCGGGTTTTTCGATTTGGATCGTGACTCGAAAGAGAGTATTACATATTAGGTTACCAAGAGGTAGGAATAGTAAAGTCTTCCAAATTTGCGGAGGATGGTTTCTATTGGGATTATTTAAGGACGACTTCAATGCCATGTTGTGTAAAAAAAGTCTACGTCAAAGAGGTCGGCGAGAATGGCCAATTTTGGAACATGATCGAAACTACTAATCTGGTAATTATTGTCTTTTGTTTTAGATGGAAAGATTAGCTCCTGGTTAATCATTTTCTCGTTTTCACGACTTCACTGCAAACCGTAAAAAGACAGTTTGCGTCACTGTGTATGCAAATATGTATATCGAAATTGCTCGACCATGTTTAGTCATTGACCAAAATTGTTTTCAATACCTCACACCTTTCCCCTTCCCGCGTTACCTAGAAAGTGACATTTATGAGTGTGTATCTGGTTTTGGTCATGTAGCAAGAATGTCCATGTCCTAGCTCAAACACAGCATATAGTCTTCGGATGCCATTTTTGACTACAAATATTTCAATCAGTTTTTCCAGTTTGTACTGCCATTTCTTGATTTGAGAAGCTGGATAGGACTATAAAATGATACAAGCATCCAAAGCTGTCAGAATTAGTACAAATGTCCTACAGATCACGACCAGTTTAACTCTTTTAATGGATCTAAGCATGGTTCTCAACAAGTTTTTGCATTTATCGTTCGGGACGTATTATGTTTGTAACCAAAATCGTGGTGGAAGGCAAGAGTGTTAAGGTGTAAAAGTGTCTTTAGTCATTGCAGGCAATCATTGCCATTGGATATCCTGTTCTATCATTGATGAAAAGATTATCTTAAAGTAAGCAAACGTTTCTGGTTCAATAGTCAAGACAGTCGTAAAGGAATGGCCAGTTTGGTAACTTGGAGACATACAGAGTCCAGTACAATCTGTTTGCCTAAACAGATCGAACTTATCGATTATCCATAAACCTAATCTAAAGTACCTAGAACTGCTTTTGGTATGTTGTGTTTGATTTGGTTTGATCCAGTTCAGTTTATTGCTGTTCTTCCTTTTCCGGTTTCACATCAAAATGGTCAAAATATATAGATACGTACAGTGTGATTAAAAACTCCCGAGTGCTTACTAGAAAATGTAAAGTTTTCAGAAAATTTAAAAAAATACGTATAAATGGCATGTTTTTAGGTGCTGTATTTCAATATACCTGGTGATCCATGTACGAGTAATAACGTCACTGACTTTTAATTTGAACGTTTCTAAATTCATTAGAGCTAAAAAGATAAATCAATTTACAAAATAAGAAATTGTAAGATGCATAAAATAAAATTATTTTAAATTAAATTTTCAAACTGCCCCCCCCCCGACCACCTCGCACTTCTTGACAATATGCCTGATTGCTTTTCAGTTTTCAATTTTTTTTTACAAATTTTGTTTCATGCGAGAGGTCAAAAATCGTTTGAACAGTTACATGAACTATTCAAATGTCAACTAAAAATTAGAAGTTGTCATTTAAAAAAAATCTGACGTCATTTCTCTTACTTGGCTCCCCTGTATATTCAAATACAGCACTTAAAAACGTGCAATTTACAATAAAAACTTACGTATTTTTTTAATTTCCATAAAAGTCAATAAATTACATTTTAAAGTATTTATTCCGGGATTTTTAATCACACTGTATATACTATATATATCTCAACTTTGACGAATCACGATGCCTTTATAAGGCTGAAACCCCTTTATGAATAATTAGCAAATTCATCAGTGCAGTAGTATGCATTCATTGTGACCATATAAAACGGTTTGGTGCTTCCTAATTTGAAATTCCGAACAGATGCCCGACATTGTCATGGTAAGTTGCCAAATTCCGTACCTTCAAGTGCACAATACCGGAACGTTTCCGAGAAAATTATTATAGAAAGTTGCATCCATCATATTCTTGTACAAAGTAGTAAACTTTTGATGGTTTTGCACGAGGAGATGATACATTTCGTAAATGCTGCCGTCAATTGTTTTTTTTGTTTCGCAAAAACGGGACGGTGGCCGTAAAATTTTATGGCCGAACTGCTTTTAAAAATATTTGCATAAATATTAAAAATTCTAAACCGAATGTGTGTTGGTGTTGATCTTTGATGTTTCGGGCAAACTGGTAAATGTATAAAAAAATAAAACGAAACTCGCTCCGTTGCCGTTTTAAAAGCGTAAAGTTCACGAGACATGCGACAAATTAATAAAAATGTCGACGCCTTTTGCACCGCGACAATATTGTATTATGCACAGGAATCATGCTCCGATGATATTGTCCTTTGTAACAAATTGTCTATCTTGTTTTTAATTCATTTTTATGAGTGTTGTAATTATTATTATTGTACTGCAGGAGGGTGTGTATTAAATTGAAAAACGGATTGAATGAAATGAGACGTTAAATAACTAAAACGGCTTCATATCTCTTTATCACTCTCTGCCACAATTTACTACAAAAATAATAATAGTAATTTGGTCACGCGAATGCTTAAGCTTGTAAGTAGTTAGTTGGGAAAAATAATGTAGTAGTAGAAAAACATGCAATCTAGTAGTCCGTCAGTTGTTATCGAATCAGAATTTTAACAAAGATAACCGCAATGCGCTTGTAAAGCTTCTGTATAGATTAATTGTCAACATTTATTATTACGGAAAGCTCTTCACGTGATGATTTATTATTTCATGGTGAAATGGATGCACATGACTAAATAGTCATATTCATAATTATTACTCGTTAAAGAATCTTTAAAAGTCCATTCATCCGTTCACTCTTTGAACTCGCTACTGGTCTTTACTAAACTGTAAGTCTTAACCTTCATATTATTTTTGCTTACTTTACTTGACTGGTATTACTACCATTTTTATAAAATTGCCTTATTTACATAATGAGCATCGGCACCACACTGTTAGGGCTCATTTGTATCTTCATTTTTGACCTGAAAGATGTTTTTTTTTGTTCGATTCGATTCACATTGCTCAATATCGAGAAACCTGAAAACGGCCATACGGTTTTATTTAAAGTTTTCCAGGATATCAACACATCATTTTCTGCTTATCGTTTCGAAAATGACAAATTCGTAAAAAAAAGACATCTTGGGGTGTTCAAGTGATAAAGATCATTTTTAAAGAAATTGACCAAAAATCCCTAAAAGTCCTCGAAAAGCCACAAGCCTGTCTGATACGGTTCTGTAAGCCTCTTTTCCAAAAAGCGTGATGTGGGAAACGTTGTAGAGTGTTGGACATTATAATTAAGGCTCCAGATTCGATGCTTGACACGGTTAACCTTTTTTCTGAAACTTTCACCTCAATGCCCAACACTTTCTCACACGCTGTAGGCCTTCTGGAAAAGAGACTCAAAAGCTTATATTTCCTTCTAATACTGAATCTGAGCAAGCAACTTTTTTATTTATGCACAATTTGCAAAAAAGAATTTTATCAATCCCACATGATAATAATCGTTAAGCTCCGGGGGTTTGAAACCCCGTGCTTTTTAGTAAAAGATCTAATAGATGAGTTTTGGACTTGATTATTAGTGAGGTTTGCAACTTACTTGACAAAAAATCTAAAATTAATAACTATACAATGAACTTCCAACAATATACAGGTAAGTACTACCAATTCTCCTTTTCTGATAATTTTCAATAATAATACTCTCACTTTACTTTGTTTCGGCACTAAAGACAAACCGGCTTTCGAATGGGATAAAGTATGGAGAAAACTTCTACTTTTTCCCTCTCTTCGAAACCAGCTGCCTATGCCTTGCCGATTAAGATATGCTCAAGCATTCAGAAAACCTGAAACTCCTTTCTCTCAAATGATTTTTGCAAGACTATGATATCTAAAACAGTTTGTCTGGTAAGGTTCAGTAAGCCGCTTTTTCAAAAAGCATAATGTCGGAAAGGTGGTAGAGTGTTGGACATTATAATTAAGGCTCCAGCTTCGATTCTCGACACCGTTAACCTTTTTTCTGGGACCTTCATCACAATGTTTAACACTGTCTCATACGCTTTGCCTTTTGGAAAAGACACCCAAAAGCCTATATTTCTTTCTACTACTAATTCTGAGCAAGCAACTGTTTTATTTGTACCCAATTTGCAAAAATTAATTTTTTTGTGTCAATCCCACATGATGACAAGGGTTTGAGCTCCTGGGTTTGAAACCCTTAGCTTTCTCTTCTTTAGTGAAAGGTCAAATAGATGAAGCTAAGTTTACTTGAAGCTCTTGTTTTTCTTTCAGATGAGTTCTGGACTTCAGACTAAGTTAGCAAACCTTTTCTGACCCAATGTTTATTCAAAACATACCGAATCTCTTACATATAATGACCCCATGAATTGCTGAATTTTGAATTAAATTGCTGAAATTTTCAGACTTTTATCAAGGTGCACTTTGATGCCACTGTTCGTACCAGATGAAGAAAATTATAGAAGCTGAACAAATTATGGTGTCTCAGAAGCTTTATTGTGTTAAACCGTCATATTTAGGTATGTAACTATTAGAATTAGCATATGAAGGACAGTCATCCTGAGAACGTTCAATGGCATTCCCCTTATAGCCTAATATCTGGCTGACTAGAATAGGACTTGTTTGTGACTTGATCCGTGATAAGAGTAATTGATTCGTGTTTCTATTGTATGTTGGACCCCCGAATCAATTAAGACCAGGTGTCCAACTTATTTAGGCTACGGGCCGGATAAGGACCCGAATTGAGATATGTTCAATTAGCGCGCATTGACTACACAATGCTACCAGTAGCTCACTGGTTGGAGCGAGGTTACTATCCATCCTTTACTAGCTTTCCAGGTTAGTACCGGCGGCACCTCTTCTAGGAGATAGTACCTTGTCCAGCTTCAGACTTTCCCCTAACTTTTCTAAGTTGGGGACCTACCCGATCGAATCCAACCTCGATTGTGGCAGGACTTGGTTTTTTAATGGTTTTGCCACCTCGATCTACCAGATTATAGGCCTGGTGGGCCCTCGACAGAGCTTCGTTTGCAAGTCTATGCGTCTTAGACCCCCGGTATGTAGCCTTATCAGTGAAGTTGTCTTGAGAGTGAGAGGCTGTGATACCCCATTAAGCATCACTCCCTTTAGGAGTAAAACTTCTGAAGCTGCTTCAGATTACAGTACCCAATACGAGTACCAGGTCATAGGGTAGTCCGAATAGCTTTCAGAACACAGTACCTGGTGGCATGCAGTTTCCCATAGGTCCAGATTTACCCCTCTGAGCCGGGATAAACCTCACTTCGATTCTCTTACTTGGGATTCAGTCAAACAGCGGGATACTCATTGCTCCTTGAGAAACCTTGTCCTAGGCGAGAATCAAATCCACCCGCACCGGTCCTCATGATAGGAACATATGAAGGACAGGACAACTTGATGCTGCCAACATGACGGCGGGCAATTTGACGCCGGAAAACTTGATGCCACCGAATTGACTCTGGAAAACTTAACGCAGAAATTATTTTATAAAAAATATTTCGCTTTTTATTTCTTTGACTTTTAGGTTAGGTAAGATTAGGTTAGCATATTATTTGATTGTTTTTTTTCTTTTTATTTATTTGATGGTTAGGTTAGGTTAGGTATTTATACAAAAAACTGGTTTACATTTTGGATTTTGTTTAGATAACAAGCCAAAAATTATGTTATCAAAAAGTTTTTCCTTTTTATTTATTTGATTGTTAGGTTACGTTAGGTTAGCAAATAGGTTAGGTTAGGTTAAGTGTTTATACAAAAAATTGCTATAAATCTTATTTATTTAATTGTTAGGTTAGGTTAGCAAATTACTTTATTAAACAACTTTCCCTTTTTATTTATAAGATTGTTAGATTAGGTTAGGTGTTTATACAAAAAAACAAACTGGTTTAAATTTTGGATGTTGTTTAGATAACAAGTCGAAATTATTTTATTAAATATTTTCCCTTTTTATTTATTTAATTGTCAGGTAAGGTTAGGTTAGCAAACATTCTTATTAAAGGTTTTCCCTTTTTATTTAATTGATTGTTAGGTTACGTTAGGTTAAGTTGTTTTATTTATTTAATTATTAAATTAGGTTAGGTTAAGTTAGCAAATTATTTTATTTAAAAAACCCCTTTTTATTTATTTGACTATTAGGTTAGGTTAGGTTACGCGTTAAAAAAAATTTTAATAAAAAGATTTTGGCATCAAGTTTTCCGGCGTTGTCACGTACTGAAACATATGCACTTACTCTGCGCTTGGTTAGGGGGTGGAGGTAATAGAGTTACAAACAAATGATGGAGGATGCAGTTATACTACTGTATTTATATTTTTATTATTAGTATGTATACAAATGTAACATAAAAATCGCATTTGTTTTAAATCATTTTTACTTAATAAAATAGAACAGATGTAACGAGATAAACTATATCAGCAAGCATGTCTGACCGTAGGACAATCTCTGGCTGGCGGGCATGGAAAGGAATAGTGACCGGGAAATGCTGTAGTTATCATATCTCTTTCTGCGTAGAATAACCACTCGTACATATGTCTAATACTAATAGTTGAACGGTATAAAAGAAAGTGTGTTTTTCTTCCTGTCTGTTCGGGGTAATTCCCGAAAGTACTGGGCCGATTTTAATGAAACTTCGACCAAAACATTCCCTGGAATCCTTGAAGTATCATAGGTTATATACGATCACGGTAAGTAACTAGGCGACAGAGCAGAAATTAAAAATGAATGGCGCATGGTGGTGAGTTGATGTGCTGTACAAGGCTATGGGCAGTCCAGACGAAGCCGGGCACAATTAGGATTACCAGAGTAACTATTGTTGGAAGTATATACACATTTTTGGTTACTAAGAATGATTCATATTGTTGATAGTTAAAATCTGTTTAATTTTTGTGCAATGATTAATTTATATTGAACAAGTACTTAGGATAAAAATAAAAGAAAGGAAGGTTGTTAGGGGAAAGAGAATAATAATAAAAACGGAGATATGTAAAGAAGAAAATATGTGAAGAAAAAGTTAAAATGAAAATTTAAAATGTGTTATTAATTGGATATAAATCTTTTATTTATTTTTTATATAAAAAATGTAAACAATGTTTTATGTTTGTGTTCAAACATAACAAATAACTTACTCCTTAAATATTTCATTCTAAAAACATTATTTGGAAATGATATAACAATGAAAAGAGGGTTATGGTTTGAGGATAGGAGATTGAAGTTGCGATAACATAACAAAAAAAATAATAGTGTCTCTGTTGCGACATATGTGTACCAGGAAAATTAAAGGTAACTTTGTCCATGTTAAAGCAGCCAAGACAGAAATATTCATAAATTTTAGTCAAAATTATTTACGGCAGCGACAAAACAGATAGTACCTTCTAATTTTAGACCAGGTTGCGTTTTAGTAAATGTTTCGCGATTTCGGCACTTTATACTTGGTCTGTTTCATTCAGCAGCAAGTTGTACCGCTAATGATACATCTGTCCTCTCAGAAATTTGTGCTTTTCAGTCAAACAAAAGAATCTAAATAGTCAATCTTGTTTCTTATGAAAAAGCAAGTTCACTGTCAATTATTTTAATTGCATGCAAAATCATCACACTGAGTTTTAATCGATTCATTCACAAAACCTTCATCCGATAACAAATCTAGCTCAAATGCGTAATCCGTAAATAATTAGATGTGAATTCCGAGGATCCTCGATTTCCTCTTATTAAAGCTAGTAGATGTTCAGTTGTTTCCTATCGTTATTTGTTACGTACGCTTATTAAACTTAAGCGTACACGACATGAAGTTAAATTACATGTAAAGCTGAACTGAAAAGCAGGTAGAGCAATAATTACTTTTTCTTTTACATGAGAGGTTTTTAATCAACGTCAGTTATTATTAAATAAATGTCATGGAATAAATGAAATAAAAAGCGATTGCCTCTATAATTACCAAAAAATTAATTACAGATGATTCTTTAAAATATTTCTAAACGAACAATCAATACTTTAATAACTTTCTCCCTACTACCAAGCCGTCGAAAATATAAAGTGATGGCCATCGATATGTGACCGATTTTATTTTTTGGCCTTTTACCTCTTGTCATGCCTGCATCATAAGGACCCATAGTTATTTTAATTTGATCAACCTATATGAGCTAAAGTTTTGCTCCTGGTGGTAGTAAGAATTAATATCAAATCACTAAATAAAAATCGTTCACATTCCGGGGGCCACAAGTATTTTACTAGTACCAACTTTAACGATGATGGTGGCTTCTAGTTTGTTCCTAATTATGACATAAGTAATGACGTATTTACTGCAAATTTATAACATCGTTCCCATTTTAATGAATTAAAATAACAGCATTCATTGAACTACACACACTCTTTCTCGGTTCAACCTAACAAGAACACATCTGTTCGCAAGATGGCTAATGATGTCCCAACGTTCTAATCCTTAAGTTAACACCACGCGCTAAATTTAATCACATTTCCACATAACCAAACAAAAAAATCTGTTTTAATTGCACAGTTTTATTTCTTGTAAACCACTGCTTGTTTACGGAAATACCCACTATAGTAAACTCTTCCCGCTTTTTTCTTCCTTTCAAAATAAAAGACGTTGATTGTTATTTCCTCTTGTGTATTTGTGGTAAACATAAACTCCCAACTTCTCGTGTAACTTTCCTCTGATTATTTTCTTTACAGACAAAAAGTTTATTTTTAGGAAAAAAATTAACTCAACTCCCAAGCGCCAGGGGTTTATTGTAAGTTAGTTTAACTTTCAGTATACCCTACAGAAAGAAAAGATCGACTAGATGGAGGTTAGATAGATTTTCCACGCTTGGATAGCAAAAAGGGAAATCAAAAAAGCTTGTTTTCGTCTAGGTCTCGAATGAATGAAGGAAATGGAGAAAAAAGGCTCAAAAAATAAAATCTCCCCAGTTCAATCAAGCAAATAACGTCAATGTCAAATGGGAAAACCACATCATAGCGGACACAAATTAAGAGGATGTACCCTCATCTTCCCTCCATTGTAATAATACACACATAGAGACAGGGAAATTTCCCTGCATCTTGGTTGGATTTGGGATAGTAGAGAGGAGAAATTAATCTGAAAGCACAAAGAGGCCCTTTTCTATGCCTAGTGCTGGGGGCTTGTGTGTATGTGCGATTATCTGATGAATGTTGATGAGGCGGATAGCAATTTCACGTGCAAGTACGTGGCTCGTTTAGATTAATTAAATTATGCGCATTGAGATCATGAAGTCGTTTGAAATTTTTCGAAAGGCCTCTCTACTTTATATTAAAGTCGTATGATAGATGTATACGGGGTGTATTCAAAGCAAGATATATTTTTCTAGGTATATTTACACATTTCTGCTATGATTTCTGTAAACAATTCTTTCAAGAGTCGTTTTTCAGTGTTTGATTACGAGGACACCCGGTATATTTATCTTATCGCATTATCTGGCAACGAACACATCGATTAGATTTTTTTACCAAAGTAAAGTTTTTTGTGAAGTTTCTCAGAGTAAAAGGTAGGGGAGAGTTTTACTACTAACACATCTAAGATGTAAAAATCAAACAGTTATCGATAATGAAGAAGTATGTGCGTTACAGTATCCCAAAAGAAAAATTCCACCATCCAACAACTCTGTGACTTCTTAGAACATACTATATACATAATCAAAAAAATCCTTTTTACCCAAAGAGTGTAAGGGTAAAGAACAATTATTCTTAACCTTTCCGGAGTCCTCGAGCATTCCCAAGCAGCATCTAAGTAGCAGTAACTGAGATCGGAACTTTGATTGGGTAGTTGTTACGTAACTACAACTAAATTTATGACTTTATAAGTTTAATTACTTCAGTTCGGAATATTTTAGTAATTATGTAGTTGTTTTACTATTTATTGGAACTACGTAGTTCCATTACACTTCTAAGTAGCTTTTAAAGTATGTGGGACGGTATTACCACTTAGTATAATTACTTTAAAGTTGTTGCAACTTCAAAGTGGTTTTATGATTGTAGCAGTAACTTGCCCGAAGCTAAAGTTCTAAAAACTTTAAAGTAATGCTTAAAGTTCCTGCCACCTGTTTGAAACCATTGTTAAACCTTTAAGTAACGGAACCTTACAGTAATATTAAAAGTAAATCTTACGTTTTTGCTACCCACTTGAAAGTGATTTTTACTACTTGGTTTGCTTAAGAATAATTACAAAGTTCCAATTACTATTAAACAATTTCAATGAAGTGACAGTAACTTCTATTCGAAATTGTTCCCATGTTTGTACACCAGAGCAGTTATTTACATCCCACCTCAACATTTCTTGGTCTGAAAATTTTAATTGTTGGGGCCAATGCAATGACTTTTTTGTTGCCAGAACCTTAAAAGGTGCCATAACTAATTATTCTGCAGGTTAATTATTCATGGTTAAATGTCAGGTTAAACTTAAACGTTTTATAGTCCCAATGGAAACTTTGCAGTGCCATTAGGAATTAGAACGTGGCTACGGAAGCGTCGGCATCGTTTTATAGTAAGAGTCACATTAAAGTAGAATTTTTTTAGTTCCCGTTACTGGTAATTCAGTGACACGAACTTTAGACATGCATTTTACAGTGAATACTACTTCAAGGAAATTTTTTCGAAAACTACACATTTACTTGTAAAATGTTGGAGGTTATTAATCCATTTGCGATTTGTTATAATTGTAAAAAAATGTTGGTATACTGGACTCACAAAGTGATCAATTTTGTAATCAATTGAATATGTTTTAAGTTACGAGAGAAAAAAGGGCGTGGCTACGGAAGCGTCGGCATCGTTTTATAGTAAGAGTCACATTAAAGTAGAATTTTTTAGTTCCCGTTACTGGTAATTCAGTGACACGAACTTTAGACATGCATTTTACAGTGAATACTACTTCAAGGTAATTTTTTCGAAAACTACACATTTACTTGTAAAATGTTGGAGGTTATTAATCCATTTGCGAATTGTTATAATTGTAAAAAAATGTTGGTATACTGGACTCACAAAGTGATCAATTTTGTAATCAATTGAATATGTTTTAAGTTACGAGAGAAAAAAGGGCGACGACATGACACGATGTGTCAAAGAGCCTCAACCTAACTGGACAAGTTCCAGAGAGGTCACTGCAACGTATCTGCTTCCCAAAAATTGTTCCTCATGTTAGTTCCAGGCACGTAATAAAACCGTAGCAATTACGTGCTTGTGACTAATGGCAAAAACTTTATAGTTCCACTGGTAGTTGTTGGTACGTAGCGATGACTAAAAATGTTGCTTGGGATGTTAATTTCACTATACATGAACAAAAACTACTATACATTCCATAAACTCTGGAACCAATTCTTTACAAAACGTATTAGTGTCGCTATCTATTGTCCAATACCGAGAATAACTAATGCGAAGCTTTGTGCATCTCCCACTTTTTGAATGTAATCCATTCAGTACTTCGTCTATAGCTCTTCTGAAGCTTCTTGGTGCAGTAACGATTTCGACAATGGAGCAACGTGCTCATGGTAAGTAATAACCGTCTAGTTCGTTTGAAGGTGTTCAAGTAGTATACATGTTTTAAATAAGTCAGAACCTTTTACAGTGTTAGTAGCTAGATGATGATTATTTAGAGACAGTATTGGAAAGCGTATAATAGGAATCTTTATATTTACTTAGTTTAGCGAATTAGGCCTTGATCATATCGAACATTAAACCGACAAACAATACTTTTATTATATTTTATAACATACTATTTTACATTAAATTCGATGCCATAGAGACTGGAGAGATTCCCTTCGAAATCTTTCGACTATTTATTGTCTTTGATTCCAGCATGAGAATGAAAGGAAACACTCTGTACATCAAATTCTCCATCCTGCACTTAATCTCGAATTAATTTTAATCGCATTATTTCTCAGCCTGCTGCACTTTCCAGAGTGTTTAAAACCCATAAATAAGTTTATGGTTTCAATTTTTAAAAGAGTATATATCCCATTCTGTCATAATGAGTTTTCAAGAGGATTAACAACGAATTATTTTTACTAGTCTTATAAATACATATTACATACAAGTGCTTTAATGAATTTATAATGAAGTGTTGCTTCTCTCTCAAGTATCCCCCGGTCCAAAAAGCCAGTGCGGAAGTTCAAAGTTTACAGACCTTTAATTAATTCAAGAGCCCTTCTAAAAAGCTGTGCATAATTATAAAATTATTAAAGATTCGAGAGATTAAGGTCTTTAAAAAGTTTTCAGGCTTCTTTCGTTTTATGTTTATACTTAACTGTAATTATTATCGGCGTTTATGTACTATAGAAATGGTAAAAATCAAATTGAGCGATTTCCAACGAGGGTTCTTACTTATTTAATTGGTGAATATTTCAAGTTTAAGTGCTGATGTTTGCAAAAAGTTTAATTTAAATAAACTCAACAAAATAAGTCGAGCATGAAGAGGAAAGCAATGAAAACAGAATTTGAAGAAGTAGGAAAACGCGTAATATCCTTGATATCTGATGAGACTCTTCTCAATGGTGGTGAAGGACGTGCATAATAGTGCAGGGGAAAAAATGGAAGGCGATTAAAAAATTACTTGACACTTCTCAAGAGATCTGCATTATTACAGGATGCAAGTACTTGCTGATATATTTCTGTTCATATGCTATTAAAAACGCTCTGTCAAAAAAATT
Source organism: Agrypnus murinus (assembly GCA_929113105.1). NCBI lineage: Eukaryota > Metazoa > Arthropoda > Insecta > Coleoptera > Elateridae > Agrypnus > Agrypnus murinus. Next base: position 86,662,321 of record OV816027.1, on the reverse strand, counting down.
GCTTGCAGGCGCATTTGACTAACCCATTCATACAAACTGCCATGCCCGAAGGGCGTCTCACTACTCGAATAGGTGTACAATTTTTCGAAAATATATCAGGAATATACAGAGAATAATCGGGAAGACACGGCAATACTTGAGAAATACTCAGGGATACTCGGGAATAATCTGAAATAGTTGAGGAATATACGGGAATACACGGCAATACTTGAGGAATACTCAGGAATATTACAGAACTACATGAAGATTTGGGAGTAGCGGACAACTGACTCTAATACTATTTCATAAAATTTTGGTTAGGAAATACAAGTACCAAAAATTCATTGAGGAATACGGAAATAACCGAAAGATTTCCGTATTCCCGGCAGTAGGAGTACAAAATTTATTTAATAAGATGCCCCGAGGGGCGTCCTCTCTACTGAATTAGGTGTAAAATTTTTCGGAAATATATCGGAAATAATACTCGAAGATATTTAGGGAATACACGGCAATACTCGAGGAATACTCGGGAATAAACGGAAATATTTGAGAAATATTACGAAAATACCTGAAAACTTGAGAGTATGGTATAACGAACTCTGATGCTTGGTCATTCATTTTTGGTTAACACCGGAAATTAATTGAAGAATACGGAAATAACCGAGAGATTTCCGTGTTCTCGGAAATAGGTGTACAAAATTTGTTTAATAAAATGCTTCGTGGGGCGTTTCACTACTGCAATAGGTGTAAAATTTTTCGGGAATATATTGGGAATGCACGGGAATATGCACAGAATAAACAGAAATCTTTGAGGAATATACGGGAATACACGACAATACTTGAGGAATACTAAGGAATATTACAGAACTACATGACAATTTGGGAGTGACGTACAACGAACTCTAATACTATTTCATAGAATTTTGGTTAGGAAATGCGGGAATACATTCGGAAATACAGGAAATTACTTGACGAATACGGAAATAACCGAAAGATTTTCGTATTCCCGGGAATAGGTGTACAAAATTTATTTAATAAAATGCCCCGAAGGGCGTCTCACTACTGAAATAGGTGTAAAGTTTTTCGGAAATATACAGAGAATAATCGGAAATAATACTCGAGGATATTTGCAGAATACACGGTAATACTTGAGGAATACTCGGGAATATTTCGAAATATACCTGAATATACTTCAAAATTTGACAGTACGGTACAGCGAACTCTGATGCTACGTCATTAATTTTTGGTTAACACCGGAAATTAATTGAAGACTACGGAAATAACCAAAAGATTTCCGTGTTCTCGGGAATAGGTGTACAAAATGTATTTAATAAGATGCCCCGATGGCCAATTACAATTTTTCGGAAACACATATATCGGGAATGCATGGGAATATGCAGAGAATAATTGGGAAGACACGGCAATACCTGAGAAATACTCAGGAATACTCAAGAATAAACGGAAATATTTGAGGAATATACGGGAATACACGGCAATACTTGAGGGATACTCCGGAATACTGCAGAATTACATAAAAATTTGGGAGTGGCGTACAGCAAACTCTAATACTATTTCATAAAACTTTGGTTAAGAAATACGGGAATGCATTTGGAAATTACTTCAGAAATACGGAGGAGGAAATATGAAGAATACGGAAATAACCGAAAGATTTCCGTATTCCCGGGAATAAGTGTACAAAATTTTGTTTAATAAGATGACCCAGGGGACGTTTCACTACTGGAATACGTGTACAAATTTTCGAAAACATATCGGGAATATGCAGAGAATAATCGGAAATAATACTCGAGGATATTTAGGGAATATACGGCTATACATGAGGAATACTCGGGAATATTACGGAAATACTTGAAAATTTGAGAGTATGGTACAGCGAACTCTGATGCTATTTCATTAATTTTTGGTTGGGAAATACGGGTATACATTCGTAAATACCGGAAATTAATTGAGGAATACGGAAATAACCGATTTCCGTATTCCTGGGAATAGGTGTACAAAATTTAGTTAGTGACAAGCCCCTTGGCCCTGCCCAAATAATTACTGTGGAAGAACTGTGTAAGTAATCTTCAGCTAAATCTAGTTTTGGCCTCCTTTTGGTAACTGTGTTTCAATGTTAGGTCTATCAATGCTATCTATGCATTTTTACTTTTTCATATTTGACTGTTCTTCTGCTTAGGTCCACCACATGCAGCCGCGGGATTTCATGCGTCTCATCTAATTGAACAATAGTGTCCATAGTGAAATTTGGGTGGTGGTGGGGGGTAGCAGTAGTTTTCGAGATAATCGCCGAAAACTTATTTCAAAGAGAAGCCATAGCCTAATGTCCTTATCCTACCTGAAAATGCATGTTTTGATGCGCATTCGACCTAACCTAACCTCGCTTTGCCATACCTAACTAAAACTAAATTATAACACGTATTAATTGATGAACAACGCAAATCTAGCCTAAACCTAAGTTAGGTTAGGATAGGTTAGGTCGCATATGCATCAAAACATGCATTTTCAGGTAGGATAAGGGATTTAAGCTAATGCTCACCTTCCAAAAGAGTTGGCGATTATTTCGAAAACAACTGCCCCCACCACCTCAAACTTCACTCTGGACACTATTGTTTAATTTGATGAGAAGCATGGAATAGTATATATTATGTGCGGCTGCGGGTAGCTGACCGAATGTTTCGGGTATTCGCACTTTTTAATTTTATAGTTTAGCAGCTTCAAGCCTTCAAAGTTTTATGTCTTTAACCCTTCAATAAAAAATTGAGTGTTTCATAAGTAGGCCTATTTACAGTTAGTTGGAATCTTACACCATTCAAGATAGTAATCTCTTGAGTTTAAGCAATTTCAAGGTTTCAGACTAAAACATTTTCAAGGCTTCAAATATATCGTTTCATACAGAAAATCATATTTATATGAAAAAGAGAAAGTTTTTACAGTCTTAAAGTTCCAATAGTTTTAAAATTACATGCTTATAGTCGGTTACAGAGTCCAGTTCACCTACTTCTAAGATTAGGTTAGAAATTCGAAAACAAATAAATGACCAGTCATATAGAATATTTAGCAGTAGCAAGTACGAGAGCAATGTAAAAACAAACGGATAAGGCAAAAAATAGGACTATTAAGGTCGGGCAGTTCTCAATGCCTTCGTTCCAACTTCAGGGGAATTGTTAGTGTTCTTTTATCAGACTATAAGCAGCATTTTTAGTCATCGCTATGTATCGTTGGAACTATTAAGTTTTTGCCTCTAGTCACAAGTACGTAATTGCTACGTAAAATGAGGACTAATTCTTGAGTAACAGATACGTTGCAGTAACCTCTCTGGAACTTGTCGAGCTACGATTCGGTTACGTTTTTAGATAGTTTTAGTTAGGCTACGTAGCGGGAACGTGACGGCGTAGTAATTACTAGTTTCGTGGAACTTCTTTTCTCTTTGACACATCGGGTCGCGCGGTTGCTCTCTCTTACTCTTGCAGCATCATTTTCTATACTAATGCTGCGATCGTGTCACAAAATGAGTTACTATTTTATTTGTAATACGTACTTAATAATACAAAGAGCGATGAAATGTTTGATTATTTTGTCATTCCAGTATACCAAATTTATAAACCATTGCAACTTTTCTGTTAAATGTAATGATGATAGATCGAAAAATAACAACGCGCCTCCCTTAAAGGTCCCGTTACTTTAAATTGTTCTACGGCTTTAAAGTAATTATAGTAAGTGGCAATATCCTTCCACATACTTTAAAAGTTACTCAGAAGTAATGGAACTACATAGTTCCAATAAATAGTCGAAACAACTAAATAATTACTAAAATATTCCGAACTGAAATAATTAACCTATAAAGTCACAAATTTAGTTGTAGTTACGTAACAACTATTTAATCAAAGCTCCGATCTCAGTTACTGCTTAGGTATGGTACAGCAAGCTAGAGCCCTTCATATAGCTGGAGCTACTAGACTACTACGTATTTGCACCTTTAGCTTTTAGCTTTATGTCCTTACAATATCTTATATGAATAAACAAACGCTTCAATAAACATTAAATCCTTAAAAGCCGCCCGCCGTTAACAAAACACAAACGCTGCTACTAATATTTATAATAAATGACAGACCTCAGGTGTGTAAGCGTCATTATTATTCCTAATAGACGATAACGAGAATGTGTAAGCGCCATTAACAGTTATAATAGCCTACTTATTGGCAATAAAGATAGTATTAAAACATAAAAGTATGTAATAAGTAACGTTTACGTAATTCATAGCTCGCCAAGTTTATTGCAATTGTATAAATAAGTCTAGAGGTCGTGAACTTATAATTGATGGTGGTTTCTAAAAAGGAGCCGAAACGCAAATAAAATAAGTTTCTCATGGAGCTATGTATGTCAGGAGGTAGATAAGTTTAATGAATAGAATGAAACCGACAGAGCGATTACTATTAGAGATCAAGTTTTGCTAAGGTAATTTCGATCAAAGTTTGTTTCTATTATCACAGTTGTTCTAGTTGTGAACATGAGTGAATATAGTGTGGGTTGTCATGGTTGAGTAACGCGCAACATAAAGTTTGTTTCATTTAAGTATCCATGGTAGACTGGTGGAGAATTTCGCAGTACCTTATCAACTGACTTATTAAAAAATGCATCTTAAACAACTCGTTTTTGAACTATAATCATAAATATTAAACCTGATGTGGTAAATATGGTAGATGTGGTAAATAAATAACCCTTGCAGAAAAAATTGCATTTTTAATTAAAAAGAATTATTTATAAACCATTAAATATTTATAAAAAAAATTACACAAACTGGGATTAGAACTAGCGTTTTGTAATTACAAGTTGAGCGTGCCCTGCTTTCAGCTATGGTGATGATACATTATAATTTGTATTTATTTGTAATTTCCTCCCAATCATCCCTGCAGAAAAAAAATGTTTTAAAATTGAACCGTTGAATTGAACAAATTGTTTATAAAATATATTAAATATTTCATTTAATATTAAAAAAATTCCGGAACTGCGTTACACTGTAGACCCTTAAGGATGTTAAAATGATACAGACTATAGAACCTTTTTAAGGATTTCCTAGAGCAGTGTTTCTTAATCATGGGTACGTGTATCACTTGGGAGCACATGAACGTCTTCAGAGGGTTTGGAAATCTGACCCAGGGATCAAATTAATATATATCATATATTAATAATGTAGGTAAAATTTGATAAGGTTTACAAAGGTAGAAAAAGGTTAAGAACCACTGTCTTGAAGAGACGCCCACAAAAATCTCAAATATCAATCTGTATGAAAGATTAATTAAAGTGAGTCATGCAATTGTATTTTATCAATACAATCACGTCTGCAGCACGTCTCGTGCAATTCCAATTTACATTGCATGCACGACAGCTCTATATTTTCTGTACAGAGCAAGCAGGCAGTGAATGTGTATAAAATCAAATTAATGAAAGATGCAAAATCGCCAGTTAATACTACACGTCACCATCAATATATGCTAAAAGCAGTATATATATATAAGGGCTGCTGTCTCATGTAGGATATTTATTATTTTGTGCACGAAGCAGACGAAAAAGCAGATGCTTTTTTGCAGCTGCTGCTGCGTTATGCATCAGCACGGATTAAAGATAAAAAATAAAAAGAGTAACAAAATACCTTTTTTTTCATACAATCACGAACGAGCTTTCCCAACAGATTCGCAAATAAAAGCAAAAGTTTATTATACTGGATATATTTTAACTTCTATAATATAAGAATGATACGAAAGAACGAATGAACACTTCCTCTAGATCTAGATTATTAAATTTCTGTTTACTTCAATAAATCTCATTATTTCGTTAATAATAATTCTCTACAACAGATGTCACTGTAGCTTTCTCTTGCCATTACCTATATAAAGATCACTATGCTATTGCAGTCCTTCTACTTTCTTCTCAGGTACACTCTGTATACTCTTACGTTCATTTTTTTAAGAACGGACCTGTATATACTATAATAAATGTATATCTGCATCAGCAAATCGAAATTGCTTAGTTCATTATTAGAAATAGGAAGTAGATACCAACCAGATACCACACCACATTCGTGTTGTTATTACTGTATTATGCAACAATTTACTAGATCACTTTTTTATCTATGGGAACATTCATGTACAGTATATCCAACGTAACAATACTAATACACTTCAGCTCACTTGATGTTTTTATCAAGATTAATTTTGAAAACACGGTATAATTAAATATACACCGGAGCTAGTTACGTTGGTTAGGTATAACTATTTTTGTGTAGATGGGCTTTTGAGACAAGATGTTTGTTTGAAGAATATTGAACCTGACTTAAGGTATATATCAAATTGTTCTGTCAGATTTTGATTTAGTATAAGGAGTGGTTCAATGAATGAATGGTATTTTATCTCTCGCTGCTGCAAAAATTAAATACTGATACTTTATAAGTTGTTGATGAAAATAAATATATACACACAGTGTCTTGTGGTATAAGAAGTTCAGACAATGACGCTTTAGATGGTAAAGTACACCTTCGCAAGTATTCATTAGTAGAAAATTTCAAGCGTGATTCACACCTAAAGGCATGATGATTAATAAACGTATGTGTATATAGTTGTGTATATGTAAGTCGTTCAACCGATAAAGTTCTATTGACTTTATAAAGCAAGTACACCTGTTGTCTTTGTTTTTAGTTAATCTATCTACGTGTTGTTTCCTTAAGAATTTTGATGTTTTGACTTCTTTTCTATGCACATACAGGAATGACAAAGATAAATACGTCAAAAAATAAACAGAGCATATAGCTCATATCTGGTGCTACTCAATATGGCAACAATAGTATAGCTAAATACGGCTATCATATTTTAAATATCTGAATTGTTTCGAATAATGTAGGGTTGAACAAACTTCATTTATTCATCTTAGATAAAAACAACATTTTTCAGTTCAATCTTGGACTTAAAAGATTTGACCTGCCCCCGTACTACCGAGGCCAAAACACGTCGAAATCCGTTATGAGTTTTTGAGAGCTAACGTGTTAATAGTGGAAAAAAAGTCGAGTGTTATAAATTATTTAGATCAGCTCGCCAATAGCTTCCATTTGATACCACATGCGGTATGGTTCAAGATATGACTCAATCTTTGACTTTGCTGACCTATGAAGGCCTAAATTGTTTGAAGGCTAACTTGACACAAACGTTGGAGCTGAAGTTAAAGCAAGAGACTGGTATAAGTCAAAGCTAGCAAAAACCTGCTTCTTTTTTAAGTATCTGCGCAAATACTGTCCTAATTTGCAGATTCAGAAAATTCGTTCCACTTGAAATCTGGAAATTTTCTGCAGTCAACGCTGATGTGTTCCCCCATACCAAAGAGAGCGAAAACAATGACATAGATGAATTTAGATGAAACTTGGTACACAATTTCACCTGATTCTACCCTACAACTAACTCTTATGATTCCCAAAAACTTCAGCTAAGACCCAGAGGTAACTTTTCCAGTCAAATATTGAACTTTGTTCTAACCTGCATCAATAGTGATATGTCACAGATTGCTTTGATATCGTTCTAAGGATGCTTGCCTGACGTCATATGAAAAAACAAACCGTATTTGGTGACCTGTTAAGGAAGAGCTGATTTTTTTCTTCACAAAAGTTTTAAGGTAGGTTTATGTGAATTTATGTGCCAAGTGTCACCGAAATCTACATATTTTTGACTTGCCTTGTTCTTTAGAGTTTTTTTTAAAGAGCAACTAGCAAAGTGCGTCAGCCAGATCTTCATATCGGGAACAAGAATCAGATCGAGCCTCTTATATGAGGGACTCAAAGTTCACTTATGTTGGGCAAGAATTCAACCACTTAACACAGGCAATTATATTTACGAAAAATGGAAATCGAATTGAGAACCGCAAATTTCGAAAATCGAAAGCCTCTACGATAATTCGTTCACCTGTTTACTTTAACCACTGTCTAGCTGTCAACCTTATTTCAAAAACGTTCATGAAATAATGTTTGCTCAATAATTTCAAAGCTTTTATTAAAAAAAAAATATTAAAAATCATGAAAAGCCTGGGCCAAATGTAGTTTAGGGTCGGTGTCATTGGATTAAAATCCAATAACACCAATCCGAATAAGAAGGGGGCCAGGGGGGTCAAAGTTGAATGTCTGGCCTTTTTGTTTGCTTATATAACCCAGTCGGCAGATGTTTTTTTACATCAAATTCCAACAGCAATTTTATTATTGAAATTTATTAGAGGGTCGGTATAAAACTAAATTAGCACAGTGGGGGCGGTTATGATTCAACCGCCAGTTTTTGCAAAATAATTCGCAAACGGTTGACATTGCACTGAAAAGTGAAAACTTTGCAGTGTAATAACTCTTAAAATATGAATTGTATGAAAAAAAATTGCTTAAATAAAAAAGATAGATAATTTATTTTTCTACAAAAAAGGTCTGTTCCATTTTCTTCGTAAGACCAACCGTTCTCCAGATATTTGCAAAAAGTCGTTGATAAAGATGGCGGCTGAATCGCACCCGCAGCAACTTGGTTTTATACTCAGGATCGACCCACTAAGAAATTCCAATAACAAAATTGCTGTTGAGATTTGATACATTTTGGACCCCTATTTCTCGGTCTGCCGACTGAGTTAATATCTTGGCGATCGTAATACCGACCTCACCCCCCACCCTCTCCGAGAAGGTAGATGGAGATATTGCAAAAAAATAAATTCATAAAATTGAGAAATGAAACCATAACAATATTTGGCGGTGCCCACTGATCATTTACAGTCTCAGACAATCTCGTTTCATATGCGACAAGGGGGGGGGGAAGTAGGAGTTTATACGAGTAATCGTTGTAAAAATGGGTGTGTGGTTAGCCAGGGCGGATCTGTTCGCGGCTGCACCGAACATATTCTTTTCCGGTTTACAGTAAAGTAGGTACCGGGGGGGGGGAGAGGTAACTTCAAATTTCATATGGTCATAGCTCAGAAACTGTAAGGTCTTCTCACAGTTATTTAAATTTTCGGCACGTATTGACTGTTAGTTCCAACTAACACACCAGGCCTATAACTGGGAGATCGAGGTGGCAAAATCATTCAAAAACCAAGTCCCGCCACATTTGAGATTAGATTCGATCGGGCAGTAGCCCCAACTTAGGCTGGGAGAAGGAACTAATGAAGGCACGAAAGGCACTGGTGAGCTAGTAAAGGGTGAATAGGCAACCTCGCTCCGACCAGCAACTGGTAGTATTTGCTATGCATATGCGCGCTGATTGGGCGTATCTGAACTACTTCTTCTTGGAAGGAACGTGAGAGATTCAAGTTATTACAGGTGCCTCACGTAAATAAATTGTTCAGAATTTGTTAGCTCCAACTCAGACTTTTTTGGTTCGACTAAGCCCTTTACGCTAGCCATAGTCAGACATAAAAAAATCAAAAAATAACATTTCCTGCTGGATTTGATGTGTATTAATAGTCTCTGGTGATTATTTATACTTACTCCGGTTTTCAACCCGATATGGTCATCTTTCTCCCCTTGTACCGCAATACAGAAGATACAAGCAACCCAAACAAAATTGGTCCTTGAATGGCCATTACTCTTCTGAGTTCAAAAATTAAGGGTTTGCTTTTGGTCCTTGCTCTTTTCCTAGTTCTTGTAGAGGTCACCGACCAAGTACCATTTTCAATTATAGATTGTCATCTACATCCTGTCCTTTCCAGCTTTGCAGTACAAATTTCCAAAAAAAATTGTTGTTGGCGTTGTCATCTCTAATGCGTCCTTGCTATCTATACCTTATTGCCATATTTCAAATACATAGTTCAATTTTTATCTTGAGGGAAAAAACGAGTGACCTAACGTTATAACAGTACACTTTCAAAGAACTAATACGGGTCTGCGTCAGGAGATGGAGTCGTATGTATATATGAATCTTTGCTAATGCTCTGCGAACAGTAAACATATTTTTACGCTGTTTGGCTCAGAACATCCAACACCATTTTACCATTAAGCCGTGTGTTAGGAGGGGGGGGGGATTAAAATATGTGAGATCATCGTTAGATAAATAGTAAAAACGTGCACTAATCTGAACAAAAAGCAATCAAATCCTTACTAAAGACAGTATTGCAGAAGTAACGGTGGCGCCATCTAATGGTCATCAAGTGCGTATACCGCATAATTTTAAAATCATTGCAAATTATTACCAAACTCGGTACATTAAAGCGACATCTTAATACACTTTCTATTAAAATCAACCACTTTGCTCATTTTTCACACTTGGCGGGAAAATCTAAAATTCAAAATTACAATAAACTGTCCACATTGAAACGATCTCAATAAAACAATAATTACGCCTCATTTACTATAAGACCAGATTGGAAAAAAGGTTGCATTCAAATTTACATACGTAATTGCGTATGCAACATAAATATTAATATTTTCCAGCTAGATTAATTAAAAGCATCGTTCAACTTATAAACTCATGTAACATACGCAACGTCATCCATCACTCATCAGAAAAAACGCGCGGTGTTTATATGTACAGTTTCTTCAATAAAACATCGTTCCTCTAACCCACACTATAAAACAAGTTCTATATACCCTTTTTAGAACCAGACCTTACCATTTTCTCCAGCAACCACTTCCATATGAGTCGCATCTAAAAGAAATGTGACGCTGTTGTGTATACTGCACCTTGCTCTCTCGATTTCTCGGTTTTCTTTGTATATTTGTGGATAATAGTAATAACAAAACGGGAAGTATATATTATGGAGAAATAGTATAAAAAATATTTATTTTTGTTCTGAGAGAGAGATATCGGCGATGAATTGATGATGAAAGAAGAATGTTTATTTTGGTTGAGAGACTATAGAAATGCTTCTGAAATCCAAGCCGGTAGTAGACTATATATAACAAAGAATCAAGTACGTCTGAAATGCTGTAGAGTTAACTGAAGTTAATCAACTGTACTTAATTAAGGTGTGCGACGAACGAGCAGTTAATTGTCTGAAACTTTTGGCGGGTTTGTAGATATTTAGGGGGAGACATGCCTTTACGAGCACAAAAGGTGTTAGAAACTCGATATTTCGAAATATATCGTATAACGACGGTGGATGATTTAGTTTTAAAGTGGTATTTAGGGAACTTTGGCGAGGTTTGGCACTACTTAAATCTACGAAAATGTATAATAAATAGTAGGCCCATTTCTAGGCCTTTTAAAGGACGCTTACAGGATACACAGGGTAGGCTTGCTCGTACAGTACACGTGAGTCGTTAAAGTGGCTAGCTTTTACTCATCTTTATTAGCCCAGACTCTGGCCCTGGAAGACTTACGAATTTTTAAACGTTAAGCCTTAATGTTATGGCGATCGATTCCAGGACCGCCGAGATTGGCCAAGCAGAACTACCAGGCTACCATCTACGAAAATATTCGAGAGGAAATTCGACTGTCTTTATATCTCCTAACAAGGATTTCTTTAATTATATAAATCCTACTCATCAAAATTTCAGCCCCAATAGGGATTCTTAATGTACCAAATGACGCATTGACACGAAGCCTACGCTTTACTTATCCAGAAAAAGGCATATCTGCCATGAAAAATTACCAGCCCTGTATCATCGGGGATCGTACCTGATCTGTGGAACAAACTTCATCCGTGCTAGCTAATTTTATAACGGAAGGACTTATCGTACCTCTTGGCACCGATCATGTGGGCGACCTACTGAAATTTAGCCAGTAAGTACTGCCCCCATAATAATCGGATTTTATCAAAATATTTGTTCCGAGAAAAAACCATTACAAGAAATTATTAAAAATTATTTAGTCCCAAACAAACATCAATCATTTTATTATTTTTAACCAAATCAGTGATAACTATATTTTAATACTAATGAATTATTGTTACTTGGAAATAATAAAATAAACATTACGTCATTAAAAGCAATAAATATAAATTATATACAATATCAATATCGCAGCAATGCAATTTTTTACTCTAATAACAACAATAATAAAAAAAAACAACAAAAGACTGTACTAATTGATAATTATTATTTATATAACATTTTCCTTCAACTTGACCTTTTTTGTAGGTCATTTGAACTTGAACTTTCTTCAAGGTATAAATATTGATAAAGCTATTCTAGCTGACGTGTAAATTTTCAATAAAACACGCTTTTATTATCGGAACTTCTGAAAATACCTTTTTGTTAAATTTATTATAGCTTTTATGGAAGCCTTTACAAAACTACACCAACGCTATAAATTTCAATGCCAAGACAGAAATAATAGTACATTTCAATAATTCAGTAGCCATTTTCCAACACATTAAATGTCTATATAGTTTTAATACTTTTGGTTAAAAATAAATTTGAGTTTTCCTACTATCAAAAATGTTACGGCTCGAAAGACCAAAGGATAGCGCTATAAGAAGACCCATTGGATTTTAATAAAACTCGGAGAAGTTGTGATTATTTTCGTATTCCTGAATTAATTTCCGGTATTTCCAAATGTATTCCCATATTTTCTAATCAAAACTTAATAAAATAGTATCAGAGTTCGTTGTACCCCACTCCCAAGTTTTCTTGTATTTCCGTAATGTTCTAGAGTATTCCTCAAGTATTCAAACATTCTCGATTATTCGCAAGTATTCCCGAGCATTCCTGACTGTTTCTAAGGCATTGCCGTGTATCCCAATTATTCTCTATACCTTCCCGATATTCCTGAATTAATTTCCAAATGCATTCCCATATTTCCTAACCAATACTTGATAAAATAGCATCAGAGTTCGTTGTATCCCACTCCCAAATTTTCATGTATTTCCGTAATACTCCAAAGTATTCCTCAAGTATTGCAGTGTATCCCATAAATATTCTCGATTATCCCCGAGTATTCCTGACTATTTCTGATGCATTGCCGTGTATTCCAGATTATTCTTTGTATATTCCCGTGTATTTCCGAAGATTTCTACACCTACTCCAGTAGCGAGACGCCCCTTGGGGCATCTCACTAAACAAATTTTGTACACCCATTCTCGAGGATACGGAAACATTTGCGGTATTTCCGGATTCCTGAACTAATTTCCGAATGCATTCCCGTATTTCCTATCCAAAACTTAATAAAATAGCATCAGAGTTCGTTGTACCCAACTACCAAATTTTCATGTACTGTTTCCATACCCTGAGCATTCTTTCATTTTTCAAATATTGCCGTGTATTCCCGTATATTCCCCAAATATTCCAGAGTATTTCTCAGGCATTCCTGATTATTCTTTGTATATTCCTGTGTATTTCCGATATATTTTCGAAAATCTGTACCCCCTTCTCCAGTAGTAAGATGCCTCTCGGGACATCTCACTAAACAAATTTTGTACACCTCTTCCCGAGAATATACGGAAATATCTATCTGTGTTATTCCTGAATTAATTTCCAAATGCATTCCAGTATTTCCTAACCAATACTTAATGAAATAGCATTAGAGTTCGTTGTACCCCACTTACAAATTTTCATGTATTTCCATAATACTCCAAAGTATACCTCAAGTATTACCGTGTATCCCACAAATATTCTCGATTATTCCCGAGTATTCCTGACTATTTCTCAGACATTGCCGTGTGTTCCCAATTATTCTTTGTATATTCCCGTGTATTCCCGATACAATTCCGAATATTTCTACACATACTCCAGTAGCTAGACACATCTCGGGGCATCTCACTAAACAAATTTTGTACACCCATTCTCGAGGATACGGAAACATTTGCGGTATTTCCGGAGTCCTGAATTAATTTCCGAATGCATTCCCGTATTTCCTATCCAAAACTTAATAAAATAGCATCAGAGTTCGTTGCACCCCACTAGCAAATTTTATGTAGTATTTCCGTATTATTACTGAGCATTCTACAAGTATTGCTGTGTATTCCCGTATAATCCCCAAATATTCCAGAGTACTTCTCAAGGATTCCTGATTATTCGTTGTATATTCCCGTGCATTCCCGATATATTTTCGAAAATTTGTACACCTACTCCAGTAAACAGTTTTGTATACCTATTCCCGATAATTCGGAAATATCTGCGATTATTCCCGTATTCCTGAATTAATTTCCGGTATTTCCGAATGCATTCCCGTATTTCCTAACCAAAACTTAATGAAATAGCATCAGAGTTCGTTATACCCCACACCCAAATTTTCATATATTTTTCCGTAATATTCCTCAAGTATTGCCGGGTATTCCCGTATATTCCCCAAATTTCCCGAATATTTCTCAGGTATTCCCGATTATTCTCTGTATATTCCCGTGTATTCCCGATATATTTTCGAAAGTTTGTACACCTATGCCTGTGGTGAGGCGCCCCTCGAGTCCCCTGGAGGTCACAATTGATTGGCAAATTCAGCTCTTCGAGCATGTTTTCCGTATTATCTTAAGCTTCTGCTTGTCTACTGGATCTCCAATTTTTTAATGATCCCCAGAATGATTAAAGTCTTGACCTTGGTGACTTCCAAGGAAAATGCGCACAAATTCGCAAATAACAGTTAACATGACTGGAGTCCCAAAGGTCACTTTAGTGACTCTGTGTGACCTCTAACTGTCAAGTGACGCTTTAATGAGAAAAAATGTTTTAACAAAAGTTTCTCTTCAGCCTACAGTCTACAAGTTCGCCAAATTTCCAAAAATCCAACGGGTGTCTAGGGGATCGTGATCGTGTGGTTATCATTGTAATATGTATAGAATGTTTAATACTTTTGAAGTCGGGCTTGCTGGTGAATTTTGATTTGTTGTTACATAGATCCCAGAAAAGAAAGTGTTATTAATCTATTGATCAACTATTTAGATTATTGATCACAGTGGATAGGAAAGATGAGTTGGTATTTTTAGACACACTGAATAAAAGCCTGGTGGTGATGGAAAGAAATGACGAAACAAGAACCAGTAGATCTCGATATACCCCCTGTCATGCTATCAAGAGCTCTAACAAGCGATTCTAGCTTTTGGGAAAATTATATATCGTGGATCTATTGGTGCAGGTTTAACCAGGTTAAACCTGTGGTTTTGGAGAACCATCATGCAACATTACTTGCAGGAAGGTTTGACACGGGCTACAATATCAGTACTCAATGGAATCAAGTGTTGTTGATCTGGAAAACTCAGATTCCGAAAGTGGTCAGGTTAAGATCCTTCTTTGTTCAACATCTGGTCCTTCTGTCTCATTTCTGAATACGGTATGCAAAGCACCACAACTATCTTTGTCATGGTTTAATTAAAGAACTAAAAGCTGAGTACCTACCTCATAAATTATAATTTATATCCATCTTCACAGCAACCAAACACCAAGTTAACATCCTCTTCAAGTTAGGAGCGAAGTCTCCTGAACCTACCAATCATTGAGCAGGTAGTGCCAGTCGAACCAATATGATCTGGTACTGTTGAGCTTTATGGCTTATTTAAAGGCAAAATCTTCGTTTGTCGGCCATTTCAATAAAGTACAGCTCTTGGCCTTAGGTGATAGAGGCCATGGTCATAGAATAAACCGGACACATAGAATAGAGGACTAAATTCCTCAGGTTTTCGGGTTAAAAAATCTTATAGCGAATGAAATGTTCTAGTTTAAAACAAGTGACGCTTTTTTTATAGGCTCTTTTATAGGCTTTTGGTAAATAGCCTTTTGGTAAATAGCTTAGATTCTGGCACAACAATGGTATAGGTACTATAGGTATGTAGCCTGCTTCGAGCTACATAGCTTTAGATAGGTTTTAGTAACTTTTGAAGCTCTTTTATTTTGAAGTTAGCCTGCGGTAGTCCGTATTGGAAAAGTTAGAAGAGGAAAGTATGAAATATTACTCTCATCTGATGTTTCGGAATAATTTTTCTGGAAACATCGAATGTCTTGATGCCGAACGTCATGACCTTTTTCACATTACCTACTAGAGTACATACCTTCTAGAGTGGTGGACACCAAGAACGGTTTTGAGGAATTATCCGAAAAATAGAAAAGATTTCCCTGTACCTACTTTAGAACAAATTACATATTGTTTGTAATAAGTATCCGTTTATCATTCTTGACGTTTAAAAAATACAACAGCTTTGGCAGCAGACCTAAGCTAACCCTTCATTATTATTAATCTTCTCTCTGCAATACGGTACTTGACACCATCATGTCCCAATATCCCTACACCCAAAATGTAAACAGCTCAAAACATAGACACCTAACCTAACCTACTCTAGCCTAACATAACCCAACCTAACCTAACCTAATGCAACCCAACCCAACCCATCCTATCCTAACCTAAAGATAACCTAACCTAACCAACTATACCGCCGAGGACAAGCCTAATCTAAACCAAATCCATTCCTTAGACAAAACCTAGGTACATATCGGCATTGTATGCTAAAACAATTCCGACGTGGCCTTAGATGGGAAGGAAAAGGAATCTAGGAGTTTTTGAACAAAACCGAAGAATCTGTAAATTGTCCATAATTTTTACCAAACCTTATATATAGTAAGATTTAAAACTAAATTTTGTTTTAATGTTGCTAACTAATAATGTCTTTCTGGTTTAAATTCAGCAAGACGGTGTCCTACCCACTTATTCAGGGAGAGGTACAGACTGTGTCAATTGTGGTTCGATCAGTCAACATAGAAGGATAGAAAAGGAAGGACTCTTCAGTTGTCATTTTTCGACGTAGTATGTTATTCTTTTGTTTCAATAGCCAATACATCTGCTAACCTTGTTTGAAAGAATTCAATAACAAAAATCAAATCGTTCGTCTCAAGAGAAACTTCTATGATTTCCACAACTTGTTCCAAACATTTCAGATTTTACAACATTCGACAGCGTGTGCAAAAAAAAGCGAAAACAAAACATCAAAAGAACGCCGAACACACCGACCTGGGTTAACAGAGAAAAATAAAACCCAGTTGTATACATGTCAAGCACTATTTTTATCTAGAAGGCTTTTCCGATCGCCTGCCTCTATTTCCCAAAGGACTTTGGGGGACACAGACCAACCATAAACTCTGTTCTGGAAAATCTCAAGGGAATTTTCGCGAAAAAAATTGGGTTGCTTCTCTTTATCACTCTTTCTCTTTTTTTCGTTCTGATTTTCTAATAACGAGGGCATCTTGTCGAATTTTATCAGCAATAACTTAAGTGGGTAATATAAACCACAAAGTATGGTTTATCTTGGCAGGCGTTCAAATATTTTAATACTACTACATCAGCAATTTGGCAGATATCCAATATATGTTAACTATTATCTAATAATTACGCATAGTTGTTGTGTTTTTTTCCTGGTTGATTACTTTGAGGTTAAATTTGTTTTAATCAGAATTTGCAGCAAAAAGTGTTTGGTGCAAATATATGAGTCATGTAGTATAATTTATTTTTAAAGTATAGTAGGCCATGATTTTTTGGCTTTAATTAAAGGTTGGCAGACTATCTTTGCCAAATAGAGGTAATGTTGTGAATGGTCAAATCATTAAATTCGTGCCATTATCACCTTCTATATTTCCAAGCGATCCCAGTAGCAGGATAAAATGCTGCTGGGTAAATTTCCATGGCCAACTGCACTCACTCTAAATTAAAAAAAAAACTGCGAACGCTAATAAAAATAGAACCACAAAAGCCAGGAATGCGGATGTTTTAAAAAAACTGTTTTAAAGTTGTTTTTATACATTTTAAAAATTAGATGAAATGTACAAATCAGAACTACTATTATATTGCATAACGCATTTAAAATAACTAACCAAAAGTGAAAGCTTTTAAAAGTGAAAAGCACTAGAAAAACCACCGGTAATTAAATCTTAACCTAATTAGAGAAAATTGTGGTTAGGTATCTAATTTAAAAAAAAGTGGGTCGTGGTTTGTTTAAAAAAACAGTTTTGACAGAAACAAAATTATATTTAAAAAAACAGTCGAAGCTATCACTATACTACTGTTTATTCAATTGTTTATAGCCAGAATCATATTCAACTGTTTATAGCCATTTTTAATAGGGTGACTTGATGTTTTTAAATATTTACCAATTGCTACCCTACATCATTTACAGATGTTTATTCTTCGTATCTTGGACTTCGCGTTGGATTTATTGAGGAAAAGATGGAATTTTCGTGCAAGCAAGTCGTTTAAAACAATTAAAATTGAATTCAAGGGGATAGAAAGGGTAATGAAGGCCATTATTTGACCACCAACTCTCCCTAGCGCAACGATAACGAACAATTAAATAGTGCCGTTCATTTGCTGTTGTATCAGTTTTAAGGGTTACATTCCGTTTCCCTGCGACAAGTTTACAATTCAGCAAAAATTGGGAAAATGATAAAATTAGGGGAAATGTGCATTGTTAAAAATATGATGGGCTTTTTAATTGCTTATTCGACGTTTTCAATTCTTATTTGGTAGAAAAAAATAATTAAATTTTCTGATGATGCTAAGATTGGAAAGTCGGCAATTAACGATTTTCCCGAGTTTGAATGGTTTGGAAAAAAAATCCTTCATTGCTCTGAATAATTCCATTGTTGAGTTCAAACCCGGAAGCTGTTCTTTGTCCATTAAGTCAGACCATGAAAGTCCTTGTTTAAAAGTTGTGACGTCACGACCGATCTGTATCAAAACCGTCATATTTTGTTGTCATTGAGGCATCATAGTAACGAATTACTAGTAGTTTGCTTATAGGCTCTGAATCAAATCCAGGGTATTATGTCAAAACTTGTGGAGAGTATTACCTAATTGTTTACTCTTTTGCAAGATTCTGTAAAAGTTCATTTTTTTTACTTACTTGAAGATCAGTGGAGTAAATGAAAGCGTGCATGTTGTTTGGAGGCAACATCAGAATATTAACTGGGAAATAACCAAGGTCTTTTGGTAACTATTCTGACATAATTACTCTAGCTTACACCTATCGAGTTTTTTGCTTTCTATGGTTTTGATTGGGTTTGGACAAGACCAAGATCAATTTCAATAAAGGACAGTTGGCAAGAACAGAATCTGAACTATGTGAAGCTGGTTTTCTGGGAACAGATGAGGATATGATACCATCAGGAATGCAAAGCTCAAGTGCTCGTTTGCCCTATTCTTGTTAGGTAGAGGAACTTTTTTCAACCTCAACTTCCAAGGAAAATAGTGAACTCGTGTCACCAATTTTGACGAAAACTGGCAAATCTATGAAGAGCCCTTATTGGCAAAGTTTAAGTTACCCGTGAGCCTTGTTGACCTCTCAAAGTAAAGAAAGGATGAAGTCGAGGAACGAATATCTCCAGAATTTGACAACTAAATTGAATCTGATTTCCTTCCTTTCATTTTCTTGCCATCCTCCTAGAGATCAAAGACTACACGGCCTCACAAAAAAAAATAATGTTATGACCTTGGAATGTTATTATGGTATTTCGATGTATTTTTCGACGCTGAAACCGAATCCGACCTCAGAAAAGCACATATACCCGCAAAATCTTGCGCTAGAGCCAAACAACCCTCAAATGGAGTAAAACCACTCTTGACATAGGTTGAAGACCTCAAATATTTTGTATTTAAGAGGCCCAAAATGGGCCAAAACCACCCCCATATCAAAATACAATAAATACATGCAAAAAATGATTGAAAACCGCACATGTTTTGTATTTGGAAATAAACCTCTGGTATATGGCCAACAGCCCTCTCTCCCCCCCCCATTGAGGGGGTAAAACCACTCCGACATGGGGTATAACCACTCCTTACTTCAGGGTTACAATAAATAAACACACGCAAATGTGTTATTATTTATTGTAACTCTGATGTAAGGGGTGGTTGTACCTTATTTTGGGATGTTTTTACCCTTTCAAGAGGGTGGGGGTGGGTGTTGGCCATATACCAGATGTATATTTCCAAAAACAAAACATTTGCGATTTTTGATCATTTTTTGCATGTATTTATTGTATTTTGATCTAAGGGGTGGTTTTAACCCATTTTGGGGTGATTCCTCCTCAGGGAGGAGGGTTCTTGGCCATATACCAGAGATCTATTTTTCAAAAAACAAAACATTTGCTGTTTTTTGCAACCATTTTTTGCATGTATCCACCATGCCACGCACAGGTGTGAAAAACACCTCAGTCGAGTGTCTATGTTTATTATTTATTGTTATTATTATTATTATTATTATTATATGTAAATGCATGCAAAACTGTATGTTAGGAATTAGACAATAAACATTTTTATTATTTATTTATTTTGTATGTACTTCATTTTAGGGGTTGTTTTCGGCTCTAGCGCAAGATTTTAAGGGTATATCTGCTTTTCTGACGTCGAATTCGGTTTCAGCGTCGAAAAATAAATCGGGGTACTATAGTCACGTTCCCAGGTCAGAACATTATTTTTTGTGGGGCTGTGTTATCTATGATTTTACAAAAGTTAGGTTAGGTTAGTAGAGAACGAGTTTTTCAGACTCACTGCATCGTTTGGTGATACTCGCCAAAGTGACCAATGAGGATTGTTAGGTTAGGTTAGTAGAAATCGAGTTTTTGAAACTCACTGCACCGTTTGGTGATACTCACCAAAATGACCAATGAGGATTGTTAGTAGAAAACGAGTTTTTCAGACTCACTGCACCGTTTGGTGATACTCGCCAAAGTGACCAATGAGGATTGTTAGGTTAGGTTTGGTTAGTTTAGGAGTGGAGCAGGTTAGGTTAAATGCGAAGCATCATTAAATTTATTGCGCCATTGAATTTCAACGAAAAAAAAAATCCCATAACCAAAACAAGAAGTGGCGTAGCTTTTTAACGGAACGTTTCCGATACCGTTCGACTCACCTCTTCAAGCCCTGTCGATGGACGCCAATCCAGCCCCTTTTGGGCGTGCCTGCTAAAGCAAATTTTTACCATGCTTTTTCTATCTAGAAAATTCTCGAAATAAGATTTGCTAGAGCCAGAGTTTGCATAAAAATCATAGAGCTCTTACACAAGTTGTTAGAAAAGATGAACTTAGTGCTTTAGATATTGGAAAGAACTCGCGAAAGAAGAATTAAGGGAAACATAAAATTAGGAAGTCTAAGCTAGCTTTCTCTTGGGATGTTGCATATCACCAACTGCGATTGTGCACGAGTTCTTAAGTTTTGATTTTGGCGTTGAGTTGATGATTAAAGTGTGTAATCGGCTATTAAAGAAAAGGACTTCACAATTAGCTAGATTAGTCAATATCGGGGTCACTGTTCTGTACAGTCAAGTCTATAACTTTGAATTTATGGTCAAGAACTGTCACAAAGGTTGACGCTGCTTTTACAAAAAAGTTGGCATTTTTTTGAAAATAAAATGTTGTTTGCGTTTGTGATCGTTAGTGTATCAAAAATCGTTGCTCTACTTATTGGTTTTACCATTATGCACACATCTCCGTGTTGTGCCCAAAATTGGATTCGCCAACATTCTTTGCAATCTTTGCTTGTCCTTGAAACATACTCTAGCAACAGCAATGTTGAGATATTGATTGTAAGCACTTTAAAACCTTTTCAAGCTTTCAGTACTCGGCACCTTCAGTCTCAATTCAGAATAGTTTAACGTGTATTGCAAGTCATTGCTTCAACCTTACCGTGTCCTACCGACTTTAAAAAGAATGAACTTAACCTTAAACATTTGAAGCATCACACTCCAGTTTTGTTCGGCAGGAAGTCCAAGCAAGTGACGTATTTTAGTATTTCTTGGTTCCAAAAAGTCTAAAGCCACCTTTATAATCTGGATCAGTGAGAAGAGCAGCATCAAATAGTTATAAGAGTAATTCGGAAGTTTTGAAGAAAATTTTGTTTGTGGTTATTGGTTACTAAGGGCATCGATCTTTGTTTTGCAATCTTTTGATTTCGGGCTGTGACTTCGTGGCTGTTATAGACTCATTATGTCTCCTATGTGGTGGTCGTATTAAAATTCTGATTCGATTTTCGGCAAAGAACAGCAAAGAAGAAGTTGTTGTGGTCGGATAGTACTGCTCATGGTATTGCCAGTGGCGTGCGAAAGTCTTTAATAGTTCCTGGTGTCCAAGGAAGAGGTGGCTGCATTAGTGCAAGATTTTAAGTTGGTAGCGGGTCGTCGGCACAAAAAATGGCTGTGTTCAGCATAACTCTGGGAGAGAATCTATTTTGGTACAGTCACTTCCAGTCAATATCTGAGGACTGTTACTCTTGGTTCTTCCATTTCGCTTACTCTATGCACATTGCACCTATGTACTACATCTCATAAACTTTTCTAAGAGCTCTTATTTAACAGCCACTGTCCCTTCTTTAGTGCCATGCAGTCCAGGGCTTCATATAGCTCAAAATGGAGTATAAATCAATAATGAACAGATTGATTTCCTTAATTGCGCTCAAAAAGTTAGGACTTTGGGGAAGCGATATTGACTGACTGTAGTATACTACCTCTCTACCAATGCGGCAAGCGGTTGTCAGAAAATTAAAACATGCGCGACATCCAAATATAACAGCTAAGTCATTTCAAGTATAAATCAGCGCTAAAATACTCAATTCAAGCTACTTATATCTATCATTATGTGCGAAACAGGATGCCCCCCCGTCGTGGAGAAACATTATGTTTATAAACTTAGGTTAGTTTTACAGACTTACAAAACCAAGATGAAAACGATGTACACATCGTTGAATCGGTTTACACTTACAATAATTACCTGTACCGAGCACACTATGAATACCCATTAATGAGCTCCAATGCAAATTAGAACGAAACTTAAAAGAAGCAAAAAAAACGAACCCAGTCGAAACGACAGCAGGACAAAAATGAAAAATCGTGTAGATTTTTACAAGCAAACCAGATTTACTCGAAAAACATACAAGTTTATCATCATTCGCATCGGCTCGTTTAGCTAACAAGTACCAACCAAGAAAGCAAACGAATGCTTTTGCAACTACACAGAACCTTTCATCTGTATGCAAATGCGAAGATGCATATCGGAAACTCGAATCTTGGGAGTTTATAAATTACGTAGGTCTTCGAACAGGATGGACCTCTACCGTGCTCATAAATTACAGACTTAAGTCAACTTCCTGCGGATATTTTATAACAATTTTTTTTTTCGTTTATTTACCCGGTTTTATGTACTTTTTGGCTCTCATCAGCAGTTTAAACTCTTTTAATCATTGTTTATAGGCGCGAATTTTATTAATATGTCGAAACCTTACTCGT
Source organism: Agrypnus murinus (assembly GCA_929113105.1). Lineage (NCBI taxonomy): Eukaryota > Metazoa > Arthropoda > Insecta > Coleoptera > Elateridae > Agrypnus > Agrypnus murinus. Next base: position 86,639,194 of record OV816027.1, on the reverse strand, counting down.
TTGATGTTGTTTTAATAATAACGGATCTTTCGATGCGGTTTGCTATAAAAAGAAGAATGAGTGGGACTTCATAACTGATTTAAATGAGTTTTTCGTAGAAGTAGTGAAAAGCCATCTTAGTGACGTAGTAAGTACATACCAGAAAGTAAGCTGATATATATTTTAACAGAAATGAACAAAAATTGAAAAAAGTCAACTCTATCGCTATGTGGAAATCTCCCCCCACTATAAAAAGCAATATTCAAAAGTTAAAAAGAAACATAACCTCACTTTGTCCATTCATAGTTTCATTCTTTTGGCAAACCAAGGTAAAACTTGCGTCCCCTACTTTTGAAAACTATTTGGTCTTATTTGCCACTAAAACCATAAAGCCATGACCATATTAGCTTTAACTAACTCAAGATCCTGCTATCTCTCATTATAAGTAATATAAATATAAATAAACACGTCGCTAAGATAAATACAAAGAATAGAAAAACTAGATAAAAATATAAAACTAATAATAAAAAAATAAATAAAAAAAATAAAAAAGCTTTCAGTAACGGCGACTTACTGAGCCCAATCTGTTCATTTAAGCTCATTCATTAAATGTGCCCTGAGTTTGTGTCTGTATATCTCAAAAGTTTCTAAAATGTCTTATATGCGTTTGTTATTACAAAAATGTAGAATTTAATATTATTTTGGGGAGTCATTATGTGATTCTGTTCTAAAAGGTGTTTGGCGTCATTAGATTTTTTTAGGATGTTTATTTCTGTAACAATGCACGTGCTCTTTATATCTATGTCAAAATTTCGAAGTGTTTGTCCAATATATACCAAACTACAAAAAGAGCAATTCAAACGGTAAATAAATTTAAAAAAACGCTAAAAAGAGTACATTTTTTTATTACTTTTATCTTTTTATCTAGTTTAAACTCAAACTCAGGGTACCTTTAATGAATGAACAGATTTATCTCAGTAATTCTTCGATACTGGAAGTGTTAGATATTTTTTTATTTAATTTTTTTAAAATTTTTTTTATTATTTTTTTTAAATTTATTTTTTATTTTTTTAAATTTATTTTTTATTTTTTTTAATTATTATTTTTATTTTTTTATCTAGTTATGTACTTTTTGTATTTACCTTTGCGACATGTTTGTTTGTATTTATATTACCTTTGATAATGACAGCTTAGCTTTACTAATATGTTTTATTTATTTCATGATTGATTTGTTTCTTAGTTTTGCGTCTTGCGTCTCTTAGTTTTGAAAACTATTTGATCTTACCTTAAAGCCACGACCTCATTTGACCCTAACTAGCTGAAAATCATGCTACCCTTTCAGGCTAGACTAGTTTTAACATTTTCATTCATACAAAGGATTTTTTGATGTATCCTCACTGTTTATATACAAGAACCTGAAATGCATGCCCTAGAAAAGCATAAATAATAGCGAAAAGCCTTTCTAGTTCAACCCTTTCATTGCTCAATTCTCACCCTAAGCTCTCGCTCGCCTACGTATCGCGTTCATTTACGATATTGCATATTTAATTGGATGCTTACTCTAGTGAAAAGAGGAGTGCTCAACACTCTACCTCTTGAAACCTATTCACGAAGAGAGAACAGAGGAGAACGAAGCGGTTCAACCCAGACTTTTAACAACTTCATCTGTATTTTTCCAATTCACTAGATCAGTTAAATTAGTTTGTTTACAAAGCAAGAAAGAGATTTCTGAAAACCCGCACACAGAATTAAATAACTTCTGTTGTTGAAATCCTTTTCAAGCCAAAACGTTGGAGAGATGGGAAAAATTTGTTAATACCAGGAAAACTCAAATTGAGTCGACAGAAGATTTATAGCTCGATAGATTATAATGTCAAGGACATAAATATTTTTGATAGGGGAAAAACCACGAAGGCCAGGAAAAACAATGATAAAATGAACTTTCGAATGACATAATAAAAATAAATGAGGAAAAACGGGGGCTGTCAGAACTTGAAACATATAGGAACCTGTTATTTCTAAAAGTTGAATGTCATGCGGTGACAAATGAGTTTTAATTACCACTAAATAAACATTCAATGTTGGCAGACTAGTTTTCTACCCTTCTGTTAAGCGGTCTATGTTTATTTTAGCCTCAATTTGTTTTTAGCCTGTTTTTCAATATCCATCAAATTAAATTGTTAGGTTATGTTTGATAATTCTCATTGTTTGAAGCGCAGCTAGCGTACGTGACGCGTACACAATCTAGACAGTAAGAGGTTGTCTTCGATTCACAACTGTTACATTATTACTTGAAACGAAAATAGCTAGCACAAAAACAGAAAAACCACCGTCATTCAGCCAGTTGGCAGGGTGTAAAATGAATAAAACACTATAATGCACATCTGTGATATACAGCAATCTGTATAAAAATTGAATCAAAATTATACAAATGTATTGCATAAAAGTAAGCACTCTCTAAAAGTTTTTAAATCAGTCCAACGACTCGATGAAATCTTACAGAATGCTGGACTTCACTAATCTGTAAGTCTTTGAACCCCTATATTGTTTGCTCCATTGTTTAGTTATCTAACCCCTCCAACCTAATTAACTTCATGTTACGTAAGAATGTGAATGGGCAACGGAGTTTGATTCAATATGTTATCCTACCGATACCAGGACCCATTTTTCTCGATTCCTTCAATTTTATTTTAGTACGCCCAAAACCAGTCACACAATTTTCTACATATTAAGAAAAACTATTTTGACCATATATACCTCAGAAACTTCATCTTAATCTAACGTCAGAATTGGGTACTATGACCTGCTCATATCAGGGGAAAATGGCGTATGATCTATCAGAATCAAGATGGAATGCCTTAATTATGATCTGAACAAAGCTTCTAACCAGTTTTTCCAATATGACTAACCTATGACTAACAACATTTATAGACGCAAGGATTTTATTTTACCAGTAGATCTAAGAATAAAATACAATTTCTAAAACATTTGTTCAAAATTTATTGAAGATTGCGACCTGCATTTGAACGCTATTTTGCTATGATCATCTTAAAGTTACAGAAGATCATAATCTTCAATTAGATGTCACTCCATTCATATGAAAAATGATCAGAAGAAGCATCTTTCTGTAGAAGCTCAAAATAGCTGTATAGGCTATGACACTTTGGAGCACTCTGGGGAGCGTTCCGGGTACGTTGGCAGATGGAACCGATCAGGACATGACTAGGAAGCTTAGTTGGGAATATGATTATCGGAGACTATACCTGAAAAAAAAGACCGCACACTTTTACACCACATGACTGTGGGGTTAAGAACTTTCAAAGTAAAGTATAGTAAAAGTCAGGGAGAAACTCTTTGCTGCCACTCCTTCAAGTCTTCATTAGAATTTACCGCTAGCAGTCCAAAATCCGAGGGGTCAACCAGTATTAAAAAACATATAGTTTTTGGGAATACTTTCCTAAAACATCAGGTATCTCCAAGCATTACCGGTATTTCCAAATACTCCCAGGTACTCTCAGGTATGTCCAACACAGTGTAGACCAGTGATTTCCAGTTTTTGGGATACTTTAAAAAATTAAAATAATTAAATTAATTAAATTAAATTATTTCCAAGTAGTTCCGAGTATTTTCAAATATTCCAAGATCTTTTCAAGTATTCCAAGGTATTCCATAGTATTCTCAACAAAGTATACAGTGATTTCCAGCTTTTGGGAATACTTTAAAAACATTAGGTTTTTCCAAGGATTCCCAGGTATTCCGCAGTATTTCCAAAATATTCCTAGCAAAATGTACAGTGATTTCCAGTTTTTGGGAATACTTTCAAAAACATCAGGTATCTCCAAGTACTTCGGTATTTCCAAATGCTCCCAGATATTTCCAAAGTATTCCCAGCAAAGTGTATTAGTGATTTCCAGTTTTTTGCGAATACTTTAAAAAGCATCGGGTATTTTCAAATATTCCCAGATATTTTCAAGTATTCCAAGGTAGTCCATAGTATTCTCAACAAAGTATACAGTGATTTCCAGCTTTTGAGAATACTTTAAAAAACATTAGGTTTTTCCAAGAATTCTCAGGTATTCCTCAGTATTTCCAAAATATTCCCAGCAAAATGTACAGTGATTTCCAGTTTTTGGGAATACTTTCAAAAACATCAGGTATCTCCAAGTATTTCGGTATTTCCAAATGCTCCCAGATATTTCCAAATATTCCCAGGTATTTTCAAAATATTCCCAGCAAAGTGTATTAGTGATTTCCAGTTTTTTGCGAATACTTTAAAAAGCATCAGGTATTTCCAAATATTGTCAGGTATTCCCAAGTACTTCCGAGTATTTCAAAAGATTCCCAGGTATTTTCAAGTATTTCCAGGTATTCCATAGTATTCTCAACAAAGAATACAGTGATTTCCAGGTTTTGCGGATACTTCAAGAACATTAGGTTTTTCCAAGTATTCCCCAGTATTTCCAAAATATTCCTAGCAAAATGTACAGTGTTTTTCAATTTTTGGGAATACTATCAAAAAACACCAGGTATCTCCAAGTATTTCCGGTATTTCCAAATGCTCCCAGATATTTCCAAGTATTCCCAGGTATTCCCAAAATATTTCTAGGAAAATGTATGTGATTTCCAGTTTTTTGGGAATACTTTAAAAAGCAGCAGGTATTTCCAAATATTCTCAGGTATTTCCAAGTAGTTCCGAGTATTTCCAAATATTCCCGGGTATTTTCAAGTATTTTCCATTCAAGGCATTCCATAGTATTCTCAACAAAGTATACAGTGATTTCCAGCTTTTGGGAACACTTTAAAACATTAGGATTTCCAAGGATTCCCAGGTATTCCCCAGTATTTCCAAAATATTCCCAGCAAAGTGTATTAGTGATTTCCAGTTTTTTGCGAATACTTTAAAAAGCATCAGGTATTTCCAAATATTGTCAGGTATTCCCAAGTACTTCCGAGTATTTCAAAAGATTCCCAGGTATTTTCAAGTATTTCCAGGCATTCCATAGTATTCTCAACAAAGAATACAGTGATTTCCAGGTTTTGCGGATACTTCAAGAACATTAGGTTTTTCCAAGTATTCCCCAGTATTTCCAAAATATTCCTAGCAAAATGTACAGTGATTTTCAATTTTTGGGAATACTATCAAAAAACACCAGGTATCTCCAAGTATTTCCGGTATTTCCAAATGCTCCCAGATATTTCCAAGTATTCCCAGGTATTTCCAAAATATTTCCAGGAAAATGTATGTGATTTCCAGTTTTTTGGGAATACTTTAAAAAGCAGCAGGTATTTCCAAATATTCTCAGGTATTTCCAAGTAGTTCCGAGTATTTCCAAATATTCCCGGGTATTTTCAAGTATTTTCCATTCAAGGCATTCCATAGTATTCTCAACAAAGTACACAGTGATTTCCAGCTTTTGGGAACACTTTAAAACATTAGGATTTCCAAGGATTCCCAGGTATTCCCCAGTATTTCCAAAATATTCCCAGCAAAATGTAGTGATTTCCAGTTTTTGGGAATACTTTCAAAAAACATCAGGTATTTCCAGGTATTCCCAAGTACTCTGAGGTATTTCCAAAGTATACAGTGATCTCCAGTTTTCGGGAATAGCTTAAAAAAATATCAGACTAACATCAGCTATTTCCAAGTATTCCCAGGCATACCCAAGTATTCTCAGGAATTTCCAAAGTATTCCTTGTTATTTCCAAATATTCCCAGGAATTTCCAAAGTACTCCCAGCAAAGTGTTTCCAGTTTTGAGGAATACATTCAAAAAAACATATGCAAGTATTCCCAGGTGGTTTTTAAGTATTTCCAGATATTCCCAAATATCCCCAGGTACAAATAAAGATTATTAAAAGTTTCACAGTTTTAATAATCTTTATTTATTTCATGATTATGGAGTTCCACAAAATAAGGCTGGAAACAATAAACAAGATCCCCAGGTACTTCCAAGTATTCACAGGTATTTCCAAATATTCCCAAGTGTATTCCCAGGTGTTTCCAACTACTTCCAAATATTCCCAGGTACTTCCAATGATCCATATATTTCAAAGTATTCAAAAGTATTTCCAGAAATTCCAAAATATTCCCAGCAAAGTGTACAGTGGTTCCTAGAAAAAAGTACAGTGATTTCCAGTTTTCGGGAACACATACTTTCAAAAAAGATCAGGTATTTCCAAGCATTCTCAGGTATTTATAAAGATTCCCTCAGGTATTTTCAAAGTGTGTCCAACAGAGTATACAGTGTTTTCTAGCAGTGGTACACCCTTCCCTAAAATCAATACAAATTGTGCTAATCAAAAATCTACCTAAACTCATTGCTTTCCCTGTCTCAACGATGTTTATCGTACTTTGTTAAAAATTCGCTTTCATTTCTTTTTGCCTGTTTCAGATGCAACACCTAAGCACTTACATAGATTTGGTCAAAATGGTTGTAACTTAGGAAAAATATTCTAGTACTATGATCTTGTTTGGTTTTTCTGCAGAGGCTAACATAACTCGATTCCTTTCGTTTTCCAAGATTTTTCAGCTTTGTAAATGACAGTTTGTGATGATGTTACAGCGCTATTTTGAGAATTTGCCAATTATAGTGTCGCTTCTTTTCCAATATTCTCGACCAATAGAATGTTAATATTAATTGCTTTTACATCAGAAAAACTGCTGTTGTTGAAAGTATAGTCTGTAACATTTTCTTTTTCCCTATACCTAAGACCAAAAAAAGGTACTGTTTATAATTTTGGTTGATTTTCGGTGTAGAAAAAATATGGTAAAGCAAGAGGGCATGAAACTACCAATTTGTTGGCTGTGACGTCACGATTACAATTTCCCGAAGTTAGCAAATGAAACAAATTTTTTTGTTAAGTACCATGAAGCAATTCTAACTTACATACCTAAAATTAGCCTTATTAATGACGATAGAGCTAAAATGAAAGGGCCATTAGCACCTTCTATTGTTATTTCAACATTAGTTTATTTCTGGGCCCAAAACCTTTCAACTAGTATCAATAACACAAAAACCAAATGGGTGTGTGAAATACACAGAGATTGATAGGTTTTACATCATTGAAAGTATCAAATTTCAAACCTATTGAATAAAAAGCCGTCCTTTAGTAGACGCCAGTAATCCTGAATTACTTCAACCAGGCCACACAAAACTCATTCATTAGTTTTCCAATCAGACACACACACGCCGAAACACATTTGCAGTCAGTTTTGTTTCTGTGTGTCTCATGTCTATGTACAACATGAGTCGCGGCCTAAATAAATTAAGTCAAAACAAAAATACTTAAAATACTTTCATTTGAGGTTAAGAAAACTTTTCTAAATAAAAATTAACTGTTCTTTCAAAATAAAAACATGTATGCATCTTTGATATTTAAAAAAGTAAATGATTCATCTTCCCAAATTAATAAACATAAAATCATTAACATAAAATAATACAATAAAACTAGTACAAGTGACGCAATCGTCCGCCAACGCATGACGTCACCCAGTCTAACACTAAAGTTCAAATCACTTTACCAAGCCATCAATTTTCAAGGCCTACTTCACATCTGTACGCGAGTTTTCTTGTAGACGATTCGGCTCCTTATGGACCATGGTCAAGATTTTTTTTTGTTTCGAGTAGTTCAAATCACAATGCGCGACAACATAATAAACAAAACAATACAGGATGCATTTAGTTCTGCTTGTAAAACATGATTCATGGGTTTTAGCCGTGGTCCTAACCGTTTACGTGTACGTGTGGCAAATTTGATAACCTTAAAATTTTCTCAAGTCCCTTATTAGAACCTCTTTTGAGGTTAAGGTTGAAAGGTTAAAAGAAGATTGGGACCTCTTCTTAAAAATATTGGCAGACGAATAAATTCGCTTTTGTTAAAAGATCGTTGACATTTTCTAGTTGACATTCCGATTATAAATTTTGCAAATTTAACATTTTATATTCGCGGTTAGAAAGTTGTTAAGAGATATTGTATATCCGTGTATGTGGGTGGGTGGTAGGTTTCTTCATTAATTTTTATGATCTAAAACTGAGATAAACGATTAATTAAAGTATTATCTACTATACAAGGTTTTGATATGGGAAAATAGAAAGTAAATATAAATCAATTCTACAATATTTAAAAAGAGGTTATTATACAGTTTTCCTATTTTTAATTCTCATTTTGCCAAACGATCTACCTGGTAGATCATACGTCACGCGCGGCTCTACCTACCTGCCTGCGAAAGTGGTCGAAAAAAATTCGCAAAGTTCCCATTGATCTAAGGAGTTGAGAAATATCATCTAAGAACTTTAGAGTCGGTCGGAGGCTATATAAGACAACATTCGACGACTTATGTCATCGAGAGGAGGTGATATGGTGTACCACATATGAGGACAATTCTTCTTAATAGGCCGCTTACCGTCGTATCATCCCGGCTATACGCAACCCACATACCCACATACGCAATCTGTGATCAGAAAATATCAGAAATGATTCTTATCCTTTTGTACCAGTTTGATGTCTACGTTTCTTATCATAACATAAGATGCCAGAGGCTAGGGAGGTAACAGGTTAGTGGTTCTGTATGATATGGTATCGCCCCAATATAGTAACAAAAACAGTGGTAGCTAGCCTCCGCCATCATTTTCATTTTTTTCCCACTTTTATAATGAGCGGCATAAACACTGATGGCGTCGCAACCAGATGCAGCCCGAAATAGATCTCAAAGTTATCTCAATTGCTAAATTTATTCTTAAAAGCTAAAGAGGCATGATGGGCCTAAAGTAGCCACTGCCTGCTTCGCAGGGCATAAATCAGCATTGATCAGTCACAGCTGCACGGTGTTGTTGGCTACGCGACTATGAAAGTCGCAATTTCCAGTTTTTCTCCCTAACCAATGCACTGTTCTTCAAAATTCAAAAACTATCACAAGTGTAAGAGCCTATACTAGAACTTTTATACCAACGAATATTTTAATAAAATGCTTACTTTTCGAGATATGAGAAGTTAAATGAATTTATAACATTTTTGTATTGCACGGAGCAAGCAATAACATCAATTAATTTAACTCGTTATATCCAGAAATGTAAGCTTTTTATACCATTGCTTGGTATAAGATTTGTATATCATAGGCTCTTAGACTTCTGCTGATTTTTGAATTTTGTAGAACAATGCAATAGTTGAGTAGAGAATGACAACATGGTACTGCAAGGATGGAAGTCAGGGAGCTAAAAACACTCGTACGTCCAGGACAGACGAGCAGCCGTCAACTGTTTCACTGGGCAGCATGGAACACTGTTACAACCAGATTAAGATTAATGGACAGGAAATGTTAAAATACAGTAGCAACTTTTTCAAGGGTTCCCAGTACCATAAACAAAGAAAGCCAAAAGCAAAAAATGACTGGGATAGTAATCATCCTTGTCTAGATCATTACGAAAGGATCAATTGATCAAAGATTATTTTTGCAACACTCACTACGAATTATCAAGGTAGACTCGTTCTTACTGTACCGTACAATTTGTATTTTTTTTTGGCTTCCACAGAACATCCAGTTTGTGAAAAGTACTGTAAGGGCAAATGTTTGCTTACAAAGCTCTCAGGTTCTTACTGGTTGTTAGGCCAAATCCAACTGTCGGTTAAATAAGTTTGGGACAACGGATTATATTTTGTGAACAGTTGATGGAGTTTACGTTGGTTACGTTACGAAGTTACTGGGTTACGTTACGCAATAAGTTTACAAATCTAGAGTAGTAGACTGTAAGTATGTTACGACCTATTTCCAACCAAAAAATTCATTACAACAACGCAAATAATTAAAAAACGCCTTTAAAAGATAATTAGTTATGCTGACGTCGATCGTGATACTCTGTATAAATAATTATTAACTCAGGAAATATGATAACTGCAGGACTCACTGATAGTGCTGCGTGTAAGATTATAAATGATCTGCATTGCCACATCCCTTGCGATCACTTAGAATAATTCAAGAATTTTCTACCTTATGCTTACTATAAATTCACGGAATAGTTGCTTTAATGAGATGTAGCACAGTTGGATACTGACACTAAGAATAAATTGTTGTCGAGTGTATTAATATCGAATGGTACACGGCAGCGAGAATCTTTTGTACGAGCTTTCTTAAATTCTGTGTAATCCGTTGCAAAATCTGTGAATTTTGTGTACATAATCATTAATCAACCTGTATATTCTGTGTAATCTGATGTATAAATCTTTATCTGTGATTAACCACTGTGTATTACCGTAACGAAAACCTGGTGTAAAAACTCCGTATAATCCCGTGTAATCACTAAAATCAGCTGTGAGATCTGTCAATTCAGTGTAATCAACAAGGAATTTGTGAATTCTGAAATCTGTGTATTTTTTGTGTAATCTTGTATATTCAGCTGTGAAATTCGCATAATCCTGCAGTTTTGTGTAATCTGAAGTATAAATCTTTATCTGTGTTTAATCACTTCGTTACTACCGTAACGAAAACCTGGTGTAAAAACTCCGTGTAATCCTGTGTAATCTGTAAAATCAGCTGTGATATCTGTCGACTCAGTGTAATCAACAAGAAATTTGTGCATTTTTGTGAACTCTATGAGTACTCTGTGTAATCATTGTCTACTTTGTGTAAGTCGATGTGAAAATCTGGTGTACAAACACTGTGAAGTCTGATGTAACTTGTGATATTCGTTGTGAAATCTCCGAATTCAGTGGTCATTGTGAAATCTGTGTACATCCCGTGTAATCATTATGTAATCCAGGATATAATAAGTGGGAAACCGCTGCAAGAATCTGGTATACAAGGTCTGTGAAATTTTGTGCAATCTGTGATATCCGTTACGAAATTTGCAGATTCATTTTAATAATTGTGCAATATGTGAAATCTGGATTAAAAGCTCTGTATAATCCTGTATAATCTACATAAATCAGTCGTGCAATGTTTATCCCGTGAAATCAACGTGAAAATCTGTGTAGTCTGTGAAATTCAGGGTATACCAGGGTAAATCGCTGGGGGAATCTGGTATACAAGCTCTGTAGAATCGTATGCAATCTGTGATCATTGTGAAATCCGTTAATTCTTTAGATACTCCGTATGTATACGTGAATTCCTCTTGCAAATTCAATCTTGTGTATTCTGCCGTAAAATCCAGGGTATAATAAGAGGCAAGTCGCTGCTGAAATCTGGTATACAAGGTCTGTGAAATATTGTGCAATATGTGGTATCCGTTATAAAATTTGCAGCTTCAGTCTAATAATTGTGCAATCTGTGTAATATGTGAAATATGAAATAAAAGCTTTGTGTAATCCTGTGTAATCCTGTATAATCTACATAAACCAGTCGTGAAATGTTTATCCCGTGTAATCAACGTGAAATTTGTGTATTCTTTGTAAAATCTGCGTGTTTTTTGTGTAGTCTGTGAAATTCAGGGTATCCCAGGGTAAACAGCTGGGGGAATCTGGTGTACAAGCTCTGTAGAACCTTATTTAATCTGTGATCATTGTGAAATCCGTTAATTCTTTAGATACTCCGTATTGTATACGTGAATTCCTCTTGCGAATTCAATCTTGTATATTCTGCCGTGAAATCCATGTAATCGTGCAGTTTCGCGTAATCTGTCAAAATGCGGCGTAGTCTGTAAAATAAGTGAATTTGTTGTAATCAATGTCAAATCTGCATATTCAATGTAATCTTGTGTAATGATTACGTATAGTCCGTGTAATCCAGAGTATAAGAAGAGGTAAATCATTGCGAGGAAATGATGTACAAGCTCTGTGAGATTTTGTGCGATCGGAGAAAACGGTCTTAAATCTATTTTCCGTGTAATCATTGTGAAATATGTGCATTCTTTCTGAAATATGTATGAATTTCGTGCAATGATTATGTCAGTCTTGTCATGAAGGGTATAATAAGGGATAAATCGCTGTGAGAATCTAGTATACAAGGTCTGTAAAATCTTGTGAAATCTGCGCATTCATTCAGTGTAATAATAATTGCACAATCTGTGTGTTTATTCTGTGTAATCTTGTGTATTCTGGTGTGAAATCCATGTAATCCTGTAGTTTCGTGCTATCTGGCAAATTCCGGAGTTATTTTTAAAATACGCTTTGAATTCGGTGTAATCAACGTAAATTCTGTGGATTATTTGTGTAATATTCTGTATCCTGCTGTGAAATCCGTGTAACTCTGCAGTTTCGTGTAATCTGTCAAAATGCTGTGTAATCTGTAAAATCCGCTGTGAAATAAGTGAATTGCAATCAACGTGAAATCAGTACGTATTGATTGTGTAGTCTGTGTAAAAGTCAGGGTATAACAAGGGGTAAACCGTTGTGAAGATCTGATTTGTGCAAAATCCATGAAATTTTGTGCGATCAGGGAAAAGGTTTTATATCTGTGAATTCCATTTAATCATTCTGAAATCTATGTATCTTTGTGTAATCTGTCAAAATGCTGTGTAATCTGTAAAATCCGCTGTGAAATAAGTGAATTGCAATCAACGTGAAATCAGTACGTATTGATTGTGTAGTCTGTGTAAAAGTCAGGGTATAACAAGGGGTAAACCGTTGTGAAGATCTGATTTGTGCAAAATCCATGAAATTTTGTGCGATCAGGGAAAAGGTTTTATATCTGTGAATTCCATTTAATCATTCTGAAATCTATGTATCTTTGTGTAATCTGTCAAAATGCTGTGTAATCTGTAAAATCCGCTGTGAAATAAGTGAATTGCAATCAACGTGAAATCAGTACGTATTGATTGTGTAGTCTGTGTAAAAGTCAGGGTACAACAAGGGGTAAACCGTTGTGAAGATCTGATTTGTGCAAAATCCATGAAATTTTGTGCGATCAGGGAAAAGGTTTTATATCTGTGAATTCCATTTAATCATTCTGAAATCTATGTATCTTTGTGTAATCTGTCAAAATGCTGTGTAATCTGTAAAATCCGCTGTGAAATAAGTGAATTGCAATCAACGTGAAATCAGTACGTATTGATTGTGTAGTCTGTGTAAAAGTCAGGGTACAACAAGGGGTAAACCGTTGTGAAGATCTGATTTGTGCAAAATCCATGAAATTTTGTGCGATCAGGGAAAAGGTTTTATATCTGTGAATTCCATTTAATCATTCTGAAATCTATGTATCTTTGTGTAATCTGTCAAAATGCTGTGTAATCTGTAAAATCCGCTGTGAAATAAGTGAATTGCAATCAACGTGAAATCAGTACGTATTGATTGTGTAGTCTGTGTAAAAGTCAGGGTATAACAAGGGGTAAACCGTTGTGAAGATCTGATTTGTGCAAAATCCATGAAATTTTGTGCGATCAGGGAAAAGGTTTTATATCTGTGAATTCCATTTAATCATTCTGAAATCTATGTATCTTTGTGTAATCTGTGAAAGCTGAGTATATTTTTTTTGTAATATTGTGTATTCTGACGTGAAATTCATGTAATTCTGCTGTGTAATCATCCGTATAATAAATGTGAAATCTGTGTAATCCAGGGTAGATATAACAAGACGTAAATCGCTACGAGAATCTAGTGTACCAGGTCTGTGCAATCTATCGATCTGAAATGTGTTATTTCCGTGTAATCATTGTGAAATTCGTGTATTCTTTGTGAAATATGTGTGCATTCTAATGTAATGCAGTGTGTTCTGCTGTGTAATTCGTATAATCGTGTACAAATCTCTACTTGAAGTTTACCCCTCGGTACAACTTTAAACTGAAGAAAAATTTATAGGTTAATGATTCTAAGTTTACGGAACTTTACTGAATAATCTGCGAACTTCTCAGTGAATGAGTTGGCTGGAAAGTATTAACGCTCAAAAATGCTGCGTTTAAAAAAATTTTCAAGTGTTGATCGTGTTATACAGAGATACATTCAATAAGTTACTTACGTTTACGTTAACGTTACGAACTATTGCATACATTTATGGCATGAACGATTATTATTAAAATTTTTTTTAACAATTGTGTAGCATTTTTATTTTCTAAAAAGCGCGTCCCTATCTGTGCGGACACTTACAGGAGAGAAGGGACTTACGGGAGATTGCTTAAGTTTTTGTGTATTGTAAGTTACTTTTACGTTTATGGTTACGTTACTATTTTTGCGTAATATTAACCTTGACATAATTTTCTAAGTAAATCTTTGCATAACAGTAACATGTAATGTAGTAATGATTGAATTATTTAAAGTGACATCACATCATTAAACCGCAGTGATTTTTCACTTTAAATATCCTAACCTCAACTGTTTATAGTATATTTATCAGTGGAAGATAATAAATGGGCTATGTATGACTCGTTTCACAATTAAGTTTACGTTATTTCTTGCTTCTTACGTAAACATTTTGAAAATCTATTTTGCTCGAGCATTTTCATGCTGTTATTACCAACCTAATAACCATGTCACACTAGTTGAAATCCCTTATGTTTGAAGTTTTGCAAATTAAGCCTCTAGCTCTAACCCGGTTTTATCTACTAGATTTTAAGTTAGATTGGAAGTTTATTCATGTAGGTATATATCCCTTATTCATTTCAAGCTGAATGTTCTCTCATTGTCACGGTTTTTGTTATTATTACAGTCTACAAACTGCTGCCAACATTGTAGTATTATATTGCACGCGGAATTACATCGTGTAAAATACTAGTATAGGTGGTTGGTTCTAAATACGGTTTTAGTTTAATCTATTTATCCACTAAATCCCGTGTGATGTTAGTTACAGACGAGTTATATTAGATTCTGTCGAGACTGAGAGATATTGCTGGGATGGGAAAGACTGTTTTGATTGAGTCTACCATCTCCCTTTCTTTCAAAGTGATGTCCGTTCCAAACAAATTATAATAGTAAATTTAGGCGCTTTCTCAAACTTTATTTATGACTCAATAGACACATGCCAATTATTGGTAATTCTATGTGGAGTTACCTGCTCTTTTAACAGTATTATATGAAAACCGGTAGTTGAATACCAGGACCATAAAAACTTGATGAAAAGAAAAGCCAAATTATGCATGCACTTGTAGTTGTAACTAGTTTAGTTAACTTTTACTAGTTATAACTAGTACCTAACAAAGTTTGTACGGATAATTAATATGAAAAAACCCTCGTCTTGGTGGGAGCAGCGTTTGCTGACCGTAGAGCAAAAGTCGAATTGGTCCTTCGACTGCTTAATTCTTAATAAAAGTACTCATTAGCTCTCAAGTATGGATATACAGGGTGTTTTGAAAAAGATGCTCGTGACTTGTAAAAAATACGAAAAAATCCGAATTTTTTTTTTATTTTATGAGTTTTGGGGTCTATATATGGTCACCTTTCACCCCCTTAAAGCATTGCATATTTGTCTGGAACACCCTGTATAACTGTGGATGATAAAACTTGGATTTACCAATGCACGTTCGAATCGAACGAACATTCAAGGCAGTGCTCGAAATGCAAGGAACCGGCTCCAAAGTAGGCAAAAACGACTTCCAACGGCTGGAAAGTATGACATCACTGTTCTGGGATGCAAAAATTCTTTTAAGCTAGTTTCCGGATAAAATGGTCGAAGCAGTTTTGAACAAGTTTCAAAAAACGTACCGGAATGGCAAAAAAAGCTACATCGTCAGGATAATGCGACGTTTCATTCAAGCGTTATCAGCCCTCAGACTTTCATATGTTTCAAAAACTCGAAAGTTTCCTAGAAGCCGAAAGCCGCCGTAGACGATTATTTTGAGAAGAATGAGGGACTCGAAACATTGGAGAAACGTCGGACAGTGCATTAAACTTCGAGGAGACTACGCCGAGAAATAAAAATCTTTTCGAATTCTAATTCATTGTCTTTTATTGTGGTAAAAAGAGACATACAGTCACCGTTGTTTTTAATTATATGCAGAGTTGCGGAATCAGTTATCAGGAAATATGTTGTCTAATGGAAGATTAGGAATGATTCATTACCCGAAAAAATGTATACTGATTCCAGTTTTTCGAAAGGTTACCATGTATTCGAACCTACTCTCATTTATTCCCACTTATTCCAACTTATTCCCATTTTCTCAGTTATCGCGAATTTTTTCGGCATATTTTCATTTAATTTGTATATAAGTATGTCTAGTCTATCTAATATCTATGCATTGATATTTCGATGTATTCCGAACTATTCCCATGTATTCCAAAGTATTTGGTCTTATTCGAACAAAACGCTCACTGATTACAGCTCTGAAATCACTACCAGAAAAAAATGTACACTGATTCCGGGTTTCTAACCTGTTTCTATTTATTACATGGTCAATTTTTTACATTTTTCTATTTATTTCTTATTTCCAATTAATCTGAGGCAGTTCCCATTTATTCTGGAATATTTCCATTTATTCTATATTATTATACTGTATATCGGGTATTCCAGCATATAGTATTCCGCTATATTTCGATACAGTTCGATTGACATTCGGACATATTCCTAGCTATTCCCATATATTCCAAAATATTCAGCCTTATTCTGATTTCGAACAAAACATAGACTCATTTCGGCTAGTAGATCCACTCAAGAAAATGTACACTGATTTCAGTTTCCCGGAATGGAATGGATAAATGGGCATATTAATCCTCTTTATTCCCAATGTTTCCAACGTGTTTTCATTTATTATGTTGTATATTCGTACGTATTTGGTGTACTGCCACAGAGAGTATTTCGCTATTGGGACGCACCAATAAATATAGATGGCGTTGTGCAGTTACAAAATTTAACAAAATGACGTCGACATGCAGTAGGCAACCAATGAAACGCAAGCTTTAGCTGTAACATAATCTTCACATCTTCCAATTTGACAATTAGCCTACCGCATAATTACATTTAATAAAATTCCGCTAGAATTCAGGTCAATCTTAGGCGCGTCCCAATATTCCGACGCATTCTGAGCTAGTCCCATGTATTTTGGAATTATTCCAAATAAAATCATCGTACTATACTGATTTTGAGTAGAAGATCTGTTACTCAGAAAATATG
The DNA here is from genome assembly GCA_929113105.1 of Agrypnus murinus. Classification (NCBI taxonomy): domain Eukaryota; kingdom Metazoa; phylum Arthropoda; class Insecta; order Coleoptera; family Elateridae; genus Agrypnus; species Agrypnus murinus. The sequence continues at coordinate 86,622,250 of OV816027.1, read as the reverse complement.
TGTGCCTTAAATATTCCAACGTACTCCGCCATATTTTTATGTATTACTATGAATATTCTGCTATATTCGATATTCTTCCGACATATTCATGGCTGTTCCCATGTATTCCAGCGTTATTTCTGAGTTGCATATATTTGCAAAAAAATGCGCATGTAGTTTAGGTTAGAAATTAGATACTTTTTAAGTTAGAGGTTAGGTTAGGTATTGAGTAATAGGTTAGGTTAAAGGGTTGGAATTTTATGCAAAACGACAACACTTCGATTAAGATTATAAATTTACCAACCGTAACATTTACGTAATCGCAAAAAATTCTCAACATATGAGATTCTTCGACGTAACGACGTAAACAAAACTTATTTCTTATGGTGTTGTACAGTTACAAAATTCAACAAAATGTTAAAGCAGTAGGCAACTAGTTAAACCGCAAGCTTCAGCTGTAACATAACCTTTACATCTTAATTTGACAATCACACTATGGCATAATTACATTTAATAAAATTCCGCTTGAATGCACGTCGATCTTAGGCGCGTCCCAATATTTCGACGCATTCTGAATAGTCCCATGCATTTTGGCATTATTTTGAATAGTGGATCTGTTACCCAAAAAATGTGTGCACCATAGGTACTACATATTTCGACGTACTCCCGACATATTTTTATGTATTGCTATAATATTCCGGTATGTTCGAAATTTTTCCGACATATTCATGACTATTTCCGTCTATCTTGGCGTTTTGCCTACCTAATGCCAATTTGCAAAAAAATTCGCATACAATTTAGGTTAGAGATTAAATTCTGGTTAGATGTTAGGTTAGATATTGAGTAATAGGTTAGGTTAGTTTGTGTTAAACGACACAAATTCGATGAAGACTATAAATTTACCAACCGTAACATTTACGTAATCGGCAAAAAGAATTTTCTTAATATCATAACATCGAATTGTTTCCTGAATTTAACGTGAACGTAAACAAAACTTATTTTTTCCAGAAGTCGAAGAATGTGTAACCTTGTCAACTTTTCAATAAAACCATACAGTAATAAGAAGTTCAGTTGTTGCTTATTAAAATTCGAAAAGTTTATTTTCGGTATTTGGTATTGTAAAACATCTGACGCCTACGTTATTTTATTCTCTTCAGTAACGTAAACAAAACATTCACTTGGATGGCTTTAATTAAAAACAAAAGTTATTGCTCAATTGTTCTTCGTAAAAAAAAGTTGAAGGTTGTATTTATAAAACAAAAACCAAGCCAACCATATCCAAACTAAATTAAAATTAAAAATAAATTACTGAATTGAAAGGTTTATGACCGGCAAACTAAAGCTTGATGATTCTGGCTTACACATTGGATGCATTTTTTTATTAAATTAAAAATTCATTATTCAAATAATGATTCATTTGTTTTAATCAAGCGTATTATCAAATTTAGCTTTCATAATAATAATTCATAAATACATTCGATGATTATTATTATTATTTATTATTACTCACTCAAGGATAAAAGGAAACTGCCGTGCAAAAGGAAAATAAACAAATACTAACAAAATATTAAATACCGTTTTGAACTATGAAACTTGTAAAAAAAAAACAAATTCCAACGTGCTTAGTTAAATAAAGAAGTTTTAATTCTTCAAGGAATTTTAGTAATTCAAACAGGTAAATACCGCCAAGAGTTTTGTTTGCTTTTGTGAAACGGGCTTCAGGTAGGTAACCACTTTTACAATCAAGAAAACGTGCCTTCTGTGCGTGTTGAAAACAAATGAAAACCAATATATAAAAACCGAAAAGTAATATCAGTAACGCTATTATCTTGCACCTATTTTATCATAAAAACACAGCAGCAACACAAGACGCTGATCAAATCAAAACCTTATTAAATACCTTGATAGCCTTGATCAACCTTGATTTGTGTGTGTGAGTTTGTGCGAATGGAAGATTTGATCACTCTCGATGACTTCTAAACACTTTTCACACACAAACTTATATTTTAAATCAAAAGATTCTTCTTTTTAAGTCATCTTCTTGCAGATTTATATATCAAAAAGACCGGCACATCAATAAACAAAACACAAACAAAATCAAAACAATTGAAAAATTAGCGCGAAAAATTCATGAAACAAATGAATTCAAACGTTTTGTACTTATAAGCACGCACATAATGATAAAGTACGTAATTTGGGTGCAAGTTAATGTGAAAAACACGGTTTTCTTCTCATCTGTTGTTTACAAAACACGCATGCATGGAATATCGACAGCGAACACGCTAACGACACAGTCTCTTTCCGAAGTTGCGTCCAACAACTGACTGAATACAAGTTCGGTCGCTTGGGGCTTGGGATCTGAGTCATTTTGTTAAAACGACCGTCCCATTGGCTCTACTCTATCGAGTACAGTCGGTTGCGTTTAACAGGGGAATAGGAGACGTAGCGGTGTGGATGGATGGTGCAGTAGTAGTAGACGACGACGCATTGATTTTTCCATAGCAGGCTATGCACTGGTGTTGTGTACAAAGGCGTCAACGGATGGGGGTATGAGGGGGCGGCCAAAAGACCCAGTAATGACCTAAGGTCGCCGTTAATATTTTGGTGGCCCATAAATAATTCTTCCTGAATTTTACTTCATGGGTATTCAACTCTTATTATGGTCAGTTTGTCAATGTTTCTATGATACAAAATTGACAAACGAAAAAGCGAGATAATACGAATATATGTGTAGATACGCAATAGATCTGTAGATAACATCGGATAACAAAATGCTACAAGTCATTTTAGATTGATTACACAATGAAAATGAAAAATTAACTATGGTTTGTAAGAGATCTGCAAAATATTTACCACTTGTACTGGTAAACGTCCGGTAAATTCTACGTCCGACATCGTTTGTCTAGCTGCTCAGGATCTGCTCCAGTCAGCTCAAATGGAAGTTTCTGTATCGTTGCAATAAATTACCTGAAACGTTATGCCGTAGTTGTTGGGAACGAAATCCGCGTGGAAACAGTAGGCATCTTTATCATATTACAGTTATGTTTTTTTTATACAGAGACATATGTCTTCAGCCCGTTTCTTGTAGTTTTCTACCCTAGAACTTCTGAGGAAGTTAGTCGAAATCAGATGAAACGCGTTCCAAGGTTTTGTCTCATTCCCAGTAGCGATTACAGAACATTTCGTCAATCAAGAGCTCTCTGATATAAAAATTCGTTCGTTAACTTTTTGCTGTACGGCGGCGGTAGTAAGAGAAGCTGCGTTCACCTGCTCCCCTCCGACCTACAGAGATTTTCTTTGCAGGTCAGTTTCTTTTCACGTAGTGCCGAATCTTTGAACTGCTCAGCAACACAGACGCTACCTAAGCTACAATATGCAAATAAGGAAAATTTGGAAAACAGTATGAAACCGGACTTTGGTTAAATTCAATGCAGATTCTTACTGTTCGATGTAGTAGTGATGAAATGCTCAAGTTGATGCCCAAGATGAAATGAACAAGCCCCCAAAATTGCCCATTTTCAAAACAAGGTGATTCGGCCAATTTTGATAATATTTTTTATATTGACATTGGGGAGGGGCGTTACTGGGATCTACCTTTTAACCCAACTATACTGGTTGTGTCAAAGGCAGTCTAGACAGTTTAGGTTGTTGTATGTTTCCTTCATATACACAGCGTACCCGACTGCAATGGACGGAAGCAGGTTTGAGACAGGTTTATGCATAGTCGTTATTCTGTCGGGTCATATTTTATCCGAAGAGCATTCATCAGGCCAACTACATCATAGCAAGATTCAAGGTCATTTTCCTTCGGAAGTAAGGGATATACTGCTTATGATAGGTACAGAAGAGCGTCACTTGGACGCTTTTCTTTAGATAGCACCAAATCGCGAATAAGTTTGTTGAGTTGTTCTTGTGAAGAATGTGTGGCCGACATACGGATCATCATTAGACGCGGAAATCTGAGGAAAACCCGACGTCTGTTAACGTCACTTCACATCGTCCTCTGAATCAATGAAGAATTTTTTGAGCTTGAACTGTTGGAGAGCCGATGTTATATTTGGGTACGCTATTGTCTACTTCTTTTTCTTGCGTAAAAAACAGATGGCTTCGTGAAGCAATAGAAGTGATTTATGAATTGGAAGATTTCTATCACATGTAGTGCAAAGAAATTGAAAAAACCCTTTGTTAAAGCATTATAAAGCAAATTAAAGCACTATCAGCAAATGCCGCATCGTCGAAATCGGTGGTACAAATAAGTCTTCAAAATGTAACCGATATCCCAAACTCCAAAACCGACTTCTTCAGATGAGGATAAAAAACGTCTTTCAGCAATTTAATTTTTCACTAGTTGAAGTGATTTAAAATAAAATAGATAAGAATGTTAGATTGAAAGATCTTCAGACTTGAAGATCTTTCTTATAAATATTTTCATCTGGAGTTTATATCCGGGGATTGGAGAAATTTTCTTTAAAGTCACTAGGTAGGAGAAGAATTACGAGCCGTACCTTAAAGGATCGGTTATCCCCTGACAACTAGACATTGACGCATCGCATAAATGGATGAAGAAGAAATGAGAAAGGGCATGGGAGATCCAGAGCATGGGTTGTTTCCAAAATATCAAACCTGAACTTTTTTGTATTAGGTGAGACTAGAAGAATATGTAGTCTTAGAGAACTCCGATTTTCTGTTTCTACTTGATGGCATAGAGATTGGGCAACTGTCAGATATCTCGAACCTTCAGAACCAAACGAAACCTTAATGTTGTACCCACTCATGTCCAATTTCTGCAAAATCGAATTACGACAAGTTACAGACAGCGAATTTCCAGTATTAGGAGAAGGGCTCCAAGCAAAGCCACACGTCGATATCTCTAACCCTTCCCGAAATATTTGCTTAACCCGTTTATCGATTGCGCTTGAAGCAATTTTTGTTCTAATTTCGTCCAACTAATTTAACGTTTATTCTGAAGACCTTGAGTAAGATGTAATACCATTAGTGCAGCTTATAAAATTTTAATTTAATTCCAAGTAAAGTAAGCTGCGATATTACTCTTAAACGAACCAAAGTTAGTACAGCTAAAGTGGATTCCAAAAAAGAGTCAGAATATTATGGGGCGATGATGTTTATTGAGCGCCACTGGATAACTATTATTTAAGAGACATAAAACGCTCAACAATATTATTTGGCAATAAATGGAAACACAAAGAAATTCTTTTTTATGAGAAAACTTCATTTTTATAATCTTATTATAGTTTTTATTTATTTAACCCCCCCCCCATAGAAATATTTATAGTTGCGCCTATGATTTACATACAGGGCCCATTCAAATATTTCTTAGATATAAAACCCTTCTAATTTTTTGTCTCGTTCTTTCTTTAGATCCACAACAAACCAATTACTCATCAATCCCACCAGCATAAGGGCACTTATCTATCAATGCATTGGGGTTTACCTTGACGCATTCCTTCGCCCTCCAGTCAGTAGTACTTTTTCAGTTAATCATTCCCAGTTGGTGGTCAACCTAATCGTTTCGTGCGGTTTTTATCATTAAACAACTTTTTCCTGTTTTTACTTTTCCGCGTTATTAAAGGTAAGTTTTTAAATCTTCTACTTTTTTAATCAATTAATGAGGTTATGTGAGCCTTCTATTATTATTAGATAGGTGTGCAGTAGTTTTTTTCAATTTGAATTATACAAAAGTTTAGAAAGAAAAAAACACAAACAGACCCCCGCATTTGTGATTCATTACGCTTTCACGAGATATACACACAAGTTGGAGTTATGTTTCCCCAGAGAAAAAAATGAGAAAAAGCAAATGGCAAAAACTACAAAAGTTTTTTCTTTAGGCGCCGACTCGAGTTCCACTTTAATGTGTTGTCTTAAATTTAAAAATGTTCATTTTGTGTTGAGGAAAGTACTTTTGGTGGACTGGTAAAAGTTTTTCGTGTAAAAATTATTTTCCAAGAAATTAATCATGTGGGGTGCATTTGATAAATAATGGGTAGTATTTACTTATTCTAAAAGATGACGAAATTAGTTACATACCTTACGATTGGCCTGGCAGGCCTGGCTCCATCTAAGTTATTCTACATGGCGAAATTGTATTCTTGTAAGAATTGCTTTTAAAGTACGCAAGTCGCATTTGCATATCCTCAAGACCAAAAATCTCTGCTACTTTTTCGGCAATAACTTCTACCTACCCAATATTGGATTATCCAATAGGCATGACTAGTCACTGCCCAGGGCACCAAAACTATAGCAGTATAATGTTATATTACTATACTTAAGGTATGGGGCAGACACAATCATCCGGCCCTGGACTTTTCCATCACAATTCAAACTCGCTGCACCAAACAGACTAAGGTATAAACGCATTTTCAAAATCTGCATATATTGGATCGCCAGAAGATTTCACTCTTTAAAACTGTACAGCTCCACAGAAAGCATCTTGGTATGGAGCATACGAAATGTCAACCGTCTTCTCCCAACTGAAATTAGCGTGGTTTGGATCACAGACGTATTACAATCACTAATAGCTGTGAAACACTAGCAATCAAGCCTTAATTCCAATGACACTGTCAACTTGATGACTTTTGGTACTGATGAGTGTTTTTCTGTTCTGTACAGTAAACATGTTCTGTTCACCAGAACACTTAAAGATGGTTCTTTCTGGATCATAATTCAGAAACTGCCTCCGTCTTCCGAAAGACTTCCTGTACTTGCACCAAGGCAACTTGCTCGTATTTTTGCCAATGTCAATATAGGCTATGGTGTCAGTAAACACACAATTAGTCAAAGTGCTAAAAATCCTGTTCTCCATTTCTCGAAGGCTTAAGGTATTGGATACCTTGTGAATATCCGCCAACTAAAATACAAGAACACTGATTCCGCCATCAAAATGCTAGAATTCGTCGGAATCCGCTTCAAAAGCAGATCACGTCCTAAGAGATTCTATAAAATTACAAATCTATAAAATTTGACCTCTTGAACAATTTTTAAAGTACCCTAAAGATAACCGATGTTCCGTTTGACCTCCAGATCGGGTCGCTAAGATATGTAATTCAGTAGAATTTCTTCTAACTTGGCATAAGTTATGAAAATTAATAAAAAATAACTTCCTAGATGATTAAATGATTAGAAGCGGCCCAATGAATCCTTTGACCTCTACCTGTCATCAAAAGTCATTGATTCTTTACATAACATTCTTTAAATTAAGCTAAAGCCTTACAGCAATTTTAAAAGACTCTTAGAAATTGCTTTCTTGTGTTGTATTGTTTAGACTTTTAGAGCATCAAGATCTGTAATCAAGCAAGGTTTGAACCGATTTAAACGTAACCTAATATTATAATACGGGGAAGGTCAAAGAGTCCATCTAATGTTCCAGAGGTTAATTTTTAGGTTTGCCAAATTCGAATCAATTCTATGTAATTACATGCCTTAACGACCCGATCTTTGATGACCTCTTGAGGTCAGACGGATTATCACAGTTTTAGAGTAATTTTAATTTTAGAGTATTAAATTGTACAGGAGGTCAGGTTCGAAAAGTTCGTAATGTTTGAAGAAATCTTATGGAATCTTATATTTGTATGTACGACCGTTGATGAACTATGGAGGTCAAACGAATCATCGAATTGTCTTAGGGTGGGTTCGCAAAGAAATTTCGTAGAATTTTATATTTCTGTGTACATGATCGTTGATGACCTCTGGAGGTGAAACGATCTATCGGATTGTTTTGGTGTAATTTAAACATTGTTCAAGAGGTCAATATCTATCATTGTGCAAAGTTTTATCTATTCCCAAGAAAAGCCAAAGTACTATGTTATTTTTTGTTTGTCCTTTGGCCCATGACCTACATTGAATGAGCTAGGAAACTGGGTCCGACGTAAAACGACGTTTGATTTGGTTATAATTATTAATTGAGCAAAACCGTGTATATTTGTACAAGAAAATGATATTGTACTGACGGATGACCTTAATCCGAAGTTAATTAGGAATATTTAATTCTAAAACCCAAAATTGAGAAAGACTTGATTATGTTTGCCAAAACTGGACTCCATTAAAGTATAAAGTAAATCATCGAATTTAGATTCATAACCCGATTTAATTTCAGGTCACAATAAATACGTATCAAATTCATGTATAAGTGATCGGAATGTGCATTGATTATAGACTCCTAGTAGAAATTGACCCCTGCAATACTTTCTAGATCCGTCAACGCATGTTACCTAGTCACCGTGAGTAAACGCCCACGAACGAAAAAACTCACGATTATTATACAGGGTTATTATAAATGATGGACCCATTTTTAAAGATGAATATTAATTAAAGTACAAATCCAAAATGAACACACTTTATACCAATGGAAAGAGGAAGTTTGAAAGTTTCGGCGGGCAATGATGGTTCCAGAAGCGGCCGCTAGAGTTCGCGCGGCAATAGGCCGCCATTCGTTTCCCTCTCAGGTGTGAGTGAGATGGCTACCGTGGAGCACAAGGTTTTCTGCGTTCTTGAGTTCGCAAGAAGTGAGTCACAAATTGTAGTGCAGCGGGCATTTCGTGCAAAATTCGGTATTGAACCACGCGTTGGTTTACGCAATTTCAACAGACTGGAAGTGTGTGTAAAGGGAAAAGCACAGGTCGACCGCGTGTGTCAGAGGATGATGTCAGACGTATTGAAGAAAGTTTTGTTCGCAGTCCAAGTAAGTCTACCAATAGAGCTAGTAGAGAACTTGAAATACCCCAATCAACTGTCTGGAAAGTTCTGAGACGGCGTTTGCTGTACAAACCCTACCGATTACAAATTGTGCAGGCTCTCAACCCTAATGACAAAGAGATGCGTCTCGAATTTTGTGGTTATGTGCTAGGAATGATGGAGGATGACGCGTTTCTGCAGCTTATCATTTTTAGCGATGAAGCGACTTTCCACCTTAGTGGAAAAGTCAACAGACATAATGTTCGCATATGGGGTTTGCAAAATCCACATTTAACATTGCAACACGAAAGAGACTCACCGAAGGTAAACGTGTTCTGTGCCGTATCCAGTACAAAGGTTTATGGACCATTTTTCTATGCGGAAAGAACTGTAACTGGAAGAATGTACCTGGACATGTTGGAACAATGGCTGTTTCCTCAAGTTATGGAAGATTCACAGGACTTCATTTTCCAACATGACGGAGCTCCGCCCCATTGGCACCTTCATGTACGAGGCTTTTTGAATGCATCCCTTCCTCAGCGCTGGATAGGTCGCAGGGGAAATACAGACCTGGCTCTACACTTCTGGCCACCGAGATCTCCTGATCTCACCCCATGTGACTACTTCTTATTGGGGTTATGTTAAGGAAGCTGTTTACGTTCCACCGCTACCAATAACTCTGGACGATCTGCGGAACCGTATCACAGCTGCCGTGCACTCAGTAACAGTAGATAACACACTTGCTCGTGTGTGGGACGAGTTCGGCTACCGTATAGATGTTTGCCGTGCAGCAGACGGTGGACACATTGAACATTTATAATGTATTGCAAAAAAACTTTGAAACTTCCTCTTTCCATTGGTATAAAGATTGTTCATTCTAGATTTGTACTTTAATAAATATTCATCTTTAAAAATGGGTCCATCATTTATAATAACCCGTATTCTCAGTATGTTTGGTCTAGTCCGTATGTGAATGTTTTCCAAAATTAGTAAACGCAACTTAATTAATACATAACATAGTATATAAGGCAAGGGATTCACGCGTAAATCACGAAACCTGTACGTGATTTCTGAACAGTTCTCAAATCATACAGCATTATAAAATTCACTGTGCACGATGGCTTGACATATTTCACTCACGTCGTGATTCGATTTAATTCGAGTCATGATACCGAGTATGAATCCGATCCGCAAGTCGTATGCACAAGATTCTAACAGTGTTTTACGCGGAGCACCTGTCGTTAGACTTAATCTCCACGTTCCTTTCAGAAGAAACGTGGAGTATGTACAGATATTTATTCTAGACTCCTGTTAGAAATGGATGCAGTGCTTTTTAGATCCGATAACTCACCTTACCTAGTCATAGTGAATTCACGTCTAAGAGCTTACGATTATTTTGCTCTCAGTACGTCCAGTTATATCAATATGTAAGTCTTTTTCAAAATTAGTAAACGCTACTAATTCGATTTAATTCGAGTCACGATACGCATGATTCCGATCGATAAGTGGATCGGAGTATGTAAAGATATTGATTCTAGACTCCTAGAATACTAGTAGAAATGGACCCGGCCATACTTTCTAAACCCGACAACTCACATTACCTAGTCACTGTGAGTTCACGTCCAAGACCACACGATTATTATTTTCTCAGTACGTACAGTTATGTCCATATGTGATTTTCTCAAAATTAGTAAATGCAACTTAATTAATGCATAATAAATCTGTAGGTGATTTCTGAATGACATATTGACTTTCTTGATATGTCGCAATTCTTCTACAAAGGGCCCAAACGTGTTCGGTAGATTTAGTATTTTGGTAACATTTAATGGGTTTAATTTATAAAGGGTTTGCATTAATCACACAAAATTTCTAAGTTGTGTTGTCCTAACGCACAAAAAGTTGATTACTTATGTTTGCTTGCTAGATAGAAGGACAGTTAATCCAAAATTATGTCACTATGTTTGAACCACCTCTTAATTAAAATGAATTGTGGTTGGAATTCGGTTTTCGGGACATTGCGCAGAGGGTCATCAATTAGAAGGTTTAGATCAAAGAGAGTCCACATCGGTATCTCAATTTATGTAGTTATCCTCCAATTTTTAAAAGTTCGACATGGAGAGGTAGATAGGATTCAGTTTCCGAAACATTGCTCCAGAAATCATGGGGGGGGGGGGGTTATCATCTGAAAGCTTAAACCAAGCGGAGTCGATTGGTATTATAAATTATCTAGGTGTCTAGGTAATTCATTAAAGTTTATGTGCCAATGAATTTTAATGAGTTGAGGTTTATATACCGAATCTAATTTCTAATTTAGGTTAAGTTAGATTAGAAGACAGGTTAGGTTAGGTTAGAAGTGATGTCATCACCCCCAGCGTCTTGTAACGGAGCCGGAAACCGAACTCTAGCCTGTCCTAGAACGGTCCAATGTTGCAGGCAATAGCAGAACTATACGGGGTGTGTATAAAGTATGAAATACATTTTATACACTTTAGGTTGTTTTTCAACATTTCAGCTTTTTAAACGCTCAAAGGAATTGCCTTAAATGTATAGGGCACAAATAATAAATTTTCGTCGTCTGCAGTATAGACAGTTACTATGCTGATCGATCCTCATACATATTTTATTTCGACTTTCATTACCAATTAACACCAAAGCTATCTATAAACAATTTTCAAATGCCATAAACAAACAATAAAAGTCCTTTATTATATCAACTTTGTCTCTCTTTGTATCAACAATAAACCTTTTAAAGCAATAATTACCCATGGTAATTATTTATAAACATTCTATTGCAGAATCCTGTCGTAATTGCATGTAATGAAAACACTGCTAAAGGTTTCAACAAATTAAACATTATTTCCAAACAAAGATTAGTTCCGTTATAATAATACGGGAACTTCTTGTGTTGGTATAATTTTGTGACATATTGCAAACGCTATTCTCCAATAATAATAATGGCGACGTGAATAATAATGTCTATAATAGAGAAAACACTTACCCTTGATTTGGGGGTATGTTTCAGCCCAATAGCAGGTTGACTTCGGTTACTCTGAAACAATAATAATGATAAGTATCAATAATTTTATATTGTCTATACAGGGTGTAACCATGCGATAGGTAAAGCTTGTTCTATATCGAAAATTGAATTAAAGGCGTAATAAATATAAATAAGAGCTATATCTCTTAAAGAAGCCTGGGGGAAAAACTGTTATTAGAGTCTTTAGATGACAGTTTTCTTTGTAGAATGCTTTTACCTATCGAATGGTTACAGCCTGTATATCACTGAGATCTTTTGATTGAATAGATGGCATTTAATCAATATTAACAAGCCAAGACACAATAATAGTAGAATTTAATTGTTTCTTAATTTCTTCCCCTCCATTATCGATAAATGTATTGCCCATCATTCTGGTATTATTACAAAACACACAGACGCACGCACAAAACATCCCTCTTACGGGAAATGAGGTGAAAGGTATATTTGTTGGTTTATAATTAATAATTAATAGCGACATTGCGTTTCACAATACAATAATGCAGGGTTGTTCAATTCGGAATTAACGGCTATCAATGTCGGTCAGTTTTTAGGTTAGTAATTTATAACAATTTTTAAAATAAAAATCCGCTTTTTATTGATATAATCCAGACCAAGAGGTATTTCTGTACTTTTTTAATAAAATTATAAAGTCAAATTTGTAACTCGACCATATAGTGTGTAGAAGATGTAAAATAAAACAGGTAGTAATTTGCATGTTAGCATTGTTTACGTTTGTTTGGCACGCAAACTATGGATAAAAAGACTTTTAATGAATTTAGTGCCTCATTTAAAAAATACAAAGGTGTACTTAGTTCTGCATATAATTTTCCGATGGAATTTCAGACATGAAAAATACAATTTGCAGGAATTTATGAAATATTCTTGTTCTCAATAATTAACACTTGCTTTTCTATCCAAGACAATAATTTTCAATAATTTCCTATAATTATTCTCTTAATAGAATGCAAGAAGGTAATACACGTTTATGTTATTTATTTTATCACAAGGTAATACCATAACGTAAAATAATATACCCTCTCGGGTGTACGCCCTGTCTCCTACGGCCCTCCATATTGAGAATTGCGGACTGAGTTGTACAAAAGAAATTGCCTCTAAATCAACGCAAAAGTAATGAAAAATGAAGATTTTATCTTCTCTCTGAATTGAACAAAAAAAATGCATTCAAATCGGTTCAGAAATAAACTTTTTCAATTTCTACAGTGGAAGGGATGACGCCCATTTTTATTAGCGTTCTTTTTTGATTCCTAGAGGACTGTCATGTCACATCTGATAAAAATACATGGACTTTGAAATGAGTTATCGTTTTCACACACGAACACGTGACTTACACAATCGTTGACACAATCGTGTTTACAAAGGCGGTGATGGAGCTACGGAGAAAGGTGAGTTTGCGATCGATGTAGGAACGCAACACTGTTTAGAGAGGCTGTAATGTTAGACCGTGATGGAGCCACGGAGAAGAGTGAGAAGCACGATCGAGTGTTGAGATGGAAACGTCTTCAGAGCGTATTATAAAAATATAATTTTCAATAACAATTTTTTAATTACTGGGGAACCTTCAGTGGCAGATTAGGTGAGAATTCATCAAGTCTAAAGCGAGTTATCGTTCACAAACGGATACAAGTACGGATTAAGTACGCTACTTAAAGGATACATTGAAGCTTAACACAATCATGTTTACAGCGACGGTGATGAATATACGGAGAAAAGAGGGTTTTGCGATTGATTTAGGGACGTGTTTAACACGTCCATGTTCAAAGAGGTTGTAATGTTAAAACGTGATGGATCCACGGAACACGATCGAGAGTTGAGATGGGACCGGATCAGAGTGTCTTCTTCAAAAAGCAACATTTTCTACATTAATTTACTCGCAACGATTCGTAAAAATATAATATTCAATAACAACCATCTTTAAAAACTACGAGATCTTCACTGCCAGATTTGGTGAAGATCCATCACGGATACTAGTACGGACACGTGACTAATGAAAACCGTAAAGAAGTTTGCACTACTTAATAAAAATAATGCATACGATTGACGCAGAGACGCATTTAACATATTTGTGTCTACAGCGGCTACGATGGAACGTGATTGAGCTACGAAGAAAAGTGATATGTGTGATCGAGTTGTGAGATAGAGATAACACCTTCTACAATTCATTGAATTTTTTACTTATAATGATTCGTATAAGTATAATTGTCAATAACTGGTTATCATTTTTGACCCCTAGGAGATCTTCGTGCCTAATCTAGTGAAGATTCATTGTGTCTGAAACGAGTTACAACGTTCCCGAACGTGCATTGCAAATAAAAAGTATAAAATAGCTTGAATTTCATAATAATAAGGAAGATACATTGATAATAACCGAAACGAGATGACTAAGGTCTATTATTTCTTGAACTTAACAACAGATAGTTCAGCGACGGATATCTTCAAAGCTAGGCCAGCTGAACCGATTGTAAATAATGAGGATGCATTTTCATGCATCTATTAAACGCAACATCACGTTGAAAATATCCGTGAAATTATCCCCTCCACTTAGCCGCCGAATTCTAAAAATTCCTAGAAAATATTTTTTTATTGATCTATTTAGAGTCCTTTGAGAATATGAAGTACATTAATCTGATTCTATCAAATCTAAAACGTTACTTCAAACACAACCGCTGGAGGGCATCAAGGAACATCTTCTTCTTGTCCTTTCAAGAGACTTGGTTGTAGCAACAATAGGCAACTATATTCGGGTAATGCCAATATAAGTTAAATGTAACTTCTTGGTTTACTCGATCATCTCGGGTTTCCGTTCGACAGATTTCGGTTATGATAATATCCTTCTAGGAATTGAATTTGAATCTACCAAAATGGTCGATATTGACTCCAAGGGTTCGATATAACTTTCTTAGGGATCGATTCGTGATCATGGGTCAATAGAAAAATATAAGACATTATTCTACGGGGAATATTTAATTCGGTTAACTTGACTTTAGTTATTCTAGTTACTTTAATGATTTTAGTTACTTGAGTTATTCTAGTTACTTATTTTAGTTATTTTAGCTATTTTCAGTTATTTTAGCTATTTTAGTTAATTTAGTTAAGTTATTTTAGTTAGAGGCCAATAGTAAAATAGAAGTGGTCGATAAAAAGTCAAGAAAGCTAAAGGGGTCAACAGTCAAGAAATTTGGCAACCCTTGCTCTAGACGGTTCCTTCCAGAATCAGTTATCAAAAGAACTCGTTCTACGTGCCCATTAAAAAAGATAGTTTAGACTCCTAGTAACAAATTTCGTGGAAGAAGTGTTGACAAATTTTTCTATCAAAAAGCCATCATGTCGTCTATCAGAACATACGTTAGGTAGGGTGTCAATCAAGGTTTCGGAGAATGGAGACTGCGAATCTAAGCTCTCTTTTGAGCTGGACGCGTCCATAAGAAGAAACAGGCTATAAACTGTTTAGGTCGTAAATTGTCTTGCGTTATATTGACATGTTATCATCAAAACACCAACAAAACGTGATTCTACAGTGAGTGGTCGCCAAAGATGGTCAATATCGTCTACCAAGAGTCGGAATAACATTGTTAGGGGTCGATTCGAGATCAGGGGTCGATTGGGTGGCGATAGAAAAATATAAGACGTATCATTTGTACAGGGAATATTTAATTCGGTTAACTTGGATTACATCCATCCTGAATGACGAGTGAACGTGTGACGAATTTAGAGTGAATCGTGAAAACAGTGACTTGAACAGGACCTGCAAGATGAAGCAAGGTCATGGAAATAGTTACGGAGGTCAATCAAGTATAAGTAATTTTATTACTTTATTTATATTAGTTAATTTAGTTATTTCAGTTATTTTAGTTATTTCAGTTATTTTGGTTATTTTAGCTATTTTAGCTACTCTACTTATTTTAGTTATTTTAGATATTTTTGTGATTTTAGTTACTTTAGTTATTTGAGTTACTTTACTTTAGGTATTTTAGTAACTTTAGATATTTTAGTTTCTTTAGCTTTTTAGTTATTTCAGTTACTTCAGTTGTTTTAGTTATTCTAGTTATTTCAGGTAATTTAGTTATTTTAATTACTTTAGTTATTTTAGTTACTTCACTTATTTTTACTTACTTTAGTAATCTTAGTTATTTTTGTTTATTTAGTTATTTTAGTTAGGGGCCAATAGTAAAATAGAGGGGATCGATAAAAAGTCAAAGAAGTTTGGCGACCTCTGGCTATAGACGGTTCTATCTAGAATCATCAAAAGAACTCGTTTGACGTCATTTAAAACTTGTAACTCCCCAAAGATCGACACCATGTTTCATACACAAATAGTGTAGTAACAAGTATCGTGGAAGAAGCTTTGACCTTTGTCTGCCAAAGGGCCATCATGTCGGCTATCAGATATTTAATACGTTAGGTAGGCTCTCGACCAAGGTTTCTGAGAATGGAAACTGCGAATGCTAAGTCTCTCTTGAGCTAGTAGAAACAGACCATAAACTGATATGGTCACAAACTCCATTGGATTTTAGCGACTGTCTTATATTGATATGTTAACATCAAAAGACCAACATAACGAAATTCTACAGTGAGTGGCCGAGAAAGTGGTCTATATCATTCCCCATGAGTCGAAGTAACATTCTTAGGTGTCGATAGAAAAATATAATGCCATAGACGCCCGTAGAAATCTGTCCCGGGGGGCAAGCCTAGAATGAACGGAATGCTAGGGGGGACAAGCCTAGAATAAACTACATGCTAGGGGGGGGGGGGCAAGCCTAAAAAACGGCATATTATACAAAATTTTCAATAAAATTCAAATTATTCAACTTCTAGGGGAGGGGGCAAGTGGGAATCCTGGGAAATAGCGACATGAAGTTGAATAGAACTGTAAGAAGGGGCAAGGTCATAAAAAGAGTCACAGAGGCCAATGAAGTATTAGCTATTTTAGTTTTTTAGTTATTTTAATTATTTTAGCTGTTTTAGTTACTCTACTTATTTTAGTTATTTTAGTGAGTTTAGTTACTTTATTTATTTGAGTTACTTTACTTTAGTTATTTTAGTCATTTTAGATATTTTAGTTTCTTTAGCTTTTTAGTTATTTTAATTATTTTAGTTATTTAAGTTACTTTACTTACTTTAGCTATTTCAGTTATTTTGAGCTATTTTAGTTATTTTTGTTTTTAGTTATTATAATTATTTTAGTTAGATATTTTAGTTAGTTTAACTTTTTAGCTATTTTAGTTACTTTAGATACTTTAGCTTTTTAGCTATTTTAGTTATTTTAGTTGGAGATCAATAGTAAAATATAGGGCGTCGAAAAAAGTCAAGATACTCTTGAAGGGGTCGACGGTCAAAGTTTGGCGACCCATGTATCTACACGCTCAGACGTGAACTTGAGCCACATAGGAGTTTTGTCGGAGAACTTCTCGAAGGAAGCATATTCCTAGTAGCCTAAATCATCAGCATGTTATGAAGTCGATCGCGAGTCATCAAATTCTAAAGAGCGCAACGGAGTGTATTATTTCGAATGGGACGGACTAGAAATTTATCTAATACTACCTAGAATTGATGTTAAGTCATGTTATTATCTCTTCTTTTGTAACAGTACGTGCAG
The DNA here is from genome assembly GCA_929113105.1 of Agrypnus murinus. NCBI lineage: Eukaryota > Metazoa > Arthropoda > Insecta > Coleoptera > Elateridae > Agrypnus > Agrypnus murinus. Next base: position 86,604,932 of record OV816027.1, on the reverse strand, counting down.
TTATAGACGTTCTGACAATTAATTGACCTAATAAACCAAAATAATTGACAGAGACAGCCATTGGAACTATATTTTGAAAGATTAGGGTCACTTCGCAATAAATCAGCCCGGTCACGTCTATTGAAGTTTAGCTCACATCGCATCAGTTAATAAATTTCGCACTGAACACGTCGTGTGCAGAGGAATTTTATCATCAGTTTGTGCCAGAATTGGTTGAAGAAGGTCAAGGGTACAATTATGTAATACGCTTTGTGCCCGACATCACTGGACGTGACTGCACTTGTCTGGCTTGGTGCTAAATGGCCCTTAGATTTTAAGTTAAGTACTTGCTGTGACGTAGTGAGATATAAATTTAGATTTGTATCAGTTTTAGAGGCAGTCTACGATCGTCGGTACCTAGAGAGCTTGGTGGAGATGTAAATATATTGCCTAGACGCTTTAAACGCTATTTGCTTTAAATATTCAAAAATAGCCTGGGCTCTGTTGGTCTGCTGCTAAAGCCTCTAGCTCTTCCTTTTCTAAGTCTTCCCAAATATTAATTAATATTACACATTTTACACAACTTTTGATCAAGAACCTTCCTGTTACGATAGTCTGACTTAAGTTAAGTATGAACCTTTATGATATTGTGTGTATTCAACTTTTTAAAACTCGGTACTTTATTACTAAATGGGCAATAAAATCTTCGTTCAGTTATGCCTTTCTGCTTGAACCTACAAAATTGCGACATGATTTTAAGATTATAAAAATAAAATAACAAAAGTGGCATTATATAGTCAGAACTCGCCAAATCCCAGAGAGATTCTTGATCAAAATTCCAAAATACTTTTGGCTGGTTAGAATTAAATAAAACTTATGGACGAGCACAAAAATTAAATTATACAAACCTCCGTCCACTTCCTATTTTGCGGCAACCTCAATTCGATACTTTGTATTTCCTGTATCTGCTTAACAGTCCTTTGCAAATCTGCTTGAAGTTTCTGTTGAATCTGTTTCTGCAACATCATTTTCTGTTCAACATCCTGACTACTTTCGCCGTCCATAAGGCAACCCTTTCGTCCGCTCTTTTCGCGCTCTAGTCGTTGCGCTAGGAACTCCTCCAGTTTTTTCGTCGTATTTTGAAATTGACCATGGGGTATAAGGGGGGCTTTCGATTTTCCTTGTTGGGCCATTACTTTCTGATCATCACCTTTATGGGCCACACTTAATTTCATATTATATCTACTAACATTGGGGTCATCAGTCCTATCTAGACTTAAGGCAGGTTTGGGAGAACACATCTTATAATCGCCGGATTGGGGTAAAAATTGTTCTAAAGCTTGGGCGCTCGCGACAAAATTTTGTCTAGTTTGTGCGAAGGACGGTCTGACTTCTTCAGGCTGAGATGATTGCCGTTGATGGGTAAAACTTTTCGACATTTGGTCCCGAACGATAGAGGGCGTATCGAATAACTCCGGTTGCGATGCTTTTCTCTGATGGGTTTTTAATTCGTTTTGGGCTTGAGCTGCAGCTTGGGCTTGAGCTAGCATGTCGCGTTGTATGAATTCTTTGAAACCACCTGAATCTGAAGAGTTAGAATCTACAGATTCCATTTTCGTTATGGTTTTGCCATCGAGTTCTTTTTTATTGGGATTGACTATAATTCCACAGCAGTCATTACTAACATTTGATAGGATACTACAGCAAACTGTACTGGGGGAATTGGGCGCTTTTGGTATTGAACCAGAACAACCCTCGGATGATTTTTGATGTGTCTCGTTATTACTATAATTATTAGGTTTATCACATTTTCCGTTAGTACTACTTTTCTTCGTTACATCACTATAAGGCTGTTCGCGTTCCAGACTTAAATTGTTAGTGGCATCCCTTGAAAAACCCATTTTTTGCCCACCACTAGGCATGTTGGCAAAACTTTGAAACGCTTCACTTGTATATTTTTGCTTTTCTTTAGTATAGTCGAAATTGCTTTGACCTTTCGTATAAAATGTTGAAGTTTCTTCGGTGTGTAAAGGTTTATGTATTGCAAATTCGTTGACATTCTTACGACGTTGGGGTTGTTGTTGTTGCTGCTGGGAGGGAGTATCATCTTGAAACACTTTTTGCAATTTTAAGTTAACAGGGGGGACATATTTCGGTTTTGAGGCAATTACTGGTTTTGGACCCGGAAGTTTAGGTTTTTCAGGTTTCACACTTAAGTTTGATTCTTGCATTTTTAGTTAATTATTTATTTTTTTTTGTTAGAAAGCTAGATAATAAAAATTAGTTATTGATTTAACTAAAAGAAAAAAGTAGTTTAATTTTTTATCCCATTTTGATTAAATAAATAATAATTTCGCCTATAACAGTTTAATTATCACAATTTTCACGTTTAGACACATTTGGGAAATTAACCACAATTTACTCTCATTAGAACAACCACATTTTCTTTTAAGAACTCACACTTATAAGTTATTACATAAATAAACCAACATTTAAGATCTTGCAGTAGTACCACATTTATAAACACGTTGTGAGGTTGGGGTTGACTCCCTTCCAGGGTTGTGTAAGTTGGAGCATAGACGCTTGGCGGCGCCCGGCGTCGCGTTCAATAAGGTCAAGTTGGTCAAGGGTTGGAAAAGGTGTGACTACTTAAAAGTCCAATCGAAATCACAGCTTGACACTTTGGTTACATTAATTGGCGCCCAAAAGTGGGGCATTAGTTGTTGAAAAGGTTTTAAACTGCCTACGACTGATTTTAAGTGGGAAATTAGAACAGAATTGACCTTTCTAAATTTTACTTGGCCGACGCAGTGGTTGCAAATATTATATTCACGTGCACTAGCGTCCCGGCGACCCTTTTTAGTCCGGTTGTTTTTTTTTATATATAGATTAGAGGTGCAAGGGCGGTTGTAAACGTGTAAAGGAATGACAACAAAAGAAATTCCTTTACACTTTTCGGATATTTTCAATAAGGACATAAAAACAAGTGTTAAAATCATTTTACGGTAATTTAAATAAGTATTTAAATTACAGTTTAACTTGAACTTATATTTCAGAAGTGTAATATGAATACAGAATAAATAATGTACTTTTTACATATCTAACGTGAAAGGAACTAATATTCAGAAGCTTTTTTAAGTAATTTTACATTAGAGTCATTAGACTAACTTTATTATTGACAAATCTTTCTATTACTTATGGTGTAAGAAGTAAACTGTATGACTGAAGTATGTTTAGTAAAATTACATTAAAAACAATGTAAATAAATTCTATCTGAAAACAACTATTTTAAATTTATAAATTAACCTTACTATGACATGTTTTATTTCATTAAAATTATTACACAGAAAAATTATCAGCCCAAATGTGAATTTACATAACATGGATAGTAAAATCACAATAAAGTTTGTAAATTGCAAAATCAAACAGTGATATTTACTCCTGTATAATATTATACCTACTTGCATTTTCTAATTATCAAATTTTATCAGGAAGTATTGTAGTAGAAATACACATCATAATGTGTATTTTTACATTAATTTTTAAATTTTATTTAATAATAATTTATAGCTGCACACAGAAAAATGTATGAAAATTGGTAAAATGTAACCCAATCTATTTTGCTAGTTATATTTGGGAAAAAGCAATGAAAATACGGTAATATTACATAATTTATGTAAAAACGCAGAATAATTGTAAATTTATGCAACTATTACTAGCAACTAGAAATTAATAATACCTATATTGCGTTTAATGGTACATTCCTATAGATTTCCTGTTGTTGTATCAAAAATGATTATTTATTAATGTTAATGTAATCTCACTGAATTAATTAGGAAAAATTACACACTTACGTGATTAGACTTACGTGAAAATACGTAAAAATATTACTAGCAACCGCCACAAACAGTTTTAGTGTACATATAAAAAGTATTTATTAAAAGACCAAGCAGAGGGTCAGTGGGCAGTAGGCGTGTGGTGTTAGCGCACTGGTCGCATTCCAAAGGTCGTGGGTTCAAATCCAAAAAAAGACTTAATATGATTAGTTATTATTTCCCGCTGCAGTAATGTTCACACTAAAATAAATTTCAGGTAAATCATTTTAAAATAATATCATTTCATTATTTTTAAATCTATTATATTTAAGTAAATATCACTATTAGTGATCAGTTGCGACAGTTTTTGCTTTACCAAATACGCTTGCAGCGGAAGAGGGCAATAAATCAATAAAATAAAATCCAACCGCAGCCAAGAGCAGAAATGATAAAAACTTTACTGACTAAAATTCTATGAATAGAAACTTCGATACCTTTACGTGTCTCGACTTTCTAATGTTCGTTAAGGCTAACTCACGGTTTCATTTTGTTGACACTAAAAATCTTTGGTAAAGGGTCGATTATCAACTGACAAAACAGCCACTCTAGACGTTTTAAGACTCCAGAATACTTCTAGGAATATATGTCACGAGCTCAAGGACGAATCAGACTTCGACTGGAAGATCTCCAGCGTCGAATACATATAGTCTCATTGTTGCTTTTTCACTTGCTAGTAGGCCACTGGGTGTAGTATGGCCGGGCAGTCGTTTGAGAGTATCGAGTTTGTCTAGTATCCGAAACTAGTCCCAAAATGATAGCGGTAGTCGCTTGAGGTGTCGGACTTACCTAGTATCATAGACTAGCCTGGGTGTAGACCACGCGGCATTCAGCCATAGAACCGACTGCAGTCTATCCAATCCCAGGTTGAGAATGGAGACGGACCTCAGGCGTCGATTGAGGTGTTGGGTGGTCGGTCTAGACTAGGATCCGAATCGTGGTCTGGGGTGGTTGGTTATCCAAGCCGTCGTTTGAGGTGTCGGATAAATCGACTGTCTAGTATCCGAGACTTGAGGGGGTCTCTGCCTTACGTGGGCAACGGACGTTACAGTCAGTTCCAGTTTTATGATCCAAAGAAACCGTCTAGAGCCACTACACTTAAGGGGTATTGACGTGAATATATAGCATCTCACGCTCAAAACAACTTGACCTTAACGGCTACATACCGGGATTCTGCTTAAGTGGAATTAAACGAAACGACAAGAGTACGCCAGGCTTATAGCATGGTAGGCCGGGGTGGTATAACCTCCAAACCCAGCAACATTGAGGTTGGATTCGGTCGGGCAACAAAGTCCACTTACGTTGTGGGAATAGTCCGCATTCTGGACTAGGGGCCCATCTCTTCGGAAAGAAACCCGACGGATGGGCACGATTATACTCCTGCACTAGCCTGGAAAGCTAGTTAAGGATGGATAGGCAACCCACCAATGTAAACTGGTAGCATTTGCAATGCGCTCTGATTCAGCATATCTCAATTACTTTTCTTTTGAAGGGAACGTGCGTATAAGTTAACGGCAGGTGACGCACGATAAACATACTTGTGGATCTGTTAGTCCCACTATCTTAGTAAAAAATCATGACGGACAACAGACTGGGACAACAGACTGGGACAACAGACAGATGGACAACGGCCAGACATGCCAGCGAGGATCGTAGGCATTTCTGCATACCAAAGGTTACTATATGGTTCAGAACGCCTAGCAAGCATGTAATTGAACATGCTGCCAAAGCCCCATACGGAAATCTTTTTAGGCGAAGACCCAATCTTTTTTGCTGGATTATTCCAATGCTTTAATGTTCACTAAAATTGTGCCATTTTTAGTTTGCGCGGTTGTAGATGCTCGCAATGAAATATGGCGAAATCAGTGGTTGAGCATGGGTGTAATCTTTGTCAGCTTTTTATATACCTTGTCACCTGGCTCCATGACTCCCGGATGTTGTAAAGCAGGGCACTAGCTGAAATCATTTGCTCATTGCACCCAAAACATTCGAATTCAAGTATCGACCTCGCTATGTTTTATAATTACACAAAAACGTCACCAACAGTAAGCATTCTGGTGGCTAGTCAAGCTTTAGAATCGCTTTAGAATGAACCCTAGAAAAGAGCTGTCCATCGTCCAAAAAGTTCATGGAAGTTCTTTTGCAACGTGTTCTTTCCACAATAATTTCCACAGTAACATTACATCGACATCGGAATGTATAAGTTCTAGCAGCCATGCAAGTATAGTCAAACAGATATCAAAGTCCGGTTGGTGTAAATGAGGTCGGGTGCTGATAAAGAATCTGGACTCTTGCTCTGGATTTCAATAACGAGGATATTTTTCGAATAACACTCGATTATATGACTCTGAGTTTCATTTACTATATTTGACAATCGGATTCTTCAGCTTTCTAAGCCGACTGAGTTTCTCGGATTCGACTACTTTCTAAGAACTGAGAGTCCAGAGCTGCAGAAAGGTGGCAATGATACCAACAAAAGACTTGTCGTTTACTATTTACACATCGCTTTATATCGCTTTACGACCGTGGACGCACTCATTGTCAACAGCATTTCTAACTAACTGAGCTATTCAGGCTAGCTTATTTTATTCTGTGCTGGTGCGCGTTGTTTAATTAAATCCATTTTTACCTGTTTAGCGTAAAAATACATACATACATCGTGTCAGACTGCTTGTACAGTTGCGGCCGAAAAAATTTCAACGATCTATTGCGGCTGCGTAATTTCGACTTTTCAATTCTGATAAGAGACACCATAAATTACTGTTGAACAGTTTTCGTCAGCAACTGTACGTACATAGTATAATAGATAATTACGGCCGAAGTAAGCGACATGCTTGAGCCGTGCGGGCTCGGGCTGGCATCTCTGATGTTTCTTTGCTGGCTTAGGCGGGCGGTAATCTGTATTGCTGTGTACGTAGAAACAACTTCAAATACGGCATGAATGTACATGGGACTCGATCTAGGAGTATTGAGATATTCGAGTATTGAGACGACGTAATTCTCATATTAACCATCATATTTCGAAGCTAATCCTGTAGCAGTCACTTAATGAACGAATATCAGGTTAATCAAAAGTTGAGAATTTATTTCTAATATTATACGTCCAAAAGCAGCAGTAGACGATGCTGATAAGAGTCGTCAAAATACTCAAAGGCTACATTTAAATAACCGTTTCCGTACGGTTATTCACATAGCAAGTCATCTAAACAACAGTAGATATCTAAAGTATCCGTTTATGAGCATCGATGATATGCCTATTCAGTATCCGGATGTCAATTTAGAATCGGGACAGGGAATAATAAGTTCCTAGATCTGTTAAGTGGTCCACTTATATCTATATTTATTATAAAAAGTAGAAAACATGGGCTAGGAGTCAAGAACAATCTCTAATATTGCCGTTTTCTGCGAATTGTAATTATTCTTATATCAGCTATCTCAGTTCCAGAACGACCTCTCATGATTCCATATGAGTTGCCAAGGCTGGGAAACTCTGGAAATAAAGAATGGTGATTCCTACTTGAATTATCAGAAATCAGAAATGGCCTTTAATAGCGGACCACTTATTTCAATATCTATAATAAAAAGTAGAAAACATGAGCTAGGAGTCAAGAACAATCCCCAACATTACTGTTTTCTGCAAATTGTAATTATTCTTATATCAGCTATCTCAGTTTTAGAACGACCTCTCATGATTCTATATGAGTTGCCAACGCTGGAAACTTTGGAAATGAAGAATGATGATTAGACACGAAACAATATCAGTACAAACATATTCATTTACTATTATTGCTCTTACCAGGAAGTACTTACTGCCACCACAAGATCAAAACCTCACACCATGAGAATTCTGATAACAGAACTAATGAAGTCAGTAGTCAAACTAAAAAGGTTTAGTTTTTCAAAAATAAGCTACAACTCAAAAGTGGTGTCTTCTTAACTTGACAATCTGACTATGCGTTGACTTCATAATTACATACACAAAGAATATCTAGATATTTGATCTCAATAAATGATTGAATCAAAAATATCTCTTGGGCTTCAGATTTCTCCAAGTGTTCCCAAAACCTCTATGGAATCAACTAATACATTTGCCTCCTTAGGCTTGCGGTACCTCATTCTAACTAAATATGAAGACGTAAAATATGCAGTTTATCTTAGATTATTTCCAGATTTCCAAAAATAATTTTCCGTGCAATCATGACTCTTTAAAATATATTACAATTACGCCATAATGACGTAAATTCGTAACAAGATTTACAAACATGCATGCGGTTGGCCGTTTTGGACACTACGCCGACCCTCAAGTAAATCTTGCTACTGGACACTACGGCGACCGCAAGCGGTGAACTTTTCGCCGACCGTGGACTTTAATCTAACCTAACCTAACCTAACTTAAGGTCATATTGCAGAAAACATCACAGAGATCAGATTTGTGAAAACCATATCAAAATCGATCAACAGGTTAAATCGTTTTAGCTTCGGAACTTTACGTTAAAGTGTCCACCGTTGCGATCGGCGTAGTGTTCACGGTCGTCAAAGTGCCACCGCTTGAGGTCGGCGTAATATCCATGGTCGGCAAAGTGTCCAGTAGCCAAAATATATTTTAAGGATCGGAGTAGTGCTCACAGTCGGCAAAGTGTCCAAAACCACCGGTCAGGTAGTGCCTACGATCGGCGTGGTCTCCACGATCGGAGTTGTGCCGGGTCGGCGAAATGCCCGGCAACCACCTACGTTACTAATGCTATCTATCAGCAAGATAGGCCAGAAGTATAAGAATATTTTCGACAGAAGGCCATACATTGCTATGACTGCTCCACTACCGCCCAAGCAGCATTTTTAGTCACCGCTACGAACCAGCAACCACCGGTGGAACTATAAAGTTTTTGCCGTTAGTCACAAGAACGTAATTGCTACGGTATTGTTACGTGCCTGGAACCAAAATGGGGAACAATTCTCGGGTAGCAGATACGTTGCAGTAACCTCCCCGGAACTTGTCCAGCTACCTTTAGGCTACGTAGCGGGAACGTGGCGGCGTAGTAATTGCTACTTTCGTGGAACTTTTTTCTCTTTGACACATCGTGTCGCGTAGTTGCTCTCTCTTACTCTTGCAACTTAACAAATATTCTTTCACTTTCTCTACTAAAGCCTGATTTATAAACTTTCCGTTACCGTTCCAGCTCCCGTTGGGGTTTGCAGTTCCCGCTGCCGTTGCCACGGTCCCATTTATAAACTTTCTTGAGCGGAACCGCGACGCACGCACACATGTAATGGTTTACTTGACCTTGCTAACGTAAAAAACGTTATTATCATAAACATAACCTAATTGTTTGTTGTTATTTTTCAAGTTGTATTTTGTATTATTATTAGTTTGGTGAAGATTAACTTGGAAAGAGACAATATGTTGTTATTAGAAGTTTTAGTTTAAATTAATGTCGATTTTGATTGACCGATGTGCGAACGGCAACGGCAAAAGTTAAAAGTTGGTTATCTCGAACGAACGGCAGCGGCAAACGGTAACGGCAGCGGTGCTTTATAAACGCACACAGGCGTTGAAACCTTTTCATGTTTGAACGGGAACGGGAACGGTAAGCGGGAACGGCAACGGCAACGGAAAAGTTTATAAATCAAGCTTAATGCTTCGGTCGTGTCACAAAATGGATTACTATTTTATTTGTAATACGTACATAATACATAAAGAGATGAAATGTTTCGTTATTTTGTCAATCTAGCATACCAAAATTATAAACCATTGCAACTTTTCTGTTAAATGCGATGATGATAGATCGATAAATAACAACGCGCGGAAAAGGCGCCTTCTTTAAATATATTTTTTAATAAAAAATGTCTTGAATAAAATATGACAAAAATACTTATAAACTGATAAACATGATAGAAACCATTTTATTTTATTCCTAAGACACAATTTGGCATCGATTTGTTATCTTTATTGAGAGTTATAGTAAAACATTTTTTAATAATTGCAACAAATTGCAAATTGATTAATAGCCTTCAACATTTTACAAGTAAATATGGAGTAGTTTTGAAAAAGTCACTTTAAAGTAGTATTAACTGTAAAATGTGTGTCTAAAGTTTATGTCACTTTATAAACAGTAACGGGAGCTAAACAAATTCTACTTCTAGGTTGTTACCACGAAGTATAAAATAAGTTAAAAAATTCTGGAACTTTCAAGTGACTCTTACTATAAAACGACTTCAACGCTTCCGTAGCCACTTTCTAGTTCCTAATGTCACTGCAAAATTCCCAATGGAACTTAACCTCAAATTTAAACGTCAATCGTAAACAAACAACCAATATTTTTATACTGATTGCTACTTAATAACAATTATTATTTAATTATGGCTTATTTTAAAGTTGTAGCGACGAAAGAAAAAAGGGGAATATGTTTCACCCTTGTTTACTACATGATGGTTTACCAGTGATCTCATCCCTATTTTTTTCTATTTTGTATTGTAAACAGTTGATTTTGTTTCCACTGATTTCACCTAACTGCTGTCTTAGTTTTCTATAAAAGGTGGGCGTATATCTAAAATTCTTCTTTTTTCTTATTGCATTTGCCTTTGACATTTTTATTAAAAACTTGCAAAACTACTACCACTGCAAAAACACAATTAACCTCCAAATTCCAAACTAACCTACAGGAGATATGTCTCTTTAGAAGTTACTGTCACTTCATTGTAATTTTCTAATAGTAACTGGAACTTTCTAGTAATTGTGATGCTAAATAAGTAGTGAAAATTACTTTCAAGTGATTCTCCTGGGTAGCATAAACGTAAGTTTTACTTTCAATACTACTGTATAGTTCAGTTACTTTAAAGGTTAAGCAATGGTTTCAGACCGGTGGAGGGAACTTTCGGTGCTACTTTAAAGTTTTTAAAACTTTAAAGTAGCTTCGGGCAAGTTACTGCTACAGTCATAATATCACTTGAAGTTGCAACAACATTAAAGTAGTTATACTAAGTAGCAATACCGTTCCACATACTTTAAAAAGCTACTTAGAAGTAATGGAACTACATAGTTCTAATAAATAGTAGAAGTAACTACATAATTACTAAAATATTCCAAATTGAAGTAATTAAACCTATAAAGTGATAAATTTAGTTGTAGTTACGTAACAGCTACTCAATCAAAGTTCCGATCTCAGTTACCGCTACTTAGATGCTGCTTCGGCGAGCTTGGGGGAGCTCATAGCCGTCGTAGTTAGCAATATCCGTCCTCACTATGCAGCCCAGATACCCCCATGCTCGAAATAGACATTTGGCCAGCTATTATCGTGTTCGTCGTGTGAGCATTGTCTTTTATCATTACTTGCTGTATTTAATGTCTCCCCTTATCAAATCAAATCACCCCAACGACTTGGGATTCAACTATCTAGATTGCGAGTTTTAGGGTACTTGGCGCGCTTTCACTTCCCAGCCAGCACACTGGGGTTATAATGACGTTATTTTTAAGTCAGTATTGGTCGACGACGTCATATGATTAATAAATGATGTGCATAAGACGTCATATAATAGGACGTACGTAGACGTCTTCAAAACGACGTCTTTTGGACGTACAATGCAATACGTATAAGTTTCATTAAAAAGATATTATATTTTAACAGGGGTCAAGGAATACCGCTCATATTAAGCAGGTGGTCACAATATAGTAATGTTTTGACTTTATAATAAATGTTATTTCCAATATTCAACTATTTATTTATAATTCCTGTCTTAGTCCTCGTATAGGACGTTTTAATGACGTCTTATATTGACGTCTTTGGGCTGTGACATAATAATGTCAGTTTTACGACAATTTGACGTCGTTACTGCCGAAAAACGGCGATATTATGACGTCAGTGTGCTGGCTGGGTTTTAGCTACGCTCGACTCAAGATTACAACAATTACTTCCTTTGTCAAATAGAAGAGTGAATTATACTATGAATTATACGCGTATAAAAGTTTATTTTTAAATTTTTATAGTACTGTATTTGTATCTTTTAGTAAAATAAATACAACAAAACTGCTATTTCCCAGGGAAATGATAAAAATGACTCATTTTAATGAAACCTTCAGATGCCTAACTAATTATATACAAAAAAATACTATCTTTACCATTTGTTACTTATTAACACTGAAAGGTTACTTCCCTAATAACGAGACATCAAGTGTGACCATGATTTTTCTTTTCTATCTCTGTTTTTTTCTGATTCGTGTTAATAATAATTAAATGCAAAATAGGTACATAATAATTTTCTTTAATTTCAAGCGTCCCTCAAGGTTGCTTTTTTATATTATTTCATATACAGCTTTTATTAGTTAGAGAGATGTAAAAACGCGTAAAGACGTAAACAGATATTTTGATCATGTTAGGATTTCGAATTGAAATTTATTTCACTCCGTAGACCCTCTAGCACAACGGAAGAATCTGTTTAATTATTAAACATAATGGGTTGATCCGAGGTAAATCTACAGATCTCTTCCATTAGAGGATTTTTAAAAAATTGCGTACGTCGAACGTGTGAATAATGGAAAGACTCTTGGATTAAGCGGAAATTGCTATATTTTTTTATAAGAGATGAAATTTTGCCTCGCTATAACGGAAAAACTTATAGATTGTGTATATGAAGTTTTCTAAACTTTTATACCCATAATAAATCCATTCAATCAATTTCGTTGCAAATTCAATTCTGATACGAGTAGTTGCTAATAAAAGTTTGCTACGGCAATATACGAGCAAAGTTTGTTTCAGATATTAATGACTGTAAAAAAATAAGACTGTGTGATGGAAGGATATGATGAGACTTTTTAAAGCAATGTGTAAAAAAGAGATTAAAAATTAACAATTAATACTATAACGCTATCACGGTTTCTCTGTTTTATCTATGTATTATGAGTTCAGAAATTCTAAAGGCTAAAGATATGATAGACATTAGCTAGATATAAGCATTTAGTCTCTTCCAACTAAATACGCAAATATATGATGTTTCAAGATCTCTGAATCTTCGAAACTTCGAGCCTGTGATTCATGGTGTTTCTGAGCCCCAGAAATCTGCAATGTAATTGCAAAAGTCTGAAACTTGCTATTCTGATTCTGGAGTTCTGAAAGTTTGAAACCTAAAAATACAGACTTTGAAAATTTTAAAATTCTCAATCTAGAGTTCTAAACATGCAAAATTTGAAATCATGTGGGTAACTCTAGAATTTTGGAGATCTAGAAGTTGTAAACCTTCACCTAATACCCTCAAAACTAAAACTTCCTCCCTCTGCACATCTTTTTTACATTAGATCTGTACAACAGTGTTGTCCATAGCAGTAGAGCCACCATTTCATAGTAACTGTTGTAAATTAAAATAATCTATTCAAAAATCAGTTACGTAGTATATTGTGGTATCTCTATTTCCAATTCTAATTTATTCCTAATTCAAATGGCAATAACAGGTTTTTGTCTATAGAAATGACCATCGAGTGTTAATAGAAAATTCTTAAAATATAGTTACTCAGTTATGTCATCCGATTAATTATTATTATAGAGTTATCGGAAAAGATATGGTTTCTAACTTGAGTTCTAAGTTGTCATATGGCTATGTGATATTGTGAGCTTTTCGGGGTTAGTGATAGATAAGAATATTTGGACCCTTTGGAGGATTCTCTTAAATCTAAGCTTTAAGAACGAAAAGGTAGTAATTATTAATTAAAACTAAACAAGTTCTATGGTTCAGAGCTATTGCAAAGGTGTCTTGGTAGACACAAAGTAGGTTTCTTCAATCCAAATCTTGAAAAAAGATTTACATATTACACTGAGCTGAAAGTATAATGGTGAAATTAATAACTTTAATGCTACTAAAGCTTTCGGACTGGCCACTTGCCAAATGATAGTCTTATTTGCTAGTGTTACATATTTTTCTTTAAAATTCGAAGCAAATTATGAAGAAGTAATGAAAGTAATTGACTAAATAAAATGGACAAAAGCAAACTAATCCGAATTTGAAACGAATAATGTTGAAATATTGGAACCATTCATAGAGCTTTTACCTATTCCTATAGTGTCTAAACTAGGATAATGGGCCCTACGGGCCTAAGCACTTAAGTATGATAGAAATAGCATTTATCGATTTTTTTTAAAGTAGGTCAGTATTTACATGACCTACATAAATCTCCAATCGATTCTCTATCGATAGAGCACATATTAGTACCAAATAACACTCAATAGCACTAAATAGTACGATAGAATCAGCATTTATCGATTTTTTAAAACATAACCTAATTTAAAAAATTTTAAAACATAACCTAATTTAAAAAATTTTATGCCCATCTCTCTAGCCCTTATAGAACGCGAGAATGAGGCTCGGACACTCAACTTTAGTAGTATTGGAGTCGAATGAGCCCAACCCATCTCTAACATGACCTACTTTAAAAAATTCGGTCGTGCATTATCCTCGGCAAATTACGCGTCGAATGAGCCCAAGCCCATCTCTCCAGCCCTTATAGAACGCGAGAATGGGGCTCGGACACACATACAAATCAACTTTAGTAGTATTGGATTCTAAGTTTGATAGAAATTGGTAAGCTAGGTGCCCTATATTAAAATATTAGGGCCTTTGATGCCTTTAGAAGAATAAATAATGCAAGCATAGTGAAAGTGTTCCATTTAAACATAGTTGAGGATAAGATTTTTCTAGAGTAGGGAGTCCCCAGTGGGGTCCCCCTAGGAGTTGACATGAGTCTGGAAAGGGGCGGACATCAAATTGTTGATTGAGGGTCAATATACTGAGAAAGGACCTATTTGGGGGTCAATGGAAAATTTCTATAGATATTTCTTTTGTGATTATAATTATTACGCCATTGAAATTAAAAACGGAACCAGTATTCTTAACATTTTCAGGTTCGTACCTTGTTAAAGCAGAATGTGGTGATTTAAGAATTGTGCCTAGCACCTTTCACACATAATAATAATAATAATCTTACTCATCCCGGTTTTGGGCAAAGGCCTTCCCCATATTCTTTCAGTTTTCCTTATTCTTTGTTAGATCTTTCCACATTTCTGCCGTTCTCTAATATGTTTAACAGTGCCCTAGAAGAAATCTTTTAGAATTTGAAATGGAATAATTATAGAATATCTATTGAAAGAAAAAACTATCTAACCTATGCTTTGCAGACAATGTGGTTTGTTGGCTGAGTGCCAAGACCAACTGGTTAATATATTAGCAGAAGTTTCACCACAACAAGTATTTTTGCACCAAGCCGAACCATCGCACTGATAAACTTGAGTTATGTTTTTCATGTTTTTACTTTTAAGTAAATTAAATTAAATATCACAAATTATACTTATATAGTAAAACCTGGCAAAGACCTTGAAAGCATGGCGTCATACAGGCCAATCAGCCTCCTGCCAACCACTTCAAAAATATTCAAAAAACTACCGCTTAGAAGATTCAAACCAATACTAGAACAAAAGTAACTAATCCCCGAACAGTAGTTTGGATTTGGTCAAACCTTCTCTTAAAATCGTATTTCAAAGATAGACAGTACTATGTTAGGCATGAAGATGAGTAAATAAGTCTAAAATCTTGTAAATCAGGAATCCCACAAGTAAGTATCCTTAGGCCAATCTTGTATCTGATCTTTACTGCTGACTTACTATTACTCCAAGGGCAGCAGTAGCAACATTCGCTATAGACACCATGGAAATTGTGTACACAGAGCTCCCACAACAGCATCTAATATAGTTCAAGAAAATATAAAGAAAATCTAGAAATGGCTTAGAACTTGGAGAATTGGGGTTAATAAACAGAAATCTATACATGTAGCTTTCACCACACAAAGTTCCATCTGTCCATCAATATACCTAAACGAACAAGCTATATCTCAAACCACAAAAGCTAAATGGTATACTAGGTAGAAACCTAGACAAAGATTAATCTGGAGCCACAGATTCAGTTTTCATTGAAGTGAAAAAGAAGCAGTTAAACAGCAAACTCAGGCAGCTGTATTGTACACTAGAAAATAAACTGCTCGTGTATAAAGTAATTCTAAAGCCTATCTGGAGTTACAAAACACAACTATAAGGCTCTGCTGCTAATTCCAACATCAAAATATTAGAAAATTTCTAATCAAAGGTCCTACATCAAGTATGAAATAAATAAAAGATTAGTAAAGGTTTGACAAGTTTATGAATGAACAGATTGAGCTCAGTAATTCTCCGTTACTAGAAGTGTTAGATATTTAAATTTTATTATTTTTAACTTTTTTTATCTGGTTATCTATTTTTTGTATGTACCTTAGCGACATGTTTGTTGATATTCATATTACCTTTGATATTGACAGCTTAGCTGTTGAAACAATTGTCAGGTAGATTATAATAAACTTGTGAAACTTTTACTAATCTTTTATTTATTTCATGATTATGGAGTTTCACCATATCCCAGATAGCATACATGCTTATGTCAAACTTGAATTTGGATTGATATACGCTGATAAGCGTATATCAATCCAAATACAAGTTTGATATAAGCTTCTATGCTATCTGGGATAAGGCTAGAAACAATAAACTACATCAAGTAACCAATGCTCCGTGGTTTGTAACCAACTCAGTGTAAAATCTTCAGTGTACCCAAATCAGTTAGCGTGTAGCCTTCTCAATAATAATAATAATAATAACTACTACCACCCATAGCCTAAACCAAGGCCCCAGAAGCTATAAGCTTGTGCGGGAGGGAGGGGGCGATTATTATTATTATGTAGGCCCAATGTGCGGCTACAGCCGACTTACATATGGAACAGCGCAAATCTCACATCCGTGTCACAGCTAAGGAAAACTGCAGAAAACCTTAACCAGATCTGCCGGCGCCGGGAGTCGATCGCGGGCCGCTTGGGTGAAAGCCCGGCACGCCAGGCATTACACTACCAAGGCTGTCAATGAAGTGAATGACATATGTATAGGCTTAAGCATTTCAAACTTCCAAACACACCAAATATATTTCATTTGGTGGACAATTTAAATAACTCTTGGTTAAAATGTAATTGTGTAAAAGCACAAATCACTGGATGCTTACATGAGATGTTTTTAATAGTGTCATCTCATTTGCTTAATTGTGTAATTGTACATTGGTTTTGTGGTAAATAAAAAAAATTGTACAATAAAATTCAAGTGTTGTATTTGACAAAGTCGTTTTTTGTCACTAGATTTTCAGAAAGGGTCAATTGAAAAGAATTTCTTGGAAAGGGTCAATCCATGAAAAAGGTTGGGAACCCCTGGTCTAGAGAATCTAAATCCAAAGTTTCAGCGAAACTTACATGTTTTGCATCCCACATTCTTTTGAAATTCTTTTATTTCTTCCAAAACTTTTTGTAAAAGTAGGTACTTTCAAAGTGCCAATCGATAGTGTAACAATAAGAATCTGAGTTTTGAAAGTCTTGAAAACAGTTAAAAAACCATCGAATGTTCCTATAATTACCTATCTCTTTTTTCCTAAAATCAGAAACAAGTAACACCATGAGTCTTCTATGGGGAAATGTTTACTATTACAGCCACCTGCATCTAAACAGTAAATAGTAAAGAAAAATCGATAACATCTTCCAAAACTTTAATAGTCAAAATATACAAAAAAGAGAGTATAATAATCTAAATACTAATTAAATTGGGTCAAGCATGTGCTATATAAAAAAACCTAAAAAGAAACTAACTCAACAAAAACTAAGACTAATCAATTTAAATATTAAAATTTAATTGCAGCTGCAAAAGTTCTTATAACCTCTGTTATATTTATGCTTTTTGAGAGTTTCTTTTCTATTGATTTAATATCAAAATCTGACAGTCTCTGCTGAACCATCGTTGACATAAATGAATGTTGACTGAATTAATTTTAAAAGTTTACGACATACAATATTTCAGAAATTTTTATTGGCCGTAACCATTTTCTGTTTTTGTTTGACTTAACTTAAGGCAATTGGCTGCCCTTAAAATTGGCCGCCTGTGGATTTGTCTACCCTCTCCTAAAGGTAGACCTAGTCTTCCAAATGCATATTTAATTCTAGCAATGCACCTGTTTAAACACAACTTCTACAAAAATGTACTAAATTAATTAATGCTTCCTGCATTCTTTAGGAAAAATGTAAAAGAGTGTGTGTTCCCAGAATGTAAATTCTAGACTTCAGCTACTTACGCAATCTAACAATAAGATGTAATATATTGCTCAATGCAATTAGTTCATATCCATGAGAGTCACTGATTTGAAAAACTGGATTTCAATAAATTCTTGTTGGCTGCAACACTATTAAGTTTTACAATCATCACTTTATTAAAATGAACCAACCATTCAATTGCAAAAGAGGCAATTAAAGAAAATTTATTAAATCATAGATTTTAGGCAATAATATTTTGGAAAGAGTAAATTCAAATATATGATCAGCTTCAGTTGCTATCTTGTAGGATGTTTCGAGAGTAAAATAGAAATCTTAAATAAATAAATAAATCTATTGTGGTCTAATTTTGAGTACCAAAACCAAGTTTTCTATTTTTTGTAATAACTAATAAAGTAGCATTTAAAAAAAATATATGTTAAACTGCAACAAAACTTTCACATAATATTTGTTTAAATTTAAATTCAAACTATTGGTCTAATATAATGTCTATTTAGAATTATTAAAATATTTTTATACTAAAGACAGCTACTAACTGCCAGCCGTATAGATTAACATTAACCAAGGTGTAACATTGGTTGCCTGCACATAGGCGTTTATTAATTAATCCTTAAAATAATTTATCTCTTGTTTTAAAATTAAAATAAATCGTTTTAAATAAATAAAATTAATTATAATCGATAGAAAAGCTACAAATAAAATTATTAAGAAAGATTTAAATAAAAAAAGATTAGGCAGTGTATATATAGACAACCCGCAATACAAATCAATAGGTTCGCACACATTTATAATTCTTATTAGAAAATCGTATACATAATTTAATTTCTATTTACACATTTAGAAACTACTAAACTAGAACTTTCGATCTGTAGAATAGTTTTATATTAAACATAAAAATAATAAGTAAAAGAATTTATTGAAGGTACTAGTTCTCGCTACCGCTGACTTTTATGTCGCTAAGTATATATACCAGGAGAAGGGTTCACTAGTTGTACTCGCTTCGGCGGTACATATACTAAAATTGGAACGATACAGAGAAGATTAGCATGGCCCCTGCGCAAGGATGACACGCAAAATCGTGAAGCGTTCCACATTTTTTGATAAAATAAAATCTTTGTTACAATTTTTTTTCCAATTTCAATTTTACATTATTAATTTATTAAGGAGAGGAAAGAATATTATAAAAAGGCTAATGCTAATAAATGAAAACTTTATTATAAAGTGTATTTCAGGCTTGTATTTCCAAAACATTGTAAGCGCCAAACTCCTGAAAGTTGTATTTCATTGCTATTATGTTTGATTTACGGTTTACTTACAGTTACAACATTTTGTCAGAATCGTCTAACTATTGTGGTATTGTACATGTTCACTGCACGATTTCGCAAAGTGTAAAGCATGGCACGTATCATTTACAAGTAACAAAATGTAATTTTCAGGCAGTTTGGCACTTTCAACATTTTGTAATGGAAATTCTCATTTATTATTATTTTATTTTTAAAACTTATACAATTTGAATGCAAAAAAGCAAAATCCAACAAATAGTTGTCATTGATGTGACTAATTCATCAGAAGAAAAATGAAAAAGCAGTTGAAAAGTGAAAGAAATAAATATGCTATAAAATGCAAAATTGTTAGGGATATGTTATTCAGTATAAGATTCAGAATATGATTAAAGTAGGCTTTGATGGGTCACAATTTTTCCAAAAGGTGCTGGAAGCCAGATGTACCAGAAATGTTGGCATTCATCTTATAACAGCCACATGTATGGTCATCTACAGCATTAGTTACTAGGCCGGTTGTCTTACATGGTGCTTTTGAGCTACATGGGAAGCCTAACTTTGGAAAGTCATGGGAACTTTTACCGATTTCTTCAGGGGTCCTTTGGAAGTAAAGTGAGTGGGGATGGGGAAGGTGGTTGTCTTGAGTAGTCTTCTGGAATTCCTTAGGTCCGGGGAGTCTAATATACTCATAGTATGCCACGTGTGGGAACTTAGTTATTTGTTTTAATTAGGGGCTTTGCATGGGCCTTTTACGGCTTAGAATATAGACATATGTTATTCTTGCTACCACAGATTATGAAAGTACATAAATATGAAACAGAACTTTATTTTTCTATTAATCAATGCATAAAGAAAAAGGAAGCAGAGACCTCAGTTTTAACATACTACATTTAGCACAGAGATAGGAACCTTTAAAAACTAACAAAAGTTTGAATTAATTCTAGACAATATTATGCTGAAGACGATTCTGGTGGTTTTTGAATGTTGTTAAACAATGCAGTTGTTACAGGGAAAAACGGAAAACAACTGCAATTACAATCGATAGTCGCAAAGCTGTGCAGCATAAACTTAATGTTAAAGACATCTTTCCCACCTAGACATTTTTTTATTATTCTTTAAACAGCAATCTGAAATTACATTCTATAAGCTATTATGCTGTTGAACAGGACAATTAAAAGAAGTCCCGCTAGTAGCCTGGTGGGTCTTCACCATTGGAAAGGCCTCAGCTGCACCTCAGATCAGGTCTTCCGGCCATCTTCGTTTGAGTCTTCTGATAGGTGTTTCTTGCACTAATGATTGTAGCAAGGGATTGGGATGAGTTTCAAGTTTCAGATGATGTTTCAGGGTTTGCTGATTAATTGTTTCCTGGACAGTTGGTATATTAAGATCATAATGGATCATCTGGTTGGTGACATACCAAGGTGCATCGGTTATTGCTCGAGCATTTTGGATTGCGCACGTTGTAGTATAGCTATACTGGACTTGTTCGTGCAGCCCCACAGCTCGATCTCGTAAGTCCATATTGGGATGATTATTACTTTATAGAGTAGTAACTTATTTTTGAGGGACATTCTGGATTTTCTACCAATTAACCAGTTAAGTTCTTTTTAGGTCGATCTGTTTTCTTTTCTTGCTTATGTTCCCTCCAGTTAAGTTTTGTATCAAGATGTAGACCCAGATACTTAGCATTGGTCAATGTGGGAATGTCGATGCTATATTATTAATGGACGGCAGGTTGCTCTTTTTAGTGTAAAGGTTATGTGCTGTGACTTGCTTTCATTTATTTTTATTCTCCATCTTTGGAGCCAGTCTTCTATGTAAAACAGCTGTTCCTGTAAGTTTGCAGAGGCCGTTACTGGATCTTCATGAACAGCTAGGATAACTGTATCATCCGCAAAGATGCCTATTGTAGTGACATCTGATGTAGGGAGATCCGAGGTGTAGATCAGGTAGAGAAGTAGCCCTAACACACTTCCTTGCGGAACTCCAAATTTGATAGGTAGATAAGTAGAAACAGCATCGTTAACTTTGACTCTAAAAAATCTGTCCGTCAAGTAAGAGCACAGAAGATGATAGAACGGTTCTGGTAGTGAGTGCTTGATTTTGTGTTGTAGGCCTTCATGCCAAACCTAGACAATTAAATTATGTATACATATATAACCTCAGATAATTATGTATATTGTGATTTGTATATTCAAGATAATTAATTTTGAGACCAACAACGCTGTTAAAGAAAAGCACAGAAGAAGTTTCTTGTATGGTTGAGAAATGAAAATAAATGTAAATAGTCGGACAGGAATTTTTAAGACTAAGAAAAAATTCCTCTCAGACAATCAGAAGTTTCCAAATCAGTTTGAGACTATCTCTCAAAGAGGTCATAGTCTGGGCTCTTGTTTCCCATGCCCTATCTGTTTGATAGTTTTGAGCAAGGCAAGAATTATATGCTCATTAAGAACAATGCAAAATTGGTTAACTATTTTAAATTAGTGCTGTTGGTATGAACAGAGAGGAAAATGATGTGCTATTTGAGTTCAATGGGAAATATCAGGTGGTTTCAAGGACAGATGAAAGACACAATAATGTAGGTATTCTGGGATGGTTTCGAAGAGAATTGGCAAGTTTTAGATTTAAGATGGGAGAACATAACTTGCTAAGGCTTAGCAATTAAGTACGTAAATAAATTCAAAAATAATTGGAACGATAATGATAGACTTCATTCTAATAACAAATGTTAATATTAAATATAACCGATGAGTTAATCTTTGGAGCTGTATCAATTTGTCTTAGGGAGTTCCTGCAGAAGAATATAGTACTATAAGTACTACACTACAATAATGCAAACGAGAATGAAAAGAAAGGATGCTATATATGATTTCACAGCAGAAATGAGTTTGATGGTAATAAGTTTTATAAAATTTGATAAGTACATAGGTGTTTTACCAGTAAACAATCCAATCAACTTTTTGCACTTCTATTGTTTAAAAGTCACCTACAAAAAACATGTTTGAAATTTAGAACATTCCTTAAAACTTTGTAATCTAAAACAATACTCATAATAGCAATCTCCTCTACCACCTATCACCTATTCAGCTCAAGGTCAAGGGAACTGTATCAGTCTAGCAAAAACAACTATGTAGTTCTGCTGAATAATAAAAATGAGTAATGCATACTGATATAAAAGTCAAGAACCACCTCGACTCCTCTAAGACTTCAACCTAACAAGATTACACCTATGCAACGCCTAGTATTTATTGTGGACTGTTTTTTTCTCATGGCTATGTTCTTTTTATAGCAAGCTCAGTAAGTTTTTGATTTAAAAAGTGCTTCAAACACTTATAAATTTATTATTCTATTGGCTTTAACAAAGGACTTTTATTTAAGACTGATATGAAAGAGGTGAGTTTTAAAAAAAGATGCAAAGCTTTATCAAAAACTTCCTGTAGAACAATTTTTGCTAAAACTTATTTGAAGACAATCACTCAAGCATTGTCTTGCGAATATCTTACCAAAATTTCGAAGACCTTTTGTAAACGCGTTTTGGTATTTTTTTTTTCTGGACTAGATTATTTACTAACTATTCAGGTCCAGTTTATTTTGTAGGCTCTAGATCCTTAGTTACTCGGAAGCCCAAGAGAGCTATTTAATGTTTTTTTTTTGTTTATTGTTTCCAGCCTTACTTTGTGGAACTCCATAATCATGAAATAAATAAAGATTAGTACAAGTTTCACAGTTTTATTAAAATATAACCTGACAATATTGTTTCGACAGCTATGCTGTCATTATCAAAGGTAATATAATTATAAACAAACACGTCGCTAAGGTAGATACAAAAATAGGTAACTAGATAAAATAATAATAATAATCAGAATTAAATATCTAATACTTCCAGTAACGGAGAATTACTGAGCTCAAGTTGTTCATTCATTAAAGGTACCCTGAGTTTGTGTTTGTATATCTCAAAGGCTTCTAAAATGTCTAATTTGCGTTTGTTATTACAAAAATGTAGGAATTTAACATTAGTTTGAGGAGTCATTGTGTGATTTTGTTCTAAAAGGTGTTTGGCGTAATTAGATTTTTCAGGATGTTTATTTTTGTAATGACGTATGTGTTCTTTATATCTTATGTCAAAATTTCGAAGTGTTTGTCCAATATATACCAAACTACAAAAAGAACAATTTAAACGGTAAATGCCCGATTTCATGATATCATGTGTTCTGTCTTTAGCATTAAATAATTTTTTCTGATATTTTGCCAAAATATGGTATAGATATGTAATTTGTGTCTTCTGTTTGATTGTCAATGGGATATATTCTTTTGATAGCTAATCTATAATCTTTTTGTTTAATTAAACTGTCAATCATGTTCGGATTGTAATGATTTGCATGTGCTAGTTGTTTAATGGTTGATATCTCTTTGCTAAAATCTGATTTTGTTAGTGGAATAGTTAAAGCTCTGTGAACTAATGATCTGTAGGCTGCTATTTTATGTGTATTATGGTGACAAGATTCATTTGGTATTGTTATGTCTGTTTGTGTTGGTTTTCTGTATATGGAAAATTCAAATAGATTGTCTGCGTTAATCTTGATATTTAAGTCTAGAAAGTTTATAGCCCTGTTTTGTTCTGTTTCTAGTGTAAATTTTATGTTAGGGTGGATACTGTTAATAAGAATTAAAAATTCATTGATAACCTCAAAAGAACTGTCAAAACAAGCTAAAATGTCATCAACATAACGAAACCAAAAGATAATGTGTTTAGAGAGGTTTAATTCAAATATTCGATCTTCAAACTTGTCCATAAATATGTTAGCTAATAGAGGACTTAGAGAATTACCCATAGGTAAACCATCCTTTTGTAAATAAATTATGTTATTAAAAGTGAAATAATTTTGACTTATACAAATGTCAAATAATTGAATTAAAAGGTTAGAGTTAATTCAATTATTTGAACTTTGTATAAGTCAAAATTATTTCACTTTTAATATAGTTATTTATGTATTAAGGGCATAAAGAAGGTTTTATGGCCAGAAGCGTTATTTCTAGCCCGAGGCGTCAGCCGAGGGCTAGGAAAAGGCTGTAGGGCCATAAAAGCAAGTTATGCCCGAAATGCATACACTATTTTATGCACAGATTGTTTTTATCTCAAATCTATTATTGTGTAAAAAATATAATTAAATGAGTACGTAGGTTACATCAAGCCGCTGTACGTATACTTATGTGCATATATACGAAGTACGTTACTATAGTTACTATCTAAAATACTTAATTTCAGCTTATTTTCATTGGTGATAAGTTTACAAATTATATTAAGAACCAATCAAGTTCTACAAATACAGCTCTGACATTTAATTGACGTTTCATTATTGCCCGTCGCACGACCTTCTAGATTTCACGAGACGAAGTCTCTTATCCGGCCTGCGCACTCCATTAGTTCAAGTGTTTCTCCGCTGGAGCCACCAAACACGAAAATGCGGAAACGGATATATAACACGTAAACGCCAATTTCAAACTACGCTAACTTCGCGCGCTTTTATATTTTTTGTCGGTTTTGCGCGTATCGTCAATAAATTATATTTTCCTAAACTTTTATTTTTTAATATAATTACGTTATTTCCTTATTTGTTTAAATTTTCGTAGTTTTGTTGCTGTTTTTTCGTTCACTTTAGTAATGGCAAACACTAGCAGAAAAAAGTATAACTGCCGCAATGCAATGTGTAATAGTACTGTTCCTACAATATCATTTCATGAATTTCCTTCAAATTATACCTACCTTACGAGAAAAATGGTTTCAAATCTTACGTTGGGGTTATGGACACCAACACTCAACAGCAAAATAATATATACTTCTTTATTTCGACAAATCAACAATTACAGATACCTGAAAGAGTCAATTTCTACATCGAACTTCCTAAAAATATAACAGAATTAATAAAAGAACTCCAAACCTTATCTATGCATCTCGATTTCGAAGTCTTTCAGCATCTGTAACCCTTCTGGCAGGATACATTGCAAAAAAACTGAAGAAAGGATTGAATGTCAGTAGCCTATTAGATTCTCTGTTAGCTGCCTCGTGTTCAAATTCACTGATAGGATTTGTAAATCTTCAAAACAGAGGTGCCTTAAAATACTCCACTAGAAGATTTACACTTTTAATCAATCAAATAATCGAACTTGTAATACATATTGTAGAACATTTACCTGGAGAATGTAATCCGTCTAATATTCTAACATCACTAGGTATTTCTAACTCCAATTGCTTTTTCACAGTTTTTGGTTTGCCACGACCACAAGCAGGAACTTAGTAATATAATTCTTTAAAAATTGCTAAAACCTTGTTTGGCAAACAGAAACATTACAAAAACGTGAACAGATAATGTACTTACTGCTCGCTATCGCTATATCCTAAATCCAGCTCACGGGAAGTTATAAAATTGTAATTTCAATAATGTTATTGAACTTGTAAATTAATTTTAATAACACAATTAATTTAATTATATAAATTTATTTAATTAATTCGCAAAATATTTACGTAAACATGCAATGCTTGACATTTGTAAGGGTTATCTAACCTATAATATCTTCAAGTGACAAATAAACATCAGCGTGTCAGCTAGCGCCAAAACGGCGAAATTTTGCGTTTTCTCAGAAACAAAGTTTATATGGGAAATCATAAAAGTGCCCAGGCCGGATAAGAGACTTCGTCTCGTGAAATCTAGAAGGTCGTGGCCCGTCGGATCATAAAGAGGCCTTTGGGGCATAAAGAGACAGTTATGTTTAGATAGATCTATCAATAATAGTCTAATTATAATGCATCTGTGCATAAACATAATTTATTTACAAAAGGATGGTTTACCTATGGGTAATTCTCTAAGTCCTCTATTAGCTAACATATTTATGGACAAGTTTGAAGATCGAATATTTGAATTAAACCTCTCTAAACACATTATCTTTTGGTTTCGTTATGTTGATGACATTTTCGATGAAAAAAATGAGAAACTTTCAAAAATGGCAAATTGTTGTTCTCAATTTTGCTCGAAATTGAAGCACTCTAGGAAAAAATAGCAGTGGACAAAATTTATGTATTCTTTGATGAAGAATGCGATGCCGTTAAAAAAAATTTAAAAAATATTTCTTTTTCTAATTTTTTCAACTTTTAAAATTATTTTTTTGGAACTGGATACGTGTTTACCCTGTTTTAGGGATCAAATATAAATTATTTCATATAGGTGACATGTAACATTCCAATTTTTGGATCTAGCCGGTGGTTGAGTTCAAAAAGAATGACCCATATATAAATCTTCTAAAGGCTTTTGTGACTATGTCTAGAGCTTAAATTAGATAAAGAGAAGGGTAAGAAGTAAGGTTATGCTTAAAAATAAAATTTTTCGATCATACTCCAATCATAACCCGGTCATGATAAATACCATTAAAGAAAAAAAGAAATCAAGAAATAAAAGACGGAAAATAGACTGCGAAGCAGAGATTTTGTTGGGAAAGTAAAATAATTGAAATGGATTCAGAAGATAACACTACGAATGAAGCCCAACTGAAAAATTTTGACAAATAAAAAAAAACCATACATAAATCGGTTTCGAAATTTAAGCTTACTAAACCTATCGCCCTCTAATAGGCAAACAGAGCAACTAACATACAGTGAATCAATATTAAGAGTATAATTTATTACCCTCATTGTATTGATTACTTTATCTAAGTTAAGAACCTTACCTTGCCAGATCCCCTTGTGTTGGCTGATAGCAGCGCTCCTATTGCATGTTCTCGGTACTCCTTTTCCAAATGATCATATTGAGCTTGAATGCGCCTAGAATTTAAACCATATTTATGTTACCGTCACATTTATATATAACAATTGTCTATATCCAAAAGTGGTTAAATCCATAAATATTAAGCGGACTTAGCCGATTTTAGAAATAAGCTACTCATATACTATCACTTACGTTATAGCAACTAATAATTCTTGCTTTTGATGTTCTTTGGCTTTTATTGAACCACCTTCAGCTAAGGCAATTTGCAACTCTTTCTGTAAAACTGATAGTTTTCTTCTTTCAGCTTCTAATAAAAGGCTGGTCACCTACAAAAGGTACATACAATCAAAATTATTATCACAATTATTATTTGCTTTGGAATTATTCATAAATACAATTTAAGAAAATGACAATAAGTAGAGTTCACTTCAACCATTACAAACAATTTATGTAAGTCCAACAATATAATTATATTCATATCAAAGCAATGGTGCATTGGAATAAAAAAGAATCCATAATACATAATACATGTATTAATGCATAATGAATGCAGTTTGTTTGTAAATATTACTCGTGCAAACAATGAACATTATCTCATTATTAAAATGATGTGGGCGCAAGTGTAATTACAAGCTGCAATGGCTGTTTACATGTGTATCGGCATTTTAGAATAATGAATAATGGATACAATACAAGAATACCACGAGACGTGTTAAGAAAAAATCATTATGGAGAAACAATTCGGTTTCTAATTCAAAAATAAATTGTTAGAGTAGGGAGTACCTCAAGGTTCTATTTTAAAGCCTATATTTCTTGTAAAGCAATTAATGTTAATTAGAATTTCTATTCTTAGATGTACTCCCACTAATAAATGGATTTATTCTTATAGTATTTACGGTATTATAGATTTACAAATGTATTAATTGGTTTTCAATCGTAGCTTATACCTAGTTGCAGCTCTCAAGATACAAATATTTAACATTTCTTGAAAAGAATCATTTCAACTCGATACCATTACAATATTCAATCTAGTAGATCTAAAGTTAGAAGCATATATCTTTTTAAGGCCCCCGAGTGCAATATTAATAGTATCATGTCATGAATAAAACACAAGACATCAATCTTTAGCCTTACGTGTATTAAACTGATTGCTTGTAGAAAGTCAGTCAGAAAGGTTCATAGAGTATTTTGGAGCATACCTATCTGTTTATATTAGAAATAGAAAAGAATTTTGAGTGGATTAGATCTTACATGAGCCATAAGCTTGATGAAGGTTGCTTTGAAAAATAGAAAATTAATCCTTAAAGTACTGAAGGCAGTAACATTCTAGTTCATAGGCGCCCGCAGAAATCTGTCCAGGGGGGGCAAGCCTAGAATGAACGGCATGCTAGGGGGGCAAGCCTAGAATTACCGATAAGCTAGGGGGGCAAGCCTAGAAGAAAACAAAAAAAAAATTTTGGTCCGTGGAGTTATAAGAAGTGCTTACTAAAATCATTTTCTTCTTCAAGTTGTTCCTCAATCGCTTTATGTCAAAAATCAGGTTATAATACGAGGGTGGTCTGAAAAGTTTCCGACCTAACAAAGATACAAGACATTTTTTCTTTAAATTTATTTTTATTTTTCTACATAGTCTCCTTGTAAGTCTACACAGTTCTCCCAGCGATGCTCCCATCTCTTTAACCCGTCCAAATAGTACTCGGCGTTTTTCTCTGCAAAATAATTGTTCACGAAGGTGATTGCCTCCTCATTTGACGAAAATCTCTGTCCTCCGAGCGCAATTTTTAGATGAGGGAACAAAAAGAAGTCGCTTGGGGCTAGATCTGGTGAGTAAAGAGGATTGTCAAGCAGTTCAAAGCGTAATTCGTGGATTTTCGCCATGGCAACCGCGGAGGTGTGAGACGGCGCATTGTCTTGGTGAAACAGGATTTTCTTTTTCTGCAAATGTGGCCGTTTTTCCGCAATTTCTGCCTTCAGCTTGTCAAGTAATGATGCGTAGTATGCTCCTATAATGGTTTTTCCTGTTTTGACAACCAACCAAATGGGACAAAGCTCGGCGAGCTTTGTCACCTCTTCACTATTTCCGCAGATTGGTTTTCTAAGAAAATACATATTGTTATGATTTTCAATCATGTTAGGAAGATACCACCCGTATTATAATATTTAGCAGGCAAAATTCATAAAAATTTTAGAGATTGTGTTTTATGAGCAACATAACCTCACTTTTTGATATAACTGTAAAAAAATATTTTCTTAAGGTAAATAAAATTAGCCAGTTAGGACTGACATGCACACTAAAACACTTTAAACATAAAAAGGATGTAGTGAAATTCTGTATTTCTAGGTAAAAATTAGTTTTCATTGATAAATTTAACGATGTGGAGATCGTTAACACTTTTTAAGACTGAATGAAGTTTTGGTGCTTTTTCAAAGTCAAAATCTAGCTGAAACATGCGGAACAGGTTGTATTTAAGATGTATGCAAGTATATAATTAATCACCTATAGTATTTATTACTGAAATCTGTGTTTCATTTTATGGTGGTATTTTGTTTGTGTAGTACCTTTGTGTAACATTTAAGTTTGATATTTTTAAAGCTTTTTGATAAGATGTTTCGTTGGAGTTGAATAGAGTAGCTTCTTGCAGGCATAATTGATACTAATTATAATATAAACATTGGTTTGTTTTGAAATGATATGTGAAAAACATGTTTGACAGGCTACGCTTTTGTAACGTGCAGTAGTTTTATGTAATCTGGGCTGCATAGTGTTTTGTAGTATCTAGAAAAATATCTAATTAAGATCGTGAAAGAAGTAATGCATATGTTTATAAACATGGAACATGGAATATTTGGAAAATGTGTTATTATAAATTTACGTTATTATTTTAATTGAATACAAGATTGTTTCGTTGACAACAGAAATTTGATGAATAATCTATTATTTATGTCAAATGTGATATATCGACAGATTCGTAATTTTGTGATCTACAAAATGGTATAAATACTTTTTCTTTAAATAAAAATCTGTAAAATAATTTAGGGTTAGAGGAAATTTGGAAAAGTCATTTTCTATTGTTTAATGTTAAAAATAAGAATAAGAATTTTGTAAGGTTATGTTACCAATATAAATAAAGTATTAAAGTTAATTGTTTATAAACTAAAAACAAAAATAATAATAACATCCAAAGTTAATTTCTTAAAGAAGGGAAAAATTATTAATTAATAGAAATTTATGGAAATAAATGGAAATTATTGATAGTTTGGACTTACCGATTATTAACAATTAATATATGAAATTGGAATTAAATTATATAATAATATTTTGTATGGATTTGAATAATTGCAGATATCGATCAAGAATCTTAGTTTTGACATTTTATGTGGATGTACATGGGAGAAAGCAGCTGACTGGAAATATATGTAGAGATGGTAGCAATTGGCTTCAGTTTTAAATATGCAGCTGGCACATGTTTGTACCAAAATTTTAATTTTTACAAATTTTAAGTTAAAAAATAATTTTTTGTAAGAATTTTGGAATTGATAAATTTAAAATTGCAGAAGCAAAACGACAGATTCATGTTAATGTCAATAAAAGGAAATTTAGAAATTTAATAATTCAATTTTTAATTGAATAAAATATTGATAAAATATTTCAGATTGCTATTTATTTTTGTTATTGTGTTTAATTCTGTTAAATAAAAATAAAGAATTTTGTTATTATTATATGAAAATTTATTTGTATATTAGTCTTTTAATTATTTGTATGCCAAAATAAGAACTTAGATATCTTCAAAGCAATCCGACCTGAGAGAGTCTCAATTTTGTGGGATATCAAAGTTTATCTTACAACAATAAGGAATTTTAAAAAGCAGGAGCAAGAATATTCGTGAATATTCAAATATTTTGCAAATTGTGATTTCGTTAAATAAACAAAATTAATTACTTTAAAGGTATCTCATTGCCAGTGTCAGTCAACTATTTAAATTTATTCAAGTATTTACAATACTGAATATGTTAATCTTGTATAACCTTTTCCGAAAGTTCAAATCCATCATGTAACTAATTAATGCAGATTATAAAACAAAAAAGGTAATTACAAAGAACATTATTAACCAAACGAATTATACAACGATTTGTGAATGAATGAACGAATACCAGTTGTGATATTTCAGATTTTACAAAGTTCACAATGAAATCTCCAAAGCGTTTCGTAACAACAAAACCTGAATGATTCAACAACAATCAGCTATGTTCATACAAGCATAGATAGGCGTACTTGTTGCAACATCAACAAACACCAAGATCATGATTTCTAATTCTAATTGATATTAGCGTGTTTACTATCCAATTTAACAAGGCTTTTTTGTTGTTCTTTCTCTACTTATTACAATGCTTTCGGACGTAGTAAATTAAAAAAAAGAGTTGCACAATTTTAATTATTGTTATTATTGCTTTTGCTTTTGTAAATGGCAATGTACCATAAACCAGTACTAGTGTTTCAAAAAGGTAAAGCATAAAAAATCTTTAAGTATATTGTACTAGTTGGTTAAATTTGGGTCACTCTTGATTGATTTGTAGTAAAGGTATGAGTGGAAGGATTAATTGCCAAAATTATAGATTTAGTTTTAAAACAAGTTTTGTGGGTTTGTTTCTTGGTGATCTATCAATTGAGTATCTTGCTATTAATTACTCTTACTAGTATCTCCGTTATTAATTAAGATTGTCATAACACTGGCTTATTTGAGGTCAGCTTTACTTATTTTCCATTAGAATTCAAATTTTCCGAGTTCAAAATAATAAAATGTTCATCTGCTAAATATTGAGGTTTCAAACATTTCAAATTGAAACATTCAGAACTTCAGCTTCAAGCTACAGAAAATTCCGACAAAGTTTCATAGATTCATAGCTTCAACTTTCAGCTTCATATATTCAAAGATTAATCAAAGTCGCAACTGTAAAATTCTAGAAACGAATTCAGCTCTTTAGATTTCTATGCTTTCATAATTCTTGAATTTCTGAATATTAGATTTCAGTATATCAATATTTTGTCACCCAATCTGGAGATCATGTGTGATGATCTATATAGATCATATAACTACAACTGCAATCGATAACTGCAAACAGACCATATATCTATACAGACTGTTTGCAGTTATCGGCGCACTATTAGTATCTCCGTTATTATTAGAGCTACGAAGTTGGTTAAATTAGTAAAAAAGTATTTTTCTGCTAATTAACACTAAGATAATTAATACTAACGCGACGTTCAATTGCTTTTTGTCTTCGCCATGTTAATCATCAGAAAAAATACTGCTAATTTGCTAAGTTAACCGACTTCGTAACTTCAATAATAACGGAGATAGCTATTACTATCTCCTTCGCAGTTATCGGCATACTATTATGCCGATAACTGCGAACATCCTGTATACAGTTTCCAAGTCTCCACGTGGTTGATCTCAGTTCGTCGTACGTTACGAACGCTTAGGGCTCATGGAGAGCGAAAGTACAAGAAGCCTTAGGGTTCATGGAGAGCGAATATACGATGACACCGTTATTGTTAGTGCTTCTGTATTAATTCTTGCTTGCGCAAAATTGTCTAGAAACAATAATCAGAAGAAATAATGTTTATGAAATAAATTATTAAATCAACACGCTCATAAACACTGAAATATCAATGTTCAACTACATCCATGTCGTATAGATGAAAAGATGGGAAGAACTAATACGCCTGTGCCCCCTCCCCAAGCGAATGTCTTTCAATGCCAGCGTTGGAAATCCATCGGCTTGCATTTGCCATCCACACGGCATGGCAAACTGGCCAATGTCAAATGTTTGCTGACGTTGGACATATCGTCTGGATGACGCTTAATGAATTAGCATGTGAGATATTTTCTTCAAATTTGCTATTATAAAGGTTTCAGTTTCTCTTCAGAAACACAATCGCATTGGAATCGATTTTTAAACGTTAAATGTTCAAAGATGTAAACCGCTCTTCATACCGTCGCACAATGTTCGATAACAGACTTCAGATAATTTCAAATGATGACTTAAGCCTTTTTCTTGAATTATGAGTTTGTTTTTTGTTTTGCTCTTTTTAAATTTGCGTGATGCCCGCTGTTGTGCCCAAGGGCTCGAATTGTGATATACTTATTATCTTATGTGAGTTTTCACTGGTGAGAGCGATGTTGCTATCCACCGTCTACTACCTCTCCAGGCTAGTGTCGGAGCTATTTACGTGTTCACCTGCCGGAGTCCAGATTCCACAGAGAATTCCCCTACCACTTGTCCAGCTTACAGACTATCCACTGCCACATCAAAGCCAACCCAAGTATGGGTTTGGACAATGTTGACAACAGCTATGTTTGGACAATTGTCTGCCCGATGTCTCAGTTATAAGCCTGAACCCATGGTCTACTGAACCTTAGTATAGTTGTTCAGGAGGTACCTCTTCAGACATGAGAGATTATGCATGTCGCAGCAACCATAATTCCTTTTATCTCGAATAGTGGGTTAGGCCGGTAAATCTCAGGCCAGTCAAAGCCTTAACCCAAGAAAGTCCATCTTGAATCTAAGTGGATCAAATTTGGAATCCACTACTGCACATGGTGGCCAGTGCAGTACCGGTAATACTAGGGTATACGTACACAACCTTCTACTTGGTGACACGGTTTTCCATGGGTTAGGTGGAGCCGGTTTTATGATTAACCAAAAAAATGTAGAAAAATCAATAAATCATATTAAGCGGTAGAAGAGTGGTGTCAGTGCATCACTCGTGTTCCAAGGGTCGTGGGTTCGAATCCCACTTGGGGCGACGGGATTTTCTTAATTGGAAAATTCCGCCACCTCAACTATGGGTGTGTGTATTCGTGTTGCATGTTAGATGGGGGACAGATGACCTTAGCAGTTGGTTCCCCCGTAGTGTAGGCGTGAAATAAAAAAAATAAATATAGAATATCAAGCTATATGATTTATGATATATCTTATATCATAAAGCAATGCAGTGAAACTACCCACAATCCCCATTGGCATACAAAAAGTATCTATTATGCAATCAAAACCAGTTTGCAAGTCATAGATAACACGGTGCAGTGGCTCAAGACTTTATGATTCTCGAACTTCCAATGATTGTTAGTCTAAATAATTTCCCCGCTACATCTTTTTATTTTCCTAATGAAATATTTAAAATGCAGATATCAGTCCCTTTTGTCTGGGGGGGGGGGGCGCGAATCGAATATCAAAGACTTCAGAGAGACATACGCAAAAAGATTTCTTCTTGCGTATTAAGCTGCGTGCGAGGAAGTCAGTAAAAGGACTCAATTTGGATTCAAGAGTGGGTTTGGAACTTAGAGAAGCTGTCTTCAGTTTGCAGACTTTAGCTCAAAAGTGTACGGCTCAAAAAAATGTTCCTGTACCTTTGACACTGGTCAACACCATCTTCTACTAAAATACCTTAAAGATTTAAGGATTGACGGTTCCGTCCTAAGAATCATTGCAAACTTATACCGGAATCAACAGTAGAAGTACTGTTTAATAAAAGGTGTAAAAAAGATCTTTACTGAAGCAATTTCAGATATTAACATAAATATGAAGGTAAACGGAATCCCTATAACGACATTAGATATGCGGACAATACGGTTAGTTAACTTTAACATAATTTTAACTTCTTCTACAAGCAGTAAATGAGACTTTTGCTGTGGCTCACTATTTTAATGCTATTACTACAGTACCCTTATCCATTTAAAGATATCTTGGACTGATCCGCACTACAATTTATCGAAGTTTGGACTAAGATGATCGAAAGGTCATCACACAGTCTTTGTGGTCCTGTGAGGAGCAGTTGGGTTTTGAGATTGGTGAACTTGTATAGGATAGGCGAGCAGCGAATTTTGTTCAAGCACTTTGCCGGTTAAGCTGCTTGACATATATAGATCACAAAAATCACAATGGTGACTGTGACTTTTGGCTATGTCAGGTGTCATTTGAGAGCCATTTCGGTAAACATGATCCTCTCAAAGTCAGCAGTTCCCAACCAATTTTGACTCACGGAGCCCTTTTTAGAATCAATCTCTATGGCGTAGCTCCTTACGCTATGGTACCCTATGTCTTGCAAGTGAATGTGATTAGGAGTAGTGTGATGGGGTGGAGAAAGAGGGGATAGATAGCAAGGGACAGTGAAGTAAAGAGATAGCTAAACACTTGCGCAATGCCCTTGCAATGTCCATGCAATACAATTAAATTTTAAAAAGTATTTTTGTAAGAGAGAAGCAATTGATATCTTCTTTTCCTACGAACTCCAACCAATACTTTTCTCTTAAAAGAAGACAATTTGGCGTTTACCTCAAAAAAGGTGACAGTTTTTCCTTGCAATGATAAATTCATTTCATCAAACACACCAGCTTGCACACCCGGTCTTCATCTTTTAAAACTGTCGCCAATAGAGCGCTACGGTCCTTCTTAAACGCTGCTACCTCTGCACGCAGTTCCATCAAACATGTTGAGATAATACCTTACTTCAGTGTCCATCCGGAGATACTGATGGTGGCTTCCCATATCCCTACACATTAGTTTGAAGAGTCTCCTATTAAGAGATCGCGTTTTTATACAGTTTATTATTTTTATGGCATCATTCAACTCTATCATAAGCTCCGAAGGCATTTTTCTCGAGGCTAGCGCATGTCTACGAAGTCTATACGTTTCTGCCGTATCTTTAATTATGAAAATGGCTCCAGTATTGTGACCAATCATTTTACTTTACACCACCGTGTACCCTGAGACACACCGGTGATTTGACCTCCTAGCATATATGCAGACTGTATTTACTGCTAGCTTGGTAGGCTTCTTGGCAAGCTTGGTCCTTCCAGCATACTTTGCAATTTATCATACGCTTCTTCCTGATAATTAGTCCCCTATTGGTCAAACTGACTGCACTACAAGAATTCTGAGCCATCAGCTTTTTAACAATCTCCAGAATGGCCGAAACCATTAAGGTCAGCCGATTCACCTTAGTGCCCTCCAGGGATCAACCGATCAGCTTTCTGTGTAACCATTGGAAGATCCTTTATGCCGAAATGGCATGCAAAATCATAATGTCACCAGCGAGCGCAATGCTATTCTATCCTCTACAACTTAAATCCAATATGACGTCCCTTTAGCTCTCTAAAGTACGAACTCTCTAAAGCTTTCCTAAAATATCGCCTCTAACAGTTCAATACAAGTATGAGACAATGAAAAACAAAACAAAAGTGTCTTGTAATGCACGTATTTGATCAAACAATGACTTCACAGTTTTTCAGATTTTTCATCTACGCTGAAAGTTCTGAAGTTCTTTAGTGCATGCATACCTTCTTTATATAATTAGAAAGAGGAGGTTACGGTTTTGAGTTTCCCAACAAATCTTTTATAGGAAGAACTATTGAATGAATGACGTAACAAAAGAGAATAATTTATTAAACCAATAATGACTAAGGATTTTGGTAGATAATAAATTGTAGTTAATAACCGACTGAATTCGGTTACACAATAAAGTGCTAAGAGCTCTTTGATAATCGTAATTAAAGAGGCCTTTGATGATTTGATAAATTATTCAATTACATGCATACTTTTTTTTGTAAGTAACGGAATTTTGATAAATGAACTTTTAAATAATTATCAACTCTTGCGTTATGTAAAAATGTTTGGTTTTGTGTGTGTGTATGTACTATGTGTGGTGGAAAAAATCACTCCCCTCTACATTGTTAAAGCTCTAGATTACATAAATAATACCGCCCGCTAATTAAATATTTTTTTCTTTTGGATAAAATTAAATGGTTTAACAGTTATACCAGCTTAGTAACAATAAGAAACAATACAACCATACATGGTCGCAAAAAAAACGAGCGTTATTGATTATGTGATTAAGGAATTCCTAACAAAACCCCCGAACCAGATAAAAATCTTGATGGCGATATTCTAGAATTACCATACCGCATTATTAGCAGAAAAGGAAAACTACAACAAAAGAAAAATGTTCAGTGCCGGTATTTTAAACCACGAAACGGGTAACCTGGCAACCGATACAAACACACAACACACGCATTGATTTACCCCCCTGGCGAACTGGTTAAAACCGGTGTGAAAATAATCGATAAAGTACAATGGCTAAGCTCCAAAGCTCTCGGAAAATCAATTTGTTTATAATTGACAAGAAATAAAAATTGTTTTATTCGGATATAATTTATGTAAAAAAATTTAATCCTCCCCCCCTTCAGCCCGTTCTTTAATGATTAGGCCAAAATAAATTTTTGCCGAATTAGTAACTGCAAATTTAATATAATATGATTATCAGAAAGAAACAAATGAATTGTTCAGATAATGTTTCAGGATAAATTCAGGTCACTCCATTTGAAAGCAATCAAATAAGTGGCATTGGTAATTTGAAACTACCCACAAATACTGTTCTGAAACACTTAATAAAAATTATTTTTCGGTAATTAGTTCGGATTAATTAATTTGTAAACATCTGAAAAACTGAAAAGTTTTCAGTTCTCCGTTTGATGTTAAAAGTTAATTTAGAAATTATTGAATTTGTAGGTTTAAAGGTCTTGGAATAAAGAACATTTTTGAAAAATATTTCGGATGATACCGATATATTTTAAATTGATTCTGAAAAAATATTTGCAAGTACTGAAAAGTTTTCCGCTGAGAAATTGCTCCTTAATACACATAACTTATCAAGGACTGCTTTTTTTGCTCTTTTTTCTACAACCCCTGTCTGGTCTGGCAGCGACACTAAAGTCCTATGTCCAAAATTTGGTACTTCAAACTTTGAACCATTCTATTGGGCTGTTGAACGCGATATAAGTTAATCATTTTAATCAATTGTTAGAGATAAGGGTGCAGGTTGTTAGTTGGGTATGGCAAAAGTACCCAAGGATCCGGTGTCAGCTTCTGCCGCTGAGGGCCTTAAATGAACCCGACGAATTTCTCGCGAATATGTCTTGAAAGTAGTGCCTAGGAATCTTTTCTATATACAAAAAGTCCTTATCAATTATATCGTCAGTCCACTCTTTTCCCATGAAAACTTAGAAAAGGTAAATCCGATTTGGTGAAAATTGCGGAAATGTGAAATTCTCATGAAAAAAGTGCATTGTTATCAGAAGTCGTCAGTCAGGTAAAAGAGGTATAAAGATGCATTATAGTAATCGAGGGAGGGATGGGATAATGTTAACCCAGAAAACGTCCATCTAATTATGTTATCGGTACATTAAAATGAATGATTTTCAGAGAAATTGTCGGAAAATGTTTGGAGACGTAAACCTTCACGTGAAGATCTAGTGCAAAACTTAGAAATGCAGAAACAATTGGAAACTCCAAATGGAATCTTGAGGAAGTCCCTGCAGAGTCAGAGAGGCTGTCTAAAAGATTATTGCCCGGTTTCGCAAAGCTTGATTAAGCTCTATTAACTTAATTGTTATTAAATTTGAAATCTAGAAACATAATTGGATAAAACTCAAGGTCTGTTAAGTCTCAGCCAATCAAATTATATAATGCCTCCTTATACCTCTTTTATTTCACCGCCCCAAGTACTTGTGAAAGCAACGCACTTCTTAAACATCTTTTCATAAGAATTTTGCACAGTTTCGCAAATTTTACCAGAAGCGGATTTACCTTTTTTTGATTTTTGAAGAGAAAGGGGGGCTGGCGATAAAATTGATAATAACCTTTTTTGTAGAAAATTGAATTTCCTACATCACTGTTAAATGTTAGGTACCACCGTTTGCGACATAAGTTTTTGTCCAACTATATCAGCAACTAACCACAGCCATGTATCAATTTCCCCTTTCCCCCCTACAATTACTGCTACTGGAGAAAAATGGCAAACGAGATGAGGCTTTTGAGTAAAAAAGAGGAGACCACCACTTTCCGACTCTTGCCCAATGATCTGTATACCCTTGATAGTACTTATCGAGGTTTAGTAATAATTTTTTAAAGTTTAGTAAGGGTTAAAATGGAAATTTGTCTTCTCATAGAAGATCATCTAATTGGTTACTATTTCTGCCTCTACTTGGGAATAAGTCATATCTGAGCCTGGGCAGCCACATGGCCTGCACAGTACCATTTTTAAAAAATTCATTCTTGCGGTCCTACATATGCGTGCGATTGGCATTTTCCAAGCTCTATTCCTAATACGAGTCTCTATCATTGGTCTTTCCATATACAGAGTACATTGTCATGGTTAGAGATTAGCACGATGTCGATCACGTAAGCCAATATATGCAAAATACGCTCATCATCTTTCTTTTCAGATACTCCGGAATGTCAGACTTGAAAACGTACTTTAACTTAACAAAGGCAGCCCAGAACAGACCAATTCTCTTGTCAGTCTGACTAATCCGGTTGTCTCTGCCAATGCGGATTTCATGTCCACAATACACTGACTATTCATACATATGCCCTCGTTCAGGACGGGATTGATCATAATTCGATTGTTCCATTTCTGCTGTATTCAGCATTTGTAGCATATCCTTCACATTAATTATTTTTCACTATTTCACATAATAATCAGTTTAAACGTTTTATCTAAATACTGTTTCTGATCTGGATCAAATATGATGTCTCAAGCGAATAGCTTATACTATAAAGAATAAGAATAAAAAACCCTTTCAAGGCCTTCAGAAGTTATATTCTAACGGCCAAACTTAGTTTAGTACTGTGACATTCTTAGCAGCTTCAAAAGTATATAAAACTAAAACAAATTGATTGTATTACACTAGGAGTATTACAAAGGTTAATCTAAATTGTTTAAAAGTTTGCCAATCATTTTACCTCGCAACGGGACCTTATAGCTAACGTGACGCCGATTTCAAGTTTTTTTAAATAAAAAGGAAATTCAAAATAAGGAAATACCTGTTTCTGCATTTAATCTAATTTGTTTTAAAAATTAACAAATTAACACAAACATGACGCAACGTATTTACTTGGAATAAAAGTGTGACCCGCAACATATACCGTGGTTGCGTGGTAGAGTAGCCGCTTTATAAACGGCTGCCCTGCGTTTGCTTCTCACTAACTGCATTACTTTTTTAAAAAATTTTTAGATTATCTTTTTAGTAAAAATACATCCTTGTTTACAGTTTAGCTTTTATTATACTTTTAAATAATTCAATAAAATTTTATACGATTATAAATCATGCATTGTCTAGATCATAATTATTTAAACAATTTAAAGACTGTCACTTACTACGTTTGCACTGTTCAGCTAATAATAATAATACACAATTTCTTCAATAATTACTAAAAAAAATTGTTGCACAAGCCACTTCAAACTTAGTTCAAATCTTTGATTTATTTAATTTATTATAATTTGTTTTTAAAGACATTTAGACTTCCAAAACACCCAATTCCAAGGTAACCACCATGCTAATTAAATGACAATCTACTCAAAGGAGAATCTCAAAACAATGTGCTCGGGGTGGACCAAAACCCCTTCCAAATCGTAAGCTTTCTTTTTAATGTATCATTCGCTTCAGGATAGGGGCAAACAAATGAGATTTTATTTCAGCCAAAGAAACCTTCAACAAATGTAATAACTCAAAACAATCACTAACCGATACTGTCAGGTAAGGGTAGAGAATGAATAAAAAAACTTAAAGTAAAGTCCAATTTAACACTATAATGATCCAAACTAACGAATATAAAAATATTAGAGGAGCAGAGTAATTCAACATATCTATCATAACTCCCCTAAAGTATATTACAAACAAGCAAATAAGATGTTCAAGTCACTTTTCAGGCTGGTCACAAGATTATAGCTGAATGGACTCGAAAAACAAACTGAGTAATAATGGTTTGTGGCGAGCCTGTTTAAATACTATTTCTATGTATACTTATAGTATGCTGACATAAGCAATTTGTAGACATATGCCGAGGTCGTATAGTAACTTGGCTATTGAATAAGAACTTGTAAAAGTTATCGCGACAGTGATTCAGCTGCACGTGATAAGGTCACGTATGTCCAAATCAGGCCTCGTACCTTGCGTGTGGACTAAGATAAAATACCGAAGTACATGGAGAAGTGCATACGCTGGTATTGTGCGGGTAGCGGAGTGGTCGTGATCTAGTCTGGGCAGCATATCAGTACGTGAGGCAAGTGTTCGTAGCTGTGCATGATCCTAAGGCGAAGTACAATCCTAGGTACTTGTATCATTCCCATTCTTGTTAAGTTTGTCATATAGACTGTTCTGATCTAGTAGATCCGTAAAAATGAGTATTTAAGACGCTTTTAAAATTCAGAATTTCCAATATAGGAAAGTAAACTTATAGGCTCATGGTAATTTTTTTAATTTAGTGACATTGCCTTTCTAGGGGAGTATTATTAGCATTGATCGATCCTATTGCAAGCAACGTTAAAAGCTTTAAAAATACGTGGCAAAAAAAGTTTTCCGCATTTAACGGCTTCCAGATTTTAGGTTTTCATGTCTTTCAATGCTGTTCTAACCTCTTCTAAGGCAATGGCCGATA
The DNA here is from genome assembly GCA_929113105.1 of Agrypnus murinus. NCBI lineage: Eukaryota > Metazoa > Arthropoda > Insecta > Coleoptera > Elateridae > Agrypnus > Agrypnus murinus. The sequence continues at coordinate 86,563,405 of OV816027.1, read as the reverse complement.
ATTCTTCCAATCTTAGGTGGAAGATTTTTTGAGCTTAGGAATCTTGGCATTCTCAACACTTATTTAAATCCATATCATTGGTGTCAATAGTGTACCGTAAAACTCTTCGGCAGTAAGGACTACTACTTAGGCTACTTACTCCCACCCATTACAGTTTTTTTTCTACTTTGCTGTAGTCGACTCCTTCATGATTTTCATTCCTATGTATTCTTCAATTAGTCTGAAAATCTCTTGTTGTGTTAATATCTTCTTCCATTTATATAATTGCCTTAGATATCGCTTTGCGCAATCGTCACAGTTCGGTTGAGTTTGTCATGTGAGTCTATTTTTCAAATCTCTTTTCTGTCGTCAATAATTTTGAGCTTTCGCTCAATTTTCTTTTTTTCGCTATTATTTCTTGAACTATTCTTTGGCATCTCTTGTGGCACATATAAGGTAAGTTGTTGTTTGGTTCTCCTTGGCTTTGTGTTACGTTCTAAATGTATGTCTTTCAATTCTCTTCATTCACCTGTCTTCATCTCTTATTAATTAGTCTCATTTCTTTCCTGTTAGCTTAGTTACAATTTTGCTTCGTTCTTTTCTGATATTTATTACAACTTCGCTATGATTATTCTATGGTCAATGTCTATAGAACATCTATTAAAAACCTCGACATCTTGGGTGACTTCTTTTTTGCTGGAACCTTAGAACATTAATCTGAACCCTGAAAACCTGAACTAGCTTTATAAAGAAGCATTCATTGCATGCAAACTGTAGTTTAGTAGAAATCTGAGAAGCCTTGACATTAGGACTTGTTTTTTGATTTCTTTTGCCAAATTCATGGGAGCCTATAGAAATTTTGATGTCATCTTCCCTGACAACTGTACAACTGAAATTTCCCATTAATAAAATCCAAGTGTGATCTTTTGATATAGATGGGTGGATATGTACTTCTATGAAATAGAAGGTTTCTATTTCTTCATCGGAATGAGTGTCAGATTTCGAGTGCGAGTTGTTCATCTGAAATTCGACACGTCTATCTCCTCCATTGGAATGGAACATTAATGCAAATTGGATGTAATGGAAATTAGTGAGCTACTGGCGACTCAAAACGTGTCTTGTCCACTCATAAGGGGATTTTAGTTATTACTCATGCTACGCTGGTCATTGTGGGTTGGTATGGGAGAAGGAGTTGGTATAAGACATATGGATTTAAAATAAGTATATTTGCAGTCCAGAAGGGAGTGGATATGATTAACATTTAAGTTCCAGAGCAGCTCAAACTTTGAAATACAAAGTTTTCGACATAGACTGCCAAAATTGATAGGGACTCAAATTTTGTGAGGGTGCTTTCAATCAGCTTCAATCCAAGCTAAAACTCCGAATACGTATGTTTCCAATCCTGTTAGAGAGACCATCTGAAATATCTTACCAAAAATATTCTTTATCGAATAACCTTGAAACTTCGGTAGCGGGTTCTATGGTAAAATTTGGACAAACCCAACAAGTAATTACCAACACTCATAATTTAGACACAACAACAATATTAGTGTTGTTTTTCCATTTTTCCATTTGTTATAACAATAAAAAAGTGTTAAAATTCACTAGACCATAAAGTTCTAAAAACCTGTCCATGTCAGTGGAGAAATTCAGCCGACTAAGAATGATCAAGATGAAGGTGTAAACTGTATTGTTATGTTGATTTGATTAACAGAATTGTAAAAAGTATCAGAGCATCACTAATTAGTATTGTAATATTATTTCTGAGTACGTATCACAATAGCAACAACAACATAACGTTTTGAAGGGGCTTATTTACAGGAGACTTCAAACTACTTTTTCCGGCTTTGCTGAAATTCATAGATTCATGTTTTGCTAGATGTAAATATTTCAAAAACATCTAACATTGAGATTAAGGTATAAGATATCTTTTTAGTTGAGATTTAAGAAGCCAATTAATTTCTCTTGACAATAGGAGGAATTTTTTTCCAGACTAGTGAACAAGGATAAATCAGAAATGATATCAGACAAAAGAGTTTTCGTTTCCATCGGTTTTCAGACTTTTATTTTTTTATCATAATTACTTAATCCACAAATGAATAGTTACGTTGAAGGAGACAATATTGATTTGTATTTAAATATTACTGACATAATGATACCTTTCTGAATGCAATCCAAAGCCTATATTTACGGTTTGTTGTCTTTATGAAAGTTAGCAATTATGATTGTATTGCTTTGCATCTGTCTGACAAGATGAGGTTTGCAATTATTTTATAATTTTTAGGGGTTTCTAATTATATTATACAGGGTATCCTGTTTAACAGGCTGCACTCAATTATACGGACAAGATTCTGTTCATAGCAATACATTTAAAAGAACTTTGCATATTTCGTCCTTTAGGTTACGAAATTAGCATTAGAATCGAACTTAGAGCTTGTACGGGTATCGAATATGACGTCATTGGGACTTTCTAAACGGAACCATTAGGCTTAAAGTAGGAAAATCGACAGAAACTGTGATTTTGAATAAAAAAGTATTGTGGTACCACAGGTCTAAGATGTTTAACAGTCTACACTTCTAGTCATCATTCAGACAAGCTTCTGGCCAATGAAATTAAAAGACTTTTGCATATTTCCACTTCTAGTTTACGAAATCAGTATTAGAACCCATCTTAGAACTTCTGCTCGTATCGGATATGACGTCATCAGGATTTTCTTATAAAGTATGAGAATCGATAGAAAGGCGATTCTGAGTAAAAAAGTATATAAAGATGCTACAGGTCTAAAATGCATAATAACAGAACTAGAACAAATTTCTACATGTTTCTGCCCCGTTTAAAATCTCCTCTGACGTCATATCCGGTATCAGCACAAATTCTAAGATGGGTTCTAATACTGACTTCGTAAGGTAGAGGCCGAAATATGCAAAGTTCTTCTAACTCCATTACTATATAAACATAAGCTACCGATAACCGGACAAAATCCTATCGGATTTTTATGTATGATTTTATTATGCATTTTAGACCTGTAGTACCTAAATACTTTTTTTATTCAGAATCACACTTTCTATTAATGTTCGTACTTACAACCTAATGGTTCCATTTAAGAAAATATCGATGACGTCATATCCAGTACCAACACAAGTTCTAATACTCATTTCGTAAACTAGAGGCCAAAATATGCAAAGTTCTTTTAACTTATTTACTATGACCAGAAGCTACTGTTAAACGGGGCAGAATCCGTTAATTGGCTCTAGTCCCGTTATTATGCATTTTAGACCTACGCTACCTTAATACCTTTTCTAAATTCGGAGTCACAATTTCTATTGATGTTCATACTTAAAACCTAATGGTTTCATTAAGGAAAATTCCAATGACGTACCAGCATAAGTTCTAAGATGGGTTCTAATACTGATTTCGTAAACTAGAGGTCGAAATATACAAAGTTCCTTCACTACTATGAACAGAAGCTACTGTTAAATGGAATAGAATCCGTTAATTGGTTCTAGGTCCGTTATTATGCATTTTAACCCGGGGTACCTTAATACTTTTTTATTCAGAATCTCACTTTCTATTGATGTTCGTACTTACAACCTAATGGTTCCATTTAAGAAAATTCCGATGGCGTCATACCCGGTACCAGCACAAGTTCTAAGATGGGTTCTAATACTCATTTCGTAAACTAGAGGCCGAAAAATGCAAAGTTCTTTTAAGTTCACTTCCATGACCAAAAGCTACTGTTAAATGGGACAGAATCCGTTAATTGGTTCTAGCTCCGTTTTTTATTCAGACTCACACTTTCTATTGATCTTCATACTTAAAACCTAATGGCTCAATTTAAGAAAATCCCGACGGCGTCATATCTGGTACCAGCACAAGTTCTAAGATGGGTTCTAATACTGATTTCGTAAACTAGAGGCTAAAATATGTAAAGCTCTTTTACCTCAATTACTATGACCAGAAACTTGTCCGACTGATTGAGTGTAGACTGTTAAATATGACAACCTTTATAACGGTTGTTTCGAAAGTTGTGGAATCAGAGAAGCCGTGACGCAATAAACGTACCTTCACTAGCGCCATTTACAACTTTCTAGCTTTCAACTTCAGTCGATTCGACCTATTCTCAATGCAGTAGTATCGGATTTGGCCCAAAATAGATCTGTTCGGAAAAATTTGGAAGTAACCTAGCAAATACAGGGTGATTTATAATTAGTGACTCAAACGGAAATGTTAGATTCTTCATGCGGATAGAAGGCCAAATATTACAATTTACCGCTATATCAAGTTGTACCCCTGAGGTCACTAAAGTTCAGTAATTATGGATCACCCTGTATTGAGAGTCGCATTAGGAAATTATTGAAGTATTTTTTATCATACCAGAAAGTATTATCATATCGAACACCAAGAACAAGAATATGGCTATAAAAAATTTGCATTTCAGTCACCCTGCAGAAAGCGTTCGTTTAAAATCCTTCGGGTTGTGTGGCACCTAGTCGTGACCTTCCAATGTTTCTGGCAATGATGGATTGGTAGTAGTTTGTGGATGTCATAATGGAAAAAATACTCAAAACTAGGAGTTTTTGGTCAACTGTAGTGACCTCTGGCACACAGGGTACCCAGGCATATCAAGCTCGATTTACACAAATATATGTCACGGTTAGATATGCAAACCTTGGAAGTTTCAGAGCGACCTTCCTAGATATGGATTTTTGAACACTGCATTCTAAATGACGGCTAAATGAGCTCTGTATGCATGTGGCCTTAGATGCCAGAGGACACCATAGTTGGCCCGAAACTCCTAGTTTTGAGGAGTTTTCCAGTAAGTACATCTCAATCTGGACTCAAGGGACTCAAATTTGGTGCGTATTCCTTCATTCAAAACGTATTTTTTGAGACTATAAAGTCTCAAATATGTATATAATGTGGTACACCAACCCTAAGAAGATATCTGAGCTTTTTGGCTTCAATCGCCCCATTTTAAATTGGCGAGTCAGTTAAAGAGGATACCTACATTACCTTTAACTTCGAATTGTAGGTGCTAATAAACTTATGCATAAAATTACGTCTGCTCAATCACTCTTTGACATGGTATTTTGAGAACGAAATAATATAGGACACACAAAGCCTTTATGTCAGATGGCAGTCGTTGTTATGGTGATAACGCTGGAGTTGGGTTCTCTTCGCAAAGCAAAACCTTGTGCGTGTTTTTCATCAATGGAAAGTCGTATAAGAAGTTCTTTTACACGATTGTCCTTCATAATCAGTTTAGTAAACCACGAACCGTGCTTTCAGATGAGAATTTGATCCAGAAGGAATTTAGAACGTTTTTTCCGTTACAGTTAAAGTCAATTGAAAGTGGAAAGCTTCTGAAGATTTTGAGATCCTACCGTTCTGATACGCTGCTCGTCGTTTTTAATCGAATAATTTACAAGAACCCCCACCCCACCTCGAAAAAACGTTAAAATGTTGGTAGCACCAGCAAGTAGAATGGCAGGGGATGGATCGATTAGTCCAAGAGATAGTGTCACAAAAAATGACTTTTTCATCGGAAAAGTGTCAGATTAATGGTTTCTAAAATTTAGGCAATAAATTTCAATTTGCTGCTAGTCTACAAAGTTTTCAAATCGGTGACTTTTTATATATAACCCCCTCCCCCGCCCCCTCAGACTTGCGTTGTTCCGCAGCGGAAGTGGTAGACCTGTTTGAACATGTCACAAATGATTAATACAAAACGTTTCAAACGTTTTCAAATCAGAAAAATTAATTTTTAGATTCTTCTAAAAAACTTAATCGCCACCACTTCCGCCAGTCCCAGAAGGAAAACAGAAAAGTCTTATTAGCACAAAATGACCGGGGGTGACACTGGCTAACGTACCGAACCCGGTCCGATTTCCCCGTTGTATCATAAGGTGGGGGCAGCTTTCCTCCTACTCCACCTTACTCGATATTGGTTAATAAGGGGATAGGTCTTTGGATCAATGTGCCAAATGGTATCGCGATTGGGCGAAAAATAAGAATCCCCTATACCGCAAACTGACTTCTGGAATTGGTTGAAATCACCGGGGTCAGGTATATGTCCGATGGGGCGCACCATTCTCCACTAGTCGGATCCCCAATGAGAGGAAGCTGTACTAGTTAGAATACTTTAAAAGGATTATCATTCTCACAAAAATCTTCCTGATCTCCGACAAAATTCCCTGCCAGTGAAAACCCACTTTCCGATTTTCCAGAAATGGTCCCCCCGATCGTATTCAGAAAATTCGAAATATTCTATTTGCCTATATCTGAGTTTTGCATCCAATGGACTGTTCGTAGATTAAAATACAAATAAAAGGATGTAGAGCAAAAATATCGCTTAGGGGTTATCTTTATATTACGTAACGCAAAATTAACTTGTTTTTAACGCCCTACTCCTCTTTATAACTAGCATGCGACGCAAACCGCACCTCCCATGGATAACTACGTAACGCTGCTCCCCCTCCAATTAAATTTACAGAGATAAACAAAGCTTTTGAACAGTTCATGATGATTTAGTCTCAAGAACTTTCAGAAGGAAGAGTCACACATGCGAGATTTGCCTTTCAATCAGAACGTGCATTAAGGATGGCCCCTTAGCAATGACATATCTATCATCCTCTACGATATTATTTGCCAACAGCAAACACAATCAACAACATACAAAATTTCATCTTTCGTGCTCATGGTTTCATCAATCACTTTTTAAGTTACAGAAAAATGGAAATAAACGCTTCAATATCCAGGGCCTATAGCCTCATAAAAGTTTGCGTTTTGGAAAGGGTTACCTTCAAGGAATTCAATTTCTAACGTTGGTGCGATATTTATCAGACACTCTGTATAAAAATAGAGAATCTACTACATTTGGCTACTTTGAAATTGTCACGCAACACGCATATTTATACTGGACCTAGGTCTCTAAATATTACCGAGTGGGCAGGTTACGTTAGATTAGGATAGGCTAGGTTGGGTTAGGATATGTTAGGTTAGATTAAGTTAGTTTAGGTTACGTTAAAGATCAGTTTAGAGGTTAGGTTACACGTTAGATAGTAAAGTATCGTATGGCCGTGGTAACCGGGACCGATGCAACTGTACCGGTATTTCCAAGTGGGCAGGTTACATTAGATTAGGATAGGCTAAGTTGGGTTAGGTTATGTTAGGTTAGATTAAGTTAGTTTAGGTTACGTTAAAGATCAGTTTAGAGGCTAGGTTAGACGTTAGATAGTAAAGTATCGTATGGCCGTGGTAACCGGGACCGATGCAACTGTACCGGTATTTCCAAGTGGGCAGGTTACATTAGATTAGGATAGGCTAGGTTGGGTTAGGTTATGTTAGGTTAGATTAAGTTAGTTTAGGTTACGTTAAAGATCAGTTTAGAGGCTAGGTTAGACGTTAGATAGTAAAGTATCGTATGGCCGTGGTAACCGGCACCGATGCAACTGTACCGGTATTTCCAAGTGGGCAGGTTACATTAGATTAGGATAGGCTAGGTTGGGTTAGGTTATGTTAGGTTAGATTAAGTTAGTTTAGGTTACGTTAAAGATCAGTTTAGAGGTTAGGTTAGACGTCAGATAGTAAAGTATCGTGTGGCCGTGGTAACCGGGACCGTCAGCTTAACCTGCCCTCCGAAGCACGACCGGTTGCGAATCTTCGTAACACAGTGTGGGTCATCCACCCAACTTCTGACCCTGGCCAACGTAAACTTAACTACAAATACCGTTTGACGAGTACTCATAACGCTGGTCCATGCGTCCGATAGACGTTAAATTATAGGTAAAGTTTCTCCGCTAAGGACGATCGAACCCCCTCTTATGTCACTATGCCCAATACTTATGAAAGTACGTGTGTTTTGTTCCAACTCCAGAAGTACTTAAGTAGAGAAGTTGCTATAGATTTCTTAAGACATTAAAAATTAATATAATAAAGTCTCACTTCCTGTAAGAAAATTCTTCCGATATTACTATATAAATATTCTGATTGCACTATTATAATAAAACAGCAACTATTAAAATTTAAATTTCCTTCCACGTGCAAACTAAATTAGAAAATGAGAGATAAAGCATAAATTAATAATATTTCCTTATCAGTTAACAAGTTAATAATTTGTATTCCACTGTGACAGACTTATTACGATCAAGTTCCACGAAACTGTAATCAGCTTCATCATAATACTAATAATATACAACCGCAGCGAAGTAGAATATTACGTTTTTATATTTCATTTCCGTGTTTTACAAGTTTCCGTTTTATTAACCTAAAAATATAGTAATGTTCTCTTTAACGATCTTACCAAAAAACCTACCACGAATATATTTAAGAATAAAATTTTTCAGAGACTTACCTCAAGCTGAATGCCAAATAGATCCCTCGTCCTATCCTGTTTCTTTCGGATTTCCACAGTTTTCGCTTCTGTAGCCTCTTCCGCTAGTTCAGGAACAATATTTTCGATTGGACTCATCTGGAAATAGATAAAAACTATGGTTAGGTTTTGAAGATCAATTGAAAAAGTGCGTGATGAACTTTTCTTCGTGTGTCAAGCAATCAATTATTTAAATAAATGATCAGCATTTCCTGTGAATAACCAACTAACCATGTACGTATTATCACTTCGTGGGTGCTATTATTTTGATCTGTATGGCGGATTCCAACAATTATATTTATATAAATAAGTATAGCATATGCAAATCGATTGGTCTTGGTTGATTTTCCAGTCATCAAACGGCAGTAGGTGTTTTATATAATTAGTGAAACTGAGAATAAAAACTGGTTTGTATAAAAAATGGCCTTTCTTTTGTGTCCAAGGCAATGTTTCTTTTTTGATAATCTAAAACATCAATACTGTCGATGAAAATGTCTTATAAAATCGTCCATTATAAAAACAGTTCCAAGAATAAATATAAATAAATTCTAGCTTATCTTTTGGAATTCAGAAATAGAGTGACATTAAATAATAAAGTGATTCATAAACTAGTTGGTCTTTTGCATTAGTAACGAAGTGCCCAAAGTTTTGTGAACCATCCCGCAATTAACTTAAAGATACATAATTAGCTCTAAAATTAAAGCAAACAGCATTTAGACAGATTTATGAATAGATTTTGCTTTCATTTATTTTAGAAATTTAATATTGTTTTTATAAAGCTACACTGTCTGATTCATTTTTCTGAATTTGAAAAATCTTTTCAGGACTAACACTCACACTCATAAACTTTTAATGCAATTCGTGAATCCATTTATGGTTTATAGATCATGAGTCAATAGATTTTTACCGCTTGTAACCGCTCCAATGACAGCTTCTGAACCTTTGTCTAGACGTATGTTTTTGTATGTGCTTCAATCAAAGAGGATCTACTAGAATTAAACGCAGAGGCTGTACCAAACCTCAGTATTATTTGGATCGAATTATAAACCCATAAACGTAGTCGGGCGCACACCATGCGAGTTTTTGAGAAATGCGGGCGATAGCTCACCAGCTATCGCCCGCATTTCTCAAAAACTCGCAGGTTGATTCCACTAAGAGTGAAAGGTCGTTAAGTGTAGAGGTGGCCACTAAAGCTATTGAGATAATAGACCGACAGTACTTCTGGATAGCATGCTATCTAAATAAGAAACGGTATAATCAAGTAGGGTCAATAAGAAGTGTTTTGAAATATTAAGCCAGATATATCTGACTGCACACATTCCTTTTGCCCCTCCCCTTAAGCCTAATTCTGGAATTAGTAATTCTAGCGTCATCGGCAATATAAGACAACAGTTCAGCGCACCGATTCAAGAGTAAGTTGTCAACCTGCATACAACATCAGTCGACATATTATCTGGCTATCTACTCGATTCCAATACAAAAGGCTCGATAAGAAAGATCATAAGCACGCAGTGCTGTTGGCTGCAATAATAAATAAATAAATGAATAAATAAATAAATAAATAAATAAATAAATAAATAAATTCAATAAATGATCATCTAGCTTAACCCAAAATTAATCCAACATTTATTGACACAAATATCTTAATCTTTATCCTAACCTAGCTTTGAGCTTAATCTAACATAATTTCTAACCTAATCTGGATTCTAGCCGAGTAATTAATTTAACTAATCTAATCTAACTTAACCTTACTTAAATACAAATCTAACCTTAGGTGCCTAACCTAACCTAAGACTATCTTGGTAAGTTGGGCCTTTTTTCTATCTTTTCTATTCAACTTCTCTTTGAACTTTTGTATTCTATCCTTCGTGAAAACCCCGTCATAAGTAAATTATGTACGCCTATGGTTGCCTGTTCCGGGTATGCGAGTCGGGTATTTGAATGAATGAGGATAACGAACTTACTATAAGTCAGATTTTCGAACTTGAAGTTAACTTCTAATCTAACCTAAGCTCTAATCTAGTCAAATTTAGCTTTAACTCTAATCTAGCTTTCGATATAACTAGAGTTACGTGAGAATTATGCATGGAATTTAATGTAATCCAACCTAACTTCACCTAACAACTAAAGTAGTTACTTAGTAATTTAGTAACTTAGTAACTTGGTAACCTGGTAACTTAGTAACTTGGTAACTAAGGTACTCAATAACTTAGTAACTTAGTACTTTAGTAACTTAGTACTTAGTAACTTGGTAACTTAGTAACTTAGTAATTTGGTAATTTAGTAATTTGGCAATTTAGTAACTTGGTAACTAAGTAACTTGGTAACTTAGTAACTTAGTACTTAGTAACTTGGCAACTTAGCAACTTAGTAACTTAGCAACTCAGAAATTTAGTAACTTAGTAACTTGGTAACTTGGTAACTTAGTAACTTAGTAATTTGGTAATTTAGTAATTTGGCAATTTAGTAACTTGGTTACTAAGTAACTTGGTAACTTAGTAACTTAGTACTTAGTAACTTAGTACTTTAGTAACTTAGTACTTAGTAACTTGGTAACTTAGTAACTTAGTAATTTGGTAATTTAGTAATTTGGCAATTTAGTAACTTGGTAACTTAGTAACTTAGTACTTAGTAACTTGGTAACTTAGCAACTTAGTAACTTAGTAACTTAGCAACTCAGAAATTTAGTAACTTAGTAACTTGGTAACTTGGGAAATTGGGAAATTGGTAACTTGGTAAATTAGTAACTAAGTAACTTAGTAACTTACTAATTTAATAATGCAATCAGCCCTGCTTGAAGAGTCAATCAGGATTAAGTTTTTGCAGAAGATGAAGTTGAAAGAAGAAAAAAGAAGACTAACAATTCCATGCGAGCTTGAAGTGGGGAATAAGTCCAACTATTGTTTCAAATTTTAATATGTAGAATTATTTCCCTTATCGGACTTAATTAAGTGACAAATCTACTTCTGTATATTAAGGTGCTATTTCGAACCTGACCCCGAATTGAATGACCTGGTGCAAATTACTACTAACTTAGTAACTTGGTAACTTAGTAACTTACTAATTTAATAATGCTATCAGCCCTGCTTAAAGAGTGAATCAGGATTAATTTTTTGCCCAATTTGAGCTTGGTAACTTGGTAACTTAGGAACTTGGTAACTAATTAACTTAGTCACTTAGTAAGTAGTACTTACAAACCCAACAACTTAGCAACTTAGCAACTTAGTAACTTAGTAACTTAGTGACTTAGTGACTTAGTGACTTAGTAACTTAGTAACTTAGTACTTAGTAACTTAGCAACTAAGAAACTTAGCAACTTACCAACTTAGTAACTTAGCAACTTAGCAACTCAGCAACTTAGTAACTTAGTAACTTGGTAACTTGGGAAATTAGGAAATTGGTAACTTGGTAAATTAGTAACTAAGTAACTTAGTAACTTACTAATTTAATAATGCAATCAGCCCTGCTTGAAGAGTCAATCAGGATTAAGTTTTTGCAGAAGATGAAGTTGAAAGAAGAAAAAAGAAGACTAACAATTCCAAGCGAGCTTGAAGTGGGGAATAAGTCCAACTATTGTTTCAAATTTTAATATGTAGAATTATTTCCCTTATCGGACTTAATTAAGTGACAAATCTACTTCTGTATATTAAGGTGCTATTTCGAACCTGACCCCGAATTGAATGACCTGGTGCAAATTACTACTAACTTAGTAACTTGGTAACTTAGTAACTTACTAATTTAATAATGCTATCAGCCCTGCTTAAAGAGTGAATCAGGATTAATTTTTTGCCCAATTTGAGCTTGGTAACTTGGTAACTTAGGAACTTGGTAACTAATTAACTTAGTCACTTAGTAACTAGTACTTACAAACCCAACAACTTAGCAACTTAGCAACTTAGTAACTTAGTAACTTAGTGACTTAGTGACTTAGTAACTTAGTACTTAGTAACTTAGCAACTAAGAAACTTAGCAACTTAGCAACTTACCAACTTAGTAACTTAGCAACTTAGCAACTCAGCAACTTAGTAACTTAGTAACTTGGTAACTTGGGAAATTAGGAAATTGGTAACATGGTAAATTAGTAACTAAGTAACTTAGTAACTTACTAATTTAATAATGCAATCAGCCCTACTTGAAAAGTCAATCAGGATTAATTTTTTGCCCAAGTTGAGCAGAGGACGAAGTCTGAGATATGCGAGGTTTCTAATTTTTTTTGTTAAAAGAAAAAAGAATACTAACAATTCCAAGCGAGCTTGAAATGGGAAATAAGTCCAACTATTGCTTCTAATTTAAATATGTAGAATTATTTCCCTTATCGGACTTAATGAAGTGACAAATCTACTTCAGTTATTGAGATTCAAGTGAGGTCTATCTCGGTCAGGGAGTTCGCTCGCTATCCATGAGAAACTGCAAGCCACCAGGTAGCGTTTCGGAGGTGACAGTATGGGGGTCCGGCATATGCTGTCAGTTCCAGCGTCGGATTAAAGGACGTTGACGCGAAGATACATAGCCCCTCACGTTCAAGACAACTTCACCTTAACGGGTACACACCGGGAAGCTACTTTGATGGGCCCTATAAAATAGACTCGAAACAAAACTCTGTCGGGGGTACACCGGGCCTATAACTGGGAGATCGGGGTGGTAAAACCATTTAAAAGCCAAGTCCCGCCAAACTTGAGGTTCGATTCGATCGGAATGAAATATAATCCCAATCGTCATAGAACCCTGGATGAAGTATAATTTATTTCTAAAGCGTAAATTTCACTTACATCCCAAAGAACGACAATGAATATGCCGACCGTGGATTAGTTGTCACTTTCCAGTTCTGAATGCAACCCGGAACCACTACAGTGCTCTTACAGAACAGGACGAACAGAGACTCTGCACGCCTTATACTATGAAATTAACATGACCTGGTGCCAACTTACTACTACACTGATTGCAGCAGGTAGGTTTATACAGGGCAATTCCAATAAAAATGATAGACGTTAAATAGTAAGCAGAAGGAAGGTAGTAGAGCAAATTTTATTGAATTCTGGATCCGGTCCTGCCATTCCTAACTGACCTAATTACGGATGGTAACCTTGTCAATGAAAACGGAAATGTTATATGACTTGTCTGCAACTAGACGATAATACAATCAGAGTTTGTTATTTATTATTTTATGCACAGATGCATTATAATTAGACTATTATTGCTAGATTTATCGGAACATAACTGTCTCTTTATGCCCCAAGGGCCTCTTTATGATCCGACGGGCAATAATGAAACGTCAATTAAATGTCAGAGCTGTATTTTTAGAACTTGATTGGTTCGTTATATAATTTGTAAACTTATCACCAATGAAAATAAGCTGAAATTAAGTATTTTAGATAGTAACTATAGTAACGTACTTCGTATATAAGCACATAAGTATACGTACAGCGGCTTGATGTAACCTACGTACTCATTTAATTATGTTTTTTACACAATAATAGATTTGAGATAAAAACAATCTGTGCATAAAATAGTGTATGCATTTCGGGCATAACTTGCTTTTATGGCCCTACAGCCTTTTCCTAGCCCTCGGCTGACGCCTCGGGCTAGAAATAACGCTTCTGGCCATAAAAGCTTCTTTATGCCCTTAATACATAAATAACTATAATGATTAAATAACACTACAAGAAAATTTATGTTTGTATTTTTACGAATTAACAATTTTAAAACGGAATATCATTTAGAATCTTTGTTAATTAATCGCTATCAGATAATTTCGTAAGAATCTGAATATTAACAAACATAGTCATTATTAAACATAATAACCATTATGACTGTTCCAAGCAAAGCACCAAATTGCTTAAAACTATAATGAAAACTAAAAATTTATTATAGGTCCTGTAGGATTTTATCAAACAAAAATTTATAAGTAATTTGGTGCTTTGCTTGGAACAATAATAATGGTTACTATGTTTAATAATGACTATGTTGACTATATTTAAGTAACATTATATCCGTAAACGATATTATGAATGTTTAAAAAATTAATCAGTGTTTTTCCCTATTCAGTGTTACGTAAATCAGTTGTTGCTATCTTATTTTATTGTCAAGATTTCGTAATGTACAGACATCATTATTTAAAAAATTAATATTTGTCATTAAGGTGTAGTAATTAGTTCTTTAGGATAACAATGCTATTATATACAAACGGGATAAAAATAATTCATATTCCGGGTATTAGCAAAAAGAGCAACAATAACATTGGTATTGTAATCTAGGACAAATATTACATAATTTAGGTACGTAATGAATCTCTTCTAAACGATCAACAGATGTGTTAAAAAATAAATCCCTTGATTCATACCATGTACTTCAATAAGTACTCCTACTACAGTTTTTTAAAGTATGTTTGTTATCTATTGCTGCAGTTTTACGACTTAACACTTTTTGCTTGTTATTTTCACAACACTAGTACAAAATCTATCGTATTATTAGGCAACCAGACTGACAGGTTCGGTGAATTATAGAGGGACCCAAGATATTTAATACAAATTTTTTGAGATAGAAATTTTTAGTTTGCATTTTTGTAGACATTAGTAAATTTTTTATCTCGCTCCTAGACGTGAAACTGATTCTGATAAAACGTTCTATGCACGAAGAGTTTATCCCATTGAAGAATCTTGTCATTTTTTTTTATTTCATTAACACCAATGACTAAAACGGGCTATGCAGTGCACGTACCATGAAACAACAAAATAATGTAATACTTACTTAAGGAAGTAACTGAGAGAAGTATTAGGAGAGGAGACGAAAGCGGGAAATCTGAAACTGATTGTTTTAAATACTTTTGTAAGTGTTGACCCACTGAACTGCGTGCCAAGTAGTGGAATTCGGAGATATAGGAATTTTTGATGTATTAGAGATAAGTAATTACTGAAAATATTCACTTCACTCAAAATAGTTAGGACAGTGCTGTAAAAATATCAGGACGTTTGGTAATCTTAAAATTGTATAAAAATATACCGGAGTTATATAAACGGCCAAAAAACAATCATCAATTACTTTCCAGTAAATTAATTACAATCCAATGTACACTTTCCTACGTATAGTATGTATATGTGTGTATGTGTTATTATGTCGTAAACAGGAAGTAACTTAATTACTAATTGCAACACGTTTTATTCTTAAAAGACTATGAAGGTTGCGGTTAAAGAAATTTTCTTCGGCGATTTCCTTTTAACGACTTCAACTCTACAATGGTACATTTATTCCTTTTTTTTAGCAATAAGCACTGTAGCTTATAGGAGAGCTATTTTATGCACCTTCATTACAAAATTAAATTTTTTCTTTCCTCAGGGGATGCTACGCTTATTACTTATTATTACAATGGAACAGAGAAAAAAATAAAAACCTAAAGCGTTTAGTGTAGGAGATATCGGCTTTTGATAAGCTTCAGGGGGAATTGATCGCAGCTATTAAAGGCAATAAAAGGCTTTTGCACTTTATGCATCAGGTAATAAAGTAGTAATTCTAGTAACTGTATAGTTTTACACTTATAAAACCAGTACAACTATGTACGTTGGTATTTCCAAAGGTTTGCTAAGAACAATAACAATAAGGAAGTAGAGCGTCACAATCTTAAGAAGTATATAAGTAAAAAATTTTTAACCTGACGGATGTAAAGTGTGCGCTCTAACATCAAGGGCAGGTAATTTACTTACTTAGGGGTGCCTAACTTTTACTGCATCGAAATTCCCAGATTAAGTTAAAGTCAAACTCATGTCACCCCTTAACTGCATATAATTGACTCTAACATTCTTCAGGTTAAATTGTACCTTACTATACTTAGTTGGCGATTTGTGCTACACTTTTTCCACTTTTTATTATTATAAAGGAATTAACATACAATTACTCCATTTATATAATGATGTTCTACACGGTTTCTCAAGTGTTAGCATTAGCTTATAACAAGTTTGGAGTGAGCATTAGTTTCATGATCGTGAATTTCATAATAAACTTTTACTTTCTTGTGTAAATGTACCCGAATAAATTAGCTTTTTCTTTCCTTCTAGATCATTGTTTGTTGCTCATCATTTGTAAGATATTGTTTGGAATTTTTTATTTACACATAAAGAGTGTAAACTACATTTCTTAATTAAATTTTATGAAAATGAACTATTATGTTGCTATTGCTACTGCTCTCTAGTATTTAACTTTTAAATTGTCGTTGTGTTTCTTTATTTTCTGAACATTACTGACTGCAACCTCCCAGATAGCAAAAGCACGTGAAAAGACGTGGAAAATTGGTCAGTCACTAAGTAACATAAATGTCAAAGTTGGATGACGTGAATGTGACGTGATAATGATCTCCTAATATATCAGATCAATAACGTTCTATGTTGGACGTCAATTTAACGTCTTATGCTAGACGTTAATATGAGATATTTTTAAAGTTATATCAGGTGTCCTTCTGATCTATTTTCAAAAATATGTATGAAAATACTAGTACATACTTTAAACGTTATATATTAAAAACATATATTTTACTACAAATTATAATAAAACAAATCAAACTAAACTATGAATGATAGTCACTATAATACAACTTTTCTTAAAAGCCAAAACAATGTATTTGTTAGATATGTTAACGATAGACCGTTCTGTAAATCTTTGGCCACAAAAATGTTTATTTCGCGAGACAACTCGAAGAACAAACAAACAATGAAGAAATAATAATGATTAACAATCAATGTACAAGTAAATTTGCGCATTTACAAAACGTTTATTATCATTTTTGTGAATGTTCATCTTTAATAAAGTCGGAATTAGAAAATACGAAACACAAACGCTATTTGCATAAGAGACAGCTACACCGATTGCTACTGCAGAATTGTTGTGATTTAAAATAGTAAAAATGTATTCCTGATATTTAGTTTTTGACTTCGGAAGCCGGACGAAAAACGACAATATGACGTTATATAAATATGTGGCACGTCATGTTAATGTCATTTACTGAACGTCATTATGCCATCAAATTTCGGTCCACGTTGACGTCTTTTGGCGAGTTATCACCAGATTCTAACGTACCTTTGCTACCTGGGGTTAATCCAATTTCAAACCTAACCTGATTCGACTTTACGCAAGCTAAATGCCTTAATTTAACAGAGTTGAATTTACCTAATCTGAACGTGTTTGTTCAAATTTTGAGTTAGTGCAAAAATCTTTAAGAAAAATTTCACAGTAAGTAACATCCCAGGTAGCAAAGGCACGTGAAAATGACGTGAAAAGTTGATCACTGAGTGACGTAAATGTCGTCGTTATATGACTTATATTTGACGTGGTAATGAATTCCTAATGTCTCAGACCAATGACGTCAGATGCTAGATGTTAATTTCACGTCTTACAAACACGTTAACGTGACGTCTTTTTCAAGTTATATTTTGTAACTTCCTTCTCCCAGATTTTTAAGAATATCTATGAAGCTACTAGTTTTACGTAAGACTATATTACAAAAATATAACATATATTTAAAGGTTAAGGCAAAGAAAGGTTAAATACTAAAAAAATATTAAAAATTACAAACAAGAGGCCATACTTTAAGTTCTGACAAATTTTTTACCACAAATATTTTCAATTCTTTAACTTTCAAATCAAAAATGGCGGAGGAGACAAACTTCTCGCATAAACGACAGAACAAATACTGATACTGACAACAGACAACCAAAAAACAACAGTTTTTTTTACGTAGGAAACCGGTAAAACAATAATCTATAAATCATTCGCTATAAATAAATCTATATATCACCTAAAAAAGATGACGACAATATGACGTGATAGTGTCACGTCATTTTAATGTCATTTACTGAACGTTATTATGTCGTCAACTTCTGGACCACTGCCGTCTTATGACGAGTTATTACCAGATGTTGACGTCATTATGACGTACCTTTGCTACCTGGGATTTAAGGTTTTTGTCTGAAAAACTTTTATTGCGTTAAGCTTGATCTACAAAACATTAATCATGTAAAATTCTATTTTTACAATCAAAAGATTTGTTTTTTTTATCCAGTTTTCGAGTTTGCCGCTTTATCTATTTCGGAAATAGGTAGATTGAGGTATTTCATCTCAATAATCTCAGTTCGTCAGGTCCAACTAAAGCGTATGAAAAGCAGCAATATTCCCATTGCTTAATGGAACAAAGAAACTTTAGTTAAAAAAAAGCGTTTTGTACATCTTTGTACATCTTCGTATTGAGCAATTCAGCTGTTCGTTTTAAGGTGCATTTAATTGTAGTGTAAATAAACGATTTAACAGTTTAAATAAAACGAACATCATTCGCGACACGATCTCTAAGTAAAGAACACGCGTCGAGGTAGATGGCGTTTGGGTGACGATGTGTAATTGTACTGCTTACAAGACTCTCTTGTAACTTCTTGGGTTAATTCCAGCAATGATAAGGAATTACTGTTTGGTGTATCAGCCTACAGGTGGCCATAGGAACGATGCAGATAATGTTGACATACTTTTAAGAGAGTGTTTACCCACGGACAACACAACCGGACTTCAGTTGCATTAATCGTTACAACGATATATCGTACCCTGTACCTCTCGGTATCGATTGCTTCGATCATATGGTCGATCTCGCTAGCAGTTAGCGGGATCTAGGAGAATTCCACTCCCAGTACGATTTTAACGTCCCAAATATTGCATTGACGTAGAGCTTTTGGTTTAATTTCTGTAAATATCTTTCGTAAATTAATTGAACCAACTAAAACATAAATAACGGACATATCTAGAGACATATTTTCGTGATTTTCTTATATTTCAAACTTTACGCAGCTTTCCTTTAAAACTCATGTATGCTGACGACATTGTCAGTTTAAAGTAAAGAACGCAATCGTAGAAGCTCTAGGAAATTCTGGAACTGGAAGTATACGTAGACGTAAAAACTTCAAGATGAGCAGCTAACTTCAAGTATTACCAAAATGAAGGTATGCTACTTTCATTTAAACAGATCACTGACATGGACGGTTTTATTCGAAGAAGGCTTTCAACAATACAGACCTCTTATCCTATATAAGTACTTTCAATCTAGAATATCTAGCAGTAAGATTGGATTGTACACTCTGCTGGTACATCTGATGTAAAGTCAGAAGCGTACTCCAAAAGGTTTTATTCCCCACGACTGGATACCAAAAGTGTAACCATAAAAATCCATCAAAAAGGTAAATGCAATCAAGCCCTATAACTAAACATAAAATACTTACGTTAGTCTTACAATTAATTACCACGGCTTAGCTAGTCAAAATGAGCAAGAGACAATTAATCATTAACATTATTTTTGGGCATGGGAAAATTGAAGGGTTGACTGATTCGAATAGAAGCATGGTTGCCTATGAGCACCAACTTGTTTGAAAATAATATAAACAATTCTGTAATTTATCGCTAAATTACCGCAACATTGGAACACAATGCCGAACTGATGCCGACTTCGAGTTAAATAGATAAACTTCCGAATACGACCCTTAGTAACATAAAAATCAACACACAATAATTTTCATACATTTACTTCATAATATAAAAATCTTAAAAGAATAATTCATCAATCAGGGTTTATTAAATATGTTAAGAGATATGTGATAGATCGAATAATCAAGTATAATTTCTTAAACAACTAGATTTTATAAAAGAATAGAAATAAAACATAGTATATTAAAGAACAAGTTTTATAAGGGTTGATTTGGCGCACGAATCCCAAGTTTCTATGGGATGAGTGCGCCTATGCCCTTATAAAACGAGTATTTTATACTATTTTTTCTAATTTTAATACAAAAAAAATATTTTGGTCGTCTAGAGAATTTTGTGTTAGTTGGTAACAGTTGGTAACACTCGGCGCCCACTTGAGTTTTTGAATCATTTGTCATCATCCGTCACTTCAAATAAATTAGTTATTACTTTATTAGTGTTACAAATAAATAAAATATGAGCGAAGACAACTTAATTTGCACTCCGCCCGAAATTCGCGAAAAAAAGCAAATATGATTAAATCGATGATACGTGTCTTGTTTATAGTACCATAAAATTACAAACGTGAATTGAACTTACTGATTTGTCCAAGCAGATTTGATGTAGGTACGAGACTTGTTTATGTTACTAATTAGGAATATCCAAAACCTAACCTTCTTTCCAAGTAAAAATAGACCATAACTTCAAGTGAAATTTCATGTAAGTAACAGTCAACAAACCGCGAACCAATTCAAGGATATTAATTAAAAATTTATCGAAGGTTGACAATTTTGACAGATACTTGCAGTTTGAAGTTGTCACATTCCACGCATTACCCATACAACCCTTAAAAACTAAAAAACCCTATAATTCATTAAAGTACAGTGTACTTTTATAGATAGCCATAAACGATTCCTACTGATAGACGTTAATAAACGTATTACAAACGCAAATTAGAAAAATATATTTCAAAGGCCTTCGGATGAAATATTCAATGATCAAACTTATTTTACTAGTTTTAAGTTCTTTATGTCTTCAAAAGAAATTTATTCTACGCGGCTAGGAGTATTACAAAGGTTAATCTAAAATATTGTTATTTACTCAAATTGGAATTACACTTAAAGTTTACTTTACAGTCAAAACACCTTGAACTTGACGATTTTCACTGATTATTTCTTTTTTACAAATTTCAACGCTTTAATTATTGCAGAAGATAATTTAGTTACGACCATCACCTATTTTCTCTATTGTCCGGCAATAGCACAAATAACTACCTGAGGACAATTCATTGCACGAACCACTGAGAAATTTGGTTCAAATCTCAATTTTATTTTTGCAACTCGCGCTCAAGTAACGTGTTCAGGGTATAAAAGAATCCCAAGTCAAAAATGCTTTTGACTTGGGATTTGGAAAATTGGAAGATTCCAATTTTATTAAAGTTAAGTTCTTTTGTTAATGCTCTATTTATTTAGGGGCAGATTATATTGGCACCAAAGAATTGTTCAATCACAAAAAATACGATAAATGAACTCAAGGAAATAAACAAGCATCATGTCTGAATTTCCACTAATTGTTTACACTAAATGATAGAAATCCTCATTCTCAACTGGGATCTGTTGTCTTCAAGGAGAAATGTGCTCGTCTTTTAACGGAACACACCGAATGATAATACGGTACCCAAGGAGACTTGAATGAATCTTGACTTGGTGTAAGTCGTCAATTTTAACGATCTATTTACCTATCATTGAGCCATTCAAGCAAAATACTCCCTTATCTAGCGATGTGAAACCTGATACTGTTTTAGTAATCTCTGAAGACTGAGTTGGGGGGAAGGAGGTGCGTAAAATAACGTTTAAATTGTTAAAAGAGAAAATTGATAATAATATGATAATAATAGCTTCTATAAATTGAAAAAGGTAATATGAAAATTATTAAAATATTTATTTATCAAAACACAAAACAAGGAAATTTCCTATACAATACAGCCTGATATAAAAAATGTAAGACAATTTAATTTCATTCAAGTCGATTTGAGTATTTTATTTTATTTACTCTGCGTCTATGGTAGTTTTTGTTCACAATTAGAACATCTGAACAATCTAAAATTAAATATTTCATCAACAATGAAGATTTTTAATATATCGATTGGATAAATTTTTTCGATTTCAATTAAAAGAGCTTATTACACAAATTTGCAAAGCAAGTCAAATACTCGAGCAAATGCATACTGCAAGAAAAGATATATACATAAGTAAGAACTTTAGTTACTGAAAGCATTGGGCTTGAACTTTAGATGCATCTTCAAATTTTTTCTTATCGCCACATAAACATCGAAAAGATTTTTGTCAAAAGTAAACTTTGGCAATGGCGCATAAAATGAAGTCTTTGTAAAATCGAGAAAAGCAGCTAATTTATTCTTGATGTGCTGCTTTTAACAAGGTGTCCAAAACAATTTTTGGAAAAGAAACCTCAGCATTCATGTTTACGGCAGCCTTGAGGATCTTAAAGTGTCTGTTATCTTTACATGTGATAGGTCTGGCCATGTATGTCTTTGCTTATGTACTGCAACGTTCTTTTTAAAATAATAACAAAAATGTTGTTTAATTGTCTATTAACAAGAGAAATATTATTTACATACACTAATTACAAACACTATAATTATAAAACGTTTAACGAACTTAATTGCTAGATATTTGCAAACTTAAAGTAGGCTATTATTTTTAATAGAACATTCATTTATAACATTTATTTATTTACTAATATTTGACTAATTACACAAAGTGAATTTCAATTCACCGGTTGAACACTAATTGATTCTCTTCTATCCGCGACAACGATTTATATCTCCCATATAAACGTTCTAGAAGACGCTGGAACATACTCGTGTATTGTACCCCGTCTAGCCGCCCGCCGATGTGTCATATATCTCGAACATTGTAGATGGACCGAGAATCTTCTAGAATGTTCGCCGCGGGGTATAGGGGGTTTTCTCATTCGTTACAGTACTTTCGAGTAAATACATGGTTCGACATAAACAACGGCTCACTGTTCTTTGCTTTACTTCGGACACATCTACACATTTTCAAGGTTATTTCTACTCATAAATAATCTTGAGAATTTAAGTAATAACTCTATAAGGACAAGTAACTCCAGAACTTTTTCTTTTAAAAGTTTCAAAGCTCCAGCTTCCAGTTTTATAGTTTTAAAAAGATTTAAAATTTTACACAAGCAAGCTATAAGGATTACATAATACTTTCTTTTTTTTCTTTTTAACAGTTCATTCTATTTAGTCTCGATTAAAACTCTTTGGCTAATTAGTGTCACTTACTTCGTAACACCTTAATACATGTTTTTGCAACATTTCTCACTCTGTTTATAAAAATATCAGTGTTTCCACACATTTGCAAAAGGTTAGAAGGTTAAAAGTTCTTGGATAATTTTGCAACTGGAAAGGTTGACAGAAAGAGTTTATTTTTTAGTTTTATTCTCTTTCTGTATAATCTTTTCTTTTTAATGTTTAATTAAAATGTTTAACATTTCACGTAAGTGTGTCAAAAGCATAATTTTTAAGATGAATCCGTTAAAATATAAACATAAATGACAATTATTATTATTACTTTTATCATTTTTATAGCAGCAATATAATAATCTTGAGTTTACTGTTTTCAGCATATCCTTTTACTTCTGACATTTAAAACAACCGATTTTACTGATGCCTTCTGATAAGAGAATTGAATGATTGATTTTAAATGTAATCAAAACAAGAAATTACTGTCAATTTTAACAGATTTAGTTCAGAAGTTTCTATTAAAACTCATTTAAATTATAATTATAATATATTCGCTTGTTGAACCAGAACAACTTTCTAAATGTTACAACTAATTTTATTTTTTCAAAAGAAAATTTATGTTGCAATAAATAAAGTTTAAAAATTGACGACTAAACGTGTACTAAATTATAAGATAATTTTATTATAGCTATTATTCCGCGTTTCATTATCTATTCATTAATTACAGTTTACATTTTTTATGGAAAGTAATTAAATGTTTATGTTTGTTGGCTAACTGTCTACTTATTTTTATATTTACACAATGTATTAATTTATTTTTCATGTTTTAGATTGTCAACGGAATACGGAGAAAAAAAGAAGTTGGGAGAAGGAAAAGATTACGTAATCCTTATAGCTTCTTAATATAAATGCAAGAGATTCAGGTTGAATTTCACTAAATTAACATCTTACGGTTCCACAAAGACAGTATACACAGGGTGTAATATCAGAAGCACATCAAACGCGGCAAATCATCGATAAGACAAACAAAAAATCAGATGATAATACCCAGAACGCTACTGGTATAGATCAAGGATTTGTAAACGATGATATCAACGACGTAAAATTCGCCGCACATTTATTCTGGAGTTCTCATTACTAAAATGTTTAATTAATGTAGTCACAACAAGGCGTCATCATCCGGGGGATCCTCGCATCGCATCGGAGATATTAGAATTCGTAAGGTAATTTTCATCTAAAGCCGAATGTTTTTCGTCTTTTCTAAATTAAATTCAAAGCCGCCCACGCTAATAAAATATCTTTGAATCTAATTAACTTACCTTATTAAGAAATCAAATAAGATATCTTGTTATAAATCAGATTTATTTTAAAGCTGTTATTAGACCTTGAATTTATTTCAAGTTCAAGTCTGTCTTCAACACAAAGAAAAATCGTATAATGCATTTAATGAAAGATAAACATGCTGGGATACTAGGTTTATTTAATCTAAAGGCTACATGCTAGGTTACAGATAGATTTATCAATTTTAAATAGAATTTATAGAAGGAAGATTATCATGTAGACATAACCTCAATTTTTACAAAAAGGTTTTGAATTTATAAAAAGGGTATAAGTCAGTTATGTTGTTTTAAAATAGAACATGTTGTATGTAACCCAGGTCACATGTTAGGATAGTTTTCCATTTTTCTGGAAGGCTTTATCTTTTCACTAGATTTGAGTTTGACGATTGTTTAACGCAGAGCAGAATTCTCTTTCTTCCATTAGCTGAATCAGTTTCGGGTACATATTGCACTGGAAATAGTTGAAATGAATCATTACTTTGATGTTTTAAAGGTTATATTAACTTACTAATTCCTGCATTTGGAAGAATTGAGTTCAAGTAAATGAAAGTATCAGCTGTGCTGATATTCTTTGGTTTTGCCAAATTTTGAGTTCATTTTAATATTATTAATATTATACATTTGTTTGGATGCAGGCACCTGGAGTACTGTACTCTGGACAAGATTAGTTCATGTTTGAATTCATTTATGTTGATATTTAGTCGAATCTTGCAAAAGCATAGCTTGATGTCTAAAACGTAAGGTCATATTTTTAAGTTAAGTTTTTCTTTTTTTTTGTTATAATTTGTGTGAACTCCATGTGAGTAAGTTACCTTGTGTGGCTGTGTAAATATTTCATGTACAGAAAGAGTTGCAGATATGCATTTTACATGTAATTTAGTTTTTATAAGATCGGTGACAGCTGATGGTTTTTATTGATTTTCTTTGTTATTGTTCAATTTAGGCCATAAGTGTCTTATGTTAATTTAATCACCTCTTTCCAACTCTCTTTCCCTCTTTGCAGAATTAAGATTAGCGTTAATTGTGATCAGATGTTCGAATTTACGTCGTCTTGATAAATGTTGATGTTCTGTTTTTTTTTTTGAAAAAATTCGTTGTGTTGTTAAATGCTTTGCAAAAAGATATGAAAGGACTTTGAAAATTTAACAAAGTCAGTCGATAAAAGTTAGTGGGTAGGCCACGTCGGCTCGTAATCAAAAATCCTAAAAGAAAAGTTAGGTTATGAAGAATCCCATGTTTCTCCGGTTGTAAATAGAAGTCAATCATATGGAATTGAATGTTCACCTGTTATATAAATCAATGAAAATTTATTTTCGTTTTTCGAAACAAATATTGGAATTGTGAATGAATTATTTAATTAAAATCGAAGATTTTAATATTGGAAACTCTTTATATCGATGTGTATGGAAGCTGTATTACTATAATTCGTTTATATACAAGGTTGGTCGTAATAAAGATAGTTACCTATTGGAAACAATTTATAAAAAATTTTTATTTTATTTTTTCCCAAATTCGAAAGGTTCTTTGTGAACAAGGCTTGTTGTTTCAACAACAACTTTTAAGTTGATTATTCATTTGTAAATATTATTTTTTTTGTTTGATCGTCGAATTTAATTTATTTGATGCTAGTCTGTTTAAATGAATATAGCTGGAACCCCCGTGTCAGGTTGACAACCACCCACGTTTCATTTAAGCAAACTGAAAGAAGATATTCCTATTTATTTCTGTTTAAGGATTGTGTTTGTCTTTTGTTAAAGTTTTTTATTTAATCTTTAATAAAATAAAAATCTGTGTTTTCAATTTATAAAAGTGTTTATTTTTATTTTGATGTGGATGCAAGTATTAAATTTTATATACAGCGGCAAAGAAAATTTCTCGTCCAAATACAGCAGTCCAGGTGTGGCTTCTAGTAAGTTCTTTTCTTCCAGGTGCAAGAATCAATAACATTTTTATATTTTTTATCTATCTCATGCTCAATCGAATCAAAACTGAGTCAGCTTAGTGGGTAAAAGAAAAGCTTTGGGTTGTTATATTTTCATTTTTATTAAAGCTAGCCAGAATCAAATTAATTATTTATTCATTTAGCATATATCATCTCAATATGTATCCCATAAATCAGTAATTGCTAGAATTGTTGCTTCCTTGAATGCAGTCTTTAAAGAGCATTTTGTAGATGCTAATTCAGTACTGCTGCAAGTTAAATCGATCAAATTCTTTCTCAAGGCATTGTTTTCATGATGGATATTGATGCATCTGTTTAACAGATGCGTCAAATACCAGTCAAAGTTTGACAGTGCTGCCCTATGCTTTATGTAGCGGGCGCGGCTAAAACATCTGACCTGTTTCTTTAATGATGCTGATGACTCCTTTTACTTGTTTCCATTCTGAAAAACTATTTAATAACCATTATGCTGGTTGTCGCTTTTTAATTTTTTACATTTTTTCCAGGTTGAAGTTGGTTGTAAGCCATATCAAAATTTGTCAGAAGTGGACAAGACTCTCAATCCAGGGCATGAATACAATATAACAGCAGTTCTGTCGACGAACAGTGTACTTATACCATTCTACTATGTAAGCTAAAAATTCCTTTAAAGGCATATTCTCTGTTAGATCTTCAATACTGAAGATATCAATTCACAAAAGATCGGTCACTGTAAAATTTTTCAAAAGGTACAACAACTTCTAAATATTTTTTAAAATCTTAATTAGCTTTCGAGTAACTTAGAAAAACCATTACCATATCTGGGTAATCCTGTTTGAAAAAAAGAGCATATCAAAGCCGAAGCCTCCGACTCTATTTCTGAATTCAAATCGTTTAGTCTAAACAAACCGACCAGCTTTGTTTATTTTGTATAACACTTGTTGAAAGAAGCAGCTTTCGTTTTGCCGTACAAGTGAAATTAGGCACTTTTTACCGATTGTATTTTTAATAAATATAAAAAAATTTGAAAAAATATTGTAAATGCATAAGTAAACCTGAGGATTATCCCTTTTATAAATTTATTGTTATTTTTTTTTATAAAATGCTACCCTTCTAGCAATCGTCCTCTTCTCTAAAAGGCTGAAAACACAATCCGTTTCAAGTACATGCAAAAGATAATAAAATTTAAAACTTTCGGCTCTTTTGTTACCTATTAAATAACGTAGTACTCGTTGTACATGGTATGGTTAAAGGAGCTGTTCACGTAGGGTTTTGTAGACGGTCCAATGACAGTTGCTCTACTTCGGATAAGCGGCGGCGATCTTTGGAAATTAATTAAATTAATTTATCCCAAATCTGCGTTGTCGTCCACGATACATTTCAGGGGAAAGAACACTACCAGTCTTCAGCAAACGTTGCGATAACTGTTCGTGGGTCAGGAGCACGTCGTCCAGGAAAACGTTGATGATGAAATGAAACGAGCTGTCCCTACATTACCCATATGCATGTCGTGATATTCACGCATGCCAAAACTAATGCACAATAATGAGAATAACAAAAATAATAACAAACAAACGAGAACATATGACAAAACACACAAGAAAATCGCACCGACACTGAAATACCTTACTGACCGAAGTACAGATAAGAAGTGCTTAATAAAAATGTGTTTGCGACCGCCCTTAAAAATTGCTTATGCGGGTATAAACTTTTTAGGGCATTGTATTATATTAAAGACGTTGCAGGGTTGCCACGTCTCTTAATTGGGCAAAATGAATTTTTAAATGTAAAAAGAATCCGGTTTTACGCGTAAACGATTGATCATACAAAAAATGTTATTAAGGTATTTTGTTGTGCTAGATGAGATGCATCTTCCCCATAATTAAACTACTGTTATTAACGCGACAAAATGATGTTAAAGTTTCCAACTTTATTATCTTTTTCTGAAAAAGCGGTACATCATACAGCAAAGTTGAACCAGGCATTTTTGTTCCTTTTGATGTCTTATATCACCCCTTAAAATTAACGCATAGTAAATCTTTACACCCTGACTCAAGAGACGTAACCATTCCTATCCTAAATCAGCCAATTAACCCAATTCTTTGTATGCTCTGAGTATGTTTGGAATTATTAAAATCTTCTCCTCTAAGCTTTGTGCTATAATAGTTTGTGCAACGTTCAGCAGTCTATTTTACTGCCTCATTAATTATAATGATATCTAGTTACATCTGAATTTAGCAAAGCCTCCATAAGGACACTGAACAAGTCATTCACATTTAGTTTCAATATTTTGTTCTAAGACTCTCATTTTAGTGTGAGTTGCACATCATCTCGTTCTATACAAATCTGACTTCAAAACTGTCCTATCTCACTATAGGTCACTTAAATAGATAAATATGCTACTATACGTACGACACCTGAAGAAAGTGAACCTCACTCACGTAGATGCACTCTAATTCTAGAATACGTCTACAATCGATAAGGAAAATAATTCCTTTCTTCTCTTGTACAAATAACTATTTTCTCAAAGTAATCTAGGTGCCAGTATGTCAGTAACTAATTCGTCATAAAGTGAAGTGAAGAACCATTCCAATTATACCCGTCCACAAGAATTTGATAATTGCCCAAACACGTTTGCGAGAATTTTGCTTCGTAAGATCTTAGCAGCGTAAGATATTTTTGGTTTTCCTCCTCTATAAAAGTGCATGTAATATTAATTACGGCATGTGTTGCAGCAGAGCATTTTCAAGACGTATTAGTCAGAATATGGCTGACCTTGAGGAGCTTGAAAATGCAAAGAACTTCATTTAGATCAAAACAGGTTTATCTGAAGTTAACGAAAGTGATTTAAGTACAAATAAAAAATAAGTATTTGTCGGAAATTAATAAATTGTTAGGAATTGTCTAAAAAATCTGAAAGCATTAGCGAAGTATGTGGTGTAAGCATAAAAGCGGTTGTTTAGATTGTTGATGTCGGAATTTCATATTACATTTGGGTCTCTATATGCAGAATCTTCTCAAAATCTAAGTTAGTGAATTTGTAGATTATGGCTGAACTGGTAGTTATGTATCCTCTCTCCTTCTTCACTACCTGAAAGTTGATTTTTCCTTCGTTAGGTCATTCGTGAACTTTCACCAGCGACCAGTATTGTGGTGCTGTACATTATTTTATCGTTAGTACAATGACGCCAAAATAAAAAAATAGGTCAGCTGATTCTGGAGAAATCGGAACAGGCGTAAACCCATGATAAATTAAAAAAAACTTTGTTCCCGAAAGAACACTTTTGGTGTACGCTTACATTTTGTAATACTCCCACATTCTCTAGATCTACATACAAAATACAATTTTTCCATTTCGTATGTACTTAACCTTCGGGAAAGTAAGTGTTATTGTTCTCCTAACATAAGACTTGTATCATTCTGGTTTAAGCTGCAAATTGATCTAATCAACAGTTAACATATACAAACATAAACAGTTTGCAGGTCTAAAAGCTCGGCTCTACAGAAAACAAACATGGTTTGCTTCAATGCTAGTTCCATGTGCATGTGCATAGAGGTCAATGAGTATGTTTCAAACATAGGCGGCGATAGACATTTCTTATTAGGCTGGGGACAAGTACAATAATTTTGAGTTTGTAAAAATGAATCTCGGATACAGCTAATCGAAAAGCATCTGGAAAGCTATTACATGAGCCGCAAAATAGGAGTTCCTTAATGGCTATTGAGTCGTCTGACATTCGTTCAACACTCAAGAAGAATGGTGCCGAAAGTGGAACAATGCACCGAGGTAACCTAGATTCAACATTCACCTTGTTAGGATTTGGTTTAAAAAGGCATTTGGACAAGTCTCAATAAAATACAAACAGGACATGCCACAATGTAATTCTATGATGTACAAGTAGATAACTCTCCAACATAGTAGAACATATTGTCCAAGAATGTTCTCTAAGAAAATATAATGAACCAGTCACATAAATCGTAGATTTCTCTCTTCGTATTAAACGGTGACATCTAATCACGAATCATGTTGCACAAGCTTAACTGAGTTATTTCAAGAAAAATGCAACTTAACTGACTATTTCTCTTTGGAAGCAGAACCACTGGCTATCTACGAGATTCTGCCTGACCCGAGAAGTCTTTGTAGGAGCACTTTGATATAGCATGATTGGGTCAGTAACACCATTATATATTGGGAGAGCTACATGTGGTCATGAGTTCCTCTTGCTTTTGAAAACCCACCGCTACCGACTGCTATTGAACTACCTGCGACCTTCGTGGAAATATTTGGCGCAGTAGCGTAATATCTTTGCCGAAATTCACTTTTCCATCTATTCCTCTATCTGGGCTCTGCATATTGTTTCAATATATGAATTCTTTGTAGATTAAAAATTAAACATTTCGTTAATCTGAACATGTTAATTCAGTAGAGGGTAACCCCTGTAGCGTCGCCTATGGTTTTAAATGATTGCCATTTCACATGCATACTTCATTTGAGTCTTTACTATTATGCTTTTGTTTACAAATAATATAAATCTTGATTGATTTCTATGAAAGTCGTTGAAGAAACAGAATTGCTTCTGTTTTTATTATTTTTGCAACTCGGTGTACATTGGACAAATACTTATAACACATGCGCTGTTACAGAAATAAACACCTAAAGAATTCATTTAGAATAAATCCCTCACAATATCGTGAAATTACTTTACTTTTCTTAGAACAAACACAACTTAGTCATATTAGAAGCTTTAAACAGATAGAAA
Organism: Agrypnus murinus; assembly: GCA_929113105.1. Classification (NCBI taxonomy): domain Eukaryota; kingdom Metazoa; phylum Arthropoda; class Insecta; order Coleoptera; family Elateridae; genus Agrypnus; species Agrypnus murinus. The sequence continues at coordinate 86,532,263 of OV816027.1, read as the reverse complement.
GACATCAATGCGCCTTAATGAACGAACAAATTGATCTAAGTGACTCTTCGTTGCAAGAGCTATTTCATATTTAATTATCTTTATATGGCTGTACATTACGTACGCCATAACAATATTTCTTTTACCTTTAATAAGGATAAATGCTAAATTTTAACACGTGTCAGATAAATAAATAATAACTGTGAAATATTTTTTCGGTTTTAATTGTGTTGCATTTATTAACCTGTTAAACAATACGGAATGTTATAAAATACTCTAAACTATAATAATCGAACAATAGATGTTTATCTACCGCAAGATGTAAACTTAAAACAAGTGCAAGTTTACTTTTAGATAAGCTTTCCTAATTATACAAAATTAATGTCCTAGTTAGGTTAGATTGTTAATAGACTGTAAAATAAATGACGTAACACTAATAGTGCACGATATATTAAATCTAGATCTTGATAGTAAAAGTGATGTGATGTTCCTCCATCGTTAAAACTCATTTAATGACCAGTCTTCTAACCTAACCTATAATTATTTATAAATTACAATCGATTTTAAATTTAAATAAAAACGTGTGCTACTTTCTTTATTTGACTTGATCATAATAGGTCAGAATTAATTATCCTAATCGGTTTTTTTCTGCTTAATAAAACCGAATACTTGTTAGTTATTAAAATAATAAAAATACAGGAATCTGTAATTTGAGCTGCACACAGAAGTCAATAATATTCATTTATTTATAATGTTTGTCTATGAAAATGTCAAAGATAAAGAGAAAACCTTTGCTTTACAAAAGGTAGTATAATAATTCGGGTTAATTTCACTAAACTTTCCATCTTCTTTAGTATGCGATCGGCGGATGTTATAACCATTAAAAGTCGTCAAGAGACGACATACACATTATTATGTGAACATACGGCCATCAAATTTATTGTCGAAGGTGCGATGTTCTTTTCTTTTATTCTCGCGCTATGAATAAATAACAATACTGTTTGCTTATCACCTGTTAATTGCAGTTTTATTGTGCAATGGAAATTTCTCTTGCAATAACCTTATGGAACACAAAACAAAAGTTCGCTGGTTTTGAATTAAACCGAGAATCAACAAATAGCCAATCTGTTAATTTTATTAATTGATGTTCTATTTTAAAAACAAAAGATAGGTTCTCGTGGAATTTAAGCTTTAGAGATTAAATTGTTTATATTAATCTAGAACTATGTATATTTCGGGCAACCACCATCCCCTTCTCCCCGGCAGCAAATTCGATTAAAAAAAAGAATAAATATGTTGCTGTAACTAGAAACTCACACATCAAAATATGTCAAATCATTTACTAAACACGCCATCACTTAACAAAATTACGTTGTTTTTGAACAGTCTGTTGACTCCTTTATAGAACAATCTATATAGAACATAAATACTGCAGACTACAAATTCGTACTAAACCAAGTTTTTTATAAAGAATAACTTTTTTCTGTAAAACACATATTAAAAACGTTTTTCCTCTTTGTAACCTTACCCATGAAAACCCTGTATATCCAAAATGAAAATAAGAAATTCCGAAAAAAACAGACAGCACAAACAGACACTCATGTCGAATCTCAATATGCGATTTATAAGCAATTGGTGACGTAGTAAGCAAGTAGAGGGAGGATGTTTAATTCCGAGACCTGACGAAACGAACGCTGTAAGTAAACAATCGGTCTCGAGCGTATAGAATGCATCGATTACGAATAACGCTTTTAAAAATATAAATTAAACCACGCAAAACTAATATAAAAAGACCTGGCAAATTTATTGTATTACATATAATATGAAACACTCAATGATGGATGATGGAAGCTTAGGCTCTAGGGGCCGCAGCCGCTGACATGTGCTATGGCTATTTCTAGTATTTGGAATTAATTTATTGTAGGACTTTTAAATACTCCACGCGTATAAATTAAGAAATGATGAGAATAAAATTTAGAGTCGATCTTGTTTAAAAAAACCCTTGATCACGTCTATTAGTATTTCAAAACCATCTGTCTTATTTTTTAAAACCGGCGGGCAAATAATCCATTAATGTAAATTTTTATGTAAGTTGAAACTATTGTTTCAAACCAAAATTGTTTAATTACAATAAATATTAATAAATAGTATGTTTATAATATAAAACTAATAAATTTTGTTGCAAATTTACGTGAAGTGCACTAACCTAAAAATTAAATATTGTTGTTTTAAATTTTCTGTAACTTCACAATTTCAGAATAAAATTATTCTTATCGTCTTCTTATTCATGTGGTAGCCTTCTTAAAATCTTATTTTATATCCACATTCGTGATAAAAAGTTGGTGCCGTAATACAGAAATAACTATTTTTTCTATTTTGAATTGGTTTTGTGTCTAGTATTTTCAGATTAATATATTTTTCTAACATTATAACCACTGAAATATAAAACTACAAGTGCTAGAAATAGCTACAGCACATATCGATGTCTTAAACCCTTAGACACTAGTGTTAGTAATGGAAGTTTGTCTATAAGCGTAATTCCAAAAGTTAACACTCTAAGATCCCAGATAATAAGATCCCAGTAATTAGACTGTTAGTGTAGGATCTCTAAAGTTTTGTCACTTAGCCACTTTGCAATTGGTATCTTTTTGTTATATTACGGGACTTATAAATTCATATTTCAACTGTAAATTAATATAAAAATTTATTTTTAAAAACTACGTTTCATGAAACTGTTGTAGATTATCTTCCTAATATTATGGTAACTCGTCCTGCGGAACTCAAAAAAAAGAATTTTTATGGGAACACACTTTGGGAATCACTGCTGTAGACTGTAGCCTACTGGTTATGAACTCTAGGTGGGTTTGTAGCAGTGTAGACAAAGCGCTATTCATTGTAGACTACAGTGTAAATAATTATGAACTGTAAAAAAAGATGATCGACTATAGACTATAAACTACGGGCCTAATATGCATGGGCCATAGTTTGTTGACTATAGGTACCTATGGTTAGGAACTATCTGTTTGTAGATTACTTTCTTACTTTACTTTATGTTTAATATTTTAAACAAGCGAATACTTAGAAAATGTAATTCTCTTCTTCGTGTTTGTCGGAGTTTAAGAAAAAAAAGCAGATTTAGGTGGTGTCTAATGGCGGCCAGTGTGACGTCATATCCGTCACTTTTAAAGCTCATTGCGCCGGGTAGTTACGCGCCTTCCTATAGTTTTATTTTCTAAGGGTCAGATTAAGCAGTAGTATTTCCTGAGGGTTAAATCTAAATATAGGCTAAAATATCAAATATGTTTTGCCCATGTCAGACGTCTGTCTAGATGGTTTATATTAGTACTATTGATAATGACTGCTTAGAGCTGTCAAAACAATTGTCAGATAAAGGAACATAAATGTGTGAATTGTGATTGTAAAATAAATAAATTTTAGGACAATTTGGGACCACTGATTACGAATACAATGTGCCGTTTCGTTTAGTTTGCCGTAACACGTCAGGTCTTCTCTGTGTCCCTGTTTAAGGTGAAATGAAACGTAAATGTAAGTGCAAGGCAGCAGTGGAAATGCATTAACTTCAATTTCTATATGTTTGTCATATTGTTATCTAACCCCAGCTCCACACATGCATTATTCGTTGACGAATGTTTGTTATTTGTACACAAATACGTGAAGTGTGGATGGAATCTTTGTATTCGTATACAAATATTTGTTATTCGTCCACGAACACGAGCACGATCCGTCTTGTAGCGGTAAATTACCGCGAGTCAAAGGGATAAAACATTCGTCTAACCTCCACGTGGTAGCCTCTATACACTATACGCGAATATTCGGTTACAGTATGCGAAGTGTGTAGGAAATTGTTCGGATACATTCGTAAACGAACATTCAGTCACGAATATTCGTGTTTGCACAGTGTGGAGCTGGGGTAAGAGTAGTCTGTTCGTTATGAAATAACGAATATGTGCATTTGAACACTAACGTTCCAACACCTCCCGTTAACTCCTTACACCTGATTTAGGCGATTTTTTGTTAACTTAAATAACACTGTTTAACCGGCAAACACACGGTAATTTATCATAATATTTATGTTCATAAATATTTTAAGGTTTAAACCATAAAACTCGACCAACGGTAAATTAGTACAGGCCTGCACTACTTAAAACGGTATTTCCGCTTTATACAAATTCAACGAGGGTGGATTTCTTCGGACGTGTCTCGTTTACGCACTTGACTTACTATAACTATATATTGACTAAACAATGCTTGCAATTAACTTTGATATCATGTACCACCAATAATAAATTTAACTAAATTCTCTCTCTATTATTTTTATTAAAAGCTGCAGACGTTATTAAACCTTGTTTCGAACAAGCTTATCAGAAAGCAATCAAATGCTAGCTATAAAAATGTTTGGCCAAACAAGAATTATGACTTTGAAATCACTTTGTTGTTCTATAAACTTTTGAAATTCAAAGAAACTTGATGCAGCATGCGGAATTATTTAGTCAAAATCATAAAATAGATCAAGTTTCTGTTATATCTAATTTTAATGCTTGCAAACTGACATTTTGTGCACCTTTTAAAAGAATACGAGATTAAAGCAAGACATTATCTTAAAACAGTTTGCAAATCAAATTCCCGGATTTTCTGCCACACGGTGTACTTGTACTAGGTACAATAACAAACTAAAAATGTAAACAAAATATACGAGGCATATAATAAAACATTAGGCAGATTCCTAGACGCAGCAGCGGTTAAATTCTTAAATTCGGTTTGAAGAAAGCACTAATATATCAGTAAACTGACGGTTCCCTATAGGATAGCCCGTGCCTATTTAACGTGCGTCACCTCCTTAATACGTACGTATCCTTCAATAGAGAAGTAATTAAGATACGCGCACATTCGCTATTGCGAGTGCTACCAATTCATACTGGTGTGAGCAAGGTGGCCTATCCATCCTCTACTAGCTCTCCAGGCTAGTACCGGAGTTATGACCGTGCTCACCCGTCGGGTTCCTTCTCCGAAGAAATAGTTCAGCATGGGGCCTCTTTCTCCAAAGTGAGTGGGACTTCACTGTCCGGCCGGATCCAACCTCAATGTGGCTGGGCTTGAAGGTTATACCACACCGGCCTACCTTGTTATAGGCTGAACTATGCAGGCATTTGTAAGTTATATCACAGGTAAGAAATGGTAGGCTGTGCAATTTGTGGTGTGTCTTAAACAAAATAAGCGAAGATATTTTAAGACATGCAGCTTCGTCAGGTGCTTTAACAATATGTCTTCTGTTCATTCAGTAAAGCAGCTGAATCAACTATGCAGTGTTCGCGTGTTCAGAATAGGTCCATTTTCAGCCAGATGAAGATTTATGAATTTCAAACTATTGCACCAAACGATTAAAGTTCGATAGTATGAACAAAGTTTCAAAAAATAAAAAGACTCGAGATGCATCATATACTTTAATAGTATAGCGTTTACTGTCTCCAGCCTTACTTTGTAGAACTCCATAATCATGAAATATAATATAAATACAAAGATTAGTTAAAGTTTCACAAGTTTTATTAATGTCTTAACCTGACAATATTGTTTCGACACTTTGTGCCATTATCAAAGGTAGATAAGATTGATAAACAAACACGTTGCTAAGGATAAATACATACAGAAAATAGGTAACTAGATACAATACATAACAAAAACTAAATATCTGACACTTCTAATAAAGGAGAATTACTAAGCTCAGTTTGTTCATTCATTAAAGGTACTGTGCGTTTATGTCTGTATATTTCAAAAGCTTCAAATGTCTAATTTGTGTTTGTTGTTGCAAAAATGTAAGAATTTAATGTTGTTTTGAGGTGTCATTGGGTGGTCTTGTTCAAAATGTGTTTGGCATAATTCGATTTTTCTGGATGTTTAAGTCTATAAGAGTGTACGTGTTCTTTGTATCTTATGTCGATTTCTAAGTGTTTGCCCAATATAAACCGAGTTACAAAAAGAACAATTCAAACGGTAAATGCCGGATTTCATATCTTGTGTTTTGTTTTTAGCATTGAATAAAAATGAAAAGGTGTTGGTGTTAGTTTTATAGCATTGTTTTCCAAGTTGATGAAAGTTTGAACTTTTTCATTTTTTATATTACGCGAAAAAGTTTCAAATAAAAGTTGTAGACAATCGTATTGCCGACAAAAATGCTTTATACAAATTTTTTGTCGGACCTACTGTTACAGAGATAATTTCAAAATAACACTTCACCTTTCTTTTCAAAATGGCGGAAAAAGCTCATATGAATTTGAGGTCGAAAACTTCAAGTTAAGCTTTTCTAGACCCTCCCTGCATGCTGGAAGAAAAAAATCTTTTCAAAGACCATAAATGTAATGTGTTCTCCAGGAAACCGGCGAAAGGTAAATCGGCCACCACAATTTTTATTTTTGTTTTCCCTCACAACTTTTTCATTTTTTATATTACGCAAAAAAGTTTCAAATAAAAGTTGTAGACGATCGTATTGCCGACAAAAATGCTTTATACAAATTTTTTGTCGAACCTACTGTTACAGAGATAATCTGAAAACAACACTTCATCTCTTCTTTTCAAGATGGCGGAAAAAGCTCATATGAATTTGAGGTCGAAAACTTCAAGTTAAGCTTTTCTAGACCCCTCCTACATGCTGGAAGAAAAAAATCCCATGTACTTCCATTTTCCAAGTTAAATGTTTAGTTTGACTGGACTATAAGCAATAATCCCAAACGCCTGAAAACAAAATACTGATAGAGATTCCGCAAAAGTTTACAAAAGACAAGGTATGAATACTTTCTATGGCTAATTACGTACTTGGAGCGGTGACAATAGTTGCTGAAAGAGCCATGGAATAATAGTAAAATATTAAGAAAAGGCAGTGTGTTAAGCTTTTGCATATCTTTCTGCACCCTAGACCCAATGTAGATCACCTAGGTAACGAGAAAACGTCAAGAAAAATCAAATAGACAGCTGAAGAAAAATAATTGGCCAAATAGCCAATACTACTACAGGCCTAATTACACAAGTGAATGTAAAGTGTTAAGCAATAGGACAGAGAACTAGCAAAGATCAGAAACGATAGCACGGCTTTGTTCACGTTGTGGGAGATGTTTCTTCAGGATGGCGTGAATTAAATAGGGATCCCTTCGTGTTGCTCTTGGTGTAGGCAACATTCAATCAGTATCAGAGTGTAGCAGCATCATTGTTTGAATACGAACTTGGATACACTTTTACCTGTGACCTAGTGATGAGATACTGTTGTTGAAGATAGATTGATTGGCTTCCAACTGTAGCCACAAATTAACATCAGTATATAAAATATTGAAGTTTTCCAAGGCAATATCAGATATGCACAGGTACAATGAATACATGTTCAATTATTTTAGCTCAATCAGACGGGCTGTCACAAATTCTTGTACAACTTTTTATACTATCTAACTGCAATCTTCGAGACTGGATAAATCTTTGTCCGGAAAATACTGGTCATATGGAAATGTCGACCTTCGAGAATTCAAATCTGGAATAAGATCTGATCTGCGACTTGAGCTTTGACCTGTACCAAATTGGTTCAGTAATTTTAAAATTTCATTCCTTCAGCATAACAATCGAAGAAAGTTATTGACACAGTTATTGAAAACATTAATGATTTGTAGTTTCAAAGCTACGAACGTTAAAGATTTAAGATGCAGGAATGTATTCAATTTTTATTTATTCAAAAATTTCAGCAGTTCATAAACTGCAAAGTTTCAGGTTTTGTAGGTTTAAGCTTTTTGCAGTTTGAATTCTGATAGGTTCGGAACTTAAGGTCTTCAGTTTTATCGCTTTTATATTTTTAAAATTTCGAAGGTGCCAAGGTTTATATTTCTAGAATTTCAGCTTTTGAGGCTTTATAATTTTTTTCCAACATTCAGTAAGTAAATTTGTTGGTTTTGCAAGATGAAAATATAAAATATAAACACGAAGACTTTCACGGCCTAAGTCAATGGACAAGGAACGACTTCCGAGTTTTGAACAATGAAGGAACACGTGTCTTCATTATTCAGCTGAAGATATATCAATATAAATATTAATGAAAAACCTTTGAAAAAACAAATTTGATACGATCGTATGATAAGATCAAATGTAGGTATTTTAGCTTTTACTAATTAACCTAATAATTACTAATACAGACTAATAATAATTATAATTAATAGGCAACTTTGTCAATAATGTATTATATTTAATCCCTTTAATTAAATGTAATCAAAACCTCTGGTCTGTGATGTAAATTTAATTAAAGTTGCTAATTAACAACATGATGTAATAAGCAAAGCTTTAACCTAGAAAATCAAGTAAATAATTGTTTGCTGTTAACACCTTAACTTGGTAAACAGGCTGAATGAATTATATTGTTATTTATTATGTTAAATAAACTATTTACTTATTACTGCCATTATTTACATTTTTTTAAATCTTAGTACAATATCATTGTTAATTAATTTGTAATTAAGCATGTAAAGTTCAAGAGAATGAATAGTAATAGGAATTATTAATCATAAGACTTATAATAAATTAATTCTGTCAAGTTTTAAATTACTTGTATCAATCACAAATTATTTCTGACATTTAAGCAGAAGAAACTCTTGATCTTGTATCCCTAAAAAGGAAGTTTGCCATTATTATAGAAGATATCTAATAATAATCAAATTATTACACATAATGAAATAATTTACGTGATATACTTCCACAACTTCCTTATAGGAGAGAATTGAGAGTCCCTCAATTAACGCGTCACTTAATTATGTGAGTGCTGTCAGTTTTCACTGATGAGAGCGAGGTTGCTATACACCTACTATTCCTAGCGACCCACATTGAAGATTCACGGGACATTTCGGACGTGAGAGACTATTGTAGTTGCATCAACCGTCCATTTTAAGGTATCAGTCGATGTAGGCTTACTAGGATCCCAGTAGTAGGCTTTACGTAGTTTTAGGACCGTTGAACACCAGATTGGTAGCGAGCCTGAACGCAACGAGGTCGGAGTTCAGTTCTACATGAACCCGAGCAATACCAGTATAGCTATCCATAGTATCCATACGGAATCATTATCCGGCCTATGTGTATCACCAGGTCCACGAGCTTCTAGCTGGTGACACACATAGGCTGGATAGTGGAGAGTGAGACACCGAATGGCATGACTTACCTGGACTGTCCGTATCGACGCCAGATCCCTATTCACGACGAAGTGCGGAAGTTTAAGATTTCCAGGAGTTATCACTCTGTACCAGGCTTGGTTGGTACCCTCGATCGTAGTTATTCGGATTTTATCTGGAAATCAGCACTTTCAGACCTGATTTTGTTTGGGATTCAAGTCAGGACTATTCCCTGGCCAATGCATAACATTGATGTTGTGTTGTCAGCCATTTAATATTGCCTTTGGAAGTATGGCAAAGTGCCCTTCACAATCATCCTGCTGAAGTATGCATCCCTAGCGGTCGCGTCCAAAAATTTCCTCGATAGAGGACAGTAATCTAGCCTCTAAAACCTCCTTCTGAAATTTGACTGTCGGTTGTCTTACACCATGTGGTGACATGCTAGCCCACATCATCATACTCGCGGAGTGCTTCATTAATAATAATAGGATTTCCTTAACTTCACGCCATCACTCTCAAAAATGCAAATCCGGTTTCGTCGCTCCAGATTACCTTTCCCCAGTCGTCTTGTGTCCAGTCATTATACACTACAGATCAGTCCACCTGCTTTTGCCTCTGGTTTTTGTTAAGATATTTTTTCTGGGTAGTCTCGCTTGCAACCTATTGTTTCACATATTTTTTCTGGCTATTCAGGCAGCAATTTGCACTCCAACCGTTTTCAAAATGTGACTAGTATCTTTTGATGTTCGACGACGGTCTTGCAAAGCAAGGTGACAAAGTCTTCTCTAATCTTGCGGTGTCACTTTTGGTTTTGGACTATAGCAGTAATAATCTTAAGCAGTAATATCTAGGGATGCCCCTGGTTGACGATTTACTTCTTTTACTGGACAACGGACATCGAAACGTTTGGACTTCATAAAGGACATCTTTACCAATTCTTGAAGCGAGGATACTTTGAAAACACTTCTAAGACGCAGCTTCACAAAACCAAAATCAATAAATGTCATTCACCATAGCCAAACAATTTCCAGTTAAAACAAAAAAACAATCTCGTGTCTCCTTTCGATTGTTTAAGATCGAATACATGAGACTTGATAATTGCCAGTACTAAAGAAAATACCCTGAAGTTTACTAGTTCGCACATACTCAACATACATAATTGTTTTCTTTAAATTAATCAATTAAGCATCCTTTACAATCCAAAATCATGTGAAATATTGAATAAGTAGTATGCTTCTGTAACACCACTATACCTTTTCCAGCCAACAAAGCCAACCGTTAAGTCACTCCCTACAAAAGTGCTCTATATTTGAATAGAATCTTTCTATTGGTTGGTTTTCTAAAACCTGTATCACAAGCAAGCGAATACTTGACTGTTTCGAAAGTTCCGAATCATTATTTTATAATCTTTTAGTCAATTTATACTTTTTATAACAACATATTAGAATAATTGTAATAACTCATTTATTAAAAGAATATTTATATCATTTATTTATTTAAATAGAAAAATAATATATACTTAAAGGAAGTTTCCCTCACACTTAGCATCGCAGCGCTCAGATTGCGCGGCGGACAGATGATTTCGTTGGTGGCTGCAGTAATGTATTTAGTCGTTATTTCGCTTTGCTGTTATTTTACTTAATTTATCTAAAATTTCTTAGACTTAGTGTTTATTTGTGTATGTTGTAGTACGTATTGAAAACGATTAATTAGTCTTGTACATATAATTTTTAATTTATTTAAGGTCTTCTAATCCGGTGTCTAATTAATTCTTGCACAATGAAATTATCTGATAATTACTCTATTTTATAATTTTTTAATCAATTCTTACTTTTTATAAGAACAGATTAAAATATCTGTTATAACCATTTATTAAAAGAAGATTGGTATCATTAAAGAAAAAATACACTAAATGGAAACTTGACGTGCTTTTATTAATTTGTAGCGCGGTTTTTGCGTTGTCCTACGCAAGCATAGATTTGTGGGGAGTGGCTCCGAAATTTCTGTTGGGTAAACAACGCCTAGCGTAGTGTCAAACAGATAATTCTGCATCAAATTTAAAAGAAGCCACAACATTTCGGGCGTTTCATTTAAAAAATGTATATATTTCGTATAACGTGACCTATATGTGCAATTGTTTCTTAATGGCGTTTTAAGAAAATATTGGTACAACAATAGAAGTTTTGTACGAAACTTTTCTTTATCTCCAATAATAACAAAAATAAATGACACCGATCTCGAATACTTGTTAGTTTCGTTGCTAGAGGTCATTAAAAATCAAATTGCTTATCATTGGTCATGACACCAATTTGCTTCAAACTCAATATTTAGATACTATTGGGAATTCTGAACCATGCTGAAATTGATACTAAAGCAGAATATTGGATTTTTACACTTCTAGAGGCCATAAGAGGTCATGGACGAGGGAAGTAGCATTGGCATGGCAATATGCCGAGTTTCTTCGGCCTCAAGATTCAGGTACTTTGAGATATCGTACAATATCTAAATTAGTTTCGGTACTAGAGATCGTTAAAGGTCAAATAATGCAACATGGATTATGTCGCCGATTTGTTTCAAACAACAAAGCAAAATTTGATGCAGTTAATAATAGTGACATCAATATCGGCATTGAGTTTAAATGACATCAACTTTGTTTTCTGCTGGTTTCGTACTACAAGGCCATCAAAGGTCAAATAAGTTAGTATCTATCTATTTAGAATTTATAAACATAGTATTGTATATTCTGAGCAAACAGTGATTTAATGAATAGTAGCCAACTAACCATAGGTCAAAGGTCAAGGTCGAATACACTTATGCATACTTACTAAAAACAGCATCAGCTTCGAGCTTTCTTGTGGTTGGCATAATAGTAGCTTTGGATGTGTACTGTTACACGTAGGGCTTATATCTGAAGAGCTAGGAAAGACATTAACAGTGCGAAGTCCTACCTGACATGTCTAGTTCGCTTCAAATTTTTCTTAAAACTTTCTTACGAAATATACAGGGTGAAGCAATTCAAAGCAACAAACAGAGGTAGATAAAAATAGATCGTAAAGCTTTTAGTCTGCAAACAGCTTCCTAAGGCTTGCTTGTAAAAGTTGTTCCACCCGGTATACAAGTACTACACTATTTAACTATTTTTTAAATTATTTTTATTTTTTTTGATTGTGAGAATTTCTTAGAATCCATTTGGGTATAAGTTTTAACAGAACCGTAGCAAAATTTACCGAATCCAAATAAACCTTGACTAATTTTAAAAATTCAAATTTCCTAGAATCTTAAGAAATAAAACAATAGTAATGAAGATTAAAATAAACACAAAAAAAGGATTAGTTCCGCGTTTCGATTCTAAATTAAAAATTTTAAAGTTCATGTTGAACAATACTGAAAAAGTCATTTGAGGTCGTTTTGAGGTTATGTAACAGCAATATAAAAAAATATCAAAAACATGGCTTTTGTAAATTGCTTTTCTCAACCTCAATATGAAAACCATTATCATTTAATACCGATTTTACATTAAAAGTTAATCCAGAACAATTTTCCTTTATTTATAGTCTTTGCATTTGAACCATTCTTTGATGACAATACAATAGCGGTTTTCCCCGCGCGCGTGTGTGTGTATGTATTGATTTTATAATCAAGCCTAAAGTATATTTGTGTAGTACCTACAAACCTGAAATAACAATAATCAAGACTAAAACTAATCACTGTCAGTCAACTAAAACCACAAATGAAAGGCAAAAAACAATAATCGAAAACACGTTTTATTTGTTCTCTGTATACAGTTTTATTTTTCTCTTTTCATACATAAAAAATGAGAAACATTATTGTTATCAGATAATACAGATGGTATAGATGATACAATAAAAATGTTTTATACAGTTAAGGCTTAATAATTAATAGGTACTACATGGTTGGCTATTTTACTGCATGGAGATACTGAATTACATCTAAATTATCGCTTTTCTGTTAACTAAGCATGAAGGAAATAATAACATGTTATAAATAAGGCTACTATATAACTATGAATCAGAACATACAGCTAATTTTTAACAAAAACCACCAATAAATAGCTTATATGGAACTATCATTAAAGAAAAACCTACTTGATATAATTACTATGGTGGTTACTATACAGTCAACACTTCTTAAGTCGATCTTTTCGAATTTTGCTCTTTTTGTAAATTGAACTTGTTATAAATCATTAGAATTTCCAGTATTCTACATCATTATCCGTTTTCAAATCGATCTTCATAAGGATAAATAAAAAATTTTTGTAAATTCAGATAGTTCGACTTAGAGATGTGCTACTGTATCCATAGAAAACTCTAACCATGTTAATTAGGTTACTAAATTACATCTGTTGTTAAGATATTTTGCAATAAATACAGTCTCTTTCAGCTTTCTCGAGGAATTTTCATTTTTTGAAGACGATGCAGTATCACCTGCACGAAGTGTGGCATTAAAAGAATCACGATTCAAATACAATCTGTGAATTCTTCCAGTGCCAAGTTCCGTACAGAGATGCGTTCTGTATTTTCACTTTTCCATCTCTCTTGACCTTAATACTTATATACTATCAGTAAATTGTAAGAAAAATAAACCAGAAGCTAACAAACCTATAAAAATCTTTATATATTTTGCGTTATCAAATGCAGGCAAAAGTATCTGAACTGCTATGTGCTGTAGTGTGGGAATAGTATGTTGCCGAATAGTACAGTTATATAGGCAAAGAAACTACAGGCAATATGCATTGTTGCCAAGTTGTGTCTGTTAATATAGGAATTTGATGGTTGCGTCGGCTGGTATTGATTTACAAAAGTTTCATGTTTACTAACTCTTTAATAATCGATAGTTATCCCATGATAATGCAGTGGTGTACAAAAACGTTCTAGCACGATCAAAATAGGTAAACGATTGTATTAGATTAGTCGGCGATCCAATTCGGCTAAATTGCCTAAATCCAAACAATTATAGAGCAAACCAACAGGTAATCGGGTCATGCAAAATTTCGCGAAGACAAAAAACAGACTTGGCATGTACTGTTAAGGTTCCACGTTTTGTATTTTTGTGTTTGAACGACTCTTAGCAAGTTATAGTCTATAAAATGTGCACCGCATGGATATTGAAGAATTTGAGTTCAATGTAGATATATGTCAGGCAAGTACAACATGGTTCCGATCATCCTATTTTATATTTTTAACAATATCACTGAAAGGAGAGATAGATCAGCAAAGGTCACTGTTTTGCATATGTACATTTCTGATTATGATATTTCTATTCCAATGTCCTACTTTCTAATTTTAATACTAAGATCAAATACCGTTCCACCCTCCAAAAAATTGAAAAGCTGTCCAAATGCAGTACAAGATCACCTAAAAGCAGATAATCAAAGTCAAAACTAGTTTTTAATTAAGTAAATGTAGCTATGGACGACTTGGTAGACCTATAGGACCATCTGCTAGACCATTCGGAACGCACGCTTTCTAAAGCGCACGGTATTATGTTTGTGAAGAATAAAAAATACTTCCAGAAGAAAATTTGAAAAGATGCAAACAAAAGTCCAAATTTCCAAAACTTTTCTGTTTGGTATTCGCCTTTAGTATTGATTTCTAGTCAATCAATAATTGGAGAGGTAGATAGTGATAGTGTTGTGGTTAAACAGTATGATCAAAATAAAAAAGGAAATGGTTTGTTTGATTATAGTTTGATGATTATAGGTGGAGTTCTGGCGACATATTACATATATCGAACTATGGGCCTTTATTCACCAAAGCAAATAAACGTAACGATATGATGAATTCTTACTATATCCCTCCTCCTTACCGTATGCAATTCCAACGTACACAACCTTACATAAAGGGAATCTATCGAATCGGGAGAAGAGTGTCAATGTAGACTTTAGAGTGAGAGTTTGAGACTGAAGGGGCTCTATCCTTAATTGAATAGTTGTCAATTTTGCAACATTGTGGGAATAGCTATCACAAGAGGCGTATTTTAATTTCTTATAATGCATGCTTCTTATCCTCCCACTTCGGCCTAATTATTCCACCCCTCTCCCCGACATTTCCTCCGATGTTCTTAATTGCCGAATTCTAAACTTGTGCAATATGGCGTTTCTGTGTATCCACTTATCTGTAAATTTTAGGTTTTAGGTTGCCATTGCCATTTCGTTAATTATGCAAAATCTTAGATGGATCCTTTTTTTGGCCAAATGTCACAACACAAACCAAAAGTCTCAGTACTACGACCCGGAAAAATAAGTCTATGACTTCCAAAGGTCATCAAAGGTGAAAGGTCCAACGTCCAATTGACCTACTGAGAAAGATGATGCAAGAGTCAATCAATAAAAATCGTCTGAATATCCACTGCAGGTCACCAAAGATAAAAAACGATATTCACTGGAAACTACGCGCATGGTCTTTCTCAATAGGTCAATCACTTTTGAATGACAACGCACTTGATTATTTTTTTAATAATTGAAGTTTTGATCTTTGGTTACCTTTGGAGGCCACAGGCCTATTTTTTAAAAGTGACAATAAAACTTTTTGCTTGTCTTGCGCATGCTTAGCTTGGTTTTACCAGAAACCATTATTCCAGCCAATCAATTCTTGATCGCTTCTGTTTGAGTAAAATGGATCTTGAAGGGTTTAAATGCCTTTTAAAAGAGGCAGAGTCTTCGACATTAATGTGGATGGGTTTAGGATTTCAAGCCCGTCGGATGAAAAATTTTCATTTTTATTTCCTGATTATGAAAACAGCTTAAAGCAAAATTTAGACATTTCTTTTCTAAAATCTGTCACCCACTACTTTAAATTGCCCAAATCAGTTATCCCTTTAAACATTAATTTACTTTACCAAGAAAAATTAGCAGTTTTAAGACCGAAGTAGGTTTTAATCTACTGTATGGATGAATCTTCCGACGGTAGCAAAAGCAGGTTTTCACTTTTGGAGCATGTACCAAGCAGTACTGTATAGCAGACTATAGTTTGGCCAGATGACTTATGTAATTGGTACGAAGACGTACTCGAAACCTTACCCATAGAAAAAAAAACAAACTATATAAATGTTGACTACAATCTTGAGCGCCAACATTAAAAGAAAAAAAAGGTGCTAGAAACAAGTTAAAAATCAACGCTATCTAAGCGCAATCTAATCGAGAATTTAACGCAGGGCAAGATTTTAGTCTGAATAGTCATGAAATATTTCAGATACCATGGTTTAATCATTAAGAAGTAAAAAAAACTACGCAAAGTCAGATGGTTTATAACAGCGAAGGCATTTTGCAGGCAGAAAACTAGTTTCAAAACAAAGTGCTTCAAAAAGTCATTGTCCTACAATCCGTTTGACCATTTCCACAACACCTACTGATCTAGTATTACTGTGAACTTACGAGAACTTGGGTGGCTTTGGTAAATGGAGCTTTACAGCATGTAATGGGCCTAATTCAATTTAATCATCACTGCATTATCACCAGTTGCGCCATGGAAAAACTTTGAAAACAAGTTCTTTGCCTTTTTCTAAGGTTGCCAATCACTTACAGGTGTATTGGCTAGAGAATGGATGTGGTATGAAGATGGAGAAACTTGACTGTGACCCGGTCGAATTCATCCTATAGAATAAGAACGCCTGACATAGAGAGACAAAGGTGCCAGCAACAAAAAACAGTGGAAAATTTTGTTGCAGTTGCAGGTTTTCTCGATAGGCGATGCAGATTTTAACATATAGGTCGTCTCATAAGTAGAAGCTCGCGTAAGTCAGAAATTCTGTAGAATCTCAAGAGATCAATTTACCAAAGAAATCGGTTTAAAAAGGCAAAGAATTAAAAATCAAATCAAAATTTTGGAAAAAAATTGCTTTGAAATTCCGTTCCCAAAACTATTGACAAGCCCAAAATGTTTAAGGTCTACAATTATAGAAAAGTGCTGCTCAGTACGTTATGTTTTGGATAGCTTTTTAAAAATAATTAAAGAAAGTTTGCAAAACTTTTCAGCGACTTTAAAGCAATTATAAAAAAACATGCGGGGCAGCTGGAAGCTCAAAATTTTCCGTTGGATAAATACTTTAATTTCGATTATACAAGGGTAATCAAAAATGTTTTAGTTTAAATAAGTTTTTAAATAGTACGTACCATCACAAAAAGGGTGAAAATTCAAATTTCCTAAACCTTTCGTAGTTGGCACCTTTTTGAAGAAAATGTAGAAGTTTTTAATCACTGAATAATGGGTAATTGGTTTTCAGTTGCCAACTGCAACTGGGTGGTACGGAACTTAGATTTATTTCGTAGAAAATCTAAATAAGCAAGTAGTACCACGCTCCAAAACATTTGCTTGTAATAATAAAATCAATCAATAAATTAATTCAAGTTGAAGGATAAAATAAATATGCAAAATCGATCACTTATTTAATTGGTTTTAAGGGCCAAGTATATTCTAAGAAATTCATTTCAGGTTAACCTAGAATATAATTTGAGGTTAAGTTAAGGTAATAAAATACACACACACACACACAGGATGAGGGTAGGTAACAATGTAAATTGATAAATAAAAACTAAGCAAACACCTGAAAATCTTTTCAAAACTAGGAAGTAATAAAAGTGGCCGGCAGTGATAGAATTATTTCAAAGAGCGCAAGTCATAGATTAAAGACCGCCTTGGAGTTCGAATTTTTCGAATACAATATAACACGCATGGACCTTAATCTACGGCAACAATCAAATGTGACGTCACTAAGTCACGCTATGACACTGCAGCTAGTCAATAATATTCATGCCCCGGTATATATACATATATATATATACACAGACAAAAGAAATACATATATATTTAAAATAGTAACAGTTACATGATGGCACGAGAACTCATGAACAACAATTTTGCATTTTAGGAAAATTGAATTGATGTTTCTTTTTGGTTAGGTCTTGCATAATGTCGCTAAAAGTAGTTTTAACCAAACTGAGGGGAAAAAAGGAGTCAATAATAGTATGCGCTAGTAGCATGAAACTTAAGTAATCAATAATATACCTGACGATAATAACCTTTTACATTGATTTTTCACACGAATTATATCGAGGGTACCCCTCGATACGCCCTGTCGTCATAAAGAAGGGTCATTTATTGCAATTAATTTTAGATGGTCCTTCGTATACTATTAAAAAAATTAGTCACTACTTTTAATGAATGATAAAGCTGATTTTATGAATAAATAATAATAAAACTGACATCTGTTATAAGATCTTTTAGAAAAAAATTTTTACCTAATGAGTCAACGTAAATTACACCTATTTACCAAATTGCCTTGTAGTTTTCCCATACAAGCACATCCTACAATGGGCAGGCATTTTAATTAGCTAGAAGTATGCTTTAACGACGTTGAATCATTTTTTCCAACTTATCATTTATTTATATACCTTATAATCTAAACAATTTAAACCAATAAAACAAAATTTATAAAAAAAACCCAACACCATTTCAAATTTGGCGCTGGAGTACACGCTCTTACACTACTACTACCTGCATTTGTTTCTCAAATAAATAACAAAACAATCACAAACTTAAGCACAAACTCAACAAAATCAAAAATGAAAAAATTAAACAATCATATCAAACAAGAATAAATTTTAAGCACTCAACTGAAACCACTGAAATTCACATGAAAACTGTAAGAATCAAGGTGGCGGTTCTGACGTAGATATTCAAATGTTTCAACAATGGTCGTAACACTTGGCAACGGTTGCGCACGCGTATTCCTAATGTCCAGTCAAGGCTCACTCGACGCCGGAAGTTCCGTCATGCAACACTGCTATTTTGCCCCGCCGACCATGCCGAAGTTGGTTTTTAACATCGAAAATAGTTATTTTTAGTTCGTAACAAAAATTACTTAGAGCGATAGGCTTGAAAATGTAAATATATTCCAAAGATTAAAAAAAAATTGAATTATTATATCTTCCGAAATCATCTATTGGAGATACGAACCACCTGCCTGTTTGTTTGCTGCTACCCATCTTTAAAAATTTATTATTGTAAATAATTACAGACACCTGCTTTTAACTTTGGCTTTTAACAGTTGCCAAGAATACCGTTAAATTTTAAAATTATGTTCAACATCAATACTAAAACTATAAAACTAAGGCGACATTTATTAAATAAAAATGAAAGTTATAACATGATAATATCTTCTTTTCCCCTCTACTTAAGTAATTTATATTCCGATTTGCTTTCAACATTTTTACGTAAGTCTAATGAGAAAATAATGATTGACAAAATGACAAAATATAAAGTTGTGTGCGCGTCATTGTAGTACCTGTTAGCGACGGTTTTTTGGTCTTCATTTTTTGTTTCTATAGCAAGTTCCGTTTCGACGCTCTATAGATGGGTATTACTGGGCTGTAATTTCCTGCATTATCAAATGAACTGGCAGAAAAAGGGGATTTAGGAATTTTAGGATGTTCGTTGACAATAACCTCACATTCCATTCAATCGTTAAACAAACCATGCGTTGAATGTTTTTTACTGTTAAAAAAGGATCAGAAGCAAGCTATATTCAGAAAAAAAGAGAGGTTAGCAAAAAACAGCTGACTGCAAAGGTGAAGGGGAATTTCATGGGGATTTCATACGGATCCCAGAGAATACCATAGGAATTCTGTAGAATTTCATGGGGATTCTGGGAAATTCCACAGATATTATGGGGAAGTTCATGGGGATTCCTGGTTTTTCTATGGGAAGGGGTATTTAAAAAAATCTGATTCTGCTATACCAAACATTAAAATTGCTTGACGGTTTGACTTTGATTTAAACAATTCTATGTAACATAAAAGATGTCTTATATAACCAATTTTACTGCGAATAAAAACAGAAAAACCTAAGAGCTTAATCTAAAAAATCCTTAAAAATATATGAGAGATTATGAAATAGCTACTTGTGTATCAAGGACAGAAGTGATAGATAACCGATCGAAAGAGAAAGTAGAATCTCTCAAAGTCAGAACTGACATTTTCCGCTAGCAATGCGCATACAATAATTTTTCTACGACAGTAAGAATATTAAACAAATATCAGTTTTATGTGTAAACCTGAAAGCAGTACAATAAAAGCAATCAATAGTACGAGTCAACCTCCGTCGCCCTGGCTAAACAATAAAAACCACTATTATTGTTCATTTAGAGCAAGTTGAAAAAACTGTTCCGCGCGTTACCATTTCAGACAAGTAAGTAATAAATAATATAAAGTAATAATTCTGCTTGTTCTTTAGAAAATATCAACTTTTAATTCTCTGGTAACAACTGGAAAAGCCTACTTTCAAATGTTGAAGTAGAAAAAATATTTTTCATAACCTCATAACGATTTTATTTCCAAATGGGAGTCATCCGTGTTGATTTAATTTAGTCGTGACCATTTAGCCGCATAATTTTGTTCCCTGGATCACGAACTCGAGTAGAAAGTAGGGAAAAGCCAAGAAAATAAAATATGTCATGGAAAAATTCTCTTCTGAAATTATCTTTTCAAACAAGAAATAGAATTTATTCAAGTCACAGTTTTTCATTACTTACAAATCATTTTTACAGTAGTATTTTAATTCATTGACTTTTGGACCCCAACATGGCCCAGGCTAGACCTCGTATCACCTCCACAGTCCAGAGTATCCTACATCCAAAATAATGGCCCGATTATTATTCGAAACAGTGGTGTGCAAAGTGGGCCGAAAATGGATATTATTGGATTGCCCTATTTTCTGACTTAGCCAGTTTTCGAAACACCATCTATACAAAAGACCCACCGTATAATGTAGCCAATGTTCAAAAGAATTTTCCGGCGTGCGTTACTTGATTTTGCGTCACTCAATAGCATATCACAAGGCACCCAGAATCACAAGAATTATTGGTTGGGAATATTTTTACAGAATCGATTGCGCCACAGCAGGTACAGTTAATTGGTAATGATTTCGATCGGACGCCTTCATTTGTTTCAAAATTGTACCAATTTCTGCAGTAGTCTCAGTTTGCCTCTTTTTGTACCACGTGCTATACGGCAGTATAGGTCCCATGACGATACGACATTTCGTTCCCGAGACATAGGCAAAAACGTAATTTTTCTAAGCAAAGGAAGTTAAACAAAAGCGAATCGCACCAAACCTGTACTGGAACCCTTTACAGAGTCCAAAGTTATATCAAACACTGCAATTTCAAATAGCTATGCTGTTATACATAATTTGCGTTGTCGACGCGATCTGGAAGCGAAAAACACTGGACGTTTTTAGTCGAAAATACATTATCATCACAAGATCCCGCTCTAGGCAATACGTCGCAATCTATGTCTTTATAGACTCTGTAGTTTTTGAGCAAGCATATCTCGTTTAAATGTATTGTAAGAACCTTCACCGACGCCTATGGCATAAAATTAAATTCTACGTAGGTCAGAATGACTAAATCATTGTCTCCAAATACAATCTCCACGTCACTTTCTCGTCTTTGCACGTCGAAGGATAGACCTAATTTAATGTGATTTCTCCCCCATCCCTTTTGTTGGAGAGGAGGTGTGTTAAAAAATCTGGTACTGATACAGGTCGAGTTATCCATTCAAAAACAATCAGAATCTGAGCTGCGGTTGGCAAAATATAGGAGAAAAAAAGTGTTAGGAAACATCACACTGGCATTTTGCCTTTTTGTTTTTTGAGCCTCTCCAACATTAAATAAAACTGACCATGCTTTTATGCTTGCTTGGTCTCGCCCTATTGGATTTAACAGAAATGCTCACGGGGATTCCATGCAAATTCCAGAAAATTCCGTGATATTTCATGGGGATTCTGGGGAATCCGTTAAGATTTTGTAGAATTTTGGAGAAGTTCAGGGGAATTCCGAGAAAATACATGGAAGTCGATGAGGATTCCAGAGCATTCCATGATAATTGCAGAAAAATTCCTACGAAAAGGGAATAATGCTGTACAAATTTTGGCGAACAGTTTACCCCCTGGGTATCATAGTGTCTGAAGTGGGTGGATTTGATTCTTACCTGACGCTATGGTACCAGTTACCCGCAGCCTGACGTAGACGAATGGAGGAGAATCAAAGTGAGGTTTATCCCGGCAAGGCCATGCGCCCTATGACCTATGGGAAACTGCATGCCACCGGGTAGTGTCATAGAGATAAATGTATGAGGGTCAGGCTGTCCATTCCTGATCTCCAGAAACCGACTATTTCGGTAGATTCAAAACGAAGCTCTGTCA
The DNA here is from genome assembly GCA_929113105.1 of Agrypnus murinus. Lineage (NCBI taxonomy): Eukaryota > Metazoa > Arthropoda > Insecta > Coleoptera > Elateridae > Agrypnus > Agrypnus murinus. The sequence goes on along the minus strand of OV816027.1, from coordinate 86,509,918 downwards.
GGAGCACACCAGGTCTATAACTAGATCGGGGTGGCAAATCCATTCAAAACCTGCCACATCTGAGGTCGGACAGTGAAGTCCCACGTAGTGGGAATAGTCCTAATGCTGGTCGAGGGGTTCGTTCGGTGGGATAGACCGACGGGTGAGCAAGTTTATATCTCCAGTACCAGCCTGGAGAGCTAGTAGAGGGTGGATAGGCAATCTCGCTCGAACCAGTGAGTTAGTGGTAGAATCTTCTATGCAAATGCGCGCTGATTGGGCTATCTTAATCACTTCCTCTTGGAAGGAACGTGGGAGAGTAGGCTTAACAGGTGCCCCACGTAGATAAATCTTTGGAATCTGAATAATCTATAGGACCGGCATTTGGTAGGGCTACACTCTGACTAAATTGGTCTCAGGGCCCGTTCCATAGTTTGGGGGCGTGCTTAGAACGGGGCTAGATTCTAGAGCGCAAGTCGATACTAGTAAAGTCTATACCGGTAGCGACCCCCATATCGCTGTCTAAGTGGAGACTGTATCACCATGTGGTTCTTCCTGGGTAGTCGCATTGCCTGTGGATTGAATGCTGTGAGGGCAACCTTGCAATGGATCAGTAGTTTGAGTCACTTCGGTGAGTTGAGATCCTATAGGTATGGCCGATCCCAGGACGGCTATTCCAGGGGATCGCATTATAAGGGGCGTCAATGCGAATATATAGTCTCTCACGCTTAAGACAACCCCACCTCCTAGTTAGTATTGGCCGGGGCTCTACCTTAAGGTAAAGTGCAGATGGGGTTCTGTCGGGGTTCACCAAGCCTTATAATGGTAGGGCGGTGTGGCTAAATTGTGGGATATTCTAGGCAGACCTAGTTTCGTCCCAGCCACACTTGAGGTTGGATTTGTGCGGGCAGTGAATGTCCGTATGCTGGACTAGGGGTGATGGGACTCTCTCGGAAACGAACCCCGACAGGCTAACACGTTAAAAGCTCCGGCACTAGCCTGGAGAGCTAGTAGAGGGTGGATAGGCAACCTGGGCAACCAAAAGGAGATCGTGTCATTAGCTAAAGCAGGTGGGCCGCGTTAACTAGAGCTTTGGATATCTGAATGACCTATAGACCGGGATTAAGTATCTCTACACTATGACTGGAGTAGTCTTGGGGATTCTTAGTTTTATCCCTTAGTTTGAGGGCGGGCCCAGACGAGGCTGGACACTAGTGACAAGAGAGTTACTAGCAAGATTTATTCTGGCACTGATCCCCTGATCGTTGCCAGTGCAAAACGTTTGTCCAGATGTTTCACCCTGGGTAGTCACATTGCACCTTGGATTAGATGACGCGAGGGCAACTCTGCGAAGGGTCAGTAGCTTAAGTCACTTCGGTAACTTAAGATCTAGTATGTCCTCCTAGTTGGTATTGGCCTCTATCTACTTTAGATAGAGTCGACGGGGCTCTGTCAAAGGCTTACCAAGCCTAATAATGGTAAGGCGGTGTGGTTAAATTCTGGGATATCCTAAGCAGACCCAGTTTTCAAGTCCCAGCCGCAGTCAAGTATGACTAGGGGTGATGAGACTATATCTTTTTGGTGGGGAAGTGAGGATGAGAGAAATATTTTCCATTTAAACATTGAGGGACGTCATTAGGTTAGGAGAAGTTGTTTTCAAAGTTTATTTTTCAAGTTTCTATCTGGTAGCACATTTCGGAAAATGGGCACCATTTTAAATACTTTTTATAAGTGTAGTGCATGTATCCAGTAAAGTGTGGTACATGTGCCTATGACTTGGTACAGTTGTTGACCGTCGTGCAAGCTCATCCAATACGCATGAGGTTAGCTAGATTTCAAGTTTTTTTTGGGGGAGGGGGTACTGAAGCCCTTTAAAGTTACGGCACAAAAATAGTATAAGGCTCCAAGGATTCACAACTGCAATGTATCACTGTATCAGAGCCATTCGAGATCTACCCAGCTTCGAGATTCAGAAGTTGTGAAGGTGTCAAGAGCTTTAAAGTTTAATGGTTCACGATTCTTTAAGATAGTTTAGAGTTAATTCACACATAGTTTTTAATTATATAAATTTAAGTTTCAGGTTGTAACGATTTTAAACATTGAAAGATCTAAAGAACCAGAATTTATAAGTATTTAAATTTCAGTTTCAAGATTCTAAAATTCCATGTATTTAAATACTGAAGTTGTAAAAATTACCAAGTTTCAGAAATCCACAATTTCTAATTCCAGATAATTTTAAAAGTTTCAGAGAGGTCTTTGACATTGTCCATTTTGAATATTCTGGACAATGTCTAAGGAAGTCTAAAGTAACAATAAGAGTTTCAAGATTGAATTCATTTTACAATCGTTCAGCTCGTACCCTATACATTTATTTGAACATTTTTTTACCAAACATTTACAGAAGTCCCTTTTTATTTATTACCGACATAAGAAGTTTGTTCTGTTGAGAACGTGCTTTTATATCTCTTATATGAATAAAAGTTAAACTCTTTTATATGAATAAAAGAATACTTTGGTGATCTCAGACAGATATCTTTCCGGCACCCTTCTTATAACGACAGAAAAATCAGAAATATTTCACACTTCCGGTTCACCCTATATAGCAAGATAATAGTGCCAACTTAGAGTAATCAAACTGAAAATGGTACTTTATGCACTATCGTTGCAAGGTGTTCTCATCTACCCCTTCCTTCTAAACTTACAGAAGTACGGAATTGGAAGTACCCATTCCCTTACTCTCAGGATCTTTACAACGAGCCTCCAAATCGGCCTAGAAATAAAGTAAGATAGAAAAAAATAGTCATGTTAAGGAGTATTCATTTTTCTATTAGGTACTCGATTACAGAATCACTTCAACTTCAGCAGACTAAACTCATATTGATAGCTACAGGCACTTTGGAATAAAAAAAAGGGAAAAATGGTTTCTGTTCCACATGCTCTTACATGCAAAGGGCACCAAAGCTTCAAAGATTATATCTCTACAAATATTAACCACTCATTCTCAAAAAATCTCCAAAGTATCTTCTTTGCTCTTTCAAATGAGCTACGGAACTCGAGTGAGTCGTTCATAGTTTCTTTCTTAGAACAAAGAATTCGCACAGTTAGTCATTTTGCCTATTTCTTCCATACATAAAAATGTTTTCGATTGCTTTTTGAGTACTTCCGGGGCGCATTAAAAAGTGCACTTTTGAAATTTAAATCGACCATGGTCGGTCATCCACGTCGCTTTGTTGGTGTACCAAGAGTGCTCTTCATGATTTTGTGTTTGTAGAACATATTTAACGAGTAAGTAAATACTGTATTAACTACGAAAACAACAACCAAAGAATGATGTTCTTTCTATAAACGGTGAAGATATTAAGCTAATTCGAAAATAACTAGCGGGTACTACACTGATCAAAAATGTAATTTAGTAAAATGACACAAACCTTTCATTTGATGTATAGGCGATATCGATTTGGATTTTTTCTTACCTGAAACATAAATAAAAAAAATTAAGAAAAGCATTCCACCTACATAATATTTGCATATGTATTATCAGGGACTTGAACCCTAAATGTAATTTTGGCACGGTTCTCGTTTCGGTACATGGAAACAGAAATGTAAGGGTTCAAGTTCTGATTCCGGTACAGGCTTTGAAAAAATAAACCAGAACTGGTTCTGACACGTTACAAATATCAGTTCTTGCGATTTTTTAGGTTCCAGCTCCAATTATGTCAAAGTTCCTGGTAGAGGTTTTTATTGGGATGCGACACAATGTCATAGATGTACAATAAACTAACATTTGTATTGACAGAGTCATTGTCTGTTTAAGGATGAGACGTCATCTAGCAGCGTCCAAGCACTCATGAATAAAAATACAGTAATGTAAAATCGTGATATTAATGGTGCAGATCATATAACGTCAGTACTTATCGAAACAATAAAGCAGGCAAGGTATTTAAAAATATTTTAAAAACAAATTGGGAACGCTTAGCCTTCAAATGGTAATTCTTAGAAATCTGCCAGAGAACCTAAAAAACCGAATACAACCGGTATTATTTTTTCGCTTTCAGTTCTGATTCTGGTAGTTGCTTTGAAGAGATGAGGGTCCAGATTTCGGTTACTGTATAATACAAAATATCGGTTCTTGCGGTTTTTCAGGTTTCGATTCCGATTCTCTCCAAGTCCCCTTGTATTATATAAGGTGTTTGAAGAAAAGCTTTATTATTCTAAATTCTTCAAAACCTACAAACCAATCAAGATCCCAGAATATTCTGACCATACCCACGACGTGTCTAGGATACATTGTCATTTTTATTTTATTTTTGTTCTTCTTTACTTGTCAGTAACCATAACAACAGACCTAGATTTGATTTATTTTGCGCACGTTAGCTTGAGTATAAATGAATGGGTTGTCAAAATTGAAGAAAATACAAGAGTGAGTCAGGACAGTTTCGTTGTGCAAGAGGGGACAGACATATTTGGTTGGTTTAGCGGTCTCAATTGAAAATAATTGTTATTTTATCTAAAGTATTGAAATGCAATTCAAAAGGAGCAACCACAAGGGCTGATCCAAAAATCATACATTTAATAATCATAATCGCATCCAACTGGCTCATAAATAGATGACTCCGATGGTATCCCAGTCCCACCATATCAACAAGCAATTGATTATACTTGCTGTATCATATATTCGTTTGGCTATGCCCTTTCACTAAATTGTCTTCTAAAATATTGAATACAATTAACAATGAGCATTCTTCTAAACTTGATCCTGTCAGTAAATGGCGTTCAAGATTGAGATCAGTAATCATGTATCCCAAATAATCCTTTATAGATCTGCGAATCAACTGCAATCGAAACAGTCTTGATATGTGCGTCATTTGCGTGTTCGATCTAGGTATCGTTAAGTTTTTATAGTGCTGAAAAATGGCGACTTAATTTTGGTGTATTCTGAACCTGTTCCTAAGCTGAAAGTACTGAACACTTGGTGACTCATAACATTTTTAAGCTTGCGGGAGGGTCTAAAACACAATCCTACTTTTTATATTTTTTCCTATTACTAAACGGATGCTCATAATATCCCATGGAGAAATGGAACTTGTACACCACGCATACTATGAGGCCTTACAGGTGCTCTAGAAATAGTTACTGAAACCAGTCCTGATGTTCTATGACTCATAATAAAATATCATTTAGGTACATGAACATTAAGAATGCAAACCATTATGATAACCACAAACGTTTTCTGTCTTGCGAAAAAACGCAGCTGTTTTTGGGTTTGGGACTTTTTGCTTAATGTCTATCGGTCCAATAAAGTTTTGGTTCAATGACTTTTGTTCCAACGCGACTTTTAGTCTAATGAACGCTTGGTTCGATTGGGCTTTTTTCAATGGCACACATTGACACTTTTCGTTCAACGGGATTTCTAGTTTAAGTAATTAAGTAAACATTTGACTTGTTATCATTCAGTCGCAACCGACCAGTCATACTGAATGGTTGTGTTTTGATCTGTCTCCGGAGATTTGATTGCGATAGCCATTGTGTACTGTGTTGAACCCGAACTTCCCATTGGCCATTCATTGGGATAGTAGGGTATAGCAATTCACTACATTCATACAGTAGAACTTTTGTATTTTTAAATACAAAGGTTACTGCAGTAACTTCACGTTCACTCACAAAGCATTTTTAAATGCTATTGCAGTACTAACTGCGTTACTGTGGGAAAACAAAGAAGAAAACCTGCAACGATGGACCCAAAGTTGGTGCCGTTACTTGCTATCGAACAGATAGACGCCGAACATAACGCCCTAAACAATAAACCATGCCACATTCAGTGGAAGTCCGCCTGCAGATACACCAAAATCCCGCAAAACCCACCATGCCCCCCAGACCCCGACGGCTTCGAGCTTATCTTAAGACATAAGAAACCCAAAGCCGACGTTAAAGAACCAATCCCAACCTCAAATAGGTTCACCCTGCTAGACCAAGCAGAAGAAAATGACGAGTCCGCCATGGAAGCCGAAACGACCGAACATACTACAACAACCCAGACCAACAAACGTATCCCTCCGATTGTACTACACTTGAAAGACAAATACTCAACCATTATGAACGCTCTCACTGAACAGGGTGTCCAAATTAAAAAGACTGTCAACATTAAAGAAGGAATTAGAATGTTTGTGAACACAGCGGATGACTTTAGAGCCGCAACCCACCTCATGCGTGCCGGCAACATTGCATTTCATACATACCAGTTGCAAGAGGACAAACTACTGCAAATAGTCTTGCGAGGCATTCCGGAGACCATCGATGAAGCTGAAATCGCCCAAGAACTGGAAAGGTTAAACTTTAAGCCTGAAATAGTAAGACGCATGAGATCCAGCCGTGACAAGAAGCCCATTCCTCTAGTACACGTCAAACTAATCAAAAACCCCGCCATCAAAGATCGTAATCAAAGAGATTTTCAATCTCAAAAACTTCCTGTTCCTGAGAATCTCCGTGGAGTCGAAGAGACCTCAAACAGGCATCAGTTAATGTCACAACTGCCAACGATTTGGCCACACAACAGAGGTTACAATCTGGCTGCACGTTGCGTAAGATGTGCAGGGCTACATAACATCGCTGAATGCCCCACAAAAAAACTAACGAAAAACACTCTGCTGCAACTGCAATCAGCATCACACTGCCAACTACAAAGCTTGCAGTACATACAAAACAGTAGCGCAAGCTGTAAGCCGCCAGTCAAAACAAGCCCCCCACGGACCACATACTACAGAAAAGATGCCAATGTTGTGAGACAGGGAGTCTCTTATGCAGCAGCAACAGGAGGATCACCACCCAGCGTCAGCCACACTGAAGAACAGACACACACGCCAATAGTAACACCTCAAACCAAGACAACAGCTCAGTCCACCAACAACTGTGGCAATATTCTATCCATGCTTTCCAGTGTCAAACTAAACAATTTCGTCGAATCTATTCGGTCCCATTTTGCAGAACTCGCTGCAGCAAAGTCAGGCATGGAAATGTTCCTCATCATCGTCAAAGCGCTCCCCCAAGTCCTTGCACTATTCACTGCCTAGACACTGAAGACGACCAGACTTCATCCGAATGGCGTTTTGGAACGCTAACAGCGTGACTCTGAAACGAAACGAACTCGAAGAATTCATCTTCCATTACAACATCGATTTAATGTTAAGCAACGAAACCTTCCTAAGAACAGGAGATCGGCCAGATGCCAGAGGCAGAGGAACCTCCATCCGAATTAAAAACACCATCCAACACTACGAAGTTCCAATGCCTGACCTACAACACATGGAAGCAGTATCCATATGCGTTAGCACAACGTGGACAGAGTCACTACGAGTGACATCCATCTACAACCCCCTAGCCAGATTGGTTCCAGCAGATCTAGACTCGTTACTTGAAGACCCCGGTCCAGTAATCATTGCAGGAGACTTCAATAGTAAGAGTCCAGCCTGGGATAGCATACTAACAAACTCAAATGGCCGTACTCTGACAAACTACGTCAACAACAACACCGACATAGCAGTAATAGGCCCAGTGGAACATACCCACTACCCAGATAATGGAACAGCCAGCGATGTTGTAGACATTGCACTACTTCGAGACGTCACTGCAGCCCACACAATTCAAGCAGTGAATGAACTCAGTTCAAACCATCTGCCGGTCATCCTTGAACTGGGACAAGGTCAGCCAGTCAACGAAGAACTTCAGATAACTACTGTAAACTGGGACTTATTCCGTACGGAATTTGACGCATAATAGGTCCAATACCGACGATTAACACTACCGCCGAACTCGATGAAGCGGTCCAAACACTGACACGAACAATTCAACAGGCCGCCAAAAATGCAAGCAAAACCAGAACGCAAGCAACGACAAACCCAGTAGGCGACCTTCCAGCAGACGTACATGAACTCATCAAGGAGAAAAACCGTACCAGACGCCGCTGGCAACAACACTCCGGACCAGAAGATATTTACGAAAGCAACCGACTAGCAGCAACAGTCAAACAAAGACTGCAAGAGTACCGGACAGCCAGCTGGCAAGCAAAATTGGAAGAACTGGAGACAGAGAACAAATCATTATGGCAAATGACAAAAACCCTACGTAACGAAAAACAAAAAATCCCACCCATTCACGGCGAACTAGGTATCGTCACCAGCAACACAGACAAGGCCGAAGCAATGGCTAACTCCCTCGAGAGACAGTGCTCACCAAATTACGAACACTGTGACCTCAACTTTATCCGGCGAACAAACAGAAACGTCAGTAGACACATTCAAACTATACCCGACACTAACATCAATAATACTAGTCCAAGAGAAGTGTGGGACATTATCAAATGTCTCAACAAGAAGAAAACCCCCGGACACGACGGCATCCGAAACATGGCCCTCACAAAAATCACGAAGAAAGGTGTAGTCGCCATAGCTAGAGTCACTGCATTTAGTTACCTAGGCCAGTTGGTCGACCAGAGTAACGCAAACCGCCACCATATTGGGGCAAATAAAGCAGAAATTGTTCATTATTTGTTCTGTACTGCATTTAATCAAATCCACGTTTACTTTAAAAGGTTTTTGTTATTCTGAAAGATCAAACCTTTAATATGTCAAACACGTAAAACGTGGTTTTAATTTGGCCATTATTAAAAATCACCCTTCTCTGCCCCAATACGGCGGCGGTTTGCGGTACTCTGATCGACCAGCAGGGCCTAGGTGACTAGATGCAGTGACTCTAGCCATAGCCAATATTGCCAATATTGCTGTACTCAGACTTCAATACTTCCCGCAAACCTGGAAGATGGCCGATATCATTGTGCTACCAAAACCGGGCAAGGACAAAACCTTTCCACAAAACTACCGACCCATTAGCCTGTTATGAACCCTTGGCAAAGTGGTGGAAAAAATAATTTTAACCCGTCTTCAAGAAGAAGAAACTACACTCAGCATAATTCCTGAACACCAGCATGGCTTCCGCCGACACCATTCCATACATCACCGATGAATTCAACTATCAACAAGCCACAGGAATCATATTCCTAGATGTCGCCAAGGCTTTTGATAAGGCTTGGCACCAAGGCCTCATAGCCAAACTAAAAGACTTGGGAATCAGCCACGCACTTACCCGAATGATTCACTCCTATATCATGAAACGAACGTTCCGAGTAAAAATTGAAAACACCAGATCCACCGAACGACACATCACTGCCGGAGTACCACAAGGGTCACTGTTGTCTCCAATTCTCTTCAACCTATACTGCAGCGACATGCCCAGCCAGACGGCAGGAACCACTCTCGCTCAAGATGACACAGCGATCCTATACAGGTCCAAACACACCAACCTCCTCACGTACCGGTTTCAACAAGCTGCAGATGAAATAGAAGACTGGCTTACTAAATGGTGCATCAACGTCAATCCCGAAAAAAGCACCGCTATACTTTTCACAAAACGAAAACTCCTCTCGGACGGAAACATAACCATATTTGGAAACGCGATACCATGGAAAGCAGGAACCCGATACCTAGGCCTCCAGTTTGACAGGAAGTTATTATGGAAATCCCACATTGATGGTAATACGCAAAGGGCAGGTAAGATACTTGCATCCTTATATTCTATGCTAAACAGGCATAGTCAACTGTCATTAACAAATAAAGTGACAATCTATAAAACAATTATCCGACCAGCACTTACCTATGGGATATCCATATGAGGACATGCTGCCAAAACGCACCTAAACAAACTCCAAGTAGTGCAAAATAAAACACTACGAATGGCAGTGGATGCACCATGGTACGTTCGAAATGACCAAATACATCACGACCTACGTAACCCGACCATAAAGGACTACGCGCAAACCATATCCGGCACTTTCTACGCAAAGATTCCTGCACACCCTAACGCCAGCATCAAGAGGTTAGCAGATTATGATGAAAATCAACCAATCAAACACAAAAGACCAAAGCTCATCTTGAGAGCGAATGAATAGTCCAGCGCCAAGAAGGCGGCACCGTAAGTGCATACACTAATTTACTACCAGCCAATCAAAATACAAATCCGAAAAGAGAGGTGTGGGCTAAAAGCCCGGTACTCTCCAATGTCCGTTCCGATCAACAACGATCAATGACTTGTTATCATTTAAAACAATAGTTGTAGACAAAAACTCATTGGATGAAAAGTCCCATTGAACCAAAAGTACCACTGACTTAAAGTTAATTGAAACAAGTTCATTGATCAAAAAGTGTCGTTCAAACAAATGTCCATTTGACCAAAACTCATTGGATCAAAAGCCCATATGGCAAAAAGTCAATGGGCCAAAAGTTGGAAACCAGAGATTTTTGCAAGTCATCCTTTAAAACAATGGTTGTGGACAAAAGGCTCATTGGATGAAAAGTTCCATTAAACCAAAAGTAACACCGACTTAAAGTTTATTGAAACAAGTTCATTCGCCAAAAAAATGTCGTTGGACTAAATGCTCATTGGACCAAATTGCCCATTTGGCTAAACGTCTTTGGATCAAAATGCCATATAGCAAAAAGTCATTGGACTTTGTTTGGAGATTTTTGTAAGTGCTTATTGTGTTTTCAGGCAGATGGTTAAAGCTCTGTCATCATAGACTTGGCGTGGAGCAAAAAAGCAAAAGTTAACCTTACTTTTATGTGTGTTGAATTCGAGGTTTAAATTGTTTATAAAAAGACAACAGCAGTCGACGACGTTACCAAAAATTGAATAAGGATAATATCAGATACGATAACTTCTTTAAGATTTCTAAAAAAAAAGCGATTAACACAAATAACCATAACCTTAAAATCACTTTATAACTGCTTGTAACTCTGCTCTGTCCACCGGGGACCATTTTAGTTACAACTTATATGACGTCATAATTGTATTCCCTACACTCGTTCCGTCGCGAAAACGTTGCGGTTACAGACGCACATCGCTTGAATAAAATATGTAGATGGCTTCTTGCCACTGTGGATTTATTACCTATTAGTGTTTGTATATTAGAATTGCTATGAGTCGAGTTTTCTATTTTCTATTAAATTGTTAGTCGATTCATTCAATTAATAATTCAAATGTTATCATATTTTGTTATATTTAGTTTATTATTTAATTTTGCAATAAAGAATTTTGCATCACAGTTGCGATCTTATTATTTATGTGTTATTACAGAGGTATTTCTTTCTGTGAACATTTTAAGTCGATTAGTAAGTTTGATTGGAGAATCCGGCGATACAGGTAAGTACCAAATATGTTTTGAGCTTGACAGGTACTGTTGGTGTTTTATTCAAAGCTTTATTACAGTTGACACTTGCTGTCTCTTTAAAAAGACATCTCGTGAGAACCTAGACCTTACCACGAGCTAGCTAGTAGCGAACATAATCGACTCCCTTTACCTTAACAGTATTATTCTAATCTCTTAAAATAAATAAAATCTGATGATAAATATATCGGATGCCATATCCAAATATAATCAAATAACATAATAGAGTTGTTTGGAGAAAAAACAACTTTAATCAGAAGTTCTTTATTACAATGAAAGCCGGAAAATTATGGGCGATAATATTCTCAAATACTTTTTAGTTACGAAATTGTAACACTTTCGTTTCTTTTATATTCACATAATATAATAGCAAGTAATTTACGCAAATGGAGATGATTTATATTATTATACGAAGTGTTTTTTCTTCTACTACCTAATTAGCATTCATATACACGCATTCAATTAAAATTTAGAGTGTTATTATTTATGCAATACAATAGCACTCTTGATGTATTTATTACTATTATCTAGAAACGTGCGAAACCATCTAAACTTAGGCGATAAATGCTTTTTTAGAGATTAGAAAATAAGATTTTGGCTTTAATTTACTTCTAACATGCTTATGTAAACGAATGTTAATACATTTTTAAATATAGAACACAAAACATTTAGTCCAAATGCAGAACTAGAAAATGAAAAAAAAGGCTATTAGAAAGAACTATACACAGAAGGTAAGCTATACAGCGGATGGAAGGATGCGGCAAAATACGCATTCCAACACTGTATACTAGCAATTTCTAGAGAGTACAGAACACACAGGACTCAATGAGATGCTCAAGTTTTACGCGCATGAAACGTAAGGAGACGAAGAGTTGGTTTAGCACATCTGTTGCGACCTCTTAAAACTGAGAGTGTGAAACTCGAACATACATTTTGGTATTTTTAGTAACTGTAAAATCCTAAACCTTTGACGCTAGGTGATTTTACTGTAATTATATTTTACAAATATAAACTTTACATTACGTTGCCGTTAAAAATGCTACCTACAAAATTATTCTAGTAATGAAAGTCTCGAATATCTTAAATAAAAAACATTAACATGATTGATATTTTTATATTTACTATTATTTTATACAAATAATTTTTCACATTCAAATGGCATACTAATTGTTTTTTTATACTATTTTATAATGTATTATCATTAAAGATTAGATTTAAACTGGCAGTTACCTTACTTTTTTACTTTGACCTGCCTGCAAAGTACTGGAGTAAAACTTTCTCGAACGAGAAATAATTCTACAGACAGCTTTGCCGGCAGTGATTCATAACCTAATATCCGCTTTTTTTAAATATTGTGATGGGAAGATTTCAAGAGCATTTACTTTCTAGTTATTTACCTTGGTTATATGTAATAATAAAATTAAAATAAAATTTAAATAAAAATAAATTTCTCAACTTTCTATTAAACTGCGATAACTACTGACAATCTTTAAAAATATATCCGAGGTAAACCCACGAATTGGACGTGGATGTAATCATTTTAAATATTTTCGAACATCGCCTTCAGATATTTCAAAAACATCCAATCACACTGGGTATGTATATTTCACAACCATGTTGAATAAAAATTTCCAAGTTTACAAATTTATTTGTTTATTAAGTTATGAACTAGTTAATATCGGTAAATAATTTTTGTTTTGATTTATAATTCTACTAACTTTGAATATTAATAACATGGAGGATTATTCTAGTTCAGGTATCAACACTTTTCCTACTATTAATGACTTTAATCTATTGTAATGAACGGGATTAACCTCTATACGCTGCCTGTGGACATTCTTGATTGACTCGGAATGTATGACACATCGGCGGCTGCTTGGATTAATGAGGCGCGGTGTACTGGAAGATTCTAGCACGTTCCGCACTTCTGTATAGTGTATATAAGCGCCCTGCAAGGTAAGTGGGGGGAGTCATTAGTCAACCAGTGAATTGAATACGCGCATCGTGAATTAGTATGAGATAAATGTTGGAAATAAATATTATAATTAAATAGTCTGTAAATAATCTAGTTTACTAAGGGCTAAAAGAAAAGAAGTATTTTATGATGAAGATAATTTTAACGGCATTCCTTGGCATTCAAGTTATTTGAATTTTGAAGACTTCCAACAGAATTACATAACTTCTAGAAGTTATCTCTCACAATCTCCGTAAAAATGGAAGAAAATGTAAGATTTCTTCTAAAGAAATCTTATCAATCTAAAAGATTTCGATTCTTCATGTTTAACTAAGATGAAAGGAAACATCGTGGCTGTGCAGTGTTATAATGATAACATACAAAACTTATCTGCAATTATTATTAAAAAAAATTGCGGGTTGCCTACTCAACGAATAACTGAGTTATCTACTCATCGCGGCAGAGTGTTACGTGCTAATCTCGTAGCACCCTGTATAGCTATGAGTTTGCGTTAAGTTGTATAGCGTTTAGGGATTTTTGCATTCTCTCTCCTTGTAGTTGCCATTTTGTTTTGGAACTAACTTCCACTTGATTAGAGATTTTGTCACTTCGTTTTGATCGCTCGTCTGAAGAACATTCTTTAATGAATATTTAGTGGACATCGCCGTTAAATTAATATTTTCCTTTGTGTTGTAAATTTGGAATCGCATTGGTGCAGATTTGTGATTAATTTGTGGCGATTTTCCAATTGTTATATTGGAAGCCGTATAGGGATTTTCCAAAGTTCTTTTTAGAGGTTATAGGCGCACGGTCTCGTAAGTTTATAGGTTAACTTTTCTATCATTCAGTCTCTTATACTTAATTCTTTTTATAGGTTTTGATGTATAATCGTCGTTAGCCGCATATGGAGGCGATATAATTATCTCTTAAAGTCACATCACACCAAAGGTATTTATTTATAAAGTGTTTGTTAGGTGCATTCTGGTAATTTGATTCTATTTGTTATAGACCTTTTTCTTTTGGGTTTATCTTTACTCATGTTCTAACTTCCTGGTTGTCTTACAATAATTACATACACTACGTTGTATATTTGGGTTGTTAAAAGACCATTACGCTGACTTGGTTGCTGTTGTCTCGTTGGATCACGCTACGTTCGACCTGGTTGGTGACGTTCCTCTTCAGTTCGAAGAACACATCTATATCGTGAGTCAGTTATATTGTAGCAACTATTTACAACAACAATAACGTCCGACAACCTTTATTTTATATATCAACATTTCTGTATAACTGTATATTATAATTTTATGTGTTAAATGGTTTTTCCCCAGTATGCGTGTAGCACTTATATCTAGGTATCTATTTCATATATATAATCTTATCACATGTTACTTATTTTATTACTTTGTTAGGAATATTTGCGAGTGAATACGTATGACTTGGCTCCGTAATGAATTTAAACAATTAAAATCTGACGATTAATGATTGCGCAATCTACATCATAGGTATTCGCGTTAATTTACCGTGCCAGGTGTGTTTTGAAACTTGAAATCAAGTCAGATCTAGAGTAAATAAATCGCTCGCATCAATCCTCACCCAGATCCAATTTGTAAATAGAAATCAATAACTTGCGTTTAATTTCTGCCAAGGCTATATGTCCTTGATTAAGATATAACCATACTTGCCTGATTTATTTTAATTGATCTACCTGATAATTTGTTTAGTTGTTAATAAAGCGCTGTACATCCCTTACTTGAAAACTTATTAATTATATGTTTGGTATTTGGGGTTTATATTTTTCAGCTATCGAGGAGCCAATATTGGGCGAAGTCGACCACATTGGTAGTAGTCGGAAATGTGTTGTTCTTTTCAGATTTTATCGGCCAATACTGTAGCTATTTTAGACGATTCTTGGCGCCCATTACAGAAGACCTCTTGTAAGACCCACGACCTCACACTAGTTAGCTGGCAGCCGACAGATTTAACTGCGGTTAAAGGTTGTTACCGTTTCCCAATAAGCAGTCCCCATTTTGTGGGTGACAAGAGGGATCTGTATTACCGACCTTATTACAACGTCCACAATTACAACGGTATCCGATATATGGCATGCGGATGGCGCTAAATTCAAAATAAAGGTTGCTTTGGTGCGATTCAGATTTCCTGGGAATTATTGAAAAATTCCCAAAATAACCATTAACTGCATGACTGTCAAAACCTGTCATCAGAATGTCATTAACTTTCTCCGGAAAAACCAATTCACATGTCATTAGCTTCAGGTAAAAATTAGAAAGTAAAAAAATCAATTAGAAGGTATACCCACAATAAAATTGCATACGGGTTCTACTGTAGCGGTGTATTAATAATGCATTAGGATCATGACCCTACTTCCTTCAATAAAAACTAGAAGTTCTACGAAGTAAGGTCTAGAACCACAATTCTACTGAAAGGATATTTGTATTAGATCTTTTAATTTTATTCAGTTAAGTGGGTTAACATGAATCGTTACTATGTAGGTTTCCTGATGTTACATGTAACACAAGCAAGCTTTGCTTTTAATATTTCTACAAAAGAACATAATGTAAGACTCCAACAGAACTTAATCAGACTAATTCTGCAAGAAAATGAGAAAACTATGGTTATTCTCTATTCCAATCTTGGGATAAGGCTAGAATTAAAATACACATCTACTATTATCATAAACACCAATAAAATATTTCCAAATGCAGAAAAATTGGATAAATCTAATTTTTATCTTCTCCTTCTTGAGAGTCTAGCAGATTTCTACACGTTCTTAACAAACTTCTATAGGACACCATCTTGGAATCCACATGCCAAATATTTGGTAGTCTTCTTAAAACCTTTACCAATAGAAGATATGTTCGAACTATCTTGGAAGTATTTTTTGATCAATCTTACACTACTTACCCAAACGTTAGATGTTCTAACATATTTTCCATTCAAGAATAATCTTTGCCATTCTTTTGATATTCGAAAGCTATGTCAACATCCATGTGAACTTCAAACGGTTTTTCCACTTAAGAATTTTAGAGACTATCATGGATGCCCTTTAAAATTTGCATTTATGGGACAACTGCATCCTTTTATAGATCGATATTCCGTAACAAATCCTGGAATTTTAATAATTGTTGCCAGAGAACTGTCAATGCAATTAAATTTCTCTATCTCTTATGCAGAGTCTGCTTACACTGCAAATGGGCGAATTCATAACTCAGTTGCAAATTACACACATTTGCACTATTTAATTGATACAGAAGAAGCAGACGTAGGAGTCGAACCATTGGTAACAGACAAAAAGTCCTTTACCAGCGACTTTGATTTAATTTTTGGGTGCATGTTTGACTATTTAGCGTTTTATGCTCCTGCCGCCTTACCCATAGAGTCGTGGAAGAATTTAACTAGAAACTTCTCTAAAAGTGTATGGATTCTGTTGTTTGTATCAATAATTGCTATTGCACTTCTCTTTTGGGCAATAGACATAAAGGATGGCGCATCAAAATTCTCAATCGTATCTTTGGGAAAATGGATAGTTAGCAGTTTTGGGGCGCTGTTTTCATCCTTTGGCGATGATTCAAAAACAGGTATTCTACGTTTCATACTCTTATTGTGCAGTATATATTCGTTATTGATAAATTCAGCATATAAAGGTAATTTAATAGGTTTTCTTACGACCCCTACTTTCGAGTATCAAGTTTCAACATTGACAGATTTAAAAAAGTCCGGTTTGTCATATGGTGGACCAAAAAGGATCAAGAGTTTCTTCAATCAGCCATACGATCCGTTATACATGGACATTTATAATACATGGGAATTATGTGATGGCAAAGAGCGTTGCCTTAATAGAACAGCTTACCAACGTGATTTTGCGGTGTTCGCGAGTTTTAGATATGTATCATACGTTATGCCAAAATATATCTTTCCTAATGGAAGAAGCATGCTGTATAAGTTTAAAGAACCTATGCAAATGGTTTTGATTACATATGTATTCAGAAAAGGTTTGCCAATGGTTGGACATTTTAAAAGATTCCTAATTCGGTTCAAAGAAACTGGATTAATGTATAAGTGGGGATGGAAAGAAACAGAAGATGTGAAGACAAACTTTGGAAATCCATCATCAGAAGTAGTGTTATCGCTAGATCATTTATATCCAGCTTTTGTTGTTTTAGTTGTTGGTTGTGTAGTTAGTACTATGGTATTTTTGATTGAAGTAAATGGAGATCTATGCTTAGGTACGGCCTTCAATGTTGGATCAGTCATAGAAAGATTAAGAGTTGTGGGGATAAGAAGTATAAGGATGATAATTGAAGATGTATATAGAACATTACGAAGAAGATCTTGAGTAACTATTAATTTCAATATATTTTAGTATGTATTTAATAAATGTTTAATTATAAAAATGTAGAAATGTGATTTTCAATATAATAAATATTTTCAGACAATGATTTATGAGCTTTTTTTTGTTGAATGTTGGCCATTTATGCTGACTTATTTAGTGAGCTAACTCATCTATACTGTCACCGTTGCTAAAACAAAATGATCTGGCCAGATGCTAAACGATTTGAAGCGCTGCTGATGCAACTGGATGACTGCTTAACTTTGCCTTTTACTAAGTGGTTTGGCAAAAATGATGGAATGTTCTTATCCCAACAATTTACAAGTCTTCCATGTCTCACGACCATGCATTGAATTGAATACCGCATGTTCTACGTACAATCAAATCGAATATACCAAGAATGGGTATACATGTATGCCTTCGCCAAAGGAAAGTAACACAATAATATGTGGTGATTTTAGATTAATGATAAATGATACAAACAAATGCTGCAACCAGCTGTTTTCCGCACTAATTAAACAAATATATAAGCGAAAGTCCCACACATGGAATTTAATTATAACTGCCTTAATCTCAATAAATAAATAAGCACAATAAATCGGAAAGGCTTAGTGATTAGGAATAGAACACAGGAATAATTGTTTGATGCTATTAATTATTAGCAGAAGCACAGAAATCTACAATTCGGGAAAAGATTCCCATTAATTTACATTAAATTCATTTTGACTAACCTTTTTTTTAATTTTAAAATTCATTTTATGAATGACTCATCAATAATTCGTCGTGCCATACTGTAGCATTGATTCTGCATTATGAAATCTATGTATCTACTAATGAAATAAATTGAAGCATAAATAGTTTACACAATACAAAAATATACACAATAGTTAAAGATCATAAAATCCTACTTCTTTATTATAACTTAATTTGGGATCCCATTCTAAATACATTTTTCTCAGAATATTCTAATCAAAAAAACAATTCCAATTTTTGCTAGCAACAAATAAAATCGCAACAAGAACAATTATCAACAATTTACATAAAACGTGTGTGACATTAATCCTTTTTTACCAGTACTACTAGTAATTCTTTGTTTTACTAAAACTTCCAAATAGATGCTTAAATGACAAAAACAAAAGTCCAATGTCAACGCAAACAAAAACCACTAACAACACATCAAAAAAAGAACGTTGCAGGAAAAACAACTGACTTCTGAAAGATTTATTTAAAAAAAAATAAGTAACATTAATTAACTTTGGTTATTATTATATGTTTTAAAATTTGAATGGCGGCATAAATAATGACTTGAAATGTTGCTTAAACTTTTATTAGCCATCCACTAAAGAACATGATGGGCGTTGACTGATAAATATTATTTCAACTCCTTTAACAATGAAAACCCTCGGCCGATTATCAGACTGAATCTTTTCTCAAAAACTGGTCTTTACATAGACCTACAATACGATACGGATCTACAATACATAAACACTCTTCCAAAGACTGGTATCTAACTAGACCCACAATACAGAATTGCCAGAAATTCCGTTCACAAATAAACAAACTCAATTTACAATCACATGTAGACTCTATTGCCAGAACACTGGCAACTGCTCAGCGAAATTAACTCCTCTAACAAGGGAAACCCTAGCTTAGATTATCATACTAAATAAATCTCTTTTCGAAAACTGGTCTTTACATAGACCTACAATACGGTACGGAACTACAACACAGAAACACTCTTCCAAAGACTGGGGTCTAACTAGACCCACAATACGGAATTGCCTAAAGTTAGAGTTGGAGTTGAAGTGGTGACCCCACAAAGCGTGCCCCAGACGCAAAACAAAACTTCCTCCAGAAGGATAAACTTTGCGTTTGTTTCTTACGATTTTAAGAGGGGTTGTCTGAATATAACCACTTAAACTTAAATATGACAACAGGCCTAGCCAAGAACAAAACTGAACAAATATCACTCTTTTATTATTTTAAAACGTATACAGAACTAATATACTCGATATTTGTAACGTTAAAAGCTGTTAGCCAAATAATAATTATTAATTGAGAGAACTTAGTTATTTTGAAATTTTAGGAATGTTAATACAGTATAAGGGACTATTTGTACAAAATAAAATCATAAAATTAGCTTTAAAGGAAATTTTTTTAAGAATACTCGCCTACAGCATGGTTTCAACCGTGAGACATAGCTTTGATTTTTGCAAGTCTTAACTTGGTAAGATGTACCAGGTACGACATTTATAACATTTAGAAAACGCACAAAACAATCATTCATTATTATTCATTTAGGAAAGTCATTTGTAATGTGTAAATTACATATTAATAATATATTAATAACACATTAGAATCCTAATCCACCTTCAATGTAATCTATGACGTAACGTTCTACGAGGTAAGTTATACAAAATTAATTTTGTTGGAAGATTCTTCCAATTCTATTTTTCATGCGAGATATGAAAAAGCTGCAAGTTCTTTAAGTTTATAACGTTGATTTAGCATGAATCGTTACTATGTACGCTTTCTAATGTTATATGTACTGCAAGTAAGCTTCGCTTTCAATATTTCAATAAAAGAAGACAATGGAATACTCCAACAGAATTTAATGAGAATAATTGTACAAGAAAACGAGGAAAATATAGTTATTATCCATTCCAATCTCCAAACAACATTAAAATTCGAATACACATCTACCATTATCATAAACACCAATAAAGTATTTCCAAATGCAGAACAATTGAATAAATCCAATTTTTACCTTCTCATTCTTGAAAGTCTAGCAGATTTCTCCATGTTCTTAACAAACTTCTATAGGACTCCATCCTGGAATTCGCAAGCCAAATATTTGATAGTTTTATTGAAAGATGTACCTTTAGTAGATCTGTTCCAACTATCTTGGAAGTATTTCTTGATCAATCTTACAATACTCGCACAAAATCTAGATGTCCTAACATATTTTCCATTCAAGAATAACCTTTGCCAATTTATTGATATACAAAAGCTATGCCAACTACCATGTGAACACCAGACACTTTTTCCACTTAAAGATTTTAGAGATTATTATGGCTGCCCTTTAAAATTCGTAGTTATGAAAATCCCCCCTTTTGTTATAGACCGATATTCTGAAACAAATCCAGGAATTTTAATAACTGTAGTTAGAGAATTAGCAACGCAATTAAATTTCTCCATCTCTCTTTTAGAGACTGCTTTCAGTGAGAGTAGGCGAATTCAAAAGTCAGTTGCAAATTACACACCGTTGCACCATCTAATTTATACAGAAGAAGCAGACGTTGGAGTCGGGCCATTGGTAACAGATAAAAGGTCCTTTACCAGTGACTTTGATTTAATTTTTGGTTGTATGTTTGACTATTTGGTATTTTATGCTCCTACTGCGTTACCCATAGAGTCGTGGAAAAATATAACTAGAAATTTCTCTAAGGGTGTGTGGATTCTGCTGTTTGTATCAATAATTGCTATTGCATTGCTCCTTTGGGCACTAGATATAAAAGATGGCTCATCAAAATTCTCAATTGAATTTTTGGTAAAATGGATTGTTGCCAGCTTTGGGGCGCTGTTGTCGTCCTTTGGTGATGATTCAAGAACACTTATTCTGCGTTTCATACTCTTATTGTGGAGTATGTATTCGCTATTGATCATTTCAGCATATCAATGTAATTTAATAGGTTTCCTTACGACCCCTTCTTTTGAGCACCAAGTTTCATCATTGACAGATTTGAGAAAGTCGGGTTTGTCATATGGTGGAACAGAACTGATCAAAGGTCTCTTTAATCAGCCATTCGATTCATTATATATGGACATTTATAATACATGGGAATTATGTGATGGCAAAGAGAGTTGCGTTAACAGAACGGCTTTCCAACGTGATTTTGCGGTGTTTGAGAGTTTTAGATATGTATCTTATGTTATGCCAAAATATATCTTTCCTAATGGAAGAAGAATGTTGTATAAGTTTAAAGAGCCGATGCAAATGGTTTTGATTACATTTGTATTCAGAAAAGGTTTGCCAATGGTTGGACATTTTAAAAGATTCCTAATTCGGTTCAAAGAAACTGGATTAATGTATAAGTGGGGATGGAAAGAATCAGAAGATGTGAAGACGAACTTTGGAAATCCATCATCAGAAGTAGTGCTATCGCTAGCTCATTTATATTCAGCTTTTGTTGTTTTAGTTGTTGGCTGTGGAGTTAGTACTATGGTATTTGTGATTGAAGTAAATAGAGATCTATGTCTAGGTACGGCATTCAATGTTCGATCGTCAGTTATAAAAAGATTAACAGTTGTGGGGATAAGAAGTATAATGATGATACTTCAGGATGTATTCAGAACATTACGAAGAAAATCTTGATTATTCATTTCAATATATTTTAGTATGTAATTAATAAATGTTTGTTCATAAATATATAGAAATGTAATTTATAATATAATAAATATTTTCAAGCAATGATTTATGAGCTTTTTTTGCTGATTGGTGGCCATATCTGCTAAACTGACTTATTTGGAGAGATAACTTATCTCTACTGGCACAGTTGCAAAAACAAAATGATATCACAAGATGCTAAACAATTTGAAGCTCTGCGCTGATTCAATTGAATGACTGTTTAACTTTCCCTTTTTGCAAATGGTTTGTCAAAAATCTACGACAATTGTGTACTTTTATTTACCATTCTTCTCTTTGATGCGCTTCTCCAATCGAGAGTCTCTTATCCCAACAACTCACAAATTTTCTATGACTGACGTCTATGTATTGAACACCGTATCTTGTACGTAAAAACCAATCGAACATACCAAGAATTGCTCAGATATACATGTATGCCCTTGCCAAAGAAAGGCAACCCAAAAATGTAGTGATTGCAGATCACTGTGCCAATGAAAACATTAATTTAGATCACAGAAATATTGCACTTTTGACAAAACTGCATTGCATTTGTAATTGTATACTGGTGGACAAAAGTCAACCCCCTGCCTTTTTCATATATATTCAGGAATAAGGAGGTGTGGTGTCTAAGTAGGATGGGGGGAATTATTAACAACATCAAATAATATATACATGAGAAATATGGGCGTTAACAGTCAATACCATTTTAAATTAAGATCTTGGACCAAGAGAATACCAAATGACTGAGTGTTAGTTACAACGAAGAAGGAAAGAGAACTAAACAGTATTGTGCGTCGAAAATTAAACAGTCTTGGACGTATTGTTAGAGGATCAAATACGAACTGTTTAAAATAATAGTAAATGGAAAAATCGAAAGCAAATGTCATGGCTCAGGTACCTGCAGTAGGACCGGTGGATAGGACTTACAGCAGAACAGCTACTTCATGCTGTACACGACAATGAATGGTACAAACAAATAGTGTGACCAGTAGTTTTCCACATTGATTAAACAAATGTATACGTAAAATTCGCACATATGGACTTCAGTTATAACTACCTTAACCTCATTAAACAAATAAGAACAATAAATCACAGATACTTAGATTAACATATGTCCCGGCAGAGGACGTTAATCGCAAAAGCGTACTGATTAGGAATAGAACACAGCAACCATTAAAAAGATTAGAGGGCGCCACCCAAAGTGCTTGGTGTTATTAATTATTAGCAGAAGTACAGAAATCTACAATTCGGGAAAAGATTCCCCATTACTTTATGTTAAATTCATTTTGACTAATCTTTTTTAATTTTAAAATTTACTTTATGAATGGAACATCAACAAGTTGTCGTGCCAAACTGTAGCATTGATTCTTATTAATTATGAAATCTATATATTGAAATAAATTGAAGCATAAATTGTTTACACAGTACAAAAAAATACACAGTAGTTGAAGATCATAAAATCCTACTTCTTCATTATAACTTAATTTGGGATCCCATTCTAAATAAATTTTTGTTAGAATATTCTAATGTAAAAAACAATCCAGATTTTCACTATCAACAAATAAAATGTCGACAAGAAGAATTCTAAACTAGTATATTAAAGAACGAGTTTCATAAGGCAAGATTTATTGCACGAGTCCACGCTTGCGGCGAGTTTTCTAAAGGACGAGTGCAATAATGACTTATGAAACGAGTTTTTTTATGCTATTTTCTCTATTTTGCGTCTTTTATTCCCTTTTTAAATAAAAAAAATCGCAATTTCAAAATTTAGGGATTTTTGTGGTAGTTGACAACACTGTTGTGACATTTGAAAATTCATTGATTGACACATTGAGTGATGTTTTTGTCAATTTTCTGTTTTTCTTCAATGCTACCAACTTTGAAAAAGTTGGCTGTCAAAGCACTCAAATGAGCTATTAACGCACTGTTTTGGGTGCTTTAACAGCTTTATTATAGACGCAAAATAGAAAAATAATTAAATAAATAATATATTTCAAAGACTCTTCCCACAAACGAATATGTGTGTACAAATTACAGACGATGCCTCTATAGACTGTTTCAAGCTTATTTGCTTTCATCAGTCGAGGATAGTCGCCTGCAATTTGTACATACCATTCAGGGCACTTATATATGTGCTTTAAATTAACATCAATATCAAGAAGTATTAATGGTTACGTCCGTGAGGGACCACGCGCACAAAACGACTAAAGTGTGGTTTCACATCGTCTCTGTTCTGGTATTAAATGAATGATAAAAAACCATAGTGACATTAATTGTAATAATTAAATAAATAAACTATTTCAAAGACTCTTCCCTTAAACGAATGTGTGTACAAATTACAGACTATACCTCGATACAGACTGTTTCAAGTTTATTTGCTCTGATCAGTCGAGGATAATCGCCTGCAATTTATATACACCATTCATAGCACTTATATATGTACCCTAAATTAACATCAATGCCAAGAAGTATTAATGGTGATATTTGTGAGGGACCACGCGCACAAAACAACTAAACTGTGGTTTCACATCGTCTCTATCCTGGTCATCTACCAAGTAAAAATGAATATTATTACAATTAATCCCACTATGAGTTTTTATTATTCAATTATAAACAACTTACATAAAACATGTGTGACATTAATCCTTTTATATCAAGACTCCTAGCAATTCTTTATTTTACTGAAACCTCCAAATAGATGTTTATTAATTAACTAAAACAAAAGCCCAATGTTCACACAAACAAAAACCACTAACAACACATCCAAAAATGATCATTGCGGGAACAACAGCTGAATTCTGAACGATTTATTTTAAAAACGAAAACTTCAAACGTTGCAATAATTTCCATTGTTAAATTTGGTTTTCTTATTACTAAATGTTTTAAAATTTGAACGGCGGCATAAATAACGACTTGAAATGTTGTTTCAACTTTTATTAGTTATCGTTTAACGAACATAATGGTCGTCGACGGGTTAATATTACAACGAGTAACTTTTCGCATATCCGCAATATCTAAATAAATAAAATTAAATAAATTCTCTAGAAGAACACTTTTATTAATTGGTACAACCTAAGCAGGACAAATTCTCTATATCCTCAAAGTGCACTAGGTTACACGATCCAATCACTTCGTTAATTCAACTTCTCTAATGAGGTAAGCCCTCTGCAGGGTATCACACTGATTTCTCTTCTCAAAAACTAGTCTCTACCTAGACCTACATTACGATATGGAACTATACTCACCATTCTTTCAAAGACTAATCTATCACTACTTAGACTTACAACACGGAATTGCTAGAAATTCCCTTTACAAATATATTGCGGTGATATTTGTATATATTTAAATAAATGATATAATAGATATGCCCACCGTTCCAATAATAATAGTTATTTATGTATTAAGGGCATAAAGAAGCTTTTATGGTCAGAAGCGTTATTTCTAGCCCGAGGCGTCAGCCGAGAGCTAGGAAAAGGCTGTAGGGCCATAAAAGCAAGTTATGCCCGAAATGCATACACTATTTTATGCACAGATTGTTTTTATCTAAAATCTATTATTGTGTAAAAAACATAATTAAATGAGTACGTAGGTTACATCAAGCCGCTGTACGTATACTTATGTGCTTATATACGAAGTACGTTACTATAGTTACTATCTAAAATACTTAATTTCAGCTTATTTTCATTGGTGATAAGTTTACAAATTATATTAAGAACCAATCAAGTTCTACAAATACAGCTCTGACATTTAATTGACGTTTCATTATTGCCCGACATTATTGACAGTTATGTTCCGATAAATCTAGCAATAATAGTCTAATTATAATGCATCTGTGCATAAACATAAATTATATACGGTGGATTAAAATAAAAATACACCCCATATATTTTTCTTTATTCCAATCAGCCAGCTCAGAGTTATTCGATAGAACATAATTTGTTTGAATTACGAGACTCTTATTAACTCTTATGCCTGAAAAAGGAGAAAAACTTATGTTGCAAACACTAGGGCTCCTGCAAACTGGACAACCACTGCTAAACTCTAAATTCAAAAAGAAAGAAAACTGAATGCTTGTATATGCATCAATTAAACACATAAGTAATTTTAAAAACACATAAACTTTATTTAATTCAAAAGAAAAATGAATAGAAATGTTAAAAATAAAAAAACTAAGAGGGAAAATTGTTCAAATTTGTACAATAAGACCAATGGGAAAAATTGATTCCCAAGCTTGCTGAAATGTAATTAAAAGTCGTAATAGCCTGACATAGGGCTATTACAGTCATTCACTTGAACAAACCAACACAAATCAAAAATTGTTACAAATAAAAAATGTTTATCTTAATGAAAAATAAATTGAAATAAAAGAAATTGAATTGTTTTATTTTTGAAAGAAAAAAAGTTCTCAAAAGAACCTTTAAGATTTAACAAAATAAAATTGAAATTATTAAAGAAAAAACTTTATAGCTTTAATATTGTCATCCAAATTAAAGAACCCTTTTTATTACGACCAACCTGGTATATTATAAAGATAGTTTCCTTTTAAATGTTAATCCTCTATTGGTAACACTGTATCAATGTATTTGTCAGCTGATTTCCTGTGATAATATGTCAATACATCAATCGATAATGGAAATAAATTCGCCTGAATTTATTTAAATAGTCTCGTTCACTTCAAATAGTTGTGGAACAATAATAAAATCTTCTTTAAACTTTTAAAAATATTCAGGTAACACTTTAAGTTAATTCAAATTCCGTTTTTATTAAACGTTGATACATTAATCAAATGGTCCAAACATCTAACCTCACTTTAAATTACAGATTTTTAATCCGGATTCGGGCATAGCTTTGCCGGAAACGTTTTGTCGACTGACTTTGTTAAATTTGGCTCCAACTTATATAGATTTTGTTGAAACAAAAGCCTGCACTGACATTTTTCCAAAACAAAATCGAAGCACGTAAAGTTTATGACGTCACTGACCCGCACAGCTGTTCTTAATTATCACGAATCTTAATTCTATAAACACAGGATTGTAGTACTTAAAACAAGGATTAAAACAATGTAACACACTTGTATCCTAAAATGCATCGCAACAAAGATACAAGACGAAAACGATTGACAATGTTCAAATCTCGTTATAGCTTAATTACATACAAAATTGAAATAAAACAGGTTTATCCTTTACAAAATAGTTGCATGATCACACAATACAACTAATACATATAAATTTTCCACAGGAACATCTTTACAATTTACAACAAACATAATTTTTCAGTCCGATACAACATCGAATCAACCAATTAATGCATTTGCAAGTTCCAGCTTTAATATTGATTCAAATAAAATCAATTTATGATCCAATTGTCCAGCATACAGTTCTCCAAGTGTTTACATAAAAACAATGGTGAGAAAAAAAAGTTTAAGAGTTAATAATCGTCAAAATAAGGCATAACGACAAGACTTAAACCTTCAATAATGAAAATGTTCAGGATTATTATAACAAAGTTTAAAAACTAATTGTACTATATAAGTCATAACCAGATTGACCCCAATTATCTGTTTTCAGTAAACTGACATCGAGAAACTAAGTTGGTCTCTTGGAATATAGAAAAATTCACACTACGTTAAAAATGGTAGCCTCTAAATTTAAACAAGAAGATTACTTCTTCTCTACAAATGAAAAACCCATCCCAATGTGTAACTTGGGTTGTATAAACATGTATTATGATAAAGCAATCTAAATGATTGATATCCTTTTTCTAAAAATGAAACCTTTTTATATGCATATGAAACTTAGGTTATGTTTGCATGAAATTTTTATTCTTGATTTCTATTTTAAATATTGATGAGCCTAACTGTGACCCTATGTGTAACCTTTATATTAATTATGCCTATTACTTAGCATGTCCCTCTTTTGCTTTAAATCTGATATGTGAAATACTTGTTTTCACGTTTCCGATCTATCGTTAGTAAAACTTTCAATCAGGTGATCTGATATCACCGCAATATAAACTGATTTTATAAACGCATTTAAACTTTGTTGCCCGAACACGGCCACCGCGCGGGGCTACTCCAGAAAAGGTACCCTGGACGCAAACGGTCCATACGTTGCATTCGTTTATGTCGTTATTTTATAATAACCGTTAAATTATTCGTTAATTTAACCACTTAAACTTGAATATCACACCAGACCTAGCCAATAACAAAACTAAACAAATTTCTCCCTTTTATTATTTCAAAACGTGAACACAGCTAATTAAATAAACTCGATATTCGTAGCGGTAAAAAATTTTAGCCAAATAACAATTATTACTTGAAAGAACTTAGTTCTTTTGAGATTTTTGAGAAAGTATAAGGGACAATTTATACAAAATAAAATCAAAAAATAGCTTTAAGGAATCTTCAAGAATATGTGCCTACAGCAACTTCAACCGTGAGAAATGGATTTGATTTCTGAAGTTTTTAACTTGGTTCAACTGAATACCGCTAAATCTATATCTATATTATCTATAAAATCTATATTAAACGAGTGTGTCTGCATTCTTAAATGTTTGTTTAAATGTTTTATACATCAACTTAAATGCCAGAGGAAATAATCTATTCTTTTATACTGAGGGTTGAACAGTTAAACGAAATGAACTAGTTAACTTCAGATTTGTACTCGTTGTAATAGTATGACATAAAAAAGAAAGAATCCACCACAGATACAGCCTCTTACTTGTAGTCAATGTGTTACAGGAATTAATCACCAGTCTACTGTGTAGTGAGAAATCTATCCATTTGAATATCGTAAAAAGTTCTATAACATTTGGAAAACGCACAAAACAATCATTCATTATTATGCATTCATTATTCATTTAGGAAAATCACTCGTAATGTGTAACGATCTATTAATAATGCATTAGGCTAATAATCCACACCCCTCCTTCAATAAAAACATACCGTTCTACGAAGTAAGATATAAAAAAATTAATATTATTGGATGATTCTTCCAATTTTATTTTTCATGGGACACATAAAATAAAGTTCTTTAATTTTATTCAGTAGAGTTAGCATGAATCGTTATTATGTACGTTTCCTAATGTTATATGTACTACAAGTAAGCCTTGCCTTCAATATTTCCATAGAAGAAGACAATCACAGGCTCCAACAGAACCTAATGAGACTAATTCTACAAGAAAATGAGAAAAATATAGTTATTCTCTATTCCAATCTCCAAATAACGCTAAAATTAGAATACACATCTACCATTATTATAAACATCAATAAAATATTTCCAAATGCACAACAATTGAATAAATCTAATTTTTATCTTCTCATTCTTGAAAGTCTAGCAGATTTCTCCACGTTCTTAACCAACTTCTATAGAACACCAGCCTGGAATTCTCAAGCCAAATATTTGGTAGTTTTATCGAAAGATGTACTATTAGTAGATGTATTCGAACTAGCTTGGAAGTATTTCTTGATCAATCTTACAATACTCACCCAAAGTTTAAATGTCCTAACATATTTTCCATTTAAGAATAACCTTTGCCAATTTATTGATATACAAAAGCTATGCCAACTACCATGTGAACGTCAGACAGTTTTTCCACTTAAAAATTTTAGAGACTACCATGGTTGCCCTTTAAAATTCGCAGTTATGGAAATCCCTCCTTTTGTTATAGATCGATTTTCCTTAACAAATCCAGGTATCTTAATAACTATAACCAAAGAATTAGCATCCCAATTAAATTTCTCAATCTCTTATGTACAGCCTAGTTTAAGTCAGGATGGGCGGATTCAAAGGTCAGTTGCAAATTACACGCATTTGCACTATTTAATTTATACAGAAGAGGCAGATGCAGGAGTCGGACCATTGGTAACAGATAAGAAGTCCTTTACCAGCGACTTTGATATAATTTTTGGATGTATGTTTGACTATTTGGTATTTTATGCCCCTGCTGCCTTACCCATAGAGCCATGGAAAAATTTAACTAGAAATTTCTCTAGAGGTGTATGGATTCTGCTGTTTGTATCAATAATTGCTATTGCATTTCTTCTTTGGGCAATAGATATAAAGGATGGTGCATCAAAATTCCTAATCGTATATTGCGTAAAATGGATTGTTGCCACCTTTGGGGCGCTGTTCTCATCCTTTGGTGATGATTCAAGAACAGTTACTCTACGTTTAATACTCCTATTGTGCAGTATATATTCACTATTGATAAGTTCAGCATACCAATGCAATTTAATCAGTTTTCTTACAACTCCTTCTTTTGAGCATCAAGTTTCATCATTGACAGATCTAAGAAAGTCGGGTTTGTCATATGGTGGAACAGAACGGATCAAAGGTTTCTTTAATCAGCCGTACGATCCATTATACATGGACATTTATAATACATGGGAATTATGTGATGGCAAAGAGAGTTGCATTAACAGAACGGCTTACCAACGTGATTTTGCTGTGTTTGCGAGTTTTAGATATCTATCTTATCTGATGCCAAAGTACATGTTTCCAAATGGAAGAAAAATGTTGTATCAGTTTAAAGATTCAATGCAAATGATTTTGCTTACAGTTGTATTCAGAAAAGGTTTGCCGATGGTGGGACATTTTAAAAAAATTCTGCTTCGGTTCAAAGAGAGCGGATTGATGGATAAATGGGGCTGGAAAGAAACAGAAGATGACGAAAAGAAGAATCTTGCAAATCCAACCTCAGTAGTAGTGTTATCACTAGGTCATTTATGTCTAGCTTTTGCGGTTTTAGTTGGTGGTTATGTGCTTAGTAGTATGGTATTTTTGATTGAAGTGAATAGAGGTCGATTTTAAGACGTGGCGATCAATTCTCAATTGGCAGTCGAAGAAAGATTGCCGATTGTAAGGTTAAATTAAGTAAACAATTCGTGTACTCGTGCGTATAAAATTACACAGAGTGGTTCGTAACACATCGTAATTTTATAGGCAGGACTGTATGGAATTGTGTACTCAATGGCACAATCGGCAAGATAACGCCCGGACCTGGTCATACTATGTAGAACATTGGAAGATGATCTTTAGTATCATTTAAATATATTTATCTTCTTTTATTATTAAAGTGAATTCATGTCATTAATATTTATAAAATTATAATAATAATCGCTAGTTATATAGTTATGTTGTATTTAAGTGAAATAAATATCCCCAAATAACGTTTTCGGCATTTTTCTTTATTGTTAGCCATCTTACAGATCGTACTTACAGAGCTCGTTACACTAAGAGGCAAGTTCTACGTACAGAAGTGAAAAATGTAACATATCTACTTGGTGTTGCAAACAATGCACTGCCTCAAAGAAGGTACATCTCCTCCCTATTATCCTCTAAAATCCCTTAATTATTGTTATAGTATGCCTTGGATCTGCCGTGAGACTCTTTAATATAGTATTTAGAAAAAACTTCAATGCTGGGTTCCCTACGTTGAAGTTTTTCCTTTCTGCACTATTGAGTATTGGATATACCTAATTATTATGTTCAATAACAATTTGACATATTGACAACCTTACTAGTAAAGTGTTAAATAATCTCCTTTTTAAAGTCAACATTAAAGTAGGTTAGTCCACTACATCACAAAGATACTTGATATTATCAATTTTATTTTATGTATTTCTAAACGTTTCACCCACCAGCAATCCCCCCACATTCACCCTCTCACAGATCTTATTTACAGTTATTAAGGATAAATCATTTTTATAGTATTAATCTTTTTTAACTGCTCTAATGTACCTCCTGTTTATAACGTCTCTTCACTGACTCTTAGCGAAATGATATAAAGGATATTTAATTTTAACCTTCTTAATGTTCCAAGATGCCTCTCCAACTCACCCACATGTAACTCATAACTTGAACACCTCTTTAAATACACAAACCTTTTTTGCGATGACCTTTTATTTAAACTTTACTTTCCAGATATTGCTTCTGGTATGAACCTATATCTACTTTCACCTTGTTATTTGTATCAACTACGTACTTTTCTTGCTAATGAAACCTAAAAAGGCAAAAACAAATTAGTCTTCCTTTGTCGTTGATGACGAGTTTTGCTTCGCAGTCTTACAGCTTATATAGCATTCATGCTGTAATAAACTCCAATATCTCTTCTTATATCTCTTCTTCTGAGATCCACGATACATAGCTAATAAATTTTTTAAATTTTTTTATTTATTTTTTGATTCAATTTTTTTGCTTCCACCTTCGTCAATATGCTTATCCATACAATTTATGCGGTTGAATAACCAACAGCTGTCCCGGTCTAACCTCCCGCACAAATGCTATGGGTTGTTAAGTCCCATGACCCATAAAGGTTAAGAATTGCTGACTTATGTATCTTATATCGCCTTATGGACAGCGTGTTTCACTTCAATTATGAGGCGAAACTTCGAGCGGCGTCTTTGTTCTTTCGCAACCAGTTTCAGTGACCTCGGAACGCTTGGCCCTTTAAATTGGATGTGCAGAAATGCGCGCCAAATTTAAATATTTACTACGCCTGAACTCAGCCAGCTAACGCCCAGGGCTGTTAATTTCGTACGTATACTAGTTGGGCAGTATATAAGGGACGATTTTAATAAAACTATAAACCAATTGTTGTCTGTATTCAATTCAATTCAAATCTTTATTTTTTTTTTAATTTTTTTTTGTTTGTTTGTAAGGTGTCTATTTACAATCTGTAAAAGTTACAATAAGTAAATCTTATAATATCGTACATGAATGACATGATATAAATGACATGCGTTGAATCCAATGATTACAACGTGGAAGCATCTACAATATTATGTTTGAGTTACATTTTGAGTATAATAACTACAATGTTACAGGTAAGTTCACTTAAAATCTATATGGCAAGTCCAAAGGTGTATGTCTGTTTAATCTTTGAGTTTGAGTACTATTGTCTAATAAATTTAGGGCCAATGCATTCGAGTGAGATTCCAATTTACTTAAGTATTTTGCACTGTATTTAGTAATCACACTTTTCACCGATTCTACTTTTAAGTCATTTAGTATATCCACGTTTCTCACGAAATAGGGAGCGTTGCACATGACTCGTAGGACCTTAGATTGAAATCTTTCAATTATCTGTATATTTGAATTTGCTGCTGCACCCCATAGTTGAGCACCATAGGACCACACTGGTTTAAACACTGTGTTATAAACTAATAGTTTGTTGGAGAGGGATAAATTTGATGATCTACCAAGTAGCCAATAATGTTTTCTAAACATTTCGCCGAGTTGTTTGCGCTTTTTCCAAATGTGTGTCTGCCACGTCAGGTTCTTATCAAGGTGAATGCCCAGGTATTTTATCTCTGTTACTCGTGTTAGCGGGATGTTATCAATAAATACTGACGGGGTAGTACCCCTGCACTTAGTAAAAGTTATGTGGAAAGACTTTGTTTCATTAAGTTTTACGCGCCATTTTTTTGCCCATTGCACAACGGAGTCTAGGCATTGTTGAAGCCGGATTGCCGCTACCACAGGGTCTTTATCCGTTACCATAAGAACTTTGTCATCGGCAAAAGTTGCAGTAAGGAATTGTTGATTGGTGGGCATATCAGCTGTATAGATTAAATAGAGGAGAGGACCGAGAACGCTGCCCTGTGGTACTCCTGCTTTACATGAATAAAGAGCTGTTGAATGTTGGCCAAATTTCACTTGGAAATATCTTTCCGACAGGTAGGATTCGAGGACGATGTATACACTGTGAGGCATGCAGTTTTTTAGTTTGAAAAGCAGGCCTAAATGCCACACTTTGTCGAATGCCTGGCTCTCATCAAGGAAGACAGCTGTACAGTATTTCTTGTCTTCAAAAGCTTGATTGATGTCATTTACAAGTCTATGAACTTGTTGTATAGTTGAGTGGTCTTTGCGAAAGCCAAATTGATGGCTAGGGATAATGTGATTATCCTCGATTATTGGCATTATTCTTTTTAATAACAGTTTTTCTAGTAATTTGCTTAATGTAGGGAGTAAACTAATTGGCCTGTAGGAATTAACGTCATGTTGGGGTTTACCTGGTTTTGGGATCAAGATCACTTGCGCAACTTTCCATTGAACCGGGAAATAACCCAGTCTCAAAACGGCATTATATAACATAGTCAGCATAACAAGACCTTTCCGTGGAAGTTCTTTGATTATTTTGCCTGTAATTGCATCATAGCCCGGAGCTTTTTTGGAGCTTAAATTGTATCTAATTTCGTTTTTAACTTCCGTTACAGAGAACAATTTTATAGGTGGTGTGAGCTGGTGTGGTATTTCCAGGGCTTGTTGTATGTCTAGATCGCTAGGAGGAATATGCATTGGATTTGGTTCAAATACTTTTTCTAAATGTTGTGCAAATAGATCGCCTTTTTCTTGTTCGGTGCGAGCCCATGAGTTGTCCTCTTTTCTAAGAGGAGGAATTGGTTTATTTTGGTTTTTAATATTTTTGGTAGCTTTCCACAGCGCGTAGTTGGTGTTTTCTGTTGCAGTTATATTTGCAAGATATTCAGTAAAGCTTTCATTTCTCAGCTTTGTAAGGAGATCTTTTAGTTTTGCTGTTGCCTGGTTATAGCGACGCCTGTCCGAGGGATATCTTGAGCGTTGCCAGATCCTCCGCAAGCGTCTTTTTTCAGCAATTTTTCTTTTGACTGTTGTGGGGCAAGGTACTTGCTTTGGTTTATTTGCGAGTTGGGGTGTTGATTTCCAAGCTGCATGTTGAAGTAATTCTGAGAAATTATTGGCAGCCATTTCAAGTTCCTCGTTTGTGTTTAAGGAGATTTGCATTACCAAATTTTCATGAACTATATGCCTGAAATAGCACCAATCAGTGTTTTTATTGTATAGTCTTAACAGCCTTTCTGTTTTTATTATTGATGCACTCACCGTTGCAATCACTGGTGTGTGGTCTGAAGACAAATCCAAGCACGAAGTTATGCCAAGATATTCAGATCCAATACCTTTTCTGACAAAGAAGTCAAGGAGGTCTGGCAACTTGTTATGATCAGCGGGCCAATATGTGGGTTCATAGGTTGATAAGTGGCCTAAATGTAGTTCTTGTAAAACTTGGTGTAGGACCCTTCCTCTGCCAGGTGGAGAGATACGAGAACCCCAGAGGGTGTGCTTAGCATTATAGTCTCCACCTGCTAAGAAGCGATTCCCTAAAATCTTTATTATATATAAAGTTTTACATACATAAAAAAACTTATTACAAGTGGCTGTTAGATATACATATATGGTATTCTCTCACAATAAATGATAACATTTCGCATGAATTACAGTTCATTATAGATGCTATACAAACTATAAATTACACTCAAATGGTTTCTCACCAGAGTGAGTTAAGCATGTGTGCTTTAAGACTAACACTTTGAGTCACATTTGAAAACTTTTGTAGTCACATAAATTACACTCAAATGGTTTCTCACCACTATGAATTAACAAGTATGTTGTAAGATTGGTTTACATCTATTTTGCAGTTGAAAAATTAAAAAAGAATTAATCTTAAACTAATACGGTACTTAAATAACACAATACTTCATCTTTTGGAAATCGAAAGAAGTGAATGTCTTTGTTATCCAAATAAAATTTATTCCTACAGTTCTTGTACACACACGTGACGCTATTGCGGTGTTTACGATCTTCTCCTGTTTTGGTTCAACTATAAATGTTCAATTGTTTGTTTATTTAACTCGCACAATCACCAAGAAAACGCAATATCGGTACACTTTCACAAAACACAGACAGAATCACTAAATGACCTGACAGATTTAAATGAATGGAATGTAGGAATAAGCATCCATCTTAGGCATTTCTGTGATCTCGTCCAATGGGATCGCAACAAATTAAAAGCGAACCGGAAGCAACCGAGATTCCGCGATGGAACCTTTTAATTGGGAGTGATATTCTTTCTCTCACGGAATTGTAACCATAGTAGTTACTTTATCGAAAATAGATAACTATTCCATTTCTTTTTTTCAATGAAAAACACTACAAGACCAACCACATATCCACCAATCAAAACAAAGAAAGCTGGACGCAAATGATCCAATGATAACACCACTAAAGATGAATTCTCCAGATTATTCTTATTGGTATTCTTCATCCCTTTCCAATTCCATTTTTCTATTAAACCAGACTCTTCAAATCGCAACAAAAGTCTCTTAAAATGACCAAACAGTGGAAAACCCTTCCTAAATCCAACTGCGTGCAAAAACACTTCTCTAGGTCTCTTAATCTCATATACTAGCTTTTTACCATCGGAAGAATTTAAATATTGCTGGGTTACAAACGACATTAACATAACAGTACCATATATTGCAAAATCACGTTTGGTAAACGTTCTGTTATAGCAGTAGTCGCACGTTTGCCATTTATCATAAATCTTCATGTACACTGAATCATACGGTTGATAGAAATAGCTTCTGAATGCATAATTTCCCCCAAAAGCTAAGTGAGAGTCTATTAATTCTTGTATAGTAGAGATTTGATGTTCAAAAGATGGCTTTGTAAGAAAGCTTATCAAGCTGCTTTGGTATGTAGAAGATATCAAAAGAGAAAATATGCTCCATAAGAAAAGAGCTAAACGTACCATAGCTATCTTTGATTGTATGTTAAAAGGAGAGACGACTGTTCTATAACATATAATCACCCATTTTATGAAAACATTAATCTTGCTTGCTTCTAAGTCAGTTTTTATTTCTATGACTGAGAAGAGAAGTGAAGTACCAATTAAAGATATTAACACTAGGATCCATACAGGTGCAGAGAGATTATTCACAAAATTCCTCCATGGTTTTATTGGTAGAGCAACTGGAACAAAAAATTTCAAATAGTCAAACACACTTACTATGACTAACTCAAAGTCATAAGTAACATGACTATTGTGTGTTACAAATGGAGCTATCATCCCGTCAGCTTGTTTGGTAAAAACTTGATGAAGCCAAAGCTGATAACTTGCATTTAATTTTTGTAGACCAGCTTTGAATGGATCTTCTCCGTAAATAATGGAGAAGTTTAGCTGCATCGATAACTCCTTGATTATGCTTATATCAATCCCCGGATCTATTATAGAATTTCTGTCGAGTACATACGGTGGTGTAGTGGATATTGTTATCTTTAATGGACATCCATGAAAATTTCTAAAATCTTTAACTGGAAAAATGGTTTCTATTCCACATGGAAGTTCACATACTTTCCGAATGTCGGTAGATTCACAGATGTCGTTACCAAACGGAAAAGATGTAAATATTTCTAAGGTCTGTTTCATTACTGACAGATTTATTAAGTAATACTCCCAAGATAACTTAAATATGAGATCTAGTGGTAAATCTTTCAGTAGGGCTACTAAATATTTTGCTTGAGGGTTCCATGATGGTGATCCATATGAGTTAATGAAAAACAAATAAAGATCATTCACACTTTTAAGTATGATTAGATAGAAGCTAGATCTATGTAATTGTTTATGATATGGGAAGCTTTGACTGACGTCTATTCGAATGAAGCACTTATCTTCTAAATTAAAATTTATCATTGAACTGGAAGAAACGACGACCATGTTTTTTTCACTGTAATTACTTACTAATCTTATTAGATTTTCGTGTACATTCAAGACATTTTTATTAATAAAAAAATTTACTGTAGCACTGTTTTGCAGTAGAAAAATTAACATAAGAAACGCCAGACCTGAATAAAGCATACTGTTTAAGGCAAGCGTTAGGTTTTTATATTTTTTACCTTTATCTTGCGATGTTTGTTGTTGGGTAATCAAGGAAGTATTGAAAAACAGCTTGTACTTCCTCCTGACCTCAATATAAAGATGTTTTCCAAAATAATGAAGGGTTAGGCGCCCTTCCATTACCAAATTATTAGTTGGTGGTTAATGATTATGTATATAATTTATTTGTCTAAATTTATGAGACAAGTCAGTGTTCGTACCTCTCTGAAAAGATAGAAGCACGAAAGTGATACAAATAGACACTATAATAACACTCCATAGTAAACACTAATTGCTTTTCGACTAAAAGCACTTTAAACTGACTGTTTAACCACTAACTAAAATAGAAACAAAAGTTTGGCGTAAATAGATTTGTCAATGTTAAAAGCACTAATGACTCCTCGATATAACATGCACAAACAATGCACCACCAGAAGCATTCAAACATAAAATACACTCAGAGTGCATCATAAAAACAAAAATAACAATTAATAAAACAGAATAAAAAAGAAATAGTCACTTGTTTTATTTACTCTTCTATAAAATCGTATCCTTATTAGTCACGTACATATATTACTAGATACGTACACTTTCTGCTTATTGTATTGAAAAAAAGACAAATGAAATAAAAGATAATTTCTTTTCTCGTTTAAACCCCTAATCCCATTCTAGGTAAACAGACTAGTTTTTATGCAAAATCCCTTCAATATTAAAATGTTCACAAAGAATCAAAACTTTTTTAGAACTATAAATTCATGCTTTAAGAGATATTGTTATGGTTCGGATTCTGATAACGTGCTCTAACCTTAAAGTTTTATGGTATCTGCTTCTTTTAATAAGCACACAAGAGATATTTGTATTAGGTTTATTATTGGTCGCTCCTCTTAAATTTGCGATGGATATGTACATTTTATTTTCGAGATGTCTTAAGGGGTATGTTAAAGCACGCGTCCGTGGACTGCAATAACGACTCATGCCGTTTGGCCTCTGGTTATGTGTTTGTTGCGCGTTTTGTTACTAGAATGCGATCGGGTAATTGCTATTGCTATTTGCTGAAATCTTCGTTTGGTTTTAAAAAGTTTTGGTTACGGTATTGTTTAGTTGGGTTTATTGTTTAAGCCAGTGGTTCTTAACCGGTGCTCCGCGAAACACTGGTGCTCCGCGAGCTTGTTGCAAGTGCTCCGTGAAATTATGAAAGCCGAATTTTAATTTTAGTGATTTGAGTTGTACAAATAATGGCTAGATAAAGATTAATTTACAAAGCTTGGCACGTAAATAACTATTATTAGCCACTCAAGCATCGTGACAAGTGCATGAAAATGTAGCAGTTAACGAAAATTCAGTACCGCGCGGTCATTAAATTTTTAACAAAAGAAGGGCACACGCCTAATCAAATCAAACACCGTTTAGACGGCGTTTATGGTGATTTATCTTTTTCATATTCCACTGTAAAAAAGTGGTCAAAATGTTTCCGTTTGGGACAAGAATCTCTTGATGATGAGCCAATTGAAGCGGTAACGCCTCAAAAAGTTACAATCATTGAAGAAATGATATTAGAGAAGATCGCCGTTTGAAAGTTAAGGAGTTAGCAGTGATGTCTGACATTTCGGAAACAAGTATTCTTCGAATTCTTCATGACCATTTGGGTATGAATAAAATTAGTGTAAGATGGGTACCGCGTCTTCTTTCTGCTGTTCAACGTCAACGTCGCGTCGAATGTGCGCGCTCGTTTTTAAACTTGTGTGGAGACGACCCAAAGCCGATTTTGGACTCCATTGTCACTGGAGATGAAAAAATGGTTCTGTATTATGATCCTCTATCCAAAAGGGAATCGATGGAATGGCGGCAACCCGATGAACCTGGTCTCAACAAGGGAAAGTCGCTCAATCGACAAAGAAAGTTATGGCAACAATATTCTGGGATTGTGACTGCATTTTACTGATTGATTTTAAAGAACCCAATGCAACTGTTAACAGTACATATTATGCGTCTTTATTGCATAAATTGAGAAACTATATTCGTGAAAAACGTCGAGGAAAATCGATGCTCGATGAAAATGTTCGATTATTACACGACAATGCACCCTTTCATACTGTCGCAATTTCACAAGCTGCCATTCGCGAATGCGGCTTTGAAGCATTGGATCATCAACCGTACAGTCCGAATATAGCTCTTAGTGACTATTATTTATTTTCCAATTTAAAGAAAGACCTTAGGGGACGTCGTTTTAAGGAAGAGAACGAGTTGCAAGCAGCTGTAATTGAACATTTTGAAGGAAAAACTTCAGATTGGGCATTGAATTATTAATTTAGTTGTAATAAGTGTATTGACATGAGGGGAGATTATATTGAAAAATAAAAATTATTATATTTTACCAAGTTTATTTTTTCTATATCAGGCCGAGAATTTATGCCGCTTACCTCGTGTATATTTTAACTTTTTTTTATTATTATTAATTATTATTTAATTTTTATTATATAATTTTATTATTATTATTATTAATTAATGTTATTTTTAACTGTTATGTCTGATGTTTTTTGACTGTTTGATTTTGGTGCCCCGCAAATTTTTCTTATGATCAAAAGTGCTTTCCGACTTCAAAAAGGTTAAGAATCACTGGTTTAAACCCTTGTGTGAAGAACTGAGAGTTGCGGGCATCCGTTTAATAATCTCAAGTAATAAAACGTAAGTACAAGAATTAATAGTGCAATCTCCTAGCCCTAGAGAATTTGTTTCGGCGTGGTTACCATCTTCGTTGATAATCGAGTGTCCTTTGTGGGAATTTGCGAAAACAATAAATAAGATTAAATTTTAAAAATCTTGTGTTTTAGTAATGACTAGTTAACTTCTATATAATTCTCTGAGAAAAGTCAATAATAAATGTGGATTCGAAATATCAGTCTCAGATTGTAGTAACCAAATATTTGAAATATAAATAATAACAAAATGAAGACGTCTAAAAGTAAAATGTACGTCGGAAGATTCAGTTTTTATAGAAAGCGTTCAGAGTTCAACTACATCTGTTATGTTCCAGCATTTTAATTTGAACACTGTTCTTTTGCGGGTTATTATGATGACTAGTCTTTACATGTTGTCATGATATTTGATTTGGTTAGATAGAATTCACCCACACAAAAATATTTAATAAGCAATATATGCAATTTAGTTTATCCGATTGAATGGTTGCATAACCGCACTGTCCAATTAATGAATTTTGGTAAACGTTTCTTTCATGATATATAAATTAGTTAATTAACTTTGACGTCCACACTGGAACTC
Organism: Agrypnus murinus; assembly: GCA_929113105.1. Lineage (NCBI taxonomy): Eukaryota > Metazoa > Arthropoda > Insecta > Coleoptera > Elateridae > Agrypnus > Agrypnus murinus. Next base: position 86,468,985 of record OV816027.1, on the reverse strand, counting down.
TTTATGCAGATAAACTATATTAGAAAATCTAGTTTTTCATAGTATTTAGATGGTGTTTCTTATAACTTGACGATTTAGTTGTCGTTTTGACATTTTTTCAACATATTTAAGTTTGATTCTATTTCAAAAAATAATTAATCTGGAACAGACTAAATGTATTGCATTTGGAATGTATAGAAGAATGCAGCAACTTATCTTGTGGAATTTTAGTTGAAACTTTGCTTTCATATTAACGATATATTGCGGTGACCCTGATAAAAATATAAAAATACTTAAATAAAATATCCACTGTTCTGTATAAATTATATACGATGGATTATGATTAAAATACACCACACATATTCTTTATTTCTCTCAGCTAGCTCAGGTTTGTTCGGTAAAACATAAATTATTTGAAATTTCGAGACTCCTATATTCTTTTATGCCTGGAAACAAGAAAAAACTTAAACTGTAAGCACTTATGCCTCTGCAAACTGGACACCTGTAACTGTAATCTGAATTTGAAAGAGAATAATGCTGTATGCGTGTATTAGCATCAATTAAACACATACGTAAATTAAAAATACAAAGATTTTATTCAGAAACAAAATTAAATTCAGAAAAGCAAAGTCAAAGAAAAAGAAATATAATTTACAATTGGAAATTGAGAATAAATCCTCAAGCTTGCTCAAACGTTTAGAAAAGTCGTATTATCTGACATGCATTAAATACAGTTATTCGTTTGAACAAACCCACACAAATAATTATTTAAATGTAACTAAAAATGTTATTCAAAATAAATAAATCTTTATTAAAGAAAATTTGATTATTGTTTTCTTTATTTGAAAATTAAATGAATTCTTAAAAAGAAATTAATGAGTTAAGACAAATAGATTTAAATACCCTAAGATGAACTTTACAAATCAAGTCATAATTCTTATTATTTATGAGAATCAATTATTTTCTTAACCAACCTGGTATGTTATGGAATAATATTCTCTATAAAAATAATCCTTTTGGCAAGACTACTGTACAACCAAACAGCTGATTGTTGTTCATAAAAATATCAATGCGTAGATAGATAAACACAAATTCAATTCACTTGAATTTAATTAAAAACCAAAGACACTTTTACTTTTATTTATTCGTAGCACAATAATAATTAAATCTTCAATAAACTCTTGAAGAGAATTCAGGTAAACACCTTTAATCTTAGTTTCAACAACTTTGTTTACAATATTGACACTTGTCAAACATCTGGTTATACATATAACCTCAAATTTTTACAGATTTTAATCTGGAGCCGAGCGTGGATTCTTTCAACGCAATTTATCGACTAAATTTGTTTCAAAATGCAGCAGCTTTTATATCTTCTGCCAAAACAAATGAACTCCATGACAGTTTTTCAAAAACAAACGACAATCAAAATGCGTGTGACGTCATTATCCAAAAACATGTGATTCGGATTAACACTGATCCCAGATCTGATGCGATAAACTTGTAGATCTTTTAACGCTGATTAAAAACATATAATACATGTATAGTCCCAATATGAATAATAACGAAGGTACGGACGAAAAACACTTGACAATGAAGATTCTCGTTACAGATAATTACGTATGCAAAATTAACAAAACAAGAGTTCATCTCTTACAAATTAGCTATATGGTTACACAATGTGTGTGATACAATTGTTTTATACATAAATATCTTTATAAATCAATATAAAAATGTTTTTCTTAAAGTACAAACATCGATGTACACCAAAAGATGCTTACACAAACCCCAGCTTGAAAATAACTTCTACGTTAATCAAATTTGTGCACAAAATGTCCAGTGTACAATGCACTAAGAGCTCACTTAAAAACAATGACAAGAACAACCAGGATAAAAGCTACAAGGGTGCGTTTTCAAGAACCGAGAGGAATTAACTACCTCCTTAATTTGTAGTGACCAGAATTCTATTAAATGAATTCAAAATTTAATTATGTTACATCAATCATAACAAGATTAATCTACTTAGGGCCGGTATTATAAAACTTTTTACTTCCTAGATAAAATTTACTTTGAGAGTAAATTAATTTATTCTGTCAATTTGCATATGAAATTGACAGAACAAATGAATTTACTCTCAAAGTAAATTTTATCTAGGAAGTAAAAAGTTTTATAATACCGGCCCTTAATCTATTTACAGGAAAATAATCATGTAAACTTGAGCTGGCCTCTAAGAATATCAAAGAATATGCTTAACGCTGAATCATCGTAACTGAAAATCTTAAATATGGAAATGATTTTCCCTGGCAAGTGGGAAACCTGACCTAAAGTGTAACCTAGGTTGCCTATCCATGATTGTGATCACAGTCTAGCTAAATTATTTTATTTATAAATGTGATTTATTTATTTATGCATGAAATATTAGGAAAGTAAGGTTATATTTGCACGAAATCTTTAATCATAAGTTTTTATTTTAAACATTGATGAATCTAACTAAGCTCCAAACTATCGTCTTTATTAATTATGTGGCCAAGACATAACATGCCCCTCTATTAACTTAAAAACCGATAAAATATTCATTTTAACGTTTCCGAACATCTCTCGATGAAATTTTCAAAAACGGTGAAATTTATAACACCTCAATATATTCAGATTTTTGAGGGAATTCGTCGAGTAACGTTATATCCGCAAAATTGATACACTTTTTTATGTAAAGGCTGAATTTTGTTGATGTAGAACATAGTATCTGAACACATTTGAAATTGTAAAACGGCTTGTAAATCAAAGTTTCTGGCATCTAAAGCCATTCAAATAATGTTATTAATGACGTAATGTTTAGTTTTGTGAAAAAATGATTATGTAAAAAGGTGTTATTAGATAATTAAGCCATTAATTAGAATTAAGAGATTGTTATCTCTTTTCAACAATAATTTTGAAATATTATTTTTATTCGTTGATCCAAGTGTTGCATATTAAAGTCAGAATTTTATTTTCTATAAAGTTATCTAATTAGTTTTTGTATTAATGAAAAATTATAAAAACTAATAGGGCTAAGAAATTTTTGATATGTCAAGATTCTTCTGTTTTGTACATTTTTTTTAAGATTTTATTTGTTTTGGTCAAATCATATAAAAGTACAATCATTTTTTAAATAAATCTTAAATAAATTTAAATAAATCAACAAGAGCACGCATCATGTTGAGCTTAAGTAGATTTAAGGTTATGTTTAGAAATGTAAACAAGTGTCAAATATTGGAGGTTAAAATTATTAAAAAAAGTAAAGCTTTTTACTTTCCACTAAATACATTTAGCCGAAGTATTATTTCATTATAAGGCAAGAAAGTTGTAAGTTATTTATATTGTTGCATATCATCTTATATCAGTTTTGTCTATATTCAAAATTTTATTTTATTAACCCCTATATCTAGTATCATTATGTCCACCAATTGAGAGGCAAATCAAATTTAATTATTTATCTAAATCTTTCATATTAACATCTATATTTAACATAACAGTATGTTCGTGCCAAAATGGATTAAGGTAAAAATTAAGCTTAAGGCACTTAACGTAACTCAAATGGGAGTCGTTTCCCTAATTGTAGATTCCCAACGTTGTTATTAAATAATAGCAACAAACACTTTGCGCGACGCCCTCTATATTGTTCAATGTACTCCTGTGTTGCATTTGAAATCAGTAAGCCTTTGTGATTAACACTCACGACCTCTGAAAATAATTTGCATAATTAAAAAGTCTGCCGAAAGTTAAGATTTGCGTAAGTATAAGATTTTTATCATTTATTTTTTGATGAAAATCTGTAACTAGTTTATTCGTGTAATATGCATATTGAATATATTAGCTTTATTAGTATTTATTTTGTCGAAAATGGGACACAACGCTTGCTCAGGTGTGGTTCACTACGCAAACTTTCGAATTTAATGTTTTGCAAAGCACAAATGGATCCAAATAATTGTTTATTTTAAAATTGATTGAAAAAATCATTCAAACTGAAAGATTTCTTTGTTTTATACCCTACATATCACCCGCAGATTATACCTATCTATCTACTATGGTTAAAAAGTTTCTCGTAGGGCAAAGGTGCCATTACAAAATTCCGTGTTCACGTCTTAATTAGATCTTATCAAAAAATTCGATTTCTGATTAAACATTTCCACTCGTAACATACAGCTCACTAGCACAGGGAAGAAATTTTGTCAATATTTTTACAAATACAGCAAATATAAGCGGTTACCATTAAACATAAATGAGTTCAGATACACAATCAGATAAGATATTTATTTGAAGAAACCAAATCTATACAGTACATAGTGCTTCATCTAGACTAAATAACTATTCCATTTCTTTTTTTCAACGAAAAACACTATAAGACTAATCACATATCCACCAATCAAAATGAAGAAAGCTGGACGCAAATGATCCAATGACAACACTACTAAAGATGAATGTTCAAGACTATTCTTATTGGTATTCTTCATCGGTTTCCAGTTCCATTTTTCTACTAGTCCACATTCTTGAAACGTTGCCAAAAGTCTCTTGAAGTGACCAAACATGGGAAAACCTTTTCGAAATCCTACTGCATGCATAAACACTTCTCTAGGTCGTTTAATATCATACGCTAGCTTTCTACCATCGGATGAATATTTTTGGGAAACAAACGACATTAACATAACAGTACCAAAAACTGCAAAATCACGTTTGGTAAACGTTCTGTTATAGCAATAATCGCACGTTTGCCATTTCTGGTAAACTTTCATGTACACTGCATCATGCGGTTGATATAGGTAACGTTTGAATGCATTAGTTCCTCCAAAACCCAAGCCAGAATCTACCAATTCTTCTATAGTTGAAATTTGATGATCAAAAGTTGGCTTTGTAAGAAAACTTATTAAGCTGCTCTGGTATGCAGAAGATATCAGAAGAGAAAATATGCTCCATAAGAAAAGAGCCAAGCGTACTATAGCTATGTTTGATTGTATGTTAAACGGGGAGACGATTGTTCTATAGCATATAATCACCCATTTTATGAAAACATTAATCTTGCTTGTCTCGAAGTCATTTTTTATTTCTACAACTGAGAAGAGAAGTGAAGTAGCAATTAAAGATATTAACACTAGAATCCATACAGGTGCAGAGAGATTATTCACAAAATTTCTCCATGGTTTTATTGGTAGAGCAACAGGTACAAAAAATTTCAAATAGTCAAACACACCTCCTATCACTACATCAAAGTCATACGTAACACGGCTATTGTTGGTTACAAATGGGGCTATCATTAAGTCAGCATGTTTTGTGAAAATTTGATACAGCCATAGCTGATAACTTGCATTTGTGTTTTGTGTACCTGATATGAATGGATCTTCGGCGTAGATAATGGAGAAATTTATTTGCTTCGATAACTCCCTTATTATGCTTATATCAATCCCAGGATTTGTTATAGACTCTCTATCTATTAGATAAGGTGGTGTATTGGATGTTGTTATCTTTAATGGACACCCATGAAAGTTTCTAAAATCTTTAACTGGAAAAATTGTTTCAAACTCACATGGAAATCGACATATTCTCCGAATGTTAATAGATTCACAGGTGTCGTTACCAAAGGGAAAAGATGTAAATATTTCTAAGGTTTGTTTCATTACTGACAGGTTAATTAAGTAATGCTCCCAAGACAACTTAAATATGATCTCTAGTGGTAAATCTTTCAGTAGCGCTACTAAGTATTTTGCTTGAGGGTTCCATGATGGCGATCCATATGAGTTACTCAAAAACAAATGCAGATCATTCACACTGTTAAGTACGATGAGATAGAAGCTAGATTTATGCAATTGCTTATGATATGGGAAGCTTTGAGTGACGTTTATTCTAATGAAACACTTATCTTCTAAATCTAAATTTATCATTAAACTGGAAGTAACAACGACTATGTCTTTTTCACTATGACTACTTACTAATCTTATTAGATTTTCGTGAGCGTCCAGGACATTTTCGTCTTTAATAGAAATATTGACTGAAGCACTGCTTTGTTGTAAAAACAATAACATAAGAAACGGCATACACGAATAAGGCATAGCGCTTAAGGGAGGGAAGGGTTGAGTTAGGTCACCTTTATTTTATGTAAAATATGATGTTTGTTAGTGGGTAATCAAATAAGTATTAAATAATAACAGTTTATATTTTGTCCTGATCTCATTAAATATGTTTTCCATAATAGAGAAGGACTTATGACGCCCTTCACATTTCCAAGACTATTAGTTGGTGATTAATGATTATTTATTTTATTTAATTTATTTGTTTAGCTAGATTTATGAAACAAATTAGTATTTGATTAAGTTTTGGCGGTACTATTGTTTCTTCCCCTGGTAAAGGTAGAATCAGAGAAGTGATACCAATAAATGTTATAACACTACAAATACCCAAAAGTAAACACTAATTTTTTTAAAACTAAAAGTGCTTTAATAAAACTGACTGTTCAAGTACTAATTAAAAAAAGCTAGGCGTATATTTTTTGACGAAACTTTTCTATCATTTATATCTCTAAGTTCTGCTTAATGATGATTAATTCTGCTAATTAAGGCGATATCAGTCGCTTATCTCTCATTTGATGATCACCACAAGGCGCGTAACTCGTCGCGACTTCTACTAACGTCCGTATACGAAACATCAGATAGAAATAGACCTTGTGATAAAGTTATACTGCTTCCAAATACGGCTAACGGCGATTAAATATCAAATCCTGTCAAAAGAATTGCAGTATAAGAGATTGAACGTAAAGAAAAGCTAAACTATACGAACCCACAAGAACGTGCTAATAACCTCCAAAAGAACTAGTGGTAAATGCCCTTACGGTACCAAATTAAATATTGGAAATCGTCACAAAAAATTAATTATAAATCTGCACAAATGCAATTCCCATTTCACAACTTAAATGGAGAATCAATTTAACGGCGATGCCACTAAAACATTCTTTTAAAGAAGTGCTTCACGAACCAGCGAACGAAATATCAGCCGCCTTATCAACAGGAAGTTACTTCCGATGCAAAATGGCAACTAAACAAAGAGAGAAAACAAAAATCCCTAACGCTATACAATATAACACAAAAGCATAGCTATACAGGGTGCTACGAAATTAGCACGTAACACACTCAATTTAACACACAACTACATTTAATTGAACCGCTTGATCAAGTATTTCCACATAATCTATAGACATTAAACATATAGGTAACTGGCCAAATTTCTATTTTATGCAAATTTTGCATAATTAAATAATAATAACCAAATCAAACTAATATCGTAAGATGCATTGCCCATCTCAGTACTCTCTCGGTTATTAGGCTAGTGGACTATCTTCGTCGTATAGTTCGAATTCTAGATGTGCATTTGTCGTGTGCTTAAGATTTACAATCGTCCTATAACATCAAAATAATAGCATCGCTTATATCTTATAGTTGCATACTTGAGCAACATTTTATGTTTTTTCGAATCAATTTCACAACGGTTGCTGCCGGTAGCAAGCCTTCTCTGTTCGATTAGGTTGCTCGCGGTAGGATAAACAATGAGAAACTTATTCTTTACTGCGGATGTTTTTTTGAGAAGTAGAATAAGAAATACGTCAAGATAAGTCATTTAAAACGTGGTCGCCTGTTGTGCTCTTAAGGACAATCGTTATCGCTCACTTAGATAAAGCATTGACACGAAGAGCCAGATACCTGAGTTCATTCCCTAGTCAGAAAACGAGGTTTTAACTGCAGTATTATATCAATACGGAGCCTACGGTATTACATCCTTATCCGAGAATATTTTCGAGGAAAATTAAGAACTTACCACCTGATAAGTTCCTAATTTCCCTGCGTTATGAAAAATTAACAATTTGGACGAAAATCGAACCACTTCTATAAGTAATTGTGAACCTCCTATTATTGCTAACAGAAATTGAATTTTAAATGTTAAAAGTAAAATAGTCTTATTATAGCCAAATGTTGAACGGCACTTCAAGAGTATACACTTCCTCTACATTTTCTGTAAAATTAGTTCTCTGCTTCCTAGGGGTCATAACTTGTCAAGTGGTCGAATCTTCATAACGATTCCTCTTCAGTCTTTTCTGTCTGTAACATTTCTCCTTCATTTTCTGATCTTCATTGTTACTAAATATAAGTACTACAATAAGTGAAATATAAACAATACTTTTTCTTGTAAACTTTCTAGAATTAAATGCAATATTTTAAAAATAATAAATACTTATTTCTTGTCGCCCAATTACACTACCAATAAGAGTAAATTAATTCTTAGACATCTTAAATATAAAGCATTAATATGATTGACATTTTCATATTTGCTATTATTTCATACAGATGTTTCGTACATGCAAATGGCATGTTAATATTTTTATAATACATTATTATTAAAGATTCAGATTTTATGCTATATCGCATTACGCATAGAACGTAGCAGCTGTGTTTCATTTAGCTACCTCAAGATACTCCGCCTAAACTGCAAGAGCAAAAAGAATTTAACAGATCGTCCGCCTTGTGGACATTGACTAGTGTCTTCATAACCCACTCTTAAAATATTGTGTGGTCCGCGAATTCCAAGAGCATATCTTACTTTAGTTATTTACCTTGCATAGTAGTAATAATAAAGATTTTCAAGAAGGCAGGTCAATAATCAACCAGACTTTTACGATGAACCTAGACCAAATAGTTATTTATGTATTAAGGGCATAATGAAGCTTTTATGGCCAGAAGCGTTATTTCTAGCACGAGGCGTCAGCTTCGGCCTAGGAAAAGGCTGTAGGGCCCTAAAAGCAAGTTATGCCGCTATACATACACTATTTTATGCACAGATTAAGTTTTTATGTCAAATCTATTATTGTGTAACAATATAATTAAATGAGTACGTAGGTACGTCAAGCAGCTGTGCGTATACGTATGTGATTATACGAAGTTCGTTACTATATAATTACTATTCCAAAATACTTAATTTCAGCTTTTTTTCATTTACAAATTTTTCAAGTTTACAAATTATATTAAGAACCAATCAAGTTCTACAAAAAAACTTCTAACATTTAATTGACGTTTCGTTATTGCCCGTCTGACCATAAAGAGACCCTTGGGCCATAAAAAGACTTTTATGTTTAGATGAGTCTTGCATTAATAGTCTAATTATAATGCATCTGTGCATAAATAATAGTTATGAACACAATTTGTCATTACACATCATATTCATCAAATTAAAGCAGGCATGTGATTCAAAAGTGTATCAAGCAATGGAAAAACTCGGAATGCTAAAAAACCTAATACGCCTGCTAGATGTGACACTTGAGAACACTAGATATAGCGTAATTTCGGAGAAAAAGTTATTGGACAGGTGTGCAGTTGATAGAGCTTAGAAGCAAGGCGACCCGATGCCAATTATGCGTTTTAATCTAGTGCCTGAAAGCAAGGTACAGCCAAAAGGAATTATCTATCACTGTAAACACTAATGCATAGCTAAAAGTGTTTAAGCTGCAGCAACAGGAAGCGTGAGATTACGGATTTATAAATGAAAAAGAAGATGAAGTATATGGAAATTGGAAATGGAAGTTTCAGCAGAAGAAAAGCCAACAAGTTATCTTAAAGATTGATGATGAAAAATAACACCATTTTGAAAAACTAAATCAGTCTGAATACTTACGGGTGATAAATAACAAACAGAAGCGAAGAAGATAATGAAATAGAATAGAGATTACTAAAACAGAGTAAGACAATGAAGCTACTGTCAAGAATGATCAAATCAAGAATAATTTCAGGAACAGCAAATTAAAGCGCGCATGAGACAATCATCCGCCCAACAACACTTATGGTTGTGGACCCTGGTTGTGGATTATTTGAAAAGGAAAATGCTAAGAAGAATCTTTAGAGGATTATGGGGGAGAACTAACCAAGAGGTGATGAATATGAATGGAAACTAAGCGATTAAAGAACAAAGACACGTGATGCCCACGTCAGAGCAGACAGAGCAAACAAAGTACCTCTTTCAGGTAAAGGTGGTAAGAAAAGAAGAGGTTGACCAAGAAAACAATGGTTAGAGTCGGTAAAAGAAATCACGAAATTAGACGTCGAAAATTATAAGGAGATGGCAATGGAAATCGTGAGAACTACCATACCGCTCTCTTTCGGAATCACGATTGAGATACGCTCAATTAGCGCACAATCGCTAATGCAAATTAATGCTTCCAGTACACACTGGTGGGAGCGAGGTTACTATCCATCTTCTACTAGCTATCCAGACTAGTAGAGAAGCTTGCCAGTAGAGAAGTAAGAAGTAGAGAAGCAGACCACTGCCCAACCCAATCCAACCTCAATCTGGCTGGGCTTAGAAGGTTTTGGCACCTCGATCTACCAAATCATAGAACCTGCTGTGCCCTTGCCAGTGCTTATTTTAATTCACCAAAGCAGAATCCCGTTATATACCCGTTAAGGTAAAGTTGACTTGATTCAGAGGCTATATATTCGCCTTACAACCCTTAACCGCAGTGGCTCTATAAAGTTTTTGTGGATCATACAACTGGAATTGCACAGTAATAGTATAAACTCCATACTTCTGTCTCCAAACACATCTACCTGGTGGAAAGCAGTGTCCCATTGGCCAGGACTTACCTCCACCCAATCGGGATAAACCTTACTAGATTCTCTTCCATCAGACCAAGTCTGTGGTAAGAATCAATTCAACTCAACACACCGGTATTTATGTATCAGAGTTTCCTCGTCAGGGTTAGTGAGTACTTCGTCGAAAAACACTTTCGTGAAACTCTACCACACATTACTTTGCTATCTGACTGTAGCGTCCATTAGCCACGTTTGGGCAGGCAGTGAGGAAGGTAGAAGGCCGGCAATGCTGACATATGTCTGTTACGAGAGTTCGGAGTGATGCCAGGTGTGATAGAGGTTGCCTAATTAAATTATCTGATAATTACTTTAATATATAATTTGTAATCAATTTTTAATTTTTATAAAAACAAATTAAAATCATTGTTATAACCATTTATTCAAAGAAGATTGTTATCATTTAAAGTAAAGGTTAATTTTTTAATTAATATTTTACATTAGGTGATGCAAATCCTTCCAGAGAAATTATCACCCTGACAGGGTATCGAATCTAGGACCTTCCGCTTTCCGTCGGGTACTCGACCAACTGAGCTATCCAGATGACCTAGAGTAGAATGACCATTTTCCTACACAAACTAGATAACAGCAAACATATAAAAAGGTAGTAGATATAATTGTTTCATTCAGTTAATGGATCGACAATTCACCGATGACACATCAACTACCAAAACTAATCTAGCTTTTTAAACAATCGTATTAGGAAATAATTTGCAGTACAAATCGTATTCTGAATGCAAATCGATATAGAAAAATTATCACCTTGATTGTGGATCGAACCCAGGACCTTCCGCTTTCCGGGCGAATAAAGTAATTATAGCTAATACACTGTATTTTTGCAATTACTTTGTTCGCATATAAATATTCTCATTCTATTGTAGGACACTTAGATAGCTCAGTTGACTGTCTAATGAATGCACAACTGTAGCGACATAGGGTAAAAGGGTTCTGATACACAATGATTATGTAAAACATTTATTTGAAGAGATCAAATCTATAAATTACAAATATTTCAAGATAATTTATTTAAACTTAACAACTTTCACGTTTCACGTTTTCAATGAAAAACACTATAAGACCAATAACATACCCACCAATTAAAACAAAAAAAGCTGGACGCAAATGATTCAGTGATAACACCACCAAATATGAATTTTCAAGATTATTCTTATTAGTGTCCTTCATTTCTTTCCAATTCCATTTTTCTACTAAACCGCACTCTTGAAATCTCAACAAAAGTCTCTTAAAGTGTCCAAACAATGGGAAGCCTTTACGAAAGGCAACTGCATGCATAAACACTTCTCGAGGTCGCTTAATCTCATAAACCAATTTTTTACCATATGAAGAATTTAAATATTGTTGTGTTACAAACGACATTAACATAACACTACCAAATATCGCAAAATCACGTTTGGTAAAAGTTCTGTTGTAGCAGTAATCGCAGAGTTGCCATTTATGATAAATCTTCATGTACAGTGAATCATGTGGTTGGTCGAAGTAGGTTTTGAATGCAAAGTTTCCTCCAACAGCCATGCCAGAATCTACCAATTCTTGTACAGTAGAAATTTGATGTTCAAAAGATGGCTTTGTAAGAAAGCTTATTAAGCTGCTTTGGTATGCAGAAGATATCAGAAGAGAAAATATGCTCCATAAGAAAAGAGCCAAACGTACTTTAGCTATGTTTGATTGTACGTTACAAGAGGAGACGACTGTTCTATAACATATAATCACCCATTTTAAGAAAACATTAATCTTGCTTGTCTCTAAGTCATTTTTTATTTCTATGACTGAGAAGAGAAGTGAAGTAGCAATTAAAGATATTAACACTAGAATCCATACCGGTGCAGAAAGATTGTTCACAAAATTTCTCCATGGTTTTATTGGCAGAGCAACAGGGACAAAAAATTTCAAATAGTCAAACACACCTCCGATAACTACATCAAAATCATAAGTGACATGGCTATTGTGTATTGCAAATGGAGATATCATAAAGTCAGCTTGTCTTGTAAAAACTTGATGAAGCCAAAGTTGATAACTTGCATTTGCTTTTTGTGGACCAGCTTTGAATGGATTTTCTGCATAGATAATGGAGAAGTTTAGCTGCTTTGATAACTCTCTTAGTATGCTTATGTCAATCCCTGGATTGGTTACAGAATCTTTGTTTATTACATAAGGTGGTGTAGTGGATGTTGTTATCTTTAGTGGACATCCATGAAAATTTCCAACATTTTTATTTGGAAAAATTGTTTCAATTCCACATGGATGCTCACATACTTTCCGAATCTCAGTAGATTCACAGGTGTCGTTATCAAAGGGAAAAGATGTAAACATTTCCAGGGTTTGTTTCATTACTGACAGATTAAGTAAATAATACTCCGAAGATAACTTAAATATGGCCTCGAGTGGCAAATCTTTCAGAAGCACCACTACGTATTTTGCCTGAGGGTTCCATGATGGTGATCCATACGATTTAAGTAAAAATGCATTAAGATCGTCCACATTGTTAAGCATGATGAGATAGAAGTTAGATTTATACAATTGCTTTTGATATGGGAAACTTCGAGTTATGTTTATTCTAATGAAACATTTACTTTCCAAATCTAAATTTATCGCCGAATTCGAGTAAACAAGAACTATGTTTTGTTCATTGTAATTTTTTACTAATTTTATGAGATTTTCTTGAATCTGTAGGCCACTGTCTTTAATAGAAATATTGATGGAGGCACTGGCTTGTAGTAGAAAAAATGATATAAGAAATTTCACATATGGGCAAATCATGCTGTTTAAGGGAAAAAAGTGTTAAGTTTTTTTAATATGTTATTACTTTTACATTGTATTGGATATGATGTTTGTTACTGGATAATCAAGGAAGTATTAAATAGACTGTTTATATTTTGTATTGACCATGAAATTGTTTTTCATAATAATGCAATGTTTCCGTACACCCTCCACGTTTCTAAATTATTAGATAGTTGTTAATGATTATGTATTTCATATGTCATTTATGAAGCAAACCGATATTCGATTAAATTCTACTATTGGTGTTGTTCCTATCTTTGTAAAGATTAAATGAGACAACTAATAATATTAATTAATTAAGTGTAACTGAAAAAAATGAAGCAAAAATGAGCATTCTCTGAAAGAAACAAGTCTTTTTCGGGTAAACTCCCCCGACAACCAATCATTAAAATAAAAAAATTACAGATTTATGTAATTTGGGTTGATGATCAAGTTTAGATACAACTAAAACTATTCAAATGAATTAGGTAAGCACATAATGAAGGTGTTTAATGATGAAGAACAGTGTACAACTGTGTTAAAAGTAAATTAATTTAATTAGTATAATCAGAATTGACATTCGAAAAAGGCGTTAAAATTAAAAATAAACATTAAGTAGTAAATTTTTTTAAAATCGGGAAATTAAATTTTACTACATTTCTCTCTTTTAGTTTTGCATTTTATTATAAATTTTAAAATCAAATGTTGGTTAAGTTAATTTTAAAAGTCAAAATTCATTTTGTTTTAACGAAGAATTCTTTTCTTTTTGCTAAAACTATATAAGAAGGAACGCCCAGAAAACGATTAAGTAGCTTTATTCTATTAGAGGACAAGGTGTTCCTGGCTGCTTCGAAAATTCAAAAAATGTTAGGTTATATTGCAAAATAAAGTGAGGTTATAAGTAAACGCCAAACGCAAAATAAAGTGAGATTATATTAAATGTCAACGATAAAGTTTAAAGCAAACATATAATTAAAAGTTTATAAAGTTATTTAAAACATACAAACCTTTAAATTTCGAACTAGAACTTACTTTTTTATAATAAAGAAGATCTTATGTTAGTAAACAATAACAAACTATTATTTGTTGTATAGAATTATTAATTTTATGGATCAATAAGATTTGTTGGATCGATATTAATGAAGAAATCAAATATTTCATGTATTCCATTTCAATAATCAATTTTAATTATTACAGTCTATTAGTTAAAAGAAATTAATTGGTACCGTATATCTTTTACTTTATTTTACTTCTGTTAATTTTAGATTTAATAAATAAAACATTGCGTTCTTTATTTTGGGAACATATTATTTGTGTATTGTATTATTTGTTATCTATTATTTTTGTTCATAACGACCATAACAATTTTGATTAAAATAGCAAAGCGACCCTGAAAAGAGTCTCCCTGATTTACCCACAGCAATATAAAAACTGGAGCAAAGCAACAACTTTTTAAAGCTAAAAAGGTTATTTACGTTGATAAGTTATTTCTAAAAACTCAAAAAAGGGCTTAACTATAGATAACTATAAATTTGCATTGCATTATATATCTCCCTTAATACTAAATCAATACAAAAAATTATTATTTAGTTCTTATGTCTAAAATCAATTTTCTAAATCATTCAGTAAATTTAAAACAAATAAATCAGTAATTTTAAAAATAACCGGTCAGTTCTTAAATTAGCAAACTTAAACAGTATCGATCATTTAAATCTAGTTTAGAGCTGAACAAACCAAAAATTATACAAAATCTGTGGTACTCACACTTACGATTTCTGCAGAAAGTGCAGCTTTAAATTAAACCTTGCAATCGTGCGCTTCACATCACGTTTACACTAACGTTCAATTATATATAAATTCAATACAAGGTGCGTTCGGATTCATTAATCTTTTCGCTCTTTTTATTCGAAATACGCTAAAGCCGTTAGGCTATGGACGTTAGAGCAGATAGGACTAACTCAATAGCGTTTCGGTTATTAAACCATGTCGTACAGGGAGTTAACTCCATTTATACAACATCTGAAGTGAGTGCATGCAGAGTGACGTGTGTTGTTAACGAGCATCTGTCGGTCTAACCTCAATTTGTAATTTGAAGTTCATTTGGTTGTTCAAATGGAAGAAGATTTGGCTGACAAACAATATGGATTCAGACGCGAAAGGTCCGCAATAGGAGCAATAAAGGAAATTGTGAAAGCAGCTCAAAGAACAGAACAAGCTTAGTCACAGAGCACGCCCAGTTATTCTGCTTGTGCCTTTGGATGTCAAAAATGCATACAGTTCTGCAAGATGGGTGGAATCTTGAGGCACTCGAACACACCTTCAGAGTTTCAGAATATTTGTTAGGAGTAGTAAGACTAGTAACCTTAAAAATAAACTATTATGAGACTGATGAAGGCACTAAGTCTAAGGAAATCACGGCTGGTGCTGCACAGGGGTCAATACTGGAACTTAATTTTTGGAATGTTTTATATGATGGGCTGCTTCGTATGGAGATGCCGGAGGGAGCTTTCCTAGTTGGATATGCTGACGACGGACGTCGCGACTGTGATAGATACTCGAAACATAGCTTAGCTATTGCTGAATCAGGAAATGAGAAGAGTTAGTCCATGGATGAATAAACATGAACTTCAACTGGCACTGAACAAAACAGGAAGAGAATACCTACTATTGTATCAATGCAAGTAGGAAACCAATAGGTCGAGACGAAAACTTCAGTGAAATATTTAGGTGGGAATAAATAAATTGATTTACTAGCCCCTCTGACAAATAGGCCACAGACAAGGCTGAAGTAGCAACTACTGCACTTTACAGACTTTTTGGGCAATATAGGAGGGCCTCGTCGGACCAAAAGAGCCCTGCTGGAAACAACAATAAATTCTATTTTATTATACGGGGCAGAAATATGGGCAGATGCAATAAAAATATGGAAATATTAGATCAAGAATTACATTTGTACAGAGAAGAAGGGCGTTCAGAATTGCAAGGTCTTAGGTACGGTTTCTGAAGTGGCGGTACTTGTAATAACAGGTGTGATATGCCTATAGATTTATTTGCAACTGAAAGGAAGAGAATCTAAGATGTGACTGCAGAAGTTGTTCGATCGCATGCAACAAAGAAAGCGAGAGGTAACTATCAACAGATGGCAGAAACGATGGGATAACAAAACGAGGAATAACTTCGTGAGCAAAGTTTTAAAAAAGAAGAGTCATAGAGAGGTTTACCACCTACCTACAGTAAAAAAAAAAAGAAAAATACTTCTTCCGGCTGCGACCGATTAAACTCTACACAACGGTGAGTATATATCAAATGTCTAATTTTAGCTTTAATTTTCTTAAAACACATGATGACTTGAACAAAAAAATCTTTTAAGCAAAAATGTTCTGTGGATTATATCTTATACATTATCCGCAGACTATACCTATCTATTTAGCACAGTTAAGAAGTTCCTCGTAGAGTAAATATAACCGTTTCCAGTCGTATACACGACTGATAGCTTAGGGAAGATATCTTGCCAATATTTTAACGCTAAATAAAAGCGAGTGCATAATGTAGCGCAAAAAGTGTAAGGTATCTGCTAAAAACGTGAGAAATTAATATTTGACTACTTGGACACACTGACAATTTATTGCTCAATTTCAACACTCACTTAGTCATAACCTTTTTTGGACATCTAGCCCTTTATTTGTTAATTTTAAACATTATGTTGCTAGTAAGTCTACTGTGGCACCATAATAGTGACACTGACATAGAGTATTACTATACTGATTGTACGGTGATGGATTGATTGATTAAAACACCTTCGAGTTGCTTATTAACGCTTTTATTGCTTTATTTTAAACTTTAATTGTATAACATGAAAACACGTCCTATCCTTCTTAAGGCTAACAAACAACTGGCTTGTATTCGCTGTTCGTGGACAGCTTGCTGCGGGGTGCAGTATAGTATGGCGCGAAAAATTCATATTTGACTATTTGTTCTTGGCTCTAACATGCCGCCCACCTTGAAATCTCTTAAGAATTCAACATAATATACATAATAATACAGGTAAGTACAAGAAACAATAAACATGTAAATAATGTAAGTATAAAGAAAATGATTTTGATACAAGTTGTTACAATACTAACTAAACATATCATAATGTCTTTATGTTTCAGGTCTGTGGTTTTACCGTCACTGAGCGTTTATATCACTATCTGGCACTGGAAGCGCACAAATTTTACTAATTGCTCGTTTGATTACACCTTTACCGCACTTCACGGTCACTACACGAGTAACGCTGTCTTTTCCTGGGTGGAGTTCGATGATTCGTCCAATCTGCCATTTGGCTGGAGGTAAGTTGTCTTCCTTTACTAGTACCAGCATGCCTGGCTGTACATTGCTGATCGTTGATTTCCATTTTGTTTTCTGTTGGAGGTTGCTGATGTATTCCTTTGACCATTTATCCCAGAAATGTTGCAATAATTTTTGGAGATGTTGATAACGTTTTAGTCGATTGCTCGGAACGTCGAGATAATTTGAATCAGGGATTGAAGTAAGTGGTCTAAATATTAGGAAGTGTGCTGGTGTAAGAGGTTGATCATCATTTGGATCAGAGGATAGTGGTGTTAATGGTCTTGAGTTTAGAACTCCTTCGATTTGAACCAACACTGTGTACATTTCTTCGTAAGTTAATATTTGATTACTTAATACACGCTTTAAATGATGTTTTGTGCTTTTGATTCCAGATTCCCATAGTCCGCCAAAATGGGGAGAGTGCGGAGATATGAAATGCCAATTTATGAATTCATTTGATGCAAAGTTCATGATATCATGTCGATTGTTAATCAAAAATTCACCGAATGACTTCATTTCATTGTATGCGCCTACGAAGTTTTTACCATTGTCACTAAAAATGTGAAGTGGTTTGCCGCGGCGTGCAATAAATCTTTTGAGTGTATTAATAAATGATTGACTTGATAAACTTGTCACCAATTCAAGATGTATTGCTTTGGTTGTAAAACAAATAAATAAGCATATCCAAGTCTTAAGTCTTTTATTTCCTCTTCCAAAACTTTCTTTAATTTCGAATGGTCCAGCGTAATCGACACCTACTGAATGAAATGGAGGACCTGGACTTGTACGATGCGAAGGTAATGAACCCATGATTGTTTGTAGTGGTTGTGCGTTATATCGAGTGCATTGTATGCATTGCCTTACGATGTGTTTTGCAGTATTTTTTCCCGATATTGGCCAAAATTGTTCTCTTACTGTGTTTAATAGAAGTTTTGGACCTGCATGTAATAATTTCTTGTGTTCATTTCTTAAGAGTAAATTCGTAAAATGATGCTTAGGAAGTAAGATTGGATGTTGTTTGTTATACGAAAATTTTGACAATTGTAGTCTTCCACCTACTCTTAGCATACCTTGAGAATCAAGAAATGGTGTTAAACTTAAAATGTTACTTTTATGCGATATTTCTTTGTCGTGTTTCAAACTATGAATTTCTTTTGAAAAACACTCTTGTTGAACTACTCGTATTAACAAATTCATCGCATACGATAATTCGGTTGCAGATAATGGTCCAAAATTGCGTTCGGATTTTGGCAATAAACAATTTGTTTTGAACCGAATACAAAAAGCTACTACTCTGTTTAACTTGGTGATTGATGAATATTTATCGATTGGAAATGTTGACGTGTGTGAAATAACATACGTTCGGATTTGTTTTCGAGCTTCGTTATTTATGTCGTGTGAAAACTTAGACCTTGGATATTCTGATTGAGCTAAAGATAACCAGTTTGGCCCTTTCCACCAAAATTTTAGATTTACTAATTTGTCTGGCATAATTCCTCGCGATACTAAATCAGCTGGATTATCGTGAGATTGCACATGATACCAGTTGTGTATGTTTGTCAATCTTTGTATTTCTGCGACTCTATTTGCTACATATGTCTTCCATTTTGTCGGATGACCTTGTAGCCAACTTAAAACAATTTGGGAATCGCTCCAATAGTATTTCATAGAAATATTCAATTTTAATATATCTTGAAATTTGTTCGTAAGTTGAGCTGCAAGCACAGCTGCGCATAACTCTAAACGTGGTATTGAAATATTTCGTATTGGTGCTACGCGTGATTTTGCTGCTAGCAATTGAATCATAATTTGACCGTTTTGATCGATTGATTTAATATATAAACAAGTTCCGTAAGCTCGTTCGGAAGCATCTGCAAATGCATGTAATTCGATTGTTACAGCGTTTGCAATAATCAATTGTCGTGAAACGTGAACGTCTTGCAAGCATTTCATTTTGTCTTTTATGGTTAACCATTGTGTTTGTAAATTTAACGGTATAGATTCGTCCCATTCTAACTCTATCTTCCACAGTTCTTGGATTAATAATTTGAGATTAACTATTACCGGTGCTAAAAGACCTAGAGGATCGAATAATTGAGCCGTGGCTGCTAAAATGGTACGTTTCGTAAGTTGTTGTTGTCTAGCCAACTTTGGTATTGAATACGAAAATGAATCGTCTCGTTGGTTCCATTGAATACCTAGAGCCTTTTGTATCTTTTCTCCGAATGAGATTTCATCAGCTTCCGTTAATTCGTATACATTACTTGACCACTTTCTTAATTGAAAACCTGCCGTCCGTAAAATATCATCGAGATTAGCTTTTATGGTTTTTAGTTCGTCAACTGAGTTCGCGCCCGTTAATAAGTCATCGATGTAAAAGTCTTCCTTGATTATTCGCGACTCGGTTGGAAACTTACTTTGAAATTCATTCGCAAGTTCGTGTAATGTTCTTACTGCTAGAAATGGCGCGGTTGCCGTTCCGTAGGTGATTGTGTTTAATTGATAACTTTGTAATTCGTCGTTGGTGTTATCTCTCCAAAGAATGCCTTGATATTTTCGATGATCTGGATGTACCCAAATACAACGATACATTTTTGCGATATCTCCTATCAATACATATGGATGTGTACGAAATCTTGAAATTATTGAAAAGAGATCGTTTTGGATAGTTGGACCTACGCAAAGAATTTCATTAAGCGATAATCCATTAGATTCCGGATTGCACGATCCATCGAATACTACCCGTAATTTCGTCGTTTCTTTGTCTTCGCGAACTACCGCATGATGTGGTAAGTAGAATAAGATTCCATTATCATCGACCTTGGTCATGTGATTTAGTGCCTCGTATTCGTGAATGAATTCTACATATTTTTGTTTGAATTCGTTATCCCTATCAAATCGTTTTTCCAATGCAAGAAATCGTGATTCAGCAACTGTTCGTGAATCTCCTAACATTTCGGTTTCTGTTTTGAAGGGTAATTTTACAATAAATTTTCCGTCTGGTGCACGAATTGTAGTTTCTTGAAACTGCTGTTCGCAATGTTGTTCTTCTGCAGTAAAGAACTTCGTTTTGTTTGTGGAAAATTCATCAATGTTCCAGAACTTAGTGACTTCTGTGTGCAAATCATTTAGCGTTAAACACGTAATTGATTGTGATTGCGCGTTGATTTGTAGTGATCCCGACACTACCCATCCGAAAACCGTTTTTTGTAATGTAGGTGCGTTTGGAATTCGTATTTGTCCTACACATAACAATTCGTAAAAGACGCTTGCTCCTACTAAAATATCGATTGGTTTCGATTGTGAAAATTCTGGATCTGCTAATTTTATATTAGGCGGAATTTTGATTGCAGTGCGTGCAAATGAAACACAGGGTAAAGAATTTGTAATGTTCGGTACAACTAAACATTGTAGATTCATTGTGAAATTGTTTGTTCGCGATTTTACCGTAATCTTAACTTGTTCTGTGATATTTATGCAATTATTGCTAATACCTTTGACATTCATGTTGATTGGTTTTCTTTCTAGATTAAGCTTGTCACACGTATCTTCCGTAATAAAATTTGATTGCGAAGCTGAATCTAATAAAACCCTTAATTGATACGCTTCGTTATTAGAACCTAACACTTCTACCTTAGCTGTAGGAAGTATTACTGAATTGTTGTTTGTACAATTCATAACTATGTTTGTTGTTTTTTCCTCATTATGAATCTCTGTACCTTCATCATTTTTGTTATCACCCGTTTTGCTTTCATTTGTTTTCTCTTTACTAGAAAACTCGATATGTAACAATGTGTGATGCTTCTTTTTACATATTTTGCATAGATTTTTTGATTGGCATTGTTGAATGAAATGTCCTCGTTTTAAACAATTCAAGCATAACTTTAAATCTTTCGCTTTATTTTGTTTGCTTGTTACATCTAAATCTAAAAATGATTTACAATTTTGAATAAAATGATCTTTTTTGCAATAAACGCATGAAACATTTATGTTGGTGAACGTTTTTGAAACTTTGTACGGTTTACCTTGTTCGTTTGTTACCGCCTTTTTGTGTGAAACGGTTTCTAACATGTTTTGTTGCCCTATTAGAAAATTTAGAAAATCTTGGAATGGCGGAAAGTTTTCGTTATTTCCCTCGTTTGTATTTAGTTTAGTTTCCCATTCGCGAAATGTATTTTGATCTAACTTTAGCATTATAATTGGGGTTAGAATCGCGTCCCAGGTGTCTACTGGTTGTCCTAACGCTTTTAAACATTCGATGTGACTTTCTACCGTATTTATTAGTTGTTTTAAAGACGTACTTGACTCTTTCGAAATTGATGGAATTTCTAACAAAGCTAATATGTGATTGGTAACAATTCTTCTTTTATTATCATAACGTTTGTTGAGTTTATTCCACGCAGTGACGTAATTTTGCTCCGTTGTTTGAATTGATCTCAATAGATCTGAAGCTTCACCCTTTAGTGACTGTTTTAAATACGATAATTTTTGAACGTTTGATAAGTCATTATTATTATGAATTAATGACAAAAAAACATCTCGGAATTCTTGCCAACGCGTGAACGTTCCATCAAATGAAGGCATACTAATGGTTGGCAATTTTACATTTGTATGTTTTTGCATTGAGGTGCAATTTTCCCTTGTAGAACTTTGAAATGACCTACTTGATGATGACGACACATCATCTGCTTTTATCTTTTTAAATTTGGAAAGTAGTACTTTCGCTTGGCTTATAGAATCAAAATATTTATTTTGAAACTCTTCTCTTTCCTGAAAATTTATCTGTATATCACTATCATCGATTATGAAATCGATTTCGTCTTGAATTGAATTGAAATAATCGTAAATCGGTTCAATTTTGAACAAACGTTCTTCTAAATTGTTGATATCGTGTTCAGATAAATCATCGGAATCTATTTTTGTTTCTAGAAATTTGTTAAATAGCGTTAATTGTTTTTTGCAAGTTGCTCTTTTTCTTACTAATTGGTTCAAATCGTTTTGTTCCATTTTAGTAAAAAATGTTGTGAAATAATTACAAAAGGAATTCTTTGTTAGGAACTTACTTGTGTGAGTGGGAGTGAGAAAGGATGCTCCTCCGCTTCTGGTGCTAGACGAGGAACGCCAACGCCTGTTGTAACTTGTCTGGAACGTCCGGACACGCGGTGCGCTTGGAATACACTCGCCGGTGAATCCCCTCTGGTTTCTTGCTGCTAATTTCAATTTTTTGTATAATTGTCGCTGATTAGAACAATTATTTATCCGTCTTCGAAGGACCAATGATGGATTGATTGATTAAAACACCTTCGAGTTGCTTATTAACGCTTTTATTGCTTTATTTTAAACTTTAATTGTATAACATGAAAACACGTCCTATCCTTCTTAAGGCTAACAAACAACTGGCTTGTATTCGCTGTTCGTGGACAGCTTGCTGCGGGGTGCAGTATAGTATGGCGCGAAAAATTCATATTTGACTATTTGTTCTTGGCTCTAACATACGGTTAGTGTGCAACAGTCTCAAAAACACGCTAAATCAGTTCAGATCCACAATAACAAGGTAAGATATTTATTTGAAGAAATCAAATCTGTAAATTACAGGTATACAATGGAACTTCATCTAAATTAAATAACTATTACGGTTCTTTTTTTCAATGAAAAACACTATAAGACTAGTCACATATCCAGCAATCAAAATAAAGAAAGCTGGACGCAAATGATCCAATGACAACACCACTAAACATGAATTCTCAAGACTATTCTCATTGGTATTCTTCAATCCTTTCCAGTTCCATTTTTCTACCAATCCACACTCTTGAAACGTTGCCAAAAGTCTCTTAAAGTGGCCAAACATGGGGAAACCTTTTCGAAATCCAACTGCATGCATAAACACTTCTCTAGGTCGTTTAATATCATACGCTAGCTTTCTACCATAGGAAGAATATTTTTGGGAAACAAACTTCATTAACATAACAGTACCAAAAACTGCAAAATCACGTTTGATAAACGTTCTGTTGTAACAGTAATCGCACGTTTGCCATTTCTGATAAACTTTCATATACACTGCATCATGTGGTTGATAGAGGTAACGTTTGAATGCATTAGTTCCTCCAAAAGCCAAGCCAGAATCTAACAATTCTTCTATAGTTGAAATTTGATGTTCAAAAGTTGGCTTTGTAAGAAAACTTATCAAGCTGCTTTGGTATGCAGAAGATATCAGAAGGGAACATATACTGAATGGATCTTCGGCGTAGATAATGGAGAAATTTATTTCTTCGATAACTCCCTGATTATGCTTATATCAATCCCAGGATTTGTTATAGAATCTCTATCTATTAGATAAGGTGGTGTATTGGATGTTGTTATCTTTAATGGACACCCATGAAAATTTCTAAAATCTTTAACTGGAAAAATTGTTTCAAACTCACATGGAAATCGACATATTCTCCGAATGTTAATAGATTCACAGGTGTCGTTACCAAAGGGAAAAGATGTAAATATTTCTAAGGTTTGTTTCATTACTGACAGGTTAATTAAGTAATGCTCCCAAGACAACTTAAATATGATCTCTAGTGGTAAATCTTTCAGTAGCGCTACTAAGTATTTTGCTTGAGGGTTCCATGATGGCGATCCATATGAGTTACTCAAAAACAAATGCAGATCATTCACACTGTTAAGTACGATGAGATAGAAGCTAGATTTATGCAATTGTTTATGATATGGGAAGCTTTGAGTGACGTTTATTCTAATGAAACACTTATCTTCTAAATCTAAATTTATCATTAAACTGGAAGTAACAACGACTATGTCTTTTTCACTATGACTACTTACTAATCTTATTAGATTTTCGTGAGCGTCCAGGGCATTTTCTTTAATAGAAATATTGACTGAAGCACTGCTTTGTTGTAAAAACAATAACATAAGAAACGGCATACACGAATAAGGCATAGCGCTTAAGGGAGGGAAGGGTTGAGTTAGGTCACCTTTATTTTATGTAAAATATGATGTTTGTTAGTGGGTAATCAAATAAGTATTAAATAACAGTTTATATTTTGTCCTGATCTCATTAAATATGTTTTCCATAATAGAGAAGGACTTGTGACGCCCTTCACATTTCCAAGACTATTAGTTGGTGATTAATGATTATTTTATTTAATTTATTTGTTTAGCTAGATTTATGAAACAAATCAGTATTTGATTAAGTTTTGGCGGTACTATTGTTTCTTCCCCTGGTAAAGGTAGAATCAGAGAAGTGATACCAATAAATGTTATAACACTACAAACACCCAAAAGTAAACACTAATTTTTTTCCAACTAAAAGTGCTTTAATAAAACTGACTGTTCAAGTACTAAGTAAAAAAAGCTAGGCGTATATTTTTTGACGAACTTTTTCTATCATTTATATCTCTAAGTTCTGCTTAATGATGATTAATTCTGCTAATTAAGGCGATAGCAGTCGCTTATCTCTCATTAGATGATCACTACAAGGCGCGTAACTCGTCGCGACTTCTACTAACGTCCGTATAAGAAACATCAGATAGAAATAGACCTTGTGATAAAGTTATACTTATGCTTCCAAATACGGCTAACGGCGATTAAATATCAAATCCTGTCAAAAGAATTGCAGTATAAGAGATTGAACGTAAAGAAAAGCTAAACTATACGAACCTACAAGAACGTGCTCCTAACCTCCAAAAGAACTAGTGGTAAATCCCTTACGGTACCAAATTAAATATTGGAAATCGTCACAAAAAATTAATTATAAATCTGCACAAATGCAATTTCCATTTCACAACTTAAACGGAGAATCAATTTAACGGCGATGCCACTAAAACATTCTTTTAAAGAAGTGCTTCACGAACCAGCGAACGAAATATCAGCCGACTTATCAACAGGAAGTTACTTCCGATGCAAAATGGCAACTAAACAAAGAGAGAATACGAAAATCCCTAAGCTATACATTATAACACAAAAGCATAGCTATACAGGTTGCCACGAAATTAGCACCGCTTGATCAATAATCTATAGACATTAAACATATAGGTAACTGGCCAAATTTCTATTTTTTGCAAATTTTGCATAATTAAATAATAATAACCAAATAAAACTAATATCGTAAGATGCATCGCCCATCTCAGTACTCTCTCGGGTTTTAGGCTAGTGGACTATCTACGTCGTATAGTTCGAATTCTAAATGTGCATTTGTCGTGTGCTTAAGATTTACAATCGTCCTATAACATCAAACTAATAACATCGCTTATATCTTATAGTTGCATACTTGAGCAACATTTTATGTTTTTTCGAATCAATTTCACAACGGTTGCTGCCGCTAGCAAGCCTTCTCTGTTCGATTAGGTTGCTCGCGGTAGAATAAACAAAGAGAAACTTATTCTTTACTGCAGATGTTTTTTTTGAGAAGTAGATTAAGTAATACGTCAAGATAATTCATTTAAAACGTGGTCGCCTGTTGTGCTCTTAAGGACAATCGTTATCGCTCACTTAGATAAAGCATTGACACGAAGAGCCAGATACCTGAGTTCGTTCCCTAGTCAGAAAACGAGATTTTTAACTGCAGTATTATATCGATACGGAACCTACGGTATTACCTTATCCTTATCCGAGAATCTTCTTCGAGGAAAATTAAGAACTTACCACCTGATAAGTTTCTAATTTCCCAGCGCTATGAAAAATTAACAATTTGGACGAAAATCGAACCACTTCTATAAGTAATTGTGAATCTCCTATTATTGCTAACAGAAATGGAATTTTAAATGTTAAAAGTAAAATAGTCTTATTATAGCCAAATGTTGAAAGTATACACTTCCACTACATTTTCTGTAAAATTAGTTCTCTGCTTTCTAGGGGTCATAACTTGTCATGTGGTCGAGTCTTCATAACGATTCCTCTCTTTTCTGTCTCTAACATTTCTCCTTCATTTTCTGATCTTCATTGTTACTAAATATAAGTACTACAATAAGTGAAATATAAACACTACTTTTTCTTGTAAACTTTCTAGAATTAAATGCAATATTTTAAAAATAATAAATACTTATTTCTTGTCGCCCAATTATTACACTACCAATAAGAGTAAATTAATTCTTAGACATCTTAAATATAAAGCATTAATATGATTGACATTTTTATATTTGCTATTATTTCATACAGATGTTTCGTACATGCAAATGGCATCTTAATATTTTTATAATACATTATTATTAAAGATTCAGATTTTATGCTATATCGCATTAAGCATAGAACGTAGCAGCTGCGTTTCATTTAGCTACCTCAAGATACTCCGCCTAAACTGCAAGAGCAAAAAGAATTTAACAGATCGTCCGCCTTGTGGATATTGACTAGTGTCTTCATAACCCACTCTTAAAATATTGTGTGGTCCGCGAATTCCAAGAGCATATCTTATTTTAGTTATTTACTAACCAGACTTTTACGATGAACCTAGACCCAATAGTTATTTATGTATTAAGGGCATAATGAAGCTTTTATGGCCAGAAGCATTATTTCTAGAACGAGGCGTCAGCTTCGGGCTCGGAAAAGGCTGTAGGGCCCTAAAAGCAAGTTATGCCCGCTATACATACACTATTTTATGCACAGATTAAGTTTTTATGTCAAATCTATTATTGTGTAACTATATAATTAAATGAGTACGTAGGTACATCAAGCAGCTGTGGGTATACTTATGTGATTATACGAAGTTCGTTACTATATAGTTACTATTCCAAAATATTTAATTTCAGCTTATTTTCATTGGTAAGAAGTTTACAAATTAAATTAAGAACCAATCAAGTTCTACAAAAAAACTTCTGACATTTAATTTACGTTTCGTTATTGCCCGTCTGACCATAAAGAGACCCTTGGGCCATAAAAAGACTTTTATGTTTAGATGAGTCTTGCATTAATAGTCTAATTATAATGCATCTGTGCATAAATAATAGTTATGAACACAATTTGTCATTACACATCATATTCATCAAATTAAAACAGGCATGTGATTCAAAGTGTATAAAGCAATGGAAAAACTCGGAATGCTAAAAAACCTAATACGCCTGCTAGATGTGAAACTTGAGAACACTAGATATAGCGTAATTGCGGAGAAAAAGTTATTGAACAGGTGTGCAGTTGATAGAGCTTAGAAGCAAAGCGACCCGATGCCAATTATGCTTTTTAATCTAGTGCCTGAAAGCAAGGTACAGCCAAAAGGAATTATCTATCACTGTAAACACCAATGCATAGCTAAAAAGTGTTTAAGCTGCAGCAACAGGAAGCGTGAGATTGCGGATTTATAAATGAAAAAAAAGATGAAGTATATGGAAATTGGAAATGGAAGTTTCAGCAGAAGAAAAGCCAACAAGTTATCTTAAAGATTGATGATGAAAAATAATACCATTTTGAAAAACTAAATCAGTCTGAATATTTACGGGTGATAAATAACAAACAGAGGCGAAGAAGATAATGAAATAGAATAGAGATTACTAAAACAGAGTAAGACAATGAAGCTACTGTGAAGAATGATCAAATCAAGAATAATTTCAGGAACAGCAAATTAAAGCGCGCATGAGACAATCATCCGCCCAACAACACTTATGGTTGTGGATCCTGGTTGTGGATTATTTGAAAAGGAAAATGCTAAGAAGAATCTTTAGAGGATTATGGGGGAGAACTAACCCAGAGGTGATGAATATGAATGGAAACTAAGCGATTAAAGAACAAAGACACGTGATGCCCACGTCAGAGCAGACAGAGTAAACAAAATACCTCTTTCAGGTAAAGGTGGTAAGAAAAGAAGAGGTTGACCAAGAAAACAATGGTTAGAGTCGGTAAAAGAAATCACGAAATTAGACGTCGAAAATTGTAAGGAGATGGCAATGGAAATCATGAGAACTACCATACCGCTCTCTTTCGGAATCACGATTGAGATACGCTCAATTAGCGCACAATCGCTAATGCAAATTAATGCTTCCAGTACACACTGGTGGGAGCGAGGTTACTATCCATCTTCTACTAGCTATCCAGACTAGTAGAGAAGCTTGCCAGTAGAGAAGTAAGAAGTAGAGAAGCAGACCACTGCCCAATCCAACCTCAATCTGGCTGGGCTTAGAAGGTTTTGGCACCTCGATCTACCAAATCATAGAACCTGCTGTGCCCTTGTCAGTGCTTATTTTAATTCACCAAAGCAGAATCCCGTTATATACCCGTTAAGGTAAAGTTGACTTGAGTCAGAGGCTATATATTCGCCTTACAACCCTTAACCGCAGTGGCTCTATAAAGTTTTTGTGGATCATACAACTGGAATTACACAGTAATAGTATAAACTCCATACTTCTGTCTCCAAACACATCTACCTGGTGGAAAGCAGTGTCCCATTGGTCAAGACTTACCTCCACCCCAATCGGGATAAACCTTACTAGATTCTCTTCCATCAGACCAAGTCTGTGGTAAGAATCAATTCAACTCAACACACCGGTATTTATGTATCAGAGTTTCCTCGTCAGGGTTAGTGAGTACTTCGTCGAAAAACACTTTCGTGAAACTACCACACATTACTTTGCTATCTGACTGTAGCGTTCATTAGCCACGTTTGGGCAGGCAGTGAGGAAGGTAGAAGGCCGGCAATGCTGACATATGTCTGTTTCGAGAGTTCGGAGTGATGCCAGGTGTGATAGAGGTTGCCTAATTAAATTATCTGATAATTACTTTAATATATAATTTGTAATCAATTTTTAATTTTTATAAAAACAAATTAAAATCATTGTTATAACCATTTATTCAAAGAAGATTGTTATCATTTAAAGTAAAGGTTAATTTTTTAATTAATATTTTACATTAGGTGATGCAAATCCTTCCAGAGAAATTAGCACCCTGACAGGGTATCGAATCTAGGACCTTCCGCTTTCCGTCGGGTACTCGACCAACTGCGCTATCCAGATGACCTAAAGTAGAATGACCATTTTCCTACACAAACTAGATAACAGCAAACATATAAAAAGGTAGTAGATATAATTGTTTCATTCAGTTAATGGATCGACAATTCACCGATGACACATCAACTACCAAAACTAATCTAGCTTTTTAAACAATCGTATTAGGAAATAATTTGCAGTAAAAATCGTATTCTGAATGCAAATCGATATAGAAAAATTATCACCTTGATTGTGGATCGAACCCAGGACCTTCCGCTTTCCGGGCGAATAAAGTAATTATAGCTAATACACTGTGTATTTTTGCAATTACTTTGTTCGCATATAAATATTCTCATTCTATTGTAGGACACTTAGATAGCTCAGTTGACTGTCTAATGAATGCACAACTGTAGCGACATAGGGTAAAAGGGTTCTGATACACAATGATTATGTAAAACATTTATTTGAAGAGATCAATTCTATAAATTACAAATATTTCAAGATAATTTATTTAAACTTAACGACTTTCACGTTTCACGTTTTCAATGAAAAACACTATAAGACCAATAACATACCCACCAATTAAAACAAAAAAAGCTGGACGCAAATGATTCAGTGATAACACCACCAAATATGAATTTTCAAGATTATTCTTATTAGTGTCCTTCATTTCTTTCCAATTCCATTTTTCTACTAAACCGCACTCTTGAAATCTCAACAAAAGTCTCTTAAAGTGTCCAAACAATGGGAAGCCTTTACGAAAGGCAACTGCATGCATAAACACTTCTCGAGGTCGCTTAATCTCATAAACCAATTTTTTACCATATGAAGAATTTAAATATTGTTGTGTTACAAACGACATTAACATAACACTACCAAATATCGCAAAATCACGTTTGGTAAAAGTTCTGTTGTAGCAGTAATCGCAGAGTTGCCATTTATGATAAATCTTCATGTACAGTGAATCATGTGGTTGGTCGAAGTAGGTTTTGAATGCAAAGTTTCCTCCAACAGCCATGCCAGAATCTACCAATTCTTGTACAGTAGAAATTTGATGTTCAAAAGATGGCTTTGTAAGAAAGCTTATTAAGCTGCTTTGGTATGCAGAAGATATCAGAAGAGAAAATATGCTCCATAAGAAAAGAGCCAAACGTACTTTAGCTATGTTTGATTGTACGTTACAAGCGGAGACGACTGTTCTATAACATATAATCACCCATTTTATGAAAACATTAATCTTGCTTGTCTCTAAGTCATTTTTTATTTCTATGACTGAGAAGAGAAGTGAAGTAGCAATTAAAGATATTAACACTAGAATCCATACCGGTGCAGAAAGATTGTTCACAAAATTTCTCCATGGTTTTATTGGCAGAGCAACAGGGACAAAAAATTTCAAATAGTCAAACACACCTCCGATAACTACATCAAAATCATAAGTGACATGGCTATTGTGTATTGCAAATGGAGATATCATAAAGTCAGCTTGTCTTGTAAAAACTTGATGAAGCCAAAGTTGATAACTTGCATTTGCTTTTTGTGGACCAGCTTTGAATGGATTTTCTGCATAGATAATGGAGAAGTTTAGCTGCTTTGATAACTCTCTTAGTATGCTTATGTCAATCCCTGGATTGGTTACAGAATCTTTGTTTATTACATAAGGTGGTGTGGTGGATGTTGTTATCTTTAGTGGACATCCATGAAAATTTTCAACATTTTTATTTGGAAAAATTGTTTCAATTCCACATGGATGCTCACATACTTTCCGAATCTCAGTAGATTCACAGGTGTCGTTATCAAAGGGAAAAGATGTAAACATTTCCAGGGTTTGTTTCATTACTGACAGATTAAGTAAATAATACTCCGAAGATAACTTAAATATGGCCTCGAGTGGCAAATCTTTCAGAAGCACCACTACGTATTTTGCCTGAGGGTTCCATGATGGTGATCCATACGATTTAAGTAAAAATGCATTAAGATCGTCCACATTGTTAAGCATGATGAGATAGAAGTTAGATTTATACAATTGCTTTTTATATGGGAAACTTCGAGTTATGTTTATTCTAATGAAACATTTACTTTCTAAATCTAAATTTATCGCCGAATTCGAGTAAACAAGAACTATGTTTTGTTCATTGTAATTTTTTACTAATTTTATGAGATTTTCTTGAATCTGTAGGCCACTGTCTTTAATAGAAATATTGATGGAGGCACTGGCTTGTAGTAGAAAAAATGATATAAGAAATTTCACATATGGGCAAATCATGCTGTTTAAGGGAAAAAAGTGTTAAGTTTTTTTTAATATGTTATTACTTTTACATTGTATTGGATATGATGTTTGTTACTGGATAATCAAGGAAGTATTAAATAGACTGTTTATATTTTGTATTGACCATGAAATTGTTTTTCATAATAATGCAATGTTTCCGTACACCCTCCACGTTTCTAAATTATTAGATAGTTGTTAATGATTATGTATTTCATATGTCATTTATGAAGCAAACCGATATTCGATTAAATTCTACTATTGGTGTTGTTCCTATCTTTGTAAAGATAGAATGAGACAACTAATACTTTGGTGCCAGTTCTGTTGAAAAAGTACTCAATTTTAATTAATTAATTAATTAATTAATTAAGTGTAACTGAAAAAAATGAAGCAAAAATGAGCATTCTCTGAAAGAAACAAGTCTTCTTCGGGTAAACTCCCCCGACAACCAATCATTAAAATAAAAAAATTACAGATTTATGTAATTTGGGTTGATGATCAAGTTTAGATACAACTAAAACTATTCAAATGAATTAGGTAAGCACATAATGAAGGTGTTTAATGATGAAGAACAGTGTACAACTGTGTTAAAAGTAAATTAATTTAATTAGTATAATCTGAATTGACATTCGAAAAGAGGCGTTAAAGTTAATTTTAAAAGTCAAAATTCATTTTGTTTTAACGAAGAATTCTTTTCTTTTTGCTAAAACTATATAAGAACGCCCAGAAAACGATTAAGTAGCTTTATTCTATTAGAGGACAAGGTGTTCCTGGCTGCTTCGAAAATTCAAAAAATGTTAGGTTATATTGCAAAATAAAGTGAGGTTATAAGTAAACGCCAAACGCAAAATAAAGTGAGATTATATTAAATGTCAACGATAAAGTTTAAAGCAAACATATAATTAAAAGTTTATAAAGTTATTTAAAAAATACAAACCTTTAAATTTCGAACTAGAACTTACTTTTTTATAATAAAGAAGATCTTATGTTAGTAAACAATAACAAACTATTATTTGTTGTATAGAATTATTAATTTTATGGATCAATAAGATTTGTTGGATCGATATTAATGAAGAAATCAAATATTTCATGTATTCCATTTCAATAATCAATTTTAATTATTACAGTCTATTAGTTAAAAGAAATTAATTGGTAATCAGTATTTTTAAAAATAACTGGTCAGTTCTTAAATTAGCAAACTTAAACAGTATCGATCATTTAAATCTAGTTTAGAGCTGAACAAACCAAAAATTATACAAAATCTGTGGTACTCACACTTACGATTTCTGCAGAAAGTGCAGCTTTAAATTAAACCTTGCAATCGTGCGCTGCACATCACGTTTACACTAACGTTCAATTATATATAAATTCAATACAAGGTGAGTTCGGATTCATTAATCTTTTCGCTCTTTTTATTCGAAATACGCTAAAGCCGTTAGGCTATAGACGTTAGAGCAGATAGGACTAACTCAATAGCATTTCGTTTATTAACCATGTCGTACAGGGAGTTAACTCCATTTATACAACATCTGAAGTGAGTGCATGCAGAGTGACGTGTGTTGTTAACGAGCATCTGTCGGTCTAACCTCAATTTGCAATTTGAAGTTCATTTGGTTGTTCAAATGGCAAAAGATTTGGCTGACAAACAATATGGATTCAGACGCGAAAGGTCCGCAATAGGAGCAATAAAGGAAATTGTGAAAGCAGCTCAAAGAACAGAACAAGCTTAGTCACAGAGCACGCCCAGTTATTCTGCTTGTGCCTTTGGATGTCAAAAATGCATACAGTTCTGCAAGATGGGTGGATTCTTGAGGCACTCGAACACACCTTCAGAGTTTCAGAATATTTGTTAGGAGTAGTAAGAGTAGTAACCTTAAAAATAAACTATTATGAGACTGATGAAGGCACTAAGTCTAAGGAAATCACGGCAGGTGCTGCACAGGGGTCAATACTAGAACGTAATTTTTGGAATGTTTTATATGATGGGCTGTTTCGTATGGAGATGCCGGAGATTCCCTAGTTGGATATACTGACGACGGACGTCGCGGCTGTGATAGAGACTCGAAATATGGCTTAGTTATAGCTGAATCAGGAAATGAGAAGAGTTAGTCCATGGATGAATAAACATGAACTTCAACTGGCACTGAACAAAACAGGAAGAGAATACCTACTATTGTATCAATGCAAGTAGGAAACCAATAGGTCGAAACAAAAACTTCAGTGAAATATTTAGGTGTGATTAAATAAATTGATTTACTGGCCCCTCAAATAAATAGGCCACAGACAAGGCTGAAGTAGCAACTACTGCACTTAACAGACTTTTTGGGCAATATAGGAGGGCCTCGTCGGACCAAAAGAGCCCTGCTGGAAACAACAATAAATTCTATTTTATTATACGGGGCAGAAATATGGGCAGATGCAATAAAAATATGGAAATATTAGATCAAGAATTACATTTGCACAGAGAAGAAGGGCGTTCAGAATTGCAAGGTCTTACGTACGGTTTCTGAAGTGGCGGTACTTGTAATAACAGGTGTGATATGCCTATAGATTGATTTGCAACTGAAAGGAAGAGAATCTAAGATGTGACTGCAGAAGTTGTTCGATCGCATGCAACAAAGAAAGCGAGAGGTAACTATCAACAGATGGCAGAAACGATGGGATAACAACACGAGGAATAACTTCGTGAGGAAAGTTTTAAAAAAGAAGAGTGATAGAGAGTTTTACCACCTACCTACAGTAAAAAAAAAAGAAAAATACTTCTTCCGGCTGCGACCGATTAAACTCTACACGACGGTGAGTATACATCAAATGTCTAATTTTAGCTTTAATTTTCTTAAAACACATGATGACTTGAAGAAAAAAATCTTTTAAGCAAAAATGTTCTGTGCTTTATATATTATACATCATCCGCAGACTATACCTATCTATTTAGCACAGTTAAGAAGTTCCTCGTAGAGTAAATATAACCGTTTCCAGTCGTATACACGGCTGATAGCTTAGGGAAGATATCTTGCCAATATTTTAAGGCTAAATAAAAGCGAGTGCATAATGTAGCGCAAAAAGTGTAAGGTATCTGCTAAAAACGTGAGAAATTAATATTTGACTACTTGGACACACTGACAATTTATTGCTCAATTTCAACACTCACTTAGTCATAACCTTTTTTGGACATCTAGCCCTTTATTTGTTAATTTTAAACATTATGTTGCTAGTAAGTCTACTGTGGCACCATAATAGTGACACTGACATGGAGTATTACTATACTGATTGTACGGTTAGTGTGCAACAGTCTCAAAAACACGCTAAATCAGTTCAGATCCACAATAACAAGGTAAGATATTTATTTGAAGAAATCAAATCTGTAAATTACAGGTATACAATGGTACTTCATCTAAATTAAATAACTATTACGGTTCTTTTTTTCAATGAAAAACACTATAAGACTAGTCACATATCCAGCAATCAAAATAAAGAAAGCTGGACGCAAATGATCCAATGACAACACCACTAAACATGAATTCTCAAGACTATTCTCATTGGTATTCTTCAATCCTTTCCAGTTCCATTTTTCTACCAATCCACACTCTTGAAACGTTGCCAAAAGTCTCTTAAAGTGGCCAAACATGGGGAAACCTTTTCGAAATCCAACTGCATGCATAAACACTTCTCTAGGTCGTTTAATATCATACGCTAGCTTTCTACCATCGGAAGAATATTTTTGGGAAACAAACTTCATTAACATAACAGTACCAAAAACTGCAAAATCACGTTTGATAAACGTTCTGTTGTAACAGTAATCGCACGTTTGCCATTTCTGATAAACTTTCATATACACTGCATCATGTGGTTGATAGAGGTAACGTTTGAATGCATTAGTTCCGCCAAAAGCCAAGCCAGAATCTAACAATTCTTCTATAGTTGAAATTTGATGTTCAAAAGTTGGCTTTGTAAGAAAACTTATCAAGCTGCTTTGGTATGCTGAAGATATCAGAAGGGAACATATACTCCATAAGAAAAAAACCAAACGTACTATAGCTAAGTTTGATTGTATATTCAAAGGTGACACAACTGTTCTATAACTAATAATCACCCACTTTATGAAAACATTGATCTTGCTTGACTCTAAGTCATTTTGTATTTCTACGACTGAGCAGAGAAGTGAAGTAGCAATTAAAGATATTAACACTAGAATCCATACAGGTGCAGAGAGATTACTCACAGAATTTCTCCATGGTTTTATTGGTAGAGCGACAGGAACAAAAAATTTCAAATAGTCAAACACACCTCCTATCACTACATCAAAGTCATAGGTAACACGGCTATTGTTGGTTACAAATGGAGCTATCATTAAGTCAGCATGTTTTGTGAAAATTTGATACAGCCATAGCTGATAACTTGCATTTGTGTTTTGTGTACCTGATATGAATGGATCTTCGGCGTAGATAATGGAGAAATTTGTTTCTTCGATAACTCCCTGATTATGCTTATATCAATCCCAAGATTTGTTATAGAATCTCTATCTATTAGATAAGGTGGTGTATTGGATCTTTAATGGACACCCATGAAAATTTCTAAAATCTTTAACTGGAAAAATTGTTTCAAACTCACATGGAAATCGACATAT
Source organism: Agrypnus murinus (assembly GCA_929113105.1). Lineage (NCBI taxonomy): Eukaryota > Metazoa > Arthropoda > Insecta > Coleoptera > Elateridae > Agrypnus > Agrypnus murinus. Next base: position 86,432,445 of record OV816027.1, on the reverse strand, counting down.
CTCCGAATGTTAATATATTCACAGGTGTCGTTACCAAAGGGAAAAGATGTAAATATTTCTAAGGTTTGTTTCATTACTGACAGGTTAATTAAGTAATGCTCCCAAGACAACTTAAATATGATCTCTAGTGGTAAATCTTTCAGTAGCGCTACTAAGTATTTTGCTTGAGGGTTCCATGATGGCGATCCATATGAGTTACTCAAAAACAAATGCAGATCATTCACACTGTTAAGTACGATGAGATAGAAGCTAGATTTATGCAATTGCTTATGATATGGGAAGCTTTGAGTGACGTTTATTCTAATGAAACACTTATCTTCTAAATCTAAATTTATCATTGAACTGGAAGTAACAACGACTATGTCTTTTTCACTATGACTACTTACTAATCTTATTAGATTTTCGTGAGCATCCAGGACATTTTCTTTAATAGAAATATTGACTGAAGCACTGCTTTGTTGTAAAAACAATAACATAAGAAACGGCATACAAGGCATAGCGCTTAAGGGAGGGAAGGGTTGAGTTAGGACGCCTTTATTTTATGTAAAATATGATATATGTTAGTGGGTAATCAAAGAAGTATTAAATAACAGTTTATATTTTGTCCTGATCTCATTAAATATGTTTTCCATAATAGAGAAGGACTTGTGACGCCCTTCACATTTCCAAGACTATTAGTTGGTGATTAATGATTATTTATTTTATTTAATTTATTTGTTTAGCTAGATTTATGAAACAAATCAGTATTTGATTAAGTTTTGGCGGTACTATTGTTTCTTCCCCTGCTAAAGGTAGAATCAGAGAGGTGATACCAATAAATGTTATAACACTACAAACACCCAAAAGTAAACACTAATTTTTTCCAACTAAAAGTGCTTTAATAAAACTGACTGTTCAAGTACTAATTAAAAAAAGCTAGGCGCATATTTTTTGACGAACTTTTTCTAACATTTATATCTCTAAGTTCTGCTTAATGATGATTAATTCTGCTAATTAAGGCGATAGCAGTCGCTTATCTCACATTAGATGATCACTACAAGGTGCGTAACGCGTCGCGACTTCTACTAACGTCCGTATACGAAACATCAGATAGAAATAGACCTTGTGATAAAGTTATACTGCTTCCAAATATGGCTAACAGCGATTAAATATCGAATCCTGTCAAAAGAATTGCAGTATAAGAGATTGAACGTAAAGAAAAGCTAAACTATACGAACCTACAAGAACGTGTTCCTAACCTCCAAAAGAACTAGTGGTAAATCCCCTTACGGTACCAAATTAAATATTGGAAATCGTCACAAAAAATTAATTATAAATCTGCACAAATGCAATTCCCATTTCACAACTTAAATGGAGAATCAATTTAACAGCGATGCCACTAAAACATTCTTTTAAAGAAGTGCTTCACGAACCAGCGAACGAAATATCAGCCGACTTATCAACAGGAAGTTACTTCCAATGCAAAATGGCAACTAAACAAAGAGAGAAAACGAAAATCACTAACGCTATACAATATAACAAAAAAGCATAGCTATACAGCACGTAACACACTCAATTTAATACACAACTACATTTAATTGAACCGCTTGATCAAGTATTTCCACATAATCTATAGACATTAAACATATAGGTAACTGGCCAAATTTCTATTTTATGCAAATTTTGCATAATTAAATAATAATAACCAAATCAAACTAATATCGTAAGATAAATTGCCCATCTCAGTACTCTCTCGGTTATCAGGCTAGTGGACTATCTTCGTCGTATAGTTCGAATTCTAGATGTGCATTTGTCGTGTGCTTAAGATTTACAATCGTCCTATAACATCAAAATAATAACATCGCTTATATCTTATAGTTGCATACTTGAGCAACATTTTATGTTTTTTCGAATCAATTTCACAACGGTTGCTGCCGGTAGCAAGCCTTCTCTGTTCGATTAGGTTGCTCGCGGTAGGATAAACAATGAGAAACTTATTCTTTACTGCGGATATTTTTTTGAGAAGTAGAATAAGAAATACGTCAAGATAAGTCATTTAAAACGTGGTCGCCTGTTGTGCTCTTAAGGACAATCGTTATCGCTCACTTAGATAAAGCATTGACACGAAGAGCCAGATACCTGAGTTCGTTCCCTAGTCAGAAAACGAGGTTTTTAACTGCAGTATTATATCGATACGGAACCTACGGTATTACATCCTTATCCGAGAATCTTCTTCGAGGAAAATTAAGAACTTACCACCTGATAAGTTTCTAATTTCCCAGCGCTATGAAAAATTAACAATTTGGACGAAAATCGAACCACTTCTATAAGTAATTGTGAACCTCCTATTATTGCTAACAGAAATGGAATTTTAAATGTTAAAAGTAAAATAGTCTTATTATAGCCAAATGTTGAAAGTATACACTTCCACTACATTTTCTGTAAAATTAGTTCTCTGCTTCCTAGGGGTCATAACTTGTCATGTGGTCGAGTCTTCATAACGATTCCTCTCTTTTCTGTCTGTAACATTTCTCCTTCATTTTCTGATCTTCATTGTTACTAAATATAAGTACTACAATAAGTGAAATATAAACACTACTTTTTCTTGTAAACTTTCTAGAATTAAATGCAATATTTTAAAAATAATAAATATTTATTTCTTGTCGCCCAATTACACTACCAATAAGAGTAAATTAATTCTTAGACATCTTAAATATAAAGCATTAATATGATTGACATTTTTATATTTGCTATTATTTCATACAGATGTTTCGTACATGCAAATGGCATGTTAATATTTTTATAATACATTATTATTAAAGATTCAGATTTTATGCTATATCGCATTACGCATAGAACGTAGCAGCTGTGTGTCATTTAGCTACCTCAAGATACTCCGCCTAAACTGCAAGAGCAAAAAGAATTTAACAGATCGTCCGCCTTGTGGACATTGACTAGTGTCTTGTTAACCCACTCTTAAAATATTGTGTGGTCCGCGAATTCCAAGAGCATATCTTACTTTAGTTATTTACCTTGCATAGTAGTAATAATAAAGATTTTCAAGAAGGCAGGTCAATAATCAATCAGACTTTTACGATGAACCTAGACCAAATAGTTATTTATGTATTAATGGCATAATGAAGCTTTTATGGCCAGAAGCGTTATTTCTAGCACGAGGCGTCAGCTTCGGGCTAGGAAAAGGCTGTAGGGCCCTAAAAGCAAGTTATGCCCGCTATACATACACTATTTTATGCACAGATTAAGTTTTTATGTCAAATCTATTATTGTGTAACAATATAATTAAATGAGTACGTAGGTACATCAAGCAGCTGTGCGTATACTTATGTGATTATACGAAGTTCGTTACTATATAATTACTATTCCAATAGTATGTTAAGTATCGAGAACAGTAAGGACAGTTTACCGATCGACGACAATGTTTGGCGACTGAGCGAAGCGAGGTCGCCAATATTGGAGGAGATCGGTAAACCCTTACTGTTTGAGATGCTTATACTATTTTTTGTACGACCATTATGAATACAAATGTATTAACTAAGGAAATATCCCAAAGACGGTAAAAAAATAGATTCAAGATAATTTATTTTTGCCCTGTATATCCACCAACCATTAAGTAGGTTTTGTCGTTACCATGGATACGTTTGTAATTTTATTTTTGAATGTCACGATATTTTTGTAGTTTCAACATAAATAAATAGATAGGTAGTTATTATTATTTATTGGGTATTTTTTCACAGCAAATTTAAATAAAAACATAATTTTTTTAAATAGTTCAATAATTATTTAGAAAATAATGATTTTTCACGAAAGAGACATCTAAAGCTGATGCATTTATTTTATAAATTACATATAATTTACTTGCCGTTCTGTTTTTCACAGAACTGAACGGTAAGTAATTACTTACCGACGCGTTGTTGCTTAGTAACCAGTAAACATAACCTACTGTTCTAAAACCAAGTTTGGTAAACAATCCGAAATAGCAGGGTCGTACAAAAAATATTTAATTTCAGCTTTTTTTCATTGGTAAGAAGTTTACAAATTATATTAAGAACCAATCAAGTTCTACAAAAAAACTTCTGACATTTAATTGACGTTTCGTTATTGCCCGTCTGACCATAAAGAGACCCTTGGGCCATAAAAAGACTTTTATGTTTAGATGAGTCTTGCAATAATAGTCTAATTATAATGCATCTGTGCATAAATAATAGTTATGAACACAATTTGTCATTACACATCATATTCATCAAATTAAAGCAGGCATGTGATTCAAAGTGTATAAAGCAATGGTAAAACTCGGAATGCTAAAATACCTAATACGCCTGCTAGATGTGACACTTGAGAACACTAGATATAGCGTAATTGCGGAGAAAAAGTTATTGAACAGGTGTGCAGTTGATAGAGCTTAGAAGCAAAGCGACCCGATGCCAATTATGCTTTTTAATCTAGTGCCTGAAAGCAAGGTACAGCCAAAAGGAATTATCTATCACTGTAAACACCAATGCATAGCTAAAAAGTGTTTAAGCTGCTGCAACAGGAAGCGTGAGATTGCGGATTTATAAATGAAAAAGAAGATGAAGTATATGGAAATTGGAAATGGAAGTTTCAGCAGAAGAAAAGCCAACAAGTTATCTTAAAGATTGATGATGAAAAATAACACCATTTTGAAAAACTAAATCAGTCTGAATATTTACGGGTGATAAATAACAAACAGAAGCGAAGACGATAATGAAATAGAATAGAGATTACTAAAACAGAGTAAGACAATGAAGCTACTGTCAAGAATGATCAAATCAAGAATAATTTCAGGAACAGCAAATTAAAGCGCGCATGAGACAATCATCCGCCCAACAACACTTATGGTTGTGGATCCTGGTTGTGGATTATTTGAAAAGGAAAATGCTAAGAAGAATCTTTAGAGGATTATGGGGGAGAACTAACCAAGAGGTGATGAATATGAATGAAAACTAAGCGATTAAAGAACAAAGACACGTGATGCCCACGTCAGAGCAGACAGAGCAAACAAAGTACCTCTAACAGGTAAAGGTGGTAAGAAAAGAAGAGGTTGACCAAGAAAACAATGGTTAGAGTCGGTAAAAGAAATCACGAAATTAGACGTCGAAAATTGTAAGGAGATGGCAATGGAAATCGTGAGAACTACCATACCGCTCTCTTTCGGAATCACGATTGAGATACGCTCAGTTAGCGCACAATCGCTAATGCAAATTAATGCTTCCAGTACACACTGGTGGGAGCGAGGTTACTATCCATCTTCTACTAGCTATCCAGACTAGTAGAGAAGCTTAGCTTTGACCGTGCTCACCCGTCGGCTTCTTTCTTCTAGAGATGGATTCCTTCAGCTTCAGATTTTCCCCACACTTAGTGGGACCACTGCCCAACCCAATCCAACCTCAATCTGGCTGGGCTTAGAAGGTTTTGGCACCTCGATCTACCAAATTATAGAACTTGCTGTGCCCTTGTCAGTGCTTATTTTAATTCACCAAAGCAGAATCCCGTTATATACCCTTTAAGGTAAAGTTGACTTGAGTCAGAGGCTATATATTCGCCTTTAACAACCCTTAACCGCAGTGGCTCTATAAAGTTTTTGTGGATCATACAACTGGAATTGCACAGTAATAGTATAAACTCCATACTTCTGTCTCCAAACATATCTACCTGGTGGAAAGCAGTGTCCCATTGGCCAGGACTTACCTCCACCCCAATCGGGATAAACCTTACTAGATTCTCTTCCATCAGACCAAGTCTGTGGTAAGAATCAATTCAATTCAACACACCGGTATTTATGTATCAGAGTTTCCTCGTCAGGGTTAGTGAGTACTTCGTCGAAAAACACTTTCGTGAAACTCTACCACACATTACTTTGCTATCTGACTGTAGCGTCCATTAGCCACGTTTGGGCAGGCAGTGAGGAAGGTAGAAGGCCGGCAATGCTGACATATGTCTGTTTCGAGAGTTCCGAGTGATGCCAGGTGTGATAGAGGTTGCCTAATTAAATTATCTGATAATTACTTTAATATATAATTTGTAATCAATTTTTAATTTTTATAAAAACAAATTAAAATCATTGTTATAACCATTTATTCAAAGAAGATTGTTATCATTTAAAGTAAAGGTTAATTTTTTAATTAATATTTTACATTAGGTGATGCAAATCCATCCAGAGAAATTATCACCCTGACAGGGTATCGAATCTAGGAGCTTCCGCTTTCCGTCGGGTACTCGACCAACTGAGCTATCCAGATGACCTAGAGTAGAATGACCATTTTCCTACACAAACTAGATAACTGCAAACATATAAAAAGGTAGTAGATATAATTGTTTCATTCAGTTAATGGATCGACAATTCACCGATGACACATCAACTACCAAAACTAATCTAGATTTTTTAAACAATCCTATTAGGAAATAATTTGCAGTAAAAATCGTATTCTCGAATGCAAATCGATATAAAAAAATTATCACCTTGATTGTGGATCGAACCCAGGACCTTCCGCTTTCCGGGCGAATAAAGTAATTATAGCTAATACACTGTGTATTTTTGCAATTACTTTGTTCGCATATAAATATTCTCGTTCTATTGTAGGACACTTAGATAGCTCAGTTGGTAGAGTATCCGTCCGGAAAACTGACTGTATAATGAATGCACAACTGTAGCGACATAGGGTAAAAGGGTTCTGATACACAATGAATATGTAAAACATTTATTTGAAGAGATCAAATCTATAAATTACAAATATTTCAAGATAATTTATTTAAACTTAACGACTTTCACGTTTCACGTTTTCAATGAAAAACACTATAAGACCAATAACATACCCACCAATTAAAACAAAAAAAGCTGGACGCAAATGATTCAGTGATAACACCACCAAATATGAATTTTCAAGATTATTCTTATTAGTGTTCTTCATTTCTTTCCAATTCCATTTTTCTACTAAACCGTACTCTTGAAATCTCAGCAAAAGTCTCTTAAAGTGTCCAAACAATGGGAAGCCTTTACGAGAGGCAACTGCGTGCATAAACACTTCTCGAGGTCGCTTAATCTCATAAACCAATTTTTTACCATCTGAAGAATTTAAATGTTGTTGTGTTACAAACGACATTAACATAACACTACCAAATATCGCAAAATCACGTTTGGTAAAAGTTCTGTTGTAGCAGTAATTGCAGAGTTGCCATTTATGATAAATCTTCATGTACAGTGAATCATGTGGTTGGTCGAGGTAGGTTTTGAATGCAAAGTTTCCTCCAACAGCCATACCAGAATCTACCAATTCTTGTACAGTAGAAATTTGATGTTCAAAAGATGGCTTTGTAAGAAAGCTTATTAAGCTGCTTTGGTATGCAGAAGATATCAGAAGAGAAAATATGCTCCATAAGAAAAGAGCCAAACGTACTTTAGCTATGTTTGATTGTACGTTACAAGAGGAGACGACTGTTCTATAACATATAATCACCCATTTTATGAAAACATTAATCTTGCTTATCTCTAAGTCATTTTTTATTTCTATGACTGAGAAGAGAAGTGAAGTAGCAATTAAAGATATTAACACTAGAATCCATACAGGTGCAGAAAGATTGTTCACAAAATTTCTCCATGGTTTTATTGGCAGAGCAACAGGGACAAAAAATTTCAAATAGTCAAACACACCTCCGACTACTACATCAAAATCGTAAGTAACATGGCTATTGTGTATTGCAAATGGAGATATCATTAAGTCAGCTTGTCTTGTAAAAACTTGATGAAGCCAAAGTTGATAACTTGAATTTGCTTTTTGTGGACCAGATTTGAATGGATTTTCTGCATAGATAATGGAGAAGTTTAGTTGCTTTGATAACTCTCTTAGTATGCTTATGTCAATCCCTGGATTGGTTACAGAATCTTTATCTATCAGATAAGGTGGTGTATTGGATGTTGTTATCTTTAGTGGACATCCATGAAAATTTCCAACATTTTTATTTGGAAAAATTGTTTCAATTCCACATGGAAGCTCACATACTTTCCGAATATCAGTAGATTCACAGGTGTCGTTATCAAAGGGAAAAGATGTAAACATTTCCAGGGTTTGTTTCATTACTGACAGATTAAGTAAATAATACTCCGAAGATAACTTAAATATGGCCTCGAGTGGTAAATCTTTCAGAAGGACCACTATGTATTTTGCCTGAGGGTTCCATGATGGTGATCCATACGATTTAAGTAAAAATGCATTAAGATCGTCCACATTGTTAAGCATGATGAGATAGAAGTTAGATTTATACAATTGCTTTTGATATGGGAAACTTCGAGTTATGTTTATTCTAATGAAACATTTACTTTCTAAATCTAAATTTATCGCCGAACTCGAGTAAACAAGAACTATGTTTTGTTCATTGTAATTTTTTACTAATTTTATGAGATTTTCTTGAATCTGTAGGCCACTGTCTTTAATAGAAATATTGATGGAGGCACTGGCTTGTAGTAGAAAAAACGATATAAGGAATTTCACATATGGGCAAATCATGCTGTTTAATGGAAGAAAGTGTTTTTTAAAATGTTATTACCTTTACACTGTATTGAATATGATGTTTGTTACTGGATAATCAAAAAAGTATTAAATAGACTGTTTATATTTTGTATTGACCATGAAATTGTTTTTCATAATAATGAAATGTTTCCGTACACCCTCCACGTTTCTAAATTATTAGATAGTTGTTAATGATTATGTATTTCATATGTCATTTATGAAGCAAACCGATATTCGATTAAATTCTACTATTGGTGTTGTTCCTATCTTTGTAAAGATTGAATGAGACAACTAATACTTTGGTACCAGTTCTGTTGAAGAAGTACTCAATTTTAATTAATCAATTAATTAATTAATTAAGTGTAACTGAAAAAAATGAGCATTTTCTCTGAAAGAAACAAGTCTTCTTCGGATAAACTCCCCCGACAACCAATCATTAAAATAAAAAAAAAAACACAAATTTATGTAATTTGGGTTGATGATCAAGTTTCGATACAACTAAAACTATTCCAATCAATTAGCTAAACACATAATGAAGGTGTTTGTTTAATGATAAAGAACAGTGTACAAATGTGTTAAAAGTAAATTAATTTAATTAGTATAATCTGAATTGACATTCGAAAAGAGGCGTTAAAATTAAAAATAAACATTAAGTAGTAAATTTTTTTAAAATCGGGAAATTAAACTTTACTACATTTCTCTCTTTTAGTTTTGTATTTTATTATAAATTTTAAAATCAAATTTTGGTTAAGTTAATTTTAAAAGTCAAAATTCATTTTGTTTTAATGAAGAATTCTTTTGTTTTTGCTAAAACTATATAAGACAGAACGCCCAGAAAACGATTAAGTAGCTTTATTCTATTAGAGGACAAGGTGTTCCTGGCTGCTTCAAAATTCAAAAAATGTTAGGTTATATTGCAAAATAAAGTGAGGTTATAAGTAAACGCCAAACGCAAAATAAAGTGAGATTATAATAAATGTCAACGATAAAGCAAACATATAATTAAAAGTTTATAAAGCTATTTAAAAAAATACAAACCTTTAAATTTCGAACTAGAACTTACTTTTTTATAATAAAGAAGATCTTATGTTAGTAAACAATAACAAACTATTATTTATTGTATAGAATTATTAATTTTATGGATCAATAAGATTTGTTGAATCGATATTAATGAATTTAATCAATTTAATCAATTTTAATTATTACAGTCTATTAGTTAAAAGAAATTAATTGGTACCGTATATCTTTTACTTTATTTTACTTCTGTTAATTTTAGATTTAATAAATAAAACATTGCGTTCTTTATTTTGGGAACATTTGTATTGTATTATTTGTTATCTATTATTTTTGTTCATAACGACCATAACAATTTTGATTAAAATAGCAAAGCGACCCTGAAAAGAGTCTCCCTGATTTACCCACAGCAATATAAAAACTGGAGCAAAGCAACAATTTCTTAAAGGTAAAAAGTTATTTACGTTGATAAGTTATTTCTAAAAACTCAAAAAAGGGCTTAACTATAGATAACTATAAATTTGCATTGAATTATATATCTCCCTTAATACTATATCAATACAAAAAATTATTATTTAGTTCTTATGTCTAAAATCAATTTTCTAAATCATTCAGTAAATTAAATTTAAAACAAATAAATCAGTATTTTAAAAATAACTGGTTAGTTCTTAAATTAGTAAACTTAAACAATATCGATCAATTAAATCTAGTTTAGAGCTGAACAAACCAAAAATTATACAAAATCTCTGGTACTTACACTTACGATTTCTGCAGAAAGTGCAGCTTTAAATTAAACCTTGCAATCGTGCGCTTCACATCACGTTTACACTAACGTTCAATTATATATAAATTCAATACAAGGTGCGTTCGGATTCATTAATATTTTCGCTCTTTTTATTCGAAATACGCTAAAACCGTTAGGCTATGGACGTTAGAGCAGATAGGACTAACTCAATAGCGTTCGGATATTAATCATGTCGTACAGGGAGTTAACTCCATTTATACAACATCTGAAGTGAGTGCATGCAGAGTGACGTGTGTTGTGAACGAGCATCTGTCGGTCTAACCTCAATTTGCAATTTGAAGTTCATTTGGTTGTTCAAATGGCAGAAGATTTGGCTGACAAACAATATGGATTCAGACGCGAAAGGTCCGCAATAGGAGCAATAAAGGAAATTGTGAAAGCAGCTCAAAGAACAGAACAAGCTTAGTCACAGAGCACGCCCAGTTATTCTGCTTGTGCCTTTAGATGTCAAAAATGCATACAGTTCTGCAAGATGGGTGGATTCTTGAGGCACTCGAACACACCTTCAGAGTTTCAGAATATTTGTTAGGAGTAGTAAGAGTAGTAACCTTAAAAATAAACTATTATGAGACTGATGAAGGCACTAAGTCTAAGGAAATCACGGCAGGTGCTGCACAGGGGTCAATACTAGAACGTAATTTTTGGAATGTTTTATATGATGGGCTGTTTCGTATGGAGATGCCGGAGATTCCCTAGTTGGATATACTGACGACGGACGTCGCGGCTGTGATAGAGACTCGAAATATGGCTTAGTTATAGCTGAATCAGGAAATGAGAAGAGTTAGTCCATGGATGAATAAACATGAACTTCAACTGGCACTGAACAAAACAGGAAGAGAATACCTACTATTGTATCAATGCAAGTAGGAAACCAATAGGTCGAAACAAAAACTTCAGTGAAATATTTAGGTGTGATTAAATAAATTGATTTACTGGCCCCTCAAATAAATAGGCCACAGACAAGGCTGAAGTAGCAACTACTGCACTTAACAGACTTTTTGGGCAATATAGGAGGGCCTCGTCGGACCAAAAGAGCCCTGCTGGAAACAACAATAAATTCTATTTTATTATACGGGGCAGAAATATGGGCAGATGCAATAAAAATATGGAAATATTAGATCAAGAATTACATTTGCACAGAGAAGAAGGGCGTTCAGAATTGCAAGGTCTTACGTACGGTTTCTGAAGTGGCGGTACTTGTAATAACAGGTGTGATATGCCTATAGATTGATTTGCAACTGAAAGGAAGAGAATCTAAGATGTGACTGCAGAAGTTGTTCGATCGCATGCAACAAAGAAAGCGAGAGGTAACTATCAACAGATGGCAGAAACGATGGGATAACAACACGAGGAATAACTTCGTGAGGAAAGTTTTAAAAAAGAAGAGTCATAGAGAGTTTTACCACCTACCTACAGTAAAAAAAAAGAAAAATACTTCTTCCGGCTGCGACCGATTAAACTCTACACGACGGTGAGTATACATCAAATGTCTAATTTTAGCTTTAATTTTCTTAAAACACATGATGACTTGAAGAAAAAAATCTTTTAAGCAAAAATGTTCTGTGCTTTATATATTATACATCATCCGCAGACTATACCTATCTATTTAGCACAGTTAAGAAGTTCCTCGTAGAGTAAATATAACCGTTTCCAGTCGTATACACGGCTGATAGCTTAGGGAAGATATCTTGCCAATATTTTAAGGCTAAATAAAAGCGAGTGCATAATGTAGCGCAAAAAGTGTAAGGTATCTGCTAAAAACGTGAGAAATTAATATTTGACTACTTGGACGCACTGACAATTTATTGCTCAATTTCAACACTCACTTAGTCATAACCTTTTTTGGACATCTAGCCCTTTATTTGTTAATTTTAAACATTATGTTACTAGTAAGTCTACTGTGGCACCATAATAGTGACACTGACATGGAGTATTACTATACTGATTGTACGGTTAGTGTGCAACAGTCTCAAAAACACGCTAAATCAGTTCAGATCCACAATAACAAGGTAAGATATTTATTTGAAGAAATCAAATCTGTAAATTACAGGTATACAATGGTACTTCATCTAAATTAAATAACTATTACGGTTCTTTTTTTCAATGAAAAACACTATAAGACTAGTCACATATCCAGCAATCAAAATAAAGAAAGCTGGACGCAAATGATCCAATGACAACACCACTAAACATGAATTCTCAAGACTATTCTCATTGGTATTCTTCAATCCTTTCCAGTTCCATTTTTCTACCAATCCACACTCTTGAAACGTTGCCAAAAGTCTCTTAAAGTGGCCAAACATGGGGAAACCTTTTCGAAATCCAACTGCATGCATAAACACTTCTCTAGGTCGTTTAATATCATACACTAGCTTTCTACCATCGGAAGAATATTTTTGGAAACAAACTTCATTAACATAACAGTACCAAAAACTGCAAAATCACGTTTGATAAACGTTCTGTTGTAACAGTAATCGCACGTTTGCCATTTCTGATAAACTTTCATATACACTGCATCATGTGGTTGATAGAGGTAACGTTTGAATGCATTAGTTCCTCCAAAAGCCAAGCCAGAATCTAACAATTCTTCTATAGTTGAAATTTGATGTTCAAAAGTTGGCTTTGTAAGAAAACTTATCAAGCTGCTTTGGTATGCAGAAGATATCAGAAGGGAACATATACTCCATAAGAAAGAAACCAAACGTACTATAGCTAAGTTTGATTGTATATTCAAAGGTGACACAACTGTTCTATAACTAATAATCACCCACTTTATGAAAACATTGATCTTGCTTGACTCTAAGTCATTTTGTATTTCTACGACTGAGCAGAGAAGTGAAGTAGCAATTAAAGATATTAACACTAGAATCCATACAGGTGCAGAGAGATTATTCACAAAATTTCTCCATGGTTTTATTGGTAGAGCGACAGGAACAAAAAATTTCAAATAGTCAAACACACCTCCGATAACTAGATCAAAGTCATACGTAACACGGCTATTGTGTGTTACAAATGGGGCTATCATTAAGTCAGCTTGTTTTGTAAACACTTGATGAAGCCAAAGTTGATAACTTGCATTTGTGTTTTGTATACCTGCTCTGAATGGATCTTCTGTGTAGATAATGGAGAAGTTTAATTGCATTGATAACTCTCTTATTATACTTATATCAATTCCAGGATCTATTATAGAATCTTTATCTATTAGATAGGGCGGTGTATTGGATGTTGTTATCTTTAATGGACATACATGAAAATTTTTAAAATCTTTGACTGGGAATATTGTTTCAAACGCACATGGAAGACGACATACTCTTCGAATGTCAGTAGATTCACAGGTGCCGCTACCAAAAGGAAAAGATGTAAACGTTTCTAGGGTTTGTTTCATTACTGACAGATTAATTAAATAGTGCTCCCATGACAAGTTAAATATAATCTCTAGTGGTAAATCTTTTAGTAAGGCTACTAAATATTTCGCTTGAGGGTCCCATGATGGTGATCCATACGAGTTAATCAGAAATACGTGAAAATCATCCACACTGTTGAGTATGATGAGATAAAAGTTAGATTTATGCAATTGTTTTTGATATGGAAAACTTTGAGTGACGTTTATTCTAATGAAACACTTACTTTGCAAATCTAAGTTTATCGCAGAACTGGAATAAACAAAAACTATGTTTCTTTCACTGTAATTATTTAGTAATCTTATTAAATGTCCTTGAACCTTTAGGTCATCTTCTTTAATTGAAATATTGACTAAGGCACTGACTGGTAGTAGATAAAATGTAACAAATATCAAACATGAGTAAATCATATTGTTTGGGAAAAAAAGATTTTTATAATTTTTACTTACTATGAATATATATTTCATATGATGTTTGTTACTGGATAGTCAAAAAAGTATTGAACAGACCGTTTATATTTGTCTACACCTCACTAATTTCTTTTTTCAAAATAATGAGGTGTTACCACCATACCATACCACCTTCAAATTTCTAAATTATTAGTTGGTTGTTAACGATTTTCTTTCTAGCCCTGTCATTATAGAATAAGAGATAATTCAAAATGAGACAAGTAATACCAATAAAATTAAAAAAAATCCGCTTTGGGAAAATTGAGTGTTTTCGCCTAGATAAACAATTTTTTTTCAGTTAAAAACACCTTAAAACTGGCTATACAACCACTAATTAAAATAAAAAAGGCTAGTGGTAAACTTTTCATCGTTAAAAATGCTACTGATGACTCCACGATAACACTTCTAGCATTAATATATCTATGTTCTGTCTAAATCCATTTATCCAACGGTTCTTGCTAAAAAACGTTAGGTATTGCAGAAAAAAGATTCATAATATTCTATTCTATTGTTTCGCAATTGTATGGGAGTGAGAGTAGCATACGTACGAATAAAAAAAGCAATATATACGTGCGACGCTTAATCGGCATTTTTTCTGTATATAAACCGACTTGACAAAGTTAAAGTCGGAAACTAAGGTTTATTCTCTGTCAGTACCCCCCTGATCGCTGTTCTTTGAAGAAACCGTTTTGCCAGGTACTTTATCGGTTGCAGTCGCGATCGTGAAGTGGCAATCTGTAGAATTTGATTCTCTGCATTTGATGGATGAGTCCATACAGTTATTCCCAGTAAGGCTATTTCGGGGGATCATCTTTAAAGGGAGTTGATTCGAATGCATGTCATAAGACTCTTAGCCTATTACTGTCAAGACAACCCCACTCCCACGTTGGTATAAGTCGGGTCTCTACTTTCACGTAGGGTTCGGACAAGACCCTTTCGAAGACTTGCCAAGCCTTTATTATAGTAGGTCAAGATGGCAAATTCTTAGGTAGACCTAAAACCAAGCCCAGCCACATTGAGGTTGGACAAGAAGTGAAGGGACTCTCTTTGATGAACCCAACGTGCTCACCCCAAGTGAGCTAGTAGAGGGTGGATAGGCAACCTCGCTTCCACCAGTGAGTATTGGTAGCTGTTGTATAAATAAGTTCTAACAAGCTTAAATAAAGCTGACATACCCAAATGCAGCTTAAATCTTATTGTTAATGCCGAGAGCTTTAAAATGAGTGGTAACACGAGGAGTCTCGCATCAGCGTACGTATCCATATACGAAATACCTGCATATCCATTTTTGGCTCATGGATCTAACCAACTTGTGTTGAGATAGGATTACGGTGGGAAAATAGGCTGTCATCAGAAGTGGCCCTCTAAGAAACAGACTTTTAGTACGTTGTTCTAAACATCAATCAAACAGAGAATTTGTGTAGATTTCCGTTTTACGTCAATTTCTGAGTAATTAATATGGCTTAACTCGGTTAAAAAGAAATTTATTAATCTTTTCCTTTGAAAAAATGACACTAATTTACGTAATTTAATTAAATTTTCCAAACTACTACTGGTATTGCAGGTAAGCAACTTGCGTGTAATAATTCTGAATGTTAGTGTTGCAGAAAGCTAATGGAAAGCACGATCAATGCAGATTCAAAAATCGTTGTGCAGACAGAATGCACATCACATGCATGTAAAATACATTACCAACATACATCAACACAAGAAAATGTATGGAGACAACTAAAATTGTTCAAGAAGCAGATTGGATGCGCATCGGTAAACATTGGAATAGAACACATAGGAATAGAAAAGTAATAGTCAAGCGCGAGATTGTATCGGTACTTTTTCTGCATATAATAAACCAACGTGCTGAAAAGATAAAATCAGTTCGAACTATGAACTCGAAGAGTCAACACTCTCTCAGCATGGCGGTCTAGATGTAAGTTTTTTTAACACTGCCCTGTAACTTTAAACATTTTCGAGTAAATAAAAAGGTAGACTAGAATTAAATTTAAATAAAATATTGGCATTTTGTTTTGTAAGAAATCAACTGCATTATTTCAAGGAATAATTTTTTTCTATGTATCTCCACTTGCGGGTAGTAAGTTAATATTAAGATTTTATTAATTCCAATGATAAAAAGGCCACTTTCTATTTTTTATTTAACATACAATTTAATTTAAAATTTAAAAATCGTAGTAATTTCCAAATCTAAGTTATCGTAAAGACTGAAACTTAGTAACTTAAATTTTTTAAAATAAGAACATTTGCAACTTTGCAATTCTAGATTAAATTAACATTTCGTAAACTGAATTTAATTTAAATTTAATTTAAAATTTAAAGATCCTCGAAATTTCCACATCTTAGCAATCTTAAAGATCGAAACTTCAGTACTTCTATTTTTTAAAGCAAGGAAAATTTGTAACTTTGCAATTCTAGATTGAATTGACATTTCGTAAGCTGAATTTAATTTAAATTTAATTTAAAATTTAAAGATCCTCGAAATTTCCAAATTTTAGTAATCTTAAAGACTGAAACTTCAGAACTGACATTTTTTAAAGTACGGGAAATTTGTAACTTTGTAATTCTAGATTGAACTGACATTTCGTAAACTGAATCTAATTTAAAATTTAAAGATTCTCGAAATTTCCAAATTTTAGTAATCTTAAAAACTGAAACTTCAGTACTTACATATTTTAAAGCAAGGAAAATTTGTAACTTTGCAATACTAGATTGAATTGACATTTCGTAAACTGAATTTAATTTAAAATTTAAAGATCCTCGAAATTCCAAATCTTATGAATCTTAACGACTGAAACTTCAGAACTTACATTTTCTAAAGCAAGGAAAATTTGTAACTTTGCAATTCTAGATTGAATTGACATTTCGTAAACTGAATTTAATTTAAAATTTAAAAATCCTCGAAATTTCCAAATCTTAGTAATCTTAAAGACTGAATCGTAAAAACTTACATTTTTTAAAGCAAGGAAAATTTGCAACCTTGTAATTCTAGATTGAATTGACATTTCGTAAACTGAGTTTAATTTAAAATTTAAAGATCCTCAAAAATTTCCAAATCGTAGTAATCTTAAAGACTGAAAGTTTAGAACTTACATTTTTTAAAGCTAGGAAAATTTGCAACTTTGAAGTTTGCTAGATTTAATTGACATTTTGTAAACTGAATTTAATTTAATTTAAATTTAAAAAACGTCAAAATTTCGAAGTCTTAGTAATTTCGCAGACTGAAATTTAAGAACTTACATTTTTTTAAAGCAAGGAAAATTTACATACATTGAATTCTAGATTTAATTGGAATTTCGTAAACTGAATTTAATTTAAGTATAATTTAAAATTTAGAAATTCTTGAAATTTCAAAAGCTTAGTAATCTTAACTTAAATTAAATTCAGTTAAATAAATATCAATTAAATTCTAGAATTGCAAAGTTGCAAAATTGCTTTGCTTTAAAAATGTAAGTTGGTAATTTTCAGTACCAACTTACATTTTTAAAGCAAAGCAATTTTGCAACTTTGCAATTCTAGAATTTAATTGATATTTATTTAACTGAATTTAATTTAAGTTTAATAGAAAATTTTAAATTCCTCGAAATTTCCAATTCTAAGTAATCTTAAAGACAGAAACTTACATTTTTAAAGCAAAGCAATTTTGCAATTCTAGAATTTAATTGATATTTCGTTAACTGAATTTAATTTAAATTTAATTTAAAATTTAGAAATTCTTGAAATTTCCAAATCGTAGTAATCTTAAAGACTGAAAATTACCAACTTACATTTTTAAAGCAAAGCAATTTTGCAACTTTGCAATTCTAGAATTTAATTGATATTTTGTTAACTGAATTTAATTTAAGTTTAATATAAAATTTTAAATTCCTCGAAATTTCCAAATCTTAGTAATCTTAAAGTCTGGAACTTACCAACTAACATTTTTAAAGCAAAGCAATTTTGCAACTATGCAATTCTAGAATTTAATTGATATTTCGTTAACTGAATTTAATTTAAGTTTAATATAAAATTTTAAATTTCTCGAAATTTCCAAATCTTAGTAATCTTAAAGACTGAAACTTGCCAACTTACATTTTTAAAGCAAAGCAATTTTGCAACTTTGCAATTCTAGAATTTAATTGACATTTCGTTAACTACATTTAATTTAAGTTTAATATAAAATTTAAAATTCCTCGAAATTTCCAAATCTTAGTAATATTTAAGTCTGGAACTTACCAACTAACATTTTTAAAGCAAAGCAATTTTGAAACTATGCAATTCTAGAATTTAATTGATATTTCGTTAACTGAATTTAATTTAAGTTTAATATAAAATTTTAAATTTCTCGAAATTTCAAAATCTTAGTAATCTTAAAGACTGAAACTTGCCAACTTACATTTTTAAAGCAAAGCAATTTTGCAACTTTGCAATTCTAGAATTTAATTGATATTTTGTTAACTACATTTAATTTAAGTTTAATATAAAATTAAAAATTCCTCGAAATTTCCAAATCTTAGTAATCTTAAAGTCTGGAACCTACCAACTAACATTTCTAAAGCAAAGCAATTTTGCAACTTTGAAATTCTAGAATTTAATTGATATCTCGTTAATTGAATTTAATTTAAGTTTAATATAAAATTAAAAATTCCTCGAAATTTCCAAATCTTAGTAATCTTAAAGAGTGAAACTTGCCAACTTACATTTTAATAGCAAAGCAATTTTGCAACTTTGCAATTCTAGAATTTATTTGATATTTCGTTAATTGAATTTAATTTAAGTTTAATATAAAATTAAAAATTCCTCGAAATTTCCAAATCTTAGTAATCTTAAAGACTGAAACTTGCCAACTTACATTTTAATAGCAAAGCAATTTTGCAACTTTGCAATTCTAGAATTTATTTGATATTTCGTTAATTGAATTTAATTTAAGTTTAATATAAAATTAAAAATTCCTCGAAATTTCCAAATCTTAGTAATCTTAAAGACTGAAACTTGCCAACTTACATTTTAATAGCAAAGCAATTTTGCAATTCTAGAATTTAATTAATATTTTGTTAACTACATTTAATTTAAGTTTAATATAAAATTTAAAATTCCTCGAAATTTCCAAATCTTAGTAATGTTAAAGTCTGGAATCTACCAACTAACATTTCTAAAGCAAAGCAATTTTGCAACTTTGAAATTCTAGAATTTAATTGATATTTCGTTAATTGAATTTAATATAAGTTTAATATAAAATTAAAAATTCCTCGAAATTTCCAAATCTTAGTAATCTTAAAGACTGAAACTTACCAACTTACATTTTAATAGCAAAGTAATTTTGCAACTTTGCAATTCTAGAATTTATTTGATATTTCGTTAATTGAATTTAAGTTTAATATAAAATTAGAAATTCCTCGAAATTTCTAAATCTTAGTAATCTTAAAGACTGAAACTTGCCAACTTACATTTTTAAAGCAAAGCAATTTTGCAATTCTAGAATTTAATTGATATTTCGTTAACTACATTTAATTTAAGTTTAATATAAAATTTAAAATTCCTCGAAATTTCTAAATCTAAGTAATCTTAAAGTCTGGAACTTACCAAATAACATTTCTAAAGCAAAGCAATTTTGCAACTTTGCAATTCTAGAATTTAATTGACATTTCGTAAACTGAATTTAATTTAAATTTAATTTAAAATTTGGAAATTCTCGAAATTTTCAAATCTTAGTAATCTTAAAGATTGAAATATAATAACTTACATTTCTTACAACTTTGCAATTCTACATTTTAATTAACATTTCGTACACCTAAAAATCAGCAATCAAGTTTCCAGATGTGTGTTCTACAAAACTTGAAAATGCTAATTTGCGGTTATTCAAAATTTTACATTAAATAGAACTTTTAATCAGAACTCTAGAATCTACAAATTTCAAAATTCAATGATTGATATTCAATATCATACAAAAAATTATTCAACAAAATTCAATAATATTTATTTTACAAAACTAACTATAAGATAAATTATAACGAATTAGAAAACTTTGTTTAAAATAACTTTTTCCCTTTTCAATTAAAAATACCACAAGACCAAGTACATATCCACTAATTAAAATAAAGAAAGCTGGAAGTAAATGATCCATTGTCAAAACCACTAAAGATGAATTTCCAATATCACCTCTAGCATCTTTCACATCCTTCCAATCCCACTTATCCATTAACCCGCATTCTGCAAATCTCAATAAGAGTTTTTGAAAATGTTCATACATGGGAAAACCCTTCTTAAATGCAATTGCGTGTGCAAACCACTGTCTAGGTTGTTCAAATTGGTATAGCATTTTTCTACCATCGGGAAACATATAAGATTGCCGTGTCATATAAGCCACTAATTTAGTGCTTCTAAATATAGCAAAATCACGTTTAAAAGCTGCTCTGTCAAAACATTTTGGTACAATCTTGCAAATTTCAAAATTGTTATAAATTTTCATGTAGACTGCATCGTGTGGATAGAAGAAGAATTCGTTGAACATAACGGCTCCACCAAAAGACAAACCAGAGTTTCCCAATTCTTCCAAATTAGAAATTTGGTGTTCAAAGGTAGGCTTTGCAAGAAAACTCATTAAACTACCTTGGTATGCAGAAGACATCAAAAGAAAATACATGCTCCATAATAAAAGAAGAAAACGCTCAATGATTATTTTTGGCTTATTGCTAAAAGGAGAGATGAATGTTCTGCAGGCAACGATCGCCCATTTCATTAAATCAGTGACGTTTACTACTTTTAAATCACTTTTTATTATTTCTATAGCAGAAAATAGCAGAGATATAGCAATTAATGATACAACCCATAAAATCCATACTAATTTAGAAAAAACCTTAATAAAGCTTTCCCATGGTTTTATTGGTAAGGCCGTAGGAGCAAAAAATTTCAAGTAGTCATAAATACATCCAAAAACTATATCAAAATCATAAGCAACATTATCATTTTGTGTTATAAATGAAGCAATCATGAAATCAGCTTGCTTTGCAAAAACTTGATGGAGCCATAGCTCATAAGTAGTATTCATTGGAAGCTTTAAGGGATCTTCTACATAGGTGATGGAAAAATTTAATTGAGTTGCTAATTCTCTTATGATCTCTATAGCGGTTCCTGGATTAGTTGTTGCATTTCTATCTATAACAGCAGGTGGTGTGGTTGTTGTCGTAACTCTTAATGGGCATCCATGCAAGTTCTTAAAATCTTTAAAAGGGAAAATCTTTTGAAGCCCGCACGGTCCTTCACATATTTGCTTAATATTGATAGATGAGCAGGAATTATTTTCGTAAGGAAAGTAGGTGAAGATTTCCCGAGTGTGTTTGACTATTGATAGATTAATCAAGAAATGGTCCCAAGATAACTGAATTATATCTTCTAGCGGTAGATCATTTGATAAGATTAATAAATATTTTGCTTGAGGACGCCATGATGGTGATCCATACATACTACTCAGAAATAGATGGAAATCTTTGATTCTATCGAGGAAGATGATATAAAAATGTGTTCTATGCATCAGTTTTGTATCGGGAAAGCTTTTATTGATATTGATTATAGTAATACTTGTATTCTGTAGGTTTAAAGTTATCTTCAGATTGGAATGGATAAGAACGATGTTTTCTTCACGTTCACTGCTTAATAGCTTTATTAAGACTTCTTGAATTTGAAAATCATTTTTTTCCAAAATATCAATTATCGCATTACTATAAAATAGATAAAATGCTATAAAAATAACTATATTAAAATAATTCATATTTATGAGTGCACTATGAACCCAAAAACGTGTTAGGTAAAGATAAATTAAGTTTCAATTTATCCAATTTCACTGTTTATGTGTTTGTAGGCATTAGAGTAATCAAAAAAGTATGAAGGTATCGATTCTATTTTGTCATTCTTGTTTGTACATTTAGCAGATTAATTCCAAATTATTATTTGGCTTTTAGCTATTTATTCTGTGATAAACATGGTTTTGATGAAAAAGATTGATTATCATAATTTGTTTTCCTTCGTTTAGCCTTGCAATTGTAGATGCGATACAAAGGTCTCAAAACAAAAGAGAGAATTCTTTTTATCATCTTGCAATTATTGTTAGTTTACGGCTGTGGAAAAGTATATTGTGTTACAAGTGCAGAAAAGTGCCAATTTCCCACCAATGTGACGAAGTCGAATGCCGTAATCACACGAGTGTGAAATTGGCGTTTTTGCACATGTTACACACTATACTTTATATACGATCAAAAAAAAAGTAATAAAACACCAAAAGCTAAGTAAAATATTTAACCTAGAATTTATACTCGCGTTCATATTATCTTATTCATAGGTGAAATCTCTAGCAATAAATTAAGAGATATAATGTGAGCAGCTTCCACGAGGTTTGAAGGCGTACAAGTGTACACACCATTTTTCCTTCATCGGATTCACTCGGTATAATCTTAATCAATCTAGTACAGCTAAACAATCATACGTACGTATGTACTCGTTGTAAAAGTATTTTTTAAACAATTACAGTTCAACTGTGAAGGTTATTAACCCCTTTGCAGCGAAATGTAAACATATTTTGGAATCGCAGGTATTGTTGGTAGCAAGGAGGGTAGAGAGCAGCGTGTTAGAGAGAGGTTAGTGGGTAATAAGAGAGCTTTACGTGTACCCATCGCGCTTACACTTGTGAATTATGCAGCAAATTATATATATATATATATATATATATATATATATATATATATATATATATATATATATATATATATATATATATATATGCTTTCATTGTTTTTATTGTAATTATAAGCAATAATAATAAATAATATATTAACAATTATATAATAATGTAAAAAATTAATCAATTTTACATTAATTCAATAACAACTTTATAATAACTTCCTATAGTAATAATAACTAAATTAGGGTAAGTTGGGTAGATAGGTCAACGGTAGATATCTTGCTTAGCAAGCGGACGTCTCGGGGGTTCGATTTCCCTCCAGTGTGATAATTCTTATAGAGAGATTTGCATTTAAAATGTAATTTAATATAAAACATTAAATTAAACAAAATAAATTAACCTTTAACTAAAATTTATAACTTTTATATTTCAACTACTTAATTAATAATATTATAATATTGCATGTGCTGACATCTATGGTGTTTTAATAAAACTATTGATCGTGGAAAATCATTTCCACGGTCATTAACGTTCAGTTTAGAGTCTCTACTAGACTGTGCAAAATGTGTAATGTTCTATAATAGTGGTCGTAGATAAACTTATTGTCACGTGGGGGTTTTCGTGACTGGAGGACGTAGTCAGAGGTAGAGGGAAAATAAACACAAGTCGTAGAAAACAACTATATACTAATAACAATAAAGAGAGTACAAGGTTTACATACACAAAGAGTATACATCGTGAGGACGTACATGTCCTCCTAAAACTAATACAATCAAGCACTAGGTCTATAAACTAAGCGTAGGAGTTAAACTCCTAGTGATCTACAACTAAGCGTGGGAGCCTGGACACAACTCCCATACCAAAAGCAGAGAGTGGGCGTTTAGCGCAACCCACTCATACTAGGCACTAAGCATTAGATAATTTAAAAAGTACTCACGAGCTTGCTTGTAGATGTAGTGTTCGAGCCATCTCACTGACTGAATTTAATAGCTCGCTTCCTGGTTGCAGGCTTGTGGGTAGTTGGCATTCGAGCTGCTGGTGCCTGGCACTAATCTGTAGGTTGTGCGGAAGTGTGGTACATTCTTCTTAAGGAATGTGCACCTGTTTGTAAACCGTGTAGGTTTCCCCGCATATACGGAGTAAGTATGCGGATATGTTGCATGCCAACTAATGCAGTTGTGGGCGAAGCGAGAGCGCTTCTACGAATGCACACTTGTTTCCAAGTCGTGGGTTGCGTGATCACAGCTGTCCGCAAAGATGGTCGAACAACGTGGGTCGTTGCTACAGACGGGAACGTAACCTTGGCGTAACCTTGCACTAACGGAATAATATATATTATATTATGAGTTATTTAATTCGAAGTAATTTCCGTTTGTGACATTATTTTTCAATCGCTTATTCTTCATTTCAATTTTTCAGTGTTAATTCTTCTTTCATTAATTAAACAGGATTAATTGTATGTTCGGTTATTGCTTCTTACTCAAACATATTGTATGTCATGTACGTAGAAGCGATCTCGGTGTAGCCTAGTCTCTAGTGGATAAGGAACATATCCGAAAGTTTTCAATTTTGGGAGTGTGATCATTTTAATGTCTTGAATGAAATACAAAGAACATGTAAAATCTAATGGCGACAGCAAACATCGCCATCTTGGATAAATGGTGTCAAAAGCGATATTGCCGAAATATTTCTCTTGGAGTTCGTAGTGCAGCAAAAAAGAAGTAAAAGGTGATATTTAAAGATAGTTAAATATCCTACAAAATATTAAATACTTCTCGTGGAGCAGTCGCGTCAGGTTTAGCATTATTTAAAAGACCCTAAAAATTCTATACATTTTCTTAGATGGAAGGGTAGCCGCATTCGTCTTGACTGAAGGTAGAGTCAAAATAAAGAAATACATGTCTCAGCATTTGATCTAATGCGATTCAAATATTAGCCAAGATAACAAGCCGAAAAGATTCACAGCTTTTATTCATGTATTTTCATCCTCACGCTTTGGGACAGAAAATTTCGAGTTTTTCTTTACATTTTATATTTCTTATCGGTATTGCAGCGGTTTTCACTCGGGTCCACACAAATAGAAACCTATTATTACCTTTAATATTACCCTTTACGCGGTCTTCTTCCATTAAAATAATAACATAATACTAACAATAATACTCAAAACATTTCTTTTGTTATTACCCCGGTAATGGCTAGATAAGGATGGGTAGCAGGTTTTTACCCTTGCGCGTTTCGGAGACGGATATTTGCCGCACTTCGGTGCGGACCACTTAGGCGCAGGGACACTTCGGCGCAAGAAATTGTCTAGTATTATCGTAATGAATAAAATCTGTTCGTACTTATAGGTAATAAATACAGTATGATCGATGAAATACAGTATTCGATAAATACGGTATGATAAGAAAAAAAAACCTGAATATTTGCCAATCACAAAAGCTCGCCTGCACTGCCAGATTTAAAAAAATTATTTTTGTAAGCTGCTAAAGCATTAAAACCAAAATTCTTCGGCAAATCTTAAAACCAAAAAATTAGACTAATGGTCCAAAAAAACGTTTTATTTAAAGATCTCCGAAAGTTTTACTCTAATTTGCCGCGGAAAAATTTACATATCCCGAATGGCTTTTAGTCGAAGTGTGCTAGCGCCCAAGTGTCCCGTCGCCGAAGTGTGCCTATGCCGAAGTGTCCTTGTGCCGAACTGTCCCGCGCCAAACTGTCCTCGCATCGAAACGGCCGCGCCCAAATGTCCTAGACCGTGCGCGTTCGGCTTTTAGCCTAACTAACTTTGAAGATTATCGCAATTTTTTAAAAACTTAAAATCAAACTATTTCAGATCAATGACGAAAAAATAAAATATAGCAAAAAAATCGCGATTTATTTAAATCCAAGCATGTTACCGTTATGTGAAATAAAAGTCTTAAGAAAACAATTTTCTTGGCTTCTCCACAATTCGATTTCACCTCAGTGTTTAATCTATAATTTTCTTCTTAACAAGCTTTTCCCATTGTATTATTATCTAATCTTGGCACTCCTAATTTGGCCATTTTTTTAAATGGATATTCCATATTTGGTTTTGCTTTAGTTTGCAATTCTTTATTGATAAATTTTGCTTATCACTGTTTTTCTTTAAACTTTATAAAGGATAATTGTTCCTTTATTTCAGTTTTGGCTGATTACTCTTGAAACATGTAGTGATGCTTTTCTCACTTGTTAAGTTTGATTTATAATTTCCCTATTTGAGGTTTTCAAGTGATTGGAAGTTTAATTATTTCCCGTGCATTAACTCAAGTCAGTTTCACGTAGGTGAATTTTCTATACAAGTTCAATTAGATTGCGCTTTAATCGCTGCATTTCAAGAAAGACCTAATCTACATACAAGAGGCAATTTCTACCTCTCCGGACATCTATTTTTCTTTGAAGCCGATACTTATCGTAATAACTTTTAATTAATTGCAGAATTCTGTTTAAGACTTTTTACGTTACGTTTCATCGTTACTCATCCTTGTTATGCTTACGTTGGATTTTGTTTATCTACGAATACTGCCCTTTACAAAACCCATTGGAGCATTTAAAACATCAAGTGTTTTTATCGAGTCCAAGATACATACATCAAGAAGACAAACTACACTACACACTTCTATACACAAATTATTGCAAATTTCTTAGTTTTTACAAAGATTATTCCTTGATTTCTAGGTTGTGTATTAAATATACCAACTTTGCTATTATTTTAATTTGGTTATATTTCTTGCGTTTACGCAGTCACAAGATTTAAATAAAACTACCTTTTCTGCAGAGATCGGAGAAATTCTGCATAAGCTAAGTTCAAATAGCGGTTGTAATTTTTTAGCATAACCAAACCAAGAATTAGTAAAGTTGCAGGTTAATGTTTCGTTTTATAAATCTTAACATAGCGGGACTTAACACCACGAGCTAGCCGGCCAGGAAGTTCCCGTTATAAAATATATAAATCAGAATACAGTTTATTTCCGAAAATAAGCCACATTAGATCAAATGCCCAGACACCTATTCCCTTATTGTAGCTCTACTTTCACTCAAATCCGCGGCGCGGTGCATCAACTGTACGGTTCCCTTGTGAGCAATTGTAAGTAGGACGACTTTTTTCATGAATAAAATGGTGTCGGCACCCATACATTAGTTTGAGGATGAGTGGTCGCAGATCAATGACTTGATTGAGAGCCTAGTTAGATATATTCCATGTATCCCCTTGACGCCAGGTAGTTTCTTGGTTTAGTCAAATCTGATCATCAGCCACTCTGGACGTTCCCAATATGTTCGAGCGCATCATGGTTCCTGGGATCGTTGAGCCCATGGGCTTAACCAGCACTTGAGTGGGGTGGGATATCCAAGCGTTAAAAACCAATACGGTCGAGTCGAGTAAGGATATCCTGGGGATCACTTTAAGGTATGTTGATAGACAACTCCACCTCTATACGATACATGTTGGATTTTTACTTTAGTTAGAGTGGAACGGGAAGCTGTCGAAGCGTTTAATTGGTATGTCGGAGTGAGAAAACCTATTCTCGGACTTTTTCGAACGATGTGATGAGACGTACCCACGTCTCATGTGTAGTGATGTACCCACATCACTACACCCCCGAACCTAAAATGGCAAGTAAGGAGTGGCGAAGAAAGAATGAAGGTTGCCCAGTGAAGGCCAGAACGCGGCACTCAGCTGGAAAAGTCCTTGCAACGATTTTTTTTACTCTAGGGGAATTTTACTGATCGATTTTCTACACGATCAACGTACAGTGAATGCGGCTTACTACTGCCAGTTGTTACGGTCGGCAAAAGTCGCTTATCGAAACCAAAGACGAGGCACGCCCATCAGAGATGTCATTCTCCTCCATGACAACGCCAGGCTTCACACCGCGGCCTTGACAAGGAATACACTGGAAGACCCTCGAGCACCCTCCTTATAGCCCTGACTTGTCTCCCTGTGACTATTTATTGTTCGCGCCTATGAAGGAATTACTGGAAGGGAAAACGATTTGGAAGCAATGAAGAGGTCGAAGAGCACGTGCGAAATTGGCTTACAACTCGCCCTCAAACTTTCTATAACCAGGGAATACTGAAACTTCCAAATCGGTGGCAAAAGTGTGTAGATCACGCAGGAGACTATATTGAAAAATGTTAAAACAATGATTAGTGTATAACGTTATTCAATAAATGATGAAAAAAATTACCGTTTATATTTGATTTACCCGTACCTAGGTCGGCACCTATAAAGTGTTGACAAGAATTGCTAAATAATTTTATGCTAGACGGGTTAAATAAACTCATATCAATAGACAGATTTAAGCTTGTTTATTTTAAATAAATTACTTTTTTCATTGGTATTCTCTCTTTGTTCTAATAAGAAAAATCTTTAAGAGATACGTGCGCCGGTTACTACAGTTTTCATTAAGATTAGTTAAATTGTATCATTTTAAAGCTATTTTTAATTATTATTGATTAATTATATTGTTAAAGGTAATTTAAATACTCTTGTACAAACTTATTGAAAAGAAATATCAATCGACCCTGAAAGTTTTTATAGCTAGAATTTATTATACATCCGTATGCAAGGACAGTAATAAATGCTATATTTTTCTTGAGGAGTGCGTTGAATACCCTTCTAAGTTATTCAGATTTACCATTTAAAATATGTTTCAGCCTTTTTTATGGGGATTTTTAATGTAATGACTCACCCTGTATATCACTACATTCCCAACTTCTACCAGGAAGGCATTGAAGCATATGGATTGCCATAACAACATAATAAATAAACACTATTAAATAAAGATTCAGTAAGTATACACGTTTTTTATTGAGCTTGAGCTATTCTTACAAAAAATCTTAAAATAACTGTATTAACTGGTAAATAAACACACCCATACGTTATAGTACCACAAGATGAATGAAGAAAAAGAAGGCGCCCGAGTCAGCAATGCGATGAAGGAATGAAGAAGGTCGAAGAGAAAGAATGGAAGATAAGCAATAAAAAGGTAGAAAAAGAAGAGAGAGAGGTGTTTGCCCGTCGTGGGGGTGCAAAGGCTTATGTAATAATAAAAAAATAATACTAACTCTAATACAGATGCCCTGATTCATAGCATAGTGACTATGAGCACGTAGTTTTTGCTAAAATACATCAATTCTGAAAGATTTCATAAGGGAGCTTTGTTAAATAACAAATTTCCGATACAAGTCAAGACGCGAGGCTCTATACTGAAGGCCTGTTATTTATTTATTGATCCAGGCAATCCTTCTAAATCGACACAGATTACAGAGTTTTTAGAGCCTCTCGATGATTGTAGACTTTTTCAGAGCAACATCTAGAAAATTCATCTTTCAGTGCAGCAAAGTTAGCTAGATACATGTAGAAGCCATTTTATAGTCGTTAAGGCAGTCTCTGTCCATGCAATGCATACTGCATGATAATCAATACAAAGAAAGGATTGTCAAAAACACCTTGAAATTTTGACAGTTTTGGAGATTGCCAGAATTTCAGTTCCTACTTCACAGTCACGTCAATATAGAAATTTGAACACAATACTTACATGTAATTCATTCACTTTGTAGCAACTAGAATATTCTTGCAACCAAATCATAAAAAAAAATAATTTGAATAACTCCGACAACTCAACGAAAATCAACAAATTTATTTTAAATCCAACTTACAATACAATTCAACTAACAGCACTAGAAAACTAACTACATATCCAGCAATTAAAACAAGGAAAGCTGGACGCAAATGATCCAACGACAGAACTACTAACACGGAATCATCAACACCACGACTATCAGGACTCTTCGCTTCTTTCCAATCCCATTTGTCCATCAATCCGCATTCTTTAAATCTTAATATAAGCCTTTCAAAATAACCAAACAGAGGAAAGCCTTTCCTAAAAGCTATTGAGTGGAGGTACATCGGTCTAGGTTCTTTAAGTAGATATAACATTTTACTACCATCTGGAGCAGTATATATTCCTTGTGCAAAAGTCAATAATTTAGTATAAGCTATAAATTCACGGCTTCGTATTCCTACAGTAGTAAACTAAAACCTTACTAAACAAATAATCTCAAAAAGTACGATTGGTCCAGACAATTGTAAGCTGAGATTCTCAATAAACAAATACAGAAGGGAAAGTCCCATGCATGGACGAAAATTGTGACTGATGGAAAACTCCACGAAATTAAAATAAACACATAAATCACTCATATTTACGTTAACATATTTAACGATAGAGACGTCTGATTAATTCAAGTTATGCTCAGGCGTCGTAGGTGTTAAAAGCAATGGCTTACTGATTAGGAATAGAACACACGAACAATTAAAAACATTAGAAGGCGCCCCCAAATTGTCTGATGCTATTATTTATAAACAAACGTTGAGAATCTACAATTCAGAAAACGGTTCCCCATTAATTTATGTAAATTCATTTCTCTTCATTTTTTTGTGAATGGAACAATTGGTCGTGCCAAATTATAACATTGATTAACTGTTAAAGATAATAAAAATCTATTCGTATTATTATTTTCTACACTGTGTATAATTTAATTTGGGGTCCCATTTTAAATACATTTTCAATTAAATTTCTTATCTAAAAACCAGTCTAAATTTTCGTCGTCAAACTTTCAACGCGATTCTTTATTTGACATTAATCTCCTAAAAAGATGCTTAATTCACTAAAACAAAAGTCTAATGATCACACAAACAAAATACAAGCAGCTGAGTAAATTCTGAACGATTTGTATTAAAAACTATATCTCAGAACGTTGCAATAATTCCATTATTAACTTGGATTTTATTGTTTTAAAGTTGAATTGCGACTTAAATAATGGTCTGCACTGTTTAACTGTTATTTTTATTATACTTATCTTTTTTATTCTCCATTATCCTTTAAATGAGATGATGGACGTTAACTCATCAATATTAAAACGCGTAACTCTCTGCATATTCACAATATCTAATAATATTAAAAATGTTTCTTAAAGAACACTCCCATTAATCGATGCTACTCAGCCAGGACAAATCCTACTATACATTTATTCCTTGGTATTCC
Organism: Agrypnus murinus; assembly: GCA_929113105.1. Lineage (NCBI taxonomy): Eukaryota > Metazoa > Arthropoda > Insecta > Coleoptera > Elateridae > Agrypnus > Agrypnus murinus. The sequence goes on along the minus strand of OV816027.1, from coordinate 86,401,526 downwards.
GGGAGTGTCATAGGCTATCTACTAGCATGATAAGTATACAAATAACTGAGCAGATATAAAAAATGAGATACTCAGACGCTGGCTGAGGAAAAGTTGGGTAGATGTGCTGTATGTGGCGATATGTGGATCCGGGAAAAGCTGAGAAGAAGGACACAGTTACCCACTAAATGCACCTTGTCAGGGACCGAACTATTTTCAGAGAAGGACCCCAGGATAATTATTATTGAATTCTAATTAAATCTAATACAATAATAGTAATTAATGATGATGGGTTTTTCGTTTTAGTCCTGTAGAACATTAAAGCGTTTCTCGGGGTAAGTTCGGTATTGGAACTCTTTTTGCTCCAAAAGTTCTACTGTCATAGTTACAATTATTTGCAATAATGAATACTATGGAAACCGAAGTCTTCGAGTTAAATAGATCTGAATGCCGAACTTACCCTGGAGCTACTGTGTGCGTAAAAGCATTTTTGCCTCCCTTTCTTAAACACGCCCAACACATACATGTATACACAAAACATTCTCATATGTATTTGAGTGAACCCAAAACTAGAACACTAAAGTTTGATCGAGAACCAAGATCTATAAGGATTGTGCAAAGTCCGTTGAAATACTTATAAATATGAAATACTGGAAATTGTTGATCTCTCCTCTGAGCCTCCTTCATAATATCTCAACTTTGAGTCTTGTCAATGCAAAGCTAAATACGTTGAAATTCCAATGTTTTTTATATCTCCAATACCTAACACTTCTGAAAGAAAAACTACTCATCATCGTCTCAGTTTTTCCCGCCAAAGAGTTCTTTTCATTAGTAGTAACACTAAGAAGCACGCTGAAAGGTTTCTGATTATGCTGATGACGAGCATGTTTACACATCTCTACTTACGGAACCTTACCTTACATACGAAAAATTTTACAAGATAATTTAAATATTTATTTGTTAGAAGTAGCTACTAAGATAAATTATAAACATTTTATTTTATTTAAAATAAATATTGCCTTTTTCAATTAGAAATACTATAAGACCAAGCACATAACCACTAATTAAGATAAAGAAAGCTGGAAGTAAATGATCCATTGTCAAGACCACTAACGATGAATCTTCAATTTCACCTCTACTAGCATCTTTAACATCCTTCCAATCCCATTTATCCATTAATCCACATTCTGCAAATCTCAATAAGAGTTTTTGAAAATTTTCAAACATGGGAAAACCTTTCTTAAATGTAACTGCATGGACAAACCAATGTCTAGGTTGCTCAAATTGGTACAGCATTTTTCTACCATCGGGAAACATATACATTTGCTGTGTTAAATAGGCCATTAATTTAGCGCTTCCAAATACAGCAAAATCGCGTTTAAAAGCTGCTCTGTCAAAACATTTCAACTTAATACTGCAGATTTCGAAATTGTTGTAGATTTTCATATAGACTGCGTCATGAGGATTGAGGAAGAGCTCTCTGAACATACTAGCTCCACCAAAAGACAGACCTGAGTTTCCTAGTTCTTCCAAATTGGAGATTTGGCGTTCAAAAGTAGGCTTTGCAAGAAAACTCATTAAACTACCTTCATATGCAGAAGACATCAAAAGAGAATACACACTCCATAATAAAAGAACAAATCGCACAAGGATTATTTGTGGATAATTGCTGAAAGGAGAGATGAGTGTTTTAAGGGCAATAATTGTCCATTTCATTAAATTACAGGCGTTAATTTTTATTAAATTACTTTTTAGTATTTCTATTGCAGAAAAGAATAGAGATATAGCAATTAATGATACGACCGAAAGAATCCATACCAATTTAGAAAAGACCTTAGTAAAATTTTCCCATGGTTTTATTGGCAAGGCCGTAGGAGCAAAGAACTTCAAGTAGTCGTAAATACATCCAACAACTATATCAAAATCATAAGCAACATTATTGTTTTGTGTTATAAAGGAAGCAACCATGAAATCAGCTTGCTTTGCAAAAACTTGTTCTAGCCATAGCTCATAAGTAGTGTTGACCGGAAGATTGAAAGGTTCTTCTGCATAGGCGATGGAAAAATTTAATTGAATTGCTAACTCTCTTATTATATCTATAACGGTTCCTGGATTTGTTACTGAATCTCTGTCTATAAGAGCAGGTGGTGTAGTCGATGTTGTCGCACTTAATGGACATCCATGTAAGTTTTTAAAATCTTTGAACGGGAAAATTTCTTGGAGTCCACATGGAAATTGACATATTTGCTTAATATTGGTAGATGAGCAGAAATTATCTTCATATGGAAAGTAAGTGAATATTTCTAGAGTTTGTTTGACTATTGATAGATTAATCAAGAAATGCTCCCAGGATAACTGGATTATATTTTCTAGTGGTAGATCATTTAATAAGACTACTAAATATTTTGCTTGGGGATTCCATGATGGTGATCCATAAATATTACGCAGAAATTGATGGAAATCATTGACTCTATCGAGAAAAATAATATAAAAATTTGATCTATGCAACTGTTTTGTATCTGGAAAGCTTTTATCAATATTGATAATAGTAATACTCGTATTCTGTAGGTTTAAAGTTATATTCAGATTGGACTGGATGATTACAATGTTTTCTTCATTTTCATTACTTAATAGTTTTATTAAGTCTCCCTGAAGATGAAAATCACTTTTTTCTAAAATATCTAATATAGCATTACAATAAAATATATAAAATGTTATAAGAAGAACTGCATTAGAGAGATTCATATTGACGAGTGCAGTGTGAATCCAATGTTGAAAAAGAGCCTTTTATAAAGTTTCAAATGACCCAATTGTACTTTTTCCATATTTATACACATTGGAGTAATCAAATTTAATCGGTCGGTTAATATGTAATACATGTATGTAGATATTTAATTTTTTTTCTTTCTCAGAAAACCATAATGAAGTTTCTTTTACATTTAGCAAACATTCTAATTTCGAGTTATTGATTGGTTCCTACCTAGTTATTTACTCTGTAATAAATATGGTTCTAAAATTGATTACGTATTATAATGTATTTTCCTTTTTTAGCTTTGCAACTCAAGAGAAGTTGAGATGACAAGAATCCATTTCAATCATATTTATCATTCAGTAACTATTCTGAAGTTGTGCACTTATCCTTGACACTTTTAGAGACCAAAATTCAATTCTTGAGTCTTAGGTGTCAAATGTAACGCTGTATTTGATTTTTCTAACCTAACCTTACTTTTAGAATTTGTTTTTCGATAAGGAATTCTTTAGATAAACATCTTAGTCTTAAAGATTCAACAAATACACTTTATAGCTAAATAACCAGGTGTAGGGTACAGGTACAAGCTGTTTAAATGTTTTGTGTTTCACTTTTGTAAGTAACGCAGATTGGGAATTGCACTTTGCCTATAAATTCAATAAATGAAGTGATCGTTAGTAAGATTTCTTATTTATTTCCTTTACTCCAAGTTGTATTGGAGCTATGTCGATTGTTGTGTAGAATACTTGAACTATATGAGATTGTATAAAAAATTGTATAAAAAGTAAGGTTATGTAGCCTAATCTTTGTAAACAAATAACAAAGGTTAATCATTTTTATACGAATAATATCGGATTAATTGATGCAAACAAGACGAAATTATCGCCATTATTCAACGAATGTAATGGAATATCTATTTATTATCATTTAATCATTTTATTCGAAGGCACATACGCGAAGATACGCGGCATATTGATAACGCAGTAATAGATATGTGATTTAGTTCAGACGCTTCAATTGGTAGTGATGTTACTAGTCTGTTCGAATTTATGCTACCAATAAAACAAAAATAAAACACAAAAAATAAACACAGTCATTCAAGCCTTAGAAATCATTTAAAAAAAAAAGATTGCATTATCATTTATAATGTACCAATAAACATCTTTTATTAAACAACCGAATATGTATCTGATAAAATTATTTTCTAATTTATCAGAAGTTTGGTAGTCTTTCTAATTTTAATTTTAGGCCATTGGTATGTACAAAAGTGAATTCTTAAATATATCATTTTTATGAAAACATTTGTTAAAAAATATATAGGAAAAAATAACATTTACCGGTGATTATCTAAAAGAAATCCGAAAAACCGAAGAAAGTATTTCCCCAAGTATTTACACAGCTTTTGGCTGCGCAGCGTCTCACAAAACTCATTTATTACGGGGCTATTACTTAGCGCAAACCTTAAGTTTTACGGCATTGTAATCGATGTGTTCCCTGCGAATGCTGTACACAACTGCTGCTGGAATTAATCAAACTCACACTCGACAGCTGAAATTATTATCGCGAGTGCACCGGCTGGTTATTTTTGTGCTGTGACACTACTACAGCCTTGGTATTGTAATGTCTAGCGTGCTGGACTTTCACCCAAGCAGCCCGAGATCGATTCCCGGTGCCGGCAGATCTGGTTAAGGTTTTCTGCAGTTTTCCTTAGCTGTGACACAAATGTGGGATTTGCGCTGTTCCATCTGTAAGTCGGCTGCAGCCGCACGTAGGGCATATGTAATAATAATAATAATAATAATAATAATAATCGCCCCCTCCCTCCCGCACAAGCTTCATAGCTTCTGGGTCCTAGTTTCCAGGTTATGGGTTGTAGCAATTATTATTATTATTGCTACTAAATGTAATATATATTTCCAAGACTATACAGGATGGAAGGGGATACGACGCGTTAATTTTAAGAGGTGATAGAAGACACCAAAAGGAACAAAAAAAGTCTAAATAAGCTTTTTTCTATCTTAATTAGTTTCGAGTAATTTACAAAAAATCATTGCCATGTCTGGCAACCTTGCTTAAAAATAACCGCATTTTGCAGCTGAAGATTTTGTAGTAAGCGTGGTTGGTTTTGCAGTAAAAGGAAATTAAGCACACGTTTTATTGATGTTTATTACAAAAGGTTTTTAAATACATTAAGTGAAGAATGTAGGATAGGGTGTGATCAACACTTGTGTAAATATAAGATAAGATCAGATTACAAGCAGCATTCTTTGCTGTTAGAAACTGCTAGCGGCGGCGTACGATATGGCTTTTACTTTTGTAACATTTCTTTTGTCATTGATGGATACATACACCCTAATACCTAATATTTAAGTATAATCTACTGTCTCCAGCCTTACTTTTTATTACAAGAAAATAGTTGAGTTACTCTGGGCTTTTACCTGCATAAACAGGTTGCTTAAAATGTTTTAAAAAAACAATAATACCCAACTGTTCATTGAATACACAAAGTATCTTTCCCATATAAGAAATTGGATGTTAAATAAAATCTTTTTTAGTTTGTCTCATTAAGTATTTAATTGGTGACAAAAGTGACATACATTTATGTTTCCACATTCTGAAATCACCACATGGTTACTCAAATAAATCAAATTATTTACGAATAAGTGTTTGTGTTGTATTAAAAGAATGCATTAGGTGAAATAGGTATAGCTGTGGATCGGTTGCCATTGCAAAAAATAGGTTACGATACTACAAATCGTAAATTCTTCTTATTAATTTAATTTTTTAATTTGATACAACATTCTGTAAATTCTTCATTAAATTATAAGGTATATTAAATAGTAATAGCGGCATAGACAAAAGCGTGCTTTATTGACAAATTATTTCAAGTTCAACAAACTACAAATATTGTATTACAAACTTTGCAGGGTTGCCACGTTTCTTAGCTGAGTAAAATGAATTCTTAAATGTAAAAATAATCCGATTTTACGCGTAAATGATGGACCATACAAAAAAATGTTATAAAGGTTTTTTGTCGTGCTAGATAAGATGCATCTGCTGATGAGCCCCATAATGAAACTACTATTATTAACGCGGCAAAACGATGTTAAAGTTTCCAACTTTATTATTTTTTTTGAAAATGGATTAAAATAATTGGTTATTATTTTTTATTTAGTAATTAATCATTTACTAATTGACATTTATTTATTATTGTTATTTAATCTACAAATACAGTTTCCCTCCATTATTTGACACACAGGCATGACTGTTGGAGTAAAATTATCCTTCTGCAAGTGCAGTAGGGAGCATGGAATTTATTATGTTCATATATATCTTTGCATGTGCTTGGTGAATCGCACAAAAAATAAAATGAGATCGTATTTAGCTGTAAGGCAGTAATTCTTCCGGCTACTACCGAAAAAACCCTACACGGCACTGAGTGTATGTCAAGCGATAAACTAATATTAGGTTTAATTGCCTTAAAGAAGATTACTTAACAGAAAAATCTTTCAAACAAAAATATTCTTTTTTTATATTCTATACATCATCCGCAGACTATACCTATCTATCTACCACGGTTCCGGTAAAAAGTTCCTAGCAGAGTGAAGACTATTACAAAATGTAAAATTTCCTGTTCACGCCTTAAATTGAAACTCATCGAAAACTTGATTTTTTATTAACAATTTCTCCACGTAATAAATAGCTGATAGCTAAGGGAAGAAATATCTTTCCAAATGTGGCAAATATAAGCGTGTGCTGATAGAGAATCGAGAACAAAACCACTAGATTTGCCGAGATACCTTTAATATTATCCAAATGCAGAGAAGATTGTTGTAAATATATGACTTGGGTAACTTGTTCAGAAAGTTTTTTTTAGTACACAATATTAATAGTATACTAGAAAATTGCAATTATCCGGTTATTCTACTAATTATGAGTATTCTGACTATTGTTTTCTTCAATTTCTTACAATTTATAAATTTTAAACTACAGCCAGAATTATCGAGATATTGATCACTTACCTCTACCGGGTAAAACGCAATAGATAGCTTCATTAATAGACTAATACCTGTAACAAAAAAAAATATTATTCTTAGATTTATATTGTAATGTTCTGATGGTAAATGCAGAATTGGCGATTAGGTAATTGGGACAGAAATAAATACAGTAACTTACATACTTAATATGTGTAGACTTAAAATTCTATTGAATAATAGTCCCACGCGTGGGCGCTCACTAGTAGTATACAAAACTACTCTTATTATTAAATCATAAGTTACGTTATACTTAAGCCCTCGGCTTAGCCTGAACAATAAGCACGGGTCGAGTCTTGTCAAATTAAAGCAGGATGTGAATTGGAATATCAGTAAATTCATAGAGCTATGAAGAAGGGTGCCAGCACGATTGATATAAACAAAGAGAATGTTAGCAATGATGCTCCACAATAATGGAGTTCTAGATCTTAACGTAAATCAGTCTCAGTCGAGCAAGAACCGAATCCCTTCACTGCGTTATCACACAAGAATATCAAACAATATAAAAAAAGACATAAATAACTCTAATAATATCATTTATTCACATCTATCGTCTTGTCGACACATTTACAAGAAGGAAGTATTTCAGAAAAGCTCGCTTATCATAGCATATCGTAGTAATCACTATTTCGTAGTTGCAATGCCAAACATATTATTAAAATTGACTTTTACAATATAGAAAATATTATATGGGGTGATGTTTAATGAGATGGCATAATAATTATTCCACCAATATACGAGGTGCTATTAAAGCATTAGTCGGAAAAATTTGTCTGTTATGCATACAGAATTCCGTCAACTTCCCAGTATGCTCTATATTCTCTATTATGGAGACCTTCAGGATCTTCGCCATTGTGTGTGGATTGACGCGATATACCTACAACGCTTAGCCTACTGCCAAGGTCGGCTTTTGGGTAAACAATTAAGGTACGCTCAATTAGTTCGTCACTTACTTATGTGAGTGCTGCTAGTTTTCACTGGTGGGAGCGAGGTTGCTATCCACCTTCTATTACCTCTCCAGGCTAGTGCCGGAGCTATTTACGTACTTTTCATCACAATCTACCGCCCACCTGAAGTTCCTGTAACCGAAAGTCCGTTAACTTTTATAGGTTACCTCAGTAGAGCAGCTTCACTTTGAGACGGAATAAGGAAAGTAAATACGTCAGAGAACGATCTCTCGATCTATTCTTTCCTACTTTCACTAGTTCTTAATGCAGCAGCGGTCGCAGTCGGTGTGAAATTTCATCAAGCGCATTCAATTTCTTGTGAGTTTTCAATTTGATCGACTGTTTTCTAATATTATAAAAAAATTCTACACAAGATTATTTGGCTTGTTTTATAGCATTATTTCTGGAGAAAGATTTACAATTGCTGTTTAATGTTTGTTTGAATAAAGAAAATATAAAAATGAAATGTTGTTACTCAATTTGCTCTACAAACGGAGAAGTTACCTCGAAGCTTGAAGCTTAAAAGTGCCGTTTCTAGTGATTGTGCTTTTTATTGATGTTAATGCTGTATGTTGTATTAACAACACTTAAAATACTAGATGCTTCGTATTAGTAACACTTTTCTTGTAGAAATAAACCGTTTGTGAATAATAAACCTTTGCATTTGATTTTTCATTTGAAAATGGAATAACTTTAATGCTTATTTCTACATAATTAGGTGAATAAATGGGGGTTTGCTTTCATAATTAGCAACAGGTTTAAATTTAAAAAATTGATATCGAGTGCTATCTATAAACAAAAAAAAGACTTGCTGTAAACAATTAAAGAAATTGTTTCTCTACGTAACGCTTTGAGTAAATTATTTAATAAAAATAAAATTAGCATCATTCTATAGAAAATATTTGACACACAATGCCTCATCAAAAATTTTAAAAGCTGTAAGACAGTGATGGATGCCATATAGCAAATAAATATAAGTGAGATACCATGGGCTATTATTGGTTAATGGTCACTGGAGCCACCTAAAAACTTATTGGACTTTGCCTGTAATCGTGGTCCAGCAAGTTAGTTGAGATAACTTACTGTGCCTGGCGACAGAACTCCGTCTGCCTATAGCAGTCACTCAGAATAAATAGTTTATACTAAAATAAAGCTAAATTGGGGAGAGCACGTGATTTCAAAACAATCCTCCTTTACAAAATCACATTTTAAACACTTTTTAACTCTTTGAGTTTTTCTCTAAAATCAATAGAAACGGCGTAAATCGCATTCTCAATCTCAAATGCCGTTATTTTAGGACCGCCATTTTGGGTCCGCCATTTTGGATTTTTTAATTTTCTCATTGGATTCATAATCAGCGACTCCAAGAACCCTCACGAAATATTAAAAGCTCTTTAGGCTTGCTTATAAATATTTAATCAAGTGTTTAAATATGTTGATGGTTTAGTAATCAAATATCATTTCTTTGTTGTTTATCTATTGTATTTATAACATGGAATTAATGTGACTTATACCAGAAATTGTTTTCGATACGTTAGGGTCACAAACCTGACAAGCGAAGCTCTTGTTTGACGAAATAACATAGATGGCTTAATAGTACTCTTTCTTATGTGTATTACAACTTACAACTTTTCGTTTCTAAGGTTACTGGGCATAATTTTAGGTTGTTCAATCTGCTCCATGTATGAACATTTAATTATTATTGTAAATATATGAGCAGGTATAGACAGAAAGGAGAATTTATTTTAGTAAAGTCTACAAATTTCCTATAAATCTTAATATAATCTTATAAATCTCGTGATGGCATAGGTAACTATAACCTATGATACTACCAGGATACTACGAAATGTTAGTCGAAGATTCATTAATATCGGCGCTTTTGGAGATTACCTCCACAGACAGACAGACAGAAGGGTAGGCACTTATTTTTATAGATGTGGAGATTATAGATATTGTGGTGAATAACTTATATTAAAAATTTTATTACTACACCTTGCTGTTTATGATAACTATAGAAATTCATCTTTTTACCATATAAGTACGAAATTCTGATATTTTCAATTTTACCCTAGCTATTTTATGATAGAGATTCCAACCTCTTCTTATTTGGATTGTTTATGGATTCTTAAATAAATCAATTTTATGTTTCGTTGATTTCTTTATGTTACCAGGTGTTATAAAAATTAAGATATAGAACTTCCTACAGAAGGCATTGATTTCAAATCTTAATTCCAACAGATCTGAAATAATCTTTACTAATTACTAATTTAATTTAAATAAGAATTACCAATTTTGTGAGGTAGTTTATAACCCTATTTGACAGGAAAGTATGGGAATACTATTAGTTTATTACTTTATGGATTTACTATGTTTTAAATTCTGTTTTAGGAAAATCATTAATTATGAAAAGGCTTGCAGCTTACCTGAAAAACCTATAATGATATTACTAATCTACCAACTCTCTAATGGAATATGGAGTAAATGATTTCGTATCATTTTGAATATTCATTTGATGGCTGCTTGCACACTCACTTTGCTCTGCTATTTTAAACATTTTTACTACACTGAAGTTCTTTCGTTAAGATGACGCTGCTTTTGAATTTATTCCTTCCGTTTTTTAAGATCCGCTATACCTTTATGATTACCATGAATATGGGTTCGTACCTTAAAATATTCTCCAAGTCCACCTATATGATGAATTATGTTAACCTTAATTATGAGTATGTTTGTATTATGCAAAAGATATTCTTATATACAGAATTCAAAATTAATAATCAAAGCTATAGTTTGGGTGAACGAATTGTTGATGTTCCACTTACGGAATACATAGATCTCAGATTGATGAAACCACCAGAGATGTCCTTCCAGCATTCTACCAGTAGTTCTCATCCCTTTCCAGTTCCACCATTTTTCAGTTAATCTCTCTCTGTATGCAATATAATGGATGCTAAATAATAGAGCAAACGGCAATTACAGCAAAATAACGCTTATAAGATGTTCTGTTCAGACATCTTTCTCTGCTATTGCACACTTTCCATTTAACATACATTTTCTTGTAAAGCAGATCATCAGGTTGGTTAAACAAGGCTTTGAGTTGTTCATGTCCACCAGAAGAGAAACCAGAATCTGTTAGTTCTTTTAATGTTGATATCTGATGGGCATAAATAGGTTAGGTAAGGAAACTTATTAAACTACACTGCTATACTGAAGACATCGGAAGCGAGAATATACAAAAGGATATTGCCAATATATGTAAGACATAATTACCGTAAATTTTAGTTAATAATCAACGGTTATAAATTTATCATCGATACCAGTGATCCGAAGTTCTACATTTATAGGTGTGAGGTACTTTGTACCTAAAGTTAAGTGAATAAAAAAACATTATTGTGTGGTGTTATTTGTGGCTTATTGGACTATAAAATCTACCGTTTTATAAAGGTAGATTGCATACTATAGTAAGTTTGTAAATAAAATGTATTTGTACCATTTTTATGAAATCTTTTTGCTAGTAAAGCAAGCATGCTCTTTTAACTAAGGATCCTTATTAGAAAATTATCAAGATATTTTTTAATATTGTCTTTTTAGACAACAGATATTTTTTTATCAGTGAATAACTCAGAATTTAAATTATACCTTATTGTGGTAATGCTGGTTCAATCATTTATGAAAGTTATTTATCCACATTAACCTGCTTTAACGTCAACCCGACCAATTATAATTAGTTATTTAATTTAATTAATTTTAATCAATTTAATTGGAATCTTTTTTCACTTGTGGATTTCGATCATCAATTCTATGATGTAATGACTTTCAAGTGAATGGCGCACATATTCCTTATTATTTCTAACACCTTATTTTTTCTTTAAAAATCTATGAGCTAAAGAGACCAGTACCTACCCCCTGAATAATAGTTTGTCAACAGAAAGACATCTCCGCCGGTGCATAAATAAGTACAGTAAGTATCGTTGTTTGATTTGCAGTAAGTAAATTTTAGTATTTTATGTTAAGTGTATTCATTTTGTGTTCAGCGACTTTTAATCGTTACAACTTTATAAAAATGGTGTTAATTCACAAGTGTGGCAATTGATTCTTAATTTATTACAGTATTTACAAACAATAACATACAATGGTTAAACGTTTAGACATGGTTAGAAAACAGATCCAGTCTCAGAAATTAAAATTCCTAAGCAAGCAAAGCACAAATATAAATAATTACTTTAATGATAATAAATTACAGTATTATATTAATATTGATGTTGTACTTAAAAACCGTTTGAGAAACACTGGCTAGCCTCAGTGATAACTCTATACTGGGTACAGTTCAGTTACACAAAAATTAAGTATAACTGTTACAAACGAAACTTTACCGTGTTCTACATAATCTCTGTCTATAGTAGTAGAAGTTGACATGCAGGAGGTCGACGGAAGATGGTTCGTTTGCACAATTTTAAATGACATTATCAAAAGTCCGCACGAAAGATGAAAGACTAAAAATTTATTGAGGTTAGGTAATTTTTCTAATACGAGGGTGGTCTGAAAAGTTTCCGACCTAACAAAGATACAAGACATATTTTCTTTAAATTTATTTTTATTTTTCTACATAGTCTCCTTGTAAGTCTACACACTTCTCCCAGCGATGCTCCCATCTCTTTAACCCGTCCAAATAGTACTCGGCGTTTTCTCTGCAAAATAATTGTTCACGAAGGTGATTGCCTCATCATGTGACGAAAATCTCTGTCCTCCGAGCGCAATTTTTAGATGAGGGAACAAAAAGAAGTCGCTTGGGGCTAGATCTGGTTAGTAAGGAGGATGGTCAAGCAGTTCAAACTGCAATTCGTGGATTTTCGCCATGGCAACCGCGGAGGTGTGAGACTGTCTTGGTGAAACAGGATTTTCTTTTTCTGCAAATGTGGCCGTTTTCCCGCAATTTCTGCCTTCAGCTTGTCAAGTAATGATGCGTAGTATGCTCCTGTAATGGTTTTTCCTGTTTGAAGATAATCGATTAAGATAACTCCATGACTATCCCAAAAAACGGTCGCCATCACTTTCCCAGCCGACATAACAGTTTTTGCTTTTTTTGGAGCCGATTCCCCCTTCGCAGTCCACTGTTTTGACTGTATTTTTGTTTCGGGCGTATAATGGTGTATCCAAGTTTCATCTACAGTAATGATTTATTGCGCCTAAACTGCGCCAACAGAGCGTTGGAAATGTTCATTCGAACACGTTTTTGGTCTAACGTGTGCAAACGCGGCAACCAACGCGCGGGCAGCTTTCTCATGCCTAAATCTTGATTCAATATGTGACAAACACGTCCTTTAGACATATTCATAGCCTCTGCTATCTCTCTCACTTTAATTCGACGGTCGTTTAGCACCATTTGGTGAACTTTAGCGATGTTATCGTCAGTGGTTGCAGTTTTTAGACGTCCCGAACGTTCATCGTCTCCCAAGCTGGTACGGCCACGTTTAAATTCAGCTACCCAAAATTTCACTGTTGTAAATGATGGCGCAGAGTCCCCATACACAGAGTCCAACTCATCTTTGATTTGTGTAGGCTTATTGCCTTTCAAAAACAAATATTTAATGACGGCTCGATACTCGATATTTTCCATTTTCACAAAAACACTCACATCGACTCACTCAAACGATTGTCAAATAACAACTACGCGTCCAAAATGGCTGAAATTTTGGTGAGTACCTGTCAAAAGATGCACAACTACATTCCCTAGCTTTTATTGACGAGTGCTGCCATCTTCACGTTAAGGACGTAAACCTTTCAGACCATCCTCGTATATCAATGCTTAACTAAAGGTATGTAACATAACTTATGACAATTCCGGTTACTATAATATTATTAAAATACTTCTGGAGAGCTTCAAGTTTTATACCGACACATCCAGCAACGTTATATTACTTAAAGCTATATACTATAGTGAACCAACAGTTCTGTAATAACACCTTATAGTGTTAGTTAAATTTATATAAAATAACTATGGGTGCTATTACAGTTTCCAGTGCTTATAAAAGTATTTTTCTCATTTCATCATCACGGTATATGCCAAAATAAAAAAGACCCTTTAGTTTTTGAAAGAAACTTGTTCAAGTTTGCAGTAAAAAAATTCTCACAGTAAAATTTTTATTTACACTTACATGTCACAACAACGTAGGCAACTAGATACATTATACACGGTCAATGTCAACTTAGAATTTTTGAACAAAAATTACAAAGTGAAACCATATAATAGTAAGAATAAGTATCCAAGAGAAAAAAAAATGTGAGTACGAGTTGGAATCAGTAATGAAAATTTGATAACCGAAATATTACCAACACCATTATAAATGTAAGATTATAAGAGTAACCGCAACAGATAAAAAACTACATTTCATCACTAAAGGTTATACAGGGTCTTCCACAAGGTATGCACGACACTTGTCCATTTCCATTTCTGATGGCATTTGGAACAAGAAATCTTAATACAGTTTTCTAATTAGAGAAAGCAAAAGCATTTAGTAATTTTGACGGACGTCTTTAAAAAAGGACGTAAAAAATTATAACGCGCTAAAAGATAAGGTTAACTGTATAAGTGCCCGTTTTTAATTTTTAAAGCCTCACAAAACATGTTGAGATCACATTTCACTATGTATTTTTGCAGCCTTGCTAGTTCAAACACACCATTTTCAAGGACTCACTTGTGTTACACTGTACTTTTGCAGATCAAATTGCTTCGCTTCGTTGGCAGCAATCTTATGCTGAACTAAAATGCAGAGCAAAACGACAATTTGTAATTTATACAAAACGTAAATAAACAAAATTGTGTATTTAATTTTTACAAGCCATCTGCTTATAACGGAGTTTTATTTAGTTTTATCTAAACGTGACCTTACATATCTGGTGCTGTAAGATTAACGAAATTGTACATTTGGCACTTTTGTTAATTAACTTTTCGACAGAGAGTAAAATGTGACAAGAGACACGGGAGTATATTGAATCCTTATCACATTAATATCAATTTTATTAATAAAATTAGAAAGGTGCGTATTTACAATTCATACAAAAAATGAGTCATCACAAATCTGAGAGCTAAAAACTTGAGAGCTAACAGTAGACAAAATGGTTTGTCAATGCAGCAGTGTTTGTTTATGGTGTATAAAACTTGAAATATTTAAATTCAAGGTCTAATAACAGCTTTAAAATAAATCTAATTTATAAAATAAAATTATCTGATTTTTAAAGAGAACATATGATTTATGTAAGTTAATTAAATTAAAGGGGATTTTTATTAATGTTGGCGACTTTAAATTAAAAACATAAATAACCATTCGACTTTATAGAGAAATTACATTTACAAATTTTAGTATTTGCGATGCGATGCGGGAATGCCCCGGACTATGACATGACACCTTGTTTTGACTACATTAATTAAACATTTTAATAAGAACTCCTGGTTTTTAATGTACGGCGAATTTTACGTCGATGTCATTGTTTACATTTTTACAGACGTGATCTACACCAATATCTTTTTCTTAATTATTAAAGCGTTCTGCGAATTATCATTTGACTAAATGACCTGATAAAATTATATTGTAAAGGTATCAGATTGCAGGTTGCAATGTAAACATAACATTATTTAGAAGATCATAACTAGAGAGATCATAATGATGTCTACATTTTTCTCTGTTTGTATCATATGTAGAATGCATATAAAATAATTAAACTTTGTATACCCATGTTAAAGTACGGGTTTGTTACGAAAATAATTTAAGTGTGATATCTTCACATTTGGTGTAATTTTGATTTTAATTTGGTGTATAAAACATAAAAATGTTTTTTGGCTGCGAAAGGCGAATACTTAAAAATGCAGGCAGTCCTAATTAATGTAAATTTCGTGGTATCCAGCTGAAACTCAATCATCAAAAGTCTTCACTTATGCGAATAAATTCTATTTCCCACGAATTGATATCTTGCTTTAGTTACATATTGTTTAAAATTCAGATTAATATTATTTAAAAAATAAAAAAAATGTTGGCTTGTAGGCAATGAAATAGGGTACAAACGAAACCTAATCTATTACCAAGTTTCTTTGAATTTCAAAAGAACAGAGTGTTTTCAAATAAGTAGTCTTATTTGGTCAGCCAGTTTTATTGCTTCAAATGTTAGGTTTAATAATTCGGTGTACCTGTTAAGAAAGTAATATAGAGAATTACATCCAATTTTATTATTGGCGATGCAGGTTGTCGTACTTAAGTTTGATTGTTAAATTCATGCACACCTCTTAAAGCTTAAAAAACCGAATTCAGAGTTTACCCTTACGAAATGCGGAGAAGATAGTCTGGTCTATCTTAGTACTGAGATTAGTCCACGTTAACTGTGGGGTCTGATAGTGTGAGTTTATTCACTAGTAGAATTTGTTAAAGGACATATTTTCGTTTTAAGCAACGCAAGTTTGTGCGAATTTACCGTTTGTCGAGTTTTATAGTTTAAATCGTTTTTTTTAAATCGTTAAATAGTTTAAATTCATTTGGGAAAATAAATAACAATCGTTTAACAACGATATTTAAATTAAGTGAAAGGAAAGAAATGCTCTAGTGAAACGACTCGAAAATTTACCGTGATTGTTGTCACTTATTATTTATTAAAAGTTACAGTGTTCTTACGAAAACATCCGCAACTGATTAAAATTTTAAATTGTTGTAATCTCTGTATTCGTTTACCTACAACAAATTAACTTTTACTGTTTCCGTAATAAACGTCGTTAAAAAAACTCTAGGGTCGAGTTGGCTTGGTATTGGCTTCGATTACCATATAATAAAAATTAAACTTTGGAAAACTCGTAAACAATTAAAAAGTCGACAAGCTTCAGAAAGGAAATTTAATTGTAATACCGAAGATTTAACTTTTAATACTGTGTGCGGTGTCAATTTATGTGCTGGTAATTATTACTTCTAACTATGCTCCTGCAACTTTAAGTAAATGGTGTATGTTAGTTCGTTTGTTTATAATAAATTTAAGCTTTTTCTGTGTTTGATTAGGTGAAATAAATAAAAGATTACTAGGATACTAAAACCAAAGGTAACTGTCGATACAGCATCTTTTCTCTAACATATCTGAACAATATTAATTGTGGTTTTATACGTTTTTATTTATTTTATTCGTAATTGTAGATTCTCGTTTAAATATTAAGCAATAACATCAAATAATTTGGGTAGCGCACTCTATCTTTTCAGTTATTCCTGTTTTCTATCTACAATAGGTAAACCTTTGCAATTAACACCTACGACACCTGAAAGCAATTTGAATCAATAACCTTAACGTAAGTATAAGTAATTTATGTGTTTATATGGTTTTGAATTAAAGCCCAAGTGCGGGATTATTTTTTTTAATTTTTGGGATTAAAGCCGTTACCAATTAATGCATTAATTCAAATTATGTCATTATATTCTTTGCAAGCCTATCTGTTACAGGATACAATACTATTCCAATAAGTGATTCAGTAAGTGTCCGTGTCTGATTGTTTTTTTATTGGGTTACCACTTTGGGTAATAGGGAGCTGTTATTCGATTATAATTAATTTTTTTTCGTATTGTCCCTACTGCCCTTTATAGTCTATTATTCTTAAGGATAATTTAATAAAAAATGTTATACAACAAATGATTTTATTCTTGTCTACATAAATATGCATTCATTTCAACTAAAAACGTAAAAAAACTAATCACGTATCCAACAATTAAAATAAAGAAAGCTGGACGTAAGTGATCCATTGATATAACCGATATCAAGGTTTTTCTAGAATTACGTCTACTATCGCTTTGCCTTTCTTTCCACATCCATTTATCAATTAATCCATATTCTACAAACCTAGACACAAGTCTTTCACACTCAACAAACATGGGAAAACCCTTTCTGAATGTAACTGTCATAAAAAGTATTGGTGTAGGTTGTTCTAATGTATATACCATTTTCTTACCATTTGGTAGATCATATCTTTCTGCTAAATAGGATATTAATTTAAGGCTAGCAAATACCGCAAAATCACGCTTATAAGCTGTTTTATTCAAACAAGCTTCTCTACTGTCACATATTATCCATTTTTCATAAATCTTCATGTAGTCTGAATCATCAGAATGATCAAAAAAGTTTCTGAGTACTTCATGTCCACCAATAGGTAAATCAGAGGCTGTCAATTCTCCCAAGGTTGAAAGTTGACGATCATAGGCTGGCTTGGTAAGAAAACTGATTAAACTGCCCCGATATGCTGAAGAAATCAGAAGAGAAAATACATTCCAAACCAAAAGAGCAAATTGAATATTGGTTATTCTTGGGATTTTAGTAAATGGAGAGAATAGAATTCTAAAACTAATAATGCCCCATTTTACAAAATTATCGAATTTATTTTTTGAGTCGAAGTCACTGTGTACTTCTATTAACCAGAAAAGAACTGTAATTGCAATCAGTGCCATGGTGAGTAGAACCCATATGTTTGCATCCAAGTTATTCGTTAAATTCTCCCATGGTCGTATTGGTATAGCTGCCGGAACGGCAAAGCCAAAATAATCCGGCATCCAAATGGTTAAATCAAAATCGTATGAAACAGCATCGTTATTAGTTATTAATGGAGCTATCATTAAGTCTGCTTGCTTTGAGTAAATTTGATAAAGCCAATTTGAATAACCATTTTGAATTTTAAATTCATCACGCCATAGGACAGGATCTTTCACATAAGAAATGGAAAAATTTAATCTCAAGGATAACTCCAGTAAAATGTGTATCACTACGCCAGGATTTTCTGCAGAGTTCCTATCAAGAAACAATGGAGGAAATATTGAAGTTGTTACCTTGAATTGACATCCATGATAATTCTTAAAATCCTTAATTGGGAAAAACATTTCAAAGTCACATGGAAATTGACAAATCCTCCGAATGTCAATCAATTGACAAGAATTGTTTCTAAAAGGAAAGTATGTGAAGATCTCCATGGTGTTTTTGACGACTGACAGGTTAGTCAAAAAGTACTTCCAAGATAAAAGAAAAATTGTTTCTAAGGGTTGTATATCTTTTAGTAGAATAACTAAATACCTTCCATGAGGATTCCAGACTGGTGAGCCATAGAAATTGTCTAGAAATATGCGGAAGGTATTTATGTCCTCAAGCATGATTATGTACAAGTTGAATTTGCGCAACTGCTTCGATCTTGGGAGGTTTTTTCTTGTATTAATTATGACCATGGTTGTGTTTTCTAACTTTAAGATTATCTCTGAATTGGAGTGCACAATAATAATGTTTTTCTCATTAGTACTGTTCAATAATAAGTTCAGTATGTTTTCTTCAAGTGCCATCTTATCTTCTTTAATAGAAATATTAACGGTCAGATTGATTTGCATTGTACAGAATGTTATAAGGAAAGCTGTACAAAAATAGTTCATCTCTAATTAAAGATATTACTTATTGATACTACCACACTTTAGAATATTGATATAAAGAAGAAGTAAAGAGTAGCTTCAATAGATTCAACTTTAGTAAAGTCATTTTGGTACAGTTTGTTGATCAACAGCAAAGAATATAACTAAAAATTATTTTTATTTATTTGTTCTTCCATTACATAAAGTATTTTGAAAGTTTCTTTTCAAAACATTTAAGTACCAGTAATTGTCCAGCAAACATTTCCAAACATTGATCTTTTCGGTTTAATAATGCGGTAAGGTATTTACAGAATGTAATTAGTTAACCATTACGCTGGTACATTAATGGTAGATTAGTCACACACCTCTTGAGACATTTTTATCGAAGAAAATATTAATTTTTTCAACAACAAGCACTAATAAACCAACTATATAACCACCAATCAATGTGTAGAAAGCTGGACGCAGATGATCCATTGATAAAACCACCAGAGATCGTCTTCTAGAATATCCACTAGTAGTCCTCATCCCTTTCCAGTTCCACCATTTTTCAATTAATCCCGATTCCTCAAGCCCAGACAAAATTCTTGCATAATGTGAAAACATGGGAAAGCCTTTTTTGACTGCAACTGCAAGTAAAACTTTGGGTCTTGGCTGTTCGAGGAGATGTAGCATTTTTCTACCCTCTGATGTAATATAATGCTTGGATGCTAAATAATAGAACAAACGAACACTGGCAATTACAGCAAAATCTCGCCTATAAGCTGTCCTGTTCAGACAGCTTTCTCTGCTATCGCAGACTTTCCATTTATCATACATCTTCTTGTATAGCAGATCATCAGGTTGTTCAAACAAAGTTTTGAATTGTTCATGTCCACCATAAGACAAATCAGAATCTGCGAGCTCTTCTAATGTTGATATCTGATGGGCATAAATAGGCTTGGTAAGGAAACTTATTAAACTACCCTGATATGCTGAAGCCATCAGAAGAGAGAATATACTCCACAGTAAAAGTGTTAGACGTAAATTGGTAGTTCTCGGATTGGTATCAGATGACGAGAGGAGTAGTCTAAAACTAACTATTCCCCATTTTATAAAACCGTTGATTCTATTTGAAGACATCGTTCCATTACTTATTTCTGTTGTCCAAAAAATAAATGTAATGGCAATAATTGACATTCCTAGTAAAATCCATACATATGCCGAAAAATTAATTGTCAGATTCTTCCATGGCTGTATTGGTAAAGCTGCGGGAACAAAAAAAGCATTATATGAAGGTGCCCATACAATTAGGTCAAAATCATAACAGACAGACTCATTATTCGTTAGTAATGGGGCCATCATTAAATCAGCCTGCTTGGTATAGATTTGATAAAGCCAATTCGAATAACCATTCGTTATTCGAAACCTTCCATCGGATGTGAAAGGATCTTCAGCATAAGAGATGGTAAAGTTTAAACGGAGTGCTAATTCTCTTACAATATTGATGCCAGTTCCAGGATTTTCTTTAGAATTTTTATTTATAATAAGTGGTGGGGTTTGTGAAGTTGTGATGTATAGAGGACATCCATGATAATTTTTAAAATTTTTGTGTGGAAAAATCTCCTCAAGGCGATATGGAAATTGACAGTTAAGTTTCTGTATATCAATAAATTGGCAAGTATTATTTTTAAAAGGAAAGTTGGTGTAGACTTGTAAGGTATTTTTGATCACTGATAAGTTAGTCAAAAAGTATTCCCAAGATAAAATAAATATTTCTTCTAATGGCAAATCTTTTAACAGAACCACCAAATGCTTTGCTCGAGGGTTCCATAGTGGTGATCCAAACGTGTTGCTTAGGAACTTCTTAAAAGTGTTGATGTCTTCAAGTACGATTAGATATAAATAAGATTTAGGTAACTGTTTTGATTTTGAAAAATCTTTACTAGTGTTTACTATGACAATGCTGGTATTCTTTAAGTTTAAAATTATTTTGAGGTTGGAATGCACGAGAACCATGTTATTTTCATTGGTACTGTTTAGTAAGTTTAGTAAGCTTTCTTGAAACATTATAGGATCTTCACTAAGAGTAATATTAATAGCATAGTTCATTTGAATTATAGAAATTGTTACAAGAAGAGGTGTACAAGTATGGAACATTACAAGGTAGAAGAACTGTCGTCACATATGGAGACTAAAGTAATATAAATTTAACAGAAAATTGCATGGGGCGGATGTCATTTCAATTATTGATATAACTATCAGTTTTGTACCTGGATTGATAAATAGTTTGAAAGCTCAACAAAAATTATTTAAGTCCATGTAACACTTAAAATAATTTATTTGCTATTGATTTTATCTTTTTAATGCGTAGTAGAGTGGAAGCAATTTATAACTGATTCATCTATTGTAATCTATTTCTAAAAAATCTAAGTACTTATTAAGCACTTAATAAGCCCTGGAAAAGGCCTATGTCTAAATTTAGATAACTAGTCTAATGTGGACTCTGTACAACCAGGACTGTCATTCTGTGCTAAGGATCTAAATCTATATTTAAACCCATAAACGTGATCTGGTTTTGATGGAATGTCCTGGATTTCCTTTAAGAATCTCAAACTGTGCAGCACTACGCGTTTTGAGTGTCTTGCCGTTTATCTCAAGAACTTTCAGTTTTATCATCTATTTCTTTATTTGAATCTAGGATGGTTAAATGCAATATATCCTGTTCTCAAACATTCTAAATGCTTTCCATTACTCTGGAAACTTTAAGCAGTAAAAATGCTTGTTTAACTTCTATCCATGCGGTATTGAGAAGAAGTCAGATCAAGAGTAAATCTAAATTTGAGTATCCTTCTTGAAAGAAATCACGAACACTGTCGAGCGTGCAAAACGTGTCTTCTACAGCAAACTCTTCATGTACTTCTATAATTCTTCAACATTTATTTATGTAGCTTTGATGCTTTCAGGTCTACAAGTTATATTTAGAGATAGCAAGATTTGATTCGAGGAGCAGGATGATGTTGGTAGTAGTCCAAGATTGGTGTCGAGCTTAATTGGTATTGTTGGCGTTGAATTCAAAGCTATATTTCAGTCGATTTTTGGTACCTCTTTGAAAAGACATATTAACCGACAGAATTAATCGCTGGCTACCGATTTCCCAATCAAGAACCCATTCCAGTAACAGTGAGTATACCAAGTGGCTTTTCTTTTTAAATAGCGCAACAAACTTGATTTCATTATGGGTACCAACGTCCGAAATCATACAGATCATACTGTTCTCATACGATGAGAATATCGGAAAAATACGCATTCCACAACTGCTTATTATTTTTGTTATAATAATGGTACACATTCTCCGTACACCCTGTACTTTGCTTTTCACTGATGGATCATTTTCTAATCAAACTTTAGTTGGATTCATGAGTTGTGTTTCTCAAAATCTTATTTGCATCTTTCGATATAAATCAATCGATGTATTTTTTCCACAGAAAAGAATAATCCCTAATGCCGCAGTTTTACAACCGTAGAACCGCATTCAACACTGCGAACCTTAGCATAGAACCGAGAGTATAAGTCGTTGAAAAAATATATTAGAAATTGATTGATTGCCGTTCATCAGAGGCCGTTAGTTGTAGCAATTAAATTTTACTCTTAAAACAAAATATTCATGTCCCACATTTGGGCGCCATTTGTAGCAATCAGACCTTTGTTACTCCCAATTATTCTGAATATAACACATACATGAAATACGCCGCGCGATGGACGTCAACTGTAACACCATTAAAACTCAAATACTGAATACTTACTGCAATTGCTTATTTCACAATAACAACGATACTTACTGTACTTTAATTGCACGGCTGAGATCCCTAATTCTGCAGATTCAAATATAGGTGTGGGTGTTAACCCCAAACGCTTCTGATTAATTAATAGTCAGGAACAAATAAAAAAATAGTGGGCGCCACCAAAATGAATGATGTTCATATAGTTTTTTTTGTTTTATAAAGCGAGAAGCCATCACTTTGGGAATAATTTCCCATTTAAAATTGACGTTAAATTTATCAAACACATTAGTCATTAATCAAATCTTAATTGACAAAAGATCAGTAGTTCGTTGAGCCTAACTATATAAAACGATAAATAAATTTGAAGTCTGTATATTGTTATATTATTACAATAACTAGAACGGAACTTAAATTACATGAATGCTGCTTGAAGATGATTGTTGGAAGATGATGATTGGTATAACAGATAGCGTACTCCTATTGTTAATTTTCCATTAATAAAATGAGTGAATGTGTTAATATAAAAACTCGCTGTTGATTAGCGTTAAACGAGTTCTTTTAAGCCAATACAACAATCGAACAAGAGGTGATTAACATTGAACTCTAAAAGCAAATCTTTGGCATTAGAATTATTATTACATGAATGAAAATTCACCGAACTAAAATTTCCGAATAATCCTCTTCACTGGATTAATTTTCTAACAAAATCGATACGGTATAACACTAAAATTTGCTACGTTCTAATTGTACTATAAATATGACATAATATCACTTTTACGCGACGGTGGTAGCCAGAGGCTACCCCTTAGCTTTGGGCTTTGAGAGCCGCTGTCCGACTAAACTTGAGGTTGCAAATCTATGTTTTCCTAAACATTTAATAATATAAAGAGGGAAACTTAACTACCCTATCAAAATTGAGACACATATTAAGTCAGTTAGGAATTTATTCCAGAATGTTCCATCGAAAAATCCACAACGACCAGATCTTGCATTTATGGCGAAAAACCCGATATTTAAATGTGCTCGCAAACTATTTTTTATACGTCTGCCTTCTGAAAATCTATTCTTTAAAAACGAAAACAGTCACGTAGAAAAGACATAAATTTGGATTTAATGCATTTATCTGAATTATTTTACCTCTAAAATAATATTTTAACTCGAGATTTTATTACAAAACAAAATTCATCTACATGAGAACATTTTGAAGTGTCCTTTGCTATTAAAGAAAATACCATTTGATTCGAAATATCGTCAGCAATTTTAACCCAACTAAAATAGACTGAAATGTACAGGGCCGTACTAAGATTCTTTACCAATAATGTATTTAAATTTACATTAAAATTAAATCGAGAATTTTAACACGTTACATAGTAATAATATGAAGATAACTATGATCAAAATACTGAATTTCGTTAACAGTATTGTCGGCCATATTAAAGTTGCACTTAAACAGCTTCGCTTGGGGAGTAATTAAGGGAGCAAACATTATGTTGAATAATATTATTTGATGTTATCTAAATGGAAGAAAATCTAAATTTTCGATAATAATTAAAAATTAACGTTAGAAATGTTATTAATTCTAAATCCTAACAGCTTATTCATAATGTATTGTAATTATAATAATGCAGCAATAGAATATAGCAATTAGACAAATTATTTTATAGACCAAGGTGCTTAACGGCAAGTGTGTAAACAATTATGATTAATACCAAGTAATGAAAGTATCACTGGCAACTTAAAAGAAAAGTAAATAGAAAAATTCTTTGATTTTGATAAATATCCAAAAAGTCACATTTTTTATATTAGTTCTGCATTTAACTTGCAACGTATACTTTATAAAAATGATGCTCATTCAGAAGTGTGACAATTTGTTCTTAATTTATTACAGCATTTACAAACAATAACATACAATAGTTAAACGTTTAGACATGGTTAGAAAACAGATCCAGTCTCAGTAATTAAAATCCTTAAGCTCAAATATAAATAATTACTCTAATGATAATTACAGTATTACATTAATATTGACGTATTTAAAAACGATTTGAAAAACACTTGCTAGATCAGTGATCGTTTAAAAACGTAAACTAGAGTTTACGTTTTTAGGTATAGATACCGGCTATCGCTCAGTTGCACAAAAATTAAGAATAATGGTTACCTAACTAAAGGTGTGTTACATCACTTGAAGTTTTATACCGACACTTCCACCAATGTTACACCACTTAAAGATATATAGTGAACCTTTAGAATTTATTTTTTTCATTGAAATATTAACACTCAAACTATTTACACATACATACTTTTTATATTACTATTCTTTGTAATCTTTGAACATTGATTTCAAATACAACTTAGCTGGATTCATGAATTGTGTGTGAGTTGAATAGAAGTTGAATACATTTATTATCAAACAATAAACCTGCTAAAAAACGACATAATCACCAATCAATGAATACCAGACGCTAATAATCCTTTGATCGAATAAACATTTATTATAATAATGAAACATTTATTTAAATAAAAAACAGTTCGTAAGCAACTTATACTGTATATTGTACTATACGTATTTAGAACACTATATTTAACGGCGTCTCCTAACCACACATTGTATTTGACTAATTACCAATACGTATTTCGGTAACGATGTTACCCTCTTCTCGGCATAAAACCGTCTTACAATCCACATTATTAATCCATTATTAGTGACGTATTTAGAAGCTACGCTTTTACCAAACTCCAAGGTACTTTGCGAGAAAAAAATAAAAATATCGCTATGAAGTAATGTGATACAATGATTTATTCTGTGTAACATCGCATATGTCGTTGCATAATACCCTAATTTCTTGTTCTGTTAAAATACCAGGCTTCGTTAGAATTAGTTCATCGAGGACTATGTGTTGGACGATTCTTTCTTAGAATAAAGATAGAACGCCATCTGCCAATAATCCATGTGTGTTGGTCTATGTGCTCGTTCTACAATCCTTCCTTTTTAGATACTTAAATTTACACGCCAACAGCAGTATAATAGTTAGGTATAGGATTTGTATGCACTGCAAAATGCTGAAATATGCATGCACTTATGCACTATAAAAACGTGAAATATGCACTTAAATATCATGAAATGCGTTTATTAGAAATTTTTAATAAATATTGTACTGTCATTGTCATTCAGATATTAGTAGATAATTTGATATTATTTTTACCTTTAATTGTGAACTCCACTTTTAATTTTTACATAAAAAGCCAGGGTTCTTTCTTTTTATGTATAAATTCAATTTTCATGGCTGTTCAGGGAATTGTATATTAGAGTCACTCTATATTACTTATAAGAGTTGAGCCAACGCGAATGTCAATCCGCCATTTTGGATCCAAAAATATACATTGCAAAAATTATTGGTTATGTTTGCCTGGCAAATGTCAAATGTTTCATAACCTGACATTTAGTTCATTATAATTTACTATAGCTTATTTGAATTGATTAATATAATAAAATTTCTAAATAGAGTAGTAGAAACAGTTGTAACCATAGCAAGTAATTTCCACATAAATTTATGAGGAAGTGAAAAGACCTGTCCTATTATTACCTAATTTTGTCAAACTTCGTGTTTTTAAATTGGCATTAGTGCAAATGGATCCAACCAATCAGCGTCAATTCCCGCGTTGGCCCAACTCTTATAAGTAATATAGAGTGACTCTATTGTATCTAAACAACCAGCTCCACCTTTTGATGTTAGTTAATCAACATCAAATTTTGAAAATTACCTAACCTGAAATTCTTGTTTTATATGACAGCTAAGTCAATTTTGTTTTCTTTATGAGATTTTATATAATGTATAAATTTTTCAGGAAATTTTATTATAAGAGTTTGCAACTTACCTCACAAATTTCTTTATTAAATTTATTACAAACACCTATACTT
Source organism: Agrypnus murinus (assembly GCA_929113105.1). Lineage (NCBI taxonomy): Eukaryota > Metazoa > Arthropoda > Insecta > Coleoptera > Elateridae > Agrypnus > Agrypnus murinus. The sequence continues at coordinate 86,374,738 of OV816027.1, read as the reverse complement.
CCAAAAGGTTTATTGGTAAGTACGATTACTCTAGTTTTCGTTTTTTTATTTAGCTCAAGTATTATGTTTTCTAATGCTTTTGATTACTAAACTTTGTAAACACTTCACTCTGCTATAATTTCACCCACTTATTTTCACTTAATTTACCTTGCTATGTTTTGTTACAGCTTATAGTTGATTTCTTTTCTTCTGATTTATTGTTCTTTTAGTTACGACCTCTTTATTTTAACTATGATGGTAGATCCATCCATTTTACCATTACTATCCCCTCACCAACAATAAGTACTACTTCTTCCTTAAATAAATACAGCGGAGGCACTTTATGGGTAAGTTGTTTTATTTTCTTTGCAAAGACTTGTTTTTATTATTATATAATTTATTTATTATTATATAATTTCAACTTTTAGAACTAACTATTATATTATCATAAATATCTTTTTGAGAAAGATTTTTCTTTGACAAAATTTTTCTCTTTCAAATGTTATTGTTATTATTTTTCTAAGGGAAACAATTATTAATATTTTCAACCCATTCTTTTATCTTATTACCGAGATAGTTTAATTCTACAAGCGAATAATGTTTTAGCTCGTCTATAATGTCTTGGTCAGATAATGCATCGTTTATGCTTTTAATTAAGTGAAAACCAGAATTTTTGTCTATAACGGATTTAAATTTTTGTTTTATAGCCAAACCCTTTGGCCCTTTTACTTTATTCAAAGAAACACCTAACAATTTTACATGCTCAAGAGATTCATCTAATGAAATTCCCTGAATTTCTAATTTCTGAATTACTTTAGCTAAAAGCACAAAATTTGTCAAAACAAACAATAATTCTGCCCTCACCTCCTTAGTATTAAAAGCATCCTGTGCGCTTTGTATGCATAGTGCATCGTGTTTATTAAGTTTATTTACAAATGCTTTAATAATATCAAAATGAGTTGCATAATATTCTGCTGCAGAAAGCCCAGTACCCCACCTTGTTATTACAGGCTCAGGTGGGAGAGGCACTTCTTGAGCAGTTTCCCTAAATATTTGTATGCGATATGGAGCTTTACAAACAATTTTTTTTACATCTGAAATTATAGAGTTTACGTTAGGATATATTTCCCGCAACTCTGTGCATTGCATGGGCAAGACAAGTTAAGTGGATCATTTTTTCGTACAGAACTTGTAAGCCTGTTCCAGGCTTGATCATGTACGGTGCCACGTCGGTGACGAACAGGAGTACTTTGTTGTACTGTATGCCGTCCGGCCACAAAATAGCCATCGAATCATTAAACAATTTTGCCACAGAACAATGATTGGTGCTCTTGAAAACGTCCATTGTTAATAGATAGGATTTGGGATTGTTCTATAAATTTAAAACGCCAATTATAACGTTAGCCACGTATCTGAAAACAAAAATTTGATATTATTTTATCGAACTACATAATTAGTCGGTTACAAACAATTAGCGCAAAACAGTTATTTAAAAAAAATTATATTTTAATCAAGCAAAAATATTGTTGTGATTAAATATGTAACTAACAAAATAGAAAATAAAACATCCGTAAATTGCTCTGCTGTCTTTAATTAGTTAAATTTTACTAACAAAACGAAGAAAATGAAGTTTCTACGCACCTTCCAGTAGTGTCAGTAGATTCGTCAATGGAAACCCATATGTAGTTATTCGCTACATGTTTTCTAATTGATTTTATGGTCTCTTCGTATAAAGGAGGTAAATAATTTTTCATGAGTGTAGACTCGTCGGGTATTGGCATTTTTGAAATTTCTTCCAGAAAATTACGAAATGCTGAGTGATTAATTTTACTTAACGGGATATCTGCAGCCACTAATGCACTACATAGTTTTTTATTAAATTCGATCGATTTGCTGGACTCACCGCGCGAATTATTAAGGTACCCCGGTAACAATATTTGTTTTTTGATTTCAGGGCACCACACTTTTGATGTCGAACCGTGTTCAGATGTTGTGTAACTTGAAAGCGTTTCGTTGCAGTCACTTTATCGTCGCACACTGTACAATACAACACCTTATCGTCAGTTGTAAGAACACTGAATTCCTTAACATAACTTCGAAGTGTAACAGACACAGACCGTTTTTCTTTACCCATCTTTACACTCTAAAATTTCAAACTGAAATGCAGTTTGCAATTTCTGAACTGTCTTAATTGAAAGATTACAAGATTAGTAAACTAAAGTACAGGCTAATTTTTCTATGAACAGGAAGTTCTCAAAGGGTCTTTGGAATTTTCTAATACCTATTTATCACAATACCGCAGGATGTAAGTATTTAAATTTTAGTTGAAACTTTTTCTTTCATAGAAAATATTAACAAGTACACAGATGGTTAAGGCAGTAAAATATTTTAAAGCCTAGTATTTAACAATAAGCTTAAATTATGGGTTTCCCCTAGACTCAATTAAGCCGCCCTTGGTTAGTTGTCTAAAATGCTAAAATTATTTAAAAAATATTAGAAATTTCATAATTAAAACATGTAAAACCCTGAAAAAGTGGTAAAATATGCATGCATTTATAAAAAACACCTAAATATGCATTTATATGCACTTACAAATTAACATATGTGATTCATATGTGGCTTAAACATGTAGAAATATAACTCTGCATATGTTTGCTATAAGCAGAAAAAACATGCAAATGCATAGAAATCCTATACCTAATATTAATAGATTTAACAACCTGCAGTTCCAGTTCAACAACCTTCCGACGAAGCATACGAATAAAGTAGTTCAATACTAAAGACTTTAAAGCTTCTAATTTGTAAAACTTGACAGCAAAAAGGAAAACTCGAAATCTACGAATCCTTGAAACTTAGAAATTTAGAAATAAATGCCTATTCGTTTCAATAATAAACACTAGTGAACTAAGTACGTAACCACAAATCAGTATAAAGAAGATTGGCCGCAAATGATTCATTGTTAAAGTAATTAACAGCGCTTCTTCAGAATTATCTATGTAACTAATTTTAAATTGTTTCGACATGCATTTGTCGATTAGTCCATGCTCTCTAAATCTAGATATGAGTCTTTCAAAATGTGAAAACATCGGAAAGCCTTTCTTGACTGCTATTGTATAATAAACCAGCTGTCTAGATTGTGCAAGAGCATTAAGCATATATCTACCATCTGATCTAACATAATATCTCGGTGCTATATAAGAAAACAACGTGTCACTGCTAAATACGGCAAAATCACGTTTGTAGGCCGATCTATTCAAACAAACTTCTTTGCCATCACACACTATCCACTTAGTATAAATATTCATGCAAACCAAATCACCTGGGAGGTAAAAAAAGTTTCTGAATGGTGTTTGACCACCATAAGACAAATCCGAATTAGCTAATTCTTCTAATGTTGAGATTTGATGCTCATAACTGGGTTTGGTAAGAAAACTTATCAAACTTCCCTGATATGCTGAAGATATCAGAAGGCCGAATACACTCCAGACTAAAACGGCTATACGTAAATTGGCTATTTTGGAATTGTTGTCAAAGGATGAAACAAGTATTCTGAAACTCATGATTGCCCATTTTATAAAGCTTTCAGTTTTATTGATAAATATTAGGTTACTAGTTACTTCCATCGTCCAAAATAAGAGTGCAACGACAGCCATAGATATTATCAGTAGAATCCATACATGTGCAGAAAAGTTGTTTGTAAAACTCTTCCATGGTTCTACTGGTACAGCAGAAGGAACAAAAAATTCAAAATGTTTATATTCCCATACCAACACATCAAATTCGTAAAAGACGGAATAGTTTTTCGTAAGTAAGGAGGCGATCATTAAATCCGCATTCTTTGTATAGACCTGATAAAGCCAATCATTATAACCGAATATTCGAAGTCTGACTCTGTCCTGCGGATTCTTTGTGCTAGGATCTTCAACATAGGAGATGGAAAAGTTTAGTCGAAATGCTAATTGTTTTAAAACTAGTATTGCATACCCAGGATTCACCGCATCATTGCTGTCTATAACCAGTGGTGGGACTGTCGAAGTTGTTACATTTAAAGGGCACCCATGATGATTATCGAATTTTTTAAATGGAAAAAGCGATTCAAGCTTAGATGGAAGTTGGCATATCTTCCGTATGTCAATTAACTGACAATGATTGTAAAAAGGAAAGTTAGTAAAGACTTCCAAGCGTTCGCTAGTCTTTTTGATAATAGACACATTAATTATGAAGTATTTCCAAAACAAGAAGAATATATTTTCTAATGGTAAATTTTGAAGGAGGACCACTAAAAATTTTCCTTGGGGATTCCATAATGGTAATCCATAAAACTGGGTTAAAAATTCGTGGAAGGCATCTAGATCTTCGAGCATTATAACGTAAAAATTAAATCTGTGCATTTGGTTTGATGTTAAGAAGTTTTTACTATTATTTAGTATTACTACGCTTGTATTTTTTAATTTTAAGGACATCTCTAATTTGGACTGCACAAAAACGGTGGTTATTTCCGTTGTGTCAGATAATAAATTTATTAAGTTTTCTTGAAGATCGTTACTGTCTTCGTTGATGGAAATATTAAAAGCAGAAAATACTCGCATCGCACTAATAGTTATAAAACAGATTGTACAAAAACCGTACATTGTCATAGATGTGTCTTAGAGTCAACTGAGCGAATAGAAAAGTCAGTAACAGTCACCATGAATAGAATTTAATTTACAGTTGTTAATATTATTAGCTATTACAAAATATTGATATTCAAACAAGAAGTGAATAATAAAAGAAGCAAATTTATAAAACATACACAAAATTTTATCGTCGTGGATGTTAAACAAGTTGAGTGAAAGACTAAAAAAAGATATTAAAGATAAAAAGAATCCTTTACAAATTATGCTTAGAAATAATTATATATAACTACATATTGGTAAATACCGAGTAAATATTTAAAATTGATTTCTAATTATGATGGTGTATTATAAAATCCATACAACTGTAATATTGTTATTATAATTAGTACAGATCATATAGCTCGAATATCTGCTTTATTATAATCTTTTAAAGAGAAAACAAACCTTTGAAGTATTCAAGTCCACTGTATTCTATAATAATGGCACTTATATTCCTTACACCGTGTATATTCAATACCAATTTATTTTTATTATTTATTTATTATTATTCAATTTCAATTTCAATTTATATTCAATCCCAGTGGACAACTACCTATACTACTAAACCAAATATCCAACTGTCTCCAGAACTATCTCTTTTCTAATGGTAGTTCTTTTTATGAAGCTAGCAGAGTTCTTGGCTATAGAATTCCAAAATATTGATTAAAAATTAGTGGAAGGACCTACTCTAGCAGAAATCACAAAGTCAAAATAGAATTTAGGAATTATTTTTATTTTGAAAAACTCGTAGTGGTATGTGTCCTGACCATGGATGTATGTTTCAACTTTAAAAGTTATTTCTGTAGTGAAGTGAGTAACGTTACACTATGCATTTTAGAGTGACAAGCTTTTTGTGAAGTTTCATTTTATCAATCTCATTAAACCAACTTCGTAGCAATACGTGATAAGACAAGGTCAGATTCTGACTACGTACATATCTTTCGGCATAAAACAGACAAACCAGGATCGGGAGAACCATAACAGCTGATATCATAAACCCTATCTGTTTAAGGAATGCAGTTCCAACAATTTTAAAATTGCCATCTCTGATGTTTTCTTTTAATTAAAATAGTTGGTTCTTTCTTTCTCATTGTTTGTAATGCACATTCGTTTTGGAATAATCGTTTGTAAATTAGTTGCTTATGAAATTCATGTAATTAGGTATAGGGTATGTAATAGGTACAAAAACATTGCGCAGTAACTTAAACAAAAGTAATTTAATCAATTTAACTACACTCAAACATAACATTATAATTCACAAGTTATAAGTTATTGGAAGGTTTTGTTTGTTTTTTAATGAGATATTATTCTATTAATTAACATTAACGTCCAACAACACAAACATTTACAAATAGTTTTTACCGTACAGATTGATTAATGATTACCAAGTAAATACAAGAAGGCATTATCGTCCCAGAATGTTCAAGTTTGTCGTTTGCGTCAGCATAAATTTGTATTTTGTGTTTGTAGTTTCAGCTAATGTCCTTTAAAAAAATAAACTTAAAAGTACATTGTCCTACAATAAAACAGTAAATATTTAATTTCGTCCTTACATGCAGGCTTAAACAATACCTTTGTTTATTTTAACGCGAGAATAAGTCACTTATAATCTCTTTTGATTCTTTAATATTTTTAATTAAAATACGTGCAAAAGGGACGTACTTAAAATTTGAAATGACATTTCCTCGGAAACTAGCAGGAAGCAACCACATGTTGATAAAGAAAATATGTTCTACATTATTACAGCTATCACCCATTACGAGGTTTCTAGTTATATTAGCTACACCCTGTATACAATAGGTATAGTCTTTGAACGTGAAGCGATCTCAAACCGTTTAAAACTATTCCTTTACGCTAGAATTGCCTATCAAGCAATGCGCAATAGTTAAAACTAGTTACTGATAGAATTAATTTAAGCAGTCCTTAAGTAAAACGTAACAAAACTAGATATGCACATCTGCCAGTAAGTAAAACCATGAAAACAATAAGGCATAGAAAATCGCAACAAAAGCCAATACCGTTTGCATAAAGTAAATATAATCAAATTTTTCACGTCTACTCAATACAAAGAAGCGTACTTTGGTAACTGTATCATCAAAATATCTCCAACACTGAAAATCCAACACCTTATTGTTGAATCCTGAATATTCAATCATGTAAAGAGTTCTAGATGTGCAGACAAAAAACTAAGAGTTTGATTTGTCATACATCCATCGAAAAGATCTTTTTCATTTACTGAATTTCTAAGTTTCAACTGTTGGATGTTTGGAAGTTCTAAGCAATGATTTTGAGGATACAGTTGAACAAATGAACACTGTAGACAGTTGGGCGAAGCAGACAATTAACCTGTTAAATTTCAAACTTGTAGGGTTTCAAAGAAAGTTTCAGATGTTGAACATTTAAGTTTGTTCATATACCTTGTCAAGTTCTTTTTACAAAATCGAGATTTTCGAAATAATCTCTAAGAAAGTGGCCGTAAGGTAAAAGTAATCTACACTGCTCTAAGAGATGGAACATTTTGCCAACACCTACCAAACCGTGTTCAATATTAATGTTTTCTGAAATACGGTAATGCCACGTGCAACAGTCATACGGATGGCATAGCATGATGATCGCATAGCAATTTTTTACATGGTAATTTACACTAGGGGAAAAACAAACTGCTTAAAACATATATTCTTCATCTAATAAAGAACAAAGCAAAAATCTATAGACTGGAAGATAGTTCATCAAATGTGACGGCCAAAGAGTGGTTAGTTTAGTTAGATTCATATATTGCCATTATCCTACCGTATTCCTCCTTCTTTCGATTAAAAAAACTATTGAACTAATTACACAACCAACAATCAATAAAAAGAAAGCCGGAATGAAATGATCCATTGATAAAATCACCAATGGCGTTGTTCCAGAATTAACTTTCTTATAGATTTCAGCTTCCCTCCATCTCCATTTATCGAGGAAATCCATGATCTACAAATTTAGATAGAAGTCTCTTCCAATGCGGAAATATTGGGAAACCTATTCTGCATGCAATTATTAGTAAAGTCATTCGTTTAGATTTTTCAATTGTCTGTAGCATGTATTTACCATCTGACCTAAGGTAATACTTTGACGCTAAATGATAGAACAAACTGGTACTAGAAAATACTGCGATATCGCGTTTGTATGCCGATCTGTCCAAAGAGGCCTCTCTACTATCACACCATATCCATTTATTATAGATCTGCATATGAACTAGATCATCGGGATCGTAAAAAAACTTTCTGACTACTTCATGTCCACCATACGGTACACCAGAATCAATTAGTTCTTCTAACGTCGAGATTTGATGTTCATAAGCTGTTTTTGTAAGGAAACTTATTAAACTGCCCTGATATGCTGAAGATATTAGAAGCGAGTGTATATTCCATAATAGAAAAGCTAAACGTAACAGGATTATTTCTGTGTTGGTATCAAACGGCGAAACAAGTATTCTGAAGCTAAAGATTGTCCATTTTATAAAGTTACTAACTTTATTGGGATATGTTGGGTTAGTCCTTATTTCTATTGCCCAAAGCAGAAACGCACTAGCAATAATTGATAGTGCCAGAAGTAACCATAGGTATGGAGAGAAGTTATTCGTTAAGTTTCTCCATGGTTCAATTGGTAAAGCAGTAGGAACAAGAAATTCTGAATATGTTATCGTGAACGAGAATAAATCGAAGTCATAAAAGGTAGAATCACTATTCACTAATAACTGAGCAAACATTACGCCCGCCTGCTTTGTATAGACTTGATACAGCCAGTCAGAGTAACGATTATTTATTGTAAGATGCAAGATTCTATGCAAGCTGAAAGAATGTTCCACATAAGCGAAGGAAAAGTTCAATCGAAATGCTACTTCTCGTAACACCCGAATTTTATATCCAGGATTTTTTACAGATGTTCTGTTTATAACAATTGTAGAAAGTGGTGTAATTGTTATCCTTAAAGAACATCCATGATAGTTTTTTAATTCTTTAGTTGGAAAAAGCGCTTCGGGGCTACACGGAAGGTGGCATATTTTTCGTATGTCAACAAGTTAGCAATTATTATTCTTAAACGGAAAGTACGTAAAGACTTCCAGAATATTTCCAGAATTTCTGATTATGGATCAATTTGTCAAGTAATATTTCCAAGACAAAAGAACTATTTCTTCCAGTGGTAGATCTTTTAAAAGGACAACTAAATACTTCCCTTGGGAATTCCAAAATGGCATTCCAGAAAAGTTGGTTAGAAATGTAACAAAGTCGTCCATATCTTCAAGTAGTAGTATGTAGAAATCAAACTTGTACAAGTGCTTGAAGGTTGAAAAGTTTTGGCCGATGTGATTGTCTTGAAGTATTGTATCATTCTCAGAAGTGGCAATATCAAAGGCATCATTTATCGCAGCTGCAGAGAATATTAGAATAAATGATGTACAGAAATAGTGTCACAAACGGAATTTTTACAATTAAATATTTGATACAAAACGCAACTTCTCTTCCGTTTGTACAATATAGCGTGCAATGCCACATTCAGTTACCCACGCTAGTTAGCAGCTGCAGTCTCGCAACCGACATGTGCGCGGACACCTGCGAGGTCCCCTCCGAAGCGCGCTCGCTTCGCCCACCATTGCATTCGTTGGCATGCAACTTATTACTCCGTACATGCGAGGTAACCCACACGAATTGCAAGCAGCTGCACATTCCATCGACAACACTTCCGCACAGCTGCCGATTCGTGCCAGGCACCAGCAGCGCGAATGCAATCTACCCACAAGCCTGCTGCCAGGAAGCATGAACTTCCTTAGTTGCATACTGAGAACTTCTGCCTACTGATTCCCACTACGATACTAATTACTTCCTCGTTCAGCAGTATATAACCAGCTTGCTTGAGCTATTCAAACCAGTCAGTGTCCATGGCTCGAACACAACAAGCAAGCTGGTGAGTACTGCCTAGTTGAGTGGGCGGCGCTTAATCGCCCACTCTCTGCGAAATTATGGGGAGTTGTGTCCAGGCTTCCCGGCTTAGTTATAATTACTAGGAGACTAGCTCCTACGCTTAGTTAGTAGATTTAGTGCTAGAACAGGGTTGGTTCCGACCTCCCCTGTATTGTATTAGTTTAGGAGGACATGTACGTCCTCACAATATGTACTCAACATGTATTGTACACAATATTGTACTCTCTTTATTGTCTTTAGTATATAGTTGTTTTTTACAACTTGTGTTTGATTTATCTCTACCTCTGACTACGTCCTCCAGTCACGAAAACCCCACGTGACAATAGCACATTTTGCATTTAAAATAAAAGGCCACACATATGATTATGCACTTGTAATTCTTATACTTTTTCTTTTATTGGATCTCTGACGCGAATACATAGTTACACTTGCTCCAAAACCAATATATTTAAGTATCTGTAAATACCTATTTAACAGCATATTATATTTGTTTATCGTCCATCGAAGTAAGGGAAATGATAAATTTTTCTTATATAAATTGTGTACGTGTTCGATATCTGCTAAACCATTAATCATTACGAAAAGCCTTCAATATAAAAGTTTCTTCTAGTTCCAGGATTTTCGACAAAATCTGTATTTAAAGCAAGTGATGAGGTTTGTGACGTTGTGTTTATCTTTACAGAGTATTGCATGAACAAATAAACCCTGTACACTTTTATTAATACACACTCCGCACAATTTCTATAAAAAAAGGAATTTTAAGGCTCCTGTAGCTCCTAGCTACTGGCTTGTATGAATTTTTATATGATCGAAGAAAATATTCTGTCCATGTTATCATTACAATTATTCTGGAATACTGCTTTACTATTAATTATTAGGTAATTGGTAAATAACGAAGCTGTAAACATATTATTATATAGGTTATAGTATTCTAAACAATGTGTGTTTAAAGTTACATTAGGCAGAACATAGGGAACTGGTGCGCGCGGGATAGAAGACGGGCGGGAGCTAGTCGCACGCGACGAGACATTTTGATCTGTGATTATATTGAAGTTGTAATTGTTAGAAGCGATAGATCGCGCTCTACAATTTTATAAGAATGGTTTTTATCGATTAAAGATAATTATTTCTTGAGATATGAGTTGATAAACGCGACAGTACCTTAAAACTAATTAATTTTTGAAGGTTCTGAAACGGAGTTACGAGCATTCAAAGTTTAAAATTCCCGTAAGCCTCAATGCTTTGCAAAAATTTGTTTCATTTCTTTTTAAGAAAAATGGCTACAAACTTTACAACAATACAAAAAAAAATTGTTCTGTTATCACCCACACACACTATACCCTATTTTTGGTTTTAAGTGGATGGAAGTAAAGTAAAAAAACGTATTTGGAAAACTGTTGTCTCAAGCTTACACACCAACAGCAGAATAATACATTTAACCTCCTGCAGTTCTAGGTCAACAACTCTCGGAAGAAATAGACGAAGAAAGTAGTTTAATACCACTTCTTAGTGGTATTAATACCTGACTCAAGATATGTTTTACTCACTTCTTGTGATCTTAAGATTCTTTTCAAGTTAGAACCTTCGTCACCTTATCAACATCCGTTTTCTTTAATTCTTACAAATATTTAATAAATTCGTAACAATTTTTAGTTCGAGACTCATCATCAATTGTTTATTAACTGTTAATATCTAGAATTAGTACAGAAGTATTTATTAAATTTAAGTTATAAACACTCTATATTTACTTACTATCCCTTACTACATAAGCTGATTTAAAAAATTGATATAACCGCACATATCCAACCAAAATTAACTTTTTATTTATAAAATTATACAGAAATACAGAATGAATCAAAAACTAATTTGTACACAACAAGCTTCTTTTATTTCCTCACCCTATACCTTTTTTACTATATTAGATCATACAGGGTGTCCGGCGATCAAAGCATGAGCTGATTTGAATAAATCCTTTCAATTAGAAACACTATTGAACTAATTACGTAACCACCAATCAGTATAAAGAAGATTGGCTGCAAATGATTCATGGTTAAAATAACTTTCGGCGCTGCTTCAGAATTATCTGTGCAACTAATTTTAAATTGCTTCGACATCCATTTATCGATTAATCCATGCTCTTTAAATCTAGATATGAGCCTTGCAAAATGTGGAAACATCGGGAAGCCTTTCTTGACTGCGACTGTATCATAAACCAGTTGTGTAGATTGTGCAAGGGGATTTACCATATATCTGCCATCTGATCTAACAAAATATTTCGGTGCTATATAAGAAAAAAACGTGTCACTGCTGAATACGGCAAAATCACGTTTGTAGGCCGATCTATTAAAACCGACATATCTGCTATCATGCACTATCCACTTATTATAAATATCCATGCGAACCAAATCATCTGGAAGGTAAAAGTAGTTTTTAAATGCTATCTGTCCACCATAAGACAAACCCGAATTGGCTAGTTCTTCTAATGTTGAGATTTGATGTTCATAGCTGGGTTTGGTAAGAAAACTTATCAAACTTCCCTGATATGCTGAAGATATCAAGAGAGAGCATAGAGTCCAGACTAAAAGTGCTATACGTAAATTGGCTATTTGGGAATTATTATCAAAGGATGAAACAAGTATTCTAAAACTCACGATTGCCCATTTTATAAAGTTTTCAATTTTATTGGTACATATTAAGTTACTAGTTACTTCCATAGTCCAAAATATAAGCGCAGCAGCAGCCATGGATGTTATCAGTAGAATCCATACATGTCCAGAGAAGTTGTTTGTAAAACTCTGCCATGGTTTAACAGGTGCAGCGGAAGGAACAAAAAATCCAAAATACTTAAATGTCCATATCAATAAATCAAATTCATAAAAGACGGTACTGTTATTCGTAAATAAGGAGGCGATCATTAAATCGGCATTCTTTGTATAGACCTGATAAAGCCAATCATCATAACCAAATATTCGAAGTCTGTTCCTGTCCTGCTGATCCATTTTGTTGGGATCTTCCACGTAGGAGATGGAAAAGTTGAGTCGAAATGATAATTCTCTTAAAAGTAGTATTGAATATCCAGGATTTACCGCAGCATTTCTGTCTAAAACGAGTGGTGGGACTGTTGCAACTGTTGCGCTTAAAGGACATCCATGATGATTATTAAATTTTTTAAGTGGAAAAAGCGATTCAAGCTTAGCTGGAAGTTGGCATATCTTCCGTATGTCAATTAACTGGCAATTACTATTAAAAGGAAAGTTAGTGAAGACTTCCAAACCTACACTATTTTGTTTGATAATTGATACATTAGTTAAAAAGTATTTCCAAGATAAAAGAAATATATCTTCTAATGTTAAATTTTTTAAGAGAACCACCAAACATTTTGCATGGGAATTCCAGAACGGCAATCCATAACTGTTGTCTAAGAATTTGTGGAAGTCATTTAGATTTTCAAGGATTATTAAATAAAAATTGAATTTGTTCAATTGGTTTACTTTTATAAAATTTTTGCTGGTATTTAATATAACCATGGTCGTATTTTCTAATGTTAAGGTCATGTCTAAATTATAATTCACAAGAACTGTGGTTACCTCCGTTGTGTTAGATATTAAATTGATCAAGTTTTCTTGAAAGACCGTATTGTATTCAGTAGTGAAAATATTAAGAGCTAATATAAATATTCGGACAGTACAAGAGATTATAAGAAAGACTTTACAAAAATAATACATTGTCGTTAATATTTTCGGAATGACACCACGACGTAGAATGCACCACACCTGGACATTGTTAGCTGTTATACAAGATAAAAAATATCGCTTATTTGTGTAAAGGATTAAAATTATGAAAACCATTAATAAGATTAAATGTAATTTTAAAAATTTGCTTAGAAATACATGATAACTATGTATATGTACATATTTAGTAAACATTTCAATCATTTTTGTATTGATTCTTACTATAATGGTTCATTATGATATCTATATAATGTAGGTACATAATATTATTATATATTTATTTTTTTGTGAAAACTGTACAATTTATAATGTGATACCATTCTGTAGGTCGCATTTTCGTCCCTTACAGTACTCCCTGTCTCATATAAAATTCAAAAATACAACAAAGCTGTGATATTCTACACTAGGCTAAACTAATGGCACTTATGCCCCTTACACCCTGTATAGGGCTTTAAAGGATCTATTTCTAAGCAAATTCTAACTAGATGCCTGAATGGTAACTGATCTAAATGAATAATATTTATTCTTTTCAAATAAACATAGCACTAAACCAACTCTACAAACAATGGCTAATAGAAAGAAATCCAGATGCAAATGACTCATAGACAAAATTACTAATACTTTTCCAGATCTGTCACCGTGGGGCCATTGTTGTTATTTTCTAAGTGCTCTATTCTGTTTCATTATGGTGACCATAAATGTAGTTATGTCAGTTAATTATATATGGAGAATATGAAGACGGTGTTTAAAACTGAACCACACTGAGAAAACTACCACACTTTATTGTAACTAGCTATTGGATTGCTTCTTAGAATAAACGCAGAATTCGGTCTTTATTTATTTCACAAACAGCAGTTCCAGTTCAATAACATCCGGAGGAAATGCACGAAAAGAATTTTATTAAAAAATACCAACTGCAAAATATTTTTGCTTAGTTATCTTAACTATCTTTTGATACGATGAATGTGTGTCAATGAAACCTATCGCTCTTTAATTATTGTAAATAATAAATTAGTAACCAATTGTATTACAATATTCATTATCAACTGTTACAAATTTATTAACTTGTTATTAGAGAATTAAATAGAAATATTTAATAGCGCATTTCGCTTTTAAAATAAAAGATCAAAGCAATCACTATGCGCTTATACTTTATAATTCTTATATAAAGGGTGTCCGTGTAGTGCGTAATTGTTCAATATCTGCTAAACTATTAATCGTTACAAAAAGCGAATATAACAATATAAAAGTTTCTTCCAGTTTCAGGATTTCTGACAGGATTTCTATGTAAAATAAGGGATGCGGACTTATCTAATAACTAATAACATTATTATTTACCATAATATTTTTAAAATATTTTTGGAGGCCTTCAAGATCTGTAACGACACTTCCAGCAACGTTATGTCATGTAAGATATATAGTGAACCAACAGTTATGTAAGAACACCTTATAGTGTTACTTCAATTTATATAAAATTACTATAGGTGGCAATTCAGTGCTTAGAAGAGTATTTTCTTCTTTTTCACCATAACGGTATATGTCAATATAAAAGAGGTCCTTTGCATAGGCTTTATTTATTATTGAATATTTAATTTAGCATATTTTTGAAAGAACGATTAAAAAATACATATGAGCCGATTTATCACTTTTCGATCAAAGTCTGATCTCGCAGAAAAAAATGTAGTACCTACTTCAAGAAAAGAAGATTCCAAAATTTTCAGCCCCCAATACTCCTACTCCTGTGCCTAGATACACCATTCAAAAATTTGAAAAGAGGTCAGTTTTTGGTCTTTTTTTAATATTTTTTTGTCTCTCCGTCCCATTTGCAACAAATGGTTTGAACCAGGAGTCACTTTTCCACAAAATGCACTGAAGGCGATCATATCTTTAAGTAAATTATTAAACCTGGATCCCATTATTGGTGTTATTTGATAAACATTCGTCATTTTTGACTATTTTCCAAGTAGTGGTAACGTAAACAGTAAGGTAGTATCCAAGTAGCGAAGAAGTGGCGAACATTTAACGTGTTACTCGTTAAATGTTCGCCACTTGTCCTTCCGCCGGTAAATATAACACAAATCAAAGACTTTTATCACTTCACAAATATATTCTTGAAAAATGTGTATCTTGAACTACAGATGCGAAATATACAAGTAGGGGGAGCTGATACAAAAGTTTTCACTTGCATATTTGTCAAATTGACAAATATTGGCGTATTTGCCAAATACGGACACAAATGATCCATAAAAAGAATTACTAACACTTCTCTAGAACTATCTCTATCTCTTTTCTAATGGTGATTCTTTTTATTAAGCTATCAAAGTTTTTGGTTTGAGGATTCCATAACGAAAACCCAAAAATTGATTAAAAATGAGTGGAAGGTATCTATCTACACTAGCAGGAATTATAAAATAAAAACATAATTTTAAAGGAAACTCTTATTTAAAGTGGATACAAAATTACAGGCAATACATGCTATACAAAAATGGACACCATTATGGAAATTTAAAACGTGATCAGTATTTATCTACTTGTAAACTAGTTAAAAAAATCAGCTGCGCTCATGGTATTTTTGGGTTGCCTAAATATATCAGTGTCAACTTGGAAATATTTCTTCAAATTTTCCGATTTTATTTTAATAAGGAACAAAATAAATTAGTCACATAAATATTCAAATTATAAAAAAATATTAGTCATTATGACGCTAAGTAATAGAAATAATCTATAAAATTTATTATTCCTTAAGATGATTTATTTTCAAATTAGGCATATAAAAGAGCGGAAAATTTGATTTTGCTTTTTATTTATAAATGATTTTATACCAAAATAATGTTTTTAATTAAATAAGATCATAATTTTATTTATTAATATTAAAAACCAAAAAGCACAATATGTAACACAAAAAGAAGAAAGTGCGATTGATTATAAAGGCGAAGCCAATTTAGATTAGTGGTAAAAGCACCGTATTTCTCTGCAACTGATCACCGGTTCAAATCCCAAAAACATGTTAATCAATCAATTTCATCCCAAAATCAAATATAAAAGCACAAACTAAAAAAGGAAAATCAAATTTTTCACTCTTTTGGACTTTTATATTGCAAATTGGAATATTATAGATTATTTCTATTACTTAGCGTCATTATAGTTAATATCTTCTTTATTATTTTAATATTACGTGTCTAATCTATTTTGTTCCTAATTTAAATAAAACCGGCAGGAGATAAATTTCATCAAAAATATTTCCAAGTTGCAACTTGTGATCACTAAATCACTAAATCACTGTAAGCGCAGCTGATTTTCTAACTACCTGTACGAGTTTCATTTAATTTGTCTGGCAGTTTACCTGCTATATCTTATGATTAACGCAATGTAAGAAATGTAAAGTTCTTTGTTCTCCAGTACACATTAATAAATATTTTAAACAACCCGTTATTTCACTTCCTTTCGATTAAAAATATTATTGCACTGACTACATATCCAACAATTAACACAAAGAAAGCAGGAAAGAAATGATCCACTGATAAAATTAGCAATGGCATTGTTCCAGATTTATCTTTCTTATCAATTTCCGCTTCTCTCCCTTTCCATTTATCGATCAATCCATGATCTATAAATATAGATATAAGTCTTTTCCAATGCGGAAATATTGAAAAACCTTTTCTGAATGCAACTGTTATAAAAGACATTCGTTTAGATTCTTCAATTTTATGTAGCATGTAACTACCATCTGACCTAACGTAATACTTTCGTGCTAAATGAGAAAATAAATCGCTAATAGACAGTACTGCGAAATCACGTTTGTAGGCCGTTCTGTTTAAAGAGGCCACTTTGCTATCACACATTTTCCAGTTATTATAAATCTTCATGCGAATTGAATCATTAGGATCGTAAAAATACTTTCTGGCTACTTCATGTCCATCATACGATAAATCAGAATCAACTAGTTCTTTTAACGTCGAGATTTGATGTTCATAATCTGATTTGGTAAGGAAACTTATTAAACTGCCCTGATATGCTGAAGATATCAGAAGCGAGTATATATTCCACAATAAAAAAGTTAAACGTAATCTGGTTATTTCTGTATTGGTGTCAAATGGCGAAACAAGTATTCTGAAACTAATGATTGTCCATTTTATAAAGTCACTAACCTTATTAAGAGATGTTGGGTTAGTACTTATTTCTAATACCCAAAACAGAAACGAAATAGCAATAATTGATACTGCCAGAAGCAACCATAAATGTGCAGAGAAATTATTCGTTAAATTTCTCCAAGGCTCAATTGGTAAAGCAGTAGGAACAAAAAATGCTCCATGCGTTGTCGTAACCGAGAATAAATCGAAATCATAAAAGGTAGAATCATTTTTCGCTAATAACTGAGCAAACATTGCGTCAGCAGGACATCCATGGTAATTTTTGAATTCTTTAATTGGAAAAAGTGCCTTCGGGCTACACGGAAGGTGGCATATTTTTCGTATGTCAACAAGTTGGCAATTATTATTCTTAAACGGAAAGTACGTAAAGACTTCCAGAATATTTCCAGAATTTCTGATTATGGATAAATTTGTCAAGTAATATTTCCAAGACAAAAGAACTATTTCTTCCAGTGATAAATTTTTTAAAAGGACTATTAAATACTTTCCTTGGGAATTCCACAATGGCATTCCAAAAAAGTTAGTTAGAAATATAAGGTAGTCCTCCACATCTTCAAGTAGTATTATGTAGAAATCAGCTTTGTCCAAATGCTTGAACTTTGAAACGTTTTGGCTGATGTTTACTATTACTATGCTGTTATTTTCCAATTTTAAGCTTATTTATAAACTGGAATGTACAAGTACAACACTTTTCTCATTTATATTTCTCAGTTGATCTAAAAGACTTTCTTGAAGTATGATATCGTTCCCAGAAGTGAAAATATTAAAGGCATCATTTACGGCAGCTGCAGAAGATATTACTAGAAAACCTGTACAGAAATAGTACATTTCGAATTTAAAATAAACGGTCACACCAATCAGTATGTACTTATACTTCATGTACTTCATTTCATTCTGCTTCATTCACTGTTTATTGAAATACTAACGCGGCGCGACGTCTTTTTTGGCTTTAAACCTACGCGACGCCTTCAGTACATCAATACATTGTTATGTTTGCTCCAAAAGCAATATATTTAAGTATGTATTTGTAAAAAATATCTACTTATTAGGCATTTGAAGCAATACTTTATAAGTATTAGTAATACTATATGACTACATATTACTATGAATATATGGGATTAAAACAAAATAAATACAGACCAAATATGATTTAAAGACAAATTGATGAATGATTAATAAAAAAAGATGACATGGAACACAACTTCTTAGGTACCTTAAATAATTTTATATAATGATCCAGCTTTACAATTGCAAGTGTTTATTGTAGTGAGACTACTACATTGAGACTCCCTCAGATTTGAGTCGCTTATGTAGGATATTCTTATATTAATGAAAGCTGGTTGTTAAACAAATAAGATTACACAAATGACATAATACATAATAAAAAACACAAGTTTTTTCATTTATATAAAAAAAACTTAATTAATCACATAAAAAAAACAAAATTATATTCGATGAACAATTATATATTCAAACACACATCAAACAAAATTATCTATTATTGACGTTTCACATAACTTTACTTCTTTATTATTTTCATAGCTAATACTAACCTTACAATTTTAAGTTTTGAAGCAGCTAGAAACACATCTTGTTCCTCTGATAGAATATTGCTACTTAATTGTTAAACAAGTGATTCCCTTTTCATACTATTTTGGGAAATAAAAGAATTTAAACATTACATAATATTACTTTGTTTGAATTATTTTGTTATTGGTTAGTTGTCCTCCAGCTTTAGTTATTATTTGTTTTCGTTGAAAGATTTTTAATACTTAAATAAAATTTGTTAATACTTTGAAATTTCAGAGAAAACTCAACTCAAGGCGATCATACGTATCTTCAAGTATTATCAGACATAGTTTAGATTTGAGAAGATGCTATAACTTCGAAGAACTCTGAGTAGCATTTATTACATACGTAACTACGGTATCTTCTATTTGGAAGGTTGTGTATAATCCGAAATATATTTTTATATTTTTATAGAAATGAAGATTGAAATTTGAAGTCCAACGATGGACTGTCCATTGTAATATAAAAATATTTAAACATTACTTACTGTAAACCAAAAGAAACGATACTTACTGTACTTACTTATGCACCGACGGGGATCTCTTTTTGTTGACAAATTATCATCCAGGGGTAGGTACTGGTTTCTTAAGCTCATAGATTTTAAAGAAAAAATAAGGTTTAGAGCAATAATAAGAAATATGGGCGCCATTCACTTGAAAGTCATTATAATAAAGGATCGATGATTTCCTGATCAAAATCCCCAAGTGAAAAACGATTCCGTTTAATATGATTGAATTAAATAAACTAATCGTAATTAGTCAGATTGACGATAAAGCAGATTAATGTAATAGAATAACTTCAACAAATGATTGAGCCAACATTATCACAATAAGGTCTAGTTTAAATTCTTATTTATTCGTAGATAAAAGATTATTGTTTTTGTAAAACAATGGAACCATATCTTATTTAATATGATACGAGGGAGCCCTTTAAATATACCAATAAATCTGTCATAACAATAGGTAAATATAAAAATCTTAACTACAAGACGACTTACTTAAGGCGATAGGACACGCTTATCCCACATTAAATGATCATTAAAAGACGCGTACTGCGTCGCGACTACTTCTACTAACATCCATATACGAAACATTAGAAAGAAATAGACTGAATTATTAGTATTTTTATAAAATTGAGAATGTAGCAAAAAGAAAATGTTTATTAGAGAAAAAACTAAATCATTTGGATAGTTAAAAAGTTATAGAATGGAGGAAACACGTTAAACTGAACAAATTTGTAATATTTGTGTAAATAAATGACATTAAAAACAATACTTGATTACTATATGTATTACAACATTTAATTTCTACACTAGCTACTAGTACTTCCCTCTAATCTATAAACATATAGGTAACTACTCATAATTCTATTTTATGTAAATCTCGATTAATTAAATAACAATATTAATATTAAAGTAAAAGGCTGCATTGCCCATCTCATTTCCCCTCAGTTATTAGGCTAATGCACTATCTTTGTCGTATATTGTCGAATTTTAAAAGTGCATTTGACGTGTATTAAGGAATAACAATCGCCCATATAAGATGCACATATTGATGTCGCTCAAATCTCGTAATAAAAGAGTTGGACAACTATGTTTGGCAATTTATGTTGTTCGTATCTATTCGTGGTCGGTGTACTGGCGTCGGATGCTATCGGCTGCCGGTAGTAGTCGAGTGTCCTTCTCTGTTCGATTAGGTAACGCACGGTAGGATAAACAAACAGAAATTGATTCTTTATTAAAGAAGTTTTTTGAGAAATAGAATAAGAATTACGTTAAGATCAATTCGTTTGAAGTGTTGTCGCGTCCTATTGTTCTTTAGACTACAGGCGGTACCAAGTGCATTATCACTTTTAGCTGATAGAAGAATTGTGCATCCTGGTAAATATGCTGACGATAGTAACTGGATTTAAGAACTGAAGTTTGCTGGAATTGTCTTTAATAACTTGGCAATTGCCACTCAAGGGTTACTGTCTTCAACTAACCCTTCTTACTGTCTGACTACTTAAGGATACAAAAACTATCTCCACTTATTTAAACTAAGGGAGAGAAATATATAGATACCCTATCAAGCACCAAAATAACACATTTCATGCCAATAGCAAAAAATCCTCTTAGGATATTCGTTCGTTATTTACAGCAGCCAAGGCTTATTTTTTAAAGTGAAATCTGATATTTAAAAGCATTTTACAGCCTGTTTTTTTATCGGTATATTTTGGAGAAGAATCTATTCAACAGAAACGAAAATAAGCACGTACAGGGTACATAGATTTAACTTGAATACATTTATACATGTCATTTTATCTAGAAAATAATTCGTATCTTAGTATTTTCATTGCTAAAAAAACTAATTTTTATACGTGAAAACGCCTAGACAGTCTTTTCTGTTAACGAAAAACATTATTAGGTTGGGAATAAAGTGTGTAATTTTAAACTGACAAAATTTATTCAAATATACAGGGCCGTACTAAGATTATTTACAATAAATACATTTTCAAATGTATTAAAATGGATCTCAAACTTTAACACGTTTCAAGATTTTACAGAAAACTTCTATTTGGACTGAATCAAAGATTACAGGAACTACATGCTATATAAAAATAAATGACCACTATATAAACGTTTTTAAATGCAACTGTAAGGAAAAACATTCGTTTAAATTGTTCAGTTCTGTAAAGCATGTATTTACCATCAGACCTAACGTAATATCTTGGTGCTAAATAGAAAAATATGCTGGTACTGGAAAATGCTGCCAAATCACGTTCGTATGCCGATCTGTTCAAAGAGTCCTCTACTACATAGCACACTTTCCATCTATTGTAGACGTTCATGTGAACTGGATCATTACGAATATAAAAATACTTTCAAATTGTTTCTTCTTTGGATTTGTGTTCTTCTAACGTCGAGATTTGATGTTCATAAACTGATTGATAACTTATTAAACTGCCCTGATATGCTGAAGATATCAGAAGCAAATGTATATTGCACAATAGAACAGCTAAACGTATCTGGGTTTTTTTGGGGGTATTTTTGTATTGTCAAACGGCGATGCAAGTATTCTGAAACTTAATATTTATCCATTTTACAAAGTTACTGACCTTACTGAGAGATGTTGGGCTAGTACTTATTTCTATTACCCAAAACAAAAACGCAACAGCAATAATTGATAGTTCCAAAAGTAGCCATAAGTACAAAGAGAAATTATTGGTTAGATTTCTCTTGGTTCAATTAGTGAAGCCGTTGGAACAATAAATGCTGTATATTTTGTTGTAAACGAGAATAAATAAATCAAAATCATAAAAGATAGAATCGTTGTTAGCGAATAACTGAGCAAACATTACATCCGCATATTTAGTATAGACTGGATAGAGACAGCCAGAGTAACTATTATTTATCGTAAGTCTGCCATCCAACGTGAAAGGATCTTCCGCATAAAAGCTGGAAAAGTGCATCTATGAGTGTGTACTGGACGATTCTTTTGGCAATAACCAATATATGTGGCCTACGTGCTTTTGATTTACTCTTACCGTATTTCTTAGAAACCTAAACTTCCAACCGAAACTAACAGCACAGTAATAATTTATTTCTCGACATGCAGTTTCAGTTCAACAACCTTCGGACGAAATAGACCAAAAAACTTAATACCATCTACATATCTATTCTGACAAAAGAAACATCAACTTTAAAATATTTCTTGTTCGTTGTATTGTTAAGTTATAGGCACTAGAAACTTTTATAATCTTTGGTATTTTGAAACTATGGAAAAAATTTTGAAACGTCGTCTATTAGTATATATTTCAAAAACATGACATAAAAAATAGTGTTTTTAATTAGTGTGTTTAATTAGTGTTTTTATAGTTTTTAAATAAACAAATCTAAAACATTTATGCGAAAGCACCATCCACTTGCAGCGGCATCTCAGTTGCCAGCGTTGTTGACTTTTGGAACTATTCACGATTATAAAAATTTGCTGCAAAGTTGAAAACCATGGAAAGCAGACAAATTATACAAATATTATATGGCCTGATGGCAATTGCTTATTTATAGCTGTTTAATCTATTGTTTGGACAAAACAAATCATCGTGAGATACGTTTGCAAATTGCTGCAAAAGTTGTGAATGACTGGAAAGATTATTATAAACTTTTCATTATAGGCGATTAAACTTATCGTGTTCTCATTAACACTGTTTTAGTTTACAAAAATATTATGTCCTTCGATAATGAATACACCGGCCATATTGAACTTGATTGTATAGGTCAATTATTATTTACTAACCTATATATTTAAACCACGGCTCATTTTTGTTGTGCTTTATTCTTTTTTATACTAAAGTTTTCACTTTGTATATTAGTCAATACTACTTTTTATTTTTGTTTAATCTTTATATTTTTAAAACCGTTCTATTGTGTAGTCTGTGCAGTTTTAGTATTGTGTTTAGTGGTGGACTGATGGGGGCGTTTAAAAGTTCGTTTGAAAATGGTAAGCTTAATATTTTTAATTGTTTTGTTAAATTGCGTTTATTTAATAAATATTGATATTAGATAATCACTCAAAGTTTAGAAAGCTGGTATATTAAGCATATGACATATGAATTCAATATAGAATATTATGGTAAAATGGGTG
The DNA here is from genome assembly GCA_929113105.1 of Agrypnus murinus. NCBI lineage: Eukaryota > Metazoa > Arthropoda > Insecta > Coleoptera > Elateridae > Agrypnus > Agrypnus murinus. The sequence goes on along the minus strand of OV816027.1, from coordinate 86,351,070 downwards.
GGTAATCCCCAGTCGGGGAAAAAGTCTGAGAGGGAGTTAGCTGGAGGTGGTAAGTCAGAGCACAAGTAGTACAGAATAGTCTGTACAAATGCGTGAACTTTGAAACGTTTTGATTGATGTTTACTATTAGTATGCTGCTATTTTCTAATTTTAAGTTTATTTCTAAATTGGAATGTACAAGTACAACACTTTTCCCATTTGTATTGCTTAGTTGGTTTAAAAGGTTTTCTTGACGTATAATATCATTCTTAGAAATGGAAATATAAAAGGCATCATTTGCTTCAGCTGCAAAAATATTACGAGAAAGGCTGTGCAGAAATAGTACAGCTTGTACTTAAAATAAAAGACAACACCAGTTACTATGCACTTGTATCTTTCCTTTATTGAATCTCTGACGTGAGGCCCTTAGCACATCATTAGACAATGCTTGTATAACCTTGCTCCAAAATTAATGTATTTAAAGTATCTGTAAATATCTATTTATTAGGAATTTGAAACAATATTTCATGTTAATAACAGTATATTACGATATTTATTTATTTGCGGTCTAGTAAGGGAAAATGATAAATTATTATTCATGTATATTGTATAGTCGATTTAGTGCGTAATTGTTGGATATCTGCCGAACTATTTAATCTTCAATAAAAAATTTATTGGCTGCCAAAGTAGTCCAGTTTAGAACAAATTTTGATGAATAGCGCAAAGTTGAGGTAAGTTCGTGGATTTTTGCTTAGGCCTTCCTTGTGGATTGTTAAATAACCCCCTAAAGTCGTCACCTGTAGATGGTTAGCTCGAAGAGATAATTAGGGTAAGCGACACCCCCTAACAGTCTTTGTCGTTTTTTGGAAACTATTAGGTTTATCAAGATGAAGGGAAATATTTTCTGAAAAAGCAAATGTTTCAAAAGTTTCAGTTGTAACGTGCAGAAAATTAGAAGATTCAATTTACAAATTTGGATATGGATTTAATAAAAATAATCCTACTACGGCCCTGTATAAAATCGAGATGTTCTGCCTGGGTTAGATTTGAATTAATTTCCCACAATAGATTTGCATTCATTACGTTGCGTTCAATACGTACTGACAGCTGCACTAAAAATTGTAAACAGTTTTAGTTACTAGAACCTTCATTTCAATTCTGATGAGTAAAATTGATTCTTAATAATTTTGCTAAATTATAAAATAATGAGCTTCGTTTTGGTCAAAAAGCACGTACAGATCTCATATAAAAATAATTAATTGGCCTACGACAATTAAAATAGTAACATCCCTAAAAATAAAAAATAGAACGTAAAGTCCTATTCCTTTCCTTGAATCAATCTGGGCGATTTGTCAGAGTAAGAAGTCTGATTCTTGACGGAGCAAGTCAATCAGCGTCGCTGATAATTTGTGTACAATGATGTTTGTATGATGTCAGTATAGAGCTTCTCATTTAGTTGTTGTTGAAAACTGGCCCCAGTGAAAATGATCTGTATCGAAGTATACTAATTTATATGCAGAAGTAAGAAAGGGAATGTTGTGATTTACAGGGAGTATTGTATTCTATTGAATTTAAATTTAATTAATTAAATTTAAATTTGTGGAGTAAGCCTACTTCAGGGTACTTGAATTTTTGTGTGTTAATGAAATAATATGAGACGAATTCATTTTCTAGTGGTATGTACGGAGTTATAAACGATTTAATAACAATAAACCTCAGTTCGTACTTAACGTCACAAAATTTGCGTGTGCTACATCTTCAAAGTTCTATAATAGTTGCTGAATTATTATTAGTGTTACAAGGGTACAGTGATTAATGTTATTATTGTGCAGTTTTGTTTTTCATGCATTACCAGACAATTAAGTTTAACAAGAACTAGCAGCTAACTTTGATAATTTAAGCAAGTTAAAATTATGTAAACCAGCAGTTATCACCTAATAATCAAGCTTTTAAAAGAGACCCCTATTTTGATATCAACTAGTATTTTTTATACAACTGAAAACGATACTTATTCAGTAAATAAATACTGTTTAAGTTAAATGTTGTTATGATAATATTGGAATAGTCATTTGTTGGATTTTTAGATTTTAATTAATTTAATTTTTAGGGGTGGCTTTCTCATTTGTGGGATCCATGGTTCTTAAATCGATACAAGTGAGTGGTGCCCATACTACTAATTATTACTTATATTTCTTGCTTACCATTGCAATTTATAAGCTTAAAAAACAGTACCTACGACGGCTGATTAGAATTCGATTAAATAAAATGTCTCTGTCGGGGCAAAAAGGTCTAGGAAAGTAAGTATTTGTAGTGCGAGTTTAAGTATTTTTGTTGAGCAACTTAAAGTAAGTACAGACCTGTTCATACTTTAAATTAGAGTAATTAAGTGTGCTACACAGTAGATATTTTCCTTGAGAATTTCACAATGGTAATCCAAAGGTTTCTACTGAATACACTTCTTATAAGTATTACTAGGCAAAGATTTAGTTTTTGATGATGCTTTAACTTCGAAAAACCTTGAGCACCATTTATTACAACCACGATAATTTCTACTTTAAAGGTTGATCCGAATCCGAAATATTTTTCATATTTTTACAGAACCATAGATTTTTAAGGAAACCTTTATTTAAACTGGATAAAATATTACAGGAAATCCAGATTACATAAAAATAGAACACCATAATAAATATTTATTTAAAACGTGATCAGTATTTATCTACTTGTTCCTTCTGTATCTTATTATTAATGCAATTCACATGATATGGCATGATTGCAATTTTGGTATATAACTAGCAATTTACACTATGGGGAAAACAAACTGTTGAGATCATTAGGTCCTCATCTAATAAAAAACAAAGCAAAGACAAAGGGCACATCCATGGACTGGAATATTGCTCATCAAATGTGAGAATCGAAGAATGGTTACTGAGTTAGATTAATATATTATTATTATCCTGTAGTATTCCTCCTTCTTTCGATTAAAAAAATTATTGAACTAATTACATAACCAATAATTAATACAAAGAAAGCAGGAAAGAAATGATCCATTGATAAAATTACCAATGGCGCTGTGCCAGAATTATCTTTCATATGAATTTCAGCATCCCTCCATCTCCATTTATCGATCAATCCATGGTCTATACATCTAGATAGATTTTCCAATGCGGAAATACTGGGAAACCTTTTCTGAATGCAACTGTAAGGAAGGACATTCGTTTAGATTCTTCAATTGTATGTAGCATGTATCTACCATCTGACCTAACGTAACACGTTGGTGCAAAATAAGCGAACAAACTGGTACTGGTAACTACTGCGAAATCACGTTTGTATGCCGATCTGTTCAAACAGACCTCTCTCCCATCACACAGTTTCCATTTATTATAGATCGTCATGCGAATTGAATCATTAGGATCGTAATAATACTTTCTGGCTACCTCATGTCCACCATACGATAAATCAGAATCAACTAGTTCTTTTAACGTCGAGATTTGATGTTCATAAGTTGATTTGGTAAGAAAACTTACTAAACTACCCTGGTATGCTGAAGATATCAAAAGCGAGTATATATTCCACAGTAAAAAAGTTAAACGTAACCGGGTTATTCCTGTATTGCTGCTAAACGGCGAAACAAGCATTCTGAAACTTATGATTGCCCATTTTATAAAGTTACTAACTTTATTTAAAGATACTGGATTGGTACTTATTTCTATTACCCAAAACAGAAACGCAATAGCAATAAGTGATATTGCCAGAAGTAACCATACGTAACCAGAGAAATTATTAGTTAGATTTTTCCATGGTTCAATTGGTAAAGCAGTAGGGACAAAAAATGCTGTATACGTTGTCGTCAACGAGAATATGTCAAAATCATAAAAGGTGGAATCAATATTGTCTAATAACCGAGCAAACATTAGGTCTGCATACCTTCTATAGACTAGATACAGCCAGTCAGAGTAACTGTTATTTATCGTAAGTCTGCCATCCAACGTGAAAGGATCTTCCACATAAGAGATGGAAAAGTTCAATCGGAATGCTAGTTCTTGTAACACCCGAATTCCATACCCAGGATTTTCTACAGATTTCTTGTCTATAATAAATGGAGGAACTGCTGTACATGTTATCTTTAGAGGACATCGATGATAATTTTTGAATTCTTTAATCGGAAAAGGCGCCTCAAGGCTACACGGAAGTTGACATATTCTCCGTATATCGATAAGTTGGCAATCATTATTCTTAAAAGGAAAGTAGGTAAAGAATTCCAAACGTTGTCCAGACTTTCTCATCACGGATAAATTTGTTAGGTAGTATTCCCAAGATGAATGAAATATTTCTTCCAGTGGTAAATCTTTTAAAAGAACTACTAAATACTTTCCTTGGGCATTCCACAATGGCATTCCAAAAAAGCTAGTTAGAAATGTAACGAAATCGTCCAGATTTTCAAGTAATATTAAGTAAAAATTAGATTTGTAAAACTGCTTTGACTTTGAAACTTTTTGGCCGATGTTTACTATTACTATACTGCTATTTTCTAATTTTAAGTTTATTTTTAAATTGGAATGTACAAGCACAACATTTTTCTCGCTAATATTTCTTACTAAGTCTATGATATTTTCTTGGAGTAACATATCATTCCCATCAGTAGAAATATTAAACGCAGCATTTGCTTTAATTGCAGAAGATGTTACGAGAAAGGTTGTGCAGAAATAGTACATACATCTTGCATTTAAAATAAAAGGTGACATCAATTGATATCCACTTGTACTTCATGTACAGCTCTATTTCCATAATTGAATCCCGACGCTACCCCTTAACACATTAATAAATATGCGTGTTACAAAAGCAATACACTTAAGTATTTGTAAATACATACTAAGCATGTGAAACAGTACTAAATATATATCATATTGGTAACAGTATATTATTAAATTTATTTATTTACTGTCCATCTTGTAATAGAAGAGCATGAATTATTTTTACATATAACTTTATCACTTTAAATTAAAACCAGTTAACTGACTACATAATCACCAACTAATAGTATAAAGACAGTTAAGAAGGAATTATCCAAAAAACAAAACTGTGAATTGCATTTTTGAAGAATCATATTTCTGAGACCACCTTTCGTTTGTTTGCATATCCACTTTGCAACAGAAACACATTACACCCTATTTATTATAAATATTCATGATTCATACAGAATCATTAAAATGGTAAATGACTGTTTTGGAGACTATTGGAATCTGCTAGTTTGCTGCTGATGCACTGATCCGATGATTAATATATTCAATAAAGAATATACATTCAGTAACTAGTATTGTTTTTGTTACAATAATGGCACTCATACTCCTTACACCTTGTACACTGTTTATTTATGATCTTATCAAAAATAAATTTCTATTCATACTCGGGTCATCATAGTTTGATTTGAGTGGCTTGGTGTTGTTTGGTGAATTGTGTATCATTTTTTTCCAAAATTATTTCGATGCTTATTTCCCACCTTTCTCCACATCGATTTATCACTGATGATGAAATGTTAGGGAGACTCAATCTTCCTCTTTTTAGTGGTTCTAACATCTATTGCTTTCGTCCGTTGATTAGGACTCTCATTAGGCTAGTTCTTGAGGGGCTGCAAGAGCAGTTAAACAGAATATTAATATTACTATTCAATTGATAATACTAAATATCGATATAATAATAATAATAATAATTGCTACAACCCATAGCCTGGAAACCAGGCCCCAGAAGCTATAAGCTTGTTGAAGGGAGGGGGCGATTATTATTATTACGTAGGCCCTAAATGCGGCTGCAGCCGACTTACAGATGGAACAGCGCAAATCCCACATTTGTGTGGTCCCACAGCTAAGGAAAACTGCAGAAAGCCTTAACCAGATCTGCCGACACCGGGAATCGACCGCGGGCCGCTTGGGTGAAAGTCCAGCACTCTAGACAGTACACTACCAAGGCTGTATAAATTGATATATTATATCTTAGATATAATACTATATCAAAATTTTCCATATGATTTTCCAGATTGCCAAGGGTAGAGCAGAGGTATGCTGAATTCGTTAAAACAAAGCCCAATGACCACATAACGCAAAATGCCACTAATACTGCAATCCCAGGGAAACGTTGAGGAAATAGCTGAATTCTGAACCATTTTGCATTAAACGGAATCTTCGAACACTATAATGCACTCTTTGTTAATTTAATTTTCAAAATAAGGGAACACTTTTGAACTTTCACCAAATACTGGTCTGCATAGACCGGCAATACAAGATGGAAATGAAAATAAACTCTCTGCACCAAAACTGGTCTCTATATAGACTTTGCGATACGGAAGTCCAAATAAACACTCTTGACAAATACTGATCTTTGGCTAGACCCACAATGTAGACTACCAAAAATTTATTTCACTAAACTGATCCCTAACTAGACCTACATTACAAAACGGAAATCTACATTTATGCTCTGCAATCGCATTTTAACTTTGTTGACGGAACATGAGCAAATTCGCCGTGTACCGACCCGAGAAGGGCGATTCACTAAAGGGCGATACAACAGACTCGAAGGGTAAATTTTTGCATTGCATCCAATATGTGGGGGTTATATGAATTTAACTACTCAAACTTGAATATGACGACCTGCTTAGCCAATAGCAAAATAGCACATTTTTCTGTCTAATTTAATCGTTTTTAAAGATACACAGAAGTAATAAAATGGAAATTTGAAACGATAAGAGCTTATCAACCAATTAAGAATTATTACAATTTTGAGCATTTACTATCCATTTTTTTTCTAGAGTCCTCTGACTTTGATCGTATTGCTCCAAAACTACTGAACCAAATTAAATATTTTAAAAACGAGCAAATAGTAAATTTATTTCTACATGTAACAGTAAAATATCATATTTCTAACCGATATACTTTTATTTTTATCGGGCCATATATAATAAAAGGTACCCATTTTTAGGGACAATTTCATTGAGAGTGAGTTAAATATTTTTTTCTCAGAAAGTATATCTCATACATCTATGAGATTTTTGTAGGGGTTAGAAACTTGGGCAACTTGATCAAGGTTTTTTTGGGAACACAATATTAATAGTTTACTAGCAAATTCCAATTGTCCGATTTTATTCTAGTATGAGTATTCTGACTATTGTTTTCTTCAATTTCTTCCAATTTATAAATTTTTAAACTACAGCCAGAATTCTCGAGTTATTGATCACTTACCTCTACCGGGTAAAACGCAATAGAAAGCTTCATTAATAGACTAATACCTGTAACAAAAAAATATTATTATTAGATTTATATTGTTATGTTCTGATGGTAAATGCAGAATTGGTGATTAGGTAATTGGGACATAGATATAACTACAGTAACTTACATACTTAATATATGTAGCCTTAAAATTCTATTAAATAGTCCCACGCGTGGGCGCTAACTAGTAGCATACAAAACTACTCTTCTTATTAAACCATAATACTTACGTTATACGCAATTAGGCCTCGACTTAGCCTGAATAATAAGTATGGCTTGTCTCTTGTTAAATTAAAGCAAGTTGTGGGTAAATTGGAATATCAGCAAATTCATAGAGCTATGAAAAAGGGCGCCAGCACGATTGATTTAAACCACGAAAATAATGGAGTTCTAGATCTTAACGTGAATCAGTCTTAATCGTGCAAGAACCGACTTCCTTCACTGCGTTATCGCACAAGAATATCAAACAATATAAAAAAGATATAAAAAACTCCAATACGATCATTTATTCACATCTATCGTCTAGCCTTGTCGACACATTTACAAGAAGGAAGTGTTATAGAAAAAGCTCGCTTATCGTAGCGTATCGCAGTAATCGATATTTCGTAGTTGCAATGCCAAACATAGATGGCATCAAAAATATTATTAAAATTGAATTTTACAGTAGGGAAAATATTATACTATAGATGCTAGATGTGAAGACATAATAATTATACTACCAATATACGAGGTACTATTAAAGCACAGGTAGTCGGAAAAATCTGTTTGTTAAAACATACAGAATTCTGTCGCATTTTTAAATCAAAGAAGATAGTGGTAATAAATCCCTTTGGCATTTAAACATATTTGAGGGTCGATTTTTGCAATTTTGTGTGGATTGACGCGATATAACTACAACGTTTAACCATCTGCCAAGGTCGGCTTTTGGGCAAAAAATTAAAATCCGTCAATTAGTGCGTCACTTATTTATGTGTTATTTATGTGTGCTGCTAGTTTTTCACTGGTGGGAGCGAGGTTGCTATCCACCTTCTACTACCTCTCCAGGATAGTGCCGGAGCTATTTACGTACTTTTCATACAAATCTATTGCCCACTGGAAGTCCCTGTAACCGGACGTCCGTTAACTTTTATAGGTTACCTTAGTAGAGCAGCTTCACTTTGAGACGGAATAAACAAAGCAAATACGTTAGAGAATGATCTCTCGATCTATTATTTCTAACTTTCACTCGTTGTTAATGCAGCGGTCGCAGTCGGTGTCAGTTTGTAGTAAAATTTCAGTTCTTGCCAGTAGTAACAGCGAGTAGTATTTTTTCAGTAAAGTCCTAATTTCGAAATCTCCGAAATTTCAAGTTTTCAATTAGATAGTTTGTTTTTTAATATTGTATACAACTTCTACACAAGATTAATTGGTTTGTTTTATAACATTATTTCTGGAAAAAGATGTACAATTGCTGTTTAAAGCTAGTTGAATAAAAAAAATATAAAAATGAAATGTTGTTATCCAATTTGCACTGCAAACGGAGAAGTTACCGCGAAGCTTGAAGCTGAAAAGTGCTGTTTTCAGTGATTGTGCTTTTTATTAATGCTAATGCTGTGTGTTGTATTAACAAAACATAAAATACTACAAGCTTCGTATTAGTAACACTTTTGTTGTAGAAATCAACCGTTTGTGAATAATAAACCTTTGCATATTTCTACATAATTAGGTGAATAAATTGGGGTTTTCTTGCATAATTAGCAATAGGTTTAAATTTACAAAATAAATATTGAGTGCTATCTATAAACAAAGAAAAAGACTTGCTGTAAATAATTAAAGAAATTGTTTCTGTAAGTAATGCTTTGAGTAAATTATTTAATAAAAATTAAATTAGCATCACTCTATAGAAAATATCTGACACACAGTGCCTCATTAAAATTTTTAAAAGCTATAAGGCAGTGCATATGCCATATAGCAAATAAATATAAGTGAGATACCATGGGCTATTATTGGCTAATGGTTACTAAGGCAACCTGAAACGTTAATGGACTTTGCCATTCATTTATACAGTTTTTATCAAATACTATTAACTTCTGAATTAACAGTGGTTAATGTTTTTGTATATTATCAATTGAAACAACAATACTGCAATTTAAAGTCTTAATATATTTGTCTTGAGATAGCCACAGAAGTTTTTCGCTAATATCTCAAAACATGAAATCTGGAGATTGCCGCCTTTGATATTAGTACCCTCAAATATTATGTGATGGCAATTGCTTATTTATAGCTGTTTCATTTTGTTTGGCGTAAATCATGGCGAGATATATTTGCAAATTGTTGTAAATGACTGGGACGATTATTATAATGGTGATCAAACTTATCGTGTTTCCATTAACATTGGTTTAGATTACGAAAGCCTTATGTCCCTCAATAGTAAATACACCAGCCATATTGAACTTTATTCTATAGGATAATTATTATCTACTAATTATATATTTAAAACAGGACTCATTTTTGCTCCACTTTGTCTACAAGTTTTACAAGACCGATTTGCTGTATTCTTTTTTATATTAATAAAGTTTTGACTTTGTGGATTAGTCAACACTACTTCCTTTTTATTTTTAAAATCTTTCTACTTTTAGTCTGTGGAGTTTTAGTTTTGTGATTTTTTAATTATTTATATTTTTAATTTAAAAGTATTATTTATGATCGATGCATTTTAATAACCCCAAGGCTTACTTATAGCGCTTGCTTCGTCACGTTTTGTAACTAAACATCCTCCCTATACCTGATTACTATGCCACCAACAGTTCTCAGTCGAGTTTCATAGTATTTAGTGTGGAGCATTTTCACGAAATTTAATATCTCTGTCTGACTCTGTGAGTGTGCATTTTTCAAGATTGGGATATTTCATGAAAAATCAGAATAGGAATGTCTACGAACTAATGTTTTGTCTCTTCAGGAACATAGACAGAAAGACCGACCAAGTTTAGAAAGTTGGTATTAAGCATGTGATATATTAATCCAATGTAGAATTTTATGGTAAGAATGGGTGGGTAAGTCGAAGGAGAAGTCCGAGAGGGAGTTATCCAGAGGGGGTAAGTCAGAGAGGGTGATAATTCGTGGCGGGAAGTATGCCAGGGGCGGGGCGGTAAATCTTAGAAATAGATAAGTTGGAGGGGTAAGTCGGAAAAAGTAGTAAGACGGTGTTAACTAAGGTAGGAAGGTGTTAATACGTGATCAATATTTATTACTTGTATTATCTTATCATGTGCTAAAATGTATAGGTCTTCTTTCTCGAATTCATCGCCAATTCACATTAATAAATATTTTGATGAACTTGTTTCAAAACCATATTGTTTCATATCGATAATAGCCGGCAATGATCCATGGACAATAATGCTTTTCCAGAATAATCTCTCAGAAGGTGACTGTACGGAAGAAAATTAGTTCTTTCTTGGTCTGCTCTAAGGAATAAAGCATTTTGCTAACATCCACCAAACCGTGTTCAGAATTAATGTGGTAAATATGGTGTGTCAAATTGAAACCAGCAAATACGATAAAACCGAACGTACGTTATGTTCAAAAGTATCTCAGATCTATCACACACTGCATTCCATTTTTCGTAGATTGCACGTACAACAAACATTCGGATGGTATAGCATGATCAATCATAAATTGCTCATCTAATAAAGAACAAAGCACAGACAAAAAACAATACACTCATGGAATGGAAGATAGTGTGTGAAATGTGCGGGTTGAAGAGTGGTTAGTTAGATTAACATATTACTATTATCCTACAGTAGTCCACCTTTCGATTATAAAAATTATTGAACTAATTACATAACCAACAATTAATACTAAGAAAGCCGGAAGGAAATGATCCATTGATAAGATTATCAATGGCGTTGTACCAGAATTAACTTTCTTAAAGATTTCAGCTTCCCTCCATCTCCATTTATCCAGCAATCCATGATCTATAAATCTAGATAGAAATCTCTTCCAAAGCGGAAATACTGGGAAACCTTTTCTGCATGCAAATATTAGTAACGATATTCGTTTAGATTCTTCAATTGCGTGTAGCACGAATTTACCATCTGGCCTAATGTAATATTTTGATACTAAAAAAGAGAACAAGCTTGCACCGGCAAAGACTGCGATATCACGTTTGTATGCCGATCTGTTAAAAGAGGCCTCTCTACTATCACACACTTTCCATTTATTATAGATCTGCATGTGAACTGGATCATTAGGATCGTAAAAATACTTTCTTACAACTTCATGTCCACCATACGATAAATCAGAATCAATTAGTTCTTGTAACGTCGAGATTTGATGTTCATAAGCTGTTTTTGTAAGAAAACTTATTAAACTGCCCTGATACGCTGAAGATATCAGAAGCGAATGTATATTCCACAATAAAAAAGCTAAACGTAACAGGATTATTTCTGTGTTGGTATCAAACGGCGAAACAAGTATTCTGAAACTAAAGATTGTCCATTTTATAAAGTTGCTAACTTTATTCGGAGAGGTTGGGTTGGTCCGTATTTCTATTACCCAGAACACAAACGCAATAGCAATAATTGATAGTGCCAAAAGCAACCATAAGCATGCAGAGAAGTTATTTGTTAGGTTTTTCCATGGCTCAATTGGTAAAGCAGTAGGAACATGAAATACTGAATAGGTTATCGTGAACGTGAATAAGTCGAAATCATAAAAGCTTGATTCATTATTATTCGCTAATAACTGAGCAAACATTACATCTGCATGTTTTGTATAGACTTGATAGAGCCAGCCAGAGTAACTATTATTTATCGAAAATCTGCCATCCACCGTGAAAGGATCTTCCACGTAAGATATGGAAAAGTTTAATCGAAATGCTAGTTCTCGTAAGACCCGAATTCCATATCCAGGATTTTCAGCAGATGTTTTGTTGATAATAATCGGAGGAACTGATCCAGTTGTTATCTTTAAAGGACAACCATGATAATTTTTGAATTCTTTAATTGGAAAAAATGCCTCTGTGCTACACGGAAGTTGGCATATTCTTCGTATATCAACAAGTTGGCAATTATTATTCTTAAAGGGAAAGTACGTAAAGACGTCCAAAAGTTTTCCAGATTTTCTGATTATGGATAAATTTGTCAAGTAATATTCCGAAGACAAGAGAAATATTTCTTCCAGTGATAAATCTTTTAAAAGGACTACTAAATACTTTCCTTGGGAATTCCAGAATGGCATTCCAAAAAAGTTAGTTAGAAATGTAACGAAATCGTCCATATCTTCAAGTAGTAGTATGTAGAAATCAGATTTGTCCAAATGCTTGAACTTTGAAACGTTTTGGCTGATGTTTACTATTAGTATGCTGCTATTTTCTAATTTTAAGTTTATGTCTAAATTGGAATGTACAAGTACAACACTTTTCTCATTTATATTTCTCAGTTGGTCTAAAAGATTTTCCTGAATTTGAAGTTCTTCATTCTTGGAAGTAGAAATAAGAATGGCATCATTTGCTGCAGAACATATTACGAAAAACGCTGTATACAAATAGTACATCTCGCATTTAAAAATTAAAATAAACTTGTACTTCTACTTCATGTACAAGTCTCTTTCTTTTATTGAATCTTCAGTACGTCATTACAATGTAGTTATACTTGCTCCAAAAGCAATATATTTAAGTATGTGTAAATACCTATTTATCAGACATTTGAAAAATATATCATAGTAATAATAGTCTATTACGATATTGATTTATTTACCGTCTAGTAAGGAAAAACGATAAATTATTCTTATATAAAGGGTCAAACCATCTGAAGTGGTCCAGAAAAAAATAAATTGTCGCTCAACCATTTCAAAAACGAATAATCTTTTGTGTGTTATCACCCCTAAGTATTGGTAGTTTGAAACCACTGTTATTTTATTTTTATTTCTTTTGATTCAAATATTGGAGCCATATTTGTTTCGTGGTGCACGAGGTTTTTAGCGTTTTTTGATGTAAACGAAAATTTTTATATCTCAAGAACGGTTGGTTCTAGAGACCTGCGGTGAACCAGTCTACTGTGCACATATCGGACTACATTTTTCAATCTAAACATAATTTTCGTAGGATGCTTGCTTATGCGTGTAATTTAACTCTGAAGTTTACTAACGTTTTTGCAAAATTCCCACTTTTTAGTGGGCCATATTTCCAGATAAAGGTGAAGTCTTAGGACTGTCTTTAGGATTGTTTTATGCAGCCGTCGATGACTTACGCCGATGAATCATACATGCAGGTGTTGATGAATCGAACATGCAAGTGTTCATGAATCATACATCTTGTCGCCAGAATCTAGAATGTTCGATGACGGCGTATAGGGTTTTCTATTCGTTGAAATAATTATTTTTTTAAAGTTTAGTAAAGAGTTAGAAGTTAGCGAGTATTGTTCCAGAGATATTTAAGTTTGCTGCAGTGGTTAAACCGATATTTAAAAAAGGGGATCGAGCTGCTATAACAAACTATAAACCTATCTCGGTAATAACAAATTTTACAAAATTTTTGCTTTAATTTATTTTAATAAAATCGTTCATAATTCCAAATAATTGTTGAAGAACGAAAATAAATCTTCTTTGATTTACTTATTCAGGTAACTATTCAATTCCATAAAGCACTTTGTTAAAATTTTCAATTGTTTACAAACGAACATATGGTTATCACATAACCTCACTTTATTTTTCAGATTTTTGGTCTGTAATCGAGCATGGATACACCTAATGCGTTTTATCGACTGAATTTGTTAATTTTTCCTGGCCTTTTTATATGTTTTACCAAAACAATTGAAAAACAACACAAATTTTCAAAATAATCGCACATGAAAGTTGTATAATGACGTCACTAACGAAAAACATGTGTTCATAATTAGCACTAATCTTAAATCTAAAACACAGAAATGTAGCTGGTAAAATAACGATTAAAACAACATAAGACACTTATAGTCCACAATCAACATTAACTGAGAAAATTAACAAAAACGACCAACGGTCAAAAAATCTTATTAAAACTTAATAACAAAGAAAACTCATTAACTCCAGCTACACCTGTACGAGAAATGATTACATGGCTACCCAAGGTAACTCATACATATGCAGTTTACATAGAAAAATATTTACAATAAAAGAAAAACAAAAATAAAGATCCGTTTATACATATAAATAAAAACATAAATGAAATCAAACTATATTCAAACTTGTCCAGCATACAGTCCTCCAAGTGCCTGCATTCAAACAATGGTGTAAAATGTTATAATAAAATCAATATTTGGAAAAGTTGAAGCATATCAGCAAAGCCAATACCTTCACAAAAACTAACACATTTTTTTTAAATACAGGAGATTGTAAGTTAAATGTACTATTATAGACATTACAATAATGACCTGTTTTACATTTTTCCAGTAAAATATTTTCCCAAAACTGATTCAATCTCATGGGAAACAGAAAGACTTGTTTTACGCTACTTATCGACAACCCCATATAAAGAAAGAAAGATAAAATCCTCAAAAAATGGATAAACTATCCTGAACATGCAACATAAGTTGCATAAAACATGTATTACTATGCAAACAATCCAACTGATTGATATGCCTTTTTATATTTATAATTCAAACTTTTTATGTAAAAATTGAGGTTACGTCTGCATGAAACTCTTCCTTCTATAATTTCTATTTAAAATTGATAAATCTATCTGTAACCTTACATGTAGCTTTTAGATTAAATAAACCTAATATCCTAGCGTGTCTCTCATTTTATTTTATTTAATGCATGAAATAATTATATTTGTTTTTAAGATCAAATCGTAGTCTTGAAATACTTCAACATTTCAAATCGTCAAGTAAATTTTCAATCTGATGATTCCATATCATCTCAATAGGTTTTAGAGGAGCTGCACTTAACTTATTAAAAAGCTATTTGTCAAACAGAAAACAAGTTGTTGAAATTTATTCTACAAAAAGTTCTGAAAGCGTAATTGAGTTTGGAGTACCATAGGGAACGGTAATAGGTCCTCTGCTTTTTAGTATTTATATCAATGATTTACTTAAACTGAATAGTTCAGGTACCATAATCAGTTTTGCAGATGATACTGCTATCTGCTATACTACGTGGTCAACATTAAAAGCAGAGGCAAAAGAAGACATGAAAATTATAAAAAATTGCTTTGATTATAAATTGCTAACGATTAATTTAAAAAAAAACTAAGTATTTCTTAGTTTTTAAAATAAAAAAAAAATAAAATTTTAAGAAACGTTTCTGCTTAAGGTCCAAGTGTACCCAAAAAACGTGTGTTGTTTGTTTAATAAATAATATAATAATGTGATAACTTTGGTTTTAAGTTAATAGTTGAGGAATGTTAAAAACTTACTTACATAACTTGTTTTGGAAAAAAAAGTTTTTTAATTAAATTATTTCACGTGTTATACGTGAAAAATTAATTTTGGAGAAACTGTACATTCAAAATTAATCAAAATAATACCACTTATATTTCATAGTATTTGAACTATTTTCCCAAAATTTTAAGAAAATCGTATGTCTAGGGCCTAAACTATTACCTCCTTTTTGCCAAAAAAAGCAGTTTTTTTTGGCAAAAAGCAGGTTTTTTGGCAATAATTTAGTCACTAGACATACGATTTTCTTAAAATTCTGGGGAAATAGTTCAAATACTATGAAATATAAGTGGTATTATTTTGGTTAATTTTGAATGTACAGTTTTTCTAAAATTAATTTTTCACGTATAACATGTGAAATAATTTAAATAAAAATTTTTTTTTCCAAAACATGTTAGGTAAGCAAGTTTTTAACATTTCTAGACTATTAACTTAAAACCAAAGTTATCACATTATTATATTATTTATGAAACAAATAACACACGTTTTTGGGTACACTTGGACCTTAAAGCATAATTTTAATAATTGATCAGATTTTTGTTATGATGAATCTTCAGCGTATAAATTATAAATTGCAGGTCTTTGTTCTATCAAAACAATTAATTTTTCTGCGTCTATTTTCATACTAATAAAAAAACTAATGCATTCACAAAAATTCTATTGTAACACAATCATCACTGCACTTATTACTTATAAAAAGTTATTTATGAAGTTATTTTTAATAAAAATAACTTCACACACTGCAAAATAAGTCAGTATGGAGACGTGCGTTGAAAGTACGTACCCGCAATAAAATGTTTTGCCTTCAAACAATGGTCAATGCTCGTGCTACGAGCAATCACAGTTTTGCTCAAATTTGCTTAATCGTGCTGTACAGCGTTTTTGTAGTTTGTTAGATAAGTGTGCGGTATTCCTATAATAATCATTGAAAAACGTGTTTAAGCGCATTTAAGCGAAAACGTGTTTTTGCTTAAAGCAGTTTTGCTGGACAAGTGTGCGTCTAGCTTAACGATTCGTTTCGCCTTAAGTTCAATATCAGCGAAAAAAAATAAGACAACATACAATACAACAGAGTATGTACAATGACTTTGTTCATGTTCGCAGAAAAGAATTTTTCGCAATAAAATTTTGACTTACACTTGTACGAAAACCCACAATAAAGTAGTTAATTGAATGTATACATACATACTAAACGTTCAATGTCAACTAAAAATTTTAGAGTAAAAGTCATAAAATTAGACGACATAATATTACAAATAAGTGTCCAAGAGAAAGAATTAATATGTTATAGAGAGATGGTACGAGTAATGAAAATTTGATAATCAAAATATTATCATCACCATTATAAGCAAAACTTAAAAGAGTAACGGCAACAGACACAAACCTAGATTTTATCACTAAAGGTTATATAGTGGTAATGAAAACGTTTCTGCTACTAGTGTTTATAAACTCCGACGTTACATACCATTACTAAACATATAACCAAGTTTTTTTAACACACTTTAAAAACAAAGCCCCGCGATGGGCGACATTGAAACGACTTTATTTTAACACAAAAGTTGCTCCACGATCAGGCGTCATTTATAACATAATTTCTTTAACACAAAATATTCGATACTTACTGTACAACTCATAAATGCACCGTCTGTTAAGATCTCTTATTATGCAAATTTAAATACAGGTGTGGGTGTTAACCCCAAAAGGTTCTGATTAATTCATGGAATCAGGAACAAACAAAAAAATTAGAAAATAGTGGGTTCCACCAAATTGATGTTAACAGAATCCAAGAATCTCAATTTGGAAAGATTCTTTATTTAAAATTGACGTTAATTTAATCAAACACATAACAATCGATACTACAGAATTTTAATTGACAAAAACATCAGTAATTTGTTGAGCCAAACTATATCATACGATAATTAAATTTGAAATCTATATATTGCATCAGGTAAAAAAATTTGAAAATACAACACACAAATGAAACATGTTAGAAGAATTTTCTCTTTCAAAATAATACAATAATAATTCATCATATTTTAAAAATATTTCGGGATCCCAAACCAACTACTGAATTAAACATAACTAAACTTACATAAATAATAACGTAATCCCAATACAAATCTCCTTCATTTTCATAAATTTCTAACACAAAGAGAAGGCTCAAAACGTTTCACAAAAACCACAAAAAAATGACCATAACACATAAATTTTCACTATCAAACTGTTGACCTGAAGAACCCAAACGGGAACAAATCTTCTGAATTCTGAACTATATTGGCTTAACGAGATTCATTAACATGATTAATTGCAATAACTTCCGTGCAATGCTTCCGAACGGAACAGATTCTCTAACATCACTACGGTAACAGCCCCTTGTAACACTATTTACTTGAAGGCTGCTTAACAAATCATTAATCGATAATAAAAAATTATACTTAATTTTTCGGTACAACAAGACGGTATTATTTTCTTTATCAAATTAACAAAAATAAATAATCCTAGTATGGATTTATTTCCAAATAACTAAATCGGTACAAAGTAACACTAACTTAAAGTGAGACGAAAACGATAATACGGAATAAATTATCAAATTTACTAAATCCGAACTAAATACATTTATTAATAAGCGCATACATTTTTTTTGTAACGACCCTGTTAAGAATATCCCCGAAGCGCGGAGCGCCTGGAGAAGCCTTGAAGCATCAGCCTCTTTGATGGTGGTCTATTACCGACTGGCTTAACTAAAAAAGCTTCAATTTTACATAGTGACACATAATTTTAAGGATTGTTCAAATTATCCAATAGCGAAACAACGCGGCTTTAACAAGCCAATCAAAATTAATATTTCGAAACAAAGAACGTTCAGAAAGAAGGGACTTCACCCATGATTAAAATCTGCAATTTTTACAATAATATGATACGCTGAGACCGAAAATTGTTTATCCAAAGCTTACTAAAAAGCATGTACAAGGAAATCATAAACTAAAGCCAAATGGATTTTATTAATGTATTTTTCGAAGAAACTAAGATTATATGCATGGGAACGTCTTAAAATGAATGTTCACACCAACGAAAACTTTGCTGAAATTTAACATATTGTTTATGAATGCACAAAGGTGATTCTTTTATACTTGAAAGAAAGCATTATTTAGCTATAATTTACAGTTTTAACGCAATTGAATTTGCTAAACTGCCAGGACCGTACTAAGGATATCTTGATTATTTATACATATAAAATGGTATTTATTAAATTGAAAAAAACGTGACGTTACAAACAAAGATGTTTAAAACGCTTACAAACTGCTCCGTTTAAGCTCTTTATACGGTTTATAAAGAAAACAGAGATATTGCCGTTACTAAATTATATAAATTAAAGTTACATAAGGTTAGTGATGGTAGGTTTGTAGTTACCATTACATAATTAAAAAAATTTATTGGGAAGGCTAAAGAAGTAACTTCTTTTATTTGTTTGATTCCCTAATACACATTAGTAAATATGTTGGCTAACTCGTTCCAAAATTAATCTTAAGTATCTGTAAATAAATCGCTGATATTATCATTAGAATCCATCCCTCGATAGGAAAATTATTAATCTGTTGGTAAAGCAGCAGGAACAAACAAATGTCATAAGTTCGGATGTACATAGAATTATGTCAAAATCATAAGTAAGGGAATTGTTATTTCATAGCAAAGGAGAAATCATTAGATTCGCATATTGTGTATATAGTTGATAAAGCCAATTGCTGTAAGTTTTTCTGCCTCCAAACCTACCACCACATAACGAAGGATTTCTCGCGTGCCAAATGGAAACGTTCAATCGGGATGCTAATTGCTTTAAATCGTGTATTGCGATACCAGGATTGTCTGCAAAGTACCTTACCTGATAAGGACATCCATGATAGGTTTTAAAATCTTTAGTTGGCAAAAGCATGTCGACACTACATGGGATTTGGCATATTTCTCGAATATCAATAAATGAGCAGGTATTATTCCGAAAAGGAAAGTACGTGAAGCCTTCTAAGGTTTTTTTGACTACGGATAGGTTAGTCAAAAAATATTCCGAAGATAGAATTCCATCTTCGATAAAGCATGTGTGTTGGTCTATGTGCTTGCGTGCTACACTTGTCTTCTTTTGTAGAAACTTAAATTACACACAAACAGCAGAATATTAATAGATTTAACCACCTGCAGTTCCAGTTCAACAACTCTCAGAAGAAACAGACGAAGAAAGTAGTTCAATACCACCTAGTTACCTAGTCTAAAAAATACCAGCTTCAAGATGTTTTGCTCACTTCTTTTGTGATCTTCTCGTTTCTTTTAAAGTTAGTTAAAACCTTTATCACCTATCAACAAGCCCATCCGTTTTCTTTTATTCTTACAAATAATAAATTCGTAACTTTTAGTTCCAGACTCATTATCAACTGTTAGAAACTTATTAACTGCTAATATAGAATTAATACAGAAATATTTAAATTTAAGTTATACACTTTATGTATTTACTTACTATCACTTACTACATTATACATTCGCTATATATACAATATACAATATACATATATACTATATACAACGCTGTATATAGAAGCTAATTTAATAAATTGTTATACATGAGTATATCCACCAAAATTAACTTTTTATTTATAAAATTGCACAGAATGAATCAAAAACTAATTTATTTTCTCACCCTATAACTTTTTAACTACATTAGATCATATCGTACAGTGTGTTCCGCGATCAAAGCATGCGCCGGTTTGCATAAATTATTTCAATTAGAAACACTATTGAACTAATCACGTAACCACCAATTAGTATAAAGAAGATTGGTCGCAAATGATCCATTGTTAAAATAACTAACGGTCCTTCGTCAGAATCATCTATGTATCTAATTATAAATTGTTTTGACTTCCATTTGTCGATTAATCCATGCTCATGAAATCTAGATATGAGTCTTGCAAAATGTGAAAACATCGGAAAGCCTTTTTTGACTGCGATCGTTTGATAAATTAGTTGTCCAGATTGTCCAAGAGCATTTAGCATATATCTGCCATCTGATCTAAAATAATATTTCGGTGCTACGTGAGAAAAAAGCTCGTCACTGCTAAATACGGCAAAATCGCGTTTGTAGGCTGATCTATTCAAACCAACTTCTTTGCTATCGTACAATATCCACTTATTATAAATATTCATGCGAACCAAATCATCTGGGAGGTAAAAATAGTTTTTGAATGATACATGTCCACCATAAGACAAATCCGAATTAGATAGTTCTTCTAAAGTTGAGATTTGATGTTCATAACTGGGCTTGGTAAGAAAACTTATCAAACTTCCCTGATATGCTGAAGATATTAGAAGAGAGTATACACTCCAGACTAAAACAGCTATACGTAAATTGACTATTTCGGAATTGTTGTCAAAGGATGAAACAAGTATTCTGAAACTCATGATAACCCATTTTATAAAGCTTTCAATTTTATTGGTACATACTAAGTTACTAGTTACTTCCATTGCGCAAAATAGGAGAGCAGCAGCAGTCATGGATATTATTAGTAGAATCCACACATGTCCAGAGAAGTTGTTTGTAAAACTCTGCCATGGTTCTACAGGTACAGCAGAAGGAACAAAAAATTCAAAATACTTAAATGCCCATACCAATAAATCGAATTCATAAAAGACGGAACTGTTTTTCGTAAATAAGGAGGCAATCATTAAATCGGCATTCTTTGCATAAACCTGATAAAGCCAGGTTTCATAACCAAATTTTCGAAGTCTGTCCCTGTCCCGCTTATCCATTTCGTTAGGATCTTCCACGTAGGAGACGGAAAAGTTGAGTCGAAATGATAATTCTCTTAAAACTAGTATTGCATACCCAGGATTTACCGTAGCATTTATGTCTAAAACAAGTGGTGGGATTGTTGCAACTGTTGCGCTTAAAGGACATCCATGATGATTATTAAATTTCTTTAGTGGAAAAAGCGATTCAAGCTTTACTGAAAGTTGGCATATCTTCCGTATGTCAATTAACTGGCAATGACTGTTAAAAGGAAAGTTAGTGAAGACTTCCAAACCTTCACTTTCGTTTTGTTTGATAATAATCGATACATTTGTTAAGAAGTATTGCCAAGATAAAAGAAATATATCTTCCAATGGTAAATTTTGTAAGAGAACCACCAAGAATTTTGCATGGGGATTCCAGAACGGCAATCCATTAATGTTGACTAAGAATTTGCGGAAGTCACCCAGATCTTCAAGGAATATTAAGTAAAAATTGAATTTGTCCAGTTGGTTTAATTTTAAAAAGTTTTTTCTGGTGTTTAGTATAACCATGCTCGTATTTTCTAATGTTAAGGTCACATCTAAATTATAATTCACAAGAACTGTGGTTATCTCCATTGTGTTAGGTATTAATTTGATTACATCTTCTTGAAGTGTCGTATTGTTTTCATTAATGAAAATATTAAGAGCTACACATATTCGGACGGTACACGATATTATAAGAACGACTCTGCAATAATAATACATTGTCGACAATATTGGAACATGGAAAGAACAAGGTAGAAGGCACAATAAACTGAACTTAACTGAAAAATATTAGCTGTTATACAAGACAAAAAATTATCGATTATTTTTTAAAATATTAGAATCACAAAAAACAATAAATTGAAAAACATTGCTTAGAAGTACATTATAATCAATTAGTGTAAACAATTGACCCAATTTTTTCTACTAATTCTTATATGGTACATTATGAAATCTATATACATACATAATATTGTTATAGTTATTCTTGCTCTATTGGGAAAACTGTAAACTTTTCTGTAAGTGTTCTTTTCATCACATACAGCACACCCTGTCTCATAAAATTTCAAAAATACAACAAACCTTTGAAATCGTCACGTCTAATGCTATCTTAAGTGAAATAATGGCACTTAAACCCCTTACACCCTGTAAGAAACTTCGATGGATCTATTGATCTATCTATCTGACCTAAATAAAAATATTTTTTCTTTTCAAATAAAAATAATACTAAACCAATTCTATAAACAATGGTTAGTATAAAAATAGCCGGACGCAAATGACTCAAATACAAAATTACTTTTCAGTACTTTATACTGTTTTGTTTCGTTATAGTGGCCATCATTTTGGATGTTGAAAAAGATTATTAAAGAGACTAAAAAAAATACATTAGAGTACATTAGGTATATAACTACATATTGGTAATACCTAGTAAACAATTGAGTTAATTTAATAATAAATTTAACAAACAATAATTTAAAATTGATTTCTACTTCTAATGGTATATTACAGAATCCATAGACTATAATATTGTTATTGTATTTATTATAGATCGCATAACTACGATAGCTCCTTTAACTATTATAAATTTTAAAGAGGGAACAAACCTTTGAAGTATTTAATACTATCATACGCTATAATAATGGCATCTATATTCCTTACACCATATAAATGATGCCAATGTGCAGATTATGTACTAAGCGAAATTTAGCTGGATAACGGAATTATACTCGACCCTAGTGAAACTAAATACATGCATATACTATTAATACAACTCGTGCTACTAAATATGCAACTACCTATTAATATAGAGAAGGTTGGACACAAATGATCCATAAAAAGAATTACTAACATTTATCCATAACTATCTCTATCTCTTTTCTAACGATGATTCTTTTTATAAAGCTGTCGGAGCTTTTGGCTTGAGGATTCCATAACGGCGACCCAAAATATAGATTAAAAATTAATGGAAGGTATCTATCTACACTGGCAGGAATTATAAATTGAAAATATAATTTTGGCAATTATTTTTATTTTGAAAAACGCGTACTGCGTTCTAAACTTTGATAGATCTATGGTCAAAATATCTAAAGAGTAGCACTTTCTGAAAGTATTGTTCAGAAAAATATATAGTTCTTCTTTCTCCAATTCATCCCCAATTCACATTAATAAATATTTTGATGAACTTGGCTGCTTGTTAAAGATCATAGCATCATACAACTATTCTCCCAAGCAAGGTAAACTTGGTAGTAAAGTAGCCGTACGATTTTTTCCAATATCAGATTGAAGATTTTTGCAACACTAAAATCATTCAAAATTCGAATCCATCGAGTCCATCTGATATACTTATTTTATTCGTGAAGCTTTGAATAATAGTTTACAGCCGTCGTACTTTCATGATTTTAAGCGTAAGAGCCTTCGAGGCATTGACATTGAAAGAGTCAAACGCCCATAAAGTGGTACAGAGTGGTGATAAAGTTCTGCATAAAACTCATAATTCTGTTATACAGGGTGTCCATTTAATGCGGGGTTCCTCTCCAATGCTTAATACTACTAATCATCTTGAATATCTAATTTGGGAAATGTTAATCTGGTACCATGATACATATTTATAAAGTGTCCTGGTGTATACAGGGTGTGTCACAAAAGTATAGCAAAAAAAAAGTTGATTTTTTAATGAAACACCCCGCATATTTCTCATATTTAAATTTAACATGAAATTCTTTTTTTAACGATCTTTAGTTTCCGTTGCAGCGTTGCCAAATCTGCTCACGGTCTACCGTAACGAAACAGTTTTTTCTATTACTGTTAAAACAAGTTAAACAACAAGGGTTGTGTCTAAATGATAGTGTTATTAAAAATTAATGTTATTGTACACGGTTTTTTTTATAAAGGCGCGAAGTTTATCATTTCAAATATATTTTTTTCAACTTTTTAAAATGTAACACCCTGTATACTATTTGTTTTTTATTTTTAAACTGGCATATTAATTCTCTACACTTTTTACTAATAATGTTCTATACCGAAAATTAATGTTTTTAGAGATATTTTGACTTGTTCTTCTTAAGGAATCTGCTGATAGTTTAAAGCGGTTTTTTATGGATTCAGATTCAGATTCACCCACCATATCCGCATTGCATATCTTTAGAATCTACAATAAATCTTGCTTCAGATGCACTTACATTTATGCACGGGTCCGGATCGCCTGGGAGGTCTAATAAAAATATACGGTACAGTGAAACAACGTGGTTTCGAAAAACTAGTGTCTTAAACTTACACATCAACCGCAGAATGGTAATAAATTTAACCACCTGCAGTTCCAGTTCAACAACGTTCGGAAGAAAGCAGTTCAATATCACTTATCAGTTACCAAGTCTACAAAAAATACCAGCTTCAAGATATGTTTTACTCACTTATTTTGTGGTCTTTTAGACGTTTCTTTTAAAGTTACTACCTATTGATAGGCCTATTCGTTTTCTTTAATTCCTACGACTAATAAATTCGTAACAACTTTTAGTTCCAAACTGTTCATCAACTGTTCGAAATTTATTAACTGTTAATTAGAAATTAATACAAAAATATTTACATTTAAGTTATAAACAGTATCCATTTACTTACTACATTAGATAGACTAATTTATCACCCCACATATCTAACCAAAATTAACTTTTTATTAGTTTATAAAATTACCTACAGATATTGCTGAATGAATCAAAAACTAACTCGTACGCACCAAGCCTCTTTTATTTTCTCTCCCTATAACTTTTTAACTACTTTAGATCGTATAGGATGTCCCGCAATGAAATCATGAGCTAATTTGAATAAATCTTTTCAATTAGAAACACTATTGAACTAATTACGTAACCACCAATCAGTATAAAGAAAATTGGCTGCAAATGATTCATGGTTAAAATAACCATCGGCGTTTCTTCTGAATTATCTATGAATCTAGTTTTAAATAGTCTTGACATCCATTTATCGATTAATCCGTGCTCTTGAAATCTAGATATGAGTCTTGCAACATGTGAAAACATCGGAAAGCCTTTCTTGACTGCGATTATATCATAAACCAGTTGTGTAGATTGTGCAAGGGCTTTTAGCATATGTCTGCCATCTGATCTAACATAATATTTCGGTGCTATATAAGAAAACAATGTGTCACTGGTAAATACGGCAAAATCACGTTTGTAGGCCGATCTATTCAAACCGGCTTCTCGGCTATCATACACTATCCACTTGGTATAAATATGCATGCTAACCAAATCATCTGGGAGGTAAAAATAATTTTTATATTTTATCTGTCCACCATAAGACAAATCCGAATTAGCTAGTTCCTCTAAAGTTGATATTTGATGTTCATAATTGGGTTTGGTAAGAAAACTTATCAAACTTCCCTGATATGCTGAAGATATCAAAAGAGAGCATACAGTCCAGACTAAAAGTGCTATGCGTAAATAGGCTAGTTCGAAATTGTTATCAGAGGATGACACAAGTATTCTAAAACTCATGATTACCCATTTTATAAAGCTTTCGATTTTATTGGTACTCATTAAGTTACTAGTTACTTCAATTGTCCAAAATAGTAGCGCAACAGCAGTCATGGATATTATCAGTAGAATCCATACATGTGAAGAGAAGTTATTTGTGAAACTCTGCCAAGGTTCCACTGGTACAGCAGAAGGAACAAAAAATCCAAAATGCTTAAATGTCCATATCAATAAATCAAATTCGTAAAAAACTGAATAGTTTTTTGTAAGTAAGGAGCCGATCATTAAATCCGTATTCTTTGTATAAACCTGATAAAGCTTATCACCATAACCAAATATTTGAAGTCTGGCCCTGTTCTGCTCATTCTTACTGTTAAGCTCTTCCACGTAGGAGATGGAAAAGTTTAGTCGAAATGATAATTCTCTTAAAACTAGTATTGCATACCCAGGATTTACCGCAGCATCTCTGTCTAAAACGAGTGGTGGGACTATGGCAACTGTTGCGTTTAAAGGACATCCATGATGATCATTAAATTGTTTAAGTGGAAAAAGCGACTCAAGCTTGGCTGGAAGTTGGCATATCTTCCGTATGTCAATTAATTGGCAATGGTTGGTAAAAGGAAAGTTAGTGAAGACTTCCAAACCTTCGCTGTTTTGTTTGATAATCGATACATTCGTTAAGAAGTATTCCCAAGATAAAAGAAATATATCTTTCAATGGTAAATTTTGTAAGAGAACCACCAAAAATTTTGCTTGGGAATTCCAGAACGGCAATCCATAAATGCTGGCTAAAAATGTGTGGAAATAATCCAATTCTTCAAGGATTATTAAGCAAAAATTAAATTTTTCCTGATGGTTTAATTTTATAAAGTTTTTGCTGGTATTTAATACAACCATAGTCGTATTTTCTAGTGTTAAGGTCATGTCTAAATTATAATTTACAAGAACTGTAGTTAGCTCCGTTATGTTAGATATTAAATTGATTAAGTGTTCTTGAAAGGCTGTATTGTCTCCATTAATAAAAATATTAAGAGCTACATTTATTCGGACAGTACAAGAGATTATAAGAAAGACTCTACAAAGACAATACATTGTCGTCAATATTCTCGGGATGACACCACGAGGTAGAATGCACGATAAACTGAACATTATTAGAGTTATACATAATAAAAAAATATCGTTTATTTGTTTAAAGGATTAAAATTATGAAAAAGTTAATAATATTAAATGTATTTTAAAAAAAAGTTAACTTAGAAATAGATTATAACTATGTATATGTACATATTTAGTAAACATTTGAATAAATTTGTTGTATTGATTCTTACTAATAATGGTTCATTACGAAATGTATATAACGTAATAATATTATTATATTTATTACTGCTTTTTTTGTCAACATTGTACAATTTATAACATAAAATCATTCTGTAGGTCATTCTTTTAGTCACTTACAATACTCCCTGCCTCATAGAAATTCGAAAATACAACAAACCTGCGAAGTTTTTACGCCCTATGCAACTCTAGGTTAAACTAATGGCACTTATGTCACTTACACCCTGTAATGGGATGGGATGAATCTATTTCTAAGTAAATACCTGATTGGTATCTGATCTAAATAAGCAATATTTAGTCAGACGCAAATGACGCAAAGACAAAATTACTAATGCTTTTCCAAATCTGTCCCTGTGGCCAAAACGAAGTTTTCCAGAAAATTCATTTTAAAGTGTTTTTGGATTCTTAGATCCGGTCCTGACCTTGGATCCTTTTGGATCCAAAACTATTCGTTTTTGACCTATACTTGTCAAGGTAAATTAGCTCTACTGCCTCCTCTTTACCTCCTACCATTTACAGGATTACCTTTATTTCTGAATCACCCTGTATTCAATCAAAAATCAAAATTTTAATTGTTTGATATCTGTTCAACTATTAAATATTAAGAAAAACTTTCAATATAAAAATTTCTTACAGTTCCCGGATTTTGCCGTGTTTTTGTCGTTTCGCCAAATCGGTTAATTTCAACAGAAATGTGTCTACCTTGGCTCATCTGCTTTGCCTCTTCAACTTCTTCTCAGATTTTTTTGGTTTGCAAGTGATCTGGCCAAAACGGGCCAAAGTTACAAGTAATTGAATCAGAACTTTTCTCTGAAAAAAATGCGATTTTTATCCGGTTGTTATTTTAAAAAGTGGTATATGGAAAAAATTCTTAGTTTATTATCTTCAGTAGGCACTTAAACTCCTTACACATCATACTTTTTATAGTTTAGCTAAATTCATCAAAACAATAAAAAAATTTGTGTTTCTTTAGGATTTTTAATGTAATGCAAGTACAATCTCTAGACAGACTACAATCTCAACTACCAGGAAGCTACCATATGTTGATAAGGAAAATATGTTCTAAATCATTACAGCTCCCAAGTAATTAATTTAAGCAATCCTTAAGTAAAACGAAATAGAACTGGGAATGCACATCTGCCAGAAAGTAAAAGCATGGAAATACTAAGGCGTATTCACTGAAATCAGAAGCAATACAGTTTACGTAAAGTAAAGGTAATAACATTCTTCACATATGCTGAATGGAAAAAAGCAAGCTTAAAAAATGTATGATCAAAATATTTAAAGACAGCATTGTAGCATTGTGGAAGTGTAGACCGTCCTTCGGCTTCAGTCGGTTCTTGTTGGTGTTGTCTAGTTTTAGTTATTATTTGTTTTCGTTTGAAGATTTTTAATACTTAAATACTAACATTTCAGAGAAAATCAAACTGCTTCTAATTGAATATAGAATATTCTGTCAGGCTAGGAGTTTTAGGTGTACAGACAGAAAGCTAAGAGTTTGATTTGTCATACACACATCGAAAAGCACTTTTTTATGTATTGAATCTCTAATTCTCTAAGTTTCAACTATTGGATGTTTGGAAGTTCTAAGCAGTGCTTCTAAGGATACAGATGTTCAACACTAGTTGGATGTGGCAGACAGTAAAACTGTTCAATTTCAAACTTGTAGTGTTTCAATGAAAGTTGCAGATATTGGATATTGGTGATCTTCAAAATCACTTCAATTCAATCATCCATCATCAATTCAAGGGTATCTAAATTAAACTATTAAGCATTAAGAGAAACCTTCAATACAAAAATTTCTTGATTGCCAAAGGTGCATAGTTTAAAAATAATTATAATTATACAGAATTATTATACTGAATAATTATACTATAATTATTCAGAAAGACGAGATGCATTTTTTAGTAGGACACCCCACATAATTTACCCAAAATAAATTCCACTATTAGGTTTTTATTCAATATTGTTCAAAATTGACAATAATTTATTTCTCAGCTAAGCATTACATGGATTAAAAGTTCAAACTTGTTCTTTCCTGAGACCACTTTTTATTTCTTTCCACATCCTGCACTTACCAATTAAACCATATTCTGGAAACATTAATAAAGATATCTTAATACACAGAAATATCGTATAACACTTCCTGATCATAACCGTCAGGAAAGTAACTAATCTTCCGTGCTCCCACGGATATAACGATTAGTTATGATGCTCATAGGCAGATTTTATGGAAAGCATATGACACTACTCTGATACGATGACGATATATGAAAAGAATATACAGGGTGGGATTAAAGTATGGAATATTAAAAAAAAGCGAACTCAACCGGTTTTTCTAAAAACGCTGAAACACGTCGATTTTGTTTTTAAAAATACACATTAATATGTGCGATTCACCTTCCGACTCATTTGTTTCTAAGTTATGACGTCATCACAAGAAAATTTAAATGACAATATAGATTTTTTTATAGTGGAATCCGATAGTGATTTTCCTTCTCTTTATGATCATGCAAATAAATCATAAGGTTGCATAACAAAAATTCTGAGAAAAATCGAATTGAGCTTTGTAAATTTTTGTTAGTTGTGACGTCATCACAAAAAATTTAAAGGAGAATATAGATTTTTAATAGTGATTTCTCTTCCTCTTATGATCATGCAAAATTATGATCACATTATGATCATAAATCATAAGGTTGCATAACAAAAATTCTGAGAAAAATCTGATATATTGATATATTGATACCATAATATCAATAAGATTAAATGTTCAGATCGATTTTTCTCAGAATTTTTGTTATGCAACCTTATGATTTATTTGCATGATCATAAAGGGAAGAGAAATCACTATCGGATTCCACTACTAAAAATCTATATTGTCATTAAAATTTTTTGTGATGACGTCACAACTAACAAACATTTACAAAGTTCAACTCGATTTTTCTCAGAATTTTTGTTATGCAACCTTATGATTTATTTGCATGATCATAAAGGGAAGGAAAATCACTATCGGCTTCCACTATAAAAAATCTATATTGTCATTTAAAAATTTTTGTGATGACGTCATAACTTAGAAACAAATGAAAGTCGGAAGGTAAATCGCACATATTAATATGTATTTCCCAATCAGTTTTTCCAAGTTTTTGCCGTTAGTCACAAGAACGTAATTGCTACGGTACTGTTACGTGCCTGGAACCAAAATGGCGAACAATTCTCGGGTAGCAGATACGTTGCAGTAACCCTTCCGGAACTTGTCCAGCTACCTTTAGGCTACGTGGCGGCGTAGTAATTGCTACTTTCGTGGAACTTTTTTTCTCTTTGACACATCGTGTCGCGTCGTTGTTCTCTCTTACTCTTGCAACTTAACCAATATTCTTTCACTTTCTCTACTAATGCCGCGGTCGTTTCACAAAATGGATTACTATTTTATTTGTAATACGTACATAATACATAAAGAGATGAAATGTTTCGTTATTTTGTCATTCTAGCATACCAAAATTATAAACCATCGCAACTTTTCTGTTAAATGCGATGATGATAGATCGAAAAATAACAACGCGCCTTCTTTAAATATATTTTTTAATAAAAAATGTCTTGAATAAAATATGACAAAAATACTTATAAATTGATAAACATGATAGAAACCATTTTTATTTTATTCCCAAGGCACAATTTGACATCGATTTGTTATCTTTATTGAGAGTTATAGTAAAAGACTTTTTAACAATTGCAACAAATTGCAAATTGATTAATAGCCTTCAACATTTTACAAGTTAATATGGAGTTGTTTTGAAAATGTCACCTTAAAGTAGTATTAACTGTAAAATGTGTGTCTAAAGTTTGTGTCGCTTTATAAACAGTAACGGGAACTAAACAAATTCTACTTCTAGGTTGTTGTTACCACGAAGTATAAAATACGGTTTCCGTAGCCACTTTCTAGCTCCTAATGTCACTGCAAAATTCCCATTGGAACTTAACCTCAAATTTAAACGTCAATCGTAAACAAACAACCAATATTTTTATACTGATTGCTACTTAATGACAATTATTATTTAATTATGGCTCATTTTAAAGTTGTAGCGACGAAAGAAAAAAGGGGAATATATTTCACCCTTGTTTACTACATGATGGTTTATCAGTGATCTCATCCCTATTTTTTTCTATTTTGTATTGTAAACAGTTGATTTTGTTTCCACTGATTTCACCTAACTGCTGTTCTAATTTTCTATAAAAGGTGGACGTATATCTAAAATTCTGTTTTTTTCTTATTGCATTTGCCTTTGACATTTTTATTAAAAACTTGCAAAACTACTACCACTGCGAAAACACAATTAACCTCCAAATTCCAAACTAAAATTACTTTCAAATGATTCTCCTGGGTAGCATAAACGTAAGTTTTACTTTCAATGCTACTGTATAGTTCAGATACTTTAAAGGTTAAGCAATGGTTTCAGACCGGTGGCAGGAACTTTCGGTAATACTTTAAAGTTTTAAAAACTTAAAAGTAGCTTCGGGCAAGTTACTGCTACAATCATAATATCACTTGAAGTTGCAACAACATTAAGGTAATTATACTAAGTAGCAATACAGTTTCACATACTTTAAAAAGCTACTTAGAAGTAATGTAACTACATAGTTCTAATAAATAGTAGAAGTAAGTACATAATTACTAAAATATTCCAAATTGAAGTAATTAAACCTATAAAGTCATAAATTTAGTTGTAGTTACGTAACAGCTACTCAATCAAAGTTCCGATCTCAGTTACCGCTACTTAGATGCTGCTTGGGTTTTAAAAAACAAAATCGACGTGTTTCAGCGTTTTTAAAAAAACCGGTTGAGTTCGCTTTTTTTTTAATATTCCATTCTTTAATCCCGCCCTGTATATATACATATATAGATTCCACAATTATTATAACTTTTTTTATAATAATGGCACTTATTCACTTTGCACCCTATACAATCATTTTTAAACTTCTCAGAAAGCTTAGGTTTTAGTTAATATCATTTTAGTAGACTCATGAGTTGTGTTTGATCTTAATCGAGTTCGTTTGTTTCAAACAAGGGACTACTAACCACTACTAACTACCTACCTACCTACTAACTAATTTTCCATTTATGTATGTCGATGAGATTTTCTTATCTTTCTCCAATACACTTTGATCCATATTTTGTGCATTAAATAAGTTTATCTACGACCACCATAGAAAGTTACACATTCCGCACAATCTAGTAACCGTGAAAACGACCAATTGCAAACAATCTCCAAACTCAACGGTAAAGACCGTGAGGAATGATTTCTCACGATCAGTAGTTCTATTGAAACGCTATAGATGTCAGCACTTGCAATATTATAATTTTATTATTTGAAATAAACAATGTTATAAATTTTAGATAAAGGTTAATTTATTTTAAGTATTGTTTTACATTAAATTATAGTTTGAATGCAAATCCATCTAGAAAAATTATCGCTTTCACGGGGAATCGAAGCAACGTAGCCGTCTTGACATGAGTTGGTTATTCTCATTATAAGAAGTTATTAAAAATTTTTATTTCAATTAACGTAAAATTGATTAATTTTTTACATTATTATATAATTGTTAATAAAATATTTTCATTATTACTGCTAAATTACAATAAAAATAATAAGAACTTTTATAATTTGCTACATAATTATTCACAAAGTGCAAGCGCCATCTAACTTTTAAAGTTACGTAGCTTTTCATCACTATACCTGAGAATGCGAGAATATGTTGACATTTTGACATAACCTTGACAATTGAATTGCAATTGTTTATATAATAGTGGATTGACTGAAATTATACAGATTGTAAACGTATTATTACTATTGTCTTTAAAAATTTAATATTTACTTCTGTCGTTTTCGAAATTCTAGATTTATCATTAGTGAACTCGATGATGGGAAAATGGGGTGTACACTTGTACACCTCCAAACATCGTGAAAGCGGCTCACATTACATCTCTTAATTTATTGTCAGAGATTTCAATGTAAAAAATATGAATGCGATTATATAAATTCTAGGTTAAATATTTTTCTTAGCTTTTAGTGGTTTGTGGTTTACTTTTTTGTTGTCGTAGATAAAGTATAGTGTGTAACGCGTGCAAAAACGCCAATTTCACACTCGTGTGATTGCGGCATTCGACTTCGTCTCATGCCGCAACTTCTTCACACTCGTGAGAAATTGGCACTTTTCTGCACTTGTAACACAATATACTATTCCCAATATTACAATTAACCTTTTGCTGTTCAGTAATTACTTCAGATGTTTATCAATAATTTTTACATCGCTTGGAAACAAAAAGTATAAAAGTATGGATAGATATTTATTTAAAACGCGACCAGTATTTATTTACTTGTTACTAGCTATATCTTAAGATTAATGCAGTACTAAAAATGTATCGTTCTTTTTTCTCCAATTAATCCCCAATTCACATTAATAACTATTTTGATGAACTAGTTTCAAAACCAATTCACTTAACTAATTATAAATAGCAATGTTTCATTTAGAGAAGAGTCAGTTAAGATGAACTTTAAGAAGTATAGTATAATTTTGCCCTTAACATGTTTTTAACCGATAAGATAAAGGATACTTTTCGCAGATTTCACTTGTTTGCTGGTGAGTGGTCACCTTCGTTTCGTGAAAGAATTCAGGAATCCTTTACGAACAGTTCCAATTGGGCTTTTGGGGAATGGTCTGCACCATTTCTTTTAGGATTTCTTGTTAAAGGTTGCGCAATCGGTAACGAAAGAAGTGTTCATTGTTCATTAATAGTTTTTCGTTGTAGTGTAGTGCAGATTTAAATATAAATATTTACACGTATGACCCAAGGTGCGAAGAATTTCATTTTACAATAGAAGTTAAAAAATGATCGGTAGGTATATGTTAAAATTACAAATAAATAAAAAAAACTTATTTAATGTTTTTCTAGGATGAATCAAAAATTGAATAATTGAAAATAAACAGTCCTAGCATAACCGTAATTGAGAAAGGTACTGGTATCGAATTGTTTATATACGTCAACACACTCCTATATTTGATTTTACGTCAAGAAGCCAAGTCAAAAAACGTGTTTTAAAAAAACTGGTATCTTAAACTTTACACACCAACAACAGAATAATAATAGAGTTAACCACCTGCAGTTCCAGTTCAACAACATTCGGAAGAAACAGATGAAGAAAACAGTTCAATAATACTTTTTAGTTCTAGACTCATCTTCAACTGTTAGAAATTTATTAACTGTTTATATAGAACGAATACAGAAATATTTAAATTTAAATTATAAACACTATCTAGTTACTTACTATCACTTACTACATTATACATTCGCTGTATATACAAAGGTCAATTTATAACCGCACATATCCAACCAAAATTAAATTTTAATTTATAAAACTGCACAGATATACATAATGAATCAAAAAACTAATGCGTACATACCAAGCTCCTTTTATTTTCGCACACTATAACTTTGAATAATATGAGATCATACAAGATATCCCGCGATCAAAGCATGAGCTGATATGAGTAAATCCTTTCAATTAGAAACACTAGTGAACTAAATACGTAACCACCAATCAGTATAAAGAAAATTGGTCCCAAATGATTCGTGGTTAAAATAACTTTCAGCGCTTCTTCAGAATTATCTATGTGACTAATTTTAAACTGTTTTGACATCCATTTATCAATTAATCCGTGCTCTTGAAATCTAGATATGAGTCTTGCAAAATGTGAAAACATCGGAAACCCTTTCTTGACGGCGATTGTATCATAAATTAGTTGTCTAGATTGTGCAAGCGCATTTAGCATATATCTGCCATCTGATCTAACATAATATTTCGGTGCTATATAAGAAAAAAACGTGTCACTGCTAAATACGGCAAAATCACGTTTGTAGGCCGATCTATTCAAACCGACTTCTCTGCTATCATAAACTATCCACTTAGTATAAATATTCATGCGAACTAAATCAGTTGGGAGGTAAAAATAATTTTTGAATGATATCTGTCCACCATAAGACAAATCCGAATTAGCGAGCTCTTCCAACGTTGAGATTTGATGTTCATAGCTGGGTTTGGTAAGAAAACTTATTAAACTTCCCTGATATGCTGAAGATATCAAAAGAGAGCATACACTCCACACTAAAAGTGCTATACGTAAATTGGCTATTTCGGAATTGTTAGCAGAGGATGACACAAGTATTCTAAAACTCATGATTACCCATTTTATAAAGCTTTCGATTTTATTGGTACTCATTATGTTACTAATTACTTCCATTGTCCAAAATAGTAGCGCAACAGCAGTCATGGATATTATCAGTAGAATCCATACATGTGCAGAGAAGTTGTTTGTAAAACTCTGCCATGGTTCCACTGGTACAGCAGAAGGAACAAAAAATCCAAAATGCTTAAATGCCCATATCAATAAATCAAATTCGTAAAAGACGGAACTGTTTTTCGTAAATAAGGATGCGATCATTAAATCGGCATTCTTTGTGTAGACCTGATAAAGCCAATCATCATAACCAAATATTTGAAGCTTGGCCCTGTCCTGCTTATCCATGCTGTTAGGCTCTTTCACGTAGGAGATGGAAAAGTTTAGTCGAAATGATAATTCTCTTAAAACTAGTATTGCATACCCAGGATTTACCGCAGCATTTCTGTCTAGAACGAGTGGTGGGACGGTTGCAACTGTTGCGCTTAAAGGACATCCATGATGATTATTAAATTTTTTAAGTGGAAAAAGCGATTCAAGCTTAGCTGGAAGTTGGCATATCTTCCGTATGTCAATTAACTGGCAATGACTGTTAAAAGGAAAGTTAGTGAAGACTTCCAAACCTTCACTTTCGTTTTGTTTGATAATAATCGATACATTTGTTAAGAAGTATTCCCAAGATAAAAGAAATATATCTTCCAATGGTAAATTTTGTAAGAGAACCACCAAGAATTTTGCATGGGGATTCCAGAACGGCAATCCATTAATGTTGACCAAGAATTTGCGGAAGTCACCCAGATCTTCAAGGAATATTAAGTAAAAATTGAATTTGTCCAGTTGGTTTAATTTTAAAAAGTTTTTTCTGGTGTTTAGTATAACCATGCTTGTATTTTCTAATGTTAAGGTCACATCTAAATTATAATTCACAAGAACTGTGGT
This sequence comes from Agrypnus murinus, assembly GCA_929113105.1. Taxonomy (NCBI): domain Eukaryota; kingdom Metazoa; phylum Arthropoda; class Insecta; order Coleoptera; family Elateridae; genus Agrypnus; species Agrypnus murinus. Next base: position 86,314,662 of record OV816027.1, on the reverse strand, counting down.
TATCTCCATCGTGTTAGATATTAATTGTATTACATCTTCTTGAAGTGTCGTATTGTTTTCATTAATGAAAATATTAAGAGCTACATATATTCGGAAGGTACACGATATTATAAGAAAGACTCTGCAATAATAATACATTTTTTAAAATATTAAAATTACAAAAAACAATAAATTGAAAAACATTGCTTAGAAGTACATTATAATCAATTAGTGTAAACAATTGACCCAGTTTTTTTATACTAATTCTTATATGGTACATTATGAAACCTATATACATGCATAATATTGTTATAGTTATTCTTGCTCTTTTGGGAAAACTGTAAACTTTTCTGTAAGTGTACTTTTCATCACATACAGCACACCCTGTCTCATAAAATTTCAAAAATACAACAAACCTTTGAAATCGTCACGTCTAATGCTATCTTCAGTTAAATAATGGCACTTATACCCCTTACACCCTGTAAGAAACTTCGATGGATCTATTGATCTATCTATCTGACCTAAATAAAAATATTTTTTCTTTTCAAATAAAAATAATACTAAACCAATTCTATAAACAATGGTTAGTATAAAACTAGCCGGACGCAAATGACTCAAATACAAAATTACTTTTCAGTACTTTATACTGTTTTGTTTCGTTATAGTGGCCATTTGGATGTTGAAAAATATTACTAAAGAGACTAAAAAAATACATTAGAGTACATTAGGTATATAACTACATATTGGTAATACCTAGTAAACAATTGAGTTAATTTAATAATAAATTTAACAAACAATAATTTAAAATTGATTTCTACTTCTAATGGTATATTACAGAATCCATACACTATAATATTGTTATTGTATTTATTATAGATCGCATAACTACGATAGCTCCTTTAACTATTATAAATTTTTAAAGAGGGAACAAACCTTTGAAGTATTTAATACTATCATACGCTATAATAATGGCCTCTATACTCCTTACACCATATAAGTGATGCCAATGTGCAGATTATGTACTAAGCGAAATTTAGCTGGATAACGGAATTATACTCGACCCTAGTGAAACTAAATACATGCATATACTACTAGTACAACTCGTGCTACTAAATATGCAACTACCTATTAATATAGAGAAGGTTGGACACAAATGATCCATAAAAAGAATTACTAACATTTATCCAGAACTATCTCTATCTCTTTTCTAACGATGATTCTTTTTATAAAGCTATCAGAGTTTTTAGCTTGAGGATTCCATAACGGAAACCCAAAATATTGATTAAAAATTAGGGGGTATCTACCTACACTAGCAGGAATTATAAAATAAAAACATAATTCTTGAGAAAACTTTTATTTAAAGTGAAGGTTACAGGAAATACATGCTATACAAAAATGGAACACCATTATGGATATTTAATACGTGATTAGTATTTATCTACTTGTAAACTAGTTAAAATATCAGCTGCGCTCATGGTGATTTTTTGGGATGCCTAAATATATCAGTGTCAGCTTGGAAATATTTCTTCAAATTTTCCGATTTTATTTTAATAAGGAACAAAATAAATTAGTCACATAAATATTCAAATTATAAAAAAATATTAATCATTATGACGCTAAGTAATAGAAATAATCTATAAAATTTATTATTTCTTAAGATGATTTATTTTCAAATTAGACGTATAAAAGAGCGGAAAATCTGATTTTGCTTTTTTGGTTTGCGTCTTATTTATAGATGATTGTATAACAAAATAATGTTTTTAATTAAATAAGATCCTAATTCTATTTATTAATATTAAAAACCAAAAAGCACAATATGTAACACAAAAAGAAGAAAGTCCGATTGATTATAAAAGCGAAGCCAATTTAGATTAGTGGTAAAAGCACCGTATTTCTCTGCAACTGATCACCGGTTCAAATCCCAAAAACCTGTTTTGTTATAAAATCATATATAAAGCCGCAAACTAAAAGAGGAAAATCAAATTTTTCACTCTTTTGGACTTTTATATTGGAAATTGGAATATTATAGATTATTTCTATTACTTAGCGTCATTATAGTTAATATCTTCTTTATTATTTTAATATTACGTGTCTAATCTATCTTGTTCCTAATTTAAATAAAACCGGCAGGAGAGAAATTTTATCAAAAATATTTCCAAGTTGCAACTTGTGATCACTAAATCACTGTAAGCGCAGCTGATTTTCTAACTACCTGTACGAGTTTCATTTAATTTGTCTGGCAGTTTACCTTCTATATCTTACGATTAACGCAATGTAAGAAATGTAAAGTTCTTTGTTCTCCAATTCACATTAATAAATATTTTAATGAACATGTTTTAAAACCAATTCCAATATAATCTCTCAGCCATGGCATGATATGGGTATTGGCACGATTACTTTTTTGTATATAGCCATTTGCACGATGTAATCCTCATCTAATATTGTATCGTAGTTCATCAAATGCGAGAATCGAAGAGTGACTAGTAAGTTATATTCACATTACAACCCGTTATTTCACTTCCTTTCGATTAAAAATATTATTGCACTGACTACATATCCAACAATTAACACAAAGAAAGCAGGAAAAAAATGATCCACTGATAAAATTAGCAATGGCATTGATCCAGATTTATCTTTCTTATCAATTTCCGCTTCTCTCCCTCTCCATTTATCGATCAATCCATGATCTATAAATCTAGATAGAAGTCTTTTCCAATGCGGAAATATTGGAAAACCTTTTCTGAATGCAACTGTTATAAAAGACATTCGTTTAGATTCTTCAATTTTATGTAGCATCCACCTACCATCTGACCTAACGTAATACTTTCGTGCTAAATGAGAAAATAAATCGGTAATAGACAATACTGCGAAATCACGTTTGTAGGCCGTTCTGTTTAAAGAGGCCACTTTGCTATCACACATTTTCCAGTTATTATAAATCTTCATGCGAATTGAATCATTAGGATCGTAAAAATACTTTCTGGCTACTTCATGTCCACCATACGATAAATCAGAATCAACTAGTTCTTTTAACGTCGAGATTTGATGTTCATAATCTGATTTGGTAAGGAAACTTATTAAACTGCCCTGATATGCTGAAGATATCAGAAGCGAGTATATATTCCACAGTAAAAAAGTTAAACGTAATCTGGTTATTTCTGTATTGATGTCAAACGGCGAAACAAGTATTCTGAAACTAATGATTGTCCATTTTATAAAGTCACTAACCTTATTGAGAGATGTTGGGTTAGTACTTATTTCTAATACCCAAAACAGAAACGAAATAGCAATAATTGATACTGCCAGAAGCAACCATAAATGTGCAGAGAAATTATTCGTTAAATTTCTCCAAGGCTCAATTGGTAAAGCAGTAGGAACAAAAAATGCTCCATGCGTTGTCGTAACCCAGAATAAATCGAAATCATAAAAGGTAGAATCATTTTTCGCTAATAACTGAGCAAACATTGCGTCAGCATGTCTTCTATAGACTTGATGCAGCCAGTCAGAGTAACTATTGTTTATCGCAAATCTGCCATCCAATGTGAAAGGATCTTCCACATAAGAGATGGAAAAGTTCAATCTAAATGCTAGTTCTCGTAACACCCGAATTCCATATCCCGGATTTTCTACAGATGATCTGTTTATCATAATTGGAGCAAGCGTTGTAGTTGTTATCTTTAAAGGACATCCATGGTAATTTTTGAATTCTTTAATTGGAAAAAGTGCCTCCGGGCTACACGGAAGTTGGCATATTTTTCGTATGTCAACAAGTTGGCAATTATTATTCTTAAAAGGAAAGTACGTAAAGACTTCCAACCGTTTTCCAGAATTTCTGATTATGGATAAATTTGTCAAGTAATATTTCCAAGACAAAAGAACTATTTCTTCCAGTGATAAATTTTTTAAAAGGACTATTAAATACTTTCCTTGGGAATTCCACAATGGCATTCCAAAAAAGTTAGTTAGAAATGTAAGGTAGTCCTCCACATCTTCAAGTAGTATTATGTAGAAATCAGCTTTGTCCAAATGCTTGAACTTTGAAACGTTTTGGCTGATGTTTACTATTACTATGCTGTTATTTTCCAATTTTAAGCTTATTTCTAAACTGGAATGTACAAGTACAACACTTTTCTCATTTATATTTCTCAGTTGATCTAAAAGACTTTCTTGAAGTATGATATCGTTCTCAGAAGTGAAAATATTAAAGGCATCATTTACGGCAGCTGCAGAAAATATTACTAGAAAAGCTGTACAGAAATAGTACATTTCGAATTTAAAATAAACGGTCACACCAATCACTATGTACTTATACTTCATGTACTTCATTTCATTCTGCTTCATTCACTGTTTATTGAAATACTAACGCGGCGCGACGACTTTTTTGGCTTTAAACCTACGCGACGCCTTCAGTACATTAATACATTGTTATGTTTGCTCCAAAAGCAATATATTTAAGTATGTATTTGTAAAAAATATCTACTTATTAGGCATTTGAAACAATATTTTATAAGTATTAGTAATACTATATTACTACATATTACTATGAATATAAGGGATTAAAACAAAATAAATACAGACCAAATATGATTTAAAGACGAATTGATGAATGATTGACGAAAAAAGATGACATGGAATACAACTTCTTAGGTACCTTAAATAATTTTATATAATGATCCAGCTTTATATATTCAAACACACATCAAACAAAATTATCTATTATTGACGTTTCACATAACTTTACTTCTTTATTATTTTCATAGCTAATACTAACCTTACAATTTTAAGTTTTGAAGCAGCTAGAAACGCATCTTGTTCCTCTGATAGAATATTGCTACTTAATTGTTAAACAAGTGATTCCCTTTTTATCCTATTTTGGGAAATAAAAGAATTTAAACATTACATAATATTACTTTGTTTGAATTATTTTGTTATTGGTTAGTTGTCCTCTAGCTTTAGTTATTATTTGTTTTCGTTGGAAGATTATTAATACTTAAATAAAATTTGTTAATACTTTGAAATTTCAGAGAAAACTCAACTCAAGGCGATCATACGTATCCTCAAATATTATCAGACATAGTTTAGATTTGAGAAGATGCTATAACTTCGAAGAACTCTGAATAGCATTTATTACACACGTAACTACGGTATCTTCTATTTGGAAGGTTGTGTATAATCCGAAATATATTGTTATATTTTGATAGAAATGAAAATTGAAATTTGAAGTTCAACGATGGACTGTCCATTGTAATATAAAAATATTTAAACATTACTTACTGAAAACCAAAAGAAACGATACTTACTGTACTTACTTATGCACCGACGGGGATCTCTTTTTGTTGACAAATTATCATACAGGGGTAGGTACTGGTTTCTTAAGCTCATAGATTTTAATGAAAAAATAAGGTTTAGTGGAATAATAAGAAATATGGGCGCCATTCACTTGCAAGTCATTATAATACAGGATCGATGATTTCCTGATCAAAATCCCCAAGTGAAAAACGATTCCGTTTAAACTGATTGAATTAAATGAACTAATCGTAATTAGTCAGATTGACGATAAAGCAGATTAATGTAATAGAATAACTTCAACAAATGATTGAGCCAACATTATCACAATAAGGTCTAGTTTAAATTCTTATTTATTCGTAGATAAAAGATTATTGTTTTTGTAAAATAATGGAACCATATATTATTTAATATGATACGACGGAGCCCTTTAAATATACCAATAAATCTGTCATAACAATAGGTAAATATAAAAATCTTAACTACAAGACGACTTACTTAAGGCGATAGGACACGCTTATCCCACATTAAATGATCATTACAAGACGCGTACTGCGTCGCGACTACTTCTACTAACGTCCATATACGAAACATTAGAAAGAAATAGACTGAATTATTAGTATTTTTATAAAATTGAGAATGTAGCAAAAAGAAAATGTTTATTAGAGAAAAAACTAAATCATTTGGATAGTTAAAGAGTTATAGAATGGAGGAAACACATTAAACTGAACAAATTTGTAATATTTGTGTAAATAAATGACATTAAAAACAAAACTTGATTACTATATGTATTACAACATTTAATTTCTACACTAACTACTAGTACTTCCCTCTAATCTATAAACATATAGGTAACTACTCATAATTCTATTTTATGTAAATCTCGATTAATTAAATAACAATATTAATATTAAAGTAAAAGGCTGCATTGCCCATCTCATTTCCCCTCAGTTATTAGGCTAATGCACTGTCTTTGTCGTATATTGTCGAATTTTAAAAGTGCATTTGACGTGTATTAAGGAATTACAATCGCCCATATAAGATGCACATATTGACGTCGCTCATATCTCGTAATAAAAGAGTTGGACAACTACGTTAGAGACTTACAAGACTTGTAAGTCTACATCGTGTAACCACGCGAAGCAGAAGGAAGTTAGAAGTGACCTGAAGATGGCAAGTGTGATCTTGCCGAAACGTCGTCAACCATTGTCTGGTTCCTCTAGGAGCCGAATAGTGAATACGCGGAGTGAAACCCGGAAAAGTAGTGAAGTATCATATATATATATATATATATATATATATATATATATATATATATATATAAACATAAATAAAATGACACAGAATACATACAAATTTAGACAAACATCCCATTCCATTCGAAGACCCACGGCTGTTTTATTTAAAGCCTTGCTTAGGGGTTTTCGCTTCACCCTTCGATATCTGTTGTTTTGTTCCGACCCGGTACAGGTATAGATGTAGGTACGGACCCAAAGGGGAAGTACGTTCTAAATGAACCCACGAACAGAGGGCAGAAACAAGAATACGACAACGAACAACAAAACCCAAAACAAAAAAAGACCTACAATGAAATCACCCTGTATATTGTATTAATTTTAAATATTTGAAGATTTTTACGTTTCTATAAACTGAAAGGTCTTTTACAATACAATTCTCTCAAGGTGACGGCTAGGGAAATAATATTACCTAAAATAAAAAGACTTTATCAGATTTTAGCACAATGGAGAAGACAAAAAAAATACCTAAAATGGTTGGCACCAGCACATAATCCGCCTAATTTGACGATTGATCGCATATAACTAATCAAGCGCTCATTCTGTTGAATGCGAGATTTATTCCGCTAAAGCGAACTACATCCAAAATCAATTTTCTAACATATCTCGAACATTCAACTTCTACTGCCAAAAAGCCATTTTGTTACTTCAACTCTACTATTGAGAAGGAAGCATCACCGCGCAGGAGCGACTTCACGATAAACAGAAAGAAAGGGAAAACCAGTGACAACCAAACAACGGAGAAGCTTGGTTTTAAACAGTGACTATCAAACAAACAATGGGTTGTGAATTTCAACGTTATAAACTAGATATATACTATGACAGTTTTTTAATTCTCGTTTATTCGCAATCCACCAAAATTACAGAAATATACATAAAACAGAAATAACGCACAATTGTAGCTATCGGTGTTTGATACTTAGAAACTTAATTTAGTTTTTTCCTCTTCCTTTCAATTAAAAATATTATTGAGCTAATTACATACAATAATTAATACAAAGAAAGCAGGAAATAAATGATCTATTGATAAAATTACCAAGGGCGTTTTGCTAGAAGTATCTTTCTTATAGATTTCAACTTCTCTCCTTCTCCATTTATCGAGGAATCCATGATCTACAAATCTAGATAGAAGTCTCTTCCAATGCGGAAATACTGGGAAACCTTTTCTGAATGCAACTATAAGGAAAAACCATGAAATAAATAAAGATTATTAAAAGTTTCACAGTTTTATTAAAATATACCTGACAATATTGTTTCGACAGCTATGCTGTCATTATCAAAGGTAATATAATTATAAACAAACACGTCGCTAAGGTAGATATAAAATAGGTAACTAGATAAAATAATAATAATAATAATAAAAATTAATAATAAAAATCATAATTAAACATCTAATACTTCCAGTAACGGAGAATTACTGAGCTCAAGTTGTTCATTCATTAAAGGTACCCTGAGTTTGTGTTTGTATATCTCAAAGGCTTCTAAAATGTCTAATTTGCGTTTGTTATTACAAAAATGTAGGAATTTAATATTATTTTGAGGAGTCATTGTGTGATTTTGTTCTAAAAGGTGTTTGGCGTAATTCGATTTTTCAGGATGTTTATTTTTGTAATGACGTACGTGTTCTTTATATCTTATGTCAAAATTTCGAAGTGTTTGTCCAATATATACCGAACTACAAAAAGAACAATTTAAACGGTAAATGCCCGATTTCATGATATCATGTGTTCTGTCTTTAGCATTAAATAAAAATGAAAAAGTGTTAGTGTTGGTTTTAAATGTTATTTTATAATTGTTGGTTTTTCTTAGTATATGTGCAATTTTTTCTGATATTTTGCCAAAATATGGTATAGATATGTAATTTGTGTCTTCTGTTTGATTGTCAATGGGATATATTCTTTTGATAGCTAACCTATAATCTTTGTGTTTAATTAAAGTGTCAATCATGTTCGGATTATAATGATTTGCATGTGCTAGTTGTTTAATGGTTGATATCTCTTTGCTAAAATCTGATTTTGTTAGTGGAATAGTTAAAGCTCTGTGTACTAATGATCTGTATGCTGCTATTTTATGTGTATTGTGGTGACAAGATTCATTTGGTATTGTTATGTCTGTTTGTGTTGGTTTTCTGTATATGGAAAATTCAAAAAGATTGTCTGCGTTAATCTTGATATTTAAGTCTAGAAAGTTTATAGCCCTGTTTTGTTCTGTTTCTAGTGTAAATTTTATATTAGGATGGATATTGTTTATAAGAATTAAAAATTCATTGATAACCTCAAAAGAACTGTCAAAACAAGCTAAAATGTCATCAACATAACGAAACCAGAAGATAATGTGTTTAGAGAGGTTTAATTCAAATATTCGATCTTCAAACTTGTCCATAAATATGTTAGCTAATAGAGGACTTAGAGAATTACCCATAGGTAAACCATCCTTTTGTAAATAAATTATGTTATTAAAAGTGAAATAATTTTGACTTATACAAAGGTCAAATAATTGAATTAACTCTAACCTTTTAACTAATTCTATATTACTATTGATCAAGAAACTATCTAATAGAGGAATACATTCTTGTGGGGGTATTCTGGAGAACATGTTGCAAATATCAAAACTAACAAGTTTTGAATGTGGTGGAAGATGTATGTTTTGCAGCTTATCTACTAATTCTAATGAATTTCTAACAGAGTATTTCGATTTGTAACCTATCGTGTTAATAATCTGGTTCAGTTTTTTGGATAAAATGTGATTAGGTGCATTGATGTATGATACAACTGGTCTTATTGGCATATTCTGTTTGTGGGTCTTCACTAATCCATACAGTTTAGGAATTTGTGGGTTTTTATTAATGATTTGTTGCTTTTCTAATTCTGAAAAGCAGATATTGCAGTTTTCTAAACCTTGTTTTATTTCTTTTTGGAATTTTGTGGTTGGGTTTTTGTTTAACGTTTCAAAATTTTCTTTATTAATAAATTCATTAACTTTTTGTATGTAAATATCTTTAGAAAGAATTACCAAAGTGCTACCCTTATCTGCTTTAACAGAAATTAGATTGTTCTCTGTGATTTTCTGTTTTATAGATTGAAGAAGTGATATGTTAGGTGTGTTGTACATTTTGTCCTGTTTCAAAGACATCTCTTTTAACAAATTCGAAATTTGGAATTTTGCATAGTTATTATGATCTTTCTTAAGTATAGTTTCGCATTCAACGGCCAAAATTTCTTTAATTTTGTTGGTAAATTTTGGAAAAGGACAAAATTTGAAACCTTTGTTAAGAAATCGTGTTTCTCTGTCATTGAATGTTATATTGGACAAGTTTATGAAACGAGGATAAAAGTTTGCAGTGTTCTGACAATTATGGTTATTTTGTAGTGTACGTTTTTGTTGTACAAGTCGATGAAGTTTATTTTTCTGTGTGGTGTATTTTTTGAATTTAATGTGACTGACGGTTTCTCTAATGTCAAAATCTAAGATGTCAAATTGGATATTGTGTAATTTATGAGTAAGTTCTGTATAGAGTACCTTTATATAAACGTGCATATTGTCTCTTATACTAAACCATTTCTTCGATTCTTCTTTGAGCCATCTTCTTTTAGCATTCCTAATCACTTTTTCAGTAATCGAATTCTTGGTTCTGGTAGTGATGTTTATGTAGTTAGGAATAACCTGACGTTTCAGACATTCTTGGTTAAACCAAACATTCTGACTTGCGATTCCGTGTTTGATCATAAGTTTCTTGTATAACTTGGCTTGTTCTTCTAACGAAGACGAAATAATCTTGTTTATTGTTTCCAGCCTTATTTTGTGGAACTCCATAATCATGAAATAAATAAAGATTATTAAAAGTTTCACAGTTTTATTAAAATATACCTGACAATATTGTTTCGACAGCTATGCTGTCATTATCAAAGGTAATATAATTATAAACAAACACGTCGCTAAGGTAGATATAAAATAGGTAACTAGATAAAATAATAATAATAATAATAATAAAAATTAATAATAAAAATCATAATTAAACATCTAATACTTCCAGTAACGGAGAATTACTGTTAGAATTAAGTTGTTCATTCATTAAAGGTACCCTGAGTTTGTGTTTGTATATCTCAAAGGCTTCTAAAATGTCTAATTTGCGTTTGTTATTACAAAAATGTAGGAATTTAATATTATTTTGAGGAGTCATTGTGTGATTTTGTTCTAAAAGGTGTTTGGCGTAATTCGATTTTTCAGGATGTTTATTTTTGTAATGACGTACGTGTTCTTTATATCTTATGTCAAAATTTCGAAGTGTTTGTCCAATATATACCGAACTACAAAAAGAACAATTTAAACGGTAAATGCCCGATTTCATTTTATTTATTTCATGATTATGGAGTTCCACAAAATAAGGCTGGAAACAATAAACAAGATTATTTCGTCTTCGTTAGAAGAACAAGCCAAGTTATACAAGAAACTTATGATCAAACACGGAATCGCAAGTCAGAATGTTTGGTTTAACCAAGAATGTCTGAAACGTCAGGTTATTCCTAACTACATAAACATCACTACCAGAACCAAGAATTCGATTACTGAAAAAGTGATTAGGAATGCTAAAAGAAGATGGCTCAAAGAAGAATCGAAGAAATGGTTTAGTATAAGAGACAATATGCACGTTTATATAAAGGTACTCTATACAGAACTTACTCATAAATTACACAATATCCAATTTGACATCTTAGATTTTGACATTAGAGAAACCGTCAGTCACATTAAATTCAAAAAATACACCACACAGAAAAATAAACTTCATCGACTTGTACAACAAAAACGTACACTACAAAATAACCATAATTGTCAGAACACTGCAAACTTTTATCCTCGTTTCATAAACTTGTCAAATATAACATTCAATGACAGAGAAACACGATTTCTTAACAAAGGTTTCAAATTTTGTCCTTTTCCAAAATTTACCAACAAAATTAAAGAAATTTTGGCCGTTGAATGCGAAACTATACTTAAGAAAGATCATAATAACTATGCAAAATTCCAAATTTCGAATTTGTTAAAAGAGATGTCTTTGAAACAGGACAAAATGTACAACACATCTAACATATCACTTCTTCAATCTATAAAACAGAAAATCACAGAGAACAATCTAATTTCTGTTAAAGCAGATAAGGGTAGCACTTTGGTAATTCTTTCTAAAGATATTTACATACAAAAAGTTAATGAATTTATTAATAAAGAAAATTTTGAAACGTTAAACAAAAACCCAACCACAAAATTCCAAAAAGAAATAAAACAAGGTTTAGAAAACTGCAATATCTGCTTTTCAGAATTAGAAAAGCAACAAATCATTAATAAAAACCCACAAATTCCTAAACTGTATGGATTAGTGAAGACCCACAAACAGAATATGCCAATAAGACCAGTTGTATCATACATCAATGCACCTAATCACATTTTATCCAAAAAACTGAACCAGATTATTAACACGATAGGTTACAAATCGAAATACTCTGTTAGAAATTCATTAGAATTAGTAGATAAGCTGCAAAACATACATCTTCCACCACATTCAAAACTTGTTAGTTTTGATATTTGCAACATGTTCTCCAGAATACCCCCACAAGAATGTATTCCTCTATTAGATAGTTTCTTGATCAATAGTAATATAGAATTAGTTAAAAGGTTAGAGTTAATTCAATTATTTGACCTTTGTATAAGTCAAAATTATTTCACTTTTAATAACATAATTTATTTACAAAAGGATGGTTTACCTATGGGTAATTCTCTAAGTCCTCTATTAGCTAACATATTTATGGACAAGTTTGAAGATCGAATATTTGAATTAAACCTCTCTAAACACATTATCTTCTGGTTTCGTTATGTTGATGACATTTTAGCTTGTTTTGACAGTTCTTTTGAGGTTATAAATGAATTTTTAATTCTTACAAACAATATCCATCCTAATATAAAATTTACACTAGAAACAGAACAAAACAGGGCTATAAACTTTCTAGACTTAAATATCAAGATTAACGCAGACAATCTTTTTGAATTTTCCATATACAGAAAACCAACACAAACAGACATAACAATACCAAATGAATCTTGTCACCACAATACACATAAAATAGCAGCATACAGATCATTAGTACACAGAGCTTTAACTATTCCACTAACAAAATCAGATTTTAGCAAAGAGATATCAACCATTAAACAACTAGCACATGCAAATCATTATAATCCGAACATGATTGACACTTTAATTAAACAAAAAGATTATAGGTTAGCTATCAAAAGAATATATCCCATTGACAATCAAACAGAAGACACAAATTACATATCTATACCATATTTTGGCAAAATATCAGAAAAAATTGCACATATACTAAGAAAAACCAACAATTATAAAATAACATTTAAAACCAACACTAACACTTTTTCATTTTTATTTAATGCTAAAGACAGAACACATGATATCATGAAATCGGGCATTTACCGTTTAAATTGTTCTTTTTGTAGTTCGGTATATATTGGACAAACACTTCGAAATTTTGACATAAGATATAAAGAACACGTACGTCATTACAAAAATAAACATCCTGAAAAATCGAATTACGCCAAACACCTTTTAGAACAAAATCACACAATGACTCCTCAAAATAATATTAAATTCCTACATTTTTGTAATAACAAACGCAAATTAGACATTTTAGAAGCCTTTGAGATATACAAACACAAACTCAGGGTACCTTTAATGAATGAACAACTTGAGCTCAGTAATTCTCCGTTACTGGAAGTATTAGATGTTTAATTATGATTTTTATTATTAATTTTTATTATTATTATTATTATTTTATCTAGTTACCTATTTTATATCTACCTTAGCGACGTGTTTGTTTATAATTATATTACCTTTGATAATGACAGCATAGCTGTCGAAACAATATTGTCAGGTATATTTTAATAAAACTGTGAAACTTTTAATAATCTTTATTTATTTCATGATTATGGAGTTCCACAAAATAAGGCTGGAAACAATAAACAAGAATAAGGAAAAACATTCGTTTAGATTCTTCAATTGTATGTAGAAAGGATCTAGCATCTGATCTAACGTAATACTTTGGTGCCAAATAAGTGAAGAAACTGGTACTGGTAACTACTGCAAAATCACGGTTGTATGCCGATCTGTTTAAACAGACTTCTCTTCCATCACACAGTTTCCATTTATTATAGATCGTCATGCGAATTGAATCATTAGGATCGTAATAATGCTTTCTGATTACTTCATGTCCACCATACGATAAATCAGAATCAACTAGTTCTTTTAACGTCGAGATTTGATGTTCATAAGTTGGTTTGGTAAGAAAACTTACTAAACTACCCTGGTATGCTGAAGATATCAGAAGCGAGTATATATTCCACAGTAGAAAAGATAAACGTAACCGGGTTATTTCAGTATTGCTGCTAAACGGCGAAACAAGCATTCTGAAACTTATGATTGCCCATTTTATAAAGTTACTAACTTTATTTAAAGACAATGGATTGGTACTTGTTTCTATTGTCCAAAACAGAAACGTAATAGCAACAAGTGATGTTGCCAGAAGTAACCATAAGTAACCAGAGAAATTATTAGTTAGATTTTTCCATGGTTCAATTGGTAAAGCAGTAGGGACAAAAAATGCTGTATACGTTGTCGTCAACGAAAATATGTCGAAATCATAAAAGGTAGAATCAATATTGTCTAATAACTGAGCAAACATTACGTCTGCATACCTTCTATAGACTAGATACAGCCAGTCAGAGTAACTATTATTTACCGTAAGTCTGCCATCCAATGTGAAAGGATCTTCCACGTAAGAGATGGAAAAGTTCAATCGAAATGCTAGTTCTTGTAACACCCGAATTCCATATCCTGGACTTTCTACAGATTTTCTGTCTATAATAAATGGAGGAACTGGTGAACTTGTTATCTTTAGAGGACATCTATGATAGTTTCTAAATTCTTTAATAGGAAAAAGCGCTTCGAGGCTACACGGAAGTTGACATATTCTTCGTATATCAATAAGTTGGCAATCATTATTTTTAAAGGGAAAGTAGGTAAAGACTTCCAAACGTTGTCCAGACTTTCTGATTACGGATAAATTTGTCAGGTAGTAGTCCCAAGATGAAAGAAATATTTCTTGCAGTGGTAAATCTTGTAAAAGGACTACTAAATACTTTCCTTGGGCATTCCACAATGGCATTCCAAAAAAGCTAGTTAGAAATGTAACGAAATCGTCCACATGTTCTAGTAATATTAAGTAAAAATTTGATTTGTAAAACTGCTTTGACTTTGAAACGTTTTGGCTGATGTTTACTATTACTATGCTGCTATTTTCTAATTTGAAGTTTAGTTTTAAATTGGAATGTACAAGCACAACATTTTTCTCGCTAATATTTTTTACTAAGTCTGTAATAGTTTTTTGGAGTAACATATAATTCTCATAAGTAGAAATATTAAACGAAGCATTTACTTCAATTGCAGAAAATGTTACGAGAAAGATTGCGCAGAAATAGTACATCCATCTTGCATTTAAAATAAAAGGTGACATCAATGCATATGCACTTGTACTTCATATACAAATCTATTTCCTTAATTGAATCCCGACGCTACCCCTTAACACATTAATAAATATGCGTGTTACAAAGGCAATATACTTAGGTCTCTGTAAATACATACTAGGCATGTGAAAAGTAAATATATATCATATCGGTAACAGTATATTATTAAATTTATTTACTTACTGTCCTTCTTGTAATGGAAAACCATGAATTAATTTTACATTAAATACTGTATGTATACAGAATCATTAAAATGGTAAATGACTGTTTTGGAGATTATTGGAATCTGGCAGTTTGCTGCTGATGCACTGATCCGATGATTAATATACCTATTCAATAAAGAATATACTAGAAAGTAACTAGTATTATTTTTGTTACAATAATGGCACTCATACTCCTTACACCTTGTACACTGTTTATCTATGATCTTGTCACAAAAAAATTTCTATTCGTACTTGGGTAATCAGAGTTTGATTTGAGTGGCTTAGTGTTGTTTGATGAATCATGTACAATTTTTTTCCAAAAATTAATGTCTATGCATATTTCCCACCTTTCTATAGATCGATTTATCAATGATGATAGGGTATGATGAGTGTTACGGGGACTCTCTCTTCCTCTTTTAAATGGTTATAAAATCTATTGCTTCCGTCTGTTGATTAGGTATATATTATTATTATTATTCAATTGATATGTATAATATTTATCTTCACTTCTTAATTTTTACTTCAAAATAGGAAGTAACTGAAATTAACTTATACCAAATCTCTCTAGGTCATTTTATATACAAGATACCTGTTCATATTCAATATCCTCTGAAATATTAAATATCGTGAAAAGTTTTCATATAAAAGTTTCTCGATTGCCAGAGGTAGGCACTTTAAAAATACAACTATACACGGTGTTCCAAAAATGCGGAACAAATTAAATTACCCTTTTTTAAATAGGACATCCTGTATATTGTGGTAAATTCCCCACAATTTGTGACAAGACAATTTTGTAATTACGATAATTAAACGCCTTATCTCGAACAGACAAAAGAAATTCTCAAATATATAAACATATATTTAAACATCTTTAACATAAACATATAAAGAAACATCTTTATTACCGTAATGATAATATCCCGTAAGTGATATGTAGAGACTCCAACCTCTTGTTTTATAAAATATAAATATTTATATATTTTCTTTTGTTTGTTGTTATCATTAAATTAAATGAATAGATATAAAGAATATAGGTAGTATTTCCTTTTCAAAAAATACATCAATTTAACATAAAATTTATAATTTCTCTTATTTTCTTTTAGTTTGCTGGAAAACTTGGCTGTCTCAAAATAGCAGTAAGGAAAACTTTTGAATAAAGACCAAAACTTTATATACGAACAGTCGATAATTCGTTTATTTAAAAATGAACGCAATGTAATGAATTAACAAATAACTTGAACGTATCATGCTTATTTCATAGTGGCTATAAATGAATAAAACAACCTGTGGCAATATCATTACAATATGTTACCTAGAAGCGATTCGTCTAGTTTAAGATTAGTTTATTCAACATTAAATTTTGTTTTGAATCCATTGGAACGTTGCCAACTCATAGTTTTTTTTCTCCTAACTTTTTTAATTTCTTTAGGCCATAAAACCACTAAAATAATAAAATAATAAAAATAATGAAAATCTTAAAATCACTAATACAGGAGGGTTCGGGCTGTAGATCATGATCGCGTCGGAAGAAGCCGTTATCTTATCAAGGGCACTTTTAAAAATTAAAATCGCTAGAAAGTTGTTTTTAAATCAGTTATTGATGTTTTCTGCGAAAAGTTGGTCTCTGTAGGAAGGGTTGCTGGACAAAAATCCGTTGTATATGCAATTAATTACACAAAATCGCAGTACACTTCTCTTTATAAAAGAACAAGATTTTACATTTTTTATTCTGGTTATACCTATGTACATTTAAATACGCAGGGTAGTTTTCTTAGTTAAGGGTTACTAGAATTTTGGTAGCTATGCATAATTTTACACATAAATACCGAATCAAGTTTTTTTTTGAATAATCTGGTTTTGAGTTGTTGGGTTGTGGCTCACTGGTGACTCACAACAACACGATGGTTTGTTTACCATTCTTTGTGCACAGTTTATGTAACTACACGTAATTTACAGATAATTTCTGGATAACCTTTTTTTATTAATGTGTTTTTAATGTTGTGAACCACCGAGGACTCACAATCCCCATGGCACTTTTTTAATTTAAAGCATTTTTACAAAAATATTTGAAATTAAATTATAAGCACTGATTATCCACTAAATAAAACTAAATATAATCAGATTCACTTTATAACTACTTTGAACTTTATAGGGTGTTCTGTAAACAAGCAGCTGCTGTAAACATGGAAATCAGTAAGGTAGAAATCTGACCTATGAGCGCCTGAGACTTTTTACTGAGACTTTTTTGAGAAATATAATGCTATTAGTTTTTACTGTTCTGAATAAATGTATATTCCTTTCAATTAGGAAAATTACTGTACTAATTATGTAACCACCAATCAATACAAAGAAAGGTGAGCGCAAATGATTCATTGTTAAAATAACTAACGGCGATTTTCTGGAATTATGTACGTTCCTAATTTTAAATACCTTGGACATCCATTTATCGATTAAACCATGCTCCACAAATCTTAAAATGAGTCTCTCAAAATGTGGAAATATCGGAAGACCTTTTCTGGCTGCGACTGCGTGATAAATCAGTTGCCTACCCTGTTCAAGGGCGTTTAACATGTATCTGCCGTCTGATCTAACATAATATCTTGGTGCTATATAATCAAATAAGGTGTCGCTGCTAAATACGGCAAAATCACGTTTGTAGGCCGACCTGTTCAAACAGGCTTCTTTGCTATCACACACGCTCCACTTGGAATAAATATTCATGCAAGTCAAATCATCTGGGTAATAAAAATACTTTTTCAATAGTTCGTGCCCGCCATAAAACAAATCCGAGTTAGCTAGTTCTTCTAAAGATGAGATCTGATGTTCATAGACAGGTTTGGTGAGGAAACTTATTAGGCTTCCCTGATATGCTGAAGCCATCAAAAGAGCGTATATACTCCATAATAACAGGGATAGACGTAAATTGGTTATTTTGAAGTTGTAGTGGAAGGAAGATACAAGTATTCTAAGACTAATGATTGCCCATTCTATAAAGTTTTCGATTTTAATAGTACATTTGAAGCTACTAGTTATTTCAATTGTCCAGAACAGAAGCGCAATGGTAATCATTGATATCATCAGTAGGATCCATACGTGGACAGAGAAGTTGTTTGTAAAACTCTTCCATGGTTCTATTGGCAGAGCAGAAGGAACAAAAAATTCAAAATACTTAAATGCCCATACGAATAAGTCAAAATCATAAAAGGTGGAATGATTCTTTGTAAGTAAGGATGCGATCATTAAATCCGCTTCCTTTGTGTAAACTTGATGACGACGATCAGAATAACCTGTAGTTATTTGAAGTTTGCCATCCTGAGTTAAAGGGATGTTAAAGGGCATCCATGATAATTGTTGAATTTTTTAAGTGGGAAAAGGGACTGAAGTTTACATGGAAGTTGACATATTTTTTGTATATCAATATACTTGCAAGCATTATTATTAAAAGGAAAATTAGTGAAGACTTCGATACGTTCATCGATTTTCTTTAAAATCGATATATTCGTTAGGAAATACTTCCAAGATAAAATAAATATATCTTCCAATGGCAAATCTTGTAGGAGAGCCACTAGAAATTTTCCTTGAGGATTCCAGAATGGTAATCCATAAATCTTGGCTAAGAATTCGTCAAAAGCATCCAAATCTTCCAACAGTATTAAGTAAAAATTAAACTTGTCCATTTGGTTTGATTTTGAAAAGTTTTTACCAGTATTTAGTATAACTATGCATGTATTTTCCAATTTTAAAGTTATGTCTAAATTAGAATGAGCAAGGACAATCTCCATCGTGTTAGGTATTAGATTTTCTAGGTTTTCTTGAAGGATCGTAGTGTCTTCATTAATGAAAATATTGAAAGCCTCATATCTTCGGATTGAACAGGAGATTACAAGCAAGGCTGTATAAAAATAGTACATTGTGATCAATATGTTTTCACGTCCACTGAGCATGAATAGGTGAAGAAAAAGAAAGGTGCCATGAATTGAATTTAAGTAAAAATTCTTAATATTGTTAGCTGTTATACAAGATTCAATATTAAATAAAAACTAAAGAAATTGAAATAAAAAATATGATTGATTTGTTATACAACAGAGGGATATTAGAAAGACATTAAATATTAGGTCATTTTTTAAATTTTGTTTAAAAATACATACAGCTAATCTACTAATCGAAACCTATTATTCCGAATCCTACAAATAGAGGTATATATTATGAAATGTAGAAAATGTATTATTATTAATATTATTATTATGTTATATATATTATAATTCTTTTAAATAACGTTCAATATACGCCTTGGAGCCGTTCTGTTAGTCATCTTATAATCACATAACCCACTTTCTGTATTACAACATTTTAAAGATAGAACAAACGTTTGAAGTTTTCAAATCGCCTTACGCTAAAAAAATGATATCGATAGCCTTTACACTCTGTATACACTGTAACGTGGTAAACATCCGATTATTCATTTTATAAAAAATAATCTTAATACGGTCCTCCTGTGTATAATGAGATATTTCATTTTGGTTAAGTTGAAATTCAATTTCCACGTTTAATATGCGTTCTTGTCAAATATTTAAAGATAGCTGCATTGTAATAAAATTTCAAAGTTGCAAACAGTTCAATTAAAATAGTGTATATATCGCTGCGTACGGTTAAAATAGTTTTTATAGACGAAATTCATAATAATTTTGCTAAATAATAAAATAATGGGCCTCGTTTTGGTCAAAAGCACGTACAGATCTTATATAAAAATAATTAATTGGCCTACGGCAATTAAAATAGTGACATATCCCTAAAAATAAAAAAATAGAACGTGAAGTCCGATTCCTTTTTTAATCAGTCTGGGCGATTTGTCAGAGCAAGGGGTATGATTTTCGACGGAGCAAGTCAGTTAATTAATTATATTTAAATTTGTGAAGTGAGTCTAATTAAGGCTACTTGAATTTTCGTCTATTAATGAAATCGTATGAGACGAATTCATTTTCTAGTGGTATGTACCGAGTTATAAACGGTTGAATAACAATAAACTTCAGTTCATACTCAACGTCACAAAAGTTGTGTGTGCTACAGTCTTCAAAGTTCTACGGTAGAAAAGTTCCTGAATTATTATTAGTGTTAAAAGGGTACAGTGATTAATGGTATTATTGTGCAGTTTTGTTTTTCATGCATTACCAGACAATTAAGTTTAACAAGGACTACCAGCTATGTTTCATAATTTAAGCAAGTTAAAATTATGTAAACCAGCAGTTATCACCTAATAATCAAGCTTTTAAAAGGGACCCCTATTTTGGTATCAACTAGTATTTTTTATGCAACTGAAAACGATACTTATTCAGTAAATAAATACTGTTTAAGTTAAATGTTGTTGTGATAATATTGGAATATTCATTTGTTGGAGTTTTAGATTTTAATTTATTTAATATTTAAAGTGGCTTTCTCATTTGTGGGATCCATGGTTCTTAAACCGATACAAGTCAGTGGTGCCCATATTACTAATTATTACTTATATTTCTTGCTTATCCTTTGCAACTTATAAGCTTAAAAAACCAGTACCTACGAGTGCTGAGTAGAATTCGATTAAATAAGATGTCTCTGTCGGGGCAAAAAGGTCTAGTCGCGTAAGTATTTGTAGTGCGAGTTTAAGTATTCTTGTTGAGCAACTTAAAGTAAGTACAGACCTGTTCATACTTTAAATTAGAGTAATTAAGTGTGCTACACAGTAGATATTTTCCTTGAGGATTTCACAATGGTAATCAAAAGGTTTCTACTGAATACACATCTTATAAGTATTATTAGGCGAAGATTCAGTTTGTGATGATGCTTTAACTTCGAAAAACCTTGAGCAGCATTTATTACAACTACGATAACTTCTACTTTAAAGGTTGATTCGAATCTGAACTATTTTTCATATTTTTACAGAAATAGAGACTTTTAAGAAAACCTTTATTTAAACTGGATCAAAGATTACAGGAAATACACGCTACATAAAAATAGAACACCATAATAGATATTTATTTAAAACGTGACCAGTATTTATCTGCTTTTTCCTTCTATATCTTATTATTAATGCAGTACTAAAAATGTACAGCTCTTTGTTTTCAATTCACTTAAATAACTATAAAAATGTTAGTATCTAAATTCGAAGCATAGTTTCATATTGATAATAGCCGGAAATGATCCATGGACAATGAAGCTTTTCCAAAATAATCTTTTAGAAAGTGCCGGACATTCACATGATATGGCATGATTGCAATTTTTGTGTATAACTAGCAATTTACACTATGGGGAAAACAAACTGTTGAGATCATTAATTCCTCATCTAATAAAGAACAAAAGTCAAAGCGCACATCCATGGACTGGAATATTGCTCATCAAATGTGAGAATCGAAGAATGGTTACTGAGTTAGATTAACATATTACGAGTATTATTATCCTGTAGTATTCCTCCTCCTTTCGATTAAAAAAATTATTGAACTAATTACATAACCAGCAATTAATACAAAGAAGGCAGGAAAGAAATGATCCATTGATAAAATTACCAATGACGCTGTGCCAGAATTATCTTTTATATGAATTTCAGCATCCCTCCATCTCCATTTATCGATCAATCCATGGTCTATACATCTAGATAGAAGTCTCTTCCAATGCGGAAATACTGGGAAACCTTTTCTGAATGCAACTGCGAGGAAAGACATTCGTTTAGATTCTTCAATTATATGTAGCATGTATCTACCATCTGACCTAACGTAATACGTTGGTGCAAAATAAGCGAACAAACTGGTACTGGTAACTACTGCGAAATCACGTTTGTATGCCGATCTGTTCATACAGACATCTCTCCCATCACACAGTTTCCATTCATTATAGATCTTCATCCGAATTGAATCATTAGGATCATAATAATACTTTCTAGTTACTTCATGTCCGCCATAAAATAAATCAGAATCAACTAGTTCTCCTAACGTCGAGATTTGATGTTCATATGCTGATTTAGTAAGACAACTTACTAAACTACCCTGGTATGCTGAAGATATCAGAAGCGAATGTATATTCCACATTAAAAAAGCTAAACGCAACCGTGTTATAACTGCATTGTTGTCAAACGGTGAAAGAAGTATTCTGAAACCAATGATTGTCCATTTTATAAAGTCACTAACCTTATTGAGAGATGTAGGGTTAGTACTTATTTCTAATACCCAAAACAGAAACGCAATAGCAATAATTGATACTGCCAGAAGTAACCACAAGTAACCAGAGAAATTATTAGTTAGATTTTTCCATGGTTCAATTGGTAAAGAAGTAGGTACAACAAATGCTGTATACGTTGTCGTCACCGAGAATATGTCGAAATCATAAAAGGTGGAATCAATATTGTCTAATAACTGAGCAAACATTACGTCTGCATACCTTCTATAGACTAGATACAGCCAGTCAGAGTAACTATTATTTATCGTAAGTCTGCCATCCAATGTGAAAGGATCTTCCACGTAAGAGATGGAAAAGTTCAATCGGAATGCTAGTTCTTGTAACACCCGAATTCCATATCCAGGATTTTCTACAGATTTTCTGTCTATAATAAATGGAGGAACTGCTGTACATGTTATCTTTAGAGGACATCGATGATAATCTTTGAATTCTTTAATCGGAAAAAGCGCCTCAAGGCTACACGGAAGTTGACATATTCTTCGTATATCGATAAGTTGGCAATCATTATTCTTAAAGGGAAAGTAGGTAAAGACTTCCAAACGTTTCCCAGACTTTCGTATTATGGATAAATTTGTCAGGTAGTATTCCCAAGATGAAAGAAATATTTCTTCCAGTGGTAAATCTTTTAAAAGGACTACTAAATACTTTCCTTGGGCATTCCACAATGGCATTCCAAAAAAGCTAGTTAGAAATGTAACGAAATCTTCCACATGTTCAAGTAATATTAAGTAAAAATTTGATTTGTAAAACTGCTTTGACTTTGAAACGTTTTGGCTGATGTTTACTATTACTATGCTGCTATTTTCTAATTTTAAGTTTATTTCTAAATTGGAATGGACAAGCACAACATTTTTCTCGCTAATATTTCTTATTAAGTCTGTAATCTTTTTTTGGAGTAACATATCATTCTCATAATCAGAAATATTAAACGCAGCATTTACTTCAATTGCAGAAAATGTTACGAGAAAGGTTGTGCAGAAATAGTACATACATCTTGCATTTAAAATAAAAGGTGACATCAATGCATATGCACTTGTACTTCATGTACAGATATATTTCAATTGAATCCCGACGTTACCCCATAACACATTAATAAATATGCGTGTTACAAAAGCAATACACTTAAGTCTCTGTAAATACATACTAGGCATGTGAAACAGTACTAAATATATATCATATTGGTAACAGTATATTATTAAATTTATTTATCTACTGTCCATCTTGTAATAGAAGACCATGAATTATTTTTACATATAACTTTATCACTTTCAATTAAAACCAGTTGACTGACTACTTAATCACCAAATAATAGTATAAAGAGAGTTAGGAAGGAATTATCCAAAAACAATACTGTGAATTACATTTTTGAAGAATCATGTTCCTGAGACCACCCTTCATTTGTTTGCATATCCACTTTACAACAGAAACATATTACACCCCATTTAATATAAATATTCATGATTCATACAGAATCATTAAAATGGTAAATGACTGTTTTGGAGACTATTGGAATCTGCCAGTTTGCTGCTGATGCACTGATCCGATGATTAATATATTCAATAAAGAATATACATTCAGTAACTAGTATTGTTTTTGTTACAATAATGGCACTCATACTCCTTACACCTTGTACACTGTTTATTTATGATCTTATCAAAAATAAATTTCTATTCATACTGTTGTGAACGATTCACAACTCATATATTTTTGCATAGATACGAAATGGTACTAGGCAACGCGTATCAATAAACTAGTAGAGTCAAATAAATAATTCTTAGATATAAACCTGTGTTTTATTCCGTCTAAAAGAATTAATAATAAGTGTAACATTAACACCGCCCAAGTGTTAAACCGTTACAAATGGTGACCCCACGTTCCTGAAGAAGAATTTAGTAGCATTGGTCTTTACCTATTGCATTGAATTCTCCAGGTGAACCACATCTAGTTGCTCCTGCGTTATCTGTCATCAGCTGCTACTCGACTCCTGTCATCCGAAGAACCTGCTTGCGTGACTTGTCGTGGCTGGCTGAAGGTGACCGTTGGAACCGGAACTAGTGCTCTTTCTGATCCGATAAGTTCAAATCATTTATTTACGTATTTAATATTTCAAATGGCGACTGTCAAAGTTCCATTTCCAGTTTTTACGAGTAACGATGTCGACCTGTATTTTATTTTGGTAGAACGATACTTTGCTCGTATGCTGATCATCGATGAACTCGACAAATATAACTTATTAACTCTAAACTTACCTTTTGACGTTTTAGGAGCTCATCGATACCTAACTATAAATCCGCCGAGACAAACACCATATACTACATTGAAACGGGCAGTAAAAATCGATTCTGGGCCCACGAGAATCTCGCATTCATAATCTTTTGGAGACTCTTCAATTCTCTGGTAGTGTCAAAGAACTACTCTTTGACATCCAAAAATTGGATCTGGGATTAACTGAGGAATTAACCAAAGACTTTTTAATAGCTAAACTACCAA
The DNA here is from genome assembly GCA_929113105.1 of Agrypnus murinus. Classification (NCBI taxonomy): domain Eukaryota; kingdom Metazoa; phylum Arthropoda; class Insecta; order Coleoptera; family Elateridae; genus Agrypnus; species Agrypnus murinus. The sequence continues at coordinate 86,289,620 of OV816027.1, read as the reverse complement.
CAGAACTTAAAATTCAGTCTTTCAATTTCAATGACTTACCGTTAATATCCTTTGTAGAGAAATTAGATTTAATTTATTCTTTGCAGAAAACACCACAACCTTTAACTACTCATGCATTAGAAACTAAGCTAAACAGTTTGACGACCAATCTTACAACCATTTCTAATGAGCTTTCTACCATGAACAAGCGGCAATCACCTGTAACTACCACATTCTCTCCGAAACCCCAAATTCCTCAGCATTTCAATAAACGCCGTCCCATGCCTTCGGGCAATACCAATTCCCCATTTCCCAGGGTTAATTCAATCCCTCCAACTTCTAATTTAATATTTTTACAGGACCTAACCTACAAAATTAATTTCGTGGTTGACACGGGTGCGAATTATTCGATTTTACCCACCAACGTTGCAGTTTCCTGTAATAAACGTATCACGCCTGCCAACATTTCCTTTTTGGCCGTGAACGACACGTCAATTCCTGTGACAGGTATTATAACTTTGAGGTTACATTTCCCAATTCCTGTCCTACCGCCATGCTCCTGGAAATTTTATGTTGCTAACATATCTACAGCCATTCTAGGCCTGGATTTTTTGCAGCAGCACAACCTAACTATTGACTGTTTTTCTCGACGAGTCATTTGCACAGCAGATGTCAAGCTCGCCCGAAACCGCAGCCAGGGTTGTCAATTTCCAGCTCCAACAGTGAAACCTCTCACTGACTGCTCTTCTCAGCGGGTCATTTGCACAGCAGATGTCCAGCCCGCCCGAACTCGCAGTCGAGGTTCCACAACCCCCCCAGTTAAGACTAACTGCTCTTCTCAGCGGGTCATTTGCACAGCAGATGTCCAGCCCGCCAGAACTCGCAGTCGAGGTTCCACAACCCAACAAGTTAAGACTGGCACTAAACGAAAAATATTTTCCGCACAAGCTAATGTTTTGACTCCTCCTTCCGAGTCAATCATTACTCCTGCGATTTCTTTCCCTCTTCTTCCCTTACCTTCAAACATTAACGTACACTCTTCAGGTACTGTTAACAACATGTCTAGCAATCTTGATGTTTATAGCAAGATGCTAAACACACACTTCCCAGAACTTTTACGTAAGTTCGACTACCATCAACCAGTAAAACATACTGTAGTCCATCACATTGACACGACCGGACCTCCAGTTAAAGCACGCTGTCGCAAACTGAACCCTAATCATCTTTCTTTTCTAGAAGATCATCTTAATGAGCTCTTGGACGCTGATGTAGTACAGCGGTCATCGTCTAGCTACGCCACGCCAATTCACATCGTCGGAAAGCGAGCAGTAGGCGCAGCAGAGGCACTACTTCCTGGTGACGACCAAGATATCTCAGCCCCCATCGCCCCAACAGACAGTTATCGCTTGGTTGGCGATTATAGAAAACTTAATTCAGTGACAGTATCAGACTGTTATCCAATTCCTTTTTTAACGGACTTTACAAGAAAACTTGCTGGTGCAACCATATTCTCGAAGCTAGACCTCAAAAAGGCCTACTTCGCAATACCAATAGCGGCAGAGGACATTCACAAAACTGCTATTATCACACCTCTGAGACTCTTTGAGTTCAAACGGATGTGTTTCGGACTACGGAATGCAGCCAGCACTTGGAGTCGTTTCATGGACACTGTGTTATCAGGGCTCCCATTTTGTTTTTCTTATCTAGATGATATATTAGTTTTTAGTGCTGATTCGCAGCAACATATTGAACATTTACACCAAGTGTTTTCCCGATTAAAAGACAATGGCCTAATTATAAACCTACCAAAGTGTCTCTTTGGAGTCAATGAGCTCGATTTTTTAGGACATCACGTTAATACACGCGGTATCAGACCAATGGCTTCCAAAGTCCAAGCTATAATTGATTACCCATTGCCTTCAAGTCAGAAAGCACTCCGCAATTTCATTGGTTTAATTTCGTATTACCATAAATTTGTACCAAACTGTGCGAAAATTCTGGCGCCGTTAACCTCTATAGTTGTTCTTGGTAAAGCTTTGCTAAAGCCTGTCCAGTTAAATCAAGAACAAATAGAAGCCTTTAGGCACGCGAAGAATGCTTTGATTACCGCTACTTTATTGGTACATCCGCGAATTAATAACCCTATCAGTATAACTGCAGACAGTTCGTCTTCCACTATACCTGGAGTATTACAACCTATTGTAGAACCAGATGAACGTTTTACTAAGGTCCATCTCGACCTAGTACACCTTCCTTCTTCGGGAGGCTATAAATTCCTACTTACCATTATTGACCGCTACAGTCGGTGGCCGGAAGCCATTCCTCTGAAGGATTCTCCCGTGGAGTCAGTAATCACTGCATTTGTCGACACGTGGATATCCCGCTTTGGAATTCCCAAGTACCTCACCACGGACAATCCAAGAATATTCCTTTCGCATGCATGGATCAACTTCATGGCCATGTTAGGAATTAAACACGTCAAATGCACGGCCTTCCATCCGATTAGTCAAGGCGTTATCGAACGTTTTAATCGGACACTCAAGCAATCCATTCAAACCACAGGAACTTCCTCCTGGTTAACGAATCTCCCTTGGATTCTATTGAGCTTACGTGCAACTCTGAAATCACAAGTTAATGTTTCTCCTGCAGAAATCCTGTATGCTACACCTTTACGACTACCTGGTGATTTCTTCGAAGAAGAACAAGTGGCTAACGACATGAACCTTCCTAATTTCATAGCCAATCTCAAACGTCGTATGAGGAAGCAGAAGTATTTTTTTACAAAAACGTATTCCAGTCAGTCCTTCGTCCCCAGCGACTTGACCAACTGCACACACGTATACGTTCGTAATGACACGCACACCTTGGGCATGAAAGACAGTTATTTAGGCCCCTATAAAGTGTTAGAACGGACAGTTAAATACGCCACTCTAGAAAATCACACTGGCCCTATCTCTTTAGATAGGCTAAAGCCTGCATATTTTTTAGATTAGTTACTTTATAATGTTAAGACAACAATAAACTGATTTCAAATGCTACGCGAGGGTATCTTTTGAAAACCTTTTACCTGTTGACTTTGAAAATTTGAACACTTTTCTGTTTTTTTCTTTCTGTTTACAGGTTCCAAGAGTTGCCGTCGCAAGTTCCGTAGTGTTATTTAGCTTAAGTTTTTTTATTGTAACTACCTATACTGCCTAGTAGAGTTTTTGTAGCTGGAGAATTTTAAAACTTTGTTCAAGTTACCTTAAAATACTCCATTTTTTCTCCAAAATACCATTCCGTATTTTTTCTTTTTCGTGTATGTAATACCCACGTTTCAGACCGGGCGGGGTAATGTTGTGAACGACTCACAACTCATATATTTTTGCATAGATACGAAATGGTACTAGGCAACGCGTATCAATAAACTAGTAGAGTCAAATAAATAATTCTTAGATATAAACCTGTGTTTTATTCCGTCTAAAAGAATTAATAATAAGTGTAACATTAACACCGCCCAAGTGTTAAACCGTTACAATACTCTGGTCATCATAGTTTGATTTGAGTGACTTGGTGTTGTTTGGTGAATAGTGTATCATTTTTTTCCAAAATTATTTCGATGCTTATTTCCCACCTTTCTCCACATCGATTTATCACTGATGATGAAATGTTAGGGAGACTCAATCTTCCTCTTTTTAGTGGTTCTAACATCTATTGCTTTCGTCCGTTGATTCGGACTCACATTAGGCTACTTCTTGAGGGGCTGCAAGAGCAGTTAAAGACATTAATATTACTATTCAATTGATAATACTAAATATCGGGAAAATTTTCCATATGATTTTCAAGATTGCCAGGGGCAGAGCACAGGCCAATTCGTTAAAACAAATCCCAATGACCACATAATGCAAAATACCAATAATACTGCAATCCCAGGAAAACGTTGAGGAAATAGCTGAATTCTGAACTATTTTGCATTAAACGGAATTTTCGAACACTACAATGCACTCCTTGTTAGTCTAATTTTCAAAACAAGGGAACACTCTTGAACTTTCACCAAATACTGGTCTGCATAGACCGACAATACAACATGGAAAATGAAAATAAACTCTCTGCAGCAAAACTGGTCTCTATATAGACTTTACGATACGGAAGTCCAAATAAACACTCTTGACAAACACTGATCTCTAACTAGACCCACAATGCAGACTACCAAAAATTTATTTCACTAAACTGATCCCTAACTAGATCTACATTACAAAACGGAAATCTACATTTATGCTCTGCAATCGCATTTTAACTTTGTTGACGGAACATAAGCAGATTCGTCGTGGACCGACCCGAGAAGGGCCATACACTAAAGGATGGCGAATTGGCGAAACGTGAAACGTCCGTCTTTATAACTGAAGCCTAACAGACTCGAAGGGTAAATTTTTGCATTGCATCTTGAATATCATTATGAAATCATTATTGAATATGATGGCATTATTGGAGTTTTGTTGGATAACATCTTGGCAGTGGAAATTGTATAAAGTTTTTGTAGTTCTATGTGGGTTTTTCAGCCAATTCAATTTAAAAATGTCCATACACCTGTGCCGATATTAAACTATTATTTCGAGTTAATGTTGTATCGTAAGTGTTTGTTATTGATGTCAAACTATTGGGAAAAGTTATATAATCATATTGTGTAAAGATTAAAGGGTAAAATTGGTATGTGGACAGATTTAAATGGAAATTATTACAATTTTTGTCGAGTGTGAAAATTTGCTTGTTCGACTCAAATTGTGGGTTATTGTTGGGTTTTAGAAATAAAAATGTTATATTGTTAGTTTAAGGAAGTGTTGGGGATTCTTTTTATGTAATTAAATCTAAAATTTAAAGAAATTCTTATTTTATTTAAAAAATATTAAATGTCAAATTTTGTCCTTGGATTATTTGATTTTGTTGTCTAGTTATTGTTCCTATATGTTTTAATGTAATTTGTATTGTGAAAAACAATCAGTAATCTCCAGAACGCATTGAGAGGAGGTTGTGTCGTTTGTATATTGATTAACCTATAAAAACATGCATTTTAATAATTAGTAAGAACAAAGTGAGGTTACAAATTTTAACAAATGAAATTTCGTGCAAAGAAATGCATATAACTTACCTTTTCGTCGTAATATCAAGAAGATAATAAATTATAGAATTGATTTGGATAACTTCACAACATATAAAATTTTTAATTTGGAAAGAGATTTAAGAAGAATTAGTTTTCTGCAAACTTGCATTTTTATATCTTTGCCACCAGTCAAGAGGTTGGTTGTGGATATTATAACAGTATTCTTTTTCCGGGTTCGGTTAGAGGAAGTATCGAGTGTGCGGCAAGTGATTTTAATTTTCATTATACTGGCCAGTAAAAGAAATAATTTCGGACTAAGAATTTATTAAAAAAAAATCTAAATATTTTACATTGGGACAATTAAAGTATATAAATTTAAAAATATAACATTTGAGAAAACTTAACCTAATTTTATACATAAAAAAAAGAAAAATTGCTAAATTGATATTATTAGAATACAAAACTTTAATTTTTATTTAATTTTTTTTTGATATGTAGTTTAGAGATAATATATAAAAAATTACGTAGAAATCCCCAACAATAATAAAAGGCTGATTTGTAGTTTTTGTTTTCTGTTTATTTTTTATTTATGTGTTATTTATTTGTGCTGAAATAAAATTGTGTCTCTATTTATATGTTTGAATTTCGTTTCTTGTTCATTTTCTTCTTTGTGTGGAAATAATATTAGTTTGCAGCTTGTTACAATTTTCCCAGCCCTGGTGTCATCATTACAGGTGGACCCATTGATATCGAAATTTGGTAAGGTAAGGTTGATTTATTTCAGATTTAAGAGATATTTGTCGATTGCTTTACTGAGACTAAAGTTTGAGCTAGTGACGGGGCAAAATTTGTTATTTAAAAAATATTGTAGTGATATACGGTTGTACTATTGATTTGTTTTATTATATGTGTATATCACCGCAATATGTATGTAAAGTAGTACTGAAAGTTCTTGCCACCTGTCGGAAACCGTTGCTTAACCTTTAAAGTAACGGAACCTTACAGTAGTATTGAAAGTAAAACTTACATTTTTTGCTACACAGGAGAATCACTTTAAAGTGATTTTTACTATTTCTTTTGCATCAGGATTACAACAAAGTTCCAGTTACTATTAAAAATTACAATGAAGTGACAGTAACTTCTATTAACCAAACCAAACCAATATGGTTACTGTGGGCAAACATTCCCGTCGTATCAATGCTTCTCGGAGTGTTATAACGCCTAGGCGTCATGAGACATGCTTAAGAGAAGCGTTGAAATATGCAGTATATCCATCTTTATTTTAAATACAGATTTTTATATATTGCCGTTTCTATCACTCCCACTGGTTTAACAATTCGAGCTACCTTCGAGAGTACCGTCCATGCTTACGCGCACGCATAGACGTGCATTTGGGTGACATGATAAATGCACCAACTTTACTGTTAGTACTTCCGATAACAAAATACTATGACGCGCCGCTACTGTTTACCTTAATGTCTCGAGAAGTGTTAGAGATCTTTTGATTTCCCGACGCTTGGGCGTTTGGTGTCAAGAGAAGCGTTATAACACACCACTACCGATAATGGTAATTAAGTAACACAAACTTTGGACCCGCATTTTACAATGAATACTTTCAAGTGATTTTATGAAAATTACTTCATGTTTACTTGTCAAATGTTGGATACCACTAATCAATTTGCAGTTTGTTATAATTAATATATGTTTTACTATAACCTTCAATAAAAATAACAAATTGATGCCAAATTGTGCCTTGGGAATAATATAAAAGTGATTTCTAACCATGTGTATCAACTTATATTATTTTTGTCATATTTTATTAAGACATTTTTTATTAAAAAATATATTTAAAGAAGGCGCATTGTTATTTTTCGATCTATCATCATCACGCTTAACAAAAAAGTTAGGATGGTTTATAATTTTGGTACACTGAAATGACAAAATAACCAAACATTTCATCTCTGTATTATTAAGTACGTATTATAAATAAAATAGTAAACAATTTTGTGGCACGAACGCAGCATTAGTATAGAAAATGATAGTAGAATGTTTTTTAAGTTAAAGTAATAGAAAGAAAGAGCGACTTCCCTACAAGATGTGTCAAAGAGAAAAGCAGTTCCATGAAATTGACAGTTACGACGCCGTCACATTTCCATTACGTAGCCTAAACGTAACTGACACGTAGCTGGCCAAGTTCCAGAGAGGACACTGCAACGTATCTGCTACCTAAAAATTGTCCCACAATTTGGTTCCTGACACGTAATAAAACCATAGCAGTTACGTACTTGTGACTAGTGGCAAAAATAGCAAAAACTTAATAGTTCCATCGGTAGTTGGTGGTACGTAGCGATGACTAAAAATGCTACTTGAGATAGTAACATACACTTGTGAAGGATATAAAAGTGATTTGTAATAATAGTCAGATATTTATTTGGTTAAATAATTAGATATACATAACCCGTAATACAAGACAAATAATAAAATTAGGAGAGATATTTCAGAATGTTTGATAGCTTTGTAATGTACTCCGTTTTATGTATACAAGCAGTCCATAAACAATAAATTCGTGAATATGACTCCCAGGATCAAACAGAGTTATATTTATAAACTTTTCTTCCTAGTATTTGTTGCACTACCTGCTAACATTTTCTGCTGCGTTTCTATTTATGATGATGGCATCAGACTTCAAAGAAACATAACAATGCTACTAAATAATACAAGAGAGCATGATATTACTATAGTGTATTCCAATTTGAAGATAACATTAAACTTATACAATAAACGCGTGCTACTAGTCAACATTAGCAAACCTTTTTCAAAAATGGAACAATTGAATAGGTCCGACTTCTATCTCATTATGTTGGAAAATATAGAAACCTTCCAAGCATTTATAGCTACATTTCGCAGATCATCATCTTGGAATGCCGAAGCAAAATATTTTGTGGTTTTATCCATGGATTTACCATTAGAAGAAATATTTGAGTTATCGTGGAAGTATTATTTGATCAATCTATCAATACTTAAACCAAATTTAGAAATCTTCACGTATTTCCCTATTGGAAATGCTGTTTGTGGATATATAAATATAGAAAAAAAATGTCAATTTCCTTGTACCATTGAAACAATTTTTCCATTCAAAGACTTTCGAAATTTTCATGGATGTCCCTTATGGGTTGCAACAACGGATATAGTTCCTCTTGTTCTAGACATAACATCTGTAACAAATCCAGGAATTGAAATAAACATTCTAAGAGAACTGGCAGCACAATTGAACTTCATTCTAGTCTATGTACGCGATGGCTTGAATTTGGCAGCTAGCCTTCGAAATAGCAATACAAGCTATTCAGTTTTTCTTCGAGAAGCTTTTACAAAAAAAACTGACATAATCTTTACGCCACTTTTGATAGGAGATTTGTCTGTAATGCGTGATTATGATTTCGTCATTGGAGCTATACCTGATTCACAGGCATTTGCTGTTCCTGCGGCTAGATCAATGGAGAAATGGAAAAATTTTACAAATAATTTCTCTAAGCATATTTGGATTCTATTGACATTATCAGTTGTTAGTATTTCCGCTCTTTTTGGGGCAATTCAAATAAGAATTGACTTAACAGCCAAAAAAGCTTCAAATTTTGTACAATGGATTATTATTAGTATCGGAATACTTCTAACGCCTTTTACCAATGATTCAAGAGTACTCATTTTGCGTTTAGTGTTTTTATTATGGGGCATATGTTCATTTCTGATCAGTTCTGCATATCAGGTTAACTTAATAAGTTTTCTTACAAAACCTGCACTTGAACATCAAATTTCAACTTTAGAAGAACTAGTAGATTCTAATCTACCATTTGGTGGGAACATTTTGTACAGAAACTTTTTTAATCAACCTCACGTCTCACTATACATGGAAGTTTATAATAAATGGATATTATGCCCTCCTAGCACGTTCTGTTTTAACAGAACAGCTTTTAAGCGTGATTTTGCAGTATTCGGAAGTACTAAGTTACTAACTTATTTACAAAATGTATATACTATCTCTACTGGTACAAAAATGTTCTACCTATTTAAGGAGCCTAGGCCAATACATTTCCATGCAATTGGTGTTAAGAAAGGCTTTCCATTATTTAGACATTTTACAAGACTTATATTGAGATTTAAAGAATGTGGTTTGATGGATAAATGGGATTGGAAAGAAACTAAGGATGCAGAAAGAGGTGGTGTTGGAGATTCAGAATTAGTGGTTCTATCAATAGATCATTTGCGTCCAGCTTTCGTTGTTTTAATTGGTGGATATATGGTTAGTCTATTCGCATTATTAGTTGAAAAGCAAATGTTTTGTGTTAAAATCACCTAGAAAATAAACCATTTATTAAATATTAAATTTAATTCTATAATTTGTTAAAAATTGGAAATAAGAGGTAGTGTTGTAAGATCCATTTATTAAAATAAGGAAAATTGTTTTTGTTAATTTTTACATTTTTTGGAGGATAACTATGTCTTAAATAAATTCTGTATTATCCCTAATAGAGTTGTGTTTGAAGAATTTTGTGTAATTGAAGTGTCATTAGAAGTAGACTAAGATCTTTCAGATTAGTGTAGTACCCTGTAAGACAACAGTTTTTAAGAAACCAGATAAAGCTTCAAAAAAAACAGTAGTAAGAAGTGCTCTTTTGCTCGTCAAAAATAGTTGTCCTGTGCATAGCCCGTCTCCTACAGCCCTAGTTGAAGTCAGAAGCAACCACTCTGCAGTCAGGAATGAGACTTCCTAAAATAAAAAAAGCTGAAAAAGCTTTTAAGTTCCGTCTGGATGGCCCCACTGGCTCAAAATTTATCCAATAAACTTACAATATGAAATATGGGCGCAGTTAACACAATGGGTAGGTACTACAATGAAGATATTGAAGATTATATAAGAGAAAGGATGGAAGATAAGTGATAAAGCCTCACAATTAAACTGTCAATTGTAACTAATACATTTTTCGTCAAATTAATTTACTTTCAAATCAATCAAACACATTATGCTCATGTAGCGATACTTATGTTAAATCTTCTTGCCCCGGCAAAGTTCTCGCATTAATCAAATTATAGCTCAGGTTGGTAGGTACTGGTTTCTCAAGTTTGTAAATTCCAAAGATGAATCATGAAATATTAGGTAATAATAAAATGTGGGCGGCACTCACTTGTTTCGTTTTCTAGACGACTTGATATAATGAATATAAGACGAATTTTTCTGCTTTTTTTGGTAAAAAATGGGACCCGTCTTATAATCGGGGATAAGACGGGTCCCATTTTTTACCAAAAAAAAACAGAAAAAAATACATTTATCAGACGACATGTAATGCGCATTTAATTAGTAAGTAGTAATTAGTTTTTTTTGTTGTCGCCATCGTCTTACTTTGCATTGTGTGGAGCCAGCTATACACTATGTGTGCCTTAACATTTGATGCGTCCGCATTAGTGCGTTGTGGTTAGCGGAAGACTGCCCGCATTAAAGGAGTTTTCTTGGTTGCTCATCATCTACGAACTTAGTGTGCATAATCTATAAGGCATAATTTCGCTTAGTATGTACACGTAAATTCTTTGCGTGACGAACTACATGAACTACGCATCACGCACCGTGAATCGCGCATAGTGAGTATCCGGTTTTATGCTAAACCTGTTAAACCAGAGAAGAGATTTATCTAGCAATGCGCCGGTACAAGTTTAGTAGCCGATATTTTAGTAGATATTTTGCGGGGAAAACCTCGTTTTATATTCTGGTTAATACGGTACTTGAATAAAAAACTTTAAATAATTTTTGTCACTTTAATGAATTGAATAAAAATATTATCTCAACAAATCTTAGGTTGAACAATATTTTTTGACTTAATAAAAATAGATTTCAGTCATAAATAAATCTACATTGTTATCAAACATAGGAATCCTTTTAGGAAATACTAGATTTTTAAAGTGAGCTTATTTATTACTAAAATGGATTATTAGGTTATCGAGTGTTAACTTGAATTATATAAAATTAACTTACATATTTAATAGAGGTAGCCGCTAGTCCTTGCTGCACTTAATCAACTAGCAATCCTTTAAAAGCACTAAATTTACTAAAAAGCCTGCTAGTTTATATACGTATGTGTTGGTTTTATGTATTTGAAAATAGAATAGAAAATTCAAATAGATTGTGTGCGTTAGTCTTAATAGTTAAGTCTAAAAAGTTAATAGCCCTATTTTGTTCTGTTTCTAAAGTAAAATTTATGTTTTGGTGGAGACTATTAATAAGAATTAAATTTCATTGATAACCTCAAAAGAACTGCCAAAACAAGCTAAAATGTCATCAACATAACGAAACCAAAAGATAATGTGTTTAGATTCAGTTTAATTCAAATACTTAATTTTTAACTTCGTGATAACTATGTGCGTTCGAATCTTTGCGAAAAAATCTTAGGCCTTGCACCTATTCTAAGAGAACCAAATTAACGTTTGGTGGTGCTAGCTTGACATTAAGCAAGCGCCCACTTTTCCCGTAAGATAGTTAGACATATGTACCTGCTTGGTCTCAGATAACATGTATGGGCATTTCATGGGCTCCTGGAGTATGTAAGTTTCAACTGCAGTGAAACTACCCTATCGAAGTAAATTGATATTAGAAATTTTAGAAATTCAAAAAATAATTTTCCTTCTTATCTTAGCGTTGAATTTATAAACGAATTATGGTCTTTTCAATGTCTAATCACGATTTTTAAGATGCGACCCTAATTGAAAAACATCAAAAAATCATTAATTTTGAGATATCTCAAAATTTCTTACAAGATAATAAGATGATTTTAGGTTCTATAATGCGATTCTATAATCATGATTTTTAACAGAAAAACCGTCCACGAAGACATATCAAAAGTCCTTAATTTTCCCAATAGCAGAACAAAATTATACCAAAAATAGTAAAACTTCAAAAGTTTTCAATATATAGTGGGCTTTTTTACATCAATTAAAAATCTAAAAGACGTACCTTATAAATGGGCGTTTAAGCCACAAAAGCGATAAAATATGTGGAATTCACAAGCGATACTCCCCAATAGAATGTTTCGAGTTTGATAACAAAAATTATAGAGTCCATAAATAGTCTGTAATTATCACGCTAGATTTGAGATATCTCAGAATTAACAATTTTTGATATGCATTCGAGGATATCGGAATCGGAATTCCGCCTAAAAACTGTGATTAGTTCCCTTGTAAAACCTATAAATAACTTCTAATTATCGTGCAAGCAATTTTAAGATACCTCCAAATTAACGAGTTTTAATGATGTTGTGTTCGAGGGTGCCTTTGCTATTAGAGGCGCAGCTTAAAAGTCGTGATTAGGCGAGTTGTAGAGTCCATGAATAGTCTGTATCTACTATCAAATTATAAAATTTCCATCGCAGTATAAATTGACATTTGATTTATTTAAAGCACTTGTTATAAAACAAAACCACTTTACTGAATCACTGATTTCCTGAATTTTCTTAAAACACTTTGACGTTTCACAAATATAACAATAACCTCAAAATTTTGACATTTGTTTTGATTACATTTTCTTAACTCAAAATATAATCTTAAAGTAATTTTATGCTCTACAACAGATATGCACTTCTTGAAAGAGAATTTGTTACAAAAATGGCTGGGTGTATATACCATTTGTCAAAGCAATTGCATGGGATGCAATTTTTGCATAAAGCAAAAGCAATCTTGGCAGCTCAACTTAGCATAACCAAATTATTGTTTATAAATTTTATTTAACACAAAAACTACTTAGATAAACTTATAGATTAACAAATTCCCAATCTAATGGTATATAACACGCATGTTTTCATTACACAACATCCTCCATTAAATATCGATGAAACCTAATTTTTACACAACTATTTATTAACTTCTTAGTTACATGAAAATAACTATTCACACCGTCCTATCTTCACAACTTTAAACATTATATGTAAACAAACATTATTTGCATAATTTCAGACATCAACAGTATGAAGATTTCAACCACCTACAGTATTTAAATGTACGATCCAAAATTGCAACATAATTAATGTTGTTTAACTGATATTATTTCTATAGAGCAGCCCCTACATTTTAGATAGTTACAATTATGTGGTTATGCAACAACTTTACAAACCCCACCAAAATTATTTACGCAAGAGCTGTAAAGTTTTAAAATAGAAGAAACTTATTACACCAGTAATATCTCGTTAACAAGAAAACACTTTTTTTCTATGAATTGCTCAGGTAATATAGTGAATAATTGTATAACTACCTATTACAACACATCTTGTCTGTTTTATTCCCTTTTTTCATGTGTCAAATAACATAACAAGTGTAAAGGATATAAAATTTATTTGAAATAGTGAAATATTTATTCGGTTAAGTAATTGAATATACATAATCCCTAATGAAAAACAAATAATAAAATTAAACATAATAGAAAATGTTTTTGGCATTTTCTATTCTTCCATATCCAGACATGTAAATCAAAATATAAATAAATATTATGGCTTCTAACTATCTTTCGCTACAGCATGAGTTATATATATATACAATTTTCTTGCTAGTATTGGCTGCATTACCAGCTAACATTTTCTGCGCGTCTTCTATTAATGATGATAATAGCATCAGAATTCAAGAACACATAACAACGCTACTAAATAGCACAAGAGAGCATGATATTGCTATAGTATATTCAAATTTAGAAATAACCTTAAAATTATGTAATCAATGCGTGGTATTAATCAACATTAGCAAACCTTTTCCAAAAATAGAACAATTGATAAGGCCCGATTTCTATCTCATTATGTTGGAGAATATAGAAACCTTTCAAGCATTTATAGCTACATTTCGTAAATCATCATCTTGGAATGCCGAAGCAAAATATTTGGTGGTTTTATCCATAGATTTACCATTAGAAGAAATATTTGAGTCATCTTGGAAGTACTATATGATCAATCTATCAATACTTAAACCAAATCTAGAAATCTTCACATACTTTCCTATTGGGAATGCTGCTTGTAGATATTCTCATATAAATATACAACAAATTTGTCAATTTCCTTGTACAATTGAAACGATGTTTCCATTTAAAGACTTTCGAAACTTTCATGGATGTCCCTTATCGGTTTTAATAACGGATATACGTCCTTTTGTTCTAGACATAACATCTGCAACAAATCCAGGCATTCAAATAAATATTTTAAGAGAACTGGCAGCACAATTGAACTTCACTATAGTCTACGTGGGCGATAGCTTGAATTCTTCAGTTATTCGAAAGGGCAATACCAGCTATTCAGTTTTTATTCAAGAAGCCTTTACAAAACAAGTTGACTTAATCTTTACGCCACAATTCAGCGGAGAATTATCTGTAATGCATAATTATGATTTCGGCATTGGAACTGTACCTGACTCACGAGCATTTGCTGCTCCTGTTGCTAGCTCAATAGAAAAATGGAGAAATTTTACAAATAACTTCTCAAAGCAGATTTGGATTTTATTGATATTATCAATTATTAGTATCTCTATTCTTTTTTGGGCAATTCAGATGAGAATTGACTTAACAAATAAAAACGTTTCAGCTTTTGTACAATGGATTATTATTAGTATCAGAATACTTCTAACGCCTTTCAGTACAGATTCCAGAGTACTCATTGTACGTTTGGTGTTTTTATTATGGAGCATATGCTCATTTATGATCAGTTCTGCATACCAGGTTAGCTTAATAAGCTTTCTTACAAAACCTGCTATTGAACATCAAATTTCAACATTAGAAGAACTAGTAAATTCTGATTTACCCTTTGGTGGGAGCATTATTCACAAAAGCTTTTTTAATCAACCACACGACTCATTATACATGAAAATTTATAATAAATGGACATTATGTCCTCCTACTAGCATGTGTTTGAATAGAACAGCCTTTAAGCGTGATTTTGCAGTATTCGTAAGTACTAAGCTACTAACTTATTTAGAAAATACATATGCTACCTCTGCTGGTACAAAAATGTTCTACGTATTTAAGGAACCTAGGCCAGTAAATTTCCATGCAATTGCTTTTAAGAAAGGCTTTCCATTGTTTCGACATTTTAACAGATTTATATTGAGATTTAAGGAATGTGGTTTAATGGATAAATGGGATTGGAAAGAAACTAAGGCTGTGGATAGTGGTGGAATTAGCAATTCAGAATTAGTGGTTCTATCATTGGATCATTTGCGTCCAGCTTTCTTTGTTTTAATTGGTGGATATATATTTAGTTTTTTCGCATTATTAGTTGAAAAAATATGTTTTTGTGTTAAAATCACTAATAAAATAAAATAAATCATTTGTTACTAATTATTATATTTAATTCTATAATTTGGTAAAAATTAAAAATAAAATGTAGTATTGTAAGATATGTTTACTGAAATAAAGAAAATTGTTTCTGTTAATTTTTAATTTTTTTGTGGTCATATTGCCCATTTTTGTTTCTGTTTGGTAGAATTGCACAAGCATTTTGGAGAGTAACCATCTCTTAAATAAAGTCTGTATTAGCGCTGATAGAGTTGTATCAGAAGAATTTTGTGTAATTGAGGTGTCATTAGAAGCAGGCTAAGACTTTTCAGGTTAGTGTACCCTTTAAGACAACAGTGTTTAGGACAACAGTTAAATGTTAACGGTAGTAAGAAGAAGTGCGTTTCTGATCGTGAAAAATAGTTGTTCCATACACTTCAATGAAACTTGTCCTTTTCGTAGCTCCTCCCCCATCACCCTGGTTGTAGTCAGAAGCGACCATTCAGCAGTTAGGGCGAGCGATTTAGTAAATACATTGGAATGAGACTTCCTGAAATGGAAAAACTGAAAAAGCTTTTAAGTTCCGTCCGCATAGCGCCACTGTCTCACAATTTATCAGAAGAATTTACCAGGTAAAATATGGGCACAGTTAACACTATGGGTAGCTACCACAATGAAGGAATTAAAGAACAGATTAAAGACAAGCGATAAAAAAATAGAAACACAAGGGAGAGAGAGGCCTTTGCCCTACTTGAGGTGTACAAATGGATTTTAGTAATAATAATAAAATAATAATAGCCCTATTACAGATGTTCGTTCTGATTGATAGCGTGATGAATATTAGCATATATTTTTGTTGATACAACATATAGATCAATTCTAAAATATGTAACCGGACTTTCCCAGTAAACAAAATAAACAAGCCCCACGATTTTTTAGCTAATACATTTTTCGTCAAATTAATTTACATTAAAATCGATCAAACACATTATGGTCGTGTAACGATACTTACGTTAAATCTTATTGCTCCGGCAGAGATCTCTCATCAATCAAATTATAACTCAGATTGGTAGGTACCGGTTTCTTAAGTTTGTAAATTGCAAAGAGGAATCAGAAAATATTAGGAAATAGTAAAAATATGCCAGCCATTCACTTGTTTTCTTCTCTGGATGACTTCAGAAACCCACAAATGAGAAGAAGTTTCTGACTACTTAAATAAAAAATTATAAATAATTTTTGTCACTTCAATGAATTTGAAAAAATGAGAACTCCAACAATTGATTGGTCCAATATTATCTCAACAGAGTGTATGTTAAACAATATTTATTCACTCAATAAAAATAGGTTTCATGAATAAATCTAAATTTTTATCAAAAATAGAGACCCCTTCAAAAAAACTTGATTTATAAAGAGAACTTAGTTGTTACTAAAAGAACATCGGTTATCAAGTGTTAACCTTGTTAGATTTACATAAAATTAACTTACATATTTTATAGCCGCTAGTCTTTGTTACACTTAATCAACTAGCAATCCTTTAAAAGCACCAAATTTCACTAACAAGCCTGCTAGTTTATGTGTTTTGTGGTGACAGGATTAATTTGGTATGGTTACGTCCATATGTGTTGGTTTTCTGTATATGGAAAATTCAAATAGATTGTGTGGGTTAATCTTACTAGTTAAGTCAAAAAAGTTAATAGCCCGGTTTTGTTCTGTTTTTAATGTAAAATTTATGTTATAGTCTAACATTTTCGCGATTTCATCTGGATTTCCAAGATCGACGCAATTAAATTTATACCAAGGTGTAGTTCTCGATAGGACGCTTCTAATGAGATATAACTTAAGTTAGCTTATGGTGGGAGATATGCTTCCATTTTTTAGTAGTTTTCTTGACATAACTTTGCGCACAGCAGTTTCCAGATGCACAAAATGACAAAGTTGCTCTACTCGCAGTCCATCAAAATCAACTATAGCATGTGAGTAGGCGATGCAGCTATGCAAAGTTTGACCTTTACTTCAATATAAGTGAAGCCTTCTTTGGGAAATTTGGGGTTTATGCCCTAAAAAATTATCTCTGAAAGTTTGTAAAGTAAATTGGAGAATAAAAGATTTTCCTGTTTCCAAATTAGTGTAGTTCCCGGAGACAGCGTCTTAAATACTTGTAAACGAAAAATTTTGTAATTAGAACCAAATTGGAGAACACAAAAGACTCCCTAGAAAAGCAATGGAGATGACCTTTCGGTCAAATTCTCTGAAACTCCGGATTTTAGTTCGTTATGTGACACTGATCAAAAGTCTCAAGATGACGAGACAATTTCTGTATTGGCATATGATTGTACCTGCAAATCGGGAGTTCTATGGTATTTGGGATTTGCTCGACGTTAAATACTCTCTACTCAAAATTTGCAAAGTGTTTTGGATGCTCGAAAGTATTGAACCCATAAAAGCACATATATATTGTGGTGTTATTTTGTACGAGGGAAGATCAATATTTACGGTCCTTGATATAGAAAGAGAAAGAATTTTTAAAACATTATTTATTTATTTCTCAACATAATCTCCCTGGACTTCAATGCACTTGGTCCACCGATGTTCCAATGCTTCAATGCCTTTCAGGAAGAAGTTTTCCGGTTGCTCCTCAAACCAGCCATTTACTGCGGTCATAACTTCATTATCGTCTCCATATTTTTTTCCACGCATGTTTTCCTTTAATTTTGGAAATAGATGGTAATCACTGGGTGCCAGGTCTGGTGAATATGGAGGGTGTTCTAGAATTTCAAAGCCAGCGTTCTGTATGGCAGCCATGACAATGCAGCTCTTGTGGACTGGAGCGTTGTCCTGATGGAACAAAATTTTGTGTGCCAACTTTCCTGGTCTTTTTCGGTCGATGCTTTCGCGCAATTTTGGAATTAACCCTGCATAATAAGAACCCGTTATTGTGTGTCCACGCTGCAAATAATCGATCATCAAAATTCCTTCTGCATCCCAGAACACTGTGGCCATAATCTTTCCAGCCGCCCGTTGAACTCGAAATTTGCGTGGAGGTGGAGAACCTCTGTGATGCCACTCCATACTTTGTCTTTTCGTCTCAGGATCAAAATGGTGCACCCATGTTTCATCCACAGTCACAAAGCGAGTGAGAAATTGCTTCCGATTGGCCTTCAGGTACTCCAAATTGGCTTCCGAATGCAGCACTCTAGAGCGTTTCTGATCGACGGTCAGCATCTCTGGAACCCAACGCGCCGAAATTTTTCTGAGATCAAGAACATTTCTTAAAATATTTTTAAGTGACCCATAAGAGATGTTCGTTATTTCCGCGATATGGCGAATAGTCAGTCTTCTATCTGCCATTACCATATCATGGATCAAATTGATGTTTTTGTCAACGGTGACACAGACTGGACGTCCCGCACCTTTCGCATGTTCGCAAGTTGTTCTGCCTAACCTAAACTCACGAGACATATTTTTCACCACTTGGTAAGAAGGGGCAGAGTCCCCTAAAACGTCTGTCATATCCTTGTGAATTTCAGTAGGTGTTAATCCTTTTTTTTGCAAATACTTTATCACCGCTCTGACTTCACTTTTTTCCATTTTTAAAAATTGTCTGTTATCGACCAGCTTAATTATTAATAACTTTCAAAGAACAACACGCACCTACGCAAAACTTGACACAACAAATAATTAGTAATGACAGTTCTCATAGAAAAATGAGTGACGATATCATGCAAAGCCTACTATGTCAGGGACCGTAAATACTGATCTACCCTCGTATATTGCAAATCGTCAATAAACCTTATATATCTCAGGGTCGAATTAATACTCAATACTGAATAGTAAAGGTTACCTATAATTTTTTTTGTTTACCTTAATATGAGACTCTAATGATTATCTTTCAATATTGGGTTCAATTATTGAAAGATTAAACTTTACAAATAAATCATTTAAAATTTGCCACCCTCACACGGTGGTTAGTAGCTCTCAATAAATAAAGTTTGCTTATTACTAATAGTGATTGACACATATATCTGGATTGTCAAATCTGACAGTTATCAATTAACCTTTCCCAAGAATGAACAAGTAAAAAATATTGTAGTGATATACGGTTGTACTATTGATATGTTTTATTATATGTGTATATCACCGCAAAATGTATGTAAAGTAGTACTGAAAGTTCTTGCCACCTGTCGGAAACCGTTGCTTAACCTTTAAAGTAACGGAACCTTACAGTAGTATTGAAAGTAAAACTTACATGTTTTGGATCATCAGGATTACAACAAAGTTCCAGTTACTATTAAAAATTACAATGAAGTGACAGTAACTTCTATTAACCAAACCAAACCAATATGGTTACTGTGGGCAAACATTCCCGTCGGCGGCGCCACAAACACGATTTGATTGGTAGTTGGATTACCTAATATAGACATGTTTACTGTAGGTTAGTTTGGAATTTTGGATGATGATTATGCTTTGCACTAGTAGTAATTGGGGCCAATACAAAACATTATTTTGCTCCCATTTATAAGGAACAATGGTGAATATTCCCGTTTTTTCTTTAGTTGCCACATTAAAATATGCTATATCTAATTATTATGTAGCTGTATAAAAAGTATAATATTCATGGTTAAATGTGTAAACTTAAATGTTTTTTAAATTCCAATGGGAATTTTGCAGTGACATTGGGAACTGGAAAGTGGTAACAAAAACGTTGACGTCGTTTTATATTAAGACCCACTTGAAAGTTCCAGATTGTTTTTACTTATTTCATACTTCGTGGTAACAATAACCTTAAAGTAGAATTTGTTTAGTTTCCGATAATTAGTGGTGGATTATAACGCATAAAGGTATCAATGCTTCTCGGAGTGTTATAACGCCTAGGCGTCATGAGACATGCTTAAGAGAAGCGTTGAAATATGCAGTATATCCATCTTTATTCTAAATACAGATTTTTATATATTGCCGTTTCTATTGTAACGGGTACATTTTCCATCGGCATTTAGTATGCGGAATGTTGTATTGATTCTTGTTAAAAATCCTAAGTTCGGTCCTGTGGATCTCGCTTAATTTAAACAAGCACGTCATCAAATCAACATCTCAAATAAAATGCACTTTTATGAAAGGATTGTTTCATATTTGCTGTAATTAAACAATGTAACGTCATATTGATGTCGTTTTTCGTATCTTGCTATCTGGCATTTTAATATAATATCAATTTCTTCAGAAAGAAACCATGAGAAGCGCTTAGTCAACTCATGTATTGAAATATTTTGATAAACATTTTGAGGTATACGATTCGTAAATACACTTTCCTTTGTCTGTTATTTGCGTTTTAAAAATTTTAAGTCAAATGTAGCGTAGGAACATCGTCTACAAGCCACATGCGGTAGCATTCCATACTAGTTGGCGCGTAATTTTAGGTGCTACTTTTTACACTTAGAGTCGAGAATCCTATAGAGGGCCAAATAAAAGCGCCCTTGCCGCATAAATACAGATGTGTTTTCGCGTAGCAATGGAGAGCAGAGTTAATATAAGCGCGAGATGATGTTGAGACGAGGCCTGTCTTCCAAAATCACACGCCGAGAGCGTACGGTCGATCTTGTGTTAAAAATGCTATTTTGTTGTAGTAAAATGGAGTTTGAAAGAAAACTCTAAATTCAGTTTTTCGTATAGTTGGAACAATTGCCGACTTTCGGATAGTCGGTACATTTAAATAAAATCAACATTTAATAGTTATACCGTTTAAATAAGTGTTCGGAAATTAACCAATAATTCGTGGTTAATAAAAGTTACAGTTATTCCGTTAAATATTTTCTAGTGCGTTTGTAAATTAAAATTCCGCTTAAAGAATTTAAACGCATTTAATGCTATAAGTGAATTATTCCGCTAAGTATTTTCTCGGGCGTTGTGCTTCGGGAAAAATGGGAAATTCAGTTCTCCTTATTGCTGTGTAACAATGTTACGACAGCCTATGTACCGTATTCTCGTCTAAAAAAAATTATAGAACCAAAATAAATTTAATATTTACAGACGCTTTCTCTGTAATTGAAATTTCGACTAATAAATAAATCGTGCTGTGTGCCTTCTAAATTCAGTTCAGAATTAATGATTATGTGTGTTGTTTTATTGAAAACAACGAATTTTGAAATGGTTATCAGAACTAATAGCCAAATCTTTTATGGAACTTTTATGGTTGCATTTAGTTATTACCGTTTGGGGTGAATTTGCAAATTATGATTCGCCATATCCAGATTCTACGAGGGTCATTCCGTACATCTTTAATGTATGAAAGAAAAATCCCAATCTTCCAGTTTCCATTTGCTGTGACGTTTCGTCAAATCTTATGCAGTTTATCGTTGATTTTGGTTTGTGACTTACCAAAAATAAAAGGTATTGCGACTATTGTTTTAGCGTTATTCATTTAGGTAAATTTTTGTTTGAACTTGTAATAATTCTTTTAGTGTTTCTCAATTAATAGAAATTCATTATAAATTTTTACTCATTAACTTCTATTATCAACAGAGCTCTCTTCGTTTGTTAAAAAGCTTTAAACTTTAATGTAATTACAAATCATTTGTATTGATACTGTCGAATTGATTTAATTTGTCTAATCTCATTTAGATATTTGTGTATAAATTTTGTCCAAAAAAAGACCAGTCGATATAAATTTAAATATTTGTGTTAATGCTTTGGAACAATATTTGTGGTCGATCTAATCAAATCTCTTTGAGTTATTTTCATTATTTAATGAAAAGTTTTGAATGAATTTTTATTGATTAATTTTGGTATAATTATAACCTAATAAATTTAGGTTGGACTTGTAATAAATATACGAGGTGTGTTTTATTTTCATCTATGCAAGGTTGTGTTTTAATTACTTTCCTGTTAATAAATGTTATTAATTCAAACCTGAATGATCTGAAAAACGGAACCATATTAGTTATGAATGCTTAGTTTCATTTCTTCAACAATTTTAGGTAAACAAAATTTTGTTTCAACTAAATATTCTATTCATTTTCTGGTTAATGGATTTAATAATTTTTAATGCTTATTCAATTAACATCTTTGATTGGTTAAATTATAATTACCTAAGCTCATAACCAGATGGCGCCCTTTTAAGTTTTTATTTGTGTTTGAACCCTTATCTATTCCTTTTCACAATTTATACAGCTGTGGAACCAATACCTACGACTTGATTAATTAATTTGTAAGAGAGAGTTTAAATCTCAAGCTGTGGCAGATATTTTTTTGAGTTTTCAGTTACAGTAAGTATGATGTATTTTTATAATTTTTTATAGTTATTTTTTGTTGTTTTATCTCGGCTGAAAAACTAGTGTTTCACTATCACTCCCACTGGTTTAACAATTCGAGCGACCTTCGAGAGTACCATCCATGCTTATGCGCACGCATAGACGTGCATCTGGGTGACATGATAAATGCACCAACTTTACTGTTAGTACTTCCGATAACAAAATACTATGACGCGCCGCTACTGTTTACCTTGATGTCTCGAGAAGTGTTAGAGATCTTTTGATTTCCCGACGCTTGGGCGTTGGGTGTCAAGAGAAGCGTTATAACACACCGCTACCGATAATGGTAATTAAGTAACACAAACTTTGGACCCGCATTTTACAATGAATACTTTCAAGTGATTTTATGAAAATTACTTCATGTATACTTGTCAAATGTTGGATACCACTAATCAATTTGCAGTTTGTTATAATTAATATATGTTTTACTATAACCTTCAATAAAAATAACAAATTGATGCCAAATTGTGCCTTGGGAATAATATAAAAGTGATTTCTAACCATGTGTATCAACTTATATTATTTTTGTCATATTTTATTAAGACATTTTTTATTAAAAAATATATTTAAAGAAGGCGCATTGTTATTTTTCGATCTATCATCATCACGCTTAACAAAAAAGTTAGGATGGTTTATAATTTTGGTACACTGAAATGACAAAATAATCAAACATTTCATCTCTGTATTATTAAGTACGTATTATAAATAAAATAGTAAACAATTTTGTGGCACGAACGCAGCATTAGCATAGAAAATGATAGTAGAATGTTTTTTAAGTTCAAGTAATAGAAAGAAAGAGCGACTTCCCTACAAGATGTGTCAAAGAGAAAAGCAGTTCCATGAAATTGACAGTTACGACGCCGTCACATTTCCACTACGTAGCCTAAACGTAACTGATACGTAGCTGGCCAAGTTCCAGAGAGGACACTGCAACGTATCTGCTACCTAAAAATTGTCCCACAATTTGGTTCCTGACACGTAATAAAACCATATCAGTTACGTACTTGTGAGTGAAAAATAGCAAAAACTTAATAGTTCCATCGGTAGTTGGTGGTACGTAGCGATGACTAAAAATGCTACTTGAGATAGTAACATACACTTGTGAAGGATATAAAAGTGATTTGTAATAATAGTCAGATATTTATTTGGTTAAGTAATTAGATATACATAACCCGTAATACAAGACAAATAATAAAATTAGGAGAGATATTTCAGAATGTTTGATAGCTTTGTAATGTACTCCGTTTTATGTATACAAGCAGTCCATAAACAATAAATCGTGAATATGACTCCCAGGATCAAACAGAGTTATATATATAAACTTTTCTTCCTAGTATTTGCTGCACTACCTGCTAACATTTTCTGCTTCGTTTCTATTTATGATGATGGCATCAGACTTCAAAGAAACATAACAATGCTACTAAATAATACAAGAGAGCATGATATTACTATAGTGTATTCCAATTTGAAGATAACATTAAACTTATACAATAAACGCGTGTTACTAGTCAACATTAGCAAACCTTTTTCAAAAATGGAACAATTGAATAGGTCCGACATCTATCTGATTATGTTGGAAAATATAGAAACCTTCCAAGCATTTATAGCTACATTTCGCAGATCATCATCTTGGAATGCCGAAGCAAAATATTTGGTGGTTTTATCCATGGATTTACCATTAGAAGAAATATTTGAGTTATCGTGGAGGTATTATTTGATCAATCTATCAATACTTAAACCAAATTTAGAAATCTTCACGTATTTCCCTATTGGAAATGCTGTTTGTGGATATATAAATATAGAAAAAAAATGTCAATTTCCTTGTACCATTGAAACAATTTTTCCATTCAAAGACTTTCGAAATTTTCATGGATGTCCCTTATGGGTTGCAACAACGGATATAGTTCCTCTTGTTCTAGACATAACATCTGTAACAAATCCAGGAATTGAAATAAACATTTTAAGGGAACTGGCAGCACAATTGAACTTCATTCTAGTCTATGTACGCGATGGCTTGAATTTGGCAGCTAGCCTTCGAAATAGCAATACAAGCTATTCAGTTTTTCTTCGAGAAGCTTTTACAAAAAAAACTGATATAATCTTTACGCCACTTTTGATAGGAGATTTGTCTGTAATGCGTGATTATGATTTCGTCATTGGAGCTATACCTGATTCACAGGCATTTGCTGTTCCTGCGGCTAGATCAATGGAGAAATGGAAAAATTTTACAAATAATTTCTCTAAGCATATTTGGATTCTATTGACATTATCAGTTGTTAGTATTTCCGCTCTTTTTGGGGCAATTCAAATAAGAATTGACTTAACAGCCAAAAAAGCTTCAAATTTTGTACAATGGATTATTATTAGTATCGGAATACTTCTAACGCCTTTTACCAATGATTCAAGAGTACTCATTTTGCGTTTAGTGTTTTTATTATGGGGCATATGTTCATTTCTGATCAGTTCTGCATATCAGGTTAACTTAATAAGTTTTCTTACAAAACCTGCACTTGAACATCAAATTTCAACTTTAGAAGAACTAGTAGATTCTAATCTACCATTTGGTGGGAACATTTTGTACAGAAACTTTTTTAATCAACCTCACGTCTCACTATACATGGAAGTTTATAATAAATGGATATTATGCCCTCCTAGCACGTTCTGTTTTAACAGAACAGCTTTTAAGCGTGATTTTGCAGTATTCGGAAGTACTAAGTTACTAACTTATTTACAAAATGTATATACTATCTCTACTGGTACAAAAATGTTCTACCTATTTAAGGAGCCTAGGCCAATACATTTCCATGCAATTGGTGTTAAGAAAGGCTTTCCATTATTTAGACATTTTACAAGACTTATATTGAGATTTAAAGAATGTGGTTTGATGGATAAATGGGATTGGAAAGAAACTAAGGATGCAGAAAGAGGTGGTGTTGGAGATTCAGAATTAGTGGTTCTATCAATAGATCATTTGCGTCCAGCTTTCGTTGTTTTAATTGGTGGATATATGGTTAGTCTATTCGCATTATTAGTTGAAAAGCAAATGTTTTGTGTTAAAATCACCTAGAAAATAAACCATTTATTAAATATTAAATTTAATTCTATAATTTGTTAAAAATTGGAAATAAGAGGTAGTGTTGTAAGATCCATTTATTAAAATAAGGAAAATTGTTTTTGTTAATTTTTACATTTTTTGGAGGATAACTATGTCTTAAATAAATTCTGTATTATCCCTAATAGAGTTGTGTTTGAAGAATTTTGTGTAATTGAAGTGTCATTAGAAGTAGACTAAGATCTTTCAGATTAGTGTAGTACCCTGTAAGACAACAGTTTTTAAGAAACCAGATAAAGCTTCAAAAAGACAGTAGTAAGAAGAAGTGCTCTTTTGCTCGTCAAAAATAGTTGTCCTGTGCATAGCCCGTCTCCTACAGCCCTGGTTGAAGTCAGAAGCAACCACTCTGCAGTCAGGAATGAGACTTCCTAAAATAAAAAAAGCTGAAAAAGCTTTTAAGTTCCGTCTGGATGGCCCCACTGGTTCAAAATTTATCCAATAAACTTACAATATGAAATATGGGCGCAGTTAACACAATGGGTAGGTACTACAATGAAGATATTGAAGATTATATAAGAGAAAGGATGGAAGATAAGTGATAAAGCCTCACAATTGAACTGTCAATTGTAACTAATACATTTTTCGTCAAATTAATTTACTTTCAAATCAATCAAACACATTATGCTCATGTAGCGATACTTATGTTAAATCGTATTGCCCCGGCAAAGTTCTCGCATTATTCAAATTATAGCTCAGGTTGGTAGGTACTGGTTTCTCAAGTTTGTAAATTCCAAAGATGAATCATGAAATATTAGGTAATAATAAAATGTGGGCGGCACTCACTTGTCTTTTTTTGTAGACGACTTGATATAATGAATATAAGACGAATTTTTCTGCTTTTTTTGGTAAAAAATGGGACCCGTCTTATAATCGGGGTAAGACGGGTCCCAGTTTTTACCAAAAAAAGCAGAAAAAAATACATTTATTAGACGACATGTAATGCGCATTTAATTAGTAAGTAGTAATTCATTTTTTTTGTTGTCGCCATCGTCTTACTTTGCATTGTGTGGAGCCAGCTATACACTATGTGTGCCTTAACATTTGATGCGTCCGCAGTAGTGCGTTGTGGTTAGCGGAAAACTGCCCGCATTAATGGAGTTTTCTTGGTTGCTCATCATCTACGAACTTAGTGTGCATAATGTATAAGGCATAATTTCGCTTAGTATGTACACGTAAATTCTTTGCGTAACGAACTACATGAACTACGCATCACGCACCGTGAATCGCGCATAGTGAGTATCCGGTTTTATGCTAAACCTGTTAAACCAAACAGGTGACAGAAGAGATTTGTCTAGCAATGCGCCGGTACAAGTTTAGTAGCCGATATTTTAGTAGATATTTTGCGGGAAAAACCTCGTTTTATATTCTGGTTAATACGGTACTTGAATAAAAAACTTTAAATAATTTTTGTCACTTTAATGAATTGAATAAAAATATTATCTCAACAAATCTTAGGTTGAACAATATTTTTTGACTTAATAAAAATAGATTTCAGTCATAAATAAATCTACATTGTTATCAAAAATAGGAATCCTTTTAGGAAAAACTAGATTTTTAAAGTGAGCTTATTTATTACTAAAATGGATTATTAGGTTATCGAGTGTTAACTTGAATTATATAAAATTAACTTACATATTTATTAGAGGTAGCCGCTAGTCCTTGCTGCACTTAATCAACTAGCAATCCTTTAAAAGCACTAAATTTACTAAAAAGCCTGCTAGTTTATATACGTATGTGTTGGTTTTATGTATTTGAAAATAGAATAGAAAATTCAAATAGATTGTGTGCGTTAGTCTTAATAGTTAAGTCTAGAAAGTTAATAGCCCTGTTTTGTTCTGTTTCTAAAGTAAAATTTATGTTTTGGTGGAGACTATTAATAAGAATTAAATTTCATTGATAACCTCAAAAGAACTGCCAAAACAACAAGCTAAATATCATCAACATAACGAAACCAAAAGATAATGTGTTTAGATTCAGTTTAATTCAAATACTTAATTTTTAACTACGTGATAATTATGTGCGTTCGAATCTTTGCGAAAAAATCTTAGGCCTTGTGCCTATTCTAAGCGAACCAAATTAACGTTTGGTGGTGCTAGTTTGACATTAAGCAAGCACCCACTTTTCCCGTAAGATAGTTAGACATATGTACCTGCTTGGTCTCAATAACATGTATGGGCATTTCATGGGCTCCTGGAGTATGTAAGTTTCAACTGCAGTGAAACTACCCTATCAAAGTCAATTGATATTAGACATTTTAGAAATTCAAAAAATAATATTCCTTCTTAAACTTAGCGTTGAATTTATAAACGAATTATGGTCTCTTCAATGTCTAATCACGATTTTTAAGATGCGACCCTAATTGAAAAACATCAAAAAATCATTAATTCTGAGGTATCTCAAAATTTCTTGCAAGATTACTATAAGATGTTTTTAGGTTCTATAATGCGATTCTATAATCATGATTTTTAACAGAAAAACCGTCCACGAAGACATATCAAAAGTCCTTAATTTTCCCAATAGCAAAACAAAATTATACCAAAAATAGTAAAACTTCAAAAGTTTTCAATATATAGTTGGCTTTTTTACATCAATTAAAAATCTAAAAGACGTACCTTATAAATGGGCGTTTAAGCCACAAAAGGGATAAAATATGTGGAATTCACAAATGATACTCCGCAATAGACTGTTTCGAGTTTGATAACAAAAATTATAGAGTCCATAAATAGTCTGTAATTATCACGCTAGCTTTGAGATATCTCAGAATTAACAATTTTTGATATGCATTCGAGGATATCGGAATCGGAATTCCGCCTAAAAACTGTGATTAGTTCCCTTGTAAAACCTATAAATAACTTCTAATTATCGTGCAAGCAATTTTAAGATACCTCCAAATTAACGAGTTTTAATGATGTTGTGTTCGAGGGTGCCTTTGCTATTAGAGGCGCAGCTTAAAAGTCGTGATTAGGCGAGTTGTAGAGTCCATGAATAGTCTGTATCTACTATCAAATTATAAAATTTCCATCGCAGTATAAATTGACACTTGATTTATTTAAAGCACTTGTTATAAAACAAAACCACTTTACTGAATCACTGATTTCCTGAATTTTCTTAAAACACTTTGACGTTTCACAAATATAACAATAACCTCAAAATTTTGACATTTGTTTTGATTACATTTTCTTAACTCAAAATATAATCTTAAAGTAATTTTATGCTCTACAACAGATATGCACTTCTTGAAAGAGAATTTGTTACAAAAATGGCTGGGTGTATATACCATTTGTCAAAGCAATTGCATGGGATGCAGTTTTTGCATAAAGCAAAAGCAATCTTGGCAGCTCAACTTAGCATAACCAAATTATTGTTTAAAATATTTGATTTAACACAAAAACTACTTAGATAAACTTATAGATTAACAAATTCCCAATCTAATGGTATATAACACGCATGTTTTCATTACACAACATCCTCCATTAAATATCGATGGAACCTAATTTTTACACAACTATTTATTAACTTAGTTACATGAAAATACCTATTCAAACCGTCCTATCTTCACAACTTTAAACATTATATGTAAACAAACATTATTTACATAATTTCAGACATCAACAGTATGAAGATTTCAACCACCTACAGTATTTCAATGTACGATCCAAAATTGCAACATAATTAATGTTGTTTAACTGATATAATTTCTATAGAGCAGACCCTATATTTTAGATAGTTACAATTATGTGGTTATGCAACAACTTTACAAACCCCACCAAAATTATTTACGCAAGAGCTGTAAAGTTTTGAAATAGAAGAAACTTATTACACCAGTAATATCTCGTTAACAAGAAAACACTTTTTTTCTATGAATTGCTCAGGTAAGATAGTGAATAATTGTATAACTACCTATTACAACACATCTTGTCTGTTTTATTCCCTTTTTTCATGTATCAAATAACATAACAAGTGTAAAGGATATAAAATCTATTTGTAATAGTGAAATATTTATTCGGTTAAGTAATTGAATATACATAATCCCTAATGAAAAACAAATAATAAAATTAAACATAATAGAAAATGTTTTTGGCATTTTCCATTCTTCCATATCCAGACATGTAAATCAAAATATAAATAAATATTATGGCTTCTAACTATCTTTCGCTACAGCATGAGTTATATATATAAAATTTTCTTGCTAGTATTGGCTGCATTACCAGCTAACATTTTCTGCGCTGTTTCTATTAATGATGATAATAGCATCAGACTTCAAGAACACATAACAACGCTACTAAATAGCACAAGAGAGCATGATATTGCTATAGTATATTCAAATTTAGAAATAACCTTAAAATTATATAATCAATGCGTGGTATTAATCAACATTAGTAAACCTTTTCCAAAAATAGAACAATTGATAAGGCCCGATTTCTATCTCATTATGTTGGAGAATATAGAAACCTTTCAAACATTTATAGCTACATTTCGTAAATCATCATCTTGGAATGCCGAAGCAAAATATTTGGTGGTTTTATCCATAGATTTACCATTAGAAGAAATATTTGAGTCATCTTGGAAGTACTATATGATCAATCTATCAATACTTAAACCAAATCTAGAAATCTTCACATACCTTCCTATTGGGAATGCTTCTTGTAGATATTCTCATATAAATATACAAAAAATTTGTCAATTTCCTTGTACAATTGAAACGATGTTTCCATTTAAAGACTTTCGAAACTTTCATGGATGTCCCTTATCGGTTGTAATAACGGATATACGTCCTTTTGTTCTAGACATAACATCTGCAACAAATCCAGGAATTCAAATAAATATTTTAAGAGAACTGGCAGAACAATTGAACTTCACTATAGTCTACGTGGGCGATAGCTTGAATTCTTCAGTTAGCCTTCGAAAGGGCAATACCAGCTATTCAGTTTTTCTTCAAGAAGCCTTTACAAAACAAGTTGACTTAATCTTTACGCCACAATTCAGCGGAGAATTATCTGTAATGCATAATTATGATTTCGGCATTGGAGCTGTACCTGACTCACGAGCATTTGCTGCTCCTGTTGCTAGCTCAATAGAAAAATGGAGAAATTTTACAAATAACTTCTCAAAGCAGATTTGGATTTTATTGATATTATCAATTATTAGTATGTCTATTCTTTTTTGGGCAGTTCAGATGAGAATTGACTTAACAAATAAAAACGTTTTAGCTTTTGTACAATGCATTATTATTAGTATCAGAATACTTCTAACGCCTTTCAGTACAGATTCCAGAGTACTCATTGTACGTTTGGTGTTTTTATTATGGAGCATATGCTCATTTATGATCAGTTCTGCATACCAGGTTAGCTTAATAAGCTTTCTTACAAAACCTGCTATTGAACATCAAATTTCAACATTAGAAGAACTAGTAAATTCTGATTTACCCTTTGGTGGGAGCATTATGCACAAAAGCTTTTTTAATCAACCACACGACTCATTATACATGAAAATTTATAATAAATGGACATTATGTCCTCCTACTAGCATGTGTTTGAATAGAACAGCCTTTAAGCGTGATTTTGCAGTATTCGTAAGTACTAAGCTACTAACTTATTTAGAAAATACATATGCTACCTCTGCTGGTACAAAAATGTTCTACCTATTTAAGGAACCTAGGCCAGTAAATTTCCATGCAATTGCTTTTAAGAAAGGCTTTCCATTGTTTCGACATTTTAACAGATTTATACTGAGATTTAAGGAATGTGGTTTAATGGATAAATGGGAATGGAAAGAAACTAAGGCTGTGGATAGTGGTGGTATTAGCAATTCAGAATTAGTGGTTCTATCATTGGATCATTTGCGTCCAGCTTTCTTTGTTTTAATTGGTGGATATATATTTAGTTTTTTCGCATTATTAGTTGAAAAAATATGTTTTTGTGTTAAAATCACTAATAAAATAAAATAAATCATTTGTTACTAATGATTATATTTAATTCTATAATTTGGTAAAAATTAAAAATAAAATGTAGTATTGTAAGATATGTTTACTGAAATAAAGAAAATTGTTTCTGTTAATTTTTAATTTTTTTGGGGTCATATTGCCCATTTCTGTTTCTGTTTGGTAGAATTGCACAAGCATTTTGAAGAGTAACCATCTCTTAAATAAAGTCTGTATTAGCGCTGATAGAGTTGTATCAGAAGAATTTTGTGTAATTGAGGTGTCATTAGAAGCAGGCTAAGACTTTTCAGGTTAGTGTACCCTTTAAGACAACAGTGTTTAGGACAACAGTTAAATGTTCATAGGAACGGTAGTAAGAAGAAGTGCGTTTCTGATCGTGAAAAATAGTTGTTCCATACACTTCAATGAAACTTGTCCTTTTCGTAGACCCTCTCCCATCCCCCTGGTTGAAGTCAGAAGCGACCATTCAGCAGTTAGGGCGAGCGATTTAGTAAATACATCGGAATGAGATTTCCTGAAATGGAAAAACTGAAAAAGCTTTTAAGTTCCGTCCGCATAGCGCAACTGTCTCACAATTTATCAGATGAATTTACCAGGTGAAATATGGGCACAGTTAACACTATGGGTAGCTACCACAATGAAGGAATTAAAGAACAGATTAAAGACAAGCGATAAAAAGATAGAAACACAAGGGAGAAAGAGGCCTTTGCCCTACTTGAGGTGTACAAATGGATTTTAATAATAATAATAAAATAATAATAGCCCTATTACAGATGTTCGTTCTGATTGATAGCGTGATGAATATTAGCATATATTTTTGATGATACAACATATAGATCAATTCCAAAATATGTAACCGGACTTTCCCAGTAAACAAAATAAACAAGCCCCACGATTTTTTAACTAATACATTTTTCGTCAAATTAATTTACGTTAAAATCGATCAAACACATTATGCTCGTGTAACGATACTTACGTTAAATCTTATTGCTCCGGCAGAGATCTCTCATCAATCAAATTATAACTCAGATTGGTAGGTACCGGTTTCTTAAGTTTGTAAATTGCAAAGAGAAATCAGAAAATATTAGGAAATAGTAAAAATATGGCAGCCATTCACTTGTTTTCTTCACTGGATGACTTCAGAAACCCACAAATGAGAAGAAGTTTCTGACTACTTAAATAAAAAATTATAAATA
This sequence comes from Agrypnus murinus, assembly GCA_929113105.1. Classification (NCBI taxonomy): domain Eukaryota; kingdom Metazoa; phylum Arthropoda; class Insecta; order Coleoptera; family Elateridae; genus Agrypnus; species Agrypnus murinus. The sequence continues at coordinate 86,256,729 of OV816027.1, read as the reverse complement.
ATTTTTGTCACTTCAATGAATTTGAAAAAATGAGAACTCCAACAATTGATTGGTCCAATATTATCTCAACAGAGTGTATGTTAAACAATATTTATTCACTCAATAAAAATAGGTTTCATGAATAAATCTAAATTTTTATCAAAAATAGAGACCCCTTCAAAAAAACTTGATTTTTAAAGAGAACTTAGTTGTTACTAAAAGAACATCGGTTATCAAGTGTTAACTTTGTTAGATTTACATAAAATTAACTTACATATTTTATAGCCGCTAGTCTTTGTTACACTTAATCAACTAGCAATCCTTTAAAAGCACCAAATTTCACTAACAAGCCTGCTAGTTTATGTGTTTTGTGGTGACAGGATTAATTTGGTATGGTTACGTCCATATGTGTTAGTTTTCTGTATATGGAAAATTTATTTATCCATTACGTTAGATATGAATAGGTCCGATCATTCAGGAGACACTGTCTTTTGGCAACATTCATATTCAGATGCCAGAGAATTTCTACAAGCTAATTAAACTGCACTAAGTACACTAATAATAAAGAATACTCACACAATAGTTGATAAGTCCTCTGGCAGTGCATACGATCTTTTGTTCATTGGCAAATATTGAGTTTTCTTATCATCATACCGTATTTATCGAATACTGCATTTCATCGATCATACTGTATTTATTATCTGTAACTGTTTCCCCGACGAAGTGTCCCTGCGCCTAAGTGGCCTGTGCCGAAGTGTCCGTGCGCCGAAGTGTCCCTGCGTCGAAGTGTCTCCCGCCGAAATGTCCGGTTCTGCATACATATCTACATTCTTTAGGAAGCTTCCACAAGCTTTCCTTCCAATCTTCTTGTGCCTATTGAGACGTTTGATCAACGTGACATAACGAACTACAATCCAGAGTTTCAAAAAATTAAACCGAAAGGTCATTTTCATTGCTTCTGTGCGGGATTCTTTTTTTATGTTTCCATTCAAGGTATATTTTTTCCGTTTCCTGAAGACAGCTTTTTAAAGCTTGGAAACCTCCAAATTAAGCTGAGCAATCTCAGTGAAATCTTCATCTGAAAGAAACTTAATTAACTATATCAAACTATCCGTTTGAGCCTTAGGATCTCGAATCATGAAATTTGAATGTATTGAAGCTGCCTGATCTTAAATTCCCAAAATAGCTTACTACGAGTACATAGTTATATCTCTATACAGTTTACCGAGTTTTACTTGTTGGCCAGATCTGTGGATCTTTCCAGGAAGGGAAGTTATTTTTCACCATTTTATTTTTTATACTTTACGTGTATGTATAATAGTAACATACATACGTGAAAGATATAAAAGCGATTTGTAATAATGGGATATTTATTTAGTTAAGTAATTGAATATACATACACCATAATGAAAAACAAGCAATAAAATTAGGGAACAGACAATTTTCTTGATATTTTCTAATCTTACATATCCAGACATGTAATTCAAAACATTAATTTGTATTATGGCTTCTAACAATTTTTGCTACGGCATGAGTTTTATTTATAAAATTTTCTTCCTAGTATTTGCTACATTGCCAGCTAACATTTTTTGCAACGTTTCTACTAATTATGATAATAGCATCACACTTCAAGAACACCTAACAATCCTACTAAATAGCACAAGAGAGCATGATATTGCAATAGTACACTCAAATTTAGCAATAACCTTAAAATTATATAATCAATGCGTGGTATTAATCAACATTAGCAAACCTGTTTCAAAAATGGAACAATTGAATAGGCCCGATTTTTATCTCATTATGTTGGAGAATATAGAAACCTTCCAAGCATTTCTAGCTACATTTCGTAAATCATCATTTTGGAATGCCGAAGCAAAATATTTGGTGATTTTATCCATAGACTTTCCATTAGAGGAAATATTTGAGTCATCTTGGAAGTACTATATGATCAATCTATCAATACTTAAACCAAATCTAGAAATCTTCACATACTTTCCTATTGGAAATGCTATTTGTAGATATTCTAATATAAATATACAACAAATTTGTCAATTTCCTTGTACAATTGAAACAATTTTTCCATTTAAAGACTTTCGAAACTTTCATGGATGTCCCTTACGGGTTGCAATATTGGATATACGTCCGTTTGTTCTAGACATAACATCTGCAATAAATCCAGGAATTCAAATAAGTATTTTAAGAGAACTGGCAGCACAATTGAACTTCACTATAGTCTACCTAGGCGATAGCTTGAATACTTCAGTTAGCCTTCGAACGAGCAATACGAGCTATTCAGTTTTTTTTCATGAAACCTTTACAAAAAAGGCTGACTTGCTCTTTACGCCACTATTGACCGGAGATTTATCTGTAATGAATGATTACGACTTTGGCATTGGAGCTGTACCTGATTCACGAACATTTGCTGTTCCTGTTGCTAGATCAATAGAAAAATGGAAAAATTTTACTAAGAGTTTCTCAAAGAATATTTGGATTTTATTGATATTATCAATTATTAGTATGTCTATACTTTTTTGCGCAATTCAGATGAGAATTGACTTAACAGCGAATAAAGCTTCAGCTTTTGTACAATGGATTATTATTAGTATCAGAATACTTCTAACGCCTTTCAATACAGATTCCAGAGTACTCATCTTACGTTTAGTGTTTTTATTATGGAGCATATGCTCATTTATGATCAGTTCTGCATACCAGGTTAGCTTAATAAGCTTTCTTACTAAACCAGCACTTGAACATCAAATTTCAACTTTAGAAGAATTAGTAAATTCTGATCTACCTTTTGGTGGGAACATTTTGCACAGGAGCTTTTTTAATCAACCCCACGACTCATTATACATGCAAATTTATAATAAATGGACATTATGCCCTCCTACTAACATATGTTATAGTAGAACAGCCTTTAAGCGTGATTTTGCAGTATTCGGAGGTACTAAGCTACTAACTTATTTACAAGATACATATACTACCTCTACTGGTACAAGAATGTTCTACCTATTTAAGGAACCTAGGCCAATATATTTCCATGCAATTGTTTTTAAGAAAGGCTTTTCATTGTTTCAACATTTTAACAGACTTATATTGAGATTTAAAGAATGTGGTTTGATGGATAAATGGGATTGGAAAGAAACTAAGGATGGGGATAGAGGTGGTATTAGAGATTCAGAATTAGTGGTTCTATCATTGGATCATTCTTTGTTTTAGCGTCCAACTTTCTTTGTTTTAATTGGTGGATATGTGGTTAGTTTTCTCACGTTATTAGTTGAAAAGCAAATGTTTTTGTGTTAAAATCACTAATAGAATAAAATAAACCATTTGTTATTAATATTGTATGGTTAAATATAATATAATGTGGTGTTGAAAAATCCTTTTATTGAAAGAAAGAAAATTGTTTTTGTTATTTTTTTTTTGTGGTATTCAATTGCATATTGTTGATTTTTGTTTCTGTCGACTAGAGAAGTATAGGGAGGATAACTATCTCTTAAATAAGTTGGGTATTAAGCCTTAAAAGAGTTCAGAAGCGACTACTCTGCAGTTGTTTAATAGATGGATGGAAATGCGACTTCCATCTTGTCATGGGCATTAAGCTTTTAAGTTCCATCTGAATGGTTCCAATATTTATCAAAATCGATATACCACCTAGTTGTGTCTGACGCAAGAATCGTAAGACAAAGTATTCGGGAAAACGTTTTGGAAATAGTACAAACTTTATTAAAACCAAATCCCGTAACAACATAAAAAAACTACACAAAACAAACATCACTATAGTAGCACTGGCCAATATTGCTATAGAAAAGTACTATCACTGCACATGCTCCTAGTTTTATTGAATTCTATTGAAGGATTTCCTCAACGTTTTTAGCAATATTTTAGCAATCGGTGGATCCATGGGTCGCTATAAACCCAGATAGAATTTAGTGATACTAGACTATCCTTGGTTTAGACTTTTTACAACTAATAACCTAAATATCGATTGTGTCAATAAAACTGTCATATCTAATTCACCATCGACAAAAACCATAAGCGCCGGTGTCCACATGCGGGAAACTCCCGTTGCGAGCTCGCAACGAGCTCGCTGTGGGCCCGCAAAAATCAGTTCACACTACATGGTGAAATGACGCACAGTAAACAATCTACTGCCATCAGAAATAGATGTATATTGCAGAAAACTAGTTGTATTTGCTTATATTATCTACAAAATGTTTATTTTATGTTTAAAGATAATTGTCGAAGGTTTTGTATAATTAAATAACACGTTTATAATTTAAGGCAATGTTTATTAAGAAAGTATACAAACACACAAAATAAAACTTAACTAAGGTTCGTCCCATAATTCTTCATACCAAAAGCATAATTAAAGCAATACAACTACAACATATGCAGTAATAATTTGTATGTAGTAAAGATCTTAAGGGGGCTAGGGAAAGGTCGTGAATGTCGGTTTATTCCATTTATAAATCATTTGAAAAGTTTTTTTTGAAATCTAACGTTGCACAAGTGATTGTATATCAACAAATATTATATTAAAATAGCGAACGCCCTTTCAAATTAATTTTTGTAGGTACTATCTTGGACAATAGTATTCTACTTTTGATTCAAATTTTCTTTTTAAATAAGAATAAAGTCCTATTGTCCAAGATAGCGAAAATTGACTTAGATACTAGATTTAAAAACTAATTTGAAAGCACGTTCGCTATTTTATTATAATATTGCTTGATGTACAATCGCTTGTGCTACGTTAGATTTCAAAAAAAACTTTTCAAATAATTTATAAATCGAATAAACCGAAATTCACAAGCTGTCCCTATAGCTCCCATAAGCAGGTAGGTATTTCTAAATTTAATAACTCCCACAATAGTAGCCCGAATGCCGCACAGTTATTTTCAGGTAGTAAGTAGTTTTATAGACTTTTATCAGAAATATGTTTAAAAACTCTAGTTATTTATATTAAAAAGATGAAAGTGAACCAAAACTAAATTTCTAAATAAAAAGGTTTGAAAACATACGACTTAAATTTTAACTACGTGCTTAATGCTTTCTATTTCCCTTCACTTAACAATACTTGTCATCCTTTTCATTAAATTCTGACAAATAACACCAATAAACAGCTGAATATCCAATAATTCTTCAAAATTATAGAACTCACCATTGTTAATTCTATTACCGTTCTTGCGTCAAACACCCGCCTGTGTGAACCGCACAATATACAACAAGGTATCTTAAGCCCGTACTTGCGGCTGCGTCAACCTTGCGGGGCTGAAGGGATCTGCGTCAAGAAACGCCCGCAAGATTCTCGCTGCGAGCTCGCAAGGATGACGCACTATGTGTGAACTGCACCATTAAAATTATAGTATCGTAGACCGCATTTGCGGGCCCGCAGCGAGCTCGGGCAAGATGAATACCATCGTTACTGACCTTTCTTCTCTTTCTACATAAAAACCTTTAGAAATTGGTAATGAACAGTCACAATATTTACTCAAAACTACTACATAATGGTATATTATGTGTTAAGGGCTTAATTGAGTGTCTTTGAGTTCGTAGAGTCAGTTAGTATCTTCAACTTTCGCCTCAGGCGCTGAGACGATAAAGGACTCTAAAACACTAACTAAGCCAGAAATGCATACGTTAGTTTATGACCGGTTTAAGCTTAAATTAATATTTAATCAAAAATAAAAATAATTTGAAAAGCTATCCCGGTATCAGAGCTCATAGGAAAACTGTTTCCCACCGTTATCTGGTCTTCTATGAACCAAGATATAAAAAATAGGTTGTTTCCTGCATTGATTATCAACGGCACAAAGTAATTCGTCATACGAAAGCCCCTGTACAAACAATTACAGAACCTGACCAACAAAAGTTCATCACGTGCATCCGTTAGCACACGATGGATAGCACGCTTTGGAATTCCCCAATATGTAACAACAGATAATGCTCAAATATTCCATTCTCATCTATGGAAGCATTTCACGGATACATTAGGAATCAAAGACATTAAGTGCCCTGTGTATCATCCGATAAGCCAAGCGATTCACTTGCACACTTACACAGACCATACCTACCAGTGGAATGTCTTCTTAGTTAAATAACCTACCATGGGTATTACTTAGTCTACCAGCTAAGATATGAACCAGAAATGTTAAATATATGGAACTGCAGTTCGTTTATTCGGATATTTTTTCGAGGAAATATCTCAATTTCTTGGCCAGTCTTTCTTCGCAAGGACTTTTAAATCGAATTCTTTCGTTCCCAAAGAATTACACACTTGCACACACGTTTTTATAAGAAACGATACACATGATTTAAACTTTAAAGATACGAGGGTAAATCAAATATAAACGGTAATTTTGCTATTCCGCTTAGAATGCAGTTCCGAGGTAGCTGATGTTGTGTGGAGTAGATGTTTGGTTTATGAGGAGTGGGAAGCCGGCCGGGTTCGCGCACATCCTTGGCTTTGTCGTCAGTACAGCCATGACCGAGCAAGAAGTACATACGTCTGTTGCGCAACGGATTATCATAAAGTTTTTAACCAATGAAGGCGTTAATCCGTCAGAAATTTTAACTCGTTTGAAGGCACAGTTTGGGGACAGTACACTGTCTCAGAATCGTGTGTATACGTGGGCGAGAGAATTTAAGGGCGGACGAGAACGTGTTGAAAACGAAAGTCATGATCGACGCCCAAGGACAAGCCTTACAGATGACAATACCCGTACCGTTCCAGAGCTTATTGAACGTGATCGCCGGTTAACCGTGGAAGAAATTTCATCAGACGTGGGTATCAGCTATGGAAGTGTTCAATCCATTATAACTGATCAACTTGGTTTTCGAAAAATTAGTGCTCGATGGGTTCCGAGGTTGTTGACTGGAAACCAAAAACGGGTTAGGTCGGAGATCGCTGAAAGGCTTCTGAATCTATTTCAGCGAGAAGGGGAGGCCTTTTTGCAGCGCATCGTGACATGTGATGAGACGTACCCACGTCTCATGTGTAGTGATGTACCCACATCACTACACCCCCGAATCTAAAATGGCAAGTAAGGAGTGACGAAGAAAGAATGAAGGTTTTCTAGTGAAGGCCAAAACGCGGCACTCAGCTGGAAAAGTCCTTGCAACGATTTTTTTTACTCTAGGGGAATTTTACTGATCGATTTTCTACACGATCAACGTACAGTGAATGCGGCTTACTACTGCCAGTTGCTACGGTCGGCAAAAGTCGCCTATCGAAACAAAAGTCGAGGCATGCCCATCAGAGATGTCATTCTCCTCCATGACAACGACAGGCCTCACACCGCGGCCTTGACAAGGAATACACTGGAAGACCCCGTGCACCCTCCTTATAGCCCTGACTTGTCCCCCTGTGACTATTTTTTGTTCGCGCCTATGAAGGAATCACTGGAAGGAAAACGATTTGGAAGCAATGAAGAGGTCGAAGAGCACGTGCGCAATTGGCTTACAACTCGCCCTCAAACTTTCTATAACCAGGGAATACTGAAACTTCCAAATCGGTGGCAAAAGTGTGTAGATCACGCAGGAGACTATATTGAAAAATGTTAAAACAATGATTTGTGTATAACGTTATTCAATAACTGATGAAAAAAAATTACCGTTTATATTTGATTTACCCGTACCTATGTCGGCACCTATAAAGTGTTGACAAGAATTGCTAAATATTTTATGCTAGACGGGTTAAATAAACTCATATCAATAGACAGATTTAAGCTTGTTTATTTTAAATAAATTACTTTTTTCATTGGTATTCTCTCTTTGTTCTAATAAGAAAAATCTTTAAGAGATACGTGCGCCGGTTACTACAGTTTTCATTAAGATTAGTTAAATTGTATCATTTTAAAGCTATTTTTAATTATTATTGATTAATTATATTGTTAAAGGTAATTTAAATAATCTTGTACAAACTTATTGAAAAGAAATATCAATCGACCCTGAAAGTTTTTATAGCTAGAATTTATTATACATCCGTATGCAAGGACAGTAATAAATGCTATATTTTTCTTGGGGAGTGCGTTGAATACCCTTCTAAGTTATTCAGACTTACCATTTAAAATATGTTTTAGCCTTTTTTATGGGGATTGTTAATGTAATGACTCACCCTGTATATCACTACATTCCCAACTTCTACCAGGAAGGCATTGAAGCATATGGATTGCCATAACAACATAATAAATAAACACTATTAAATAAAGATTCAATAAGTATACACGCTTTTTTATTGAACTTGAGCTATTCTTACAAAAAATCTTAAAATAACTGTATTAACTGTACGTATTAACTGGTAAACAAACACACCCATACGTTATAGTACCACAAGATGAATGAAGAAAAAGAAGGGGCTCGAGTCAGCAATGCGATGAAGGAATGAAGAAGGTCGAAGAGAAAGGATGGAAAATAAGCAATAAAAAGGTAGAAAAAGAAGAGAGAGAGGTGTTTGCCCGTCGTGGGGGTGCAACGGCTTATGTAATAATAAAAAAAATAATACTAACTCTAATACAGATGTCCTGATTCATAGCATAGGGACTATGAGCACGTAGTTTTTGCTAAAATACATCAATTCTGAAAGATTTCATAAGGGAGTTTTGTTAAATAAAAATTTCCGATACAAGTCAAGACGCGAGGCTCTATACTGAAGGCTTGTTGTTTATTTATTGATCCAGGCAATCCTTCTAAATCGACACAAATTGCAGAATTTTTAGAGCCTCTCGATGATTGTAGACTTTTTCAGAGCAACATCTAAAAAATTCATCTTTCAGTGCAGCAAAGTTAGCTAGATACATGTAGAAGCCATTTGATAGTCTTTAAGGCAGTACTGGCGTCTCTGTCCATGCAATGCATACTGCATGATAATCAATACAAAGAAAGGATTGTCAAAAACACCTTGATGCAATGATTGAAAGCAGGATTCATTTGAACTAAATTTTGACAGTTTCGGAGATTGCCAGAATTTCAGTTCCTACTTCACAGTCACGTCAATATAGAAATTTGAACACAATACTTACATGTAATTCATTCACTTTGTAGCAACTAGAATATTCTTGCAACCAAATCATAAAAAAAAATAATTTGAATAACTCCGACAACTCAACAAAAATCAACAAATTTATTTTAAATCCAACTTACAATACAATTCAACTAACAGCACTAGAAAACTAACTACATATCCAGCAATTAAAACAAGGAAAGCTGGACGCAAATGATCCAACGACAGAACTACTAACACGGCATCATCAACACCACGACTATCAGGACTCTTCGCTTCTTTCCAATCCCATTTGTCGATCAATCCGCATTCTTTAAATCTTAATATAAGCCTTTCAAAATGAACAAACAGAGGAAAGTCTTTCCTAAAAGCTATTGAGTGGAGGTACATCGGTCTAGGTTCTTTAAGTAGATATAACATTTTACTACCATCTGGAGCAGTATATATTCCTTGGTAAAAAGTCAATAATTTAGTAGTTGAAAATACTGCAAAATCGCGTTCGAAAGCTGTTCTGTTAAAACAGGCAGTAGAAGGAGGGCATTCTATCCAATTATTATAAATTTTCATAGAAGTTGGGTTGTGGGGTTGATTAAAAAAGCTACTATGCAAAATACCACCACCAAAAGACAAATCAGAATCCGCCAATTCTTGTATAGTTGATATTTGATGTTCAAATGCAGGTTTTGTAAGAAAACTTATTAAGCTAACCTGGTATGCAGAATTTATTAAAAATGAACATATGCCCCACAACAGAAGCGCTAGACGCAAAATGAGTACCTTTGAATCTTTGCTAAAAGCTGCAAGGAGTATTCCGATACTAATAATAATCCATTTTATAAAATTTGAGACGTTATTGGATGTTAAGTCATTTCTCATTTGAATTATCCAGAAAAGCGCAGAAATAGTAATGAGTGATAATAGCAGCAGCATCCAGATATACTTAGAAAAACTATTTGTAAAATTCTTCCATTTTTCTATTGGTCTAGCAGCAGGAACAGCAATTGCATATGAGTCGGGAACAACTCCAACGACGAAATCATAATCAAGCATAATAGAAAGGTCAGCTGCTACAAAAGGAGTTAGTACTAGGTCAGTTGCATTTGTAAATGCCACATGAAGAAAAGTCGGATAATTCATACTAATGTTTCCATAACGAAGTGCCATATCCAAGCTTTCGCCTACATAGAATATAATAAAATTCAATTGTTTTGCTAGTTCCCTTAAAATATTTATTTCTATTCCTGGATTTGTTGCAGAAGTTTTGTTTAAGATAAGTGGAGGTATAAACGTCGTTACTACCCCTAAAGAACATCCATGAAAATCTCGAAAGTGTTTCAATGGAAAGATTCTGTCAATTTCACAAGGAAATTTACAAACTTTTCGTATGTTTGTGTATCTACATTCAGAATCTTCCATAGGAAAGTATGTAAAGATGTCAAAATTTGGTTTAAGTATTGATACATTGATCAAATAGTTCCTCCAAGATAACCCAAATATTTCTTTTAATGGCATATCTATGGATAAGACTACAAAAAATTTTGCTTGAGCATTCCAAGATGATGATCTATGAAATGTAACTATAAATGCTTGGAAGGTGTTGATATTTTCTAACATAATGAGATAAAGATCAGGTTTGAACAATTGCTCCGATTTAAGAATAGGTTTACTGATGTTGATTAATACCATGCAGACATTTTCTAATTCTAAGGTTATTTCCAAATTCGAATGCACAACTGTAATACCATGTCCTCTTGTCTTATTCAGTAGCTCTATTATATTTTCTTTAAGGTCAATACTTTCTTCTTTAAAGAAAAAATTGACGCCGTTAACTTGCGTAAATGATGCTAGAAGAAGAGTTGTATGAATATAGTTCATGTTGCGATGAGGAATAGGTACATGCTATTGGTTAATAAATATTATTGATTTTGAGATTACATTTCTTTTCTGTGGTTTTGTAAATATTTCTATATGACTAATATGTATTCTATAATATGTATATTAACTAACTGAAACCCATCATATTATTTATTTTTAGTTTGTTTTTAGTGTAAGGTATATTATCTATAATTACTTAAAAAATGTTTGATTATACTGGGAACCAAAACAAAACTTCTTTCTGCTACAAGAACTAAATAATTTTTGTAAATTTGATAATATTTTGTACTCTATATTCAAAATGCTTTTAATTTGTTTTCACCACCGTTATTTAGTTTGATCTGCTACTGTCAATTGAGGGCCTAGAATCTTTTTGGTTTTAGTGATTTCTAATCTTTATTTTTCAAATGTGCACATTGATACAATATTTAAATCCATTCTTTGACGAAGTGATTCTTAAGTGTTTAGTTATTCATAGTGATTTTAGTTTGTTCTATAGTAAAGCAGATTAATACCAAATCTTGTGTAGATGTGGACGAAAGCGGAGAAAACCACATTTTTCTACGAACTACTGGTATCCCGCTGCCCATGTGTGTAATAACAAAAATTCTTCATATTAACAACAGAATAAAGATGGTCGCCATTTATAACAACACGTTCTTCAAATACAAACTTCCAATAGACAAATAAATCACAAGAAAACTTATACGCTTCTTACTTATTCGAATTATTTTCAGTGGTTGTAGGTGTTAATAACAAATGATTACTTATTTCAGACAGAACACGTTAATAATTAATTGAACAACACAAAGGGCGCCACCCAAATCTTTTGTTGTTATTGTTTAAAAGCAACAATGGGAATTTACAATTTCGGAAAAAAGCTCACATCTGAGTTACGTTGAGCGCTTTGACTATTAATGTTTTTATTTAATTTTTGTTAAACAAACCACAAACAATTTGTCATGTCAAGCTATAATGCACGAGTATTAATTTACAACCACGTTTATTAGTTCTAATCCGTGAAAGTCGGTTATCAAAATATGCAATGCACAATATAACACAATGAACATACAACATAAACAACCTTTAATTGTTGTATGAAACTTAAAGATTTTCAAATTTTACACATTAACTTATTTAGGAATACCATTCTAAATATAATTTTACTATTTTCTAAATCAAAAACCATTTTTACCTTTTATTACTGTAACGATCTTTTTCAATAATGCTAAAGATGCTGTTTTAACTGTTTATTAACAAAAGAAATATGGGAATAATAAAATGTTGGAGACCATTAATCAATTTGCAATTTGTTATAATTGTTAATATATGTCTTACTATAACCTTCAATAAAAATAACAAATTGATGCCAAATTGTGCCTTGGGTATATGAATAGGTCCGACCCTTCAGGAGGGTTCGCCAAGGGACAGTGCTTGGCGACATTAATTAATTAAACAGCACTAAGTATGCTAATAATAAAGAATACTTACGCAATAATTGATAAGTCCTCTGGTAGTACATGTACATACGATCTTTTGTTCATTGCCATTTTTTGAGTTTTCTTATCATCATACCGTATTTATCGAATACTGCATTTCATCGATCATACTGTATTTATTATCTGTAACTGTTTCCCCGCCGAAGCGTCCCTGCGCCTAAGTGGCCTGCGCCGAAGTGTCCGTGCGCCAAACTGTCCCTGCGTCGAAATGTCTTGCGCTGAAATGTCTGGCTCCGCGTACATATCTACATTCTTTAGAAGCTTCTGCAAGCTCTCCCTCCAATTTTCTTGTGCCTATTGATATGTTTGAGCAACGTGACATAACGACTACAATCCGGAGTTTCGGAAAATCTGACCGAAAGGACATTTCCATTACTTTTCTGCGGAGTCCTTTTTTTCCGTTTCCTGAAGACAGCCTTTTAAGCCAGGAAACTTCCAAATTAAGCTGTGCAATCTCAGAGAAATCTTCACGTGAAAGAAACTCAATTAACTATATCAAACTATCCGTTCGGGCATTAAGATCTCGAATCATGAAATTTGAATGTATTGAAGCTGCCTGATCTTAAATTCCTGAAATAGCTTACTATGTACATCGATATATCTCTATTAGGGTGGTCCTTATTTGTATGGGTAAGAAAAAAAATACAATTTCAAAATACGTACCCTCCAATTTTTTTAAATTACATGAACTGAAGTTACCCTAAAAATAAGTTGAGCTATTTTAGGTTGTTTTTCACATAATGCGCATTTTCAGTAAAACGGTTGCAGCTATGAAAAAAAGCTATTCTTCCTTTTTGTAGGAAACTTAATCTACTATAAATTTGGTCCGTACATAATTTTTGAGAAATAATCTGTTTTTGAGTTATGAAAGGAAAATCAGATGCAGTAGTTTACGGGACAGTTTACGGGTAGTGCAGTTACATATTGAAAAGTTTTATGTTACTCATTTGTGATGCTTTTCTTTAATACTTCTGACTACTAGCATACTTCTAATGCCTTAGAAAGGCATTAGAAGTAAGCTTTTACTGAAAATTAATAATAATAATAATAATTGTTGCTACCCATTTCCTGGCGAACCAGGCCCTAGAAGCTATGCAGCTTATGCTGGAGGAAGAGACGATTATTACTATTACTCTGGACCAACGTGCTGCTGCAGCCGACTTAACAGATTGTATAGCATAAATCATACATTTGTGTTACAGCTAACAAAAACTACAGAAGACCAGATCTACCATTACCGAGAGTCGAACCGGGCCGCTTGCGTGAGAGAAGAGCACTCTAGTCCCTACACTACTAATACTATTACATATAGGTCATAAGGTAATGTCATCAATAATTAATAATTGTGATTCATCATTACAGATATAAAATATTAAGCCTGGGTGCTGTATTGGTTTTGAAGACGCTGAGTTGTCTTTAAAATACGCGAAACTCACTTATTGGAATACTCAATTTATCCACAAAGATTATTTCTATATGCGGATTATTCCATTAACCATTGTACATTATAACCAGCCGTCAAGTATTTATTTTACAGTGGTCTGTTTGTTGTGTAATCAAGGCTACACAATGCAATTGGGTTTTCTCGAATTGCTTTTCTTTTTTCTTCTTTCTAAATACTTATTACTTTCTCAATTCTTACAGCTATACAAATTAAACAAAAATAAATCAAAAAAATCAAAGCAGGTAAATCTCACTCACGTGTATGAAAACTGGAATAAGACTAGCGTTTTCAGTTTTCACGAGGACCAGCAATAACTGATAAGAAATACATTCTAGTTTCTTTTTCAGTACTAATACTTATTTTGGATAAGAAGGAAATAAAATGAAAAAGAATGAAACTAAAAGAGTAGACAGGCAGATGTATTTAGACGCACCAGAACCTTCAAGAAGAGAAGAAACTGGATTCACTGATGTAAGTAAGATTAAAAAGTGAAATTCACGTAATGTTTTCAATATGCAAGTAAATCTTTTTAGACGAGGTTTTGGATCCATTAACTTTAGAAGCGTCAGATAATGAAGAGAGTGAAAGAAATTAATCGATTTCAAGTTATACAAATTGGGACTTCAGGTATTACAATGGACTCTACTGCTAAGAGCAAAGAAAAAGAGCAAGAAACAAATTTTCACTGCACGAATTTTATCAGCGCTAAATAGATGTAAAATAAGTGACAAGGATACCTGTCACATATTGTCAGCAAATGTAGAAGCCGTTTCAATAGACCCAAATGGCTATGTCATAAACAGATCTTCCATCAGGGAATACGGACAATATTTTAGCGTACAGACAGCTAACAAAATAAAATTGTCATTTTTAGAAATATATTTACAATTTGCAGTCATTCGCTGAGACTCAAAACTACTTCCACTTTTAATTGGAAAATCTGAAGTATAGATTGGCTTAATTTGCGCCGATTAATTAATTGCGGTTCCAGAACTGTCAACAACAGGGCAAAAAGTATCTCCAGCAGTCTATTATACTCTCTGCGACTGGGAATTAACAGACAAAGTTGAAGTTTTTAAATACAGGAAGACTAAATGTTGCTTGTATTCTAGAGCAAAAGATACAGAGAAAAATCTTATTTTTAGCTTATCGCCACCATATTCTTTGAGGCGTTCTGCAAGGAGTTCTTGCGGTGTGTAAGTTGCCATACCATCTGTTAAGTCGGCTGCAGCCGCATGTTGGTACAGAGTAATAGTAATAATCACCTTTTCCCCCAGCACAAGCTTCATAGCTTCTAGGGCCTGGTTGGCCAAGTAATGGGTAGTAGCAATTATTATTATTATTATATATTAATAATAATTTCCAGTAAGAAGTATTAGAAAAGCATTAGAAGTATTCTAGTAGTCAGAAGTACTGAAGAAAAGCACCACAAATGAGCAACATAAAATTTGTCAATATGTCACTGCACGGCCCGTAAACTTCTGCATCTGATTTATCTTTCATAACTTTAAAACAGATTATTTCTCGAAAATGATGTACGGAACAAATTTATAGTAGATTAAATTTCCTACAAAAAAGGAAGAATAGGTTTTTATCGTAGCTGCAACAGTTTCACTGAAAATACGCCTTAATGCGGGTCGGGTTAGCATGATCTGATCAACTTGAAATTTTTAGGGTAACTTCCTTTCATGTAATCTAAAAAATTTGGAGAGTACGTATTTTGAAAATTAAAAATCAAACAACAAGGACCGCCCTAATCTCTATACAGTATACAGAGTTTTACTTGTTGGTCAGATCTGTCCATTTTTTTCAGGAAAGGAAGTTATTTTTCACTATTTTATTTTTTTATACTTTACGTGTATGCATAATAGTAACACACATACGTGAATGATATAAAAGCGATTCGTAATAATGGGATATTTATTTAGTTAAGTAATTGGATATACATACCCCATAATGAAAAACAAGTAATAAAATTAGAGAACAGAAAATCTTCTGACATGTAATTCAAAATATTAATTTATATTATGGTTTTTAACAATTTTTGCTACGGCATGAGTTATATTTATAAAATTTTCTTCCTAGTATTCGCTACATTACCAGCAAACATTTTCTGCAATGTTTCTATTGTCGATGATAATAGCATCAGACTTCAAGAACACGTAACAATGCTACTAAATAACACAAGACAGCATGATATTGCTATAGTGTATTCCAATTTAGACATAACCTTAAAATTATATAATAAATGCGTGGTATTAATCAACATTAGCAAACCTTTTTCAAAAATGGAACGATTGAATAAGCCCGATTTCTATCTCATTATGTTGGAGAATATAGAAACCTTCCAAGCATTTATAGCTACATTTCGTAAATCGTCATCTTGGAATGCCGAACCAAAATATTTGGTTGTTTTATCCATAGATTTACCGTTATCATATATACCGTTAATATTTGAGTTACCTTGGAAGTACTATATGATCAATCTATCAGTACTTAAACCAAATTTAGACATCTGAAACTAGGGTTTTTTAGCCACGGTAAAATAACAACAAACTATAAAATTATTCATACTTTATCATACTATACTCAAAATATTCGCCACAGCTTGAGATTTAGCTCTTTCTTACAAATTTAGTATTCAGGTCGTAGGTATTGGTTCCACAGTTGTATAGATTACGAAAAGGAATAGATAAAGGTTTCAGAACACAAATAATAACTCAAAAAGGGCGCCATCTGATTATGAAGCTTAAAAGTGTTTATTAGTATAAACAATCAAAGATGTTAATTGAATAAGCTTTAAAAAAAATAAAATCCACTAACCAGAAAATGAATTAAATACTAAATTTGAAAACAAAAAAAAAATTTGTTTATGTTTTAAAATTTTGGAATAAGAATGAAATGATATGTTCATAATTATATGGCTCCGTTTTTAGATCCTCAATATCAACTGAAAACATTTATTAAACAATAAAAAATAAGAAAAGAATAACAATACACAAAAATAATAAAACACACACAGCATAGGTTTATTACACACAAAGATAAAAGTTCAAAAAAGAATAATTTAACTGCTCTGAAATAAGATTAATTCAAACAACTCGAAAAGATTTACAGAAAACGTTAATTGGCCAAAAAGAACAAATTTACATGAAATTGATAAACCAAAATTATTCATCAAAAATATAAATGGGTGTTGAAATTATATTAGCTTAACTAAAATTGCAAATTCAAAAACAAATATCTGAAGGATATTACGTAAAAATGATTAGTCTAAATATTATCAAAATTAATTATTCTAAAATTCACTAGCAATAATAATAAATTGAATTTTACATGCTAATGAGAGCTCTCTTCAAAAAAATCATAAAGTTCCTTGCATAAAGGATTCATAAACTGAATTACAATAGAAATCTGTTTTCTATAAAATATGGTATCTTAATTTTCTATCTGCGTTAACCTGACGAAGCATACTGGAACATAACCATTAGAAATTGGAAGGTTGCCTTTATTCTTCAAAACCAAGATTGACTCTAACTGCATTCAAATTATTACGTAAAGGTAGTAGGTCCCAAAGATAGAAATTGTCTCAAATACGCATGGTTGCCCAAATAATTCCACAAATCATTTTCAGTAATGCACAGAATTAAACAATCGTAGCATAAAGATGAAGTTCCGTAAAGCACTAATTATTAACTTTAAATACAGGAAAACTGGAACCTGTCTTGATATTTATAGATCAATCTATAAAATTCTCATTAACCAAAACTGTGCTAACTTTGAGTACAAACAGCAAGAAGTGATTGTCTTTGATAGTTCGGCACGATAAAAGAACCCCAGTTGTTTATTAACAAAACGGTAGTAACAAACCTTTCAAGCGAGATTTGTCAAACATAAATTGCTTCCAAAAATTTCACTCATTACAAAAGTGAACTGAACGATACGGAATTATATTTAGAAATTGCTTTAATTCTAAAAACACACTAACAAACGGGAAATCGATAACATTGACCCAAGACAACTGGTTTTTCATAAGGTTTAACGAAAGAGTTTCTCAAACACATTTTAATTAATCCGCAGAACCAAATTCGTAAGAACTGCACCCCGCCGAGGTCAGGGCACATAATTACACTAAAACTGTAGCCGAACTGTATTTTTAATTACTGGAACTAAAACGAAAATTTAATAATATCGATCTTCTTTACAAGAGGAACTGACCGAGGTGGTCTAGCTTGAAGCGCAAACGGGAAGCAAGTCCTGACGCTACCCTAGTACCACGCGAGAGGTGCCAACTTCTGTGACCCTGATCATCCGCGAAATAATGCATTTTATTTTTCCGTAACAAAATTTTTAGCTAACATTCTACAGAAGTCTCGACCTAAAGGAATAAAAAGTAGTAATCAGAAAATAACGCGGGAATTAGTGCAAGATAGTGCACAAACAACCCATCCATATGTTGTCTAGACTCGAAAGGAGTGCCATTTTCGAGATAAATACCAAAAGCCAAACTGAATTTCGAACACGTGCAATGTCACCTTCTGAACAAAGAGAAACTGATCCCTTGCTAACACATTCCCAGAATACAGACGAAAATGTTTTTTATAAAGCGGGAAGACTTGAGCACGTTTTATATTTTATCAAGGTCTTTCTAATTCTTTTAACAACGCAACCATTTTTACCGGGGAACAAACAGGATAATAAAATTATTATTTATTGCCTCTGCCTCATTGAATTTGTAGAAGTTTAAAAACAATCGTATAAAATGTTCTTTGTAAATATATTCTTACGACAAATTTTTAATAGCAATAAAGTGCAGTTTTACAGGACCGAACTTTAGGTTTTTCTTATAAATATACGCGCAAAATTCACATACTTAAGGCCGATAGAAAATGTACCGTTACACATCTTTACATACTTCCCTATTGGAAATGCTTTTTGCGGATATATAAATATCCAAAAAGTTTGTCAATTTCCTTGTACAATTGAAACGATTTTTCCGTTTAAAGACTTTCGAAACTATCATAGATGTCCCTTATGGGTTGCAATAACGGATATACGTCCTTTTGTTCTAGACATAACCTCTGCAACAAATCCAGGAATTCAAATAAATATTTTAAGAGAACTGGCAGCACAATTGAACTTCACTATAGTCTACGTGGGCGATAGCTTGAATTATTCAGTTAGCCTTCGAAAGAGCAATACAAGCTATTCAGTTTTTACTGTCTCCAGCCTTACTTTGTGGAACTCCATAATCATGAAATATAATATAAATACAAAGAATAGTTAAAGTTTCACAAGTTTTCAAACTTGTGAAACTTGTGAAACTTTAACTAATCTTTGTATTTATATTATATTTTATATTCAGTTTTTATTCAAGAAGCCTTTACAAAAAAAGTTGACTTAATCTTTACGCCACTACTGATCGAAATTTGTCTGTAATGCATGATTACGATTTCAGTATAGGAGCTGTACCTGACTCACGAGCATTTGCTGTTCCTGTTGCTAGATCAATAGAAAAATGAAAAAATCTTACAAATAATTTCTCAAAGCAGATTTGGATTTTATTGATATTAACAACAAAAAAAGCTTCAGCTTTTGTACAATGGATTATTATTAGAATCAGAATACTTCTAACGCCCTTCAGCAAAGATTTTAGAGTACTCATTTTACGTTTAGTGTTTTTATTATGGAACATATGCTCATTTCTGATCAGTTCTGCCTACCAGGTTAGCTTAATAATATTTCTTACAAAACCTGCTCTTGAATATCAAATTTCAACTTTAGAAGGACTAGTAAATTCTGATCTACCTTTTGGTGGGAATATTTTGTACAGGAGCTTTTTTAATCAACCACACGACTCATTATACATGCAAATTTATAATAAATGGATATTATGCCCTCCTGTTATGTTCTGTTTTAATAGAGCAGCCTTTAAGCGTGATTTTGCAGTATTCGGAAGTACTAAGCTACTAACTTATTTACAAAATACATATACTACCTCTGTCGGTACAAAAATGTTCTACCTATTTAAGGAAGCAAATGTCCATGCAATTGCTTTTAAGAAAGGCTTTCCATTGTTTCGATATTTTAACATACTTATATTGAGATTTAAAGAACATGGCATGATGGATAAATGGGATTGGAAAGAAACTCATGATGCGGATAGAGGTGGTATTAGAGGTTCAGAATTAGTGGTTCTATCATTAGATCATTTGCGTCCAGCATTCTTTGTTTTAAGTGGTGGATATGTGGTTAGTAATATTGACTGCAAAATGATCAATCTTTTCTTTGTGATAACTTAATTCTTATTGTATTTTTCTCTCCCGTTAATTAAATTTAAGATTTCATTTACGAATTATCGATTTTTCAAATCACTTTGGTTGTCCGTTTTCGTTAATCAATAATAAATATCTGGTTTGGTATTTTCGCGTCAAGAGATTGACGCCTGAATACAACCAATTAAAAGGCAGCTAGTTGGTCACGAAGCCCACGCTCTTTTGTTCGTTGCAGGGAAGCTTCTTCTTCCCTCCCTTCTTGTGCGAGCCTAAAAGAAGAGACCACATAATTATCGTGCTCTGTTTAATTTTACAATTTTCTTTTTGAATTCACTCTTAATGGGCCAATTATGGTATAATCATTTCATAAAATGGTTTTGTGATTTATTAAAAGTACTAAATCGATGTTTGAAAGTTTGGAAAATATCGAAATTAAAATGAAATAAATAAAGATTATTAAAAGTTTCACAGTTTTATTAAAATATACCTGACAATATTGTTTCGACAGCTATGCTGTCATTATCAAAGGTAATATAATTATAAACAAACACGTCGCTAAGGTAGATACAAAATAGGTAACTAGATAAAATAATAATAATAATAATAAAAATTAATAATAAAAATCATAATTAAACATCTAATACTTCCAGTAACGGAGAATTACTGAGCTCAAGTTGTTCATTCATTAAAGGTACCCTGAGTTTGTGTTTGTATATCTCAAAGGCTTCTAAAATGTCTAATTTGCGTTTGTTATTACAAAAATGTAGGAATTTAATATTATTTTGAGGAGTCATTGTGTGATTTTGTTCTAAAAGGTGTTTGGCGTAATTCGATTTTTCAGGATGTTTATTTTTGTAATGACGTACGTGTTCTTTATATCTTATGTCAAAATTTCGAAGTGTTTGTCCAATATATACCGAACTACAAAAAGAACAATTTAAACGGTAAATGCCCGATTTCATGATATCATGTGTTCTGTCTTTAGCATTAAATAAAAATGAAAAAGTGTTAGTGTTGGTTTTAAATGTTATTTTATAATTGTTGGTTTTTCTTAGTATATGTGCAATTTTTTCTGATATTTTGCCAAAATATGGTATAGATATGTAATTTGTGTCTTCTGTATTTCCTTTTTCTTTTGTGGAATCATTAATTAGTTCATTTTATCGAAATTTAAGAGTGGATTGTTATAATTATGTGATAGAAATTTTAAAGTTGCAATTTCAAGAAAACTTGATATGAGAATAAGTAAATATTCATGAGATTCTGAATTTAACTTTTCAAGTAAAACTGATAAACTTCAAACCTAATAACGATCATAGTACGAACTTTTAAAATATATTTTTATAATCCAGTTGTAATATTATTACAATCCATGTTAAGATATTATTTAATTAACAAATGAAGGCCTTTCAGTTCTTTTTTTACTATCTAATGCTTTTTTATGTGAAATAAATGGTATTATTAGTATTATTTCTAGTTTACTTTTTATTATGTGCTAATTTTGTGTAATAATAGAGTGCTAGAATTGGGTCCTTGCATAATTGAGACTGATTCATAAATGACAAAAAATATCGAGATAAAGATTGGAGTTTAATTTTTTTTAAATAGCAACCAACCGTTTAACGATCTTTGAAATTTCAAAATTATATTTCAACAGACACAAGCATTAACCGGTAAACAATCTGATGTTATGCACTGTCTCCCTCTTCATTGTTTTCAATCTATTTTATTTTCTAAAACTTTAACATATTTCTCTCAAAAACTAAAAGTTTTATGTTAATATTTAAAATGAATACCGGTTTTATTTGTGATCAACATTTTAATTTCACGTTGCATAATATTCTACAAATGTTGAGATTTACCGATCAACTTTAAAGATTATGTTACATAATCATGAAATAAATAAAGATTATTAAAAGTTTCACAGTTTTATTAAAATATACCTGACAATATTGTTTCGACAGCTATGCTGTCATTATCAAAGGTAATATAATTATAAACAAACACGTCGCTAAGGTAGATACAAAATAGGTAACTAGATAAAATAATAATAATAATAATAAAAATTAATAATAAAAATCATAATTAAACATCTAATACTTCCAGTAACGGAGAATTACTGAGCTCAAGTTGTTCATTCATTAAAGGTACCCTGAGTTTGTGTTTGTATATCTCAAAAGCTTCTAAAATGTCTAATTTGCGTTTGTTATTACAAAAATGTAGGAATTTAATATTATTTTGAGGAGTCATTGTGTGATTTTGTTCTAAAAGGTGTTTGGCGTAATTCGATTTTTCAGGATGTTTATTTTTGTAATGACGTACGTGTTCTTTATATCTTATGTCAAAATTTCGAAGTGTTTGTCCAATATATACCGAACTACAAAAAGAACAATTTAAACGGTAAATGCCCGATTTCATGATATCATGTGTTCTGTCTTTAGCATTAAATAAAAATGAAAAAGTGTTAGTGTTGGTTTTAAATGTTATTTTATAATCAAACAGAAGACACAAATTACATATCTATACCATATTTTGGCAAAATATCAGAAAAAATTGCACATATACTAAGAAAAACCAACAATTATAAAATAACATTTAAAACCAACACTAACACTTTTTCATTTTTATTTAATGCTAAAGACAGAACACATGATATCATGAAATCGGGCATTTACCGTTTAAATTGTTCTTTTTGTAGTTCGGTATATATTGGACAAACACTTCGAAATTTTGACATAAGATATAAAGAACACGTACGTCATTACAAAAATAAACATCCTGAAAAATCGAATTACGCCAAACACCTTTTAGAACAAAATCACACAATGACTCCTCAAAATAATATTAAATTCCTACATTTTTGTAATAACAAACGCAAATTAGACATTTTAGAAGCCTTTGAGATATACAAACACAAACTCAGGGTACCTTTAATGAATGAACAACTTGAGCTCAGTAATTCTCCGTTACTGGAAGTATTAGATGTTTAATTATGATTTTTATTATTAATTTTTATTATTATTATTATTATTTTATCTAGTTACCTATTTTGTATCTACCTTAGCGACGTGTTTGTTTATAATTATATTACCTTTGATAATGACAGCATAGCTGTCGAAACAATATTGTCAGGTATATTTTAATAAAACTGTGAAACTTTTAATAATCTTTATTTATTTCATGATTATGGAGTTCCACAAAATAAGGCTGGAAACAATAAACAAGATATGTTACATAAGTTGAACGTGGAAAATACTTCTTTGTGGGATTAAAAACTAATTTTGAAAAGGCCTACCTAATATCCCATAACATAACCTTGGGTAGTGAAGTACTGAAATATTTGCAGAAGATTGCATATTTAGGTCAACTAAACTAGTATTATGATGCTCAAACGTGGATATGAGACAAAGAATTGTGTACCGTAATAAATTAAGAAAAACTCAAACAAGAATGGAAAGATCAATATTAAATCTAAAATTGCGAGACAGAGAAAAAAATCAAAGACATAAGAAGGTAAGTGGAGACAAACGAAGTTCTAGTTAAGATATTCTGCAGTTTTTCTTGGCTGTAATACAAATGTGCGATTTGTGCTATACCACCTGTAAGTCGGCTGCATCCGCACGATGGGCCTGCGAAATAATAATAATCGCCACTCCCTCCCGCACAAGCTTCTGGGGCCTGGTTATCCAGGTAATGGGTAGTAGTAGTAATTATTATAGGTAACAACACAGTGATTAGGTACAAGATGAAAAAAGAAAAAGAGGCTGATGCCGATCTGATCTGATTGCTAGCATCATGACTATAGCACGTATTTGTTGCACATTTGTTGCTGAAATACATCTTCAATTCTGAAAGATTTCAATAAAAATCTTATACAAAATAAACACAAATACTTTTACCCATCTGGTAGTAGGATTATTATTTGCTTAAGTTTAATTTCATAATTGAGTCCAATACAAGTCAAAATGTGAGGTTCTATGTTCCAGACCTTTTATCTATTTATCCAGGCAATTAATCTCAATCCGCACAGATTACAGAATTCTTAGAGCCCCTCGACGATTGTAGACTTTTCCTGGGAAATATCTAGAAAATTCTAGATGTTCTAGTGCAGCAAAGATGGTTAGATTTAGAAGCCATTTTATAATCTTACATTACTCTATTGCATGCACGAGTAGAAGTTTATGACTTGAGGCTTGAAATCTTGAAGGCTTCTTAAATATTCAATTTTTTCAGAAGTTACAAAGTAAAAGTTTCAAAAGTTTTACATTTTATAGAAGTTTAGACTTACATGTAATATATTTACTTTGTAGCAACTAGAATAACTATTCTTGCAACCTAATCATAAAAAATCATTTAAACAACTCCAACAACTTTGAAATCAACAAATTTATTTCAAATCCAACTTACAATACAATTCAACTAATATCATGAGAAAACTAACTACATATCCAGTAATTAAAACAAAGAAGGCTGGACGCAAATGAACCAACGACAAAACTACCAACACTGAATCGTCAACACCACGACTATCAGGGTTCGCTTCTTTCCAATCCCATTTGTCCATCAATCCGCATTCTTTAAATCTCCATATCAGTCTTTCAAAATGACCAAACAGAGGGAAGCCTTTCTTAAAAGCTATTGAGTGGAGATACATCGGTCTAGGTTCTTTAAGTAGGTATACCATTTTTCTACCAGCTGGAGGAGTATATATTCCTTGGTAAAAGGTCGAAAATCTAGCACTTGAAAATAATGCAAAATCGCGTTTAAAAGCTGTTCTGTTAAAACAGGCAGTAGAAGGAGGGCATGCTATCCATTTTTTATAAATTTTCATAGAAGTTGGGTTGTGGGGTTGATTAAAAAAGCTTCTATGCATAATACTACCGCCAAAAGACAAATCAGAATCCGCCAATTCTTGTATAGTTGATATTTGATGTTCAAATGCAGGTTTTGTAAGAAAACTTATTAAGCTAACCTGGTATGCAGAATTTATTAAAAATGAACATATGCCCCACAACAGAAGCGCTAGACGCAAAATGAGTACCTTTGAATCTTTGCTAAAAGCTGCAAGGAGTATTCCGATACTAATAATAATCCATTTTATAAAATTTGAAGCTTTTTTGGCTGTTAAGTCAATTCTTATTTGAATTATCCAGAAAAGCGCAGAAATAGTAATGAGTGATAATAGCAGCAGCATCCAGATATACTTAGAAAAACTATTTGTAAAATTCTTCCATTTTTCTATTGATCTAGCAGCAGGAACAGCAATTGCATATGAGTCGGGAACAACTCCAACGACGAAATCATAATCGAGCATAATAGAAAGGTCAGCTGCTACAAAAGGAGTTAGTACTAGGTCAGTTGCATTTGTAAATGCCACATGAAGAAAAGTCGGATAATTCATACTAATGTTTCCATAACGAAGTGCCAAATCCAAGCTTTCGCCTACATAGAATATAGTAAAATTCAATTGTTTTGCTAGTTCCCTTAAAATATTTATTTCTACTCCTGGATTTGTTGCAGAAGTTTTGTTTAAGATAAGTGGATGTATAAACGTCGTTACTACCCCTAAAGAACATCCATGAAAATCTCGAAAGTGTTTCAATGGAAAAATTCTGTCAATTTCACAAGGAAATTGACAAACTTTTCGTATGTTTGTGTATCTACAATCAGAATCTTCCATAGGAAAGTATGTAAAGATGTCAAAATTTGGTTTAAGTATTGATACATTGATCAAATAGTTCCTCCAAGATAACCCAAATATTTCTTTTAATGGCATATCTATGGATAAGACTACAAAAAATTTTGCTTGAGCATTCCAAGATGATGATCTACGAAATGCAGCTATAAATGCTTGGAAGGTTTTCATATTTTCTAACATAACGAGATAAAGATCAGGTTTGAACAATTGCTCCCATTTAAGAATAGGTTTACTGATGTTGATTAATACCATGCAGACATTTTCTAATTCTAAGGTCATTTCCAAATTTGAATGCACAACTGTAATACCATGCCCACTTGTCTTATTCAGCAGCTTTATTATATTTTCTCTAAAGTCAATATTTTCTTCTTTAATGAAAGAATTGAAGATGCCGTTAACTTGTGTAAATAATGCTAGAAGAAGAGTTGTATGAATATAGTTCATGTTGCGATGAGGAATAGGTACATGCTATTGGTTAATAAATATTATTGATTTTGAGATTACATTTCTTTTCTGTGGTTTTGTAAATATTTCTATATGATTAATATGTATTCTATAATATGTATATTATCTAACTGAAACCCATCATATAATCATATTATATATTTTTAATATGTTTTTAGTGTAAGGTATATTATCTATAATTACTTAAAAAATGTTTGATTATACTGGGAACCAAAACAAAACTTCTTTCTGCTACAAGAACTAAATAATTTTTGTAAATTTGATAATATTTTGTACTCTATATTCAAAATGCTTTTAATTTGTTTTCATCGCCCAGTGTAACTTATTTACGTCACCACCGTTATTTAGTTTGATCTGCTACTGTCAGTAGAGAGCCTAGAATCTTTTGGTTTTAGTGCCACTAATCTTTATTTTTCAAATGTGCACATTGATACAATATTTAAATCTATTCTTTGACGAAGTGATTGTTAAGTGTTTAGTTATTCATAGTGATTTTAGTTTGTTCTATAGTAAAACAGATTAATACCAAATCTAGTGTAGATGTGGACGAAAGCGGAGAAAACCACATTTTTCTACGAACTACTGGTATCCCGCTACCCATGTGTGTAATAACAAAAATTCTTCATATTAACAACAGAATAAAGATGATCGCCATTTATAACAACACGTTCTTCAAATACAAACTTCCAATAGACAAATAAATCACAAAAAAACTTATACGCTTCTTACTTATTCGAATTATTTTCAGTGGTTGTAGGTGTTAATAACAAATGATTACTTATTTCAGATAGAACACGTTAATAATTAATTGAACAACACAAAGGGCGCCACCCAAATCTTTTGTTGTTATTGTTTAAAAGCAACAATGGGAATTTACAATTTCGGAAAAAAGCTCACATCTGAGTTACGTTGAGCGTTTTGACTCTTAATGTTTTTATTTAATTTTTGTTAAACAAACCACAAACAATTTGTCATGCCAAGCTATAATGCATGAGTATTAATTTACAACCACGTTTATTAGTTCTAATCCGTGAAAGGCGGTTATCAAAATATGCAATGCACAATATAACACAATGAACATAGAACAGAAACAGCCTTTAATTGCTGTATGAAAGTTAAAAGATTTTCAGATTTTACACATTAACTTATTTAGGAATACCATTCTAACTATAATTTTACTATTTCCTAAATCAAAAACCATTTTTACTTTTTATTACGATCTTTTTCAATAATACTAAAGATGCTGTTTTAACTGTTTATTAACAAAATAATTATATTGGAATAATAAAATGTTGGAGACCCTTAATCAATTTGCAATTTGTTATAATTGTTAATATATGTCTTACTATAACCTTCAATAAAAATAACAAATTGATGTCAAATTGTGCTTTGGGAATATGAATAGGTCCGACCCTTCAGGAGACACTGTCCTTTGGCGACATTAATTAATTAAACAGCACTAAGTACGGTAATAATAAAGAATACTCACGCAATAATTGATAAGTCCTCTGGCAGTATATGTACATACGATCTTTTGCTCATTGCCATTTTTTGAGTTTTCTTATCATCATACCGTATTTATCGAATACTGCATTTCATCGATCATACTGTATTTATTATCTGTAACTGTTTCCCCGCCGAAGCGTCCCTGCGCCGAAGTGTCCGTGCGCCAAACTGTCCCTGCGTCGAAATGTCTCGCGCTGAAATGTCTGGCTCCGCGTACATATCTACATTCTTTAGGAAGCTTCTGCAAGCTTTCCCTCCATTTTCTTGTGCCTATTGAGATGTTTGATCAACGTGACATAACGACTACAATCCAGAGTTTCAGAAAATTTGACCGAAAGGACATTTCAATTACTTATCTGCGGGGTCCTTTTTTTCCGTTTCCTGAAGACAGCCTTTTAAGCCACGAAATTTCCAAATTAAGCTGTGCAATCTCAGAGAAATCTTCACCTGAAAGAAACTCAATTACCTATATCAAACTATCCGTTTGGGCCTTAAGATCTCGAATCATGAAATTTGAATGTATTGAAGCTGCCTGATCTTAAATTCCTGAAATAGCTTACTACGAGTACATAGATATATCTCTATTAGGGTGGTCCTTATTTGTATGGGTAAGAAAAAATAAATAAAATTTCAAAATACGTACCCTCCAATTTTTTTAAATTACATGAAAGGAAGTTACCCTAAAAATTTCAAGTTGATCAGATCATGCTAACCCATTAATTAAGGTCAAAGTTCAGCTATTTTAGGTTGTTTTTCACATAATGCGCATTTTCAGTGAAAAAAAGCTATTCTTCCTTTTTGTAGGAAACTTAATCTACTATAAATTTGGTCCGTACATAATTTTTGAGAAATAATCTGTTTTTGAGTTATGAAAGGAAAATCAGATGCAGTAGTTTACGGGATTTGCAGTTACATATTGAAAAGTTTTATGTTACTCATTTGTGATTCTTTTCTTTAATACTTCTGACTACTAGCATACTTCTAATGCCTTAGAAAGGCATTAGAAGTAAGCTTTTTACTGGAAATTGTTATTAATAATAATAATTGTTGCTACCCATTTCCTGGCGAACGAGGCCCTAGAAGCTATGCAACTATTAGTATTACTCTGGTCCAACGTGCTGCTGCAGCCGACTTAACAGATTGTATAGCATAAATTATACATTTGTGTTACATCTAAGAAAAACTACAGAAGACCAGATCTACCATTACCGAGAGTCGAACCGGACCGCTTGCGTGAGAGAAGAGCACTCTAGTCCCTACACTACTAATACTATTACATATAGGTCATAAGGTAATGTCATCAATAATTAATAATTGTGATTCATCATTACAGATATAAAATATTAAGCCAGGGTGCTGTATTGGTTTTGAAGACGCTGAGTTGTCTTTAAAATACGCGAAACTCACTTATTGGAATACTCAATTTATCCACAAAGATTATTTCTATATGCGGATTATTCCATTAACCATTGTACATTATAACCAGCCGTCAAGTATTTATTTTACAGTGGTCTGTTTGTTGTGTAATAAAGGCTACACAATGCAATTGGGTTTTCTCGAATTGCTTTTCTTTTTTCTTCTATCTAAATACTTATTACTTTCTCAATTCTTACAGTTATACAAATTAAACAAAATTAAATCAAAAAAATCAAAGCAGGTAATTCTCACTCACGTGTATGAAAATTGGAATAAGACTAGTGTTTTCAGTTTTCACGAGGACCAGGACCACGAGGACAGTTATCAGGAATAACTGATAAGAAATACATTCTAGTTTCTTTTTCAGTACTAATACTTATTTTGGATCATAAGAATATTTCTGTAACTGCCCGTTTAGTTTGTTTGAATGCAAGTGCTGCGCTTGTGGTAGATCGGCGATTTGAAAAAGGCACGAATTCTCCAACACGATTATTTAAACTGCGGCAAAAAGTTGAAAAAATTGTTTGCACCCTGGCATCAATTGGATAAGAACTAGAACAAAAAAAGAAATTTCTGCAGGCAAAGAGAAGATTTTTTTGAAGAACTAGATGCTTTATTTGACATCGCAGGTGCCAATGCACTAGAAATGATGAAGATCTTAGAAGACATTGATACGATCCTACTGCCCGTGAAAAGAGTTTAGAATACAGAAAGAAGGAAATAAAATGAAAAAAAATGAAACTAAAAGAGTAGACAGGCAGATGCATTTAGACATACCAGAACCTTCAAGAAGAGAAGAAACTGGATCCACTGATAAGTAAGATTAAAAAGTGAAATTCACGTAATGTTTTCAATAGGCAAGTAAATCTTTTTAGACTAGGTTTTGGATTCATTAACTTTAGAAGCGTCAGATAATGAAGAGAGTGAAAGAAATTAATCGATTTCAAGCTATACAAATTGGGACTTCAGGTATTACAATGGACTCTACTACTAAGAGCAAAGAAAAAGAGCAAGAAACAAATTTTGACTGCACGAATTTTATCAGCGCTAAATAGATGTAAAATAAGTGACAAGGATACCTGTCACATATTGTCAGCAAATGTAGAAGCCGTTTCAATAGACCCAAATGACTATGTCATAAACAGATCTTCCATCAGGGAATACGGACAATATTTTAGCGTACAGACAGCTAACAAAATAAAATTGTCATTTTTAGAAATATATTTACAATTTGCAGTCATTCACTGAGACTCAAAACTACTTCCAGCTTTAATTGGAAAATCTGAAGTATAGATTGGCTTAATTTGTGCCGATTAATTAATTGCGGTTCCAGAACTGTCAACAACAGGGAAAAAAGTATCTCCAGCAGTCTATGATACTCTCTGCGACTGGGAATTAACAAAGTTGAAGTTTTTAAATACAGGAAGACTAAATGTTGCTTGTCTTCTAGAGCAAAAGATACAGAGAAAAATCTTATTTTTAGCTTATCGCCACCATATTCTTTGAGGCGTTCTGCAAGGAGTTCTTGCGGTGTCTAAGTTTCCATACCATCTGTTAAGTCGGCTGCAGCCGCACGTTGGTCTAGAGTAATAGTAATAATCACCTCTTCCTCCAGCACAAGCTTCATAGCTTCTAGGGCCTGGTTGGCCAAGTAATGGGTAGTAGCAATTATTATTATTATTATATATTAATAATAATTTCCAGTAAGAAGTATTAGAAAAGCATTAGAAGTATTCTAGTAGTCAGAAGTATTGAAGAAAAGCACCACAAATGAGCAACATAAAATTTGTCAATATGTCACTGCACGGCCCGTAAACTACTGCATCTGATTTATCTTTCATAACTTAAAAACAGATTATTTCTCGAAAATGATGTAAGGAACAAATTTATAGTAGATTAAATTTCCTACAAAAAAGGAAGAAAAAAAAAGTTTTTCGTAGCTGCAACCGTTTCACTGAAAATACGCACTATGTGAAAACAGCCTAAAATAGCTGAACTTTGTCCTTAATACGAGTCGGGTTAGCATGATCTGATCAACTTGGAATTTTTAGGGTTACTTCCTTTCATGTAATCTAAAAAATTTGGAGGGTACGTATTTTGAAAATTAAAAATCAAAAAATAAGGACCGCCTAATCTCTATACAGTATACAGAGTTTTACTTGTTGGTCAGATCTGTCCATTTTTTCAGGAAAGGAAGTTATTTTTCACTATTTTATTTTTTTATACTTTACGTGTATGCATAATAGTAACATACATAGTATAATACATTTAGTTAAGTAATTGGATATACATACCCCATAATGAAAAACAAGTAATAAAATTAGAGAACAGAAAATCTCCTGACATGTAACTCAAAATATTAATTTATATCATGGTTTTTAACAACTTTTGCTACGGCATGAGTTATATTTATAAAATTTTCTTCCTAGTATTCGCTACATTACCAGCAAACATTTTCTGCAATGTTTCTATTGTCGATGATAATAGCATCAGACTTCAAGAACACGTAACAATGCTACTAAATAACACAAGACAGCATGATATTGCTATAGTGTATTTCAATTTAGACATAACCTTAAAATTATATAATAAATTCGTGGTATTAATCAACATTAGCAAACCTTTTTCAAAAATGGAACAATTGAATAAGCCCGATTTCTATCTCATTATGATGGAGAATCTAGAAACCTTCCAAGCATTTATAGCTACATTTCGTAAATCGTCATCTTGGAATGCCGAAGCAAAATATTTGGTTGTTTTATCCATAGATTTACCGTTATCATATATACCGTTAATATTTGAGTTATCTTGGAAGTACTATATGATCAATCTATCAGTACTTAAACCAAATTTAGACATCTTTACATACTTCCCTATTGGAAATGCTTTTTGCGGATATATAAATATCCAAAAAGTTTGTCAATTTCCTTGTACAATTGAAACGATTTTTCCGTTTAAAGACTTTCGAAACTATCATAGATGTCCCTTACGGGTTGCCATAACGGATATACGTCCTTTTGTTCTAGACATAACCTCTGCAACAAATCCAGGAATTCAAATAAATATTTTAAGGGAACTGGCAGCACAATTGAACTTCACCATAGTCTACGTAGGCGATAGCTTGAATTATTCAGTTAGCCTTCGAAAGAGCAATACAAGCTATTCAGTTTTTATTCAAGAAGCCTTTACAAAAAAAGTTGACTTAATCTTTACGCCACTACTGATCGAAGATTTGTCTGTAATGCATGATTACGATTTCAGTATTGGAGCTGTACCTGACTCACGAGCATTTGCTGTTCCTGTTGCTAGATCAATAGAAAAATGGAAAAATCTTACAAATAATTTCTCAACGCAGATTTGGATTTTATTGATATTATCAATTATTAGTATGTCTGCTCTATTTTGGGCAATTCAGATGAGAACTGACTTAACAACAAAAAAAGCTTCAGCTTTTGTGCAATGGATTATTATTAGTATCAGAATACTTCTAACGCCATTCAGCAAAGATTTTAGAGTACTCATTTTACGTTTAGTGTTTTTATTATGGAGCATATGCTCATTTCTGATCAGTTCTGCCTACCAGGTTAGCTTAATAAGCTTTCTTACAAAACCTGCTCTTGAATATCAAATTTCAACTTTAGAAGGACTAGTAAATTCTGATCTACCTTTTGGTGGGAATATTTTGCACAGAAGCTTTTTTAATCAACCACACGACTCATTATACATGAAAATTTATAATAAATGGATATTATGCCCTCCTGTTATGTTCTGTTTTAATAGAACAGCCTTTAAGCGTGATTTTGCAGTATTCGGAAGTATTAAGCTACTAACTTATTTACAAAATACATATACTACCTCTGTCGGTACAAAAATGTTCTACCTATTTAAGGAACCTAGACCAGCAAATGTCCATGCAATTGGTTTTAAGAAAGGCTTTCCATTGTTTCGATATTTTAACATACTTATATTGAGATTTAAAGAACATGGCATGATGGATAAATGGGATTGGAAAGAAACTCATGATGCTGATAGAGGTGGTATTAGAGGTTCAGAATTAGTGGTTCTATCATTAGATCATTTGCGTCCAGCTTTCTTTGTTTTAATTGGTGGATATGTGGTTAGTGTTTTCGTGTTATTAGTTGAAAAACTATATTTTTGTGTTAGAGTCACGAATAAAAGAAAATAAAGCATTTGTTATTAATTTTATATGATTAAATATAATAAGATATGGTGTTGTAAGATCCTTTTATTGAAATAAATAAAATTGTTTTTGTTAATTTTAAGTTGCTTTTGTAGTTTTCAATTGTTATGTTGCTGATTTTTGTTTTTGTTTAGGAGTGAAGTAGGATTGCACAAACCTAATAGAGTTCAGAAGCGACCACTCCGCAACGGTTTAGTAGATAAATCGGAATAAGACTTTCTGGTTTGCTAGATCTTGTTACGGAAACTATGCTTTTAACTTCGTTCAGGATGATGCTACTACCCAAAAATTAATCAAAATCGATATAGTTCAAGAATCGTAAGCCAAAATATTCGGGAAAACGCATGGAAATGGGACTTTATTAAAGCCATGAAGAAACTACACAAAACAAACATTACTCTAACAGGACTGGTTAATTGTAACGGATACATTAAACTGAAGGGCTTAAATATTGCTATAGTAAAGTACTATCCACTACGACTGCTCCTAGTTTCTGCGAATTCTATTGAAGGATTTCCTCATATCCCATCAGAGTTACAGAAAAGATATTACAAAGCACGTTATAATAAAGTATCAAAAACAAAAACAATAACAAGAGGAAATGAAACATAGAAAAACTAGACTAATGGGCACCACACACGGTCGTCTGCGACCACGTCGCCTACGACGTCGGGGACGTAGTCCGGAAAATGACGCAATGTTTAGATTTTCTGTAATTTATTGCACACTTCTAATATTATACTTATAATTATTATTAATATTAATACACTTATTATACTTATAATAAAATTATAGGTATCGCCCCTCGTATAGCTACAGGTCTGGAATTAAATATATGAAATTCTTTTGTTTCGTTCGAAAATCAAAGCAAATTTTGTTTATATAATGTTATTTATATTTGTATGACTAATGAATGTGGAGTCATAAGTTATCCTGAAATCCTTAAACTCAGTAACTTTATTTAAGCATATGCTGTCAATGACACAAGGAAAGTTCAGAAAATTTCTTTTCCGAGTAAAGTACACCACACATTTTTTATATTAAGAGGCAAACGATTCTCATCACCATCTATGTAATTCGAAAAGAAATGATCTCTTTGAGTCAAATTACAATCATTAAGGCCGTCTATTTTGCGAAACAATTTATAATCATCAGCGTATACTAACGTTTCTGATTCACTGCCCCGGCAGATGTCATTTGTAAAGATAATGAATAATAATGAACCCAAAACATATCCCTGAGGGACCCCAGAAGTTGCAATGATCTCACATGAGTTGAGATCACGGCATTAACCATTAAACGTCTGTTACATAGTGCAGTGGTATACCCTTTAATAAAACAAAACCACAATACAACCGTATATCACTACAATATTTTTTTGCATAACAAATTTTTGCCCCGTCACTAGTTCCAACTTTAGTTTCAGTAAAGCAATCGACAAATATCTCTTAAATTTGTAATACATCAACCTTACCTTACCAATTTCCAATATCAGTGGGTCCACCTGTAATACTAACACCCGGGCTGGGAAAATTGTAACACTCTGCAAATCACAAATTATTTCCACACAAGGAAGAAACATGAACAATAAATAAAATTTAAATATATCGATAAAAACACAATTTTTATTTCTGCACACATAGATAATAAATAAACAATTAACAAAACTACTAATCAGCCTTTTATTTTATTTATGTTATGTTAGGGATTTCTACGTCAATTTCTTTTTATATACCTTATAACTAAACTACTAAACAAAATAATTTAAATAAAAATCAATGTAGCAAATTTTCTAAATTCTTATTTTTTTAATATTTAAACAAATATGTTAAGTTCTCTCAAATGTTACGTTTTATTCTTTTCTTTAATAAAATATTTGTCCGAAATGATATATTTTACTGGCCAGTATAAAATTCATATTAGAGTTCACGTAGTTTCGAAACATCACAATGAATCATCAAGATCTGCGCGAACGTCACCTGCGAGTACAGTGGCGGCGCGTAGGTTGTTCATTAAAAGGGGTTAAAAATATGTGCACATAAAATGTTATGAAAATCTCAAAGTACACTTTATAATCTTTAAATAACCACTTTCAATTGAAGGGGTTGGAGCTTAAATCAACTCACCTAAGTAGCAAAAAGATAATTGTGAGATATAAGCACACGCAACAAGACAGAATGGAAATATACCGACGCTACTGCATTAAGAAAGATATGCGCGTGCGACGGAATTTCGAACGCTCATACGTATTTCGGTTTCTGCGCATTGAGCTGTTTCGAAACCTTTTCACCTATAATGTCACTTACGATTTTTCCGCACACTCGACACTTCCTTAAAATTGGTCCCGTGAAAAAAAATGCCGCTATAATATCCACAACCAACCTCTTGACTGGTGGCGAGATTTCAAAATTGCAAGTTTGCAGAAAATTAATTCTTCTTGAAATATTTTCCAAACTAATAAGTTCTATAAGTTGTGAAATTATCCAAATCAAATCAATAAATTATTATTTTCTTGATATATCGACAAACAGGTATGTTATATCCATTTATATGCACAAATTTCTTCTATTCAAAAATTTGTAACCTTACTTTATTTTTCTAAATTATTGAAATGCATGTTTTTATAGGTTAATAATTATGCAAACAACACGTCCTCCTCTCAATACGTTCTGGAGATTACTGATTGTTTTTCACAATACAAATTACATAAAAACATATAGAAACAACAACTATGTAACATTATCAAGTAAACCATGGACAAAAATTGACATTTAAAATTTTATAATTAAAATATTAATTTCTTTAAATTTTAGATTTAAACACATAAAAAGAATCCCCAACACTACCTTAAACTAATAAAATAACATATTTATCTCTAAAACCCAACAATAACTCACAATTTCAGTCGAACAAACAAATTTTCACGCTTGACTAAAATTGTCATAATTTCGATTTAAATCTGTCCAACCACCAATTTTACCCTTTAATCTTTACACAATATGCTTATATAACTATACCCATTAGTTTGACATCAATAACTAACACTTATAATACAAAATTAACTTTAAGTGAAAATTTCTTCACGGCACAGGTGTATGGATATTTTTAAATTGAAATGGCTGAGAAAACACACATAGAACTACAAAAAAAACTTTATACAACTTACACAGCCAAGATGTTATCCAACAAAATTCCACAATAACATCATGAACCTAAATTAATTAAATTAGAACGGTGGCTCGACAAACCAATACCATAAATCACAAAAGGAAAAATCACTAATTTTGAAAATTAACCAAGGTAAGTTTCTTTTATATATGCTAATTTACTCAAAATAGCCCGTTTTATTATATTCTAGGTGCAGTTTACCAAGTTTGAGCTATTGACGGAAGATCAAGAAAAACAATTCAACGTACCAAACGTTGTATTAAGATTTACAATTATTAAATTATATACACACTTAAATAGTATCCTTTTGTTGAAATATAAAACTTTTTATGCATGTTAAAATAATGTGAATAAATGATTCCTCTAAAGAAACCCATTTTGAAAATTATTTTCAAAAATTGAGGTTATGTAATGAATAGATCGGATCGTTAAATAATCTTGCATGAAATGCAACTTTGACAAGAAATTATCGCGAATAGGATGTATTTAACTTAATTCCTGTATATAGCTAGCTTCAACTGTACTTCTGAAACTATTAAATAAACCTTTTAACAAAGATTCAATTACGAACGCCTGAAAGATAGGCAACCCAAATTACCTATTTAACATTTCTACCTGCAAATAACACAGCAATAGGTATGATTTCAAAAAATGAATTAAATTATCAATTAGTCCGTCCAAAATGATGCAACTTTTTCAGTAACATATCGGTCTGAGAAATATTATCAAGAGCTTGAGCAATAAACTATGTAACACAAACCAAATTATTTACAGTGGATCTGCCTCTAACAAATCCATCTTGCTTGTCGACAATTTGTGACTGTATGTGGGAGTACATTAGATCTTATAGAACTATTTCAAAAACTTTGCTGGAATTACACAATATTCTGATTGGTCTGTAGTTATCAATAGCAGATCTGTCTCGTTTGCTAAATATAGGACATATCTTAGCCTTTTTCCAGACATTAGTAAAACACAAACTACTCAGGGACAGGTAAAATTTGGTAGTTAAAAGTTTAGCAAAAACGAAAGCACAATCTTTTAATAAAAACGATGGAACTCCATCAGGGCCAGTAGTCATTTTTAATTTGGATTTTTTAATACCTTAATTACATCAACTTTAGAAATAGTAGAAAGGAAAAGGCACGAAGCGTTGACATTTTCCACTAAGTCATCAAGATTAAAATTAGTTGTTGCAATGAAAGTCCAGTTAAAAAATGAGGCAAATGCATTAATAGATTGTTGAAGATCGCAAATTTGAGTTTCCTGATAACTCATAGAACTTAGAACAGTTTTTTTGTCTATTTTTTTAATTTTAAAAACACCTCGTATATTAATAAAAATGTTATTGGGTTATTCTTTAGAAGACACTCTGTATACTATATGAAGTCGATTTTCAATGTTTATTTGCAACGCCATATAGGTTTAGTAATATTGACTGCAAAATGATCAATCTTTTCTTTGTGATAACTTAATTCTTATTGTATTTTTCTCTCCTGTTAATTAAATGTAAGATTTCATTTACGAATTATCGTTTTTTCAAATCACTTTGGTTGTCCGTTTTCGTTAATCAATAATAAATATCTGGTTTGGTATTTTCGTGCCAAGAGATTGACGCCTGATACAACCAATTAAAAGGCAGCTAGTTGGTCACGAAGCCCACGCTCTTTTGTTCGTTGCAGGGAAGCTTCTTCTTTCCCTCTCTTCTTGTGCGAGCCAAAAAAGAAGTGCCCACATAATTATCGTGCTCTGTTTAATTTTACAATTTTCTTTTTGAATTCACTTTTGATGGGCCAATTACGGTATAATCATTTCATAAAATGGTTTTGTGATTTATTAAAATGGATTTTTGAAAGTTTGGAAGATATCGAAATTAAAGCTTCTTTTTCATACTTCGTCGAAAAAACACCCTTTGAGAATTGAAAAAGGTAATACAGAATTTTTATTTTAATTAAAGAGCCTTCTTGTTTTATTGTTGTGATCAATAAACTTTTGCTTCTACAAAATCAATAATTATTTATAGGGAAATAATTCGTGAAAATATTGACCCAGACTTGCAATCGAGTTGGAAGATCGACAAATTTAAAATCGATACAAATTTTAAAATCTAGCTTGCTGTATATCCTCCATAGTTGAATTTCCTCTTCGTTGCTGTTTAGCTCAAATTTTAAAGATCTGTTAATTGTATTGATGTAGAAATTCGAAAGCTGCATTTGGATGTGATGTCCTAATATAGGTCTTGTAAGCAGCAATATTTGAATCCCTACACTTGAAGATTAGAAGTCTTCTCCAACAGGTTCCTAGTAACCTGATAACCATCTTCAACGAGTCATTTGAAGTAACATTTGAAAACCAAATTGAGTTTATAGAAATTACCAGGTGGGTTCTTTATTTCCTCTTTTGTGGAATCATTAATTAGTTCATCTTATCGAAATTTAAGAGTGGATTGTTATAATTATGTGATAGAAATTTTAAAGTTGCAATTTCAAGAAAACTTGATATGAGAATAAGTAAATTTTCATGAGATTCTGAATTTAACTTTTCAAGTAAAACTGATAAACTTCAAACCTAATAACGATCATAGTACGAATTTTTAAAATATATTTTTATAATCCAGTTGTAATATTATTACAATCCATGTTAAGGTATTATTTAATTAACAAATGAAGGCCTTTCAGTTCTTTTTTTACTATCTAATGCTTTTTTATGTGAAATAAATGGTATTATTAGTATTATTTCTTGTTTACTTTTTATTATGTGCTAATTTTGTGTACTAATAGAGTGCTAGAATTGGGTCCTTGCATAACTGAGACTGATTCACAAATGACAAAAAATATCGGGATAAAGATTGGGGTTTAAATTTTTTTAAATAGCAGCCTTGCCGTTTAACGGTCTTTGGAATTTAAAAATTATATTTCAACAGAAACAACCATTAACCGGTAAACAATCTGATGTTATGCACTGTCTCCCTCTTCATTGTTTTCAATCTGTTTCATTTTCTAAAACCTGAAACATATTTCTCTCAAAAACTAAAAGTTTCATGTTAATATTTAAAATGAAGTACTATTACCGGATTTATTTGTGATCAACATTTGACTTTCACGTTGCATAATATTCTACAAATGTTGAGATTTACGGATCAACTTTAGAGTTGAACGTGAAAAATAGTTCTTTGTGGGATAAAAAACTAATTTTGAAAAGGCCTACCTAAAACCTAATATCCCATAACATAACCTTGGATAGTGAAGTACTGAAATATTTGCAGAAGGTTGCATATTTAGGTCAACTACTATTATTCAGCTCAAACGTGGATATGAGACAAAGAATTGTGTACCGTAATAAATTAAGAAAAACTCAAACAATAATGGAAAGATCAATATTAAATCTAAAATTGCGAGACAGATAAAAAAAATCAAAGACATAAGAAGGTAAGTGGAGACAAACGAAGTTCTAGTTACGATATTCTGCAGTTTTTCTTGGCTGTAATACAAATGTGCGATTTTTGCTACACCACCTGTAAGTCGGCTGCATCCGCACGATGGGCCTGCGTAATAATAATAATCGCCATTCCCTCCTGCACAAGCTTCATAGCTTCTGGGGCCTGGTTCTCCAGGCAATGGGTAGTAGTAGTAATTATTATAGATAACAACACAGTGGTTAGGTACAAGGTGAAAAAAGAAAAAGAGGACTGATGCTGATCTGATCTGATTGCTAGCATAATGACTATGAGCACGTATTTGTTGCTGAAATACATCAATTCTGAAAGATTTCAATAAAAATCTTATATAAAATAAACACAAATATCTTTACCCATGTGCTAGTAGGATTATTATCTGTTTGAGTTTAATTCCATAATTGAGTCCAATACAAGTCAAGATGTGAGGTTCTAAGTTCTAGACCTTTTATCTATTTATCCAGGCAATTAATCTAAATCCGCACAGATTACAGAATTCTTAGAGCTCCTCGACGATTGTAGACTTTTCCTGAGTAACATCTAGAAACTTCAACTTTCAGTGCAACAAAGATAGTTACATGTAGAAGCCATTATTAGGTATAGTCTTACATTACTATACCTACTACATGCAAGAGTAGAAGTTTATGACTTGAGGCTTGAAATCTTGAAGGCTTCTTAAATATTCAATTTTTTCAGAAGTTACAAAGTGAAAGTTTCAAAAGTTTTACATTTTATAGAAGTTTAGACTTACATGTAATATATTTACTTTGTAGCAACTAGAATAACTATTCTTGCAACCTAATCATAAAAAATCATTTAAACAACTCCAACAACTTTGAAATCAACAAATTTATTTCAAATCCAACTTACAATACAATTCAACTAATATCATGAGAAAACTAACTACATATCCAGTAATTAAAACAAAGAAAGCTGGACGCAAATGATCCAACGACAAAACTACCAACACTGAATCATCAACACCACGACTATCAGGACTCTTCGCTTCTTTCCAATCCCATTTGTCCATCAATCCGCATTCTTTAAATCTCAATATAAGTCTTTCAAAATGACCAAACAGAGGGAAGCCTTTCCTAAAAGCTATTGAGTGGAGATACATCGGTCTAGGTTCTTTAAGTAGGTATACCATTTTTCTACCATCTGGAGGAGTATATATTCCTTGGTAAAAAGTCGATAATCTAGTACTTGAAAATAATGCAAAATCGCGTTTAAAAGCTGTTCTGTTAAAACAGGCAGTAGAAGGAGGGCATGCTATCCATTGTTTATAAATTTTCATAGAAGTTGGGTTGTGGGGTTGATTAAAAAAGCTACTATGCAAAATACTACCGCCAAAAGACAAATCAGAATCCGCCAATTCTTGTATAGTTGATATTTGATGTTCAAATGCAGGTTTTGTAAGAAAACTTATTAAGCTAACCTGGTATGCAGAATTTATTAAAAATGAACATAAGCCCCACAACAGAAGCGCTAGACGCAAAATGAGTACCTTTGAATCTTTGCTAAAAGCTGCAAGGAGTATTCCGATACTAATAATAATCCATTTTATAAAATTTGAGATGTTATTGGATGTTAAGTCATTTCTCATTTGAATTATCCAGAAAAGCGCAGAAATAGTAATGAGTGATAATAGCAGCAGCATCCAGATATACTTAGAAAAACTATTTGTAAAATTCTTCCATTTTTCTATTGGTCTAGCAGCAGGAACAGCAATTGCATATGAGTCGGGAACAACTCCAACGACGAAATCATAATCGAGCATAATAGAAAGGTCAGCTGCTACAAAAGGAGTTAGTACTAGGTCAGTTGCATTTGTAAATGCCACATGAAGAAAAATCGGATAATTCATACTAATGTTTCCATAACGAAGTGCCAAATCCAAGCTTTCGCCTACATAGAATATAATAAAATTCAATTGTTTTGCTAGTTCCCTTAAAATATTTATTTCTATTCCTGGATTTGTTGCAGAAGTTTTGTTTAAGATAAGTGGAGGTACAAACGTCGTTACTACCCCTAAAGAACATCCATGAAAATCTCGAAAATGTTTCAATGGAAAAATTCTGTCGATTTCACAAGGAAATTGACAAACTTTTCGTATGTTTGTGTATCTACAATCAGAATCTTCCATAGGAAAGTATGTAAAGATGTCAAAATTTGGTTTAAGTATTGATACATTGATCAAATAGTTCCTCCAAGATAACCCAAATATTTCTTTTAATGGCATATCTATGGATAAGACTACAAAAAATTTTGCTTGAGCATTCCAAGATGATGATCTATGAAATGTAACTATAAATGCTTGGGAGGTGTTGATATTTTCTAACATAATGAGATAAAGATCAGGTCTGAGTAATTGCTCCGATTTAAGAATAGGTTTACTGATGTTGATTAATACCATGCAGACATTTTCTAATTCTAAGGTTATTTCCAAATTTGAATGCACAACTGTAATACCATGTCCTCTTGTCTTATTCAGTAGCTCTATTATATTTTCTTTAAGGTCAATACTTTCTTCTTTAAAGAAAAAATTGAAGATGCCGTTAACTTGCGTAAATGATGCTAGAAAAAAAGTTGTCTGAATATAATTCATGTCGAGATGAGGAATAGGTACATGCTATACTTAATAAATGTTATTGATTACTTGATTACTTTTTTTTTCCGTGGTTTTGTAAATATTCCTACTATAGTATATTACCTAACTAACAAACACTCCGAAACCCATCATATAATCATTAATTTATTTTTGATTTGTTTTTAGTGTAAGGTATTGCGGTGTAATCATTTCACCGATTTGAAAATTTCACCTACGATGGTTCGAAAATGTAAGAACAAACATTTATATCGGACTTAAAGTAAATGAGGGACATACTATAAACATAATTAACAAAGGCTATTTATAGGACCACACTTAGGTTCATTAATATTTAAATCAAAAACTTAAAAATATAGACTTCATGCAAACATAACCTAGCTTTTTCATGCACAATAAATAAAATAGGTTTCAATCTCAGAAAAAGGATATAATTTTGTTAGATTGATTAATGATAATCATGTTTAGGCAACCCATGTTACTTTTGCCACTTGTCAGGAAGAAGTATTTTCCATTTTGGAATTTAGACATTACGATGTTCTACGTTAGATAGATTTTTCCCATATTCCTCGACACCAGCTCAGTTTTACAGTGTTGATTTGCTAAAAATAGATTAATTAGATCAATCTTATTATGACTAGTACTATACAATTAATCTTTGAAATTGTTTACTAGATTTCTGATCATTACAATTAAAGAAGGTATTGAAATCCTTTTGTTTCGTGCTAACTGACTTTTAAAGGCTTTTATCCTGCTTTTCCTCACCATTGTTTTTACGTAAGTGTCTAGAGCAGTGTATGTTGGACATTTTATGTATAATTTGATTAACATTGACTCAAATATTAAGCTGGCATTTGTATGAGCATCAATTGGTATTTATAGTAGTTCGTACACTGTAAAAATCATGTTTATGTTAAATTGTAAAGGCATTTCTATAGATAAATTGTTAATTTTACCTATTTCATGTATTCCTATAGCCATTTTGTAATGGATGAACCTTGATTTGCTAAATTGTATATGCAATTAGATCGTAATGAGTTTGTACTTTGTCTAACGGTTTTTCTTGAATAGCTTCGTTACGATACATTTTAGGCCCATACATGTCTTATACTTTTTTGATCGTCGTTTTAAGCGCTACAATTCTATTATAATAGAATTAGGATTAGTGCTCATCAGTAACAACTGTTCTGGATTAGTGACGTCACGAGCGTCGCTTGATTTTCTTATATTTTGAAAATGTGTCATAGATTTCAATTGTTATGGCAGAACCTATATAAGCTGGGGAAAATTGGAACAAATTCAGTCGATAAAGCATTGAAAGCAGAAGCTATGTTCGGATCCGGATAAAATATCTGTAATAAATTGAGGTTAGATTTTTTTTAACCATATGGTTTTGACACATATGTCATTGTATTAAATAAAGTTTAAATAAAATTTAAAAGTGTTACCTGAACTATCTTCAAGGATTAAAAGAAGATTCAATTATTGTGTTACAATAAATAAAGTGAACGTGATTGTTTAAATAAATTCAAGCGAATTTATTTTGTTTTTCATAGATGGACATATCGATTTTATAAACAAGAAATCAGCTGTTTGGTTTTATAGCAGTGCTGCCACTAAAAGGATTATTTAAAAAGGGGAAAATATTTATAACATACCAGGTTGGTTAATAAAATAAATGATCTTCGTTGAGTTTATAAATAATGATTAATTGTACAAAGTTCATCCTCAATAATAAAAATCTACTGGGTTTAGTTTATTAGATTCTTTTTTTTGAATTAATTTGATTTAAAAAATAAAACAATTTTAATTTTCTTTCCATAAAATTTATTTTCATTGGATAAATAATTTTTTTTTATTTATAAACAAATTTTATTTATGTTGGTTTATTCGAACGAATGACCGTAGTTATCCTATGTCAGATCTCTACTACTATTTGTTACGTTTGAGCAAACCTCAGAAGGCACTTCTCAATTTAATATTTGTATCTTTTTGAAAAACATTTTATTTTTATTTTGATGTTCTATTTGATTAAATTTTTGTTTGTTTAATAAAGTTCTTGTGTTTAAATTTCATATATGTGTTTAATTGATGTTGATACAAATATCCAGCATTCTTGTCTTTCAAATTCAGAGTTGAGTAGCAGTTGTCCAGCTTGCAGGAGTTTTAGAGCTTACGATATAAGTTTTTCCTTCTTTCCAGGCATAAAAGTGAATAAGAATATCGCAATTTAAATAATTTATGCTTTACTGAGCAAACCTGAGCTAGCTGAGAGAAATAAAGAATATCTGTGGTGTATTTTCTTAATTTAATTCACCGTATATAATTTATTT
Organism: Agrypnus murinus; assembly: GCA_929113105.1. Classification (NCBI taxonomy): domain Eukaryota; kingdom Metazoa; phylum Arthropoda; class Insecta; order Coleoptera; family Elateridae; genus Agrypnus; species Agrypnus murinus. The sequence goes on along the minus strand of OV816027.1, from coordinate 86,211,807 downwards.
TAGTTATTTGGAACGGTGGATATTATATTTTATTTTATTCATAGATCACCGCAGTATATTATCTATAATTACTTAAAAAATGTTTGGTTATACTGGGAACCAAAACAAAACTTCTTTCTGCTACAAGAACTAAATAATTTAGGTTTTGATAATATTTTGTACTATACATTCAAAATGCTTTTAATTTGTTTTCATCGCCCTGGGTAACTTATTTACGTCACCACCGTTATTTAATATGATCTGCTACTCTCAGTTGAGGGCCTAGATTCTTTTTAGTGCCACTAATCTTTATTTTTCAAATGTGCATATTAATACATTATTTAAATCCATTTTTTCACGAAGTGACTCCTAAGTGTTTAGTTATTTATAGTGATTTTAGTTTGTTCTAGTGAAGCAGATTAATACAAAATTTTGTGCAGATGTGGACGAAAGCGGAAAAAACACGTTTTTACGAACTACTGGTATCCCACTACCTATGTAATAACATAGATGATCGCCATTTATAACAACACGTTCTTCAAATACAAACTACTTACTTGCGCGTTGGCGTTTATATATATATATATATATATATATATATATGTCGATCGCCCCCGGAACATTCCGCCGCCAGTCTCATATGTTCTAGAAGGTTTTCTATGTGTCAGGAACTATCTCGAGGATTCATATCTTACATCACCACTCATTACATTACTATTTTAAATGAATTTCAAAATGATTAATTACAAGGTTTTACCAATAATCCGTTTATTTTTATACATTTTTTAACCTTAATTTCTGATCCAAACAATTCTGTCAAAATTTATTCTGACATCTCCACACATCAATCGAATTACTAAAATATTGACCGATTCAAATATAAATTCCAGTCCAATTGAAAACCAAACTATCGTTTATTAATAAGAGATCTTCCATCAATTAAACACGTATAAAACAAGTATAAAATTCAGTACTTCCTTTTGATATTTCCAAAATAAATTTAACTTTGACAAGATTAAATGAAATTATAACTATTATTATTTTTAACAACAGGATTTTCATAAGTTAAAAAAAACTGTATTATATTCGATGGGCAATTATATATTCAAACGCACTTACTTCTTACCTTACCTTACTTCTCTATTATTATCAAAGTTGAATTCTAACTTAACAACTTTTTAATTTTTGAAGCAGCTAGAAACACACCTTGTTCCTCTGATAGAAATTTGCTACTTAATTGTTAAAAAATGGATTTTCTTTATATACTTTTTTGGGAAAACACAAACATTTTCTCAATAAACAAAAAAAATCTTGACATTTAGGATTTTACATAACCCAATTATAATTTATTAACTTTCATAAATGTAAAAACTAATATCCCAAACTTATAGAAAAAAGAATCTGAATTTAACTATATATAACACTTGTGCTGATAAATAGAGTAATACCCTTAATTTTAATGTCAACGAAAGAACATTTTTTTATAACCAATAAATGACTGTATTTCAGAAAAACACCTTTTTACACATTCCTTTCTTCACAAATTTAAACATTTAATCATTATTCATTAATAATATTATCTGAATGTTTTTAGATGCCAAAAACTTTGACATACAAGCCAGATTACATAATTCAATCGAACGTTAGAAAGGCGCAGCTTGTCAAACATGTTTTTATGTGATTCTATCAACAAGATCCAACCTTTACATTAAAATGTGTATCAATTCTGTGGTTATAATGTTACTCTACTTTTTTCCACTAAAACAACTGATCAAAAAGCTATAAAATTTTGAAAATTTAATATGATTGCAAAATAAACATATCTCGTTAACACGAATTTTTGTTACAACTATATTTCAACAGGTAAGTTGCTATACATTTGCAAACACCTTCAATACAACATATTTTATCTGTTCCCGATGATTTATAACATTTAAATTAAACTAAACTTTATTAAGTTAAAAAAATGCATAAACGGCTCCCAAATCCTTAAATTTAAAATTATCTATTTTCTATGAAAATCGGGATTTCCACATATCCTGTATTTGCTTAAAGAGTTTCTGTGTGCATGTAAAATCTTCATTAACTAATTTATTTTCATAAAAAAAATCTAATACGCAATTTATTTTAAAAGAAAGGTTATGCAGCCATTAATTCGAGTAGTTATAGAATTGCATAAAATTTGCCTATTGAATATTATCGTGAGAATAAATTCTCCCTAGTATGATCAAATATCAAGACAATATGTAAGAACTAATTATCACAATAACCCAATAAAACAAATGCTGTTTTTACTGAAGATGCTGGAACATAGCAGCTGTAGTTGAACTCCGAACCCCTTTTATAAAAACTGAATCTTGGAGCGTTGCAATTATTTTACTTTTAGGTTAACTTCGTTATTATTTATATTTTAATTATTTAATTATTACTGTACAATGGTCGTACCTGATATCAAAACAATCATTAACACATACCTTTTTTTTGAACACTAATTCAAACCTTCTTGTAATGATTTTTGTTTTGACTTTCATGTATATATGTCAACTAATGTTGTCGACTTGTGCTTGTTACTGCAGATCTTCCTTTTAGATTATTTATTAATGTGCGTACGTTAGTTAACACCATAAGTAAATAGCTTTTAATAATATTGTCTTAACAAAAGTGATTGATACAAATACTAATCTAAACTGTTCCAACTATGTTTTCCTTTTTACAGAATGTTTTATATGCAACTTCAAATGTTTACAATTGTATTTTAATATTATTAATCGTTTTATAAAATTATTTCTCTACTTGCCTTTTCAATATTTAAGAAACTTAACAAAACTTATTTATCTAATCTCCCTTAGCAACTTTTATTTTTGGAGAATTTATTTTTTTTTCGATTCTTCTATTCTCCTTATCAACACCCAGTCTTACGAATATGAAAGGTAACATTATATGTCTTAAGGTAATTTAAACAGTTGTGATTTAGGTTTGCTGGTAATATTTAATACTAGTTCGTATTCTATATCTCAAGGCTGGTTGTGCTTTGTGCCTAATGAAATATTCTCTAAGATAATTAATTTATTTGCAATATTTTTCCAGGAATAGTCCTATGACTATTGTAACCGGTGAGTTTATCCTGTTTTTTTTCAAAATACATAAAAATGTACAGTTTTTATAATAAAGATTAAATTGAACTTATTATTATAGTAAATTCATTAAAAATTGTTTATATATCCTCATCCATAGTAGATTGGTTAAACTATATCTAAAATTAATTCTTATTTAATTAATTAATTCAATCATACGTTAATATGAAATTCTTGCTACCAATAACAAATTTAGATAAAAGTCTAAAATGTATGTTTATTAAAAAATGCAGACACCATGACATTTTAAGATTAGAACACGTTACCGGAATCGAAAATATTATTTAATGTCTCTGGAAGCACGAATAATGGTTTTGAAAATGATTTGTTCCTTTGTGGATATTTTAATATTGAAGAAATTTTGCCTCAAACTAACAGCATGTTTGCATAGAAAATGATCATAAAAATGTGATATATTTTTCTCAAAACGAATTTATTACCATACTTTGAAGAAATTAATTCTTACTTCGTTCATCTGTTAGGGCAAACACACACACACACAAATAATAAGTTTATTTTAACGGATACAACGAGGGAAATATTGTAGATTCGAAATAAATATCCTTAAGATTGAGCTGTGTAGTAAATGATCGGCCATGACAATGGTACTTTGTTAACTAAGCATTTGGGTTGAGTTTGGAGGATTGGAGAGGGAAAATATGTTGTCCTATCCGCCATTCATAGTTTCACAGGATCGGCACATCAGCCGTTTCTTCGGGGGCTGAAAGAAGACACCATTAGATGCGATGGAAGAGAAGCCATTTACAATGGCTGAAGAAGATTCTTCATATTTCAGCTAATAGAACGTTCATTTCATCATTGCCATCTACCACACGACAAATTACTTAAAAAATAGCTATGACGCCAGACAGGAAATATTCTACCGAAACACAAATTTATTGGAAACATTGCCATTAACCCAAGATGCTTTATTAAATGGGGCGTAAATATGCCGCACTAGTAACTGAAGTAGTCTACATTCGCCAAGTCCAAATGGTTGAAGCTGGATTTTTCATGGAGACACTCAATCATGGATTCCTGTTTCGAAGATGGGATGGATTCAAAAAGAAAGACTGAGAGTGCACAGCACTGTGCAACCTGTGCAAGGTCAGTTAGTGGTAAAAAGTGGTCTAACAGTGGTCAGAAGTTGTTCGTCTGTGTATTTGTTTAAGAGTTTTCTCTAAAGCTGCATCTAAGCTATGCAGATGCTGCTTCTAAAGCACCAAATTGACTTTTGTCCATTAAAACGAACCCATTAGGGTTCAATTGCAATATAGTCTATCCAGCACCTCTAGAAACCACATTATTGATAACTACTGACTAATGACTATATTATCATTGACATTATCTGGTATGTAAGGTTGATTAAATCACTGACCATTTAAAACTGCATTAGATTTTATTTACTTAAGTCTTTTTACAATTCTACATAATCATTCTATTCTGAATACTCCTATACAAACAATCGTTGTGTATTTCAAACAGAAACGTCAAAAACCCCAAAGTATATCCACATAGCAATATAATAAAAGCCAACAGCAAATGTTCAAGTGTTATTACAACCAGTGAGTCATCTCTAACTTTTCTAACCCCAAGACCCTTTTCTTTCAAATCCCACTTATCTATCAAACCATTTTCTCTTAATCTTCCAATAACTTTACGGAAACCATCAAATACAAAAAATCCTTTTCGAAATAACATCCCATGCAAAAATCCCCCAGATTCTTTTTTAAATCCATACAACATTGGCGAACCATTGGGGAATAAATAATACTTTGGAGTCAAGTAGAATATTTGGCTAGAATTTTTGATAACTGCAAAATCGCGTTTAGTGGCAGTTCTGTTCACGCATTCTATAGAGAGAGGGCATGGTATCCAGTTGTGATAAATCCTCATGTGTGTTTGACTGTCAGGTCTATAGAAAAAATATTTCGTTATTAGATTTCCACCATATGACAATTCTGAAGCTACTAAATCTTCAATTGTGGAAATTTGTTTATCAAATGCTGGCTTTGTTAAGAAGCTTATTAAAGTCGATTGATACGAAGAAGATAACAAGTATGAAATGATAGTCCACATAAGGAAAATTAAACGTATATACGTAATCTTTGGAAAGGAAATAGAAGCATTCAAGGATCAGTTCCCGCTGCCGGGAACTGATCCTTGTTGGCTTAGTCCGCCTGTATGCGATCTACCGCATGTTAAATGTTCTCCTAGCTTTCCGTCAGAAATTAGTTATAAATCAAACTTTTCCACAAATAAGTCTTCAAGGCTTCGTAGGATGGGCGTATGGAGGTAAGGGAAAGGCTCGAGCAACTGGTCAGTGCTATTCTCTGACGAGTTGCTCGGAGGGGAGATGGGCGGCCTTATAGAAAAAAAAAAAAAAAAAAAAAAAAAGAGAATACTAAAACTGGTTAAGAAACAGTAGGCAAAACTTATAGGTTTGTATATTAGATTATTTTTTATTATTTCCAGAGTCCAAAATACAACTGCCATAGCAATAATAGATACTGCTATTAAGAACCATACAATCAAAGTAAATACCAGTGTGAGATTCTTCTATGGATCAACAGGTAAAGCAGCAGGAACGAAAATTCTTGCATACTCAAAAGATGTCCCGAAACAAAATCAAAGTCATAAACAAAAGTATGATTTATTGGTAGAATTCCTATGAGTAAATCAGCTTGCCCTAAAAAAATCAAAGAGAGCATATTCGTGTAATTTCCATTTGTCATCTTGTATCCCCACTCATGGTAAGGATGTTTCAGGAAAGATACTGCAAAATTTAATCTTTTTGCTATTTCCTTTAGTATTACTATTTCAAGTCCTGGGTTTTCATCAGAAGTAACATTCAGAATAAATGGTTGTATTGGCAGTGCTATCACTTTTATGCGACAACCATGGAAATTTCTAACATCTTTATCAGGAAAAATTGTTTTGCATTGATGTTGCAAGTGGCAGATCTTTTTAGTATAAAAAGTCTTACAAGAACCAGTCCTAAAAGGAAAAGATGTGAATATTTCAAAATTTGAATTAATTTTAGTCAGGTTGATTAAGAAGTAATTCCAGGAGAGTTCGAAAATCTCTTCCATGGGTAGTGCTTCCATCAAAATCACTAAATATCTTGCTTTGGAATTCGAAAGTGGTGTCCTATAAAATAGGTCTAAAAATTTTTGAAAATCTTCAGTCTCGTGTAGGAACACAAGATAGAAATTGAATATCCGAAAGGTTTGTAGCATAATTTCTAAACGCTGATTGATATTCACCATAGCAGCACCAAAATATTCCTCTTGATAATCTATGTCAAAACCTGAATGGATGACAATAGTGTCTTTAGCTTGCTCTTTGTTTATCAGTTTAAATATGTTCTTCAAGTATTTCTTCTTTTCTTCTTCGTTATTATTTTCAGTGAGAATACGATAAGCGTAGCTTGTTTTCAACATGGTACCAAAAATTTTTTTCCATATTGTAAGTTAGTGTGTATAAAATGATTAGATGTTAACTACAGCACGTTCTAGTAGGTACTGCTTTGTTGGGAGAAATCCATTGGAAAACCAGATATTTATTTTAAAATAACTACATGAAAATGTCATAAATTAAAGAAAAATGTGACTGCGTGATTTAACAGTCCATAATAAAATTATAAGCGAGAGTTGATAAATGGCGGATATACGATTTGCCGCAATAACAGATTTGTATCGGTGAATGACTGTAGAAAAAATTGAAGTTCTTATGCATATATCGATCCACTTATGTAATAATATGTTAGATTTTATAATACAATAAAACCTCCATTTTCGGACACCTCTTAAAAGAGGCCAGTTTTCAAATTCTAAAACCAATTCTGCGGGAATATCAATATTAATTACCCTCCTAATAACGGCGCCCCCCATAAAACGGTCACGCCCACTTCGATGAAAATTTTCTTGGTAAAATACCTCCAATCTTACTCTCATTATTGACCATAAATAATTTTGTTGACAACGATGTACAATGCAAATGCAACAATCATTAAAGGGGATTTCCGAGGTAGTACGTAAAAGCTTATTTTGCAGATTGTTTTTCTGAAAAAAATACCTACAATCTCACCTCCCAGTTTTTTCCTGAATTATAAAATATACATGGTAAAAAGCCTGGAAAATCAAGCATCTCTTTATTGTAATATTTGACCGAAAAAACTCAATTTAAGCGTTCAAGAAATAATCAGTGACTTAATTAAAAATAAAGACTGCGACTCGAACAGTGAAAGTGATATAGAAGCATCTGAATTTGTAACAAGCAAAGAAATCCGCCTCATAAATGGGCATAAATTTGTGACAAGTACTTTTTGATAAACAACAGTCCCACGCATAGGCGCTAGTTTGTAAAAATACATTTACTAAAAAGAATCTACTAAACAATAATACTTACGTCCTACTTAATTAGGCCTCGGCTTAGCCTAAATAATAAGCACGACTCGTCTTTTGTTAAATTAAAGCAGGGTGTGGGTGAATTGAAACATTGTCAAATTCATAAAATTATGGAGAGGGCGACAGCACGATTGATTTAAACAAAATATTATCATGAATGCTCCCAATAACGAAGTTGTAGATCTTAACATTAATCAGACAATTCACATCATTACTTTACAACACCTGAATATAAACCAATAAAAACAAAATAAATATCTCCAATAATATTAATTTCTTCACACAAAAATGCTTTTTCCAGTCATTGAATAAATAGTGAACTAGAAGGCCTTCAGTCGTTAATTAAATAAAATCTTACTATAATTAATAATGTTGTTACATAAAAATAAATAATAACTTAAACGATCCATAACTAGTTTAGAGAATTGTTTATAAAATCTATTATTTATTTGAGCATTATTTAAGTTAAATTTTCCTCAAATGGTTACTTTATGAATATGTTTTAACACATCATTCTAGTAATTTACTTTGAAATTTTGCTATACGAACTAAATGTTTCCACATAAAAATGATATGTAAAGAACCCACCTGGTTGTTTCTATAAACTAAATTTGTTTACAAACTTTGATTCCGTCGACTCGTTGCAGATGATCACCAGGTTGTTATGAACCTTTTGGAGAAGGCTTCCAGTTATCACGTATAGGGATTCAAGATACTGCGGACTTGAAGACCATTTTTCAAACAATTCTTTCTCGCCACAAAACGCGTCTAGGATTCAATGGATGGTTGACGAATCAGAATGCTAGAAAGCATTTATGCCCATCTAGGGATTATGGAAAAATCGATATTTTGTAGTTGAAATACCAAACCTAAACGGCACCATAAAAAGTATTATTAAATACAATGAAAACGGACCCCCAAAATTGATAAATAGTAATTAAGATTTTAAACTTAATTAACACAAGAGAAAAATACTATAAGAATTAACTTATCACAAAGAAAAATCGATAATTTTACAGTCAATAATACTAAACCTAGATGGCGTTGCAAGTAAGCCTTGAAAATCGAATTTTTATAGTATACAGAACTTCCAAAGCATAATTCAATAAATTTTTATTAATATTCGAGATGCTCTTAAAAAAATAGACAAAAAAACTGGCTGTTATAAATTTTTTACGTCAAACATTAAAGATATGGGTGAAGTGTGTAAAGAACTAAGAGATGTGCAAAATTTCGTATTTTGTAATGAGAAAAGTGAACTAGCTGTAGAAATTGTTAAAACTTTTGCAAAATGTCAATCTCATGTTTCACACAAAACTTAAAACAAACCTCAATTGAAAAATATTTCAAAAAATGTAATTATGTAATATGGCAAGCAATGCCATAAATATATATATATACATAAATATATACATATCGTGTTCTATTGTTTCACCTAATCTTTTTTAATACATACCTCATTTATAGATATTATATACATATATTGTCATGATATGTGATCATACTAGGGAGAACTTACTGTCTCAATAATATTTAATAGGAAGATTTTATGCAATTCTATAACTACCCGATTTAATGGTTGCATAACCTTGCCCTTAAAATACTAAATTGTGAAAAAGATTTTCTTAATGAAAATAAATTTAGTTAATTAAGACTTTACATGCACACAAACACTCTTTAAGCAGATAAAGGATATGTGGAAATTCAGAGTTTCATAAAAAAATAGATAATCTTTCACATAACTTAGCGATTTGGGGATCGTTCATGCATTTTTTCAACTTAATAAAGTTTAGTTCAATTTAAATGTTATAAATCATCCGGAACAGACAAAATATGTTGTATTGAAGGTATAAGCGAATGTACAGCGACATACCTGTTGAAATACAGTTGTAACATAAAACTCATGTTAACGAGATATGTTTATTTTGCAGTATTATTGAAGTTTTAAAATGTCAATGCTGTTTGCTAAGTTGTTTTAGCGGAAATAAGTAGAGTAAACATTAGAACCACAGAATTGATACACATTTTAATGTAAAGGTTGGATATTGATAGAATCACGTAATAACATGTTTGACAAGCTATTCCTCTCTAACGTTCAATTGAATTAAGCAATTTGGCTTGTATTTCAACGTTTTTGTCATCTAAACACATTCAGATAACATTATTAATGAATAAATGTTTAGATTTGTGGAGAAAAGAATGTATAAAAAGGTAGTTTTATGAAATAGTCATTTATTAGTGTTTAAACAAGAAAATGTTTTTTGTCGACATTAAAATTAAGGATATTACTGTATTTTTCAACCCCTAAGTGTTGTATATTGTTAGGGTCATAATTTTCTTTTTTATAAGTTTGTATAATTAGTTTTTTATTTATGAATGTTAATAAATTATAATTGGGTTGCGTAAAATCTGAAATATCAAAATTTCTTGTTTATTGAAAAAATTCTTGTGTTTCCCAAAAGAGTATAAATCCATAAGAGTATAAAGGGAATTTATTTTTTAACAATTAAGTAGCAATATTCTCTCAGAGGAACAAGGTGTGTTTCTAGCTGCTTAAAAAATTATAATTGTAAGTTTACTTACACTCAACTCAAGTTTTAAAATAATTAAGTAGTAAGGTTATGTTACGCGAAATTTATTTCTAAATGTCTCTAAAATGTAATTTGGTATCAAATCTTGTTCTACTTATTTTCTTTTTATGTGATTAATATTCTTTCAATAAATAAAAAACTTGTGTTTTATTATGCATTTTGGCAATTCTGTGATCTAATTTGTTTAGCAACCTAAACCTGAGAGGGTCTCAATGTAGTGGGATTATGTTACTCAATACAATAAATTTGTAAAGCCGGAGCATTGTATAAAAAGGTATGAAGTTGTATTTCACGTCATTTTTTTGCAAATTGTCGTAGTAATCGGCGCCATGTTATACGAGAGATGTCCCCCCACCCCGATTTCTAGCCGAAGAACAAAAAACAACCAAACTAACTAAATACTTTGAAAAAAATTTAAATCTGGTTTCAGCTACCATGTTACAAAGACAACCTCTTACATTCGTTTATCCCTTCAAGAGAACTATTTTTGTATCGCATACATATCTTTTAAATCTATTCTTCTCTACAGACTTGAGAATGTAATCGAAAGATTCAATTTAAAGTTCACCTTTAAACAATTCAATCATGCGTAAAGTAGCCTACGTTGTAATCCTTATACCAGCTTATTGTTAACTGTATGTAAAATAAGCAAGGGTGTTTATTTTATTTCCATCCATATTAAATATTTAAATAAAAATAACAGTTGTGAGTGTAGGTGCTACATATTTAAAATGAATGAAGCGAACAATATCAATTGCATGTTTGAGTATCACGAAGGTAAGTTGATAAATGAATAAAAATTAAATTTATACCTATGCTTTGTTATTTTGCATAATGTAAGTTTCTATTGATGTTTGTGATGCATGCACCTTTAATGTTATTTCCAAGTTCGAATAACACAATAATTATTGTTCGGATATATTTTCTGTTTATACATTATTGTTAGCCATTGTGTACTTAAGGTTAAAGTATCCAATAAAATAATTAAAGGTGTGCTGGCGAATCTCAAACTTAGAAATAGCAATTTCAAGAAACAGATAAATAAAAAGGTGTAATCTCTATGTAACTTCCAAAATGTGTGGTTTCGGCGTGTCACACTTGCCAGTGTAAAGTATTGTAATGAGGAGGTTAAATTTTAAAGACGGTTGATTATATTTATTGAACATTCGTAATAGTGAATTTTAGGTTATGTCACCTGCTGTTGTTTATAGACCTTGATTATACTGCCTAATATTATTACTAATAACTTGAATTTAAAAATCTTGATTTCTGGCATAATCCGGCAAATATTTTTCTATATCGCCGTTTTGAAAAACTTTCGTTTTCACGAAGGTAAATGTTTTTTATGCGGCTACTTCTTTTAATATTAATTTGATCGATTCGGTACTGCTGTGTTTACTATTTGATCTACTGATTTAATATTATTCTGGTAATTCTCTTTTTTCGGCAGTTTATAAAATCGTATAGTACTGTGGGTTTTTTGGATTTCCCCCGATTGTCATGATATTTGAGATCGCCGCGATCTGATGCCCACTTGTGGTACGTATTATCAAGGAAGCTTCTTCACTAAAAGATTTAATAAAATATTTTGGAATATCATAAGTATGTTCACTAACACTGACTAGTGCTTCAAGAAGTTTCATACAATGAGTCAATTTAAACGTTGTGATTGGTTTCTTTTTCCAAGGTCTGGTTTGCCAGACTTATGAAATTTAATCAGCCACTAGATTAGGGTGTATTAAGTAAACAATCCTTGTTCGAGGTACTTACTCCATATTCTCTTCCTTAATGGAAGAAGCACATGGAAGTCTGGAAGTCTTACCTGAAACAAAAAGAAAAAATACTATTAATGACAATTATGCAAATTGATATTTTTTGGCGTTTTTGAGATTTCAGCTACATTCTTGCCAATTGTACTTATTTTTAGCTACTTTTTATATCAGAATGACTAACAACCGGCAACGCCTTAGAATAGCCTGCAAATTAACCCTAATCAGTCTCGAACTAAACCATTACTATTATCTCAAACGTAGCCTGTACCTTAAATTAAGCGAGTCGAAAGCTAACTTTTAGTGAAACTTAAACGCTATCCTACCGCTTTCTTGTAGAACTTAAAGATGAATTTCAATGTTAATATAACAATGTAGAAAGATTATCACCCGATTGGGAATCGAACTTAGAACTTTTAACTTTCCGGGCAGAAGCTCTACCGCTGAGCTATCTGAGGTGATTCCCAACGGAAATGGCAACTCTTCTACATAAGTTGAAACTATTAAATATAACTACATATGATTACTAATACCCCATACTGATACCCCAGTTGGGATGATAATTTTCCTACATTATTATAAAATCTTAACAGTTAAATTAAGATTTATGTTATGTTTACTAACGCGAAAACCTTCACCTGACTTAAAGATGAAGATGAAATTTTTGATTCTAGAGTAAAATAGCTGCAACCCATTACATTTCTTAATCATTTAATCCATGATTCTAAGTCACAACGTAAAAAATAACTTATAGCTACTTAGAACACTTCTAAAGTACCTTGAACAAACTGGTAGCCACCTAAGTTTATAAACTCTCCTTAGTTGTTTTGGGAATTACCCCTTTTTAAAGCAATTCCTGCAAAATGTTCCTCTATTATTTCTCTCCTATCCCCAAAATACCCCTTGAATTCAGGTATTATTACAACATTAAAGACACGATCTTTATTAAACAATCCCCCAAAAAATATTGTTGACTCTATTGTACTGTAACTGTAGATGAGATGTGAAATAATCAAAATCCGAGTGGAAATCCAAACAGAAGTCAATGTAGCGGATTAAGTAATTAGAAGGCTACGAAAGAAGTTCAATATAAAAAAAAATTCTCGGATTCTGTTCAATAGTTAGTTACCGAAGGGAATGGATATGGCCAATATTTCGCAAATATTGCTTCACTAGGTAATTGCAGAAAACTCGTTCCAAAGATTCTCCTGCTTCAAAGTAATTTAGCACTGCACATACCGCATGTTTTAAGGCACGTTTTGAACAATACAGGACTGTATAGAACCAATTACCTACCTTGTCGTATTGTTTTGGGACCCATAAATAATTGTCCGGGGTATTTCTGAAAATACACTAATGGCTATATGGTAAGAATTCGGTAAAATCACAAGCCTCATTACCACCGCACTATTTATCACTAGTATCCAAGCACAGATTAAGATCGAACGATCAAAGCGACTTCTACATACAACGATTATTATGCAATCGTTTTTTATTTTAACGCTACTCTCTACGTAGGGCCAGATTAAACAACCATAGCACCCTGACCAAACTTTCCGGGACGTTCCTTCCAAGAGCAAGTAATTGAGAAACGCTCAATCAGCGCGCATTTGCTTGGCAAATGCTATCAATCACTCACTGGTAGGAGCGAGGTTGCCTATCCTCTCTTTACTAGCTCTCCAGGCTAGTATCGGAGCTATAAACGTGCTCACTCGTTGGGTGCGAACCTTTCGTCCAGCATTGGGACTACTCTCGCTACGTGGGATTTCACTGTCCGATTGAATCAAACCTCAGACTTGGGACTTGGTTTTTAAATTGTTTTGCTATCCCGATCTCCCAGTTAGGTTAGAAGTAGGCCTGATGTGCCCCTGATACTGCCTCGTTTGGGGTCTACCCAAGTAGAATCCCGGTATGTACACGTTAGGGTGAAGTTGTCGTGAACGAGGCTATGTATTCGCGTCGACGCCCCTTAAGCGCAGTGCTCCAGACGATTTCTGGAAATCCACGACTGGAACTGTACAGCCAAAGCCGGACCCCCGTACTGTCATATCCGAGCCACTACCTTATGGTATGCAGTTCCCATAGGTCAGCGAGCACACACCGCACACCCTGACCGGAATAAACCTCACTTTAATTCTCCTCCATTCGTTTAGGTTAGACAGCGGGAAACTAGCTCCATATCAGACCCTGATCTCAGGTATGAATCAAATCCACCCACACTGGACCCTCATGTTAACAAACCTTCTTCCGCAACGTTTTCGAGTCATTGCCCAGACACACTTGCGTCTAACTCTACCATACATTACATTTTCACCACGTTACCCGTTGCTCAGACAAACCTGAGATTGGGTAGACAGCCAGTTCTAAGGGTGAATGCCGTGTAGTATGCCCACAAGCTAGTCTCAGATACTAGTGTTCCCCAACACCTATAACGGCTGCCCAGACCTCTGTCACCTGGGTCTAAACGCCATGAGAAGCGTTTAATAGACGCCGCAAACTAAACGCTTCCCATTGTTTTTGAAGGACGCTGCCGTGTTCATCCATCGCGACAGCATGAAATATACAGATCAAAAAGTATGCTTTCAGCTACCATATCGTATTAAAACGACCAAGACACAATATTTGTGTGCGACCTGGTCGCGGCAATCGTGTCGCAACGACTAAGACGCTAGTGTGACCGTGTGCTATATGTCTGGACCTGATCGGGGCGATGACGTAGCCTTAAGCTATGGTTCCAGTGATAACTATCAAGGAAGACGGAAAAAATTAAACTGGCGCTAGCAGGCAAATAAAATCCCAGGCATCTATTTTTTATCATTTTTGTACACTGTTTCTGTAGTACATAAATGAATCATTCACATCTCCTCAGCCAATAAGAACACTCAACATCCAATTAAAGTTACTTTACAGTAAAAAAGTCACTAGTGGTGTTTAATATCTGGAAAAGTTACGTGTGGTTTACTCACTTGTTAAAGTAATTAAAAGTTTCACCGAAGAAAATACAATACTTGCTAATTATGTGTAGCATTTTTCAAGTTTTCAATTGTTTTTGATGTCGTTGCTACGCATCACATGAAATGTGAAAGCCTGAAAGGCAACAAAACAATCGTACACCAAAAGGAATTAGTGGAAAAAAATTATCGATCATTTCCAATTGACTTGCATTAATTTAAAAGAATAATAATAATAATTGAACTGTAAATATTTCTGATTGATGCAGAACTAACCGCGATTTTCCTGTGCTAAATTTGGGTTTTATAGTTAATTCATGTTAATTAATTTAAGATAATTTGATATCATCTTAATAACAATAATATCGTCTTAACTAGCACTCATAAACTATCAAACCTATCAAATTTATCGAAAAATCGTCGTCACTGGATGCATTACTTTGATAAAATCAAAAACTAATCTTACAACTAATAGTAATAAGCTGCAGTTGGTAAGCAACTAATGTTGTTTTTTGTTTCTAGCCTTATATGGTGATACTTCATAACCATAAACATAAATACAACATATTAGTAAAAAGTATAAATATAAACACGTCGCTAAAGTAAATACAAAAAATAGATAACTAGATAAACAAATAAAAAAAATAAAAAAAAATAAAAATTAAAAAACAGCTTGCAAATCCTTACAGTACACAGAGCTTTAGCTTTTACTTAAATAAACAGATTATAGGTGAGCTACGAAAAGAATACGTATCGACATTCAAATAAGACGCAAATTACATATTGTCATGATTTTTATGGCATGTTTTAAAATGTAAGCATCATTATGTACAAACATGTTAGATGTATTGCAAAACTGCCAAGAGAAATTTTTATTTTTCAATTTCTTGATTAATTAAAATAATTAAATAGGTTTCATTTTTTTAAAGAAACGCTCTATAACACATTGAGTAGAAAAAGGATAAATTTTAGTGTTGATTTTTCTGTATATCTTCATAAAACCTCATGATTTAGTCAACGTTGAGCTATCGTTACATGGTTTTTGTAGATAAATAAGTATTAAAGCCATTTCAAGGTTCGTTTTGACTTGAAACAGACAAGATGCATTTTAGTAGAGATGTATGCAGAGATTTATTGCCTTAACTGCAGGTTTAATTTGTAAAGTTTTTCTTGACAGTTAACGAATAGGGTAGTTTCATAATAATTTTGATGTTTTTCAAGTAGTTTCTTGGGTACAACTGAGACATAAATGCAAATGTGGGGATTGTTTCTTATAGAAGATCTATTGGTTTAAAAAACACATATTTCTGCGTTTTACCTTGATAATCTGAAATTATGTGAGTTAGTAGTTGTTGTTTTGTTGTTAGTCTCCTTTCACAGGCCATGAAGGCCCATTGGGGTATAGCAGGGTAGGCTGCTATTCTCGAGCCGTTCGGCACTCAAGGGTGGTAAAGTGGCTAGCTTTACGCACCGACCGCCTATTATTACCCCAGGAAATGATTTCCCAGGTACTCATTTCCACAGGCTGAGTCGACCTGGAAGCCTTAGATATTTTTAAAATTCCACTGTATTATTCCTGGGATTCGAACCCAGGACCGTAAGATTGGTAGTCAAGTGTCATACCCACTGAGCTACCATGGCTTCAAGGTTGTTCTTCAAGTTATTGTGTTGTAGTTAGAATATCTAAATTTGTGTAAATATTGTTCTATAGGCTCTAAGAAAGGATTTTGTGAAAAGAAAAGGAAGTAACTAGGTGGTCTTAATTAATTCATTCATATTTTAATGTATAATTCAATCGACTTGAAAACTGATTCAGTCGACATGTAATAGCCATTTTATTATTGAGGTTTGGCATAAGCATTTAATACTATTAAAAAGAGGAATTTTTTTCTATCGTATTATATAATTAGTTTAAACAATTATTAATATTTATAAACAATTATATGGTTATGTTAATTTAGTTACATTTTAGCAAATTGGTTTCCACTAAAAAAATTACTAAATTAGTGTGTTACCCTAGAAAAATAACAAATCTTCTCTTTTGTTTTTTTAAACATCACGAGATATATTAAATCTATTCTAAACACTAGACAGAGAGATTCTTATTACCACATTTTTCAATTAAAAACACTACAAAACTAATCAAATAACCACCAATCAACGCACTAAAAGCTGAACGTAAATGAGCCAACGACAGCACGACCAACAATGGACTCATAAGCTCATTTTTCTCATCACCATCATTTTGTTTTGTATCCCACTTAGCAATTATTCCAGATTCTTCATATCTAGACACAAGCCTTTGGAAATGCTCAACTATTGGTATGCCTTTTCTGAATACAACTCCAAATGGAATCATCATTTTGGGTCGTTTAAATCGGTATAGCATTTTCAAACCATTTTGAAATATATAATATTGCGGTATCAGATAGGAGGTTAGCCCAAAACTAGTGTATACAGCAAAATCGCGCCTGTAGGCTGTTCTATTTATGCAACTTTCTCTACTATTACAAAATATCCATTTATTATAAATCTTCGGATATGTTGGATTCAAAGGTTCCTCGAAGTACACTTTAAATTCTTCATAACCACCAAAAGATAAATCTGAATCAGCAAGCGCTTCTAAAGTGGAAATCTGATGTTCAAAGGCAGGCTTTGTAAGGAAACTCATTAGGCTACCTTGATATGCAGAAGACATCAAAATAGAATGGATATTCCACAATAGAAGGATTGCACTTAGAATGGTTCCTCTTAGGTTTTTATTGAAGGGCGACAAAAGTATTCTGAAATTAACAATTATCCATTTGATAAAAACATTAAGTTTACTGAATGAGGCATTTTCTTTTATTTCTGAGGCAGTAAACGGAATTGAAATAGTAATCAAGGATGCTGCCAACATCATCCATACACACGGAGAGAAGTTATTGATAGAATTTTTCCAAGCTTCTCTTGGTAACGCAGCTGGTAGAAAAAACGTAAAGTAATCGCATATAGCACCATAAATGAAATCAAAATCATAACTGAAAGTGTTTACATTCTCCATTATTAAATGACCAAACATTAGATCAGCGATATCCATATATACCACATACAACAGATTAGAGTAACTAACGTTTGTTTTGGCGAGATTTCCAGCTAACAGCTCGTTTAAGAAAGGATTTTTTATGTAAACTATGGAAAAATTCAATTGAAATGATAATTCTCTCAGTATATTTATAACTATTCCTGGGTTTTCTTCGGCAGTTTCATTTATAACATATGGTGGTACATCAGTAGCTGCTATTCTTAAAGGACATCCATGAAGATTATTAAAATATTTGATTGGGAAGATAGTTTCGATATCACAAGGAAGCTGACAAACCTTACGGACATCAAGAGAATCACAAGAATTATTCTTAAATGGAAAAGATGTATAAACTTCCAAGGTTTCAGTAATGACTGAAAGATTAACCAAGAAGTACTTCCAAGATAGATAGAAAATCTCCTCTGGTGATATCTGCTTCAATAGAACCACCAAGTATTTTGCCTTAGGGTTCCATGACGGTGATCTGTAGAAGTTTATTAAAAATGTGGTAAACTGGCTTAGATTCGTAAGCATGAATACATAAAAATTAGATTTATACAGTGGATTGCGAATTGAGAATTTCCTGTTGATATTTATCATCATAGAGAGCATACATTCCAAATTCAAAGTTATTCCCAGATCGGCATGTACAATAACTACTTGTTTCTCCCTCGACTGTTTTATTAATATTATTAAACCTTTTTGAAGTACTGTATCAGTTTTATCAAACAAAATATTACTTGAAGATGTCGTCTGTACCATACAAATTATTGAAAAGAAAATTAAGCAGTTATAAGCCATACTGAATTGGATTCGCGCAAAAAAGGCGAACTGCTGAGAACAAACCAATCTTTTACAATATCTCATATTTTACTCGGTTGATAGGTTACAAAAGCAAAAACATTGATTTACATATTAAGTAATTGGAGAAATTCGATACTCTTGTTATTATAGCAATCAAGAAGTACTTACAGGATTGGAATATCTCTTCGATGTAGTGGTATGGATTTAAATAGAACTTAAATATAATCGGTTTTTAATTCATAGACTTAGACTAGGACTATGACCGGAAATAATGTCTAAGAAATGCTGAAAACAGATTTTTAATTCTTTTAGTGAGATCATTAAGTCGGATTCTTTTTACAATTAAAATTTAATTTTGTTTTCAAAAATTTGTAAATGTAAATTTTACGCGTAAACGATTGATCATACGAAAAAATATTATTAAGACTTTTTGTTCCTTTTAATATCTTCCATCGCCCCTTAAAATTAACGCATAGCAAACCCTTCCACACTGTATAGTACAAAATTTCTTTTTATTACCAATAAAATGAATAAATAGAATTGTTTCAATTAAACACTAATCATTTATTAATTCCCTAAGAGTTGAAAACAAATTTAACGTTTCTATTAAAATTTTAGTTTCTGCTCGCAATGACGTCACGAAAACTCAGCTCTAACTTTTTATTTTCCGTAAACACCTATCCATGTTGCATCGGCTATTAAAAGTTCATCTGATTTCCAATCAAATGGAGTAAAGTACTACAAAAAAATGTAGATTTTGCCCGTGATGAAAATCTTAACTAGGAACCCTTCTCTTCACTATTACACTGATATTTATTTTATACTACCCACGATGCGTGTATGTGTTCTTTGCGCGGTGGCATTTTATATATCCTATATAAGATTGCTGGAACGCGCTAGAATATTCTGGTGTACTGTGCATCGTTTATTCGAGTAGCTGTCGATTAGTCATACATTCCGCCGCCAATCTCGAATGTTCACTGGCAGTGTATAGGGGTTCTTTCCCGTTCATTACACTGCCCCCCTCTTCAAGTCTGTTCTGTCCCAGAAATTTTTTATTCTCTGGTTCCTGTAGAAAGGGTCGTAACGATATCGACAGTTTTCACCCCGACTACACGTTCCATTACGGTAGAAATAGCAGTCTACACTCTTCGTTGGCCTTGACTCGGGCTGAGGGTCAAAGCTGCAGAACAAATTAATCACGTCCATACCTCTAAAGATGATTTCGGGCATGTTCCGAACGATTCTCCAATCTAACTGGTCTCGTCCACAGCCGAGTTTGGGGACTGCCAATTTGTTAATGCCCCTGGTAAGTAACTCTCGAAATGCCCTCCACAGGTCCGCGTAACGGGGTTTCAATAACCCCCCCCCCACGTCGATTCAAGAATAATACATCCGCATTACTTCAGTTTAACAACAACAAACTACTTACTAATGCAACAGTAGTGGGGGAGAGCGCTAAGAGGTGAACGTCCACTAAATACATTATAAGTAAAATAACATTTTAAAAGCACCTACCAAGGCTGGCTCCAATATGATTGCTGGTTAAGCTCCCATAAGGAAACTGAATTCGCGTGGAACAAACCTCGCTTTATATATGATTTCTATTTGCAGAGTAAGCCATTTTGTCGCCATGTAACTTGCAGTAGCCTGCGTCAGGGTCGCCGCGTCAGCGATTTCTTCGTGCATGGCAAGATCACACGTGTCGCAAGTAGGTCTCTTTCTAGCATGAAGGAATAGCAGGTTCATCGCAGCTGATGCAGCTTGTCGATGTTTAGTATAGCAGGTTTGCATGCTGCATACTGCCTGAAAGTGTATTTTGGTATAAAATAACTGAATAACTTTATTCGAATTATTCAATCTGTCGCACTACATTGAAAAAAATCTGTATTATGCTTTTATACAAACTACATTTTGTCAATCATTAACAAAAACATTTTATTGGTTTTATCTAGAAATCCTAAAGTTCAAAGGTTTTATTATTTTAAATATTCCATTATGTGAAACTTTTAATATTCTACATCTCTAGATCTAGATCCGAAATTGTGAAACTATGGAAACTAAAATTTAAGTACCGTTTTTCATTAATGCGCTGATGCTTTTATCCTTCCAGTAAGTTTATTTGTAAGTTTATTCAAAATTGACTAAAAATATTTTGTAATAAGCTCATTCATGAGAATATTTACTTAGCTTCGTTTTAAATTCGAACAAGGTATAAAATAACAATATTTCCGTCTTCGTGCTCGTTAAAACAAAATTATCATTTGTAGAAATATATTTATTTTTCTATAAGACGATATTCCTTTTTTAGTCACGGATTTATAACATTTCTGCTTATTGGATTGTAAAAAACAAACAAAATCAAAATTCTTTTAAAGCACCCTAATAAATTAGTTTTGTCAAAAACATATTAGCATTTTTATGACCACTTTTTTGGCGAACAGATTGTCATTTTGAGTCAAATTCCTTCAATATCTAAATGTTCACAAGAAACAAATCGCTTTTAAAACCATAATGCATTGTTTATAGTCTGGATTCTCATAATGCGTCGCTGGTTTAATTTCTATTTCCACCTGCTAATAAAAAAATGAGAAGAAATTCGACCGAATTTTGTAATTGGTAGATAATGATATTAGAAATATTGTGTGGTTGTTTGAAATATAATTGCCGGTCTTAAAATCATCAAAACTATTAAATTTGGCGAGAAGTAAAAAAAGAAGTAGAGAAGACCCTCGAAGGGGTGTGTGGACGACACGTTCGCAGTCAGTGACCGTTGCAATGGACCGACTTTGCTTTCTTTGACTTTTTGTCTGTAGAATTTCAGCGGGATTTTCCTATTATTTTGATTTAGTAAGTGTTAAAAGAGTTTTAACGTCTCTATATCGTACCGTTCCGGTTATAGTTTAAAATCTTTGTCTGCTCCGTTTAATAATTTGAAGTAAGAAAAGGTACAAGAATCAATGGTGTAACCTAGCACTCTTCGAGAAACTAGAGAATTTGTTTCGGCGTGGTTATCACCTTCATTGATACTTATTAAAAATTGAGTCTTTCGTGAAAATTTTAGAGACAAATTAATATTACATCTTTAAAGTCTTGTGGTTGATAATTTAAATTAACTGTTTTAAAAGTTTTCCATGAAACTGACTCAGTTTCGGGCTGATATTTAACTAAAAATATGTAAATTAGGTCAATCTTGTAATGACTAATCTAGCATAATAAAATTACAAACTCTTATATAATAATACTGAGTATTTATTTTAATGAAGGTTTCGGTTTTGTTGATGTGCTTCGTGTTTTACAAATATTGATTCTTATACAACATTTATCACCATTGCTTTAATGCAAACACTTGGAGGACTGTATGCTGGACAATTTGACAATAAATTGTCTTCATTTGAGTTGATGTAGAAGATGGATCTTGTAGAAGCATCATTGGGTTTATAAATATCGTAAAGAGGAATCTTAATGTATGTTTTTCTTCTATTGTAATGATGTTCTTATGTAAATATGTATCAGTTACATTGTGTGATTATGTATTCATATTGTAAAGGATAAAGCTGGATTTATTGAGTTTTGTGTATAATTAGTTCATAATGAGATTTGTTCATTGTCAATCGTTTTTGTCAATTATCTTAGTTATGGTAGACTTTGAATATGAGTGTCTTATATTGTTTTAATCGCTATTTTACCATCTACAATCCTATCTTTGTAGAATTAAGATCTGTGGTAATTTTTATCAGCTGTGTTGGATTAGTGGCGTCATGAGTAATATTCGCGAGGCGGTTGTTTGGGAAAAATTGACAAAATTTTCATTTGTTTCGCCAAATCATATATAAACCCCAGCTAAAATTAACAAATTCAGTCCATAAAAAGCACTTGGGGAATCTATGCTCGACTCCGGATTGAAAATCTGTAAATTAAGTGAGGTTAAAAGTGTTGACCATATGGTTTATGTCAATAAAAGAAAATAAAACAAAGTTTGAAGAATATTTACCTGAACAATTTAAAATTAAAGAAGATTTATTCTTTATTCAACAATTATATGGAATGGTGAACGAGTTATTTATTGCATAAATTCAAGAAGATTTATTTCCATTATCGAATTAAATAATCGACGTATTTACAATACAAAATCATCTGACAGAATTCAAAGCAGAAGTGCCAATTTAAAATTATATTGGAGAAGATCCATTTACTTTATATACAAGGTTGGTCAAAATAAACGGTTTTGATTTAATATTTCAATAACAAAAATTATAAAGACAATCTGAATAATTTCAGAATTCATTTTTCTTACTTTAAAGGTTTTTAAATAATTAATTTCTTATGAATAAAACAAATTAAATTTCTCTATTAAAATTTAATTATCATAAATTGAATTTATTTGAACATTTGTAAATATTTTTGTTCGATTACATTGATTGATGTCAGTTTGCCCAAGTGGAGAACTGTTATAGCCCTATGTCAGGTTATTAACGAATAATTAACACACTTGAGCAAGCTCAGGAAAGAATTTCCTATTTTACTTTATTGTTCTGTTCTGAATAATTTTTCTTTTATTTTTCTTTGAATTTGATTTTCATTTATTTTCATTAATAAAATAAAGACTGTGTTTTCAATTTATATCTGTGTTTATTTACAAGCATCCATTTCTTTTTCTTTACATATTTAGTGTTTAGCTTGCTGTTGTCCAGTTGCGGAAGCCCAAGTGACTTCATTGTAAGTTCTACTTTTCTTCCAGGTATAAGAATCAATAAGATTTTATTATTTCAACTATTTCATGCTCTATCGAATTAAACCTGAGTTAGCCGATTGGGAAAAGGAAAAATATTGGGATGTATTTTATTTTATTAGGGATCACCGTAGATATTTTATGGGTTATCCTGATTGTGGCGCAGATTAAATATCACCTCAGTATTAATGAAATATAAGTAACAAAATTAATAAGTCAATAAGTAGAAATGACTGTATTGTTTAAATATTTGTGTTATATAAAAAAGTTCAAGGTTCAATGAAAGCTGTTCATGTTCCAGCATCAGTTGAAGGTAAAAGTGTTTATGTTGGGATTTATAGCCATTTAGGTCTTAGTGGCAATGGGATTAATTAATTAAAGCAATTTTGGTCATTTGGTATTTAAATATTTACGAACCTTAACGATAACGTAAAATTGCATTCAGAATGGGATTCTGAACGTGTGAGATTTTAAAATTGTTCAGTGCTTCATATTGTAACTAATTGTTATATTTGACTTATGTACGTAATTTTTTATTTCATATTTAGCTAACAGATCTTTCTGAGTTTAAATTAATAAACGAAGTTAAAAATCAATAATTATTGTTATAGCTTGGTACTGAAAATTGTTTGTGGTCTCTTCAACATAAAACTAAAACAAAGAAATTTAACATAATTCAGATGGAAATATTTCCCCAATCGCCGCTTTTTGTTATTAGCAACAAACAATTAGTGTGGCGCCCTGTATATTGTTCATTTATTCCCTTTGTGATTAACACTGTTGACTCCCGAGCGTAATTTGAATAAGTATTTGAATAATTTGAATTGTTAATTAGAAGTCTCAGCTGAGAGATATGTTTATCATAAGTATACATTTTTTTAATACTTTGGTTTAACTATAAAGTTTTGGTTGTTATAAATTGATGTCTATGTGTGGGACTTTTGTTTATTTGTTAATATGGTAAATTATGGTTGTTACAATTTCTTCATCTCCGATAAATGTCTTACAATAACAGATCAAGATGGAAAAAAATCGATCGTGGTAGATGGTGTTACGGGCGAGGTGCAGATTGCATAGATAGAGACTATTTCTTATAAATCGGCCTACTATTAACTTCAAATACCTGTGTCAACCAATACTTATTTGTTGTTTTATTAACTACAGCAATAATAGACAATAAGTGATAAATATAAATCTTTCTATATTTGGAACTTACACGAAAACCAATATGGTAAAATTCTTATTATAACATTTTCGGTAAGAAACACTACAAAACTAATTAGATAACCACCAATTAAAGCAATAAAAACTGAACGTAAGTGCGCCAATGATAAAACAATCACCGATGGACTCGCACGCTCATTTCTATTAGCATTGGCACTTTGCTTCAAACCCCACTTATCAATTAGTCCACATTCTTCATATCTAGATACAAGCATTTGGAAATGCTCAACTATTGGTATACCTTTTCTAAATACAAATCCAAATGGGATCATCATTTTGGGTCGCTTCAATCTGTATATCATTTTTAAACCGTTTGGAAAGATATAATATTTTGGTATCAGATAGGAAGTTAGCCCAATACTAGTGTATACAGCAAAATTACGCCTGTAGGCTGTTCTGTTTATGCAACTTTCTCTACTATTGCAAAGCTTCCATTTATTATAAATCTTCGGATATGTTGGATGCCAGGGTTCCTGAAAGTACTGTTTAAATTCTTCATAACCACCAAACGATAGTTCTGAATCTACAAGCTCTTCTAAAGTTGAAATTTGATGTTCAAATGCAGGTTTTGTAAGGAAACTTATTAGGCTACCTTGATATGCGGAAGACATCAAGATAGAATGCATATTCCACAATACAAGTATTGCACTTAGAACAGCGAGTTTTGGAGTTGTATTGAAAGGTGTCAGAAGTATTCTGAAATTAATGATTATCCATTTTGTATAAATATCAATTTTACTTAACGAATAATTTTCTTTTATTTCCGTGACGGTAAACGGGAATGAACTAGTTATTACTGATGCTACCAGCAGCACCCATACAAACGGAGAGAAATTACTTGTAAAGTTTTTCCAAGCCTCTCTTGGTAACGCAGCTGGCACAAAAAATACAAAGTAGTCAAAAATAGCTCCATAAATCAAATCAAAGTCATAAGTAAGAGAGTCTATATTCGGCACTATTAAATGGCCAACCGTTAGGTCAGCTTTATCCGTATATACAGCATATAACATATTAGAGTAGTTAACTTTTGTTTTGACGAGATTTCCCGCTAATGTTTCTTCATAAAAAGGGTTTTCTACATAAATTATTGAAAAGTTCAATTGGAATGCTAATTCTCTCAACATATTTATAAGAATTCCTGGTTTTTCTACTGCAGTTTTTTTTATAACATATGGTTGAACAGCCGTAGGTGCTAGCTTCAAAGGACATCCATGGAGATTATTAAAATATTTGAATGGGAAGATCATATGAATATCACATGGAAACCGGCATAGCTTCTGAATATCAAGAAAATCACAAGAGTTATTTTTAAATGGAAAAGATGTATAAACTTCCAAAGTTTTGGTAATTATTGAAAGATTAACCAAGAAGTATTTCCAGGATAAGTAGAATATTTCTTCTGGTGATATCTGCTTCGACAGGACCACCAAGTATTTTGCCTTAGGGTTCCATGATTGTGATCGGTAGAAGTTTATTAAAAATTTGGTAAAGTGGTTTATATTCTCAAGCACGAAAAGGTAAAAATTAGATTTTTGCAGCTTGTTTGGATTTGAAAAGTTCTTATTAATATTTATCATGGTGACGGTACATTCCAAATTTAAAGTTATTTCCAGATTGGAATATACAAGAAATATATTTTTCTCTCTTGATTGCTTTATTAATATCAGTAGATCTTCTCGAACTATTGCATCGGTTTGATCGAATAAAATATTATTTGCGGATGTCATTTGTACTATACAAATTATGGAAAGGAGAGTTGACCAGTTGTAAGCCATATAACCTATAGTAGCCTTATAGTAAGTAAGTGAATTGTTAAAAAAACAAAACAGTACTTACAATAGTTCATATGATAATTCAGTGATATACTACAAAAAAATTGCTTTGGATGTAAGTAATTGGATAAATTTGATTCTTTTATAATCATAGCAATTACCTGCAGGATAAATGGTATATTACTTCTGGTGGTTGTAACAGCCTTAATCTCAACAATTAAACATTAAAATAATCACAAGCATGGGCTTCAATTGTAACAGACTAAAATTCCACAAAACCAAATAAACACATAATTCACTTATACTTACATTAACATATCCCGACAGAGAAGTATTATTGATTAAAATTGCTTTCAGGTGTTGTGGGTGTTAATGGCAAAGGCTTACTAATTTCAGTTAGGAAGCAGGAGTAATTAAAAAGAAGGAAGGGCGTCACACAAATTGTTTGATGATTGTCGTGAATAGGAGACCAACGATTTGTCGTGCCAAACAATAGCAATGAGTATTATTTTAAATTAAAAAAAATCGTTTACAACAATAAAGAAATACAGCACAGTTAATGAAAACCAACTTGCAGCATGATTTTAAAACAAATTCTCGAATCGTGTCACTAGGACATGTATTCCCTTTATCTTAATTCAAATAGCGTTGTAAAACACGCTAACGTATAATATATTTATGTTCATAAATAATCGGTTTAAACTATTGAGATGATATGGAATCACCTGATTGAAAATTTACTTGACGATTTGATCGTAAACACAAATATAATTATTTCACGCATTAAATAATATAAAAAGATAGACATGCTAGGATATTAGGTTTATTTAATCTAAAAGCTACATGTTACCTTACAGATAGATTTATCAATTTTTAAAATAGAAATTATAGAAGGATAAATTTCATGTAGACCTAACCTCAATTTTTACATATAAAGTTTGAATTTACAAAAAGGATATCAATCATTTAGATTGTTTTCATAGTAATACATGTTTTATGCAATCTAAGTCACATGTTAGGATGGTTTTTCCATTTTTTTGGAAGATTTTATTTTCTAGATTAAACCTGAGTTTAACGATGGGTAACGTAGGGGAAATCTTTTCTGTTTCCCATGCGACTGATTCAGTTTCGGGAAAATATTTCACTAAAAATATGTAAATTAGGCCAATATTGTAATGACTACATTAGCACATTAAACTTACAATCTCCTGAATATTAATAAAGAGTATTAATCCTTATGAAGGCTTTGGCTTTGCTGATATGCTTCGATTTTTCCAAATATTGATTTTAATATAACTTTTTACACCGTTGTTTGAACACAAGCACTTGGAGGACTGTATGCTGGACAAGTTTGACTATAATTCAATTTCATTTATGTTGTTATTTGTAAGGATCTTGTATAAGCATCGTTGAATGTCTAAAATCGTAAAAACAGATTTTACATTTGAATTTTTCTTCTATTGTAAATATGTTCTTATGTAAATTTTATATGTATCAGTTACCTAGTGTAGTTATGTATTCATTTTTGTAAAGGTAGAACTGGAGCTAATGAGTTTTGTTTGTAATGAGATTTTTTCATCGTCAATCGTTTTTGTTAATTTTCTCAGTTATGATAAATTTTAGACTATAACTGTCTTATGTTGTTTTAATAGTTATTTTGCTAGCTACATTTCTATCTTTTTAGATTTAAGATTAGTGTTAATTACAAACAGCTGTTTCTGTGAGTGACGTCATGATAAAATTTCGAAGTGCTATTGTTTTAAAAATTTGACATCGTCGTCAATTGTTTTGCTAAAGTATATAAAAAGGCCAGGAAAAATTAACAATTTCAGTCGATAAAACGCTTTGATTGAATCCACGCTCGACTCTAGAACAAAACTCTGTAAATAAAGTGTTGTTGTAAAGGTTGACTGATTCCCATATTTTTTCATAAACATACGTCAAATTTAAATAAAGTATTTATGGAATAGTTACCTGAATATTTAAAACAAAGAAGATTTATTTTCGTTCTTCGACAATTGTATGGAATTGTGAACGAGATATTTATTAAATTAAATCAAGAAGTTTTGTTTCCATTATTGATTTGGATAATCGACATATTTGCATTTTAAAGATTAGCTGTCTGAATTAAATGCAGTTGTACCAATTGTAAAAAAGAGTGAAGTGGATCTCGACGTACTTTATATACAAGGATGGTCAAAATAAAAGGATTTGGTAAAATTTTTCATATAACAAAATCATAAAGACAATCTTAATAAATTCAGAATTTATTTTTTACTTTAAAAGTTTTTCAATAACAAAGTTCTACCAAATAAACAATTTAAATTTGTTTATAAAAATTTAATTGTCATAAGATAAATTTATTTTAGCAATTGTAAATATTTTAAACTGATAACTTTAATTGATGTCAGTTTGCTCAAATGTAGAACAGTTATAACCCTATGTCAGGTTGATAACGAATATTTAACACATTTGAGCAAGCTCAAGAAAGTTTTTCCAATTCTTTTTTACTGTTCTGTTTAAACAATTTTTTTACTTTCTTTTTTGAATTAGATTTTTTTAATTTTCATTAATAAAGATAAAGACTGTGTTTTCAATTATCTATGTGTTCATTTGATGTGTATGCAAGCATCCTTTTTTTTTCTTCTCACATATAGAATTTAGTTTGCTGTTGTCCAGTAGCGGAAGTCCAAGTGTCTTGGTAATAAGTTCTTTTCTTCCAGGTATAAGAATCAATAAGATTTTATTATTTCATTTATCTCGTGCTCTATCGAATTAAACCTGAGTCCATGGGGGAAAAATATTGGGGATATATTTTTTTTATTTTATTAAATTTCATTGCATATTAAATAACACTGCATATGTTAAGGGCAACTAACGCAAAATTATATTTTTAAGAAATAACACTGCACTATAAAACTCGACAAACGGTAAATTAGTACAACCCTGTACTACTTAAAACAATATATACATTTTCCCAGTCTTCCATATATAAATTCAACAGTAGTGAGCATCTTAGAACCACTCAATGCGTGTATAAACTTATGCGACAAGACCGTACTTTCGCACTTGACTTCCTTCGACATCTTCAACTGACTAAACATCGCCACAAAAGGAAGAAGCTTCAAGTTTTGGTGACTGTTAGGTGAAATGATCTGTTCTAGAGTGCTTCCACCAAATGCACATTAACAGTGACATCATGTACCACCAATAATAAATTTAGCTAAATTCTCTCTCTATTATTTTGGCTGGTGGCAGCGTTAGGTATCTCCGCACTTTGACAGAACAAGAAGGCTGGATACAAGTACGAGAGTATACTAGCAACGTTTATCCCGGCAGTCAATCAGAAACCAGCAATCAATAGTTTATCATACTACAACTATAAAATAATCGTGTTAATGAATTTTTCTTTGTTGTTTTATTAATTACAACAATAATATACAGCATTTCATAATTCAAAATCTAAAATTATACATAAGTTCTAATGCTCTAATGCTAAGCTTAAATTTATATATAGTTGTGGATCGATTTGATCATTACACAGTAAATTAGAGTGTACTAGACCACTCTAAAACGCCAATACATTTAGAGTAAAATATCTAGTCTAAGATACAGACTAGAGCGTGTAGACGCTAGAATTAACCTCAATACAATGTTAAAACAATCATATCCGTTATGATAATCATGTGTGGTAACTTTATCACACTTAAACTGTCAAATAAGTAAAATAAAAAATATAAATAAATAAATCACACACAATAAACAACTACACTATTTTTACTCTTAAGTTTTAGTACTTTCTAAAATTTCATTCTAAATAGATAACAAATTATACAAAAGTTTTATAACAATCTACTCTAAAGAGGCAATGTTCTACTCTAAATGTATTGGACTTTTAGAGTGGTTTAGTGTTCAAATTTTACACTAAATTCTTTACTGTGATAAACTATAACTATAAAAACTACACAGTGATTGATTGTTTGACAAATATCATTAAATTATCCTGAAATACAGTATCAGTTTGATCGAAAGAAATACCATTTGAAGCTATCATCTGTACTGCACGTAGGCAGGAATGGGTGGGGTGGCAATATTAGCACATGTTACATCTACGCTGTACATGTTACATGCAGCTTGCTCTGTTGATAGTAATTGAACAAAAAAAATCTTTTCTAATCGTAGTCACAGTATAATCATAACCAGTAGGTTTACGTTCGTAAAATATTTTCAACTATTATGCTATGATTACCAGCATGCAAAGACTATGACGAACGGCAAGCCTCAGCGAACTGATCGTGGTGTGTGCGATATCCGAAGCTAGCTTAACCACTTGAAAGTGCCGAAAATCGAGGGAATATGCTGCTTGTTTTTATGCTGTGTGACGACACATTAATTTTTTTCAATAACAATTAATCCAAACATACTAAGTTTTCTTTTCTCTACTAGCTTAAGAACATAACATTACTGTCCTAGTTATTTTAATACCGAAGTTTGTCTTTCATCACTGATTTCTTAGAAAGGATCAATAATCGGGTAATTATTGACATTGTAAGTAGGGTAGATTAATAAGACACGTTTTTATATTATACAGTTTAGTTTTGTTTGTAAGTAATTGTACAAAAAAATATTCCATGTCAATTCATAGTAATCAGATGTTTACCATTATTGTTTTCAAACACCAATAAACCAAAATAAATTAAATTGTCTTTTCTATTCTATACTTTACCAGGGGTGTCCCCAGCAGTATGCGAAGGGTGCACGGCACACGGACAGCCAAATCAATTTAAAATTAATACACTGTATGACGTCGGGCAGTGATAACAAATTTAAATTCTTAGTGCTTTTCTGAGTTTTATACAAATTAGAAAAACAATCGACTTCCTTTAATTTGGACATTATTCTTGTAAGTATTGCGGTTATATCAAATCACCGTATTGAAAATTTTAACGACCGAACTGAAACGTTAACACAAATATTTTTATATCGGATTTAAATTAAAAGAGAGACATGCTATGTCATGGGCATAATTAATATAAAGGTTATAGATAGGACCACAGTTAGGTCCATTAATGTTTAAATTAAAAACTTAAGAATAAAGACTTAATCCAAATATAAAAATAGCAAACCCAGCTCTCTCATGCATAATAATAATAGGTTTCATTTTCAGAAAAAGGATATCAATTAGTTAGATTGCTTGATCATAGGTACGTTTATGCAACCCATGTTACTTTGGGATGGTTTCCCACTTGTTAGGAAGAAGTAATTTCCATATTAAAATTTACATATTACGATATTTAACGTTAGATAGATTTTTCTATATTCCAAGAGACCAGCTCAGTTTCATGTTGTTAATTAGCTGAAAATAGATTAATTAGGTCAATCTTATTATGACTGATACAATACAATTAATTTTTGAATTTGTTTATAAGATTTCTGGTCACTACAATTAATGAAGGTATTGAATCCTCTCGTTCGTGTTGATATGACTCTTATAGACTCTTATCCTGTTTTTCCTCACCATTGTTTTGATGTAAGTGTTTAGAGTACTGTATGCTGGACATTTTGAGCATAATTTGGTTAATGTTGATTTTATATTTAAGTTGGAATCTGTATATGCATTAATTGGCTTATTCATTGTATTGCGTACTGTAAAAATCATGTTTATATTAAATTGTAAAGATGTTTCTATGGAGAAATTATTCGTATTACCTATATCATGTATTCCTGTAACTAGCTTGTAAAGGATGAACCTTGATTTGTTGAACTTTATATGTAATTAGATCGTAATGAGTTTTGTACATTGTCAAACGTTTTTCTTGAATATCTTCGTTACGATACATTTTCAAGGGCTACAATCCTATAACAGAATTAAGATTAGTGATAAAAAATATCAGCTGTGCCAGATTAGTGACGTCTCGAGCTTACTCGATGTTTCATTGTTTTGAAAAAGTGTCATAGTTTTCTTTTGTTCTGGCATAAACTATATAAGCTGGGGCAAATTGTAACAAAGTCAGTCGATAAAACGTTCAATGCAAACCCATGCTCGACTCCGGATAAAATATCTGTAATTAATTTGAGGTTAGATATTTAACCATATGTTTTTAACGCTAATGTCATATATGAAACAAAGTTAAAATAAATTAAAGTGTTACCTGAAGGTTTTTTAAAAGGATTAAAAGAAGATGTTAGTGTTGTTTAACAATTATATAAAGTGGACGTGATTGTTTACATAAATTCAAGTGGATTTATTTTCATCATCGATCTTTGCATCGATAATTCATAAACAAGAACTCAGCTGATTGGTTTCATCGCAGCGTTACCAATAAAAAGGATTAACTTTTAAAAAGGAAAGTATATCGTAATATACAAGGTTGGTTATAATAAATGATTTTTGTCAAGTTCATAAATAATAATTAACTTGTAAAGTTCATCCTCAAATATAAAATTATTTGGTTTAGTTTATTAAGTTCTTTTCAGAATTTATTTGATTTGAACTAAACAAAACAACTAAATTTCTTTTATATAAAATTTATTTCCATTTGATAAATATTTTTATTTATAAACAAATTTCATTTGGTTGGTTTGTGACCGTACTGATCCTATGTCAGGTCACTACAATTATTTCTAACGTTTGAGCAAACCTGAGAATTTATTTCTCAATTACCAATTGTATTATCTTGAATAACATTTTTTTATTTTGACGTTCCATTTGGATTTTTATTTTTGTTCGTTAAATAAATTTTATGTGTTTTCAATTTTACATATGTGTTTAATTGATGTTAATACAAGCATCCATCGTTCTTTTCTTTTAAATTCAGAGTTTAGTAGCAGTTGTCCAGCTTGCAGGAGCTTTAGTGCTTACGATATAAGTTTTTCTTTCTTTCCAGGCATGAAAGTAAATAAGAGTCTCGTAATTCAAATTATTTATGCTTTACTGAGCAAACCTGAGCTAGCTGAGAGGAATAAAGAAAAATATCTGTGGTGTATTCTCATTTCAATCCACCGTATATAATTTATGTTTATATTTGGAACGGTTGATATATTGTATTTTATTTTATATTCTAAAATCACCGCAGTATTATAATCTATATTGTATCAAAGTGGGATACTTTGAAAACTCATAGTAGTATACTAATTTTTTAACTCTAATAAAACCTTTGGAGACCTAAGAGACACTCGCTAGGAAAGCCGTGTTGTAGCTTTAATTAGACCATTATAGTAAATGAACTATACACCGTGTCTGAAATGATCCAGGGCATATAAAATTAACATCGAAAAAAAATGAATAAGATCAGAGCTAGCTGTGGCTTATTATAAAGGTACAGTGGCAGCCGAAAAATCTTCAACGGTCAATTGCGACTGCGTAATTTCGACTTTTAAATTCTCATAAGAGATGTTACTTTTATTTATTTGATATATCATAAATAGCATACAAGCCAGCTTCATACGATGTGAATATTAAAAAAATGTGCTAACTTGATAAATTATAGTTGAAAATCTTTAGGCCGCAACTATACATAAAATTTTAACAAAGTGACATTTATTGCAAAAAAAGAATAATTATTAAAATTAAATATTACTATAGAGCCAAAATTATATTATTAGAATAATATTGTTGTTGACAGTGCCAAAATAATTTAACAATTATTTTAAAATTTAAAAACGTTGATTATGGTAACACATATTAGTTTATTTTTTCATGATTCGATATTATTTAATTTATGTCCGGTCGGGCGATTATGACCTATTTAGCGGCCTGTTTTTAGAGCGCAAATTGCTAAATTAGAGCACCCCCTTGTACAACCCTTGTTTACGCCGTCTCCATAGTACTAAAGGTAATTATAGAACACTGCACCTACCTACTTGAAGTTTTGCACTTTTCAAATTATTTTTATTTTAAAATTAAATATCAATTTAAACAGCCATAAACTAACTTATGCATTTCGGGTTTAATTAGTGTTTTAGAGCCCTTTATCGTCGTAGTGCCTTCGGATTTCGCCTCAGGCGCTAACTGACTCTACGGTCTCTAAGAAACTCAATTAAGCCCTTAATACATAATATATTATGATATTGGTACAATCTGAAATGATATTTACATTTATAAAATAAGTTATTGGAGCAGTGACAATGGGTGGTTTTGAGAATAACATTTACATATATATTGATATTTCAAGTTAAGGAGACCACCCCAAACTCAGATCTTATTAAATTTTCCCATTTTAATTTCTGTATGTTCTGGGTGGCTTCAGACACCCCGTATAGGAAATATACACAATGTGTTTCACTTTACAGCTTGACACCCCTATATCTTTGCTATTTATAATCGAATCAAATCCAGATTTTTATCAGGTATAAAAATGAATTTGAATGAATTTTACGTAAAAATGACTTTTTCAGGGTCAAGGCCATTTCAAATCGACGGGCGCCCTCCTAATTCGGATTCAGCAGGAAAATCTACATAAAAATCAGTTTTCAAAACGCGTGTGTCATCGAGTCTAGACCAATTCTTTAAATACGCGTTTTTTTGAGATGTCTGCTCTCCGACTAAAAAAGTTTTGAATAATAAATGCATTATTAGAATTGAACTAAAAAATTCTATTTTTATTTATACGATTGCCATGGAAATTGACAACAAAATTTTGTTTATTTACTCTAAAATGTTTACGAAAAGTGGAAATTCATTTAAGTGTCGTAGTTAGTTGTGTTGCTATTTTATTTAATAAAATGGATGATATTATTCGTCGTTAAAAGGGCTGAACAGTTCGTTAAAAAAAAACTGTTTCTCTTCAACCAAACGAGAAGTAAATAATGTTTGATCAGTTTTATTACTACGAGTATGATCAATCAAAGGGGGGTCAAAGTATATGGGGACATACAAGAGCAGCCAAGTGTGTAGGGACGCCCCTGTACTTTAATATACTAGGGAAACCTCGTCAAGATATGACGGTCAAAAGCATTGAAGGATTTCCCTATATACAACATTTGTTGTGTGATTACAATCCTTCGAATTTTCATGAGTGGTTATTTAAATAAACGCAACCTAACATAACCAGTTGAAAATTCTAAGCCTAGCACTCCCCTTTCCTAGCTTACCCTCCTGTCTTCCGACATATCGTCCTCGATGACTTACCCCTCGCCTCCGGTTTATTCTACATACATGCATACGAAAATTCTGCCTTAGGAAATGATAAGAATAGAATCAAAAATGGATCTTGTTTAAAAAATTCTTGAAAACGTCTATTGGTACATATTTCAAAAACATGACATCAAAATAGTGTTGGCAAATTTCGGGAAATTTTGCTACCACATATTTATGTGTAATATAACATATCGCAATAAACTGGATGCTACACAGCGAAAGCTTCAATATAAAAAAGAATCACGTAAATCGGCCCAGTGGAACTCTCAATCGAACTGCAACGAAAATCAGCCCTCTGTTTTAAATGTATCGATTTATTTAATATAAAATATATTTACAGGAATAAATTCCAAGAACAAATACTTATTTATGAACACACAGTATATGTAACTAACAAAGGCTAAGGGAATGAAACATTGAAGTAGTATAATTTTCATTAATTATAAAAATATTATGCTAATATATGTTATTATTATTATTATTGCATTTTGTTAATAATACATATGCGGTTTAAAAGAAAAAAATGCGGTTTTCAACTAATGCGGGTTTGGTGCATACTTTTATAATCGTGAATAGTTCCGAAAACTACCAACGCTGTTGACTGAGAGGGAGCTGCAAGTAGATATTCGTTCTTTTCCGTATCAGCGTATCAAAATAAATGTTTTAGATGTATTTATTTAAAAATATAAAACTTAATGAAATACAGATATTAAGTAGTGGTGACTAATATACAAAACGAAAGCTTCAATATAAAAAAAGAATCACGTAAATAGGAACAGTAGAACTCTGAAACGAACTGGAACAGAAATAAGCCTTGTGTTTTAAATATACAGATACTGGCCTAAAAACATACCATTGTTGTCCTGTTTTTGAGTCCCGAAGTTGTTTTTTACTATTGCTTGTTTAGAAAAGACCAATAATGAAGTAAATATTGACATCGTAAGGCAGCTTAATAATAAAGCTCTCATCTCACTGTAATTGTACAAATATGGCCTAAATCGTCTTTAGCCTTGCTTGTCTTGCACTTGCTAGGCGTCTTTTCTCTGACTGCTTTCCTTATCCTCAATCTTTCTTCCATCTGCTATAATTCATATTTGCCGAAAACAGATTATTTAGCTTTCAGCATATTATTATAGGGTGTGGCCGAAACAGGCCAGTGTGGCCAGACTTTTGCGCTTTGTTCTTTGCGGAACAAAGCCTCAAAATACGCCTGTGACGCAAGTACGTACAAACAGCGGCTGCTATGGGATTACGCTCATCTTCAACCAAGTGTGATTTGATTGTATCAGGTAGTTTTGTACGAGTGATCGAACTTAGCGGATACTCCGCACAAAATAAATAGTAGATATGTTTTAGTGTGAAACAAATTCTATGTTTTCGGTAAAACAATTTAATTAAGGTAAAAATGGTGAAAATGTTATCGTTCAAATACATTTGCCAAACGGTGGAATGATTGGCGCTTAACGTATAGGAGCGTTTAAATCAAGATCGTTCCAACAAGTATAAAAACAGAACAAAACCGTTGCATTTAACTTGTGGCTGTTCATTTTAGTATACCTTTTTATTGACCTTTTTTACTACAGTACCTAGAACTAATTCACTAACAATACAAATTAAATTTACTGATTTCTATCTAGTTTCCGAATTTTACTTCTAAGACTACTCATTAGTTCCCGGTCAGTCGTTTCTTAAACCGTTTTAGCCACTCTGTTCCAGTCCTTCTTGAATTTATCAAGTGATTCTGCAGCTTTACTACCTTTTCGCAAACGAAACTTCATTACAGCCCAAAATCTTTCGATGGGCCGTAGCTCCGGACGATTCGGTGGATTCATGTCTTTTTTCACAAAAACGATGTTATTATCCTGGTACCACTTAAAGGCCTGTGAACCATAACGGCAAGAAGCCAAGTCTGGCCGAAATAATGTTTCACAGTCATGCTTCCGAACCCGAGGTAAAATTCTTTTTTGCAAACATTCTTTTATGTAAAGTTCTGTTGTCATCGTACCAATTGTGAAGAAAGGCACTGATTTCATAATGTATTCGCAGATTGCTTGCCACACCATTACTTTACGACCGAATTTTTCAGTGAAAATGGACTTTTCTTCAAGATAAACATCCGATCCCTTTGGTACTGTATAAAACTGAGGTCAAGGTAATGTTTTATAGTCTAATTTTACATACATTTCATCATCCATAATTACACACGCGCTTTCTCCAGCAAACTGAGAATCGTAAAGCTTGCGGACTCGGGTTTTTACAGATGCTGCCTGCTTTGTAGTCCGTTTCGGCTGTTTCTGTTTTCGATATGTCTTCAAGTTGTATATTTGTTTAGTTCTTTGGACGGTTCCAATTATGTTCCTAGTTTTCTAGCAATATCTCTAACAGAGGACTCTTTTTTCTTTGCAAACTCTTTGCAAATATTCTTTTCCAATTTTTTGTTGCAAGAACCGGGTTTCCGACTAGATTTCGGCTTGTCATCAAAAGAGAAGTCTTGTCCAAATTACTTAACGGTGTTATAAGCGGCACACACGCTTACACCTTCAAGGTTCACCAGTTTTCGATACGATAACCCTTGTTCTCTGCACCATCTGTCTACAATTGATAATAGTGCAAATTTATACTTATTATTATACCGGTCTTTACAAGTATCAGATTTCCAGATATTCAAAAGTTCTAACTTTTTGGAAAAAATGCCTATAGTTATAAGCATCAAACTCTTGAACATAAGATACATGACAATTTTTGAGTTCCGAACGTACTGATTCAAAATTATAAACTCGATAAGTTTCAAAATTTCTGAAAAGACACATTTCAGTTTTTCAAGTTCTCTACGTAAAGTGGTTGGTGCTTGGAGCGTCAATTTAATGCTTGGTGATTGTGGTATTTTAAGTTTTCGCCACTTAATTAATATAGGCATTTAAAATTTAAAGCATTTCTTGAAGCTCGATTTTGAAATCCTTATTATTACATTTTCAATTAAAAACACCACAAAACTCATCAAATAACCACCAATCAAAGCAATAAAAGCTGAACGTAAATGAGCCAATGACAGCACGACTAACGATGAACTCACAATTTTATTTTTATCATGCCGGCCATTTTGTTCTGCAATCCATTTATCCATTAATCCACATTCTTTATACTTAAACACAAGCCTATGGAAATGCTCCACTATTGGTACGCCTTTCCTAAACACAAACGCAATTGGAACTAGGTTCTTGGGTTGGTCAAACTGGTATATCCTCTTTAGGCCGTTTTGAAAAACATAATACTGGGGTGTAAAATAGGAAGTTAGCCCAACACTAGTGAATATAGCAAAATCACGCTTATACGCTGTTCTATTTACGCAGCTTATTTTACGACCACACAATTCCCATTTATTAAAAATTTTCGCATAAACTGGATTGTTAGGTTCATTAAAGAATTGTTTGTATCCTTCGAAACCACCAAACGGCAAATCTGAATATGCAAGTTCTTCTACAGTTGAAATTTGATGGTCAAATGCAGGTTTTGTAAGGAAACTTATTAGGCTACCTTGGTATGCAGAAGATATCAAGAGAGAATACAGATTCCACAATAGTAAGGTTGCACATAGAATGGTTGCTCTTGGTTTATTGTCGAAGGGCGACAGAAGTATTCTGAAAGTAATAATTATCCATTTTATAAGAATACAAATTTTACTGAATGAGACATCTTCTTTTATTTCCATGATAGTAAAAAGCATTGAAATGGTAATCACTGATATGGCCAATAGTACCCATACATATTGGGAGAAGTTATTGATAATATTTTTCCAAGCCTCTCTTGGCAATGCAGCTGGCACAAAAAACGATACGTAGTCACAGATAGCCGCATAAATGAAATCAAAATCATAAGCAAAAGAGGCTAGATTGGCAGACACCGGTAAAAGGTCAAACATTATGTCAGTTTGATCCATGTACACCACATACAACAGATTAGAGTACTTAATGTTTGTTTTGACGATCTTCCCAGTCAAACCACCTACTTTTAAAAAAGGATTCTCTTTGTAAACTATGGTAAAGTTTAATTGGAATGATAATTCTCTCAATATCTTTATACCAATTCCTGGGTTGTCTACTGCTTTCTTGTTGATAACATATGGTGGGACACCAACGGTTGATATTCTTAAAGGGCATCCATAGAGATTCTTAAAGTTTTTATACGGGAAGGCTGTTTGGATATCACATGGAAGCTGACACAGCCTTCGTATATCAAGCAAATCACAAGAATTATTTTTATAGGGAAAATATGTATATACTTCTACAGCTTCGGTAATTATTGAAAGATTAATCAAAAAGTACTTCCAAGATAAAAAGAATATTTCTTCTGGTGGTACCTTAGTCAACAGAACCATCAAGTACTTTGCCTTCGGGTTCCACGATGGTGATCGGTAGAAGTTTATCAAAAATGTGGTAAAACCGGTCAGATTTTCAAGCATGAAAAGATAAAAATTAGATTTGTACGGTTGGTTTGAAACTGAGATATTCTTATTGATATTTATCATTATGGTGTCTGTAGATTCCAAATTTAAAGTTATTTCCAGACTGGAATATACAACAACTACGTTTTTCTCTCTTGATTGTTTTATTAATCTCATTAAACCTTCTTGAAGTGCAGTATCAGTTTGATCGAAAGAAATATTATTTGAAGATGTCATCTGTATTACACAAACTGTTGAGAGAAGAATTAAACATTTATAAACCATGTTGTCTTAAGGCAGGGTGGTTTTCAGAAGTAAATAAATTACTAAAACGCAAAATAATACCTACAGTTTTTTCCGCTG
The DNA here is from genome assembly GCA_929113105.1 of Agrypnus murinus. NCBI lineage: Eukaryota > Metazoa > Arthropoda > Insecta > Coleoptera > Elateridae > Agrypnus > Agrypnus murinus. Next base: position 86,171,435 of record OV816027.1, on the reverse strand, counting down.
TACATGTTACAATAAATCTTGTCTTATTTGATAGTAATTGCACAAAAATATGCTTTTCTAATCGTAGTAATTAGATGTTTGCCATTATTTTTCCAAGCACCAATAAATTAAATTAATTTTTTTCTACTAGCCTAAGAGCTTACCACTATTGTTCTATTTTAGTACTAAAGTTTTTTTGGTGTTTTTCACCACCGCTTGCTTAGAAAGGATCAATAATGAAGTAATTATTGGTTTCATCAAGTTTCATATAAAGTGTGATAGATTTTTCATGTCAGGTTGTATTTCAAGCTGCAACATTTCACTCATCAAACGCAAAACCACTTTTTGTTAGTTTCTTTCAGATAGATATAAAATTGAAGCTTTGTCGCAATAAAATCTTCTGTGTAGTTAATGAGAGCGGCAAAGTGTTATTGTAGCTCTCGAGAGAAAGAATACTGCACATCGCTTGGTAACGTGCTAAGAAATTGAAATTCATTTTATAAGAAATAATGTTAATACGATCCTGTGTATAATGATATATTTAATTTGAGTTCACTTGAAACTCAATTTTCACGTTTAATATGCGTTCCTCCAATATTAAATATTAAAGCATATCTGCATTGCAATAAAATTCCAATGTTGCAAACAGTTCAAATAAAATAGTGTGTATCACTTCTTATGGTTAAGACTTTGCTAGATAATAAAATAATGGGCTTCATTTTGGTCGAAAAGCACGTGCAAATAAAAGTAATTTATTGGTTTGCGACAATTGCAACAGTGACATATATCCCTTTGTGATATAGCGCGAACTAGCAATGAAACTGGCAACCCCGTTTTCATAAAAATTAAAATTTGAAGTACTAATTGAAGACTAATTCGTACTAGCACAGTTTTTATTTATACTGAGATTAAAGTTTTTATATGAACGATTGTTCTATATATTAAAAATATAATATAATATTAAAAATTGGCCAAAGCTGGATTTTAACTAAATGAATACCAAGAACTAATTAAAGCCTAATTTGTACCACCAAAGTTTGAATGTGTACTATAATTAAAATGTTTTAATAAACGATTGTTTAACACGCGTGCCACTTATTTCATAATTTGGCAAACTTGTATCCTAACTGAATGAATACTAAAAACTAATTAATAACTAATTTGTACCACCACAGTTTTTATTTGTACCAAGATTAAAATATTTGTACTTATTATATTAATATGCTTAATTATAAATCGCGTGCCATGTATTTCGACATTTTGCAAACCACGGTATTAAAAATTGACGAAATTTAGATACTAACTGAATAACCAAATAACTGAATAAATACCAAGAACTAACTAAAAAAGACTAATTTATGCCACCACAGATATTAATTGCATCAAGACTAAAATGTTCAAATAAATGTCTATTTAAATCGCTTGTAAAGTATTTTTATTTTCTATAAACCACGGTTTAAAAATTGACGAAATTTAGATACTAACTGAATAACCAAATAACTGAATAAATACCAAGAACTAATTAAAAAAGACTAATTTATGCCACCACAGATATTATTTGCATCAAGACTAAAATGTTCAAATAAATGTCTATTTAAATCACTTGTAAAGTATTTTGATTTTCTATAAACCACGGTTTAAAAACTGATGAAATGTAGATTCTAGCTGAATAACTAAATAACTGAATAAACACCAAAAACTAATTAGAAAAGATTAATTTGTACCGCCCTGGATATTGTTTGCATCAAGACTAAAATGTTTAAATCAATTTCTACTTAAATCGCTTGTAAAGTATTTTTGTTTTCTATAAACCACGGTTTCAAAATTGACGAAATTTAGATACTAACTGAATAACCAAATAACTGAATAAATACCAAGAAATAATTGAAAAAGACTAATTTGTGCCACCACAGATATTATTTGCATCAAGACTAAAATGTTCAAATAAATGTCTATTTAAATCACTTGTAAAGTATTTTGATTTTCTATAAACCACGGTTTAAAAACTGATGAAATTTAGATTCTAGCTGAATAACTAAATAACTGAATAAACACCAAAAACTAATTAGAAAAGATTAATTTGTACCGCCCTGGATATTGTTTGCATCAAGACTAAAATGTTTAAATAAATTTCTACTTAAATCGCTTGTAAAGTATTTTTGTTTTCTATAAACCACGGTTTAAAAATTGACGAAATTTAGATACTAACTGAATAACCAAATAAATGAATAAATACCAAGAACTAATTAAAAAAGACTAATTTATGCCACCACAGATATTATTTGCATCAAGACTAAAATGTTCAAATAAATGTCTATTTAAATCACTTGTAAAGTATTTTGATTTTCTATAAACCACGGTTTAAAAACTGATGAAATATAGATTCTAGCTGAATAAATAACTAAATAAACACCAAGAACTAATTAGAAAAGATTAATTTGTACCGCTCTGGATATTGTTTGCATCAAGACTAAAATGTTTAAATAAATTTCTACTTAAATCGCTTGTAAAGTATTTTTGTTTTCTATAAACCACGGTTTCAAAATTGACGAAATTTAGATACTAACTGAATAACCAAATAACTGAATAAATACCAAGAACTAATTAAAAAAGACTAATTTATGCCACCACAGATATTATTTGCATCAAGACTTAAATGTTCAAATAAATGTCTATTTAAATCACTTGTAAAGTATTTTGATTTTCTATAAACCACGGTTGAAAAACTGATGAAATTTAGATTCTAGCTGAATAAATAACTGAATAAACACCAAGAACTAATTAGAAAAGATTAATTTGTACCGCTCTGGATATTGTTTGCATCAAGACTAAAATGTTTAAATAAATTTCTACTTAAATCGCTTGTAAAGTATTTTTGTTTTCTATAAACCACGGTTTCAAAATTGACGAAATTTAGATACTAACTGAATAACCAAATAACTGAATAAATACCAAGAACTAATTAAAAAAGACTAATTTATGCCACCACAGATATTATTTGCATCAAGACTAAAATGTTCAAATAAATGTCTATTTAAATCACTTGTAAAGTATTTTGATTTTCTATAAACCACGGTTTAAAAACTGATGAAATTTAGATTCTAGCTGAATAAATAACTAAATAAACACCAAGAACTAATTAGAAAAGATTAATTTGTACCGCTCTGGATATTGTTTGCATCAAGACTAAAATGTTTAAATAAATTTCTACTTAAATCGCTTGTAAAGTATTTTTGTTTTCTATAAACCACGGTTTCAAAATTGACGAAATTTAGATACTAACTGAATAACCAAATAACTGAATAAATACCAAGAACTAATTAAAAAAGACTAATTTATGCCACCACAGATATTATTTGCATCAAGACTAAAATGTTCAAATAAATGTCTATTTAAATCACTTGTAAAGTATTTTGATTTTCTATAAACCACGGTTTAAAAACTGATGAAATTTAGATTCTAGCTGAATAAATAACTAAATAAACACCAAGAACTAATTAGAAAAGATTAATTTGTACCGCTCTGGATATTGTTTGCATCAAGACTAAAATGTTTAAATAAATTTCTACTTAAATCGCTTGTAAAGTATTTTTGTTTTCTATAAACCACGGTTTCAAAATTGACGAAATTTAGATACTAACTGAATAACCAAATAACTGAATAAATACCAAGAACTAATTAAAAAAGACTAATTTATGCCACCACAGATATTATTTGCATCAAGACTAAAATGTTCAAATAAATGTCTATTTAAATCACTTGTAAAGTATTTTGATTTTCTATAAACCACGGTTTAAAAACTGATGAAATTTAGATTCTAGCTGAATAAATAACTAAATAAACACCAAGAACTAATTAGAAAAGATTAATTTGTACCGCTCTGGATATTGTTTGCATGAAGACTAAAATGTTTAAATAAATTTCTACTTAAATCGCTTGTAAAGTATTTTTGTTTTCTATAAACCACGGTTTCAAAATTGACGAAATTTAGATACTAACTGAATAACCAAATAACTGAATAAATACCAAGAACTAATTAAAAAAGACTAATTTATGCCACCACAGATATTATTTGCATCAAGACTAAAATGTTCAAATAAATGTCTATTTAAATCACTTGTAAAGTATTTTGATTTTCTATAAACCACGGTTTAAAAACTGATGAAATTTAGATTCTAGCTGAATAACTAAATAACTGAATAAACACCAAGAACTAATTAGAAAAGATTAATTTGTACCGCCCTAGATATTGTTTGCACCAAGACTAAAATGTTTAAATAAATGTCTACTTAAATTGCTTGTAAAGTATTTTTGTTTTCTATAAACCACGATTTAAAAATTGACAAAAATTTAGATACTAACTGAATAACGAAATAACTGAATAGATACCAAGAACTAATTAAAAAAGACTAATTTATGCCACCACAGATATTATTTGCATCAAGACTAAAATGTTCAAATAAATGCCTATTTAAATCACTTGTAAAGTATTTTGATTTTCTATAAACCACGGTTTAAAAACTGATGAAATTTAGATTCTAACTGAATAACTAAATAAATGAATAAATACCAAGAACTAATTAGAAATGATTAATTTGTACCACCACAGATATTATTTGCATTAAGACTAAAATGTTTAAATAAATATTTATTTAAATCACTTGTAAAGTATTTTTATTTTCTATAAACCACGGTTTAAAAATTGATGAAATTAAGATTCTAACTGAACAACTAAATAACTGAATAAATACCAAGAACTAATTAAAAAAAGACTAATTTGTACCACCACAGATATTAGTTGCATCAAGACTAAAATGTTTTAATAAATGTCTATTTAAATCGCTTGCCAAGCATTTTGATTTTCTGTAAACCATGATATTAAAAATTGATGAAATTTAGATTATAACTGAATTAACTAAATAACTGAATAAATACCAAGAACTAATTAGAGAATACTAATTTGTGCTACCACCGATATTATTTGCATCAAGACTAAAATGTTTAAATAATTGTCTATTTAAATCACTTGTAAAGTATTTTGATTTTCTATAAACCACGGTTTTAAAAATTGCTGAAATTCAGATCCTAACCGAATAACTGACTAAGCACCAAGAGCTAATTAAAAAAGACTAATTTGTGCCAGCACAGATATTATTTGCATCAAGAGTAAAATGTTTTAATAAATGTCTATTTAAATCGCTGGCCAAGCATTTTGATTTTCTGTAAAACATGATTAATAGTTAATGAAATTTAGATTCTAACTGAATAACTAAATAACTGATTGAATACCAAGAACTAATTAAAGGCTAATTTTAAAAATTGGTAAAATGTAGAATCTAACTAAATTAGCAGCAGAACTAATCAAATTTGTACGGATGCAAATTTTATCAATTTTTAATACCATGGCCTGCCACACCTCGAATATGGTGAAATGGCGTTATAAGCAAACAGTTTTTTACAGTATTTAAGTCTAGATGGAAAGAATGAAAGTATACAGGAAACTACTTACGAAAAAGTAGGAAATTTCCATTTTTATAAAACTTGATACGTTAATAGCAGCTTGTAGTTACGAAAGAACAATTTTTAGTACAAATTCATATTTTATTGGTACTAAATTATAAGCCATTTTTTCTCGATTTGCTTGAAGTGGGGATGCTAGCTTTATTGACATTACATGAAACATCCATAATAGTTGGCTTATCTATTAAGGCGATACATAGAAGACTGTTTTGAAAATGAAGAAAGCTAATTTGAGTTCTTAAGCCGAAAGTCTTCACTTACATATCCTTGTAAATGCAATCTAAGCAGAAACTAGCACAGGGGAAATGCAATGCCATGGCAATACAGTAGGGAAATTGCAAGCGCACGTCTCTAAAATCACAGTGTGCTCGATCAACCGGATACCGGTGTTCAGTGCAGCTGTTACTAAGTTTTTAATAGCACCAAGCTCTTGCAAGATAAGAGATGTGCAAGCAACTTTGGAGAACATTTTATGCTAGTTGAAAATGCAATTTGAAAAATACGAATAATTTAGTTTTAAATTATTTCGTCTGTGTTATTTTTATGTACAAATATTTTTATTAGTCGTGCAGTAATAATATAAAATGTGTGAAAAACACTATTTTTTACTATTTTTGCAATTTTCCGAAAGGAGTGGAAAAATCATTGAACTACAGTACTGTGCAGAAAAAAATTATTATATTTCACTATTTAACAGTAAAAAACGGTATACCTATACACCAAAGTTAAAAAGATTATTATAGTCCTCGCGGTTTTATATCTCGAGCTGCAAGGAGCTTTTGCAATATTGGACTATAATAATCTTCTCAACCTTGATGAAATAACCTTGAAACGAAACTTTGAAAGAAATTTTATTGATGGTATTATTGACAAAATACATCTTAACAAAAAAATATTTTGTTGTTTTTTTTTTTAATTTGTCGTTTCTATTAAGGGCATCTGTTGCCCCAACAAAATCTATGTCAGTATTAAGTAAAATTAAATGCACACATTTTAATAAGTCTTCTTTCTCTTTTTTCCAAAGAAACAAACTAAATTGTTAAATAAATTTAAAACTTTTTAATTTAACAAAGTCTCTGTCATGCTGCAGAAATATTTAACTAACCTTAACTAACAAGTTATCTAACAACTAAACAAGTTACTATAAATATAATTAAATATGACTATACAGACAGGTTCGCCCTTCTAGCATCATGCAATAAAGGTGGTTGAGTTTACAAATGTTCGCTCCTCCATCCGAACATTCAGTGTACTGCCTATTTAGTTTACTCTTGACACACTTTATGATTATACAGTAAAACAATTCAGTCAGTCACTAGCCGCGATAAACATAAAGAAGGGGTATAGATTACATCGATTGAGACTATTTTCCATAGTTCGCCAAACTATTAATTTGAAATAATTCTATCAATGAGTTCTTGTTTGTTGTTTTATTAATTACAGCAAAAATATACATTTGATAAATAAAAATCTAAAATTAAACAGTCATTCTAAATTACAAATATAAATATTCTTACAGCTTACAGCCTACATAACAGGAGATCGATTTGATCATCAACACTACTGAAATATTTGGAACTTACTATAAAAACTCGATAGTGAGATTCTTATTACAACATTTTCAATTAAAAACATAATAGAACTAATCAAATAACCACCAATCAACGCAATAAAAGCTGAACGTAAATGAGCCAATGTCAGCTTGACCAACGATGGGCTCATAAGCTCATTTCTACCACCATTCACACTTAACTTTATTCTCCACTTACCAACTAGCCCACATTCTTCATACCTTAATACAAGCCTTTCGAAATGCTCAAATATTGGTAAACCTTTTCTAAACACAAACCCATTTGGAATTAAGTGTTTGGATTGATCAAACCGGTATATCATCTTTAGGCCACTTTGAAAGACGTAATATTGTGGTATCAAATAAGAAGCTAATATAACACTACTATATACAGCAAAATCCCGTCTGTAAGCTGTTCTATTTAAGCAACTTACGCTATCACAAACATCCCATTTATTATAAATTTTCATATAGGTTGGATTCTGAGGTTCATCGAAAAATGCTTTTAATAGTTCATTACCACCAAGGAATAAACCTGAATCTACAAGCTCTTCTAAAGTTGAAATTTGATGTTCAAACGCAGGTTTTGTAAGAAAACTTATTAGACTACCTTGATATGCTGAAGAAATCAAGAGAGAATATATATTCCATAATAGAAGGATAGCAGTTAGAATAGTTATTTTTGGATCTCTATGGAAGGGTGACAATAGTGTTCTGAAATTTATAATTATCCACTTTAGAAAAATATGAATTTTATTTAATGAGGGATTTTCTTTTATTTCAATGGCAGCAAAAGGAATTGAGATGGTGATCACTGATATTGCCACTAAGATCCATACATATTGAGAGAAGTTATCAGTAAGGTTTTCCCAGGGCCCTTTTGGTAATGCAATTGGTACGAAAAACGTTATGTAGTCGCACATAGCTACAGAATAAAAATAATCAAAATCATAAGTAAAAGAGCCTCGTGTGGCGTTCCCTATTAATTGACCAAACATTAGATCAGCATCATTCATATATACAAGATACAACATATTTACGTAACTTGTATTTGTTTTGACGTACCTTCCAGTCATCGTAAGATCTGTTAAAAAAGGATTCGCTATATGAACTACGGAAAAGTTTAATTTAAATGCTAATTCTCTTAGTATATTTACAAAAATTCCTGATTTTTCTACTGATGCTTTTTTAATATATGATTGAAGAGTAATATGTACTATTCTTAAAGGGCATCCATGGAGATCACTAAAGTATTTAAATGGAAAGGTATTCTCGAATTCACATGGAAACCGGCATAGCTTCCGAATATCAAGAGAATCACAAGAATTATTTTTAAATGGAAAATATGTATAAACTTCCAAGGTTTTGGTAATTATTGACAGATTAATCAAGAAGTTCTTCCAGGATAAATAGAATATTTCTTCTAGTGATATCTGCGTCAACTGGACTACCAAGTATTTTGCCTTAGGGTTCCATGATGGTGATCTGTAGAAGTTTATTAAAAATGTGGTAAAATGGGTAAAGTTTTCAAGCATGAGCAGATAAAAATTAGATTTGTAGAATTGGTTTCGAACTGAGAAGTTCTTACTGATATTTATCAGTATGATGTCTGTAGATTCCAAATTCAAAGTTATTTCCAGATTGGAATATACAACAACTATATTTTTCTCTCTTGATTGCTTTATTAATATAATTAAACTTTCTTGAAGTGCAGTATCAGTTTGCTCGAAAGAAATATTATTTGAAGATATCACCTGTATGACACAAACTATTGATAATAGAATTAGACAGTTGTAAACCATGTTGTCTTATAGCAGGAGTGGTTTTCAGAAGTAAATAAATTACTGATTCCTTTTTAATCGTAGTAATCAGATGTTTCCCATTATCTTTCAAATGCCAATAAAACAAAATATATTAAACTTTATTTTCTCTATTAGCCTATGAACATAACATTACTGTCCTATTTTAGTACTGAAGTTGTTTTTCACCACTGCTTGCTTAGTAAGGATCAATAATAGAGTAATTATTGACATTGTACGTAGGACAGAGCTCTCATCAATTTTTATTTAAAGTGTGGTAGAATTTTCATGTTATAATCACAAGAACGGCACTTTTTCCACATCCATGGAATCTGTGACTTTGCTTAAGCGAAAAGTTTTGCAATCCATTACTTTTAGTATATTGCCTTCAGTTAGCTACCGAAAGATATATCTTTAATCGAGTCTTTAATTAATTAATTATTCTTGATGTTGTAGAAATTTTTTTCTGTGTAGCTAATTCGAACGCGAAGTGTTATTAGCGCTCTTGCGAGAGACTGCAGCGCTTCGTTATACGTCGATGGTGTACTTTCCCTCTCGAGCGTGTAATGGTTCATTTTTTTGAACTACGAAAAAATGCAATTTTATTTGCATAATTGATATAAACTCTTAGTGCAGTCCTACATATTATTGTATATTTTTTCTTGATTTAAAAATACGTTGGTATTTTGTATACATAAAATAAGTCCGTTAAATAATCAGGGGTCGCTTTTAAAAGAAACATTCCCAGATCGATAAAAGTTGTTTCTAGAAAAATCTGCAAATTCCCTTTTAAAAGCACCGCATTTGCAGTGTTAAAAGATTATTTTTCGAGAAATAGAAGGTTCTAGAAAAATAAAATTGTTTTTAATTCCGAGCTTATAAGGGCTAAAATCTAATATTGGCGTTAACAAAAATCTCCTTATAGTTAAGATGTATGATAGTTCGAATTCATAGCTTTAAAACATTTTACTAGTAAACAATTTACCGCCAAAATGAATTTTCTCGAACGAGCTGTCTAGACACCATCTGTGTGTGTTATTAGCTTCAGTTTTGTACGTATAAATTCAAAAGGGAATCCCCTTCAGTTTAGTTAGGAAGGTTCTCGAACAATGACTCGAATGTATTTCATTGGCTGACAAAAATCCCGCTATTTTTCTATTGGACTGTTTAAAAAGTTTCGCCCCCTTAAAAAATCTTACCACCGCGAAATAGTTTTTTTAAAACTACAAGTTTTAACAAAGATTAACTACCATAGAGCGGAGCCGGACATTTGGGCGCGGTCGTTAAGGTGCGGCCATTTCGGTGCGGCCGTTTCGGTGCTGGACACTTCGGAGCGGGGATACTTCGGCGCAGGGACACTTCGGTGTAAGGACACTTCGGTGCAGGAAAACCGTTACAGATAATAAATACAGTATGATCGACAAAATACAGTATTCGATAAATACGGTATAATTAATCAAAAAATCAAATGTTTGCCAATCAACAAAAGCTCGTATGTACCACCAGAGGGCATAAGCCCAGAATAATTAATAACAATTATTACGTGAGTATTTTTTATTATTTAATATTATCAACTAATTTTGGTATCACAGAATGATTGTTGACTGAAATGTCTAAATCCGGAATGATTGTTGAGTGCTATGTAAATTTTTCTAATTTTCCAAGTGAGTTTTGCATCTACGCTACGCCTCATTTTTAAATTAGTGTGGATCCATAAATTTAAATTAGTGATTCTATCAAATGTCCGGTTTAATATATTGTAAGGTGCTTTTTAAAATAATAACAAAAATGCTGTTTACTCGTCTATTCACAAGAGAGATATTATTTACATACATTAATTAAAAACACTATAATTATAAACTATTTAACGAACTTTACAAACTTATATTATATTTACTTATATTTACAAACTTAAAGTAGTCTATTTATTTTTAATACAACATTCATTTATAACATTTAGGTATTTATTCACTAATATTCGACTATTAACTAACTACACAAAGCACATTTCAATTCACGGGTTGAATACTAAATGAACTCCCTTCTGTGAGCGAACGTCAATTTATATCCCCTTATAAATGTTCTAGAACGTACTCGATTAGACTAGTTGGTGTATTGTTTTGTGCAGCCGTCGATGACTCGCGCCGATGAATCATACATGCAGGTGTTGATGAATCATACATGTAGGTGTTGATGAATCATACATCTTGCCGCTAGAATCTACAATGTTCGATGACGGCGTATAGGGTTTTCTATTCGTTACAATATTCTTACAGTAGAGTCAAAATTCGTGAAGCGGACCACGTATTTATTTATCACTGGTAGGGTATTCAATGTTAATATAATTTTTCCTATGTCATTGTCCACTTAAAAAAATCAAAAATTTTATAAACTCAATAAATTATGGATCAGGTTACTACAATTAAATGACAGGAAAAACTGATAAATGCGTGGCCCACCTTCATGAGCTTGTCTCAGTATGTAACACAATTGGATACTCTTAGAGTTTATAGCCCAGTACTTAAGAAAGACAGTTACTGGAATAACGGAGTAGCACCACTCCAAGCAAAATTCTGGAATTAAGAAGATGTATGTGTGAACATAAAAATAAAAAAAGGTTACACTGATAACATGGTAGCTTGTCGCAAATTAAACTAATGGTTAAATTAAAACGTTTTTTCTTTAAATATCTCCGAAAGTTTTACCCTAACTTGCCGCGGAAAAATGTTCATGCACCGAATTGTCCCTGCGCCAAACTGTACTTGCGCCGAAACGTCCTAGATCGATCATAGAGTATACGCTATTGTGTATAAATTTAGGATTTCTCAACAACTGCCCAACAGAGATATTAACCTTAAAGTTAGGAAAATTTTAAAAACTTAAATGTTTATGATCCTGTAAAAAATACACAAGTCTCAAAGTTCAAATAATTAAAACAAAGCATTTTTACCGGAACAAAAACAAAGCAAATTTCTTTAACTTTCAAAAGTTCTTACGCAAACTTCACAACATAAAATTTTTAATACTTACTGCACAACTGAAAATTGCCTCGGCTTGAGATCTTATCTTTGCAAATTTAATTTCAGGTCGCAGGTATTGTTTCCTATAGCTTCAAATTGTATAAGAATAGATAAAGGTTTAAGACGAAAATACATACTATTAGGGCGCCATCTGATTAGGAAAGTTCAGTAATTTTTATAAAAATATTGACTGGACACCAGTAACCAGAAACTGGATTCAGATCTAATAAATTTAATTTGATTTTTATTTAATCACAATCGGTTATGTCAAAGTTAGGTCGAGTAAAATATTTAAAGACTTTCATAAATATATGGTCCTGTAATATTCAGATTAATTAGATTTAATTATAAGTTTATTTAAAACCAACAAAATAAAAAACTTTTCATATAAAGCATTGTAGTAACAATAGTGAAAATAATAGATCAAAATATTTAATACTAATTATAGTCCAATACCTTCTTCCATTAATTCACTCCAACATCACCTTACAAAGCAATTAATACACTACTGCCTTTTAAATATGAACAAACACTTGTCATTAAGCTCGACCGCCAGATGAAACAGAAGAATCTGGAAAACAACCTAAATTCTGATATGGCTGCAAAATCCATAAACCAAGGAATTAAAGGTCGGTATAATTGTCTTTTTGCAGAACTGATTTTTAATTAAGTTCCCTATTTAATTAACTGTATTCTGATCAAGCCAGATCAATCATTAAAACTGAAACTGTCTCTACTAAACGTTAACTGCACTGTAAATTATTTAGTAAGTTTCGGTAAGCGCGATTCCAAATTAATCACTTAACTTTCTGTATTTTTCACAACTTTTAAAGAACGGGAAACTTTATAGTTTAGTTAACTTATTAACCCCAAAAAATCAACGATAAATTGAAGCAAGTGAGCTTCCGGTACGATAACAGAACTAAACGCACAAAACGGTAGTAGTATAACTTAATTATACTCTTGAAGACGGTAACTTTATTCATATTAAAAACTGTAGTGTTTTAAAATAAAGATTAACAAAATCTTTACCTGGGGCATTCCCCCAAGAGAGAGCCCCGGAGCTCCGTGCTCTCCAAAAGCTTATTTCGGACTCTCTTAAAAAGGATTCAAACTTATATGGTGACGGGCAATCTTAAGAGGGAGCATTTCGAATAGACCAATAAGGGAATGACATGACTTTTTTTAAGTCAACCAAAATTAGTATTTTTACACAAAGAACAAGGTTTCACAACAAGATTTGCAGACATTATATCTTTCGAACCATAGATGTGTTTATTTGAGATTTACCAATAAGCACGATAAGGAAATCATAAATTAAGGCAAGATAGGTTTTAATGATATTTTTCATAGAATTTCAACTTAAACGTGTAGAGAATATTTAAAAAGTACGTTCACATCAACTGAAATCGCTGGCCTTTTAAATTTAGGGGACAAATTCATTCGAGAATATTCTTTTTCACCAAAACAAGAGATGGTAAATGCTAAAATGTGCAAAAACGGTACCTTTGTTTGAAGCGAAGTCTATAGATTTTTCTAGAAATAATTTTATTAGGCTGGAATATATCTTTTTTTAAAAGTGACCCCTGATATTTAAGAACTCACATTTATATCGAATACCAACACAATTTTAAATCAAGAAAAGATATAAATTAATATACAGAACCGCACTAAGGACTTTTATCATTTATACAAATAAAATTGCATTTTTCGGAAGTTAGAAAAATGAACCGTTATATAATTAGGACATAGACTATTGGTACACAGATACTTGCAAAAATTTAAGTTTAGGGTAGTATACAGGCATATAATTGTAGCCTCTAATGTGCTTAACACCAGAGTTTTTGCCTTATTGTTCTAGGACTGAAGGATACCAGGATGAGTTGACCCTACCCCATTATTCAACTTTTCTAAAAAAAAGCGATGGTAAAAAACAACTTCGGTAATCAAAAATTGGATAATAAAGGTATGTTTTTAGGCTAGTTGAGAAAAGAAAATTGAATTTATTTTAGTTTATTGATGTTTAAAAACAATAATGGGAAACATCTGATTACTATGATTAGAAAAGAACCTTTTTTTGTGCAATTACATATGAATAAAACAAGCTTTATGTAACATGCACAATATAAAAATCTGTCTTATTGATCTACCCTAATACACTGTCAATAATTACTCCATTGTTAATACTTTCTATGTGATGAAAACTTCAGTACTAAAATAGGACAATAATGGCATGTTCTTCGGCTAGTAGAGAAAAGAAAATTTAATACGTTTTGGTTTATTGGTATTTGACTTCTTTTACTTCTGAAAACCACCTCTGCCAGGGACAACATGGTTTATAGCGGTTTGATTCTCCTCTCAATAGTTTGTGTGGTACATACGATATCTGCAAATAATATTTCTTTCGATCAAACTGATACTGCGCTTCAAGAAAGCTTAACGACATTAATAAAGCAATCAAGAGAGAAAAATATAGTTGTTATATATTCCAATCTGGAAATAACCTTAAATTTAGAATGTGTCGACACCATGATGATAAATATCGAATTGATAGATTAATCAAGAAATACTTCCAGGATAACTCGAATATCTCTTGTACTGGTAACTGCCTCAGAAGAACAACCAGATATTTAGCTTTAGGATTCCATGATGGTGACCTATCAAAATTTGTTAAAAATGTATAAAAACTGTCTATATTTTCTAAAAGAATAAGATAAAAGTTGGATTTGTGGAATTTCCTTGGATTTAGAAAGCTTCTGTTGACGTTTATGACAAGAGTAGATGTATTTTCCAATTTTAAAGTTGCCTCCAGTTTGGAGTATACAGTAATAATTAGTTTTTCGGTTGTATTTTGAAGAAGTCTTGCTACATCTTCTAGAGATTTTGAGTTATCATCCTCGTGGAAAATTTGAAAGGCCAAACTCAATTTTAATACACAAAGCAGAACGCATACAAGCATGACTGCTCAAATACAATAAAAAAGTATTCACTTCTCTCGTTTTCTTGGCACCTATAAATTAGAGGTTGAGCTATGAAAATAATTAGCTGTAATAAAGGCGGTTTAATGAAAAGGTAAGATTTTTTGGGTGAAATTAAATATATATTTGTCTATTTTCCAATAATTAGTAGACTTGTGTGGGAAAATGAAAGCCTGTTTTATTATACCTTGACTTTCTATTTTTTATTTGAAATAAGGCTACTTAACTAACTGTTTTCAGAAACTCTAAATGCTCAAAATATTCAGCCTGGAAAACCAAACCCTCAAGGACTCACCTGCCAAGACTGCCTGCTACTAATTAGAAATACAACCCTTCACTGCTCCCAGGCTCAAGTATTCTAATTACCAATCATTAACAACGAAAAAATGCTTTATTTGGTTCACGTTTCGATAGAGCGTTCATGGCTGCTTCAGGGTTACGAAAGTATACTGCAGCGCTTAAGTGATAACTAATTTGTGAAACAGAACTTTTGACCCAGAACAAAACAAATTGGGCAGCAGTGAAACAGAAGTTATTTTTCTAAGCTAAAAATATTACTATAACTGTAAAACTCAGACATAAAAAAATATACGTCGCACCATAGACGTCTGAAACTCATAAAAACATCAATATATTAATACTTACGTTACGGTAATGCTCAAAATTGCCAAAGCTTGAGATCTTATCATTACAAATTTAAATTTCAATAGTTTCAAATTATAAAAGAATAGATAAAGGTTTTAAGGCACAATAAAATTCATATAATTGGGCGCCATCTGATTATGAAAGTTAGACAATAATATTAATTAAAAATAATGACTTGCTACCATTAACAAGAAACTGGAATCAAATCTAATAAATTTAATTCAACTTGTTAGTCATATTCGGTGATGTCAAAGTTAGGTTGGATAAAATATAAATAAAGACTTTCATAATTATATCGGTATATATTATTCAGTCTAATTAAGTTTAAAAATTATGTTTATTGATGAACCAAAAAGTTAGAAAAATAACAACTAGTCATTGAGAAAATCATTAAGTAATGTCACAATACCCTGCATAAGAGCTCTTAGCAAATGGGAACGTTTTCATGCAACAAAATGACAAAATAGTCGATACATAAACAATAAGCAACTTACGCAATATTCACAAAGTTCAAAGAATCAACAATTCACAATATCTTGTTCAAATCGTTTAATTCACAAAACTGGATCAGAACAAACTTATACAATATTGCCCTTTACAAACACAGATATAAATAGTTGTCTGTATATCCAGACAATGTTTTATGAAACACTTAAATTAGTTGAAACTTCAGCTAGACTGCAACAGTCATTCGTATTTTAATCGTATCCTTTAACGAGATTCTTTACAAAACTAAAATGCGGCCACTAGAAGAACGGATTACACATTATTATTGTTATCGGTAAACTGCACTAGATTCGACTTTAATTTCCGGTAAAATGAACTGACTGTCAAAACTAAAAATATTTCACAATAGACGGGATTTTAAGAGGGGTACGCTTTCAAATAGACCCACGAAAAAACAGCGCGGCTTGATTAAGCCAATGAGAATTGATTATTTTACACAAAGAACGCTCGAAAATTCGGCACTTTACTTGTAGCTAAAACCTGCACCATATGCAAAAAACCAGACTTTCTGTAAACGCTAATTTGTTTGTCTAGAATTGGTTGACAAGCACGTATAAGGAAATCATAAATTTAAACCAAATGGGGTTTATTAGTATTGTGATGTTGTAGAATTTTGATGTTTAGTTTTAATTTGATTTTATTTTATCTACAATCACACAATAAAAGAATTTTAAAATGTTTATCTCAGGGTCGATTTTATTATACTCTGCTTTAATTATGAAACCAATACTGAACTCCTTTATGGGTTCCTTTTAAGAATTCAGTGTTTTGTTGTTCCGGGATTTTATATGATATTACTATAATATGCAATGAGAAAATTTAATAGATGGGAAACCTTTTATCCCCATGCACTGTCGACTTTGACATTTTCTAGAAAGAAAAAGTATTTAACCTCACTTATGAAAACACAAGAGACGACTCTGATGATTAGGTAAGTTTTCAAGTCGCCCTTCAAGAACTTTCTTTTGGCTGCTATGGTCCCAACGCGTTACAAACTGGATATCTGTCAAAACTGAAATGGGTGAGGTCAACTTCCTTTTCTCTTGCTACTGGTTTCTTTGATGAAACTGTATGTTGAATACTAATAAATAATTTTCTTTCTGTAACTCTTTTCTTTTTTTATTATTGTTACAATTAATAAGACACTGTTAACTCAAGATAACTTCTTGAATATTTTATTTATTGTTTTCTTCATAAAACTTTACATTTATTTTTGGATACATAATTTTACAACCATTTTTAATGTTATTTATTTTTCATCTCTCCCTTTACCTAACTACCACATGGAAACCTTATATATTGTTTTTATGCAATTATTTTACATGTATTTTGATAGTTTATAGTTTTTATTTAAAATAGCTTGACCTTGCTCATCATTTCTGTAGCTCGGTAATTTTATTATTGTCTATTTATCAATTGTATTATCGACTAACTGTTTATGGTCGTCAAGACTATTTCTGTATTGTTGTTGATAATATTTGTAATGTCTTGTAAACCTTTATCACTGATACATTTTCTTTTTCAGATTTAACTGGAAGTGATAATCCTGTAAACACCAAAGTTGTATTCCTGATGAAAGTTTGTTACTATATACATGTATTCAATAAATAAAATTAACTCAAACCTGAATCGTTTTAACAATTAATCATTTTAAAAATTCAATTTACGATTAGCAATAAAAATCAACACTGAACGCTTTTACATGGGTAACCAAATTAGAAACTCATGATTTTCAAATAATGAGGAAAATCATCACAGCATGTTTTCGTAGAAACCAGCTTGTTTAGATGGGAATATTTGCAAATACTCGTTCACATCGACGAAAACAGCTGACAATTTAAATTTTAAAAGACTAGTCTATTCGAGAATATTCTTTGTCCCAAGAACGATATGAAATGATAGATGCTAACACGTGTGAAAACAATACCCTTATTTAAAACGAAGTCTGTAAATTCTTATAAAAACAATTTTATTAATCTGGAATGCTTCTTAAGATGACCGTTAGTATTTTATGGGGTTTATTTCATGCAGTATACCAACGGTGATTTTAAATTGAAAGAAAATATATAAATACACAGGACCGCATTTAGAATTTTTTATTAAATATGCATACTAAATTGCATTATTTGAAAACCAACAAAAACATAACGTTACATTTGTTTCTCAAAAGCAACTTCGTGAAACGTAATTTTTACAAAAGAGAGAGATAGATCTCCTAGCTTGACCTTGAATTGGTATTGGGACTACATTATACGTTCAAGCTTTGAGTGAATCTGAAAGCGAATCTCGCCAAAACGTCAGAGTGTTCATTTGGTAAAGTCTTGCTAGCTAGTGTGTGAGCAGGATTTATCTTGGTTGGGTAATACAGTCACCAAAACTAATCAACAAACTGAAATCGGCTGTTACTGCGAAAACATCATTTTCATCGCATAATCACAGCATAAGAATAACCAGATGATGCACTCTGGCTAATATCTTCAGCCGGATAGGATGACATTGATTTATCCTCATATTGCTGGCCGACTATGTATTAGCAGTTGCAGTATAGCATCCACAGTAAACACATCGATTATGACAGAGCCGTATAATTTAAGTTTTCCGTTGTTTAGTGGCCCTATAATAAATGAGCTTTATGAGACATTGTGCAGCCAAAGGCACGGCATTTTCTCCAAGTTGGCTTCTTAAACCCTTAGCAGTACACATTGCAACGAAATCTTCTTCTTGTAGCTAATTGGAGAACGCT
This sequence comes from Agrypnus murinus, assembly GCA_929113105.1. Classification (NCBI taxonomy): domain Eukaryota; kingdom Metazoa; phylum Arthropoda; class Insecta; order Coleoptera; family Elateridae; genus Agrypnus; species Agrypnus murinus. The sequence continues at coordinate 86,152,674 of OV816027.1, read as the reverse complement.
TCACGATAAAAGAGGATGCAACTTGTGGTTTGTAAACAAGGCGCCACAATACAAGTGTTCGCGCATGTACATAGATTAGTTCGCGCCATCACTCAACCCTTGTGCGTCTACCCATTTTTAAATCCTGTGTGACAGTCTGGTGTCCGTCATCTTTGTAGCTCTGTAAAATGGGTTTTATACTGCTTTTGTTGTTGTTTGTTTTGCTTTTAACAAGGATTTTTGGATTACGACAGCGTAAGGATTTCATATACGCTGAACACCCCTGAAGCTGCCGGATTTAGAATCGATCTTGCATAGAAGGTTCAGCCTTCTTCAAAAACCGAGATTGCACTTGTGGAATTCAAGGAAAGTGGTCGATTTTAATTCAGATTCAAAATAAATTAACCTAGAAGAAGAAGAAATAGATTAACCTAGTGGAAACCAAATAGCTAACCATGGGCCTGGATAACTACTATAAAAGTAATCATTAAGATCTTCATCAACTCACTATATCTTTCAACGTCAATAAACTTTCAGGTCAGTTTTGTCCACAAATTAAAAACTGTCAGTAGTAACAACTGATCGCTTCGTACAATCGTTTATTTCATTACGCAATTTCCCAAATAAGAGCTAGAATAGGAAAACCCCTTTTTCTTTGTATTTTAAGGCGTAAAAGTACCAATTCATCAATACATGTCTATTAACCATTTTTACCAATAAACAATTCGTTTATTTATTTATTTTTGGAAGAGGAATCAGGATGGCGGAGCATCGTTCGTACCTCATGACACTGATTAATATGATCATTTGGCCGACCCTACTAGAATTTAGCCGAATCTGGGGAATTCCACCCCCAGTATGGATTTTTATCGTGCCAAACATCGCAGTGACACGGAACCTAAAGTTTTACTTCCTATCCCAGAAGAAGGCAAGTTTTTAATTTTTGGATTATGAAGCAAACATGCAAACCGCTAATCCTCCGAGGCTGGCTAATTCGTTTATTATTTATTTTTGTATTTAATATAACACTAAAGCTGTATCGATCTGTGTTTGTCTAATTTCACGTTCTGGGTTTCGAGGAGCTTATATTTATAATACAATTTTCAGCATTTAATCAACCTGCTATGGCAACATTGAATATAGTTAATTATTTCAAATCCAGTGGCGCTCAACAAACATTCTAACGTCAATCGTTACTTGATAGTACTCGCTCAATTTGTTCATAATTTAAATACTGTTAAGGGGCCACTACTTAGTTGACAGCTCACACGCCTAGCTGAGCACATCTCGTTTACTATATTATAATAAAAGATTCTTATGGAAAATGAATTTGCGCGAAAATCGCTACTTTTTCTTATTTAAAAGTCTGCAGTACCTAAAAATGTATAATCGCTAAGTGCTTTTCACGTTATACTTTTTATTCAGTTATTTCTTAAAATTCGAATGCCAGACTTGAATTAAAATAAGGAGGAAAATTTCCACCGCGTTTATTTTTCGGATTTGAGGAAAACGTATTTTTCATGGAAAAAAGTTTACAAGCAATCATTGAAAAGCCGACTGATTTAACAAATTCCAAAATTCTATTAACCAAGCGTAATTCTGAAGAAACACAAAAACACACGAGTAGTTTATTAATCATTCTTCACTTTCCTCGTCGTTTCATTTTTCAAGATGAATTAATAAGGTCCGGAGACGAATAATAGGAAATTAATTTTCTCTGAACTTTTAGTTATTATTGGCGTCAAAATAGACCACCGAGTTCACTACTTTGGCTAATACCAAAAATTGGTTCCGCCAAGTTAAACCAGAAACAAGCCGCGGTGACTCGCCGTCTTTTTTCCACTCATTTTACCTAGCATTGTTACACAATCTCAACACCGCAACGAACGAGACTTTAACTTTCAGGATATATTTTACATGCGTAAATTAATTAATATTAATTGTTGATTAATTAGTAATAACACAGTGCAACAAGAAATTCCAGCCCGAGTGGCTACAACGCGATATGAAAGTAGACCAACAGACTAACAAAACCCCCGTGGGGTTTGGCTATATTAGCTCGCATTTCTTTTTTATGAGCAGTTGACATGTTTTTATGCCAGTTTTTTGACCTTTTGCGATGTGTAAGTCAATAAAATGGATCAATATATGAATGAAGCAAGTGGAATTTAATATTTTAAGTTTGAAAAAATGAAAACATCCTGATTTATTAGTCTTTTGGTGGTTCAAAATGTCCTTTCTAGTCCATTTTTGGTGTTTTTTCATTAAATTAACTAAAAGCAAAATTAAACACGAATCGCATTGCAAAAATTGGGTCAAAATGCGAAAAATGTACTGAAAAGGTACGAAAAATTGGACTAAAAAGGGCATTTTGAACCGCTAAAAGGATAATAAATTAGGACATTTTCATTTTTTCAAGCTTAAAATATTTAATTCCACTGTTTCATTCTTATATTGATCCATTTGATTGAATTACACTTCGTAAAGGGTCGAAAAATTGGCATAAAAACATGCCAACTTCAGGAGGCCATAAAAAAATAATGCGAGCTAATATAGACTAACAAAACCCCGCAGGGGTTTTGTTAATCTGTTGGTCTACTTTCATCTCGCGTTGTAGCCACTCGGGCTGGAAGCGATGACCCGAAAATTGTTGCACACTGATAATTGATTAGTAAGTTTTAGTGTACTGTAATTAGTAATAATTGTAAAAATTATTAAAAAGTAATTAATAATAAAAAGAGAAACAAACAAAAAATTGATAAATTCATCAAAGAAGCAGAACATATCAACAGCTATTTATAATGGCCGAGTGGAAGGCGCGGAATTTACGTTAATTATAAATAAAGCTAAACGTTTGCTTCTAAAATATATTAAATATTTTATTAAAAAAATCCTACCGCAACCGGGAACAGAACTGGCGTTATGTAAATGGAAATCTAGAAAGCTTTTCACTCAGCCATCCTGACTGTTTATGTCTTTTGCTTCTTTAATAAATGTCATTTATTACGTATTTTCTGTTTGTTTTTTATTATTAATTACTTTTTAATGATTTTTGATACTATTACTAACTACAGTACATTAACTTATTAATTAATTAATATTATTAACTAATCAACAATTAATTTAATATTAATTCATTAAAGCATGGAAAATATTCTTTGAAAATTTCGTTCGTTGCATTGTTGGAATAGTATTAACAAAGAGGGGAAATTAGTCGGAAAGAGATGCACGATATCCACTGCTCAATGTGGACGTGTACCTAATTTTTACAAACGAATCCAACCACAGTACTGAGAATTATGTACACCTACCAAATCTAAATCGTCATAAACCGCCAACGTAGTCATAGGTCGACAAGTAAGATCAGACGACTTCGGCAAACTAACTGATCAAGTCTAATGAAATTCTGACACTTTAAAATTTATGAGCTACTAACTGAGATCAAAAAAAAGAGTCCTACTAAAGTTAAGTTACTAACGCACAAGACATGACAATACCGTACGTCGGTTTGGTGTTCTCGTCTCTGGCTGGTTCGCCCTTGAACAGTTCTATTTTCAAGACATTATCAGATGCGGTAATTAAGCGTATCTCAATAAAAGACCAGGGCTCTTGTACTCACGTTACAATAAAAATATTAAACAACCAAAAATATGTTTTCAAATACCCATCTAATCGACAATGTCCGCTTGCAGTAATCCAAGGTACATAATAAAAGAGTAAGAAATACTCTTACCTGCACATATACTTGTTATGAAGCAACTGATGGTAAGAAAAATCTCCATGTACGTAATCAATTACTATTAAAAAAGAAACAATTTTTCAGAACCTCTTACTAGGCGGTGATTTATAAATTGGATCTCCTAAATCTACTCCCTAGAAATGTTTTACAATACGGAAATCCACAAGACACTCTTATTTCTAATTCGTTAGTGACATGAATAAAATTATAAAAAATGTACAATACTCTCTTTATTTAAATGAATACATATCCTACTTCAAAATTATGCTAAAAGTTTACTATTAGTACTCTACGATTACTGCGTTCAATTAACAACACTGCAAGGCTAACCACATAACCTCCAATTAAAATATAAAATGCTGGACGTAAATGATCCATCGATAAAATCACAAGCGACGAATCATTAAAATCATTATCCTCTTCAAATTCTTTCCATTCCCATTTATCTATTAACCCATGATCTTTAAATCTGTGTATAAGCTTTTGAAAGTGCCCAACTACTGGTAAACCTTTTCTGAACAGGACTATATGTACAGCCATTGTCATAGAATTTTTAAATCTATAGACCATTCTTCTCCTATTTGGGAAAACATATTTTGATGCAAGATAAGACATTAGTCCGACACTCGTAAATACAGCAAAGTCACGTTCGTAAGCTGTCCTGTTAATGCAAGCCTGTTTAGCATCGCATATTTCCCATTTATTGTAAATTTGCATATATATAGGATCATGGGGTTCGTAGAAGAAGCCCTTCATACGTTCTTGCCCTCCGTAAGACAAACCTGACTCCACTAGCTCTTCAAAAGAGGAAACCTGATGTTCAAAAGCAGGCTTTGTAAGAAAACTTATCAAATTGCCTTGGTAGGCAAAGTTTACCAAAAGGGAATATATGCTCCATAATAGAAGCATTAAACGTAAGATAGGTTTTCTTGAATTCATACTATGGATCAATAATAGTATTCCAAAACTGGTAATCAACCATTCTACAAACCTTTTAATATTATTCACTGATTTTGTTTCTATTACCCAAAATGTAACCGCAATAGCAACGACTGATAGTGACAATAAAATCCAGATAGTTCCTGGAAAAGTCTGCGTCAAGTTCTTCCATGGTTGTATTGGTAAAGCAACAGGAGCAAAAAATGTAAAGTAATCAAAGGTAGTCAAAAAAACTAAATCGACATCATAAATTAGAGCTTCTCCTCTACTTGCTGCTAGATGGCCTATCTGTAGGTCAGCTCGTTGGTCAAGGGTTAGATGAAAGCCTTCCTTGCTTTTATTGTCTTTTCCATCGTAGTAATAGGGTTCTAAATATGATATGGAAAAGTTTAACCTTGATGCCAGTTCTCTCAATATGGTTATTTGAATTCCTGGGTTTGTTGTAGAATTTTTATTGATGACAAAAGGTGGAATTGGAGCAGTGAGAATATTTAATGGACATCCATGATAATTTCCAAAATCTTTAATTGGAAAGATTATTTCTAACCCACATGGAATATGACATATTTTGCGGATAGTAATAAGATTACAAGAGTTAGCTTCAAAAGGAAGGTATGCGAAGATTTCTAATGCTTGGTTAATTATTGATAGATTAATCAAGAAATACTTCCAGGATAACTCGAATATCTCTTGTAGTGGTAACTGCCTCAGAAGAACAACCAGATATTTAGCTTTAGGATTCCATGATGGTGACCTATCAAAATTTGTTAAAAATGTATAAAAACTGTCTATATTTTCTAAAAGAATAAGATAAAAGTTGGATTTGTGGAGTTGCCTTGGATTTAGAAAGCTTCTGTTGACGTTTATGATAACAGTGGATGTATTTTCCAATTTTAAGGTTACCTCCAGTTTGGAGTATACAGTAACAATTTGTTTTTCAGTTGTATTTTGAAGAAGTCTTGCTATATCTTCTAGAGATTTTGAGTTATCATTCTCGTGGAAAATTTGAAAGGCCAAACTCAATTTTAATACACAAAGCAGAACGCATACAAGCATGACTGCTCAAAAACAATAAAATAGTATTAACTTTTCTCGTTTTCTTTGCACCTATAAATTAGAGGCCGCCATGAAAATAATTAGCTGTAATAAAGGTGGTTTGATGAAATGGTAGGTTTTTTGGGTGAAATTAAATATTTATTTGTCTATTTTCCTATAATTAGTAGACTTGTGTGGGGAAATGAAAGCCTGTTTTATTATACCTTGACTTTCTATTTTTTTATTTGAAATAAGGCTACTTACTGTAGTAACTGTTTTCAGAAACTCTAAATGCTCAAAATATCCAGCCTGGAGAACCAAGCCCTCAAAGACTCACCTGCCAAGATTGCCTGCTACTAATTAGAAATGCAACCCTTCACTGCTCCCAGGCTCAAGTATTCTAATTACCAATCATTAACAACGAAAAAATGCTTTATTTGGTCCACGTTTCGATGGAGGGTTCATGCCTGCTTCAGGGTTACAAAAGTATACTGCAGCGCTTAAGAGCTAAAACTAATTTGTCTCTCAAAAACAACTTCGTGAAACGTAATTATTCAAAAGAGACAGATAGATCTCCTAGCTTGACCTTGAATTGGTATTGGGCTACATTATAGGTACAAGTTTTGAGTGAATCTGAAAGCTAGTCTCACCAAAACGTCGGAGTGTTCATTTGGTAATGTCTTGCTAGCTAGTGTGTGAGCAGCATTTATCTTGGTTGGGGAATACAGTCACCAAAACCAATCCTCAAACTGAAATCGGCTGTTACCGTGAAAAAGACACTTTCATCGCATAATCACAGCATAAGAATAACCAGTAGATAAACTTTGGCTAATATCTTCAGCCGGATAGGATGACATTAATTTATCCTCAGATTGCTGGCCGACTATGTAGTAGCAGTATAGCATCCACAGTAAACACATCGATTATGACAGAGCCGTATAATTTAAGTTTTGCGTTGTTGAGTGGCCCTGTAATAAATGAGTTTTGTGAGACATGTTGCAGTCAAAGGTCGTGTAAATACTTCGTGAAATACTTCCTTTAATTTTTCAGGTTTCCTTTGGATATCACCGGTAAGTGTTATTTTTCGTATATACTTTTTAATGAACGTTTTCATAAAAATTGTTTATTTAAACATTTTAAAATTTAAGGGAAATCCTTTCCCAGACTACGGATTTCCTGACTTTGTTTAATTATGTAACATCTTTACAGTTTGGGTGGCGCCCTCTATTTTTTTTATTTGTTCCTGTGATCTATTTCTGATTAAAAACCTTTGTGGTTAATACCCACCACGGCTGAGTATAATTTGATTACTTTTCGAAATTTGATAATTTGAATTTTGTTACCGTGGAGCTTTTGGCTTTGTTTATTATTGTGTTTACCGAGGTTTAAAATCATGTTGTTACACCAAATTTTAGGTTAATCCGATCGTTATGAGGAACAAAACTATTACTAAATGTTTAAACATCAGAAAAGTGTATGCAAAAAAAGAGTTAACAGACGACAAAGAGTTTTGACCATTCTTCCTAAACTAATCCTTAGAGCGAGAATGAAACATATTGAATTTGCCAAAACAACTCACATTAAAATAGTTATTAATGTTATATAATTTCAACGCCGTTGTTACGTTGTTCACAAAGGACTTTCTCAAAGCACCTTCTAATTTATGCGTTTTTCCTAGGATCTGAATGAGAGATTACAATACCACATGAAACGAGAAAAGGCATACCTCACTGAGAGGGGCACTCTACATATAACGAAAAGCACTCTTGCTTTAGTCAAAGAAGACACAATTAGAACTGGAGGTTCCCTCCATTTCGAGGACATCGCAGGCTAGTACAAATCATAGCATGTATTTTTTTTATTTTTGAGGAGTAATTTTTCAAGAAAAAGAGTCAACAAAGTAACAATTATTATTACTAATAGGTAGAAATTAGTTGTTTTCACTCAACAAGTCTCAAGATTAAATTCCTGGGATTTTATTATTTTTTGTAAATACGAGGGTGGACCTGACCAAGAGGTGGCGGTAGTTGTTTGAAAATATCACGGCCTACTAGATTTATATAAGCTTCAAGCGAAGCTTATATGAATCTAGTAGGCCGTGGAAAATATCACTGTATTGGAAAGTACGCAGTCTATAAAGCACATGTTTCAAGTTTGAAAGCGCCACGTTGTTCAGTATTTGTTTGGCAGCCATCAATAGTGATCGTTGTCAGTGAATATGTGAAAATGGAGAAAATTGGTCATCGTTATGTGATACAATACTTTTATTTGAAAGGCCTCATCCCAACCAATATAAAAGCTGAACTGGATTCTACTCTGGGTGAGTCTGCGCCTTCGTTTACAACAGTTAAATTTTGGGTAGCTGAGTTTAAACGAGGCCATACGAGCTGCCAAGACGAGCATCGCAGTGGTCGACCAAATGAGGTGACGACTATAGAAATGGTGAAGAAAATCCACAAACCGCTTTGTGGATTTTCTTCACCATTTCTTGATGTACTTGATGAAGGTACTTGATGATCGTCGACTGAAAGTGCGCGAGCTAGCAGACATTACGGGCATTTCAAAAAGTGCGGTACATCGCATATTATCTGCAAATTTGGACATGAGAAAGCTGTGTGCAAGATGGGTGCCTCCTATGCTCACACTCGAGCAAAAACAGTGTCGTGAAAATGTTTCAATTGAGTGTTTAGCGAAGTTTCACAGCAACAAAGCAGAATTTTTGCGCCGTTTCGTAACAATGGATGAAACATGGGTCCATCATTTCACACCCGAGATAAAAGAACAATCGAAACAATGGACTCAAAAGGGAGAACCGGCTGCAAAGAAGGCGAAGACCGTTTCATCTGCAGGCAAGGTTATGGCGTCGGTTTTTTGGGATGCGTGTGGAATAATTTTTATTGACTATCTCGAAAAAGGAAAAACTATCAACGGCCAGTATTATGCAAACTTATTGCAACGTTTGAGCGAAGAAATCAAGAAAAAACGGCCGCATTTGGCTAAAAAGAAAGTGTTGTTTCATCACGACAACGCGCCAGCTCACAAATCCGTTATTGCAATGGCCAAAATTAATCAATTAAAGTTTGAATTGCTATCTCATGCACCATATTCGCCAGATTTATCCCCCTCGGATTATTTTCTGTTCCCAAACTTGAAAAAATGGCTCAGTGGTCAAAGATTTTCCAACGATGAAGAAGTGATGTCAGCAGTTAATGGCTATTTTGAGGAGCAAGACAGTTCTTATTATAAAAAGGGTATCGAACTTTTTGAACACCGCTGGGAAAAGTGTATAGAGCAGAAAGGAGATTACGTTGAAAAATAAATAAATCTTTTTCCAAAATTTTTGTGTTTTCTTTGTTGGGTCGGGTACTTCTGAGACCACCCGTATTTCTAGTATTTAAATAGCGAAAATTTCCAAAAATCCCAAAGTTTTTAAAGTTTTTAAGTTGTAATATCTCTGGTGGGATACAAGGTAAAAATACAAGTAAAAAACTGAGACCAGTCCTGGCGTGTGACTATTATTTTTCTTAGAAAGCTGTATCTTACTGCATTGAGATAGAACAAATAGAAAATACAGCTGTGTTTGCCGAAACAAAAATAGCCCCCAAGATATAGCCATAATATAGCCGATTCAAATTGCAATGCACTGTAAGGATAGTAAATCACAAAAACAATCGCAGCCCTTGGTCGACAATGCGAGGTGGTTTAGTATTCAAAAGAGCATAAAGTTACGAGCATCTAGAACGCTACGAACGGAGAAAGTGATCAAAATCATAATTTCTAACCTTTACGTATACAGCATCAGTGCGTCCTCTTTGTTGGGACTTACCTGCAACAAAAAAGAACAAAATATTAAACAATACATTCAACGCAAACATGGTAAAAAGTTAAAAGAGATATAATTAATAAATCAATAACTCAATAAGATTGTCAAATATACCATGCCATATCTCCAAAGTTGTCATAATCAATCTTTGTAGCTATGTGCCTGAGTGGTCTTTCGTTCAAGTGCCCTAATGTAATCTGTGCCTAACAAGTATGTCTGCGCTTGCATGTATTGAAAGCATGATACTGATGGTATTATTGGATATAACGGTTTGACTAGCTACCATTACTGATCCATTGCGACGAGAAATGTATGCACAAGTAACTTGATTTGAAATACTCAGTACTATATACTAGTACTATACATTGTTCACCCAACAGAAATAGTTGAGCCACTTCTCACAGTATTCTTGTAATAGTGAGCGCAAAAACCAATTTTACACGCTACAAATTAATAAAAGCGCGCCAAGTTGCAGCAGAGGTTTGGTAAAAATAATCATATTAGCTTTAAAGCTGTCTGTAGGACTGATAGTCTTCCGGCCAGCCCTGGTTGTAAATAATATTATCAGCCGAGGCTGTCCTGAAAAACAGCTAGGCTAGGTTCACACAAAAAAAAGACAATTGCCATTTACTTTCACTTAATTAACGCCGAGTACGTACAAAAGGTACGAAACGAAAAATATATATCTATGTGTAGGTAATGTACCACAAATAACCTGCAAATGTATATAACAAAATATGTTACAAATAACATTCATATATCATGATCGAACCACTAATGAAGTTGGCGTAAATCCAGATAATGAACAATTGACTTCTGCCGGATAGATTTATTCGTTGCGTGCACTAAAAAAGAATAAAATATCTTTCCGCGTTCTTGCTAATCAGAGGATGGGAAGAGGGGGAACAAAAATTTAAAAAATCACAATAGAGTGCGAACTATGTAAATGCAACATAATAATTTCGAATGTTTCACTCCTTCGGGCAAATCTGAAAACAAATGGAAATAAAAATGTAAAAAAGTTTTCATTCAGTGATTTTGTTTTAAATAAATGATAACAATTTTTTTAATAAACAGCTACAATTATTTTAATCTGTTGTTATAAAAAGTAAAAAATTATAAAATAAGCTAATCTCAGAATTTAGTTGTAAAAAAGTTAATAATAATAATTAAGTTAAGACACCGGATTAGTAAACCTGAGAAAATCGACAATACTCAATTGAAAAAGCACACATTATAACTAATGCAATACAATGAAAATTCGTTTATAAGCACAAACTGATAAATTTTCGTTAAATCATACTCATTTGTAATAACCACAAAATGTATAATTATTATAGTTTTATTTATGATAACAAAAAGTTATTCTAAATAATATACATATTGTCACATTAAAAATTATAATATATAAGAATAATTAATCCGATTGTAATTCAGGTGAAAAGTTGCTAACGATTGTTGTAACAACAAAACTCATGGACTACATAAACGACTGTAACCACCAAAACGAAATCATCTAGCCGCCATGCAATTAGTGTATTTTTTCTTTTTTAAACAAATGATAATAATAATCTTCTTTTAATAGATGATTATTACAATTCCTTTAATCTGTTGTTATAAAAATTAAAAATGTATAAGAAGTTATAAAATATCAAATAATATAATTAGGCAACCTCTTTCACAGCTGGGCATCACTCTGATCTCTCGAAATAGTCAAATATCCACTTGCTTGTGATACGGGTTTTAGAAATATTAAATAGAAAAATCCTATTCAAATATAGTGTACTTTTGTAGGGAGTCGCTGAACTATTTTTGTTGGTCTAATAAGGTATAGATTTATTGGGTTTTATAAAGTCTGGCATAATTTCTAAACTATTATTAGGTGGATTGGATTTGGCCAGTGGAGCTTTCTCAACTAGCCAAAGATTCAGGAAACCTTTCCAGTGATTATGTTTTTATGAACATTTGGGTGATCCACACAAATAGCTGACAGGGACGAACCTTAAAATCTTAATATGTGAGGGCCTCTACATCATAAAGATCATCTTAATCATAACAACCGTTTTGCTATGAAAAATACGAATAAAGGTAAAAAGCAAATAATAAATAATCATTTGAGGAACGAGATCAAGTCAAGTAGAGTCGAGTTTACCCCACCAGATGTAACGTCAAACAATGAAGAACCAGAATAAGTATTGTAATAATATTTGATCATGTTAGGAAGATATGATCTGTATTAAAATATTTAACAGGCAGATTTTACGCAAATCTTAGAAATCCCGGTCTATGAGTGACATAACCTCACTTTTTGAAATAATTGGCGGCAAACATTTTCTTAACGTAAATAAAACTAGTCAGTTAGGACTAACATGCACACTAAAACACTTTAAACGTAAAAAAGATATAGTGGAATCCTGCATGTCATTTTAAAAATTGGTGTGGGGATCGTTAACACTTTTTTAAAACTTAATGCACTTTTGGTGCTTTTTCAAAGTCAAAGTTTATCTGAAACAGACAGAACAGGTTGTATTTAAGATGTATGCAAGTGTATAACTACTCACCTTTAGAAATCATTACAGAAGTTTGAGTTTCTTTTTAAAGAGGTATTTTGAGTAACATTGAGTAACATTCAAATGAAAATGAATAGAGTAGCATTATAACTAGATAATTGCTACAAATTATCATATAAAGATTTATTCATTGTGATATAATTTGAAAAAAAATGTTTAGAGGCTGCTCTTTTGTATCGTTAGTAGTTTTATTAATTATGGATGCACATAGTTTTGTACCATCTAGAAAAATATTCAAATAAGATCTTAAAAGCTGCATGTGTTTCAGCTGTAGTTTCATAAACAAGGAGCCTTGGAGAATTGTGTTTTTATAAATTTATGTTAGTGATAAAGTTTGATACAATGTTATTCCGCCGACAACAAAATTTAGATGTATAATCTATTATTTATGCCAATTGTTATATATCGGCAGATTCGCAAGTTTGTGATTTACAAGATGGAATAAATAGTTTTTCTGTAAATAAATTTGTAATTTGTGAAATAAAATAGGGTTAGTGGATATTTGGAAAGTTAAAGATTTAATTGTTTCTTGAAATATTATGTAAAGAAACCCATTTTTAACAAATTGGTAGCTCTAAATTGTTGAAGGAACAAGATGCTTTCTTAGATCGCCTCAAAATCAATTTTCATAAGGTAATAAGATTATAAAAAACTAAAATACCCATCAAATAAAAAAGTTTATTATTTACAATTAAGTTGTTAAAGAATTAACTTTCTTTTTAACATAAATATCAAAAATCTAAAAATCTGCAACTAATATACTATTTTGCAGCAACTATTCAGGTTGGGTTCCAAACGAATTATGTTTAGTTGAACAGCAGTAGGAAACTATGCACTGATGTTGTTTGAATATTATCTTTTCTTCGGGTAATGGGTATTTGTCATTATTTCTTATTTAAGTTAGTTCATCACAATGTGTGATCATTCTTCTTTTCCAAGTGAAAATCACATCCTGGTGCGCCAATTCCATCTTGGTTATTAGTACTTTTTCTTCATAAACTGCAACGTTTCTGTTTTCAAAATATAAAACCTTAAATATACATCTCACCCTTAACATTATTATCAAAGCAAAATCCACTTCTTTCGATGAAAAATGCCAGAAATGCAATAGCATATCCACATGCCAAAATAAAAAATGCCAAACACAAGTGATTTATAGTCAAAACAACTGGAAAATCACTACTAAAACTCTTTTTACTGACATTTCCTATTACATCCAAATCCCACTTGTTTAATATACCACCCTCTTTCAACCTGGTGATGATCTTTACGAAACTTTCCAATAATGGAAAACCTTTTCTAAAAATTATTCCTTGCAAGTATCTACCAGAAGCCTTCTTAAACGCATACAACATTTTCTGACCATTTGGAAATGTATAGTATCTTGGAATCAAATAGGATATCTGCCTGGAATTCTTAAGGACGGCAAAATTACGCTGGAAGGCAGTCCTATTTGTGCAATCTAATGATAAGGAGCACGATTTCCAATTACTATAAATCTTTGTATAAACTGAATTGTTAGGTTCGTTAAAAAAATTCCTCACTACCTCACTTCCTCCATAAGATAAACCAGAATCCGCTAATTCTTCCACTGTAGAAATTTGATGTTCAAAAGCCGGCTTGGTAAGAAAACTTATCAAAGTAGACTGATAGGAAGAACATATCAAATAAGAGTAGATACTCCACATCAGGAAGACCAGGCGAGACAAAAGAGATTTTGGCTGGGGATTATAAGCAGTTATACAGACTCTGATGGTATTGAAAAAGCAATTTAGTAAATTTCTGGATTGGGTTTTGGTTTCAACCGCCCAAAACAGGAATGTAATGATCAAGACAGATATTGAAATCAAAATCCATAAAAGTGCACTAAAGACGTGTGTTATATTCTTCCAAGGTTGCACAGGTAATGCCATTGGTACAAAAAATCTTGCACATTCAGAAATATGTCCAGCAATAAAATCAAAATCTTGAACGAAGGTTTCGTTTAATGGTGCAAATCCTATTAGGATATCAGCTTCTTCATTGAAGATCAATTTAAGCATGTCAGTGTAATTACCATGGTTGGTTTTGTAACCCCAAATGTTGTAAGGGTTCTTGATGTAGACAATTGTAAAATTGAGTTGCGATGAGATTTCATTCAAGATGAGAATTTCATACCCTGGATTTTGTATAGAATTGTAATCGATGATGAATGGTGCTATTATAAAAGGAAGTACCTTTAGTGGACACTTATGGAAATCTTCAATAGTTTTATTTGTAAAGATTTTTTCGTGGCAATTGCTATGGTTGAATTGGCACAAATTTTGGATATCAAATCCACAGGAGGTATTATGATTCGCTCTGAAAATTTCTAAAGATTGTTTTTTGATTACTGTGAGGTTAATTAGGAAATAGGTCCAAAATAAATGGAAGATATTTTCTATGGGAATGGAATTATCCATGGAAACTATTAAATATTTTGCTTGTGGATTCCATGTGGATGTTCTGTAGAATTCGTTTAAAAATTTTTCAAAATCTTCGATATTATCAATGATTATGATATAAAAATTAAATGGCTTCAATTTTTTCTTTATATTCGTAAGATCCTGATTTAAGTTTACCATAACCTTAGAATTAGTAGAATTTTCTATTGCTCCCAAGCCCATATCAAAATTTGAATATATCAAAACAAACTCTTCTTCCTCTTCATTTATTATTTTATTTATAAATCTCTGAAGCTGTGCTTGATTTTCACTAAAATTGCCCATCTTTACTAAACAAATCGTCATGAACATTGTCAAACTGATACTATTCATATTGCTTCTGAAATGGAAATGAAATAAAACTATTCATATCGCTACTGAAATGAAAATGAAATAAAAGATTCATCACCATAAAAAGTTAAGTTTCTGGAATATTAAATATTGATAATAAAAAAAAGATGTTTTTGTCATCACGTATTGTTATTAACACTAAATTACAGAGTAGTAACTAGCAATTTTACTTCTGAAGTTTTTAGGAGAAAACATCAAAAGAAAGTAATATTGCCGATGACGACAAGACATGGGATAGTAATTTAAGCTCGTACCTGGCTTACGGTAATACAATCATTAGCGAAAAATGGAACAAGGACGTCGGTTGCCGTCGCGAACGCAAAAATGGAAGTAACTAATGAATTATGTACAGTAAAACAAAGTTTTCTATAATTTTCGTGCTTTCGTGTTAGAAATTTGCAATTAGCAAATTAGATTTTAAATGTCTTCTGATGAGAATTATCGCTCAAAATTAAGATTTTTTAAAGAATAAAGTTTGCAAATAGGAAAAAGTCGATTCAATTAATTAAATTGTGTTAAAGCTATGCATCAACACCTGTACTTTAGATTTTCTTGCAAAAAAGCCAACAAAACGATAGCTATCCTACCAAGAGCTTGCACTATCTGAATGATGTTTCCTTGTCGCCTTAAATTGTATTAAACAATAAACATAACTAACTACGAAACATTATAGACAACGTGTTGCAATGTGTTCTATGTGTTCTAACAGCTGAGTAATTTTCTGATCTATAATAGATTTTGGAATGATATTTTTAGCAAGTATTAAATAGGAAGGTGATATTTCAAATTCGTAATTTATGTATGTATAATTCGTATCCACAGCTGTAACGGTACATTTTCTATCGGCCTTATGTACGTGAATTTTGCATGTATATTTATTAAAAAAACTTAAAGTTCGGTCCTGTAAAACTGCACTTTACCCCTAGCTAAAACTTTGTCGTAAAAATATATTTACAACAAACATTTTAAACGATTGTTTTTAAATTTCTACAAATTTAATGGGTGCGGAGGCAATAAATAATATTTTTAAAACTTTGTTTGTCCCCTCGTAATAATGGTTGCGTTGTTAAATTAAAAGATCTTGATAAAACATAAAATGTACTCAAGTCATCTCGCTTTATAAAAACATTTTCTTTTGTATTCTGGGAATGCGTCAGTGAGGGATCAATTTCTTCTTTGTTCAGAAGGTGACTTTTGCACGTGGTCGAAATTCAGTTTGGTTTTTTGCGTATTAACCCTGAAAATGGCATTCCTTGCAAGTCTAGACAACATATGGACGGGTTGTTTGCGCGTTATTCCTTCAATTACTATTTTTTACTCTATTAGGTCGAAATTCCCGCAGAATGTTAGCAAAAAGCATCCTTACCGTATAAAAATATATGTTTCTACGCGCGAAATCCGGGGCCAAGATGTTAAAAATCTTCGCCGGGAGTTGGTGGTAAAAACACACCACTTCTGATCTAGCCCTTAGAGTAAGCGGTCGATTGCGGTCGATATTACAAAAATGCCGTTTCGTTTTAGTAAAATAGAATTAAAAAGAAAATTCTAAAAACAGTTTCCGTATAGTTTAATCGACTGCCGGTTTTCGGACGCCGGAACAGTAATTTAAAAAAAATCTACAATTAATAATTATATCGTTTAATTAAGTGTCCGGAAATTAATTAATAATTCATGGTTAATAAAAATTACAGTTATTTCGTTAAACACTTTTACGGACGTTTGTGTTTTGGAAGAATGGGAAATCTAGCTTTCCCTATTACAGTGTAATAATGTTATTGCAGCCTACAGTACCGTATTCTCGTTTTAAACAATTATCGTACCGAAATAAATTAACATTTACAGACTTTCTCTTCTGTAATCGAAATCTCGATTAATAAATAAATTTGTGTCATGTGCCTTCTAAATCCAGTTCAGATTCAAAGAATATGTGTGTTGTTTTATTGAAAACAATGAACTTTGTGATGGTTATCAAAACTAATAGCCAAATTTTATGGAATTTTTATGGTTGCATTTTGTTATTGGAGTTTGAGGTGAATTCGTAAATTATGATTTACCATATCCAGATTTTACGAGGGTTATTCCCTTGCATTTTTAATTTATGAAAAGAAAAATCCACCGATTTTCTAGTTTCCATTTGCAGCGACGCTGTCGTCAAATTTTGTGTAGTTTATCGTTGATTTTGGTTTGTGATCTACCGAAAATAAAAGGTATTGTGACTATTGTTTTTTTAGTGTTGATCAATTGTGTAAATCTTGTTTGAACTTTGTAATAATTTTTTTATAGCTGTTTCTCTCTTAATCGTAATTCAATACAATTTTTTTATAACTGAGCTCTTAGGCAGGGACTTATTGTTTAAATTTCTGAATGTAAAATTTGTAATCCTTTTATATTTTTTATCTTTCTTGGTGTTTTTTTAAATAAATACAATTTTAGAGTTAATTACAACTGGTAAGACAGAACCATTTAATTAAGAAAGTTTTCATTCACATTTTCATTAATCAAATTTTTGACTTTGTTTAAATTAATTAATTTTTGTACTAAATTTTTTTATCGGTCTGAACTCATTTTCTGATTAGTGTTTTCAGACAGATTTATTAGGCTTATCTAATCTCTTTCATCTGTTTAATTATCGTTAATTAAGCTTCATAATCAGATGGCGCCCTTCTTGTGTATGTTTTTGTGTTTTTTGAAACCTTTATCCATTACTTTATAAATTAGACAACTGCAGAACCAATACCTACGACTTGAACTTAAAAATTTGTAAGATAGAGCTAAATCTCAAGCCGTGGTAATCTTGAGCATCATTTAAAGTAAGTATTATGTCTATTGTTGTTTATTGATTTTTTATCGATTTTGTAAGTTATTTAGTCCGGCGAAAAAGCGCCGTTTCACAGCAACCACTAATTTTACACTTACCACTTTAGAATCGTTTAACACTTGTTGCTTCATTCGTTCAAGATGCAAGATATTAATTGATATTTATTGATTGATTACTTGATTTGACAGGTGCTTCCTTTCACACTTAATTGATTAACTCAAAGGGAATAAAAGTTTTCGATTAAAACGCTAAGTTTATTTACATAAAATTGATTTATAATTGATAGGGTTAAAAAGTCGAAATATAACATATTAACTACAATATTTATTAGTTAATAATAACTTAATAGATCTTGAAATATCATAAATTATCAAAATTTTGAATTTTAAATTGTAAAAGTTTCGCTGTCTTGTAAATTATCAATTTTTTATTCTAAATTATCCTTTTCAGTCGAACTGATTACCAACAGGTAAGAGTCGAAGTAAACCTTGACACTTTCCACCGGAACAGGTTTTACAGTTTGTGTTGATTCACAGTTTCCTTGTTTTCCGGTGGAGCTGCGGGCTTTGATTTAGTATCTCTCCCCCTTTTGTGAAATAACTGGTATTCTTAGCACTCATTCACTGGACACACTTCTCCGGGTAATTGAATTTAACGTTATAGTGAGTACCTTAAGGCACACGAAGTACCAGCTCAGTCTTCGTAATGTATTGATCCGAACTAGTCCTAGTAAATTATTGCGGATATGTATTTTCTCACAATCTTGAAAATAAGTTTCCTTAGCTATCAGTTTCTTCTTCGTGTCTTCTTTTCCATATGATCGTCATCGTAATCATGTGGGATCTTAAAAAAAACAGTTGATCTCGATATCTGTAGATGCAATCTCATTCATTTAGTGGGCATATCCAAATCCAAACGATAAAATAATTGGATGTTAGTAACTTCGATCTCCAATTACTATAAATAAATATAGTTTATTATAAATTAGTAAGCCCTAAGTTCCAATTTTCATTTATTTCTTTTATTCCCACCCATTAATATAATAAATCCTCACTTTGGATAAATAACTTTTCAACGTTTTTAAATTTTTATTAAAACTTTTAATTATTTAGATTAAACACATTATTTTAAATTTCACTTAATAAGTTTTCTTTTTATAATAAACACTTTTATATTTCGACGTTTAACATTAACCTTAAAATTGTTTAGGTGACATAACCTAATTTATCATTTTTGGTTTGACATAATCTTACAAATATTTATTTTGAAGTGCTAGGAACGAACATGTTGTTCCTCTTGTCATTTATAGCTACTTAATTGTTATAAAATGAATTTCCTTTATATACTATGTTGAAAAACAAATGAACTTTCTCACTAAACAAGAATATTATAACATTTGAATTTTCGCATAGCCCAAATATAATTTAAAATGTTTCAGAAATGCAAAAACTATTTATACTATCTTATAAAAAATAAAATCCTGAATCTAATCATAAACGTACGTAAGTTAAAAAATGGACTAATACTCTAACTTTGATGTCGACGATAGTACATTTTCCTATTACTATTAAGTATTTTAAATTCATAAAACAACTTGTTTCTACAGCTGTCAAAAAATTACGATATTACTCGTTAATATTCGTATGTAAAATGCCAAAATTGGTTTTGTTTATTTCGATTTATGCATATACAAACTGTCTACTTTGAGCTAATATAACAATTTCCTTGTGTTATTTTTTATAATTTTTTCTACTGGTGATCTCGAACGAGTTTTTGACTCGGCTACGCCAAGTCAAAAGATTTCATTCTTGACCATCAAACTAGCATTTCGCGCAGTTGATATATAAATAACTATTTACTCTTTTCTTTTTCCATAAATCTAATTACTATATCATTAATAATTTTATATGAATGTCTTTAGATGCAAAGATTTTTGATATGCAACCAAGATTACATAATTCAGTTGAATGTTAGAAAGGCGCAGCTTGCAAACATGTTTTTATGTGGTTCCATCAAAAAGATCCAACCTTACAATAAAATGTATGTCAATTCTGTGGTTCTATTGCTACTCTATTTATTTGCAACAAACATATCAACTTTAAAATTTAGAAAATTCAATAAGACTGCAAAACTAACTTATCTCGTTAACATAACCTTTTTATTTCAACAGGTAAGTCGGTATACACTTGCATACACCTTCAATACAACATATCTTGTCTTTCTAGTTGATTTATAATATATAAAATAAATTAAACTTGATTAAGTTGCAAAAATGCATTAATGATACCCAAATCGTTGTTACGAGAGAAAAACTTTTTACTATAAAAATCTGAGATCTCACATATCCTTTATCTGCTTAAAGAGTTTTTTGTGTGCATGTTAGTCCTAATTAACTAATTTGATTTGCGTTAAAAAAAATCTTTTTTAAAATTTATTTTTTTAGGTGAGGTTAAGTAACCATAAATCCAATAGTTATTAAAATTCATGTAATCTGCGTATTAAATATTATAATAAGAATTAATTCTCCCCACGTTCATTCCCCACTTTTCCGCAAACTGCAGTGTTGCATTTTCCACACAATCTCTTATGGGAGTGCAAGAGTGTTAGTACTACGATGATGTAAATAGGTCAGATTTAGTAGCAATCTAGGATTTAACATGTTATACTTAAAGAACCAATACATGCAATATAGAACTAATTGCCTTGGTAGCGTAATGTCTGGCGTGCCGGACTTTCACCCAAGCGGCCCGGGTTCGACTCCCGGCGCTGGCAGATCTGGTTAAGGTTTTCTGCTGTTTCCCTTAGCTGTAACACAAATGTGGGATTTGCGCTGTTCCATCTATAAGTCGGCTGCAGCCGCACATTGGGCCTACATAATAATAATAATCGCCCCCTCCCTCCCGCACAAGCTTATAGCTTCTGGGGCCTTGGTTAAGGTTATGGGTTGTAGTAATTATTATTATTATTATTATTATTAATTAAACAGAAGTTTTCCATTTCAAATATACGGGGTACCGCAGTAAGAATTATGCAGTTTTTAATTAATTAACTCAGTTACAGGCAGTGTTTCATTTAAAATAGAATAAAATGAGTTGCTATTAAAAGATTTATAATTTAAAGGCATAAAAATCTTCAAACTATACCAAAAGGTAGCATCGTCAAAGCTGTTGTTTAGTTTTTCTTTGTGTTAAATTGTAGATAATGTAAATCTATTCAGAAAAATTGTAGAATGATGTAGTGTAGTTGTACCATAGGTTGTTCAAACTTGGAGTAGTGTAATTAGGACTTAATTAATATTTTCTAATCCATTTGACAGCTACCATCGACGTTCATTTACAGCTTTATTATTAAATTTTTACTTTAAATTTTATCATTAAAAGTTTAGTCGCAACCATGATTTGAAAACGGTTTTTGACACCTCAACCATGATTTAGAAAAAAGCAGAGCAATACATTTTCAATTAACCCAATTAATTAGCACTGAATGATTATATATTTATTTTAGTATTGTGTTATGGTGGTTGACCCAGCTTAAGAGACCTGATAATTGTGCTATTTAAGATGTCCTTGACAATAAAACGATTATTTTATTGAACATTAATAATTTAACATGATAAAAATAATGTAGCTGCCAGAAGCCCTGGGCAAGCTTCAGATTGTAACTAAAAGCACGCTCGAAGCAGCTTCGCTGCGATTGCGACATCATTGTATATAGAATGTCATATACCAAGCGCGTGATTGCATACCAGAGTGACATTTCATTACCTTCCAAAGTCTGGACAGTCACACAGATACTGAGATTTGAACCAATCTGCATAATTATCCTACCAGAGTGTTGACCAAAAGCGTTTATTCTCAAACTATTTTTTTACAGTTGTTCCCAGGTATCAAGGTTGAATCCCATATTGTTTTCAAATAACGAGCAATATGTCAGCATAAAACATGATAAATCTCTTGCTACTTACCGATTGGATTACTTGCTAAATAACTCATACATCTTAGATGACATGACCTAAGATTGTAATAAAAAACTATATTTTAAAGAAACCTTTATTGTTTGTTATTCCATATATGCTAAAAGCTATAAAAGTGTTAAAAACTAACAGAGTCTAAAACATGACGTAACCAGTATTATCCAAAAAAAACGTTAAATTTTATGATTTTCTCTCAAAACAACTTTCTATTAATAAAACTAAACCTATCCTTACGTGTACTCAATAATTCAGCTATAAATACCACGAATGCACTACCATTTCCGACAACCAACACAACAAAGGCAACTTTAAGGTGATCAACCGTAAGAACAACAACCACATCATTACTCACAACGCCCCCCTTTCTAATGCCTGTTTGATCTTCATCCCATTTATAAAGCAGGCCGCTATCTCGCATTCTCAGTATCATCATCTCTATTCCCTTAAAAAGAGGATAACCTTTAACAAATGAAATTCTTAACACATACCTACTGATGATTTTCTTAAAACCGTACAGCATCTGCCTACCATTTGGTAGGGTGTAATATTTTGGCGTCAAATATACTATTTGCCTGTAGTTTCTTACGACGCCGAAATCACGCTTGTATGCGGTTCTATTTATGCAGTCAGGTGTAACAGGGCACAAAAAATAATTGTTGTAAATTTTCATGAATAATGGATTATCGGGCTCATAAAAAGCTGGCTTTATTATTTCTGTACCTCCATAAGTTAAATCTGAATCGACCATTTCTTCTAACGTTGATAATTGACGCTCATAGGCTGGTTTAGTTAGAAAACTTATTAGAGTGCCCTGATAGGTCGAGTAGATTAACATGCAATAAATGCTCCATAATAGAAACAACAAACGTAGGAAGACACTTTTTGGATGGGCATTAAAGGAGGCTAAAAGGATACATAAAGTGCTAAATACCCAATCTACCAAGGATTTATATTCATCTTGTCTATTTCCCGTTTGTCCACCCAACCAACAAATAGTAGAAATTATAATTATGGAGATCAAAATCAAGCTCCATATCAGATTACTAAAGACTAGCGTGAAATTCTTCCATGGTTCCACAGGTAGAGATGCCGGAACATAAAAGGTCCCAAATTCATCCAAATGCCCATCAACAGTATCGATATCGTTATTGAATGTCGTATTAGTCGACATTAATCCTATCATAATTTCCGACTGATTAGACACCATCATTCCATACATCATTGTTAAAGTACCATTTGGTAACTTATGCCCCCAGAATCTATGCTTATGTGGGATATAAACAATTCTGAAATTATAACGAGAAGCAATTTCCCGCAATATTATAATTTCAAAACCTGGATTCTTTTCAGAATGTATATCAATAGTAAATGGTGGAATTATCAATACTATGGTACGCATTGAGCACCCATGATAATCTGTCAAAATTTTATTTGGGAATAAGATTTTAAAATCGTAATTGCTTTGACATTCGGTAATTTTCTTTATTACCGCAGACGATCCACACTCGTTGTTCTCATAAGGAAAATAAGTGAAGACATCCAGATTTTTAACCATGACTGACAGATTAACAACCAGATATTTCCACGATAGATTAAAAATCTCTTGGAGAGATATATTTTGTCCTGTCACAACCAAGAATCGCGCGTGTGGATTCCAAGCTGGCGTCCGATGGAAATCGTTGAAGAATAGTTGTAAATCTTCAATCTCTTCAATAAAAATCAGATAAAATCCAAATTTCCATAATTTTTCTAGAATTCCATTCAAATATCTTCTAATATTGATAGTTACTGTATTTTTAAGGTTGAAAGAGAAATAACTGGGCACATCTTTTGAATAGACCAGGAGGATGTAATCTTCTTGATTGATTAGCGAGATCAAACTGGTGACACAATTTGGTTGAACGTCATACTGAGCCTTGATTTTGTGACAATAAACTACAATTACCACAGCAATAAAAGTTTTCACAAAAATTGCCATTGCAAGAGGTAGGATGTTTAAACAAAGGATTAGTTGGGTTTATATACGTAAGTAGAATTAGTAAAATAAAAAATTTAAATAAAGATTAAGTCAATTAAGCAATCAGGAGTCATTTTGCAGTTGGGGATAACAGTTGGTTATTTTGAGTAAATTGAGCTGAAATTATCAAACTATCAAGAAGAGATTTAACAATTACCTTAATCGTTTGTTATTTGGAATTACATTATGTATGATCATAAAATCTACAATTTGGAATAGAAATTGTATCTATAAAAATGTAAGTACAGTAATATGTGCCAAATGAGACTGTTGTTGTGTCTAACTTTTTTATTAATTTTTTATTAGCATAATAAAATTTTTCAGAATTAATTATCCTTTGTGATTACAAATTAGATTTGTGTGTTATTTAACTCGAATTGGATCGTTCTTACACGGATATGATAAATTTTACGTATTAATTAACTGCTGGTTTTCCCCTTTGTAAAGCTGTTATATACAAGACCAGAAGGTAAATTACCCTGATATATTAGCTAATTATTTTACAAATAAATGCCCTAGATGGAGAGTGAAACGTGTCAGAAATAACTAAATTCAAATTAGTTGTCACCATATTAATACTAGTCTAGAGACTGATTTTCAGCATTTGACTTATTTAATTATACCAGAAACTAACCTTGTAGCTAGCTCAAATCTGAATAGTCAGTTCATTTCGTTTAACTTTTCAACTCCCGGTATAAAAATTCCGCTTTGTCTAGAATTTAAGTTGGTGTATAGAACATAAAAGGTTTTATTTTTGGATTTGAAAGACAACTGCATTTAATAAACATTAAAAATTGCAGACAGTCTAGCTGAATATCAATTTCGTTGTATTAAATTAAAACCAAGTTAAAACTTGCAGGAATGGAATATAATTCTCACGGTTGAAATCTAGCTTTAGGCACATCTTCTTCAAAATTCCCCTTAAATATCATTTAAAAATTAAAGAAAATCTAATCTATTTTATGATTCTATTTTCTACAAATAATCCTCCTCCTCATACAGCATTCATTATTACATTATTATTGCGAATGCAGATTTTATTTGCTTTGTGCACCTCTTGCGATGTAATAATAAAGAGAAATTTGTTCAATTTTATTATCGGCTATGTACATGTTGCTGTGCTTTCAGCACTTATAGTTGAATATAAGTCATTTGGGTTGCCTATATATTTAGGGGTTTGGACTCAACTTGAACAAATCTTAATTAAATAAATTAATTTGTTACTTAATAAGTAAAGGTTACACTCTACATCACTTGATAATAATAAAAACTAGATCTTAAACGGATTTTCCACTTAAAACTGAAAAATTAAATTGTTATAGTGCACCTTTAGCAATAGAATTTTCAAGTGGGCAGCTCTATATAGAGAAGGTTTAGCCTGTTGAAGCCTAAAACTTGTATCGTTTGAACCTGATCTGTTAAAATGGTAAAATCTAGTTAATATTTAAAGTCTTGGTGCCAAAATTAATGCAAATATTGTGTAATAGGATGTTAGGATTCATTTAATAATAAAAAAAGGAAGTAATAAGGTGTGAAAATGCTATTATCTGTAATTTTATAAAACCATGTTTGTCGGGAAATTCAAGATGGTTGCCATTGAATCCTGGAGTTAAATTTGCTTTTTGTTAGGCATGTAATATACCAAAATATAGGAAAAATTATCCTCTTTCCGATTATGTAATTTGTTTAAACATTTAATTAAATTTTTTAACAATAACTTGGTTATGTAAATTTTGTTAGGTTAGATGTTCAATTTTTTTAGTAACTTACCAGATTTTGTTAGTGGAAAAATGACGTTTGTCGTTTGTTTTTGAAAAAAATATAAAAGCAGGTCGAAAATTTGATCACTTGCTTGTTGATTTTCATATAAAGCAGAAGTCATGTCGGATCATGCAATAATTTGTTATAATTTTGAGGTTATGTGTGTCAAATTTTATGTCAATGAAATGTCAAAAAAGTAAGTTTACAAATTTAATTTTTTTAAAAAAGTGGTAAATAATTTTAAATAATGATAATAATAAAGAACAGTTAATGTGAATTATAAAAAAAAAGCAAAGGAAAGTGTTAATTTGGTTTTTGGACTAATTATTTATAAGAAGAAAATTTCTGTAAAATGTATTGGAACTTTATTTCTGGATGGAAGGAATTTTAATACAGAATATAATGGAAACTTGTTGGAAATCACTAACTGATTTGATATACTCACGTCTTGGAGAAAACATGTCCAATATTTAATAATAGTAATTATTTACAAAACAATTTTCACTGGAAAGATCAATTTAAAAAAATGTGTGTTGACCATTACAACAAATAAGCAGGTAAATTTACCGACTATTGCAGAAAACTGCCAAATAATATAGTGTGTGTAAAAAATTTTCGAGTGGCGCAAATATGTTTGAATTTAAAAATTTATTTTCAAACTTTGTTTTTTGTTTGGTTTCTTTTTTTAATTATAATTTAAGATCGTGAAATTGATAAAATAAAAATTAATCAGGACGAAGGGAATTAGACTGTCTCTTGATTCTTATTTTGGTAAATCCAATTGACACCAATAATTAATTCAAATTATTCTAAATTTGTTAATTGAATACATTTTAGATATTAAGGAAATTTTTTTGTTTTCGTTTCTCTTTCATAAACTTTCAGTTTTCATTCTTTTTATGTGTTTATTAATAAAATAATATTTTAAACGTTCAAAAGGAGATTTATTTGTGTATTTTTTTTGTGTTGTGTCCATTAACAGAATTTTACATGTATAGGTTGAACAATATTTTATTATTTTGTCAAAGAATAAATGCCTGAAATTTTCTCATGCAATTCTCCTGAGCTTGTCTTTGGATTTTAAATCATAGCCGGTGCAAATTTTCTTTTCATCACAAAGGTAAATGGTGTTTCAGTTTGCCTTGCTACCTTTTAACATAAATGATAGTGGTCTTTAATTTAAATCAATCTATGATCAAGTGTTGTAAAGTGTATACTAGTACAGCGTTTATCACGATAAAACATTTATGGCACCCAAATATGATGCTTTCTATTTTTCTTATTATAAAATTTAACCTCTCAATATCATATCAATATGTTGTCATATTTAAACTTGAGCGGTTAGATTTATGTATCCCCCCCTCTTAAAACTGTACGAAAAGATGGTTAGTTTACCCTTCTCGGGAGAATGAGTATGATTTCGCGGAGAATTTGCCCGTGTTCCGGCAACAGAGTTCAAAAGAGATTGTAGAATAAGTTTTTTTATTTGTTAAGGGAACTTCTGATAATTCTGTATTGTGGGTCTAGTTCGAGACCAGTTTTCGAGAATAGCTTCAGTGTGATAATCCCTTGTTAGAAAAGTGAATTAACGAAGGAATGAATCGTGCGACCTAGTGCACTTCGAGGACATGGAGTATTTGCTCTTGCTGGGTCGTACTGATAAACGAGAGTGTTCTTATAGAGAACTTGTTTAAAATATTAAATATTGCGGATACGCGGAATGTTACGCGTTTTAATATTCAAGTTAACGCCCATCATATTCTTTAAAGGATGGCTAATAAAAGTTTAAATCATTATTTAAACTGCCGTTTAAGTTTGAAAACATTTAATAATGATAAGACCAAAGTTAATAAAGAAAATCATTGCGACATTCGAAGATTTCGTTTTTAAAGTAAATCATCCAGAATTCAACTGTCCAGAATTTTAGTTTGATAAGTGTTAGTGGTTTTTGTTTGTGTGATCATTTTGTTTTAGCGAATTAAGCATTGCTGCTAGGAGTGCTGGTATAAAGGGACTAATGTTCCACATGTTTTATGTAAGTTACTTGCAACTGTTCTTGTCAAAATTGCATTTATTGACAGCGAAAATTTGGATTAGTTTTTAGATGAGAAATTCATAGAAAAACTGTATTTAAAATGGGATCCCAAATCAGGGTCTAATGTAGAAAATAATGCGTATAAATTCTTATGATCTTCAACTGTTATTTTTAACTTATTTCCATATACAGATTTCAAAAGTATTAATCAATGCTATAGTTAGGCATGACAAATTCTTTGGTGTTTCATTCATAAAATAAATTCTAAAATTAAGAGTATTCATTAAAAGTATTAAAATTAAAAGAGTATTAAAAGAGAAAGAGTATTCAATTGAATTAAACCTAAATTAATGTGGAATCCTTTTCCGAACTGTAGATTTCTCAACTTTTGTTATTAATTAATAACATCAAACAATTTGAGTAGTGCCCTCCATCTTATTAATTGTTTCTGAATTCTATGCTAAGTACAAGTGATTTATTGTGCTTATTTGTTTATTGAAATTAAGGCTGCTACAATTACTAGGAAGTTACAACCTTAAGGTTAAAACTAAAGCAAAAAAACAATTGATAGTCGGAATATGTAAGTTACATTCCATTTTATCTCTATGATCTATGATAAGCAATAATATATAAGCATATTAGAATTGGAAACGAACTCTGCGCTACTTGCGCTTTGGCAACGATCCCTAACAAATGGTGGAAAGGAACCTTAAGCTTCCCCCAAGAGAAAATATTTAGACTCCCATAGTTGCCAATGAATTACTTTTTAAATTCTTGTTCAAAAAGTATCTAGATCACAGTTGTCTAAAATTAATATTTAGTTTTATGGAGTTTTTCCTGTTTCGGACATATCTTCAGAATGGTGGGACACCCTTGTACAAACCTGGTCTAGGGATTTTTAACGAATCAATCGTATTGACCCCAGGCCTACGGCTTATTTTTTATCCAGGAAAAAGTATGTTATAACGAAAGGTAAATGAATAAGGAAATCATAACTTTGTATAGTATGTACATTATACAGTTGTATACTCTTTCAACGAATCAAAAAGCCCTTACTGAAAACCAGAATTCGAATATTTTATACAAATGTTAAGTTCAATTGCTATTTAGTGTAAAATTCGTAGTATCTAATTGAAACCAAGTAACACTTGTGCAGACAAAATCTATTTCTCACGGGACGTTATTGTGTTTTAGTCACGTATTCTTCCCAATTCTGCTTAATGTCATCTAATAAGTGAACAAAATGCTAGTTTGCAGGCAATAAAATTAGGTACAACTTAATCTGTATTATGATTTAATTTGGGATAAGTAATTTTGTAAACTACATCAAGTTTCTTAGAATTTCAGTATTTTATAGAAGAACAAATTGCTTTTAAAAACATAATTCTTTTTTCGCCAGACAGTTTTATGGCTGGTGATTGATTGCATTCTCATAAGTATTGTTAGATACTTGAGTTTAATAGTCTGCAATTTTTAATATTAGAGAGAAATCTCGTCTAAAATTATCATTGGTGGCGCATGATGACATGTAACAAACCTACCCCCCTAGCACTTACTAAAAAATTGAAAATCTTCTCTTCTGTCCTCGATTAAACATAATTTAATCGAGGTCGAGTACTAGATAGACAAGTGCACGGCCACGTAGCGTGATCTTACCCTCGCGTTGAGTAATTCACCTCGTTAAAATTTGTATTGAGGAGAACACAGTTCAAGTAGTGTAAGGCTGTTACGAATTTACCATTTGTCGAGTTTTATGGTTTAAACCTGTTATTTGTGAAAATAAATATTTCTATAAATAGCCGCGTTTTGCCGTTTTAACAGTACTAGTTAAATTCAAAGAAAGGAAATAAATGTTCTAGTGAGACAAATTCAAGAATTGGTCTTGATTGAGGTATTATCTATTAAAAGCTCAAGTGTTTTTATTATGCAATTTTTCATACTTAATAAATAAAGCAAAATGTTGCAACAAATTAAATCGTCTGTAAGTTATTTAAGGTTTAATTTTTGTCAATAATCGAAATAGAATAATTAGTGTTAATTAAGAAATTTAGAGAAAAATGTATTTAGGATGGGGTCTTAAGTTAAGATAGAATGCAGAAAATGTCCACAATCAGTAACTGTTGTTGCTATAGTTTGGCACGGCAAATTGTTGGTGTTCCATTTACGGAATAGATCTTAGAATTACAAGAATGAAAAACTCTAATAGTTAATTTAAAATAGGATATATATTTTATATTTGATATAGGATTTAATATTTTAAAGAGGATTCTTTTCCCGAATCGTAGATTCTCACAATAACATCAAAAAATTTGGGTGGCGCCCTTCTAGTTTCTAATAATTAGTAAACTTTTGCAATTAACACCCACGATACCTGAGGATAATTTCAATCAATAAGATGTCTCTGCGGGGATATATGTTAACGTAAGTTAATATAACTGATCTATTTGTTTATTGCGTTGAATGAGTATTGCTAAGTAATTATTAAAGTAATTATTATTTTTTGTTTGTTGAGATTGCCAGTTGCCAGCCTGGCCCTGGCCCACTCATAATATTTCGGTTCAAAATCAATATCCATATTGATTCAGGTATCCATCTTCAGCTTACTGAATTCTGTACAGCAGACCTTCACTGAAGGGTTCACCAAACGAATTCCCATCCCAACACCTCATAACAAATCAGAAAAAATCAATGTCCTTATCAGTGCCATTATCTGTAGGTTAATTTAAATACGTTATTATATCTCATTGTCCACTTAAATAATATTCAACCGAGGCGGTAAAATTAATAAACCTCGTTATATTGAGCATAATGATATTATTACTGTAACATTTCACTTCGTATGTTGCCCTTCGATTAAAAAATTAAACCTTGAAAATTGACTACTCAAATTCTTATAATATTTAAAAAGTAATTAGTCTAACAATACCTAAAAGTACTTAATGTGTTTCTTTATTGCTTGACATTAATGTCTTGAATTCAATAACAACCAAGTATTATATTGATTATATTATATTACCAAAAACACATGTATAGATAAAACACTGAAATTATTTCTTTTTAGTTAGATCTTTAATTACATTCCAACAATGATGTATTGCTTTAGAAGTTCGTTAGTTTTGGCAAAATGTATTTATTGTTTTTATTGATAATAACTCCTATAATGAGTCAAGACCTTCAATCATCACCTTCAGAGTCATCACCTTTATTGAACTTATTAAGTCTGTTAATTGAAGAAGAAGATAAATTATTCATTGCTTATTCCACTTTGGAGAAGAATTACGTAGACGATATTCTCAAACATACCAAATCAGCGTTTGTTATGAATGTTGATAATGCTATTCCCCAATCAGTGGATTCCATCGAACAACAAACCTTTTATTTAGTACTTTCCTATGACATAAACAGCTTTATTCTATTCTTAAGCAAGATTCACCTAACACTCGGATGGAATCCGCATGCGAAAATCCTAGCACTCAATGCCAAAAAAGAAGACTTCAAGAAATATACCGAAACAGTCTGCAGATATCTTTTAAGCAAGTTTGCTATTGTAAATACAGATCTAGTCACCTTTAACCTTGCGTCATTTTCTGATAATTCATGTGGTTGCTGCAAAGAGTTCAAACCAGTTTTGGACCCCTTGGGCATCCAAACAGTCTTTCCATCCAGCAGAACCAAAACATCTTACAATGGATGTTCTTTAAAGATAGCAGCGATAGTCGTACCTCCTTACGTAATGGACACCTCTTCTGAGTTACAACCAGGCCTCGAAATAATTATATTGAGGGAAGTTGCTTTACGTCTAAATTTCACCCTAGAATATGTTAAACATCCCTATAACAATTGGGGGTATCGATTACCTAATGGAACTGTAACACAGATGTACGCTATGTTGGTTTCAAGAGTAGCTGATGCCATAGTAGGCATGGCTCCAGCATTTCCTTACTTGGTAAATGTTTTTGATGTCATAGATATTATCCAGGTAGATTTAGTATTTCATGTTCCTGCTGCCTTACCAGTGGAACCATGGAAGAATTTTTCCATAGTGTTTACAAGATTAACATGGATGCTTATACTTACATCCATGGTGGTCACGTCTGGAGGTTTCTGGTTGATTAGCAAAAGTAGAAGTTTTACACAATGTATGTTTATAACCCTGGAAGCACTTTTATCATCATCCAATTTTATACCAAAATCAATTAGCCTTCGAATTATATTTATATTATGGGGATTATGTTCACTTATAATTGTATCACTTTACCAAAGCAGCTTAGTGAGTATTTTAACAACGCCAGCTTACGAACATCAAATTTCAACCATAGAAGAAATGGTAAATTCCAATTTGGAATATGGCGGTCATGTTAATATTAGACAAAGATTTTTCGAACCTGATAAGCCTGCCTTTATGAAAGTTTATAATAATTGGAAAATCTGCCCTGTTACGGAAGAATGCGTAAATAAATCCGCTTTTGACCGGAATTTTGGCGTATTGAAAAATATTCGTCAAATAAATTATCTAGCATCAAAATATTATACGTTTCCAAATGGTAAAGATATGTTGTACCATTTTAAAGAACCAGGAAATAAATTTCTTCTTTCACTTACACTTGTGAAGGGTTTTCCCTTGTATGAAAGATATAAGTGGGTAATTCTACTAATGAAGGAGAATGGATTGATTGATAAGTGGGATAAGGAACAAAGCAATGTCAAAGAATACAAAATAAAAAGTAGCAATCGCGATGAACCAAAAGTTCTTACATTTCAGCATATGAAGATTGTTTTTATTATGTTAGTATCAGGACATAGTGTTTCGTTGATTGTATTTGGAATCGAAATACTAATGGAAAAAAGAAGAAGTATGCGGTATCAAAATAAAAGTATGCAACATTCGGAAGTAGAATACCAAGTTAGCTCTTGGCGAAGAATTATTGACAAAAATTGAGAAGAAGATTAGCTCTATACCAATTGATGGGATACATAAAATATTCAAGAACTAAAGATGGTTAAAAAATACGATCTTTATGTAATAATTTGTATAGATGATTAAATATAATATAGCTGTTAGATAAGGTGCCTATTTCTGGTGAATATCTTATATAGTATTGCCACCTGATACCTTTCATTTCCAGCACAATAATCTGTAAGTATATTTCAATTTCCCACTTAGTTTATTAAGATTGCCAAAGCCCTAACCATACCTAAAAAGCCTCCTTCTTTTAGTAATCGATCGTAATGTTCTTGCGTATTTTTGCGGTCGGGTGGGGTTTTTACGAGGGGTAAACCACTTCGACAAAATGTATACACTAGGATGTATAATGTGATATTTTATCAATATTGTGAGATTGTTGGTTAAATATTGTGGATTTCAGAGATTGCCGAAAATATTACTCAGATTGTCAGTATTGTAAGAAACTTGTTAATACTTTCAAGGATATTTTCAAGATTGTTAAGTTTTCTATAATATTGTTAGATTTTTCCAATCTGAAGAGCAATATTGCTGCTTTTAAACTCCACAATATTGTTGCAATATTGTATAATATTGTAGGATTGTCAATATTATTGGAAATGAAGGAATATTGTAAGATATTGTCCAAATTGTTCAAAGTATTGCTGGATTGTTAAATATTGTTGATCTTGTCAAGATTGGCAGTATTGTAAGAAACCTGTTAATACTGTGTATAGTTCTATAATAGTATTACATTGCTCCAGTCTGGAGAGCTTAAACTCCAAAATATTGTTGCAATATTGTAGGATTGTCAATATTATTGGAAATGAAGGAAGATTGTAAGATATTGTCCAAATTGTTCAAAGTATTGCTGGATTGTTAAATATTGCTGATCTTGTCAAGATTGGCAGTATTGTAAGAAACCTGTTAATACTGTGTATAGTTCTATAATAGCATTAGATTGCTCCAGTCTGGAGAGCTTAAACTCCACAATATTGTTGCAATATTGTAGGATTGTCAATATTATTGGAAATGAAGGAAGATTGTAAGATATTGTCCAAATTGTTCAAAGTATTGCTGGATTGTTAAATATTGCTGATATTGTCAAGATTGGCAGTATTGTAAGAGAAATGTTAATACTTAGTGTATACATTTCTATAATAGTTTTAGATTGTTACAATCTGCAGGGCTGTATTGCAGCTTTTAAACTCCACAATATTGTTGCAATATTGTATAATATTGTAGGATTGTCAATATTATTGGAAATGAAGGAAGATTGTAAGATATTGTCCAAATTGTTCAAAGTATTGCTGGATTGTTAAATATTGTTGATCTTGTCAAGATTGGCAGTATTGTAAGAAACCTGTTAATACTGTGTATAGTTCTATAATAGTATTACATTGCTCCAGTCTGGAGAGCTTAAACTCCAAAATATTGTTGCAATATTGTAGGATTGTCAATATTATTGGAAATGAAGGAAGATTGTAAGATATTGTCCAAATTGTTCAAAGTATTGCTGGATTGTTAAATATTGCTGATCTTGTCAAGATTGGCAGTATTGTAAGAAACCTGTTAATACTGTGTATAGTTCTATAATAGCATTAGATTGCTCCAGTCTGGAGAGCTTAAACTCCACAATATTGTTGCAATATTGTAGGATTGTCAATATTATTGGAAATGAAGGAAGATTGTAAGATATTGTCCAAATTGTTCAAAGTATTGCTGGATTGTTAAATATTGCTGATATTGTCAAGATTGGCAGTATTGTAAGAGAAATGTTAATACTTAGTGTATACATTTCTATAATAGTTTTAGATTGTTACAATCTGCAGGGCTGTATTGCAGCTTTTAAACTCCACAATATTGTTGCAATATTGTATAATATTGTAGGATTGTCAATATTATTGGAAATGAAGGAAGATTGTAAGATATTGTCCAAATTGTTCAAAGTATTGCTGGATTGTTAAATATTGCTGATCTTGTCAAGATTGGCAGTATTGTAAGAAACCTGTTAATACTGTGTATAGTTCTATAATAGTATTACATTGCTCCAGTCTGGAGAGCTTAAACTCCAAAATATTGTTGCAATATTGTAGGATTGTCAATATTATTGGAAATGAAGGAAGATTGTAAGATATTGTCCAAATTGTTCAAAGTATTGCTGGATTGTTAAATATTGCTGATCTTGTCAAGATTGGCAGTATTGTAAGAAACCTGTTAATACTGTGTATAGTTCTATAATAGCATTAGATTGCTCCAGTCTGGAGAGCTTAAACTCCACAATATTGTTGCAATATTGTAGGATTGTCAATATTATTGGAAATGAAGGAAGATTGTAAGATATTGTCCAAATTGTTCAAAGTATTGCTGGATTGTTAAATATTGCTGATATTGTCAAGATTGGCAGTATTGTAAGAGAAATGTTAATACTTAGTGTATACATTTCTATAATAGTTTTAGATTGTTACAATCTGCAGGGCTGTATTGCAGCTTTTAAACTCCACAATATTGTTGCAATATTGTATAATATTGTAGGATTGTCAATATTATTGGAAATGAAGGAAGATTGTAAGATATTGTCCAAATTGTTCAAAGTATTGCTGGATTGTTAAATATTGCTGATCTTGTCAAGATTGGCAGTATTGTAAGAAACCTGTTAATACTGTGTATAGTTTTATAATAGTATTAGATTGCTCCAGTCTGGAGAGCTTAAACTCCACAATATTGTTGCAATATTGTAGGATTGTCAATATTATTGGAAATGAAGGAAGATTGTAAGATATTGTCCAAATTGTTCAAAGTATTGCTGGATTGTTAAATATTGCTGATATTGTCAAGATTGGCAGTATTGTAAGAGAAATGTTAATACTTAGTGTATACATTTCTATAATAGTTTTAGATTGTTACAATCTGCAGGGCTGTATTGCAGCTTTTAAACTCCACAATATTGTTGCAATATTGTATAATATTGTAGGATTGTCAATATTATTGGAAATGAAGGAAGATTGTAAGATATTGTCCAAATTGTTCAAAGTATTGCTGGATTGTTAAATATTGCTGATCTTGTCAAGATTGGCAGTATTGTAAGAAACCTGTTAATACTGTGTATAGTTCTATAATAGCATTAGATTGCTCCAGTCTGGAGAGCTTAAACTCCACAATATTGTTGCAATATTGTAGGATTGTCAATATTATTGTAAATGAAGGAAGATTGTAAGATATTGTCCAAATTGTTCAAAGTATTGCTGGATTGTTAAATATTGCTGATCTTGTCAAGATTGGCAGTATTGTAAGAAACCTGTTAATACTGTGTATAGTTCTATAATAGCATTAGATTGCTCCAGTCTGGAGAGCTTAAACTCCACAATATTGTTGCAATATTGTAGGATTGTCAATATTATTGGAAATGAAGGAAGATTGTAAGATATTGTCCAAATTGTTCAAAGTATTGCTGGATTGTTAAATATTGCTGATATTGTCAAGATTGGCAGTATTGTAAGAGAAATGTTAATACTTAGTGTATACATTTCTATAATAGTTTTAGATTGTTACAATCTGCAGGGCTGTATTGCAGCTTTTAAACTCCACAATATTGTTGCAATATTGTATAATATTGTAGGATTGTCAATATTATTGGAAATGAAGGAAGATTGTAAGATATTGTCCAAATTGTTCAAAGTATTGCTGGATTGTTAAATATTGCTGATCTTGTCAAGATTGGCAGTATTGTAAGAAACCTGTTAATACTGTGTATAGTTCTATAATAGTATTAGATTGCTCCAGTCTGGAGAGCTTAAACTCCACAATATTGTTGCAATATTGTAGGATTGTCAATATTATTGGAAATGAAGGAAGATTGTAAGATATTGTCCAAATTGTTCAAAGTATTGCTGGATTGTTAAATATTGCTGATATTGTCAAGATTGGCAGTATTGTAAGAGAAATGTTAATACTTAGTGTATACATTTCTATAATAGTTTTAGATTGTTACAATCTGCAGGGCTGTATTGCAGCTTTTAAACTCCACTATATTGTTGCAATATTGTATAATATTGTAGGATTGTCAATATTATTGGAAATGAAGGAAGATTGTAAGATATTGTCCAAATTGTTCAAAGTATTGCTGGATTGTTAAATATTGCTGATCTTGTCAAGATTGGCAGTATTGTAAGAAACCTGTTAATACTGTGTATAGTTCTATAATAGCATTAGATTGCTCCAGTCTGGAGAGCTTAAACTCCACAATATTGTTGCAATATTGTAGGATTGTCAATATTATTGGAAATGAAGGAAGATTGTAAGATATTGTCCAAATTGTTCAAAGTATTGCTGGATTGTTAAATATTGCTGATATTGTGAAGATTGGCAGTACTGTAAGAAAATTGTTAATATTGGGTGTATATTTCCATAATAGTTTTAGATTGTTACAATCTGCAGGGCTGTATTGCTGCTTTTAAACTCCACAATATTGTTGCAATATTGTATAATATTGTAGGACTGTCAATATTGTTGAGAATGAAAAAAGATTGTAAGACACTGTCCAAATTGTTCAAAGTGTTGCTGGATTGTTAAATATTGCTGATATTGTCAAGATTAGCAGTATTGTAAGAGTAATGTTAATAATGGGTGTATATTTCTATAATAGTATTAGATTATTATAATCTGCAGGTGTATTGCTGCTCTTAAACTCCACAATATTGTTGCAATATTGCATAATATTGTAGGATTGTCAATATTGTCGAGAATGAAGGAAGATTGTAAGATATTGTTCAAATTGTTCAAAGTAACGCTGGATTGGTAAATATTACTGATATTGTCGAGATTGGCAGTATTGTAAGAAAATTGTTAATACTTAATGTATATTTCTATAATAGTATAATAGTATTCTATAATACACAGGAGCTGGCTAAAGCTGCACAGGAGCTGTTTAAAACGGTTTACATTTTCTGTACAGCTCCTGTACAACTTTAAACAGCTTTTGTACAGTTTCTTTAAAGGTAGAGCTGTATAAATCTGACAGAAGCTGTTTAAATCTGTTCAGGAACTGTTTAAAAGCTGTTTAAAGCAGTACAGGGGCTGTTTGTAGCTATACATGAGTTGTCTAAAGCTGTACAGAAGCTTTTCAACAGCTGTACAGATTTAAACAGCTCATGTCAGAGCTGTTTAAAGCTGTATAGGAGCAGTACAAAAGCTGTACGGCTTTTGAACAGTTTCTGTACAGCTTTAAACAGTCCCTGTACAGCTTTAAACAGCTGCTGTACAGCTGTTGTACAGCTTTAAATAGCTTCATACAGCTCCTGTACAACTTTAACCTGTACAGAAGCTGTTCAAAAGCTGTACAAAATCTGATGATTAAAGCTGCACAGGAGCTGTCTAAAGCTGCACATGAGCTGTTTAAAACCGTTCAAAGCTGCACAGGAGCTGTTTAAAACGGTTTACATTTTCTATACAGCTGCTGTACAACTTTAAACAGCTTTTGCACAGCTTTCTTTAAAGGTAGAGCTGTTTAAATCTGACCGAAGCTGTTTAAAGCTGTTCAGGAACTGTTTAAAAGCTGTTTAAAGCTGTACAGGGGCTGTTTGTAGCTATACATGAGTGGTATAAAGCTGTACAGAAGCGTTTCAACAGCTGTACAGATTTAAACAGCTCCTGTCAGAGCTGTTTAAAGCTGTATAGGAGCAGCACAAAAGCTGTACAGCTTTTGAACAGTTCCTGTACAGCTTTAAACAGCTGCTGTACAGCTGTTGTACAGCTTTAAATAGCTTCATACAGCTCCTGTAGAACTTTAAACTGTACAGAAGTTGTTCAAAAGCTGTACAAAAGCTGATGATTAAAGCTGCACAGGAGTTGTCTAAAGCTGCACATGAGCTGTTTAAAACCGTTCAAAGCTGCACAGGAGCTGTTTAAAACGGTTTACATTTTCTATACAGCTCCTGTACAACTTTAAACAGCTTTTGCACAGCTTTCTTTAAAGGTAGAGCTGTTTAAATCTGACAGAAGCTGTTTAAAGCTGTTCAGGAACTGTTTAAACGCTGTTTAAAGCTGTACAGGGGCTGTTTGTAGCTATACATAAGTTGTCTAAAGCTGTACACAAGCTTTTCAACAGCTGTAAGATTTAAACAGCTCCTGTCAGAGCTGTTTAAAGCTGTACAGGAGCTGTACAGCTTTAAACAACTTTGAATAGCCCCTGTACAGCTTCAAACAGCTCCTGTACAGCTTTAAACAGCTCCTGTACAGCTGTTGTACAGCTTTAAATAGCTTCATACAGCTCCTGTACAACTTTAAATAACTTTTGTACAGCATTCTTTAAAGGTGGAGCTGTTTAAATCTGTACAGAAACTGTTTATAACTGTACAGCTTTTGAACAGTTTATGTACAAGTTTATGTGAGCGATATAATAACAGATCATGATGTATTAAGGTCATTAATTCGTTTGACTTTCCTTCCAGGGCAGTTTTCATCAAGGATGTCACCTAAATACTTGATTTTATCTTTTAACTTTATCATTTAATTACTGATAATAATTATTTGCTGAATGATAAATATTAATATGGCAATCTACGAGACAGTGCTCGTATTTAACACTTTGGAATTGCACCATTTTATCAACGATGTACATACTTTCGTTAATTATGGGTTAGATAATCGTGATCGATAATCACTTTCCCTCAAAAGTCCCCATTTAAAAATAACTATATTTAATGAAAAGCACAGCAGTGTATAAATAAATAAATCAGTGTCATAAACTTTTTTTCTTTTTCTCTATCACTTTTATGCCAAAACCGTTTCTGTTTAGTGAAGTATTGTCGGTTGGCAAGTCATAGCTTTTACAAATCATTTTACCTGAATATGAAGATGATTCAGCCAAGCAAGTATTATTTCCAAAATTCATTTGAAGTTTAAAAATAAACAAAGTTTTAAAAACATTCATTCTTGTAAACCGCGTTCCTATTTCCTAAAAAAATACCTGTACCCACCTACAAAAATTGTACCCACAACTTTTTATCATTTCTGGTTTATTGAGTGGTCAGAAATGTCTAAGTAAAATAAAGCAAATTTAGAAATGTAATAAAACACACTATAAACATTTGTAAGGGTACACTATTGTCTTTACAAAAATCTATTAAAGCTCTGGAAACCTTTACCTATTGAAAACGTCTACTTGTTTACATGATCTAAGACCATAAGTCAATATGAATTTTTAAGTAAAAACATTATGTTTGTTTATAAACATTGACTTGTTTATAAATAAGAACTAATTCTGAATGCAAAACATAGGGAATACAACTGAACAGAAAGCACAAGTTTACTTAATGAATGGCATAACCAGGTATGAATATTTTGAATAAAAAAGTCTCGTGTCTCGGATTATTTGTGTATGTTGCCATCACTATGTACAAATAAAAATAACCTCGATATTTACTACCTCCATTTTTATGTAAACAGAATCGAAATCAATTTAATAAAATCGAACATTCAGAAATACATTTTGGACTATTTATTTCAAACTGTTTAATATATAGGTACAATACTGTTTCATACATAGAGTGGTTAATATTTACTTAAGTACTATAAAATACATTCACTGGAAGAGCATTCCAATAATTTCTTTTCCAGTAATTAGTAATATTCTAATAATAGATGTTGCTCGTTTCAAAAGTACTTTTGCCAAAATGTCTCTATCAAAATATATATTCATTTTATTCATAAGCTCCATAATAAAACTTTACACTTGTCAAGGCCAAACATCTTTATTAAACCTATCAAATCTACTGATTGCAGATGAAGATAAAATATTTATTGCTTATTCAAATCTAGAGAACGATCACGTTGATGATATTCTAAAGATCACTAGATCAGCCACTGTAATTGAGATTGATGCTGTTGTTCCCGTAGTAATGGATGCTGTTGAAAAGCAATCCTTCTATTTATTACTTCCTAGTAATATCTACACCTTTATTAAATTCTTGCACAAAGTTTACCTAACACTTGGATGGAATCCACGTGCGAAACTTTTAGTGCTCAACGCCAAAAGAAAAGAGTTGGACGCATACTTTGAAACAGCCTGTGAATTTCTTTTGAGTAGGTTCGCAATTGTAGATGAGAATTTAAACATATTCAACTATGATGTGCCACTTGAAGGCTATTCATGCGGTTGTCACAAGGAATTTAAACTAGTTCAAGAAACTTTAAGTACCCAAATAGTTTTCCCAGTTAACAGGCCCATTAAATCTCACAATGGCTGTCCTATAAAGGTGGCGACAATGGTCCTACCTCCTTATGTAACAAATATTACTTCCGAGTTACAACCAGGCATTGATATAGTTTTGCTAAGAGAACTTTCTATGCTTTTAAATTATTCTATAAAA
This sequence comes from Agrypnus murinus, assembly GCA_929113105.1. NCBI lineage: Eukaryota > Metazoa > Arthropoda > Insecta > Coleoptera > Elateridae > Agrypnus > Agrypnus murinus. Next base: position 86,111,861 of record OV816027.1, on the reverse strand, counting down.
TATGTCAAAAACCCTTATAAAGTTTCTGGATATAGGCTGCCTACTGGAAATGTAACCGATATGTTTTCTTTGTTGGCTTCCAGAGAAGCTGATGCTATAATAGGTATGATACCAGCATATCCAGACTTGGTCAACGCATTTGATGTCATAAGTGATTACCTGCAGGGAAATTTAGTGTTTCATGTTCCTGCTGCTCTGCCTGTTGAACCATGGACTAATTTTTCCATAGTTTTTACAAAAATCACGTGGATATGTTTACTTGTCTCAATCATCAACACAACTATAGGGTTCTGGTTGGTTAGCCAAAATAAAAGTTTTACACAATGCATATTTTTAACACTGGAGGCGCATTTATCTTCATCCAATTTTATTCCAAATCAAATCAGGGTTCGTATTGTATTTATATTGTGGGTATCATATTCACTTATAATTGCATCACTTTACCAAAGCAACTTGGTCAGCATTCTAACAAAACCAGGCTATGAACATCAAATTTCAACCATAGAGGAAATGGTCAATTCCAACTTGGAATATGGCGGCCACAATAATTCTAGAGTGCGATTTTTAGAACCTGAAAACCCCACCTTTATGAAAGTGTTCAATAATTGGATATTCTGTCCTATGACAGAGGAATGCGTCAACAGAACGGCTTTTGAACGCAACTTTGGTGCTTTAAAAAATACCCGTCAAGTAAACTATTTTCTTCCAAAATATTATACCTTTCCAAATGGAAAAGAAATGTTGTACCATTTTAAAGAACCAGATAATAGATATCTTGTATCAATCCCGCTTGTAAAAGGTTTTCCTTTATATGAAAGGTTTAAGCGAGTGGTTTTACTAATAAAGGAGAATGGATTGCTTGATAAGTGGGATAAGGAACAATGCAATGTTAAGAGCAATAAGTTAAACATTAACAATAACGATGAACCTAAAGTCCTTACAATGTTGCATATGAAAAATGTTTTTATTATGTTCATTTTAGGACATAGTGTTTCTTTGATTGTTTTTTTGATCGAGATAATTAAGGGAAAAGTGTATTTGTATAGTATCAAAGTGTTAAATTAGTATTTGGGTAAGATTTCAAAAGGTGCAACTGAACAATAGAATGTTTAAAGAACTATGATAACTAAATTATATTTAATTTGTACATATGTTACAACTGAATAAAATAAAAGTATTAGAAATTCTATTGTCGCTGTTTGATGTATCCAACTATTGGTAAGATGCCTATCCTCAATGAATTTCATGCAATATTGCCACCAGATACCACGTCCATACAAACAAAAGTCAGACTGCTCTTACATATTTTAATTGACGATTGATAGCTTGTTTGACAATAAATTGTAGAATCTGTCATAGCTATGCCTAGAAATCTGTCATTTTTAACCATAACATTGTAAAATTGGTCGCTGTAGATGGTCATACCCATACTGAATTTGACCATATTCAAAGAGACACTGTGATGTGCTTCGGGAACAGTAAGTTAGGAGTTTCAAGTTTCTGAAGCATTGTAAGAAATTGATTACCGTTATTTCCCATCGTGCTTTTTCTACATAATCTAGCCCAACTAATGCTCTTTGATTTGAGATATTGATATCCAAAGCAGAAAAGTAATTACCAGAAGGTATTAAATTTTAAATCGCTGGAAAGACGTTCAAAATTAGTTTCAGACCAAGCAGCGTAGATTCCCAAACCTGAAATTCAACTCAAAGATTGTCCATTATATTTATAAGTATTATCAAGTTGATCCGGGTACACCCAGTATCATGCTGATATACTACCGTTTTTTAAATTTTATGTCATAAAGAATTGGGTCGCAACACAACTACAAACAAATATATTGGGACGTGCGGCAAAAAGGTTAAGAAGCGCTGGATTAAATCATTTTAGTTCGCATAAAGCAGACTTTAAGATAGGTTTATCTGTGAAATATACTTCATTTTTGAGCACTGTCCAATGCATCATTTAACTCAAAGGGAGTTATCTCGTATCCTTAATCGTATAAATAATCTCGTATCCTCACCACGCTATGCGCTGAACATTCTGCATACAGGCTTTCAGCGACCATGCAATTTACGTAAATTAAGAAGAATACATTTTTTGATTTTCGTTAATGTTGAGAATTGATATTAGATGGTAGTTTGTCCGTGCGACCTAGTGGCGAATTAAAGAGTTACGGGGCCTGGAGCTATTGAACGCTTTTCGGGCTCTTTTTCAACTCATAGGTTTTTTTATATGGAGATCAGATCAGGCAGCCAGGTAAGCAAAAATAAAGAATCTGTTGATTTTTTCATTGATTTTTGAGTCCGTTTCAGTATCCTGGGCCCTGGACTGCAGCTCCTAAAGCCTCACCTTAGTGCACCTCTAATGCGAGCAACAGGTCGGCTAAGCAGGTTTAGGTGGTTCTCTGCCCATAAATAGCGAAACGGAAGCGAACGGGCATGTTTCACGTCGGCTGTGATGTTCGTGGCTCTCGTATGGGACACGCAGCATGTCCGTAAGAACACTCAACGTGCATGGACTGCACGGACAGTTCGAGATCTGGTGCCCGCACACCTTTAATGACACCCCCACCAGCAAGCCTTAAAAGATCAGCCGCCTGTTCAGTGTTTCAAGTTTTATGGAAATTTGAATGATTCTTTTTAATATTTTAAATATGTTGCGGTGATATTTCATTAGCGGCCATCATATAAATTTTCCTATCACATTCTTTCCATATTACGGCCCTGTAGAGACTTGTTAGCAATAATTGTTGAATAAAACATGGTGCAATTGTAGAAGAGGAGAAGAGCAACTTTTGTTAAGACACTTTTGCCAACAATGCACTACTTGAAGTTCCAAAAGGTCACCGAGGTGACATTGTTTATGTTGGGTGTTATCTAACAACAAAAAATCCTCGAGCGTTTACACAAAAAACCTCGTAGGGGATAAAGTCACTATAATGACACTCATTTGATTAATTACTTAGAATCTAATGTATAATATTCACAAGCAATTAGGACTTGGAAAGATCTCGGTAGTTATGTACCAGGTATTGATTATTTTAGTATGGCAAGATGTCAAATACAACTTACCACACCTTGAGGCCACAAAGCTAGTTTCCTGAGACTCGATGCAACGTTGGTCTCTTAGCTCCTGCAATCACCGTATTTAGTCTGTGCAAGTCGATGCTAGCCCCGTAAGCTGATTGGTAAGAGCAACCCTTTCAGCGTATATTCTCGCTTCTCCTAGATGACCAGTTTTCCAGCTCCATTTTTTTTCCTTTCAGGCCATCTGGAATGATCTAAACTATTAAAGTCTTCAAATTGACCTTGGTGACCTTCTTGAGCCACCCGATCAGGTTTCTTTTGCAAACGTTAAATGATCTTTGTACCAAAATGACAAGCTATTAGGTAACATCTAACGTGAGCAAAGTCACAAAAATCATCAAAGTATTTTGAAAGTGTTTTAGTTTCAAAGTACAAATTGTTTCCAGGACGTTAGAGATTCCAAATTTCAAAGTTGTAGACACACAGTTTTGTTCTTCAAAGTATCAAAGACTTGGGAGTTTCATAAATCCGAAGGTTATCACAAAGCTTGAGTTGCAGATTCTTGGAAATTAAGAATCTTTAATTTTTAAAGACAATCACTAAAAAGTTTTAAACTTCTAATGCTGAGTTCTTAGAGTTCACGGTTTTCAACATTATGATGAGAACGATTTAAACAGTTAAGGTCGCTGAATTTATCTTGGTGACCTCTTCAGACTATGAGATCGGGTTACTTGTGTAAACGTTGGAGGATCCTTTGTTCCAAAACGTCAAACTATAATAAACATAACACATCTATTACTACATATTGGTACATTTATTACTACACAACAAAAATAATTCTAATTCACACGATACTGTTATCTTGTTTATTAATAAATTAATTAACAATAAAGATAAAATGGAAACAGCGAACAAATCGGACGTATATAAAATTTATTGTCAAGACTGCGAAGCGTTTTATATCGGGCAAAGTGGGAGAATCGTTACGAAACGTCTTGTTACGTGCTTATTTAGTAGCACCCTGTATAGCTTGTGTTAGTTTGTATAGCGTTTAGGGATTTTCACATTTTCTCTCCGTTTAGCTGCCATTTTGTTTGGAACTAACTTCCTGTTGCTGATAAGAGATTTCATTTCGTTTTGATCTTTCGTGTGAAGAAAATTCTTTAAAGAATATTTAGTGGCATCACTGTTAAATTAGTTTTTCCTTTCTATTGGGATATGGAAATTGCATTTGTGCAGATCGTTAATTAATTTTTGGTATTGATTTCCATTTTTTTTGGAACCGTAAGGGATTTTCCATTAGTTCGTTTTTGAAGATTAGGAGCACGTTCTCGATTCGATATTTAATCGACGTTTGCCGCATTTGGGAGCGGTATAACTATTTCAAAATGTCACCTTTTATCTAAGATCTTTCTTTTTTAGTTTATCTTGCATATCTTATATCTTCTTGGTTATCTTACCATAAGTACATACACTTCATTGTAAGTGTGGGTTGTTAAGACACCACTACGTTCGACCTGGTTGGTGGAGTTCCGCTTCGGAGTGAAAGAAGACACCGTATCGTGAGTCAGTTAGAAATATAGCAACTGGTTATATCAGAATTAAAGTTTGACAATCTTTTTACTGTGACTAATGCATTACTGTATATATTTGCAAATTATAACTTTCAGTGTTAAATGGTTTTTCCCTAGTGTGCGTTTAGCACTCTTATCTATGTATCAATTTCATATATTATATTAGCAGTTTACATTGTTAGGAATATTTGCGAGTGAATACGTATGACTTTGCTTCGTAATGAATTGGTTAAACAATTAAAATCTGAGGTTAACGATTGCGCATTCTACATCACAGGCATTCGCGTTAATTTACCGTGCTAGTTACATTTTCGAGACTTGAAGATTAGGTCAAATTTAGAATAAGTAATCACGTTCGTATGAATTCTCAATCCGTTCAAAAGTGTATAGAAATCAATAACTTATATTTAATTTTTGGCCAAGGTTATTATCCTTGATAACCACACTTGATAATTTGTTTTACCTGCTATATTACCTGCTAATTTGTGCATTTATTAATAAATCATTGTATTTCTTACTGAAGGGTTACTTTTTTATGTGGAGTACTTGGGGTTTATATTTACAGCTACCAAGGAACCAATATTGGGAAAAGTCGGCCACATTAGTAGTAGTCGCAAATGTGTTGTTCCTTTCAGATTTTGTCGGTCAATACTGTAGCTATCTTAGAGGATTCTTGGCGCCCATTGCAGAACACCTCTTGTGAGACCCACGACCGTACACTAGCTGGCTGGCAGCCGACATACTTAACTGCGGTTAATAGTAGTTACCGTTTCCCAATAAGCAGTCCCCATTTTGTGGGTAACAGTCTAGCGACACAAAAACGCGATATTTTATATAATAAGAAATTGTCTGAACTAGCCACCCATTGTATAGATAATAATTATTTCGTAGATGTAGATATAGTAGACCTATCGCATGTACAAAAGAAATTAAGAGGTTAGTTGCGAGAACAATTTGGAACTAAAAAATCCTATAATAATAACACAACTATTGCAAATGACCAAACAAGCTTTATAAACACACCCTTAATAGATTTATTTTCTAAGAAAAAAATTTAAAAACAGATGGTTGGGATTACTAAAAGTGTCGAGGGCAACTTCTGTCGGATACGTTAGTTTCAAATCAGAAGCGGACGAGTATCTCTTGAAAAAGGTCTAACAAACCGAAACACGTGTAGACCATTCTACATAATTTATGGAAATAGTTAAATTACACAGCTTTTCTTGACTATTAATAAAAACTATTATACACAATATTTCACAAGGAGCCTATAGCGACTTCAATCTCACTAACTAAATTATCATTTATTATCACCTAACATGTTTCAACTAAATCAACGTCAAATTACTCTGTTCAAAGTTAAAGAGCATGCAAATGCAACTAAACCAGAATCTCCCATTCTGGATAAAACAGGACGAGACTACAATTTATTACTCCAGCACAACCGACCAATCTGGTTTATATCAACATGAGACAGACTCTTAGATCAAGATGTTACAGAGTAATATTTAAAAATAATCACTTAAAAGGTTTAGAGTTCAGATGCCGAGTTCCTAGAGTTCACGATTTTCAAAGTTATGTTAAAAATCCCCTCTCCCGGCTTATCTCTGACTCACCTCTCTTATCTCCCCTCTCTGACTCACCCCCTCCGGCTAACCCACCCCCCTCGGGCTACTTCCCCGATTTACCTACCCATTCTTAACGTAAAATTCCACATTGAGTTCATAATGTTATATACTTATTAATACCAGCTTTCGAAAATTTGTCGGTTATTTTGTCCATGTTCCTTAAGACATAAAAGATTAGTTCTCAGGCATTCCTATTCTACTTTTTCATCAAATACCTCAACGCCCAAAATCTAGACAACCCAAAACCAGTGAGGCCTACACAGCAATACTGGTCTATAATGAAGGGGATATTGAAGAAAAAGGGTGCTATGGTAAAAACAGTTGAAGATTTCTGTACTAAGTGGATTTGGGCAGCTCAGAAAGACGATAACAACCTTGTGCATAAGTTGATGAGTCAAATTAGCATGAAAGTGCGTAATATGGCATTTGAAGCGTGTTCATTAAAATAAAATATTACAATTTTCAGTATTCTGTATAGTTTATAATAAAATTATATTTTAATTCAACGCAATAGCAATAGGAACTCTGGTATTATTTTATCATTATTTATCATTATCATTACACCTAACGTAAACCTAACCGAAACCTAATATAAACCTAACCTAAACACACCTTAAGCATAACCTAACCTAATTTCAAAGTAATGCTCGTTTTGTTTTGTCTTGTCCACAATTAAGCTAACCTAACCTTACTAAACCTAATCTAACCTAACTTAACTTAAACTAACCTCACCTCACTTAAGCTAACCTAAACCTCACATAAACCTAACCTAACCTAACCTAAACCTAATTTAAACATTACCTAACCTAACCTAAACATAACGTAACCTCACCTAACCTAACCTAAACCTAACCGAAACCTAATATAAACCTAACCTAAACACATCTTAAGCATAACCTAACCTATTTTCAAAGTAATGCTGGTTTTATTTTGTTCACAGTTAAGCTAACCTAATCTAACTAAACCTAATCTAACCTAACTTAACTTAAACTAACCTCACCTCACTTAAGCTAACCTAAACCTAACCTAATACTAATCTAAACATAACCCAAAACCTAACGTCAACCTGACCGAAACCTAATATAAACCTAACATAAACACAATTTAAGCATAACCTAACCTAATTTCGAAGCAATGCTGGTTTTGTTTTATCTACAATTAACCTAATCTAACCTAACCTCACTTAACCTAAGCTAAACCTCACATAAACTTAAACTAAACCTAATCTAAACATAACCTAACCTAACCTAAACATAACCTAACCCAAACATAACCTAACCTAAACCTAACCTAACCTAACCAGTGACCAGATTCAGTCGTGCACAACTTTTAATTAAACACACTATAAAACCAACGACTGATAAATCGCCAGGAATAACGTGGTTTACATGGGTCTAGATTTTGGGATAAATGATGACAAAGGATGATGCACATGCGTACATGTCTGCATTATGGGTGTCTATACTATACAGCTGTACAGCTGGAACAACCCCACGTGTTTTTCAAACGACAACAGTAATAAATTTGATTTTTGATTGTAGATAAAATATTATCTAGGAGGAAGTAGTAAAATAAAACGACTAATAAATGGATTAAATTAGTAAATATGGAAACTTTAAAAATGAAAAATTTTAAAAACCAGTTTCTTCTTACAATACATCGAATACAAAGTATCAGATACGTGTGTTAGTTTTAGCCTAAAATACTCTAAAATAATGTGTACGTCCTTGTTCCCTCCATTGGAGAGACCCAATGCCCCATGGAATCGGCGCCTTTGGTCTCTAGTGAACGCATTCTTGAAAAATCCTAATTTAAACTTTCTAAATAATCGAATATCAGGTGAGGTTGGGTTCTAATGGAACAAGAATGTCCTGACTAACGCACTAAGTAGCAAAAGTAGTCACGAAGATACCGTGCATTAAACGAGAACTTTCGTGTGGGTTGCACCCCTACTTTCCATCCGTCCATAGGGCTGTGTCAGAAGTGCACCGTAAGATGTTCAAATAAGAAGTGCGATAACCAAGGCAGATGTGCCACTGCGGATCCTAAACTCACACGTAAAGTTTTCGTTTGATGGACTGTACACGATGTGATATACGCTTAACACTTTGCTGTAATTTCGTGCTTTTCCTTCCTGGACGATGCACTGGATTGCACCGGGAAGGAATACTGAATTGTAATTCATTCTAGTTCTGGAATAGTTTAAATTATTTAAAGTTTGTGGTTAAATGTAAAAGATGTCAAGAATTAAATATAAAATCATAGATTGTTATTTGAAACTCTGCAAAGAAAAATCTAAATATAATCGGTAATTTCAAACAGGAGTTTTTCCAGCAAATTTTGCCACAAATAGCACACAGTCAAAAGCCATAAGTCCACGACAATTGTAAATTTTGTTCCGTACGTCTTTATCATTATTTTTTTATAATTAACAATCAAAAATGTACATCAAACCATTAGTGGGCGTAGTTTCAAAATAGGTGGGAAATAATTTTTCCGTGGTTAAAGTCAACTGCTGGACGAGCGGTTCGTCCCTTGAGATAGACTCCGACGGGTGAGTACGTTTATAGCTCCAGTACAAGCCTGGAGAGCAAGTAGAGGGTGGATAGGCAACCTCGCACGAACCAGTGAGTTACTGCGTGCTGATTGGGCGTATCTCAATCACTTCATCTTGGAATTAACGTAGGGATTAAGCCTTACGACAGGTGCCCGACGTAATAAACTTTCGGAATCTGTATATGCTCCACCCAAGCAGTCTGTTTGGAATTTCACCGTGATACAGTGACAGGACATGCAAACTGAGACAGTAGTGTTTTGGAGTCAAGCAACAAAATACTAAAGAAGCTACATACGAGTTAGAGCAAATTTTCGATACAGTGAATTTTCTTGGTCAGGAAGGTTTACCTTTTAGAGCTGAAAGTAACGATGAACACTCCAAATTTATAGGAAACCTAAAATTGCGGACAATGTTCCTGGGTTGAATCATAATTATTGTTACTGTTATATGTAGTGGTATTTTCTTGAGCAACACATGCTTTTCAAAATGGGTGCAGTGGAAGGTAAGTCGAAAGCTTCTTCGGTCAGACACTTATGAGAGGGTACAAACACAACATAGGTATGAGCGATTTGGTTTGTGAGAACTTTACTAGCAAAAACAAGTGCATCATAGAAACAAATTTACTTTTAGGTGGAACAATTAGGGAAGAAGAATACATAGATTGAAAGGGTCATAGAATTATATATCTGATCTTAGAGGGGTCTTCTTTCTAAGCAATTTTTGGTCCGACCTAGAGAATCCTTCACTTTGAAAAGTTGGCAATCCGATAGCAACTTGCCTTCTAGCTCTCGGAATTTCAGTGGTAATACAGTAATATGAGAGAATAAAAGACAAGTCATGGAGATAGCATTTTCTGCTACCTTATAAGGATTATTCTCTCGATAGTTTTGGGAGTCATTATTCTAACAGTAAGTATTACCTTGTTTGCGTGGTCTCTTTTCTGGTTTGATGATTGTTTCTGATTACTTTTTTGAACTGACTACATATCCTTCGATGAGAGTGGCTGACAGAAGGTAGTGTTTTACAGTTCCCACCTATGTTTGCTAACAACATTTACAACATGGAATGCAGCACCTGTTAATGATTAAACAATTCCAACTTACCAATGTACGCACAATTAAGGAATTGGATCTCCCAGCGCAGATAGTAAACTTTACCAAGCTTTAATAACCTGTCGACAATATAATGAATGTTAAGCTTCGCATCATGCTGGACGTAGACAATACCCGAAAAAAGTTAGGATGGGTAATACACGGGAACAGCGGCAAAATTTCAGGATGTCACTTTTCATTCACTATCATTGAATCAAGCGCGATGCCCTTAAATGATCTTTGAAGGTCAAGTTAAACGCAACTCGTTCGAAAAGTGACCAGTCTTTTCAGATGGCCATCGTATTCAAGCTGAGAAGCAATATTGAAAACCGTATCTCACGCATCTGATGTGGGAGCTGTTATCTGTTGTGTGTCACAACGGAAAGCTATAAAGAAGATTACACTTTAGAGGTTCTCTGACCTCGTACCACAAAGCCAATTTTACCGATTGCATTCATTTTTGGCGAAGTAGGACGACCTAATGAAGATTAAGAGTGAAATTGTTCCGGTACCTGGTTAACAGTTTGTAGTCTTAAGCTTATGACTGGCCGGCATTAGGTATGTCTGCACTATGAATGGAGTGATCTTAGGGTTCAGATTAGGACATTCAGTCTGGTTTGGAAAGTTACAACAACCACTCAAATTCGGAAACCGTTGATAATTGAGATAGAGGTTGTGACGCAACTATAAATACGGAGCCATCACGTGCAAGCCGCCTAGAGACATGATTTAGATTTATGTATATTGTCACCATCCAGTTTTTCAAAGCGGCGATAGGATTGAAGGTTCAACATTGCGTATTGGAGACGATATTGCTACATGACAAGAAATTTTAACTATAGATAAAAATTCATGGACAAAGTTTTTCACTTGATCTACCAAATTTCGCCAATGACAAATGAACATATTAGGGTTATAGTCAGGTCAGCCAATATATATTAGCATCTCTAAATATTACAAACGTTGGTTTAAATAAAACAACTGCAATTACTTTTATTTTGTGTTTGATTTGACAGTCTATGCTATATTTATTAACCTTTAAAACAAAATAGCTCAATTTTGCTTTAACTCTCCTTTCTTCTTCATGATTTTTCCCATCTGAAACTCAATTATGAAAACAAACAAAGAAATACTATGCCCTATGATTAACACCACAAAGGCAACTTTCATATGAAGCATCGACAGCACTGTAGGTTGATCGCAACTGTCTTTTATCTTGTACCTCTTAACGTTGCTTTGTTCTTTATCCCACTTATCGATCAATCCATTCTCCTTCATCAAGCGAACCATGCGTTTGAAGCTTTCATACAATGGAAAACCTTTCACAAATGGGCACGAGCTCAAGAATATATTAATAGGCGGCAACTGGTACATCATGTCTCTTCCATTTGAAAACGTATAATATTTTGGAGTTAGAAAATTTACTTGACGAATGCCTTTTGCAACAGCAAAGTTACGTTGAAACGCAGACTTATTGACGCATTCTACTGAGAGTGGACACAACTTCCAATTTTGATACAGCTTCACAAAGATAGGATTGTCTGTGTCGAAAAATAGTAATTTCAGATCCACAAAACCTCCATATTCTAAATCAGAATTAACCAATTCTTCTATTGTTGAAATTTGATGTTCGTAAGCAGGTTTTGTTAGGAAACTTGCTAAGTTGCTTTGGTAGGTTGAAGTTATTAAAAACGAGTAAAAGCTCCATAATACAAATACAATTCGAAGAAGATCTGAATTTGGTGTGACTGTGAATGATGATAAAAGTGCACGTAAGGTTAGGAATATCCATTTTGCGAAATTATCGGTTTTACTAACCAACCAAAATGCTGTAGATGTGAATAAAATTGATATAAGCACAAATATCCAAGTCGTTCTTGTGAAAACTATAGTGAGATTTTTCCATGGTTCAACTGCCAAAGCTGCAGGAACAAAAAAGGCTGCGTGTACCTGCAGGTAATGCTCCATGGTATCAAAAACATTTACCAGATCAGGATACTGTAGAACCATACCTATAAGCGCATCGGCTTCTCGTAAGGCCAACATGGAAAACATATGGGATACACTTCCATTGGGTAATTTGAAACCCCAAACTCTATAGGGATTTTTTATGTATCGTATAGTAAAATTCAAACGTGCAGAAACTTCTCTTAATATGACTGTGTCAATGCCGGGTTGTTCCACAGACGTTATATCTATTACGAACGGAGGTATGGCCAGTGGCGCCACTCTTAAAGGACATCCATTGTAAGTTGTCATAGTTCTGGCTGATGGAAAAACCGATTCGATTCCCGAAAGATCCTTCACCGGCTTGAAATCTGTTTGGCACCCACAGGAACTATTACGAAATGGCTCATAGTTGAAAATGTTTAGATTTGTGTCCATAACAGCAAATTGATTCAAAAGGTATCTGCAGGCTGCTTCGAAATATTTGGGCAACTCTTCACCCTTGATATTGAGTACCAGGATTTTTCCACGTGGATTCCATCCAGGGGTTAGATGTATCTTTCTTAAAAATGTATTGAAATTGTTGATACTAGTAGGAAATATTAAGTAAAATGTTTGCTTCTCAATATTTTCCAATAATTCTGAGATGTCGTCTTTAATATCCACAACAATAGCCGAGTTCCCATTTTTCAGCATATTATTTGCAACATCGATCTCTGAAGTGGAATAGGCTATTAATAATTTATCTTCTTCTTCAATTAACAAGTTCATTAAGTTTTTTAAGATCATTGTTTTATTGTCATAGGCCTTTTGTTCTTCTATCAGTGGAGTTATAAATAAGAGAAGTGCATTCAACATATACATCTTCGTATAGTAAATCTTGAAACACACATTTTCAGAGTTATCTATCAAGTGTTTATATCATAGAAAGGGTATATTAAGAATTTATATAAAATTATACCTTGTACGGAATTATTTCACCTGTCATTCCAACTACTATTAAAGGTATTTTAAATTATAGTTTAGAACTTCCTTGCTGAAAATCGAAACACTGCTCATACCTATTTGTCTATTATTTTTTACCTTCTATAAATATAAGATGTAGTAATAATAATAAAATCTAGGAAGCAACCCGACATTGTGGAGGGCAGTTCAGAAGTAAATTCAAGAGTGGATTCAGTCAAATTATGGTAAAAAATCACTGCTTATAGCCCCAATAAAGCTTCTAAAGCATATACCACTGTATCTCTCAATCAAATTGTTTATTACAACCAGTGGCGTAGCTATTAATGGGGCTGAGGAACAGTACCTATCCCCAGGGCGCCGAGGTATATAGGGCGCACGCTGCGTATTGCTAAAGCAATGAAAAAAATCAAGAAAATTTCTTGCATTTACACATAATATCTAAATTCAACGTGGTAAATGTTATTAGCCAATTTCCCACTTACAACGTTATTTTCTTATGCCAGACAATCGCCTGTATCTTTAAAAACTATTTAACAGACAATGCTAAAGTAGGGGTGTTTTAAATAATATTCAATAAGATCTACAACTCCTTTCTAGTGACCTTTCCTCTAAAATGATTAGAGCAGCCAATACCTGAGAAATTGTGTTTTTACCACAACTTTTTTTTTATATTGGCTCGTCTGTGATTATTAACACACTGTATATATTGTAGAGCCTCCTGATGTCTATCAGGCACAAAGATTCTTCAACGCAAAGCCCAAGTTTCAAGTTAGACTGACAATCCCTTCAAAAAGTGAGTGACACGGTGATTGGGTTTCTCAAGCGACCTGTCGTGAATAGTGTCACAAACGGAAATTATTTCGAATTAAATAATTCATAATATAATATATATTATTCCGTTAGTGCAAATGTTACGTTCCTATCTACAAGAGCGGCCCACGTTCTTCACCCGTCTGCAGCATTGACCCACGTTGTTCGACCATCTGCGGAGCCAGCTGTGCATTCCTTCGTAGAAACGCTCCCGCTTCGCCCACGATTGATCTCAACTGCATTAGTCGGCATGCAACATATCTGCCTACGTTACTCCGTATATGCTGGGCAACCTACGTAATTTACAAGCAGCTGCAAATTCCTTCAGAAGAAACCACCTCACTTCCGCTCAACCCACATTTTACTGCCTGGTACCGTCAGCTCGAATGCAAACTACCCACAAGCCTGCAACCAGGAAGCGTGAGCTTCCTTGAGTTTAATACTTGGAATACCAACCTACTGATTCCCACTACGACGCTAATATCTTCCGCGTTCAACAGTATATAAACCCGCTTGTTTGGATTAAAAGGCAGTCTGTGCCAAGACTCAGAAGAAGCCTCTTCAAGAATCAAGCGGGTAAGTGATCTTTCATTAATTAATAGTAGATGGTCTAGATTCTGGCATCCAGGGATGCTGAATACCTGACCCTCTACTGCTTAGTTATGAAGGGTTGCGCTAAAAGACTCTCTCTGCTTAAGTTATGGGGGAATTGTGACCAGATTTCTTCTCGCTTAATTGTAGATCATCAGGAGTTCAACTCCTACGTCTAGTTTGTAGATTCTGGGCTAGAGCAGGGTGGTTCCGACCACCCTCGTGATTATGTTAGATCTAGGAGGACTTGTACGTCCTCACACTGTATAACCTATGTGTGTAACCTTTTGTATTCTACCGTTTGTTGTTAGTATATAGTTGTTTTTATTACTTGTGTTTATTTTCCTTTCTACCTCTGACTACGTCCACCAGTCACGAAAACGTGACAATAGCGATGTTATCAACAGCCAAAGGGATCATGGACCTAGTCGGAGAATGTGGTTATGACTAAACCTAAGCAAACGTGCTTGTTTTTGAAACTGCAGTTTTTGTAAGAGCTCTTAGAATATCCAGCCGATATAAGTTATTGTATGGTCACTGTCATTGTAATTGGCATTGCTGTATTATCTGCTGCTATATAAATAAAATTAATTGGTATCTGATTCTTATTAATTAGAATATGCAGTAGTATAACCTGAGATCAGATTAGGGCCTGCAGTTAAGGCTATTATAAAATTGACCTATGAGCTTTTAACTTTATAACTTTTCGAATGCTGATGGCTTCAGCTGGAAATTCACAAATTCAAACTTTGAAAGTTTTGCACTTGATATGCCAAGTCTGACCAATGACAATGTGAATATATTAGGGTTATAGTCAGGCCAGACAAAGAAGAATCTGGCATCGCAAGAATCGCAAACCTTTTTAGTCAATAGATCTGATTTTGAACTATTAACATCTTTAAATGTTACAGGGTTTGGTTTAAATAAAACAACATGACTTTTTTACCTTCTTTTGTGTTTTATTTAACAGTCCATACTATATTTATTAACTTTTAAAATAGAACAGCTCAATTTTGTTCTAACCCTCATTTCTTCTTTCTGTTTTTCTCCATCTGTAACTCAATTATAAAGACAAACAAAGAAATACTATGCCCTATGATTAACAACACAAAGGCAACTTTCATATGAAGCATAGACAGTACTCTAGGCTGATCGTCACTGCCTCATATCTTGTAGCTCTTAGCATTACTTTGCTCCTTATCCCACTTATCAATCAATCCATTTTCCTTCATCAAAAGCACCATACGTTTAAAACTTTCATATAATGGGAAACCTTTCACGAACGGGCACGAAATCAAAAATGTACTAATTGGAGGCAACTGATACAACATATCTCTTCCATTTGGGAATGTATAATATTTTGGAGATAGAAACTTTACTTGTCGAGTATTCTTTGTTACAGCAAAGTTGCGCTGATAAGCAGACTTATTGACGCATTCTACTGATAGTGGGCACAACTTCCAATTTTGATACATTTTCACAAAGACAGGATTGTCTGTTTCTGAAAATAGCAACTTTAGATCCAGATAACCACCATATTCCAAATTGTAATTCAGTATTAATTCTTCTATGGTTGAGATTTGATGTTCGTAAACTGGTTTTGTTAGAAAACTTGCTAAGTTACTTTGATAGGTTGAAGTTAGTAAAAACGAGTAAAAGCTCCACAATATAAAAATAAATCGAAGAAGAAATGTTTTTGGTATGACAGTGAATGACGATAGAAGTGCACGTAAGGTTATGAATATCCATTTTGTAAAGTCTTCGTTTCTACTAGTCAACCAAAATGATGTAGACGTGAATATAACTGATATAAGTATAAATATCCATGTGGTTTTTGTAAAAATAATGGTGAAATTCCTCCATGGTTCGACAGCCAACGCGGTAGGAACAAAAAATGATATTTTCGCTTGTAGATAATCTCCAATTGTATCAAAGATGTTTCCAATGTCATGATAGTATGGGACCATACCTATTAGAGCATCAACTTCTCTTGAGGCCAACATGGTAAACATATGGCTTACACTTCCATTAGGCAATTTGAACCCCCAAATTCTATAAGGATTTTTGACATATTCTATAGTAAAATTCAAACGTAAAGAAACTTCTCTTAACATAACTATATCAATGCCTGGTTGTGCTACAGCAGTTATGTCTATTACGTATGGTGGTAGGACTAATGCTGCCACCCTTAAGGAACATCCATTGTAAGTTATCATATTTTCGGTAGATGGAAATACTGTTTCGACTTCCAACGGTTTCAAAACGGGCTCGAATTTCTTTTGACAGCCACATGAAGTGTTATCAAATGGTTTATAGTTAAAAATGTTTAGATTGGTGTCCATAGCAGCAAATTTATTCAAAAGGTATTTACAGGTTGTTTCAAAATATTTGGCCAACTCTTCTTCCTTGACATTCACCACCAGAAGCTTCCCACGTGGATTCCATCCGGGTTTTAAGTAGATTTTATTTAAAAATAATTGAAAATTGTTGACAGTGCTGGGAAATACTAAATGAAAAGTTTGTTTTTCAATATTTTCCAATGATTCTGAAATGTTACCATTGATATCCATTATTATAATGGTAGAATTAATTTTCATCAGCATGTCATTTACTAAATCTGTTTCTGAAGTGGAATACGCAATAATTAATTTATTTTCTTTTGAAATTAGCAAGTTCATTATGTTTAATATAAGGGATGTGTTAGTATTTTTCATTATTGAAGTTAACTATAAACAACAAAAGTGGTTGTCGTATAGTAGGTATAGATTGTACGACAAATGTCGAAGTCACCAGTTGTTTATATTTAAATCAAAGGGTTGATTAAAAATTTATAGAAAATTATATCGCATGCAGAATTATTTCACCCAGTATTTCTTGGAAGTTATTGAAATATAAAATTATTGTAAGGCGGAGAGGGGAAGTGTGTAAATTATAGTGTATAGGATTTCACTCGTGTTCTTGATTTTCATAAATTACTATTCGCGTCTGTAACGTTTTAATGCGCCACAGGAAAATTGTATTCAATATCTAAGGTCTATTAAGCCTATTAATCAATTCTAACTATTAACCCTTAATTGTAAAAGTAGAAGAGCTTTGGTCACTCCCATGTTTAAAGTTGACTTTAGTTAAGAATTGTCTATTCAAGTCTGAAGTTCATTTTACTCAATTCAACATAAGTCGCCCGGATATCATAGACGTAGGTCACATTTTGTACTGATAGCCCATACCAATATTGGTATCATTCACCTGATCAAAAACATATCACATATTTAGAGTCTGTGACTGATGACAATGAAAAGCGTGTGTTCGAAGAAATTCGGTCCTTGCACGATTGAGACTGATTCATTTTAAAATTTAGAACTCCGTAATTGTGGAGTATCGCTGCTAATATTTTCTTGGTTTAAATAAATCGTGCTGGCGCCCTTCTCCATAGCTCTATGAATTTGCTGATATTCCAATTCACCCACAACCTGCTTTAATTTAACAAAAGACGAGCCGTGCTTATTCGTTCAGGCTAAGCCGATGCCTAATTAAGTAATAACGTAAGTATTATGGTTTAAATAGAAGAGTATGAGTATGAGTATGATAAGAGTAAAGGGGCCTTTTTTTTAATTGTTTAACATAATTGATTCGTTACAACCAGCAGGGGCGACGACACCACCAATTACACTTTGTACTGGACATTACATATACTAACATTCCCAACAAGTTTTCCTGTCTTCAAGACGATAACCCTTACTACACCCAATGTCACATATATTAAGGTCTAAGGACCTGTAAGTCATAGACTTCAAATACGGGATATAACTTTACTACCAATATAGAACGTAATGTAATGTCTGCAACCTAAGGCCAAATTTAAAAATCTGCTACTCTTGGAAAAATATCCTCCTGGGAAAAGTAATATTCCTATAGCCAACAATAGCTCAATAACATCTTGCGTAACTCTCACCATCAGGGACGAGACACATCACCCATTACACTTTGAACTAGACAGTACACATACTAACATTTTCAACAACTTCTACTGTCTTCAAAATGATAGATCTTACTACTTACTCCCAATGTCACCTCTTAAAGATCTTAGGTGAAGGACACCTATAAGTCACAGACTCTAAGTATGGGATATAGACTTGTTTCAGAGTAACACAGACCTAGGGCTATCTATGCCGAAAGCAGTAACACCGACTTTACATTTGAATTCTCTGTAATTTCTTTAATCTACGAACGATTTATGGGATTGCAAAATTAGTTAGTTGTGGCTTTGTGAATGAAGCTTTGTTCACCCGTACCGTAACATACGCCACTCAACAATTCAAAGGCTGGTATACTTTACGACATGAAATAGAAAATAGACATGGGAATTAAGTAGACAAACAATTGCGTGCATTGTAGCGTCTCTGATAACTTGAAACATTAAACAGTTCATATCTGCACTATGAAACCGTTTTAGATCAAAATACTGAAGCTTTGAAGTTTTCAGTGAAACTTGGAAAGTTGGGTGATTGAATGTTTTATATACAATTTCTAAAGCTGTCAAAATTCAAAAAGGTCTCAGAGAAGTGAAAACCATAAAAATTTAAATTTGTGAAACTTCTAAAACCCACACCTCTGGAATCTCCATATTTTCAATTATTCTCGATATCAAAAAGTCATTGATATTTGATTAATCCCCGATTAGAGTCGGTTTGATCGATCTGAAAAAAGTCCAAAGTATCGAAACTTCAAATTCTAAAGCTGTCTTACAAAACTGTAGAGTCTACAGGCTTATAATACCGAAAAAACAACTAATTACAAATTTTGGACTACAATTTTCGGAAACTTAGAGGCTTCGATCTTTCAAGGTTTCCAATTCTTTGAAGTTTTCATCAAAAATTCCGGCAATCTGAAACTTTCAAAATTAGAAAGCTTAAAACCAAATCGCTGGAGGACACTCTATATTGAAACTAAATTTGAAACACTTTGGTCAATTTTAAAGTTGCAGATTTCCTTAAAGATCAGACAGTTTGAAGCGACGGTGAATAAATAAAAATTATGAAACATCGAAAAACTGTCTACAAAACCTGAAATGCGCAGTCTAGAAGTTTGTAACATCAGAAATCTAAAGCCCTACAATTCTGGTTTTAAATTTTAGACTACAATCTTTAGAATCTTATCAGAGGCTTTGACACTCTAAGGTTTCGCCCAACATCTACAGTTTCTAGTTACTACCTGATAATTTCAAAATTAGCGAGCTTAAAAACTAAAATGTTGGGGTATGGAACTCTACATCTAAACTGGCACATTAAAATATTGAAACCTTTTAAAAATTCTGAATTGTATGAATAGCTCAAAATCCTCATTCGTAAAATTTAAAATCAATAAATCCATGGAATCTGCAGTCAAAGTATATTCGTAGATCATATCTGACACCCACTAGTAAAGTTTTCAAGGTTCCACGACAGATTGCAATAAAACATCAAAAGAAATACTTCGTGAAATTCTCTGAGAACGGAAACTTCTCAGATCTAATAATGAACAAGGTAGGTAATGTTACGGAATTTAGATTTCTAAGTCATGCTGCCCTTTAATACTGGATTTGACAGTTTCCACCCTTCGAATATTCCTAATCCTGAGTATCCATCGAATATCCTTGATCACGCATTTTCAAAAATTAAACGAGGTAGAAACAACTGAACGCGAAAGCAGTTAAGGATTTTGCATCCAAGTGGTCAGAATTGTCAATGTCCTTACTTAAAGAGCTACGTAAGATGTATCTTTAGCGTATAGCCCCTGTCGGCTGATAGGGGCACTGTTATAGATGGCTAAACTCATCTCTCAAAGCTGAGCAGAAAAGTTTAGAGGCTCAGCACCAGCAGACCATCCATTTATAAAATATCTAACATAACATAACCTAACCTAACCTTTTTTTACGTAGTCTGCGCTGCTGCTAATCCATCAAGTGGTCTTTCGAAACCAGCCCTTCTGGAATCCCAGTTGGTATTACTTCAGAAGGTGCTGTTTCGCATATGTCATGTACACTGTTATTTTGCCTATACCCCATCTTTTATTTTTTGTTTTAGTATCCTCGCCACCATGTTTTTTATCTCCTTCCAACATAGTTTTCACTATGTTGTCCCTATCCAGGGTTTTTCCAATAGAGTCACTACATCTAGTCACCTAGGTCGTGCTGGTCGATTAGAGTACCGCAAAACGCCTCCATATTGGGACAGAGAATAATGGAAACATTAGAACCACGTTTTACGTATTTGACATATTAGAGGTTTTTGATCTTTAGGATAAGAAGAACCTTTGAAATTAAACGTGGATTTGATTAAATGCAATCAGATACAAATAATGAATAATTTCGTGCTTCTTTTGACCCAATATGGCGGCGTTTTGCGGTACTCTGACCCACCAGCGAGGTCTAGGTGACTAGATGTCGTGACTCGATTTTCCAATCTTTCTATACACCCTCTGACGGTCATCGTCCCATCTCTCGCAGTTGAACAGTGTATGTTCCGCGTCGTCTTTTTGGCTGTCACAGTAGAGGCATTCTTCTGTTTCGCTTTCTCCTATTCTATGGGTGTACGCCATAAAAGCTCCGTGTCCACTAAGAGTCTGTGTGAGGAAGTAGTCCACCTCAACAAACTTTCTGTCATACCATGTTGGTATGTCTTTTATTATCAATTTTGTCCACTGTGCTTTTCCTGTGTTCGTTAGCCACCTTCTGTCACACTCCTCTATTAATTCATTGCGTATTTCCTTTTTCTGTTCTTTGGTTTTCTTGTGGCATTTGGCCTTTTCCAATACTTGTAAATCGACCGGAGGTATCCAGGCAATTACCTGTACTGCCTCGTTTGATATGGTCCTATATGCGCAAGCCACGCTAATTGCCGCCGTTCTTTGCTCCTTTCTCAAGATTTCTTTGTATTTCTTGGTCTTTACTCCCTCTTCCCATACCGGGGCTCCATATAGCATTATTGAGTGCGCCACCGCACTATATGTTCTCCTTTTGCACTGTCCTGGTTCGTTAACTTCGGGCATTAATCTCATCAGCGCAGCTATGCATTTACCCGTTTTTTGTGCTGCGTGCAGTATATGCCTCTTCATTTTACAATCTTCATCAAAAGTTACGCATAGGTATTTTAAATGTTTAGAGGGCTTTATTTTGTTCGTTTGCATCTTCACCTGTATGTTTGCCTTTGCCCTTCGGCTTCCATTTAATATTACCATCTCGGTTTTTTCTGTTGCTACCTGTAGATCCTTCTTTTATATCTCTCTGAACACGCGTCTAAGAGCTATTTCAAGTCTTTTTTTTGTAAGATCGACCGTTTTGGCGCAGGCTAAGATCGCCGTGTCGTCCGCATAGCATAACAATATCCCCCCTGACATTTCCGTTTCCACCACTTCTTGATTAAAATATATATTTCATAATAATGGCCTCAGTATTGAACCCTTGGGGACCCCACAGCTTATTTTGTATTGTTTACCCTCTTTGGTGACTAGTCTGCGCTGATTTAGATAGCTGCAGAGAATGCTAATAAGGTACTCGCTGATTTTCCGTTTTTTCAATTCCTGTTTGTTATTAAATGCGTTCTTTATTTCTATTGTGGTTAGTATATACATATCTCTCTATTCTTGTGTGCTTTTCTTTGTACGCTACTGATCTTGTCTTGAATTACCATCATAGGGTCTATAGTCGATTTGCCGCTCCTGAATCCGTATTGTTTGATGGATAGGCCTCCTTTTTGCTCTATTTCCTCCGTTAGCCTTCGATGTAATATTCTTTCCATTATTTTACCGAATATGTTTCGAAGGCATATTGGTCTGTAATTGTTTTTCCTACCATTCTTGGCTTTTCGATCAAACATAGTCTGGCGGTCTTCCAGATTTCTAGAAAAGTCCTGTTTCCTAGTACTTCATTACCAATAGCATGGTGTTCTTGTCTGCTCTCCATACGGCCACTTCCGCTGTTATTCCGTCTGGTCCCGATGCTTTTTTATTTTTCATTGCCTTGACTGCCACCTCTAATTCGCCCCTGTTAATTTTTTTTCTTCCTCCTTGTTTACTGTTGTCTATTTCTCTGTTCTGCATTTTGGAAATAACTCTTCTATTATCTTTTCCTTTTCCTTTTCTTTTAAGGTAATTCTAGTCCTCTTCGTTACTTTACATGCCACTATCTTATAACCTAGTCCCCATGGGTTGTTATCTATCTCCTTTATAAGTACCTGCCATTTATTTTCCTTGGCCCTCAAGATCTCTTGCCGATATTCGTTCCTTATTGTTATATATTCGTCCTTCACTTTTATCTTCTCTTCTTCGGTTATCGTGCTTTTTTTAGTCCTCGTTATTTGTCTTCTTTTCGCTATGCATTTTTTCCTCTTTTCCGCCACTTCTCTGTTCCACCAATATACCTCTTCCTGTTTTGAATCCATCTTGGTGCAGTTAGGTGTTTATGACAGGTTCTTTGTATTACATTTGTGATTTGTTCTTTGAGCTTATTAATTTCATATCTGATTCCCTCTTCGAATCTGTCACAGTTTGCAGAATTAACTTTCCATTTTCTTTGCGTGGTTTCTTGCTTTATGCTCTTGTTTCTCCCGTCTTCTACTATGAACGAGATGTTTCTATGTAAACTGAAGTTCTCCTCCTCTTCCTCTACTTTCCAGTCTTTACATATTCTGTCCGCTTCTTCATTGACGATAGTAATGTCTATCCACGATTTTTGTTCATTTCTCACGAAGGTTCGTGTATTACCTTCGTTCAGGATTACATATCTGTTGGCCATAACCCTATCCGTTATTAGATGCTCTCTATAATCCGGTTTTGGGCTTTCCAGACTTGGCGTTTAGATCTCTCCCAATTATTTTGTTTTTCTTTTTCGTTTCGACGCATTTTTCTATATCTTTCCATATATTCTTGAACTCTTCTCTCGATATGTTACGTGTAATATAGCAGCTGAAGACAATGATGTTTTTTAGTTCTACCCATACATATCCCTTTCCATTCCCTAAGCCATAGACTTTAATTTTCGGGTTATTAATTTTAATTGCTGCGTCTTCCCTGTCGTCTGTATATAAGTTATTTATGGTTTTCCTGTTCGGTTCACTTATTATTAATCAATTTCTTTTTTTCTCATAGTTGCGTATACGGCATCATGTGATGCTTTGCTCCTTCCCGCATTTACTTGAATAAATTTAATACCCATTATTTTTATTTAACTGGGCATCGCTTTTCCTACTCCTAATGCTGTTCACCATTCCTTTATAAGCTGGGCATCTCATATTATTAGTCCTATGTCCCTTTTTCATACAGCTGTAGCAGTACTCTTTATTCTCGCAGTTGCTGATAACATGTCCTTTCTGTCCACATTTGTCCTTTCTTCTTTGCATTTATTTGACCGATTTCCAAACTTGCTGCATTTGAAACATCGTATTGGGTTTATAATCTCCATTATTCTGCATTGTATCCAGTCAACTTTTATTCTATTCTGGCTTAGCATCTTGTTTACCTCTTCTATCGGCATATTAACCTTTGCGTATCTTAGCTCTCTTTTATTCTCCTTCTTTGACATTCTCGCTGTGATATTTTCCCCTTCCCATTTCTCTCCTCCTATTTCTCTTTTGAGTGCTTCCTTTATTTCCTCCTCCTCTGTCGTGATGTCTAAGTCTTTAATTATAATTGTTTTATGTATCTTATTATCTTCTTTGATTTCCACCTGTACTTCTTTCATGTTCTTTTCAAATTGCTTTATTAATGCTTTGTTAGCGCTTGCTCCTCCTAATATCTTTAGTCGTATATTACCCTCTTTTGTTTTTTTCTATCTTATTGACGGTAATGTAACCTGACCTAACCGAACCTAACCTAATGGAACCTAACCTCACCTAACCTAACCCGACCTAACTTAACCTAACCTAACCTAATCTAACCTAACCTAACTTAATAGTCGTCTGATGTTACAGAGCCAAACTAAACCTTAGCTGAAGCCATTCAACGAGAATATAATTAAGTATAAATCGCAATCAACAAAAACATGTACAGTTGCGATCATTCGCTAAGGAACGATGCAAAAATCTTTTTTGTACACTATAAATGTAAGGTTATTATATGGTATTCAAAAACATTTCACTTTTTATAGTTATTTATGTATTAAGGGCATAAAGAAGCTTTTATGGCCAGAAGCGTTATTTCTAGCCCGAGGCGTCAGCCGAGGGCTAGGAAAAGGCTGTAGGGCCATAAAAGTAAGTTATGCCAGAAATGCATACACTATTTTATGCACAGATTGTTTTTATCTCAAATCTATTATTGTGTAAAAAATATAATTAAATGAGTACGTAGGTTACATCAAGCCGCTGTACGTATACTTATGTGCATATATACGAAGTACGTTACTATAGTTACTATCTAAAATACTTAATTTCAGCTTATTTTCATTGGTGATAAGTTTACAAATTATATTAAGAACCAATCAAGTTCTACAAATACAGCTCTGACATTTAATTGACGTTTCATTATTGCCCGTCGGATCATAAAGAGGCCCTTGGGGCATAAAGAGACAGTTATGTTTAGATAGATCTATCAATAATAGTCTAATTATAATGCATCTGTGCATAAACATTATTATTGCCCAGTTCATAAATCAGGTGGAGTTGTAGCGTATGTTATACAGAAAACTAAAAATTCGGCAATCATTATTTTTTGATCGTTCCTTAGTGAATGATCGCAACTGTACTTGCATTCAATAGAAATAAAATAAAAAGAGACTTGCACACAATGAAATCAGAAACGAAACTAAAGCAAATGACGTAATAATAATACCAATAGCACTTTTTTTTTATTAAGATCTAGGTTTTTTGCAAACCAATTTTCATCAGAATCGAAACACAGCGTCTACCTTGAGAATATCATATTCTGAGACCGACTTCGTATTGATGCATCAACAATTTCTCTTCAACCACCACTACCAATATACAATAGCGTGGTTTTTGTAAAAAGTTCAGAATCAGAACCCTAAAATTCACATTTGCAAGTTGTGTTTGAAGATGAATAAAAATTTACGTTCTGACATATTTACGGCTGTCATATATAGCCCCTGTCGGCTGATAGGGGCACTGTTATAGATGGCTAAACTCATATCTCAAAGCTGAGCAGAAAAGTTTAAAGGCTCAGCACCAGCAGACCATCCATTTATAAAATATCTAACATAACTTAACCTAACCTAAACTAAACTAACCTAACCCGACCTAAGCTAACCTAACCTAACTTAACTTAACAATCGCCATTCAACGAGAATATAATTAAGTCTAAATCGCAATCAACAAAAACATGTACTCACATCCAGTAGATATAAAATAAATAAAATAAAAAGAGACTTGCACACAATGAAATCAGAAACGAAACTAAAGCAAATGACGTAATAATAATGCCAATAGCACTATTTTTTTATTAAGATCTAGGTTTTTGCAAACCAATTTTCATCAGAATCGAAACACAACCTTGAGAGTATCATATTTTGACTCCGACTTAGTATTGACGCATCAACAATTTTTCTTCAACCACCATTACCAATATACAATAGCGTTATTTTTGTGAAAAAAGTTCAGAATCAGAACCCTAAAATGTACATTTGTGAGTTGTGTTTCAAGATGAATAAAAATTTACATTCTGACATTTTTACGGCTGTCATATAAATTATACAGATTTCGTGCACATCCAGTGCACGTAATAATTTCGAAGTAATCTCCCTAGGTTGCTGGCTTCTACTAAACTGTAAGTTTTGTTTAACCATTGTATTGTTTGTAAACAAATACTTTTTAAATATTTATTAAATATTCTGCAACCTTTTAGACTCTTTCATTGATCTTAGTGGTTTTGGCGACGAGGATGGGATTTCCATATACTTGATACAGAAAACAGAATACAGCAATTTAAAGTAATTATAAATTTAAACAGTAATTTCGTAAAATCAATTTAGTTTAATAGGTCAATAACAATTATTCTACAAATGATTAGTAAATGAGATTATGAACGAAGTGATTCAATTGCCCACAACCAATCAATCAACCATCAACTAGATAAATTTTTAATTCAGTTACACATGATGACAGACTAGAGAGACGGAAACAATATAAAATTATTTCTCCACCACAATAAGGAATTCACAAATTTTATAGTTTTATGTAATTTAGAAAGAAAGTGAGGTTAATAATAGACTGGAACCTTCTTTTCCCAATAAAACAATAATATAATCATCTCCTGGGATGTAAGGTGTGATGTGATTTCGGTATTATATAAAATATTCAATTTTTAAAAGTTTGAAACGTATACCCCCGCAGCTAAATAATTTATGTACGGAACATTTCCCAACGAACGCAATAATGGTCTTACATAATTAAAGAAGGCATCTTCTCTAGTAGAAAAAGAGATTTGAATAATTTATACGTGATTTCATTTGTCGTAATTAATGGCTATGTGCTTGATAAATTACGTGCTCTATTCTTTAGGTTTACGAGATGCACCTGCTTGTGAGAGAGTAAAATGTAAATGCTAAGAATACATAACCTAACATAACCTATTTTAACGGTTTATAAATTGTCGCTTTTTCACTTTAAACTGATAAATTCCCATCTCCACGAGAAGGCACGATTCACTGTTTTGTCAGGGTTACATTTATTTACTTTACTTTACTTTTTATCCTTGTACCATTATTTGACAAATGTAAAAAAATAAAAGCAAGGTTAGGTTGAAAATTCCAAATAATAAAAGAATCAGTTTGCTGTTTTGTTTGCAAGCAGCAGGTATGTCGATGTAGTACGTGTTAACTGTATGTCTGTATCCTCATTTGTTTAAATGCAGAATACAGAACACGATAGTAATCCTTCTTTATAGTTGCTCACGTGTGACCACTTACTGTGTCCGGTTGAATGTTAAGTACGTACAGATTTATTATTTTCTCTTTGTGCTGTAAATTCATTAAGGAAACTTTTATTTCAACCAGACATTAGGAATGCAGTAGTTAATATTTTTTATGAATGTACGAAAAGATGATAAATTGGTAGCGGTAATTTTTTACTTGTTTTAAAATATACATTGAGCACATTTATTCCAGGGCTATAAGCAATTACAGTTTTTAATACAGTATAACAGCAGACGCAACGATATAATTTTGACTATTTACTGTACCACATGTAATTTGTAATATTAGGCTTTCTATTGCTGTGTTTGCTTGTGAAGGCTTGTGGTTTTGCGAAGTTAGCTACGTTTATATGCCTTTACTTTTGCATTGTCGTTAACAAACTTATGAGATTTTTAAATGTCGATATTTGACTATTCAGACCACCGAATTTAATTGTCTTGTGCATTTACGTGACACACCTGCCTTAAAAATTAATTCAGGGTTTTAGGGCTCGTCTGTATACCGCAAGTGATGTCTGAGCTTGTGACTGGAACTTTGGGACTCTTTTGAATTGCAATTCAAAAATTATTTGAAGAAGATTTATTATTAGGATATTTGCAAATCAGGTTTCATTTGAGCACCTGAATACGAAACTACGAAATACTATAATGAGGAAAATTACATTTTAGAGCCTTTTTTTAGGGCCTAACGGTTCGTTCATTTTAGCCCCTACTTAATAGAATATTTAAAAAGAAATTTAATAATTAAGATAAAAGTATCGTCTATTTATATGATTCTGTTGTAAGTTTTGACCGCTCACAGTACCAAGTACTATGCGAATTTGCAGGAATTACTACTCTATTCAATAATAGCGGTTGTGCTCGACTACGCATCTAGCACGTATCTAGATGTGTATGTAGCATATCTACAGCCCCCACTGCGACCTTCCACGACAATCATTTAATTAATTTCTTTGTTCGGTAACCTGGTTACTTATCGTGATAGTATATAGCCTATGACACTGCCAAGATATCAAGGAATGCTTTGCTAGTCGAAGTTTCATCAAAGTCGTTCCAGTACTTTCGTACTGGAACCGAACAGACTAAGAAACACGGGCACATAAATGTATATAAGAGTTTAAGAGTATCTGTAATGATGAGCTAAATAAGAATATGATCATGAGAGTAGCCCTGCAGTAATTAAAGGTACAATTAACCATTGCCTTTTTTGTGTAGTCAATCATGGATTTAGATTTGGGGTATAAAAACGATGTTAGTTGAATATTTATTATTAAAACAGGAAATACTGGGAAATGCCTAGTACCAGAGGCGTGGGGTTGTTATGAGCGTTTAATTATAACAATTCGATCATTGTCGTTCTTATCTTTTGGCAAGGCTAAATGCAATCTTTGGTTCCTTTGACTTTTTAAAATCTCACAGCCACCGACTGAGATTCAGACGATGTCACTGACTTTCGTGGGAATATTCCACGTCATACCGTAGTAGTTTTTTAAATATTCATTTTCATGTTCTTCCAACCCGGGATTGTTACAATTTCATTTTCTTTTCTTCTTGTAAGCATTGTGATGCGCTACCTTTCAGAAATATCCGCACCCTATCTCAAAACCTAGAAAACAACGATGATGATGTCAAAGATCTATTAGTCTATTTGTGAAACGAGGGAAAAAAGTTACTCCCAAGGGTAACTTTGATCAACACAATGACATAATTACACTGGTAGAAAACACATTTTCCTCTTGAGTTACACATATGGCCTTTTCTATTATCTTAGGTATTAGTAATTTTTTTATCTCTGCTATTTATATCGTCGTCGTCTGGTTTTTATGTCGACAAGCAACGAATAATAGTTGCTTGTTCCATAATAGTGTAACAAGAGAGAAAAAGAAAGAACTTCTTCTCGAACAACAAATGGAAAATTCTACAGCAATCGAGAGCATTACTCATCACACAAAGCCTGTGAAATAGACGCGGTTATTCTAGCAATATACCGGTATGTTCGAGCGACTTCTAGAAGATTTGTATGGTGGTATAAAATCGACTTTGTGGATAAAAAGGATCAGTCAACAGCGATTCATTAACTGTGTTTCACGAAATAAATAGTAACTGTAAAGATAAATGTTATATTAGAAATTCATAGTCTGTAAATAATAGTTTTAATGGTTTATAATCATAGCGTTAATTTATAGTGTATTCATTAGTGTTTGTAAATAAATATTTCTTATTAATAGACGATTTAAACAGCACTTTTGTTATTATTTGAAAAAGAACGTTACAGTGTTGTCAGGTGTGGAGTTTTAAAATAAATAAAATCGCGTAATAATTAAATAAAGTGCTGTGAGAATAAATTTTTAGTGTTAAAATTAATTTCAACAAACAATTAAAATGGTGATGAAACTATTAAAAGATCTCTTAGTGATAGATTTAAAACGGGAATTGGACGAGAGGGACTTGGATAGTAATGGAAAGAAAGAAGTTTTAATAAAACGGCTAAGAGAATGGCTTTTAGAACAGAAGGAAGATCCTGAAAATTACCGCTTCGAGATACCTGGACCCGCAATTGATACTAGTTTGTTGTTAAGTAAAATGGAAGAGAGTTCTAGAAAGTCCGAAGAGAATGCTAGAACGCTTAAAGAAGATTTACTAGAAAACACAAGATTGCTTAAGGAAGAATTACTAGAAAAGTCCGAAGAAAGTTCTAGAAGGCTTAAAGGAGAATTGCTGGAAAATGTCAAAGCGTTGGAAGATAAAGTTTTCGAAGAATTGTTGGAAAACTCCAGTGCGTTAGGACTATTAGAAATGAAATTGGAAAAACAGGATAGGGTAATAAAGATGGTAGAAGAGAAAATGGCCCAAATGCAATTACCACCAACAGCCGAGAAAGATAGCATTAACTGTGTTTCACGAAATAAATAGTAACTGTAAAGATAAATGTTATATTAGAAATTCATAGTCTGTAAATAATAGTTTTAATGGTTTATAATCATAGCGTTAATTTATAGTGTATTCATTAGTGTTTGTAAATAAATATTTCTTATTAATAGACGATTTAAACAGCACTTTTGTTATTATTTGAAAAAGAACGTTACAATAGTATCAATAGGTGGGTTTATTTAATAACTGTAAAACTTTTCATTCCTAGAGAGACAAAATGGATACTTTTCCTCCCTATGGATAACTTACTCTCTGATGTGGTGTGTGGTGGTGGGTGTAAACGGAATTTTGTGTTAAAGTAGCAGAAAAATATACTTTATTAGTTCGTACCTAGTAATAATCATTTGGAATAATAGTATATTATATACCCAGGGACTAAAGTGCATCTTTTAATCCCGAATGTGGGTTTATAAAACACATGAGAGATTAAAAGGCACTTTAGTCCAGTGGTATATACGCTATTTTTTGCACGTTCTAAAGGACTTAATCGCAAAAATTCAAAATTTCCGAAAACTTCGTTACATGTCATTCGGACAACTGAACTCTGCAAACGCCAAAATCACATACTTTCAGGATAATAAATCCTAACATGTACCGCGATTATTTTTTTTGTTGTTTACTTGTTGTTGTTGTCATGGAAACACTTTACAACCTCAGGGAGTAAAAGTGCTACTTTACTCCCTCTTTTGGGCGACTAAAATAGAGCCTTATATATAGGACGTGCAAAAAATTATTTACAACCAGAGTATAATTTTGGATCGACACGGGGATCAGCCTATGGGACTTCGAGAGTTCAACAAAATGATGCAGTAACATCATGACCATCATCAAACTATTTTCAGTGCTGAATACAGGAACTGTTTGTAACAACACGTGGAGGCAGTGCAGTACGTTGGTCCATGGAGAAAAGAAACCTGTAATGTTTGTGTTGAACAAGAAACAGTCCTTAATATTTAGAGTTCTGATTCCATGCAGATAATTGTCTTTTGATAATAAGTCACCGTTCGTGTTTGTTTCTTAGAATTGGCAGCTGAATGATACGCTAATGACATTCTGAAGCAAATAGTACTACCGTATCCACAAACTTTAATTAATCCAATTTTCAGTAAGGTAATTCGCTGCTCGTGTGACAAGGACTTGAATGATGGTCAGCTATTAGATCTAATGATCTGTCTGCCATAGCACGCTTGTAGGACATGAACGGAAGAAGATTAATCTATTCAATAAATTCGCCAAAAGATTTGTCGAAATCAAGTCGCCTAATATAACGCTAGCAGAAATTAACCATTTCATTGCATACAAGACACAGTGTTGCATCTTCAGTAGTGAAAAGCATAATTACTGTAAAGGTGATACTTTCTAACCTTTATGCACTGAAGGTGTGAGAGAGTATTCCACAAAACTTGGACTTACCTGGAACAAAAGAAAATAAATATTAAACAATATGAAGCGCAAAAAGTTAAGATAGAATATATTCATATTTTAGCAGAAGTCTTTAAAAGGCATCACATGCCTACAAAGTAATATTGATTCTACTACGGCACAAATATTCTTGCGTTCAAATGTAGCTGCGCTTCTTTTTTTACCCCCATATATTTATTTTTATTTTGAATTGGGGGCACTGGAACTACTTAGAATAATTTGCATAACAATTTACATCAAGATCACGTTTTACCTGACAGTAAATTGAACTGTCGCAATACTTTTATCAAAAGGAAACTCAAATTTGAAGAATTCTTCCTCTGCATTGTAGAAAAAAATCTAAATGTTAAACACCTCGTCTCTCAGTCGCACAGTCATTCACATTTCTGCCTACAACTTCCAATTAAGTATCTCCAAAATCAGTTTAATCAGTCTGTTTTTTATGTGCAAATTTGGATCACTAATTTACAATTTGCACAATAACCGGAGGAGTACATTTGAATAATTTATTTATTCAATAAAGCTGTCTTAATTAACAACAAAAAAGCAGACCTTTCGCATTTAAAATTGATTTTGCTGCTGTAAATACAAACATAAATGTCAATGAGGTAAAATTAAACGATCTAATAAAATAATTAATAAATTACTAAAATAACCGTTAAAAGCCGGAAAGGCAATTTTTTAAATCAATATTCCAATAAACTAATAAAATAATTAAAATTTATATAACGTAAGTAGTTAAGTGTATAATAACGCCGTTTTGTGAGAATAACCTAGAATAAACGTGTTGGGCAAATTTAAAAAGTGTATTATTGACCTCACTCTCTTGCAAACCCGATACGATGCGATGCTTCGATGTTTGGATGTTCGAACAAAACACAAACAACTGCCATATCCACCTACTTTCTAGAGAAGCGTGACATCGTTCCATCAGACGACGCTCCTCTGGCCTGGAGAAGTCGCCAACAAATGCAAGTCGTCTCGACCAAGCCTTCTTATTTAATTAGTATGGCTATAAGATAGATGAAAACCGTACGGAAACGGATAGGCGTAGGAGCTGATAGATTAAATGTAAATATTGAAATTGTGTAGGTACAAA
Source organism: Agrypnus murinus (assembly GCA_929113105.1). Lineage (NCBI taxonomy): Eukaryota > Metazoa > Arthropoda > Insecta > Coleoptera > Elateridae > Agrypnus > Agrypnus murinus. Next base: position 86,079,319 of record OV816027.1, on the reverse strand, counting down.
AATTAGGAACAGTTATTCATTCAATGAAAATTGGGGGAGGAAAAAGTTCATAAATTATAATTTTTGCCCACCTTTACTAGTGAGTACCATCTGGTGATTTGATTAATATGCTAAAAGCATGGCAAAAATGTTTTAGCAAAACGGTGCAAGAATCCGAAACAAAACAAGAAGACTTTGTACAACGTTAATTAGTACAACATTTTCTATGGGTGAAGTGCTCCCATAAAAAACTTTATAAGAGTCATGGACCGACTAATATCAGCAGCTCTAACCAATCAACTAAAAGATTAAGCATAAAAAAAGGTTAACTTGTTCGAAAAATAGAATCTACTTGAAAATCTCGACAGGTCAAAAAATGCAATCAGATTTAGTTTTCCAGTTAGTACAAATGATGATTAGGATAAAAATTAAAAGCCATAAAAATAAAAGACCACATGGTGAAGGTAGTCTGTACCTATATAACGGTCACTTTGACAATTCTATAGTTTCTACGGCTTTACACTAACCAAAATTAAGGGCGGGTTCAAGTAAATGAAAGTGCGTAGGTTAGTCTAACCCATCCGAAAAATCAAATCTACTTGAAAATTTTGACAATGTCGAAATTTTCAAATTTATAGTTGAATTGTCCAATTGTCCGAAAGACTGGATAAGCCAAAAACTATAATCCGTATATAACGGTCATACTGAAAACATACCTTCTAAATGTAGGTCGATAGGTTGAATTAAATCTAGCCTATCCCAAAAATCAAACTTAACACATTTCAACCATGTTCTTTAATTTGCTTGAATTATCCGGCGAGTCCAAAAACCCGGATAGGCCAAAACCGATAAAAGTGAACAATAACCATAAAACATCAAGTGTCTACAAGACCGTGCTGAAGATTTCGCTAGTACAGCCCTGCACCGACCAAAACTAAAGGCCAGAGCCAGCTAAATCAAGGTTGATAGGTTAAAACAGTCTAACCTACCCCAAAGATCAAATCTATCCGAAAATCTTCACAAGGTAGAAAACATAGATCTGGTTGATTTGTCCAATTGGTCAAAAACAGCTGAATAAGCCCATATAGCCATAATCGTAACCATAAAAGACCAAATGCCACGTATACAATGGTGATCAAAAGTCTATTACATAAGCAAACTTTTGAGCAACTAGGAGACTACTTCTCCTAACTAGTGGCACTATTTTTAGGCTTCGGTTAGCCTCTTTAGTACAGCTTGATTTCTTTTCCCAAAAAAGGCATCAGGAAGCTAAAAATGTTATAACTTAACAAAACATCCAACAAAGACCGAAGACAACTTCTTTGAAGGAAGTGCATTATCGGATAATCCATCCTTATACAAAAGTAAGCCACTTTCCACCTCAATCTCTGTCGAGTGAACGCGGGACTTCTACCCCAACAAAGAAAGATGACGTAACCATACTAGAAGTTTCTCGTTGACGATCAGCAGCGACACTGCATTTGCAGCACTTTGGCATTAAAATTAGATACACACGCTGGATCGTATTGAGATTTCGTTAGATATCTCAAACGGCGTGATGTAAAACAAATTTGTCAAGAGCACTATCTTTTGAGCAACCTTATTGTAAGTCATGGGAGTTAAGAGAGTAAGAGATATTAGTACATACGAGGAACTATAAAATCTAAAAAAAAAAACAGAATATGAAAGACATAATTTCTAAAACCAAAATCTCAAAACGACAAAATCACAAAGCCCAAAATCTCAAATACTGTTGGTGGTGGCACTTGTTATTTCACCTGTCTTGTTGACATTGTGTCATTATCGTGACAGCCTTGGTAGTGTAATGTCTAGAGTGCTGGACTTTCACCCAAGCGGCCCGCGGTCGATTCCCGGTGCCGGCAGATCTGGTTAAGGTTTTCTGCAGTTTTCCTTAGCTGTGACACAAATGTGGGATTTTCGCTGTTCCATCTGTAAGTCGGCTGCAGCCGCACTTAGGGCCTACGTAATAATAATAATCGCCCCCTCCCTCCCGCACAATCTTATAGCTTCTGGGGCCTGGTTTCCAGGTTATGGGTTGTAGCAATTATTATTATAATTATTATCTGTTTACAGTTGTTTCGTTTCCAAGTCTGTAATGGTCGCCTCTGATCCCTCGTAGATGTGGTTGCTGGTCATAGTCAAACTTAGGTTAGGTGTGGTTCGGTTCGGTTAGGTTAGGTTTGGCTGGTCTATAGATAACAATACGAAACCAGACCTAAATGAATACACAACGACAGTAAAAAACATCTACGACTGCTGCAAAATAGGGAGCAGCCAAGGCAGAAAAGTGCCCTACTGGTGGACGACCGAAATTTTTCAAAAGAGAAAGGAATGTAATCGCAGCAGACGACTTCTCAGTAGAAAACGGGGAGGCAAACACAGCAATAGAGATATAGAACTGGCAGAGAACGAATACAAACAGTTGAGAAGCGAACTACAAAAGTTGATAAAAACATCAAAAAAGAAAACTTGGCACTAACTGCTACAGGAATTAGACGGTGACATATGGGGCAATGGATATAAAATCATTACAAACGAATTCCGGAGCTATATACCGCATGCACTACCTAGAGAAGAGAGGAGGCAGATAACACGCGTGTTATTCCCTGAAGGGACAAACAGCAATATCAGGAGAGGAAAAAATTAATACGTAAATCCATTTACACAGGAGGAGTTAGCTTAGAGGCACTAAAAAATAAGAAAGCTGAAAACTGAACTAATAAAGTTGATCGGCATCGAAAAACCAAATTGGCTCTTTGCAATGTTCAATGAATTCCTAGTCCAACAGATCTTCCCAAGAATCCAAGAATGGAAGATGGCCAGACTAGTGCTTATACCAAAGGGAAAAAGTCAGTACAGATCAATATTCTTACTAAATGCGGTAAGCAAGTTGTATGAGGCATTGATAAAAAGAAGGCTAGAAACGCATCTCCAACAAGTAGATGGAATTTCGGAGAAACAATACGGTTTTCGGAAGAAGAGACCGACGGTAAAGTCGATCGAAACAGCTATAGCTCTAACCAGAAGGACAAATAGAGAAAGATGGGGACTGCTGATCACACTAGACGTAAAAAACGCTGTTAATAAAGAGAAGGCTAGAAGTAGACAAAGGGGAAAATATGGAAGTAACAGCGGGCGTCCCACAGGGTTCGGTCTTAGGACCCACCCTGTGGAACATGGTATACGACAGAATATTGAGATGCAATTTCCCGGGAAAAGTAACAGCAATAGCGTTCGCAAATGATCTGGCGCTAACGGTGCGTGCTAGAACAGGAGAGCTGAGGGAAAATTCGGAAGAAGCACTGAGAGTCGTTGAAAACTGGATAAGCGAGAACAAACTTACACCAGTCAAACATAAGACAGAAGTAGCCGCTATGATGGGACCGACAAAAAGAGAAAGTGTGGAATATTTAAGTATCACACTGACTGACAATAGGAAATATGGAGATCATCTACGGAAAGTAACAAAAAAGGCAGAAGAGAGAACAAAAAGACTGTCGTGGATTATGCCAAATATTGGCGAACCCGGCAGCTCAAAATGAAGAATAATCTACGCAGTGGTCCAACCGATGATAATACTATATGGCGCCGAAATATGGTATGAAATGATGAATCTACAGCACTATAAAGAAATGATAAGTAAAGTGGGGAGACAAGCTCTAATAAGGATACGCAGCGCCTACAGAGCAACATCGACCAAGGCACTAAATGTGACTGCGGGGGTAATATCTATAGACCTGCTGGCAAGAGAAAGAAGAATACATTTGAGAGGACGAGATCAGGCTTTAAAAAAGAGGAAAGAGAAAAAACTCTAGATAAATGGCAAGGAGAATGGGAAGTAACAGAAGGAGTGGCACAGTGGACAAAGGTATTGGTACCAGATATCCGCAACATCGAAATGTAGACTACTACATAACCCAAGTAATAACAGGACATGATGCCTTCAGAAGTTACTTACACAGATTTAAAAAAAACAGAAACCGAAGATTGGATATGTTGCGGGGATAGGGAGACAATGACACACCATAATTGAATGCCAAGATGGGCTACGCAAAGGTGTGAGATGGAGATGCGATTTGGCGACAATATGGCGGACGTAGCATTAATTATAAACAGAATGATAGAGAGTAAAAGCGAATGGGACATAGGGTACATCTTCATAAAAGAATTAATTAAAACCAAGGGAAGGATGCGGAATTAGGAATAAAAGGAAGACTAAACTATAGACAAGCCGCTGGATACTGATGTTAATCTAAAGACAGTTCCGGTACCAGAGGGGCATAGAAGGAGGGGTGTTTTTAGTTGGTAAACAGGTGGGGTGGGGGACGGTGATGCCCGGATGTTTCTCGGAACCGCCGGCCGTTGGCGTATCCCGCACCATCGGAATCTACCACTTCTGCGGCATATTCCCAGTCGTCTTTTGAAGATTTTCACCTCTTTAAGAAAAAGGTTAGGTTAGGTTATGTTAGAATAGATGTTGATTGTTGCCCAACTTTCCATTTGAATTATCGTTGTTGTCAATCGATGTGAAACTTTTCTCATTGACTTTGTAGTCATGAGTATTACTTATTAAAATTTTCACATTTGAGATTTCGTTCTTTTGAGATTCTGTGACACCTTCTAGTATGGTACGGTTCTATTACTCATACGATTTTTTATCTTTCTCTCGACATCTTTTTTTTCAATGACAGATTTCCGAAGATTTATAATATCATTGCATGTCTGATTGCTGATTGCTTAGGATTCGACCAAGTAATCTTCGTGTTGATGAAATTATTTAAATTTCTTTCCTTCTAGACACTGATCCCAAACCATAATGACATTGCTACAGTAGTTGTTTTTTGAGATATTCGAGGTATTTCGTTGGGTTGCTGCCTGACCTCTCGAGAAAAAGGATAGATTATTTAAAATTCTGATGCCTTTCTTGAATAGCTATTCTATTCCATTGGCAGATGCACAAAGATGAATGTTTTGAGTGAAGAGTTTAACCATATCATCTATGTTGTATCTATAGATGCTGATTTTAGCAGGAATCAGATTCAAGATCGCAGCGAGAAGAGGTATTAAGCGAGTCATCGTCAACAAGGAGACAAATACTTGTTGCTGCTTTTGGAAAAATCAAAAATAGAATGTTCTTATTGTGGAACTATAGATCACATGTATTGGATCCGTTAGAAACAAAATCAGATCTTAAATCTTTGTGATGCTTTATTCAAATGACTCAGATACTCAAAAGAAAGAAGTATACGAAATATAGATAGTTGGTAGATGCCAAATATATGTCTGTCTCAGATTCTAATTTTTGCATAATTGATTTATAGAAGTTAAGTAAAAAAAGCGTTAGATGCTTTTTTATGCTTCAGTACGATCTTGATCTTATAATTTAAAACCAAACTCAGCAACAAGACATTAAGAGACATATTAGAAATAGAACGATTTTTTAGAAGCTATAGAGAAAAGTAATGGCTGATCGTGAAGATTTCTACTTGAACTTGAATTTGAAGCCAAGACCGATTTCCAGATCTTTTAGTCTTTCAAGATCAAGTCAAAAGGTGAAGTGTCCAATTCAAGAATTCAGATGTAGTGCTATCTCTACCGATAGAACACAGCAGGTATAGAACGTAGCTCAAGTTGAAGTCACTAATCCTAGATTACTGGGGAACGTCCAATATTAGAAAGGAGTATGGGCACGAACATATATTCAATAGTTTTATATATTCAATATTCCACAAAGCCATAGAAAACCTCCTAGATTATTAATGGCCTTTTAAGCACATCCACCACTTAGATGAAAATATCTTAATGTAAAACTATAAGCCTCTATAAGATTCTAGATTAAACGTGCTTCGTTGAGATCAAAGCATTCCTTTCTAGATTACTAAGGCACTACAATGCTCCACACTAGGTAGTGAAACGAAAGAATACAAGACTATGGACATAAAGTCTGATACAAGAATGAAAATACAAGATTCGATCTTAAACCAACACAAGGACCAAAATAGACCAAGATATTTTAAAACAATGAAACGCAAATACTTCAATCTTCAACTCATCGATCTTCAGCTTCCAAACTGAGTCACACCAAAAGTTATGTTGGTTTTGATCTAACTATAGAGCTTTGGTGCTACGCAAAAGTTGGAAACAAGGTTACCCCACAAATGCTTCAAAAAAGGCATCAGGAAGCTAAAAATGTTATAACTTAACAAAACATCCAACAAAGACCGAAGACAACTTCTTTGAAGGAAGTGCATCATCGGATAATCCATCCTTATACAAAGGTAAGCCACTTTCCACCTCAATCTCTGTAGAGTGAACGCGGGACTTCTACCCCAACAAAGAAAGATGACGTAACCATACTAGAAGTTTCTCGTTGACGATCAGCAGCGACACTGCATTTGCAGCACTTTGGCATTAAAATTTGATACACAGATCGTATTGAGATTTCGTTAGATATCTCAAACGGCGTGATGTAAAACAAATTTGTCAAGAGCACTATCTTTTGAGCAACCTTATTGTAAGTCATGGGAGTTAAGAGAGTAAGAGATATTAGTACATATGAGGAACTATAAAATCTAAAAAAAAAACAGAATATGAAAGACATAATTTCTAAAACCAAAATCTCAAAACGACAAAATCACAAAACCCAAAATCTCAAATACTGTTGGTGGTGGCACTTGTTATTTCACCTGTCTTGTTGACATTGTGTCATTATCTTGACAGCCTTGGTAGTGTAATGTCTAGAGTGCTGGACTTTCACCCAAGCGGCCCGCGGTCGATTCCCGGTGCCGGCAGATCTGGTTAAGGTTTTCTGCAGTTTTCCTTAGCTGTGACACAAATGTGGGATTTGCGCTGTTCCATCTGTAAGTCGGCTGCATCCGCACTTAGGCCCTACATAATAATAATAATCGCCCCCCCTCCCGCACAAGCTTATAGCTTCTGGGGCCTGGTTTCCAGGTTATGGGTTGTAGCAATTATTATTATAATTATTATCTGTTTACAGTTGTTTCGTTTCCAAGTGTGTAATGGTCGCCTCTGATCCCTCGTAGATGTGGTTGCTGGTCATAGTCAAACTTAGGTTAGGTGTGGTTCGGTTCGGTTCGGTTAGGTTAGGTTTGGCTGGTCTATAGATAGCAATACGAAATCAGACCTAAATGAATACACAACGACAGTAAAAAACATCTACGACTGCTGCAAAATAGGGAGCAGCCAAGGCAGAAAAGTGCCCTACTGGTGGACGACCGAAATTTTTCAAAAGAGAAAGGAATGTAATCGCAGCAGACGACTTCTCAGTAGAAAACGGGGAGGCAAACACAGCAATAGAGATATAGAACTGGCAGAGAACGAATACAAAAAGTTGAGAAGCGAACTACAAAAGTTGATAAAAACATCAAAAAAGAAAACTTGGCACGAACTGCTGCAGAAATTAGAGGGTGACATATGGGGCAATGGATATAAAATCATTACAAACAAATTCCGGAGCTATATACCGCATGCACTACCTAGAGAAGAGAGGAGGCAGATAACACGCGAGTTATTCCCTGAAGGGACAAACAGCAATATCAGGAGAGGAAAGAATTAATACGTAAATCCATTTACACAGGAGGAGTTAGCTTAGAGGCACTAAAAAACAAGAAAGCTGAAAACTGAAATAATAAAATTGATCGGCATCGAAAAACCAAATTGGCTCTTTGCAATGTTCAAATAATTCCTAGTCCAACAGCTCAACAGTCCAACACAAAGGGAAAAAGTCAGTACAGATCAATATTCTTACTAAATGCGGTAAGCAAGTTGTATGAGGCATTGATAAAAAGCAGGCTAGAACCGCATCTCCAACAAGTAGATGGAATTTCGGAGAAACAATACGGTTTTCGGAAGAAGAGACCGACGGTAAAGGCGATCGAAACAGCTATAGCTCTAATCAGAAGGTCAAATAGAAAAAGATGGGGACTGCTGATCACACCAAACGTAAAAAACGCTGTTAATAAAGAGAAGACTAGAAATAGACAAAGGGGAAAATATGTAAGTAACAGCGGGCGTCCCACAGGGTTCGGTCTTAGGACCCACCCTGTGGAACATAGTATACGATAGAATATTGAGATGCAATTTCCCGGGAAAAGTAACAGCAATAGCGTTCGCAGATGATCCGGCACTAACGGTGCGTGCTAGAACAGGAGAGCTGAGGGAAAATTCGGAAGAAGCACTGAGAGTCGTTGAAAACTGGATAAGCGAGAACAAACTTACACCAGTCAAACATAAGACAGAAGTAGCCGCTATGAAGGGACCGACAAAAAGAGAAAGTGTGGAATATTTAAGTATCACACTGACTGACAATAGGAAATATGGAGATCATCTACGGAAAGTAACAAAAAAGGCAGAAGAGAGAACAAAAAGACTGACGTGGATTATGCCAAATATTGGCGAACCCCGCAGCTCAAAATGAAGAATAATCTACGCAGTGGTCCAACCGATGATAATACTATATGGCGCCGAAATATGGTATGAAATGATGAATCTACAGCACTATAAAGAAATGATAAGTAAGGTGGGGAGACAAGGTCTAATAAGGATACGCAGCGCCTACAAAACAGCATCGACCAAGGCACTAAATGTGACTGCGGGGGTAATACCTATAGACCTGCTGGCAAGAGAAAGAAGAATACATTTGAGAGGACGAGATCAGGCTTTAAAAAAGAGGAAAGAGAAAAAACTCTAGATAAATGGCAAGGAGAATGGGAATGGGAAGTAACAGAAGGAGTGGCACAGTGGACAAAGGTATTGGTACCAGATATCCGCAACATCGAAATGTAGACTACTACATAACCCAAGTAATAACAGGACATGATGCCTTCAGAAGTTACTTACACAGATTAAAAAAAACAGAAACCGAAGATTGGATATGTTGCGGGGATAGGGAGACCGTGACACACCATAATTGAATGCCAAGATGGGCTACGCAAAGGTGTGAGATGGAGATGCGATTTGGCGACAATATGGCGGACGTAGCATTAATTATAAACAGAATGATAGAGAGTAAAAGCGAATGGGACATACGGTACATCTTCATAAAAGAATTAATTAAAACCAAGGGAAGGATGCGGAAATAGGAAGAAAAGGAAGACTAAACTATAGACAAGCCACTGGATACTGATGTTAATCTAAAGACAGTTCCGGTACCAGAGGGGCATAGAAGGAGGGGTGTTTTTAGTTGGTAAACAGGTGGGGTGGGGGACGGTGATGCCCGGATGTTTCTCGGAACCGCCGGCCGTTGGCGTATCCCGCACCATCGGAATCTACCACTTCTGCGGCATATTCCCAGTCGTCTTTTGAAGATTTTCACCTCTTTAAGAAAAAGGTTAGGTTAGGTTATGTTAGAATAGATGTTGACTGTTGCCCAACTTTCCATTTGAATTATCGTTGTTGTCAATCGATATGAAACTTTTCTCATTGACTTTGTAGTCATGAGTATTACTTATTAAAATTTTCACATTTGAGATTTCGTTCTTTTGAGATTCTGTGACACCTTCTAGTATGGTACGGTTCTATTACTCATACAATTTTTTATCTTTCTCTCAACATCTTTTTTTTCAATGACAGATTTCCGAAGATTTCAGATTCAGATAGATGCAATGATATTTCATTGCATGTCTGCTAGTCTGCTGATTGCTTAGGATTCGACCAAGTAATCTTCGTGTTGATGAAATTATTTAAATTTCTTTCCTTCTAGACACTGATCCCAAACCATAATGACATTGCTACAGTAGTTGTTTTTTGAGATATTCGAGGTATTTCGTTGGGTTGCTGCCTGACCTCTCGAGAAAAAGGATAGATTATTTAAAATTCTGATGCCTTTCTTGAATAGCTATTCTATTCCATTGGCAGATGCACAAAGATGAATGTTTTGAGTGAAGAGTTTAACCATATCATCTATGTTGTATCTATAGATGCTGATTTTAGCAGGTATCAGATTCAAGATCGCAGCGAGAAGAGGTATTAAGCGAGTCATCGTCAACAAGGAGACAAATACTTGTTGCTGCTTTTGGAAAAATCAAAAATAGAATGTTCTTATTGTGGAACTATAGATCACATGTATTGGATCCGTTAGAAACAAAATCAGATCTTAAATCTTTGTGATGCTTTATTCAAATGACTCAGATACTCAAAAGAAAGAAATGTACGAAATATAGATAGTTGGTAGATGCCAAATATATGTCTGTCTCAGATTCTAATTTTTGCATAATTGATTTATAGAAATTAAGTAAAAAAAGCGTTAGATGCTTTTTTATGCTTCAGTACGATCTTGATCTTATAATTTAAAACCAAACTCAGCAACAAGACATTAAGAGACATATTAGAAATAGAACGATTTTTTAGAAGCTATAGAGAAAAGTAATGGCTGATCGTGAAGATTTCTACTTGAACTTGAATTTGAAGCCAAGACCGATTTCCAGATCTTTTAGTCTTTCAAGATCAAGTCAAAAGGTGAAGTGTCCAATTCAAGAATTGAGATGTAGTGCTATCTCTACCGATAGAACACAGCAGGTATAGAACGTAGCTCAAGTTGAAGTCACTAATCCTAGATTACTGGGGAACGTCCAATATTAGAAAGGAGTATGGGCACGAACATGAGTTTTATATATTCAATATTCCACAAAGACATAGAAAACCTCCTAGATTATTAATGGCCTTTTAAGCACATCCACCACTTAGATGAAAATATCTTAATGTAAAACTATAAGCCTCTATAAGATTCTAGATTAAACGTGCTTCGTTGAGATCAAAGCATTCCTTTCTAGATTACTAAGGCACTGCAATGCTCCACACTACAGAGGTAGTGAAACGAAAGAGTACAAGACTATGGACATAAAGTCTGAAGTACCTGATACAAGAATGAAAACACAAGATTCGATCTTAAACCAACACAAGGACCAAAATAGACCAAGATATTTTAAAACAATGAAACGCAAATACTTCAATCTTCAACTCATCGATCTTCAGCTTCCAAACTGAGTCACACCAAAAGTTACGTTGGTTTTGATCTAACTATAGAGCTTTGGTGCTACGCAAAAGTTGGAAACAAGGTTACCCCACAAATGCTTCAGAAGATATTCAAAGTTTACATTTTTCAGAATAGGAACTGCATACAAAACACTTCGATGCAGAATAAAAGAAAATATCTCCTATTTCCGGAACTAACAAGACATGTTTCAGGTTATAGACATGGATAGCACGGAACAACAGTCAAACCGCAAAAAACATCGTCCTTCATCAAACAAAAACATAAACCGGAGAAAGTAGGGAAGCGGAAAGAAAAATGCAATAATCGTCAAGAATGTAACATCATTACGTACGTTGACAGTTACGCATTTTATGTTCTTATGTGTTGTGTTTTAGAAATCAATCTTGTTCTAACCTATAACTAACCTATATTCCGTAATTTTAGGTTAGAGTTTTATTATTATACTAGACACACGCCAAATAGACTTTCTATTTGTTTTTTTAACAGTTGCCTTAGGGTATAGACGAAAGATAAAAAGCAATTAACCGACTCTTCGTTTTAGCAAAAAAATTAATTTTTTATCTGTTGAATCATCCTGATATCCTGAAGCGATGGCTTTCTATACGTGTGCCCACTATCGAAACATACGGTGAGAAAGAGAGAGGAGCAATAAAATAGAATTAAAAACAAAGGGAATAATGAATGTATTTGAAAATTTTGCAAATATAAACTTTCCCATGGTTAAATACAATTCCAAACATAACCTCTCTTTATAAAAGTACAAAATTCTTGTAGTAAACACACACATTGCTATGAAAGTTGTATCATAAAATAGAACTTGAAAAATAGTGATTGGAATTCTAGTTATGCGCATTGAAGAACCTGCTTTTGCTCTTCTTATTATCAAGAAGATCTATTTATCACATGTTCTTTGCTTGCAGAAAACAAACGCAGCAATTTAAAACAATAAAAAGTTGAAGTTTAGACAATTTGAGGTTATGAATTTGAAATTCCACCGATCGTTAAGTAATAATTTAAATATTTTAATTCATCTATAAACTGTATAAAAATATACAGTTAATCACATAACTATTTATCATCAACATCGAATGGTGCGTATACCGGACCTAAAAGTTTTAGGTTAGTTGGATTATTGATAAAAAACAAATGCCGCCTGTAAAATTCGAACAACCGCAAGGTTAGCAGCTCGCTGAAATTTAGAGGTCACACGTAATAATTACAATAACGATCGTGCTCTGTTTCGAGCTTTTGTTTCTGAGTCATCAGATCTATTTAAATCAAGCCGAAAGGTGTAATTTGTTAATTATACCTACCAAGAGTAGAAAAAACTACATATTTGTAGATCAAATATCTAAAACATGTGAAAGTGTATACGGTCGTGATTTCCAAACACATACTACTAGATACTATATAACAACAGTTGTTGTTACAAATGGTTAGAAAAGAAAAAGATCAAATTAAAATTCAAGGATAAAACTACTCGAGTGAACGTGTGTATCTGAGATTTTAAAACAAGGATTTCTAGGACGATCTATTTTTATCTAATTGGAGTTCTTTTTTTGACGCCCATCGTTTGTGGTGGTTATTATTTTAAATATCAATCAGAAGAAATTATTTCTCATTCATTTGTTTATTTAATGAAAGTTTAATGACATTACTCTTATTGGAAAAAAGAAGAAATCAGGAAAGTATAAGAGCAGGTGTGTCCAAGTGATCTAGATCTAAATTATTATTTAAAATTATCTTCAATTAAGATGCCTCTAGTAAAAGGTTACTATATCAGACTAAACTTGCTAACTAGACTAAAACTGCTAAAAGTTGAATAATTATAGCACTTGTTATCCACAAACTGGGGGTCGCTAATTGGGAATCGGAAACAACCTTTAATCACAGTTAATCCTGTCAGCTGATAGCTAACTTGTGGGAGGTCGTGGGTCTCACAAGATATCTTCTGTAACGGGCGCCAAGAGTCGATTAGTGTCTACTGCCGACAATATTAGTAAAGAACTACACATCTGCGACTTCTTCTAGTGTGGTCTATTTCCAATAAAACGTAGGTGTCTAAAGATCTAATAAGATAGTAATTAGTTAATACTCCTCATGGATCAAATTAAACGTGCACACTCGCAGGAATAAAGTCTAACACATTTTATATACACAAGTTCCTAAATGTAGCACTGGCAAAAACTATTTAAATCAGAAAAAGTTTCATAAAACATTAATTAATTAATTACATTAGTAGGTATAAGTGATTGCTAGTTGTTATAATTAGACATGCACAGGAGTTTAATTACATACGACTAACTCATGATAAGTAACCAAATCCCACATAATATACTGATTATACGTCTAAAGGTAGTTGAAAAGAGACTTTCAGTTGAAAAGTGGGCTCGAAGAATTGTCAAATCACTTCCAGAGTCGAAAGTGCGGCGATTTACTAATCGCTAAATGTTTCCTTAAGAACGTGTTCATAACCTAAAAAGAATCCCCGAAGGCTGCCAGAAATAAATGGAAAATTTACCACCCATAATCACATTAAATCCGCAAAAATGCATTTCCAATAATACAACGAAAGGAAAACGCAATTCACGAAGGAGATGCCACTAAAACATTATTTCTAAGCTAACGAAACGAAAACGTTTAAAGAAGTAGTTATCGACACAGGAAAGATTTTCGACCAATTAAAAATGGCAACTAGAAGTAGGGAGAATGCAAAAATTCCCAAAGATCTGCGTCATTACGAAGCGAGGTTGCTATTCGTCTTCTGTTAGGTCTCCAAACTAATGCAGGAGCTACAGACCGTACGATATTTGTTGAGCCGGAATTCCCAGAAAGGAGAAAGCCGATGAAGTTCTATTCTCGAAACGCAACGTTCTGCCACGGTTTTATTACAATACGGATTTCTTTTATTACAGTAATTTGTGACTATCATCCTAGCTACATGTTATTATACGATACAAAAAAAAGGAATAAACAAAGAAAAATTTATTTGCGACACCGCCAATGTCTTTCCAACTCGGGTGTCGAATGGAGTTATTTTCGAGAAAGTGACGTAGCGATCTTTTAGGAATTTTGGCTCAATAAATGTACGGGCTGTACTTACATGCTCACCCGTCAAGACCTAACTAACCTAAGGAGTCTATGTACCCCTAAAGTCCTGATGTATCTGATGCAATTATCTGTCCACAAGGTAGCATATGCCTGAGACCAGTCCAATGAGAAAAGAGAGTCATAGTCACCCCCGCTATAGTTATAGACTATAGCAACACCAAAAGCGAAGATAAAACCATTCGCTTTCCACTTTAGCAATCTGAATGTTCAAATTAAAATCAACTGAGGTTCTACAGCAAAAAACAGAATGGACAGAGAAGATCGACAGCTATACATGAAAGCAGTTGTAGAGTATGGCAACTATCAAAGAAGGGAACGGAGGCTGGAAGAGAATGGGAAACCCGCAAAATAACTGTAACGTATTATATTTGAATTACAAAGAATAATACAACTGGTAGGGTAGCTGACTAGGCATACATCGTTAAAGTTGTAGAAAATATCACATGGAGATCGTGCAGGTTGGTACTCCAGCCACAATGGTTAATTTGTACCATATGTTTAATCACTTTGACTCACAGCGTCTCGTCTTTCTGTTGTGCAAAAGAATTATTTCTGTTTCTTAATTTTGTTATGCCTTTTTTCAATATATCACAATCCAAATTTCCACGGAGTTTCCAGAAACTTTACAGAAAAGATCAACATGGGGCCTATAGCACCATGGGAATATATCATTCAGTTTCACGGCAAAACAGAATGGGTAGCAATGGCGTTGTAGATAAAAAAATATATCTTTATTCCGCTTAAATATGTATCAGTCTCAGAGGAAACTCCTTAAAGTTTATATTTGGACAAGTAAGTGCCTCCCCCAATCCCATCTAGAACCTAAGAAGCAATTGTACTCAAAACCAATAAGATAACAATCTCCAATCTCCTCTATCAGCTTCAATTCTTCAAGCCTTCCAATTGTCTCTGTCCTGTGCGAGTTGGAGCCATCTTCTATTCTAGTGCAGACGGGATTTTGTTGGTCCATTGCTTCATGGGTCTGTCTACACTCCGTGTAAAACATCACCATTAATCATTTTCGTATTCCAACGATTATCATGCAGTTCATTTTCGAAAAGGATGAAATCTCCAACACTACAAGAGATTGAAGGAAATTACGTCGAAGGCTGTAGCTGATGCTTAACAACGTTAGCATCAAAGAAGGTAAAGATGATCCCATCCATTCAGAAGGTGGTAGCATCCCGATAAAGGTAAAAGCTACTGAAGAGAAGGCTTCTGATTATAGTACTCCAGTTCATGCTTCAACTGTTACTAACATAAGGCATATGTTCACGATGTGACTTTCAGCTTATCTACTGATTTTAATCACAACTTAAAAGGCTCAGATCGGGCTCATATTTAATTAAATGATCAAATTGCTGGAAACTATTGGACTTAGATGATGATTAGTATGCTGACGATTTCTTGAGACCTCCCGTTTTACAGTTTTCTTAGACAGTTACTTCAACCAATATGCTTGTCTCTAAACATGTCTCGCAATATTTTCTCACGAGCAAGACCAAGCAATAATTGAGTAGAATTGATTCCTGATTTCACAATATTAGTATCAATTCAATTAACCCCTGGTACCATTTTTTAAATAAAATTATTTTTTTAATAAAACAAAACTGTTATTTACGCACCTGCAAATGCTAGCTCATACATTTTCACACGTTAGCAAGTCTTCGATTTTGCTCCTCGATGCATGGAGCAGATTACGATGCCACGTTCCAAGTGCAAGGAGTTGCGTCTACGCTAATGCCGTATCAGCATGTTGTATTCTTCTAGAAGCGGCTATGAGTTATTTTAAATGCCAAGCGCGCGACGTGTTGCGTGACTGCATAAATGCGATCTGTTTGTAACTTTGAGTACATATTCCATTCTAGTTTAAATGACTTTAATAAAAAACTTTATTACAATGTTTCGGTTTCGCCCCAGTTCGATTCCACCTTAGTGTTTAACCTAAAATTTTCTTCTTAAAGGGCTTTTCCCCACTGTGTTATTATTATCTAACCTTGTCACTCCTAATTTGGACATGCTTTTTTTTGATTAGACATTTTTATTGGCTATTCCATATTTGGTAATAGTTTGGGAATTTTCATTAGTAAATTCTGCTTATCACTGTTTTTTTGAAAAGTCTTGTAAAAGATAATTCACTCTTTTGCCAGTTTGGCTGTGATTTCTCTTGGAACAACTTACTTACTTGTAAAGTTTTATATATAATTTTTTCTTTGGGATCTTTAAGTAGGTGGTGGAAGCTTTAATTATTTAGTTAAAATTTGGTTTGACGTAGGTGAGTTTTTAACCCATAGTAAATACAATTCAATTGAGATTAAATCACTACGTTTTCAGCAAAACTTTACCTAAATAAAAGTCAATTCGTACTTTGAAGCCTATTTTTGAAGCCGATTTCGGCTACTTTGTTACCCTTACTCTAAGTTTTCTCTGGAACTGTAGGATTTTTTCTACTAACCTGTTGAAAAACGTTACAGTTGCTATCTAAAATAATATGCATTTATTAGCAAGTCCAAGAAACGTCACAAAAATCGAACGTTACACGGTTGCAAGATTTAATTTAAAGTTACCTTTTCTGCAGAAATCGTATGCGCAAGTATTGTTTAATTTTAGGAACGGTTTAAGTCATTGATCTAAAATACTGAATTATTTGTTTTCAATTTAATTGACTAAATAATATAAAATATTAATTTTAGAAATTTAAAAAAATGAATAATTATTGATTATATTGATGTTAGTAAAAAAAATATTTTTAAAATATTTGCAAATACATGCAAAACAACTTAAAATATCGAAATCAGCAAATATTGTACGTTGCACGTTTGCAAGATTTAATTTAAAGTTACCTTTTCTGCAGAAATGGTATGCGCAAGTACTGAGTTTTGGATAATTTTATGTTTAGCTCTAAAATAACTTTGATTTATTGATACTGTTGAATTTTAGTAATTTAAGAAGTGTTTAACTATTGTTCTAAAATACTGATTTATTTGTTTTCAATTTAATCGATTTAATGATTTAAAATGTATTTTAATTTTAGAAATTCAAGAATTGAATATTAGTCTATGTATTATTTATCTGGTCTGGTTAATTATTTTGTTACTCAATAACTCTCTTTCTACTTCTTTTGTAACCTGTGTCTTTTATTTTTATTTTTGATTACGCTGAGTTCAAATGGCGACTGTTATTTTGTAGCAGGGGTTTGCCGGACCCAAAAATTAGTAAAGTTTCAGGTTAATGTTTTGTTTTGTAAAAATATAGCATAACTCCTTATTAACACCGTGAGCTAGCCGGTCAGAAAAATCCCAGCTTTAATAATTTAATGATTAGAATGTTTCAATTCTTGACAATATTATTTAGCAAAACTATTTGGGAATAAATTTCCCCTGACCTAAAATTACAACCAAAAACGCATTCGAGGTGCTTTCAAGGCAAAGTATATGAATAAAAAAGAACCAGTAATGATTATGAAAACTCCTAATAGAATGAAAGATACTGGGTATGGTTTGATATGGTTATATAAGAACTGGGAGTAGCGTGAAACGACTTGTGTTGCCTTATAAGTTCCATAGCGTCGACTGAGGCTGTGAAATATTATTCTATAACCAAAACAGTGGGAAAAAATAATTAAAAAAACTACTAGAATTCTTATGATCCACGATACACATTTACTGGAAGTGAGAGGTTTGAAAAATGTCACGAATGTTTTTAAAAAGATGTAGTCTACTACCTGTCGTATTAGATACTGGGATTTCCGATCGAGAGAGAAAGTTGGATATCTCTCGTGCTAGAAATACATACAAAGTTCTTTTCTACGACAGCAAGGCATAATAAATATATTAATTTTGTATAATATCTGAAAGCAGCAAATGAATGACAAATATGACTTGATAAAACAATAAAAATTACGATTGTTATTGTTTGTCTCCAGCAAGCGTAATCATAAAAAATGTTATTTGCATTTACCTGCAATTAAAAAATCTAATTATAATTACTAATGGCTTTATTATCAAGACACTGCATTCTAACTTGCATTCGATAGTACAAGAGAGAAGATTGATGTTCTCTATCAGTGTTAAATGTAGCCCCACTATTTGTGTGCCACCTTTGATAAGAAAGTACGTATTCTCGCCCCTCAAAATACAAAGATTTTCACCCAGTGTAATATAAAATAGCTACTTGTACAACATGGGAGGAAAGTTAGATTTTTCATCCCGAGGGTGAATTTGTTCGCCTGGATGCAGCGAGTTGTAGTCCTTGGGTTGCACATATGATTTTTTTGTATCTTTTGAAAATTTGGAAAAAATTTGATTTGAATAAAAATGAATATTACATTTCCATTAGGTAAGTTAAGCATTGGAAATACGAGATGAGGAAACGTGACTAAGTAGATACTTTTTCCACCCTAGGGAGGTAAAGTACCATTTTGATGCAGGCAAGTTTGACCAACAACTGTATAATTTAGAATTTATCGAATTGTATAAACAACTCGTTGTATAAAAATGTTCAGTTGCCTCTTGTCAACCTTTCGACCACCCACCTAATGCTTACTAATTTATTCATAGAAATGTTTCAAATAAGCAACATTCTCTAACAAAAGCAAAAGAAAAAACAGCAAAAGTATAATTTAATGCCAGGAAATCTATTTTAATATCACTCCTTTCTTGTCTTGTTTGTTTATTGCAAATTACAGGGTTTGTCGTCTAAACGTATCGTTAAAGTCTCCAAGAGGAAAATTCTCATTAAAATGATTATACGAACATAACAAAACTTTTAAATGTCGTTTCTAATTGGGTTATTACACTCTTTCTGATGACTTTTTAAGTCCAAAATGGTTGTTTCTACAATCTAACCACTTTTTCATATCTAAAATTTTGTAAAATAATGTGTCAATTTAATTTTCATGAGTCACGACGATGTTAAAGCTTTCGCAATGGTTACTACTACAGTAAATGATTGTAATTTATAATTTTGTTTTTATAGCCTATAACTTCCTTTCTATTTAGAACAACACTCGGCATAATGTTCTTATATAACACAATTATTTTTTAATTAATTACAAAACCGAGAATAGTAATGATCATTAAAAAAAATAGTGTCTAAGGCGCCATTTGTATCGTACAACGGCGTTACAAGCAGATGGAATGTAGATATGAGGTCGCGTTCACCATATTAGGAGCATCGCCGACCCAAATTTGGGTCACAAACCAATTCCGAAAGTGAAACCAAAATCAATTCTGAGGAGGTTGACAATTAAGTGGGCGTATAATAAACGTTTCGCTGACTTGTTCTTATTTATGGGTTCAAGAACTGTTTGGTGTGCTTTGAGTGTGTGCGTGGTGCAATGTACTCCAAGTTGTTGTCTTTTAGTTTTGTTAATCTTCACTGTCATAGAAAACTACTTTCGCTTCACTAATTTGCTTTCTAGAATGTCGAGATGTTTAGAATGTAATTAGATGCACACATTGTACGTAGGTACTTGGGTTTGATAAGCATAAATGTACACTGTATGTATGCTGAAAAGAGACTTTATGTTCGTTTGTTTCTTTGTAATTAGATATTTGTGAGAAATTGGTGTTTGTGTTCTTATAATACTTAAGATCTTGCTTTATTATTCTTGACATACTTAGAGTATCCCTTAAAAGTTGCCTCTATCGCCTGAACGTCTCTTCTAGGTGCCAACGTGTTAATTGTTGAAGTGTATACTTTCAAGAAATACTCGCAGTATATGCTTCTATCTTGAAGCTGCATCATTTTTATTTTAACAATTTTAGAATTCTTTTAAAATTATAATCAATGGCAATCTTTGATCTACAGTCTATGAAAACTAAATGTGCTGACATGTGCATTACAAATTTCATTTATTTACACTAATATTCAGAATGCCATCTGCGACACCCTTAATTTATTTATAGTTATATATTTATTACTTATTTAATTTTCATTTTCATATAATTACATACTGTGGTGAATGTCCCACAATTTTTAGTAAGAGACTTTTGTTATTAAAAGATGTCAAGCGCCGTATCTCAGGAATACGAATGAAATTCTCAAATATGCATCCCTCATTCTCACATTGATGATAACATTTATTTAGCCCTTGTTTTGAAAATAAAGACTCCAATCTCTTGTTTCAGGAATACATGAGCTTTAAGTTAAAATCAATATTTAAATGATATGTGTTTTTCTTTGTTTGTTTAATTTTTATTAAATTAAAGGATATGAAGGGCAGTATATCTGTTTTCCTTTTTTAGAGAAATTCAAATGCTCCATTGATTTATACTCCATGATTAGACATAGTCTTTACTACAAAATTAATCACCCTCTATGGAGTTAAGAAAAATAATTATCAAGTTGTCACTAACACCTTACTAGGTAAGTTTTGGATTTTGTAATTGAGTAGTTTATGGGTTAAATGAATTTTAAATTTTATTTAAGGTTACTTATTTATTAGTTTCCTTATTAAAAAGGCTTGCAACTTACTGTACAAACAGACCTGATCTTATCTAATTATATAAAAACTTCTAAGGATACACAGGTAAGTAAATCTTCATTATTCTTTTGTAATAAATTTTCAATAATAGCACTTTCACTTTACTCTGCTTTAGCAATTTAAATCTCGGCCAGTCCTAAATATGAAATGCGATGTCCAAAACAGGATAATTACTATTATTCAACCCAAATACGAGTAATAACTGGAACACATTTTATTTAAATTCTATTTTAACTCTTTTCTTCAAATATACATCAATTAGATATTGATATACATTTATTTTAGTTTTAATTGTTTAAATTTACCACCTTCGTTTACAACATTTTTCCAACTCTCTTTTTTCTTGTTTTCTCTTCCCCTTGGAGACATTTATTATACAACTATCTTGCGAGACTACTTTTACTACGTAATCAAACGTTTTGAAAGATATTTAGTTGGATATATTTTTACCTATTATAAGGTATTTATTATTTCGAAGAGATTAAATCTCCATGCCCACCAAAAATTCCTTATAACTTCTTTTTTTTAGTTTGCTGCAAACCAAACCAAGGTTTATTAATTGGTAGTGTGGCAGACACTACCAATAAATAAACATTTTGAACAAAAAGTATATCGATAATTCTCCATTTAAAATTGCGTGCAAAGTAATGCAGCTTATGTATGAATGAAAATAATATGAGAAATTATCATTAGATATACACTTTTTGGTTTAATAATCCACAGTTATGTATTTTGTCCTTTAATTTCCAAATTCTATGAAATAATTTCAACATACAATAACAATATTTTAAGGTCCAAGACAAACAAATAACCGAGATCTTTGCTGAGATACGAACCCACCGTGCCACATCAGCACAGATCACCAGAAAACCATAATAATAACGTTGTTACTGTCAGTGCTGAAACGATCCAGATAGTCTTTAGTATGTGACCTATATGCGCACTATAGGCTAGACGGGCAGACTAGACTTGAATATACATATTTTTAGTCTACAATCTGTGGGTTATAACCAATGAATCAGTATGTATAGAGTATAATCTACAACCTCAAATCTACTTTTTCTACACCTTTGTGTTTACTGTAATACTCGAACATACTCTATTCTAGTCTAAAATATGTAGGCTACATCCTAGGATCTAGTATATATAGCATATAAAATATGATATGTAGTCTAGCCTATAATTACCTATAATCTGTACGGTAGACGTGAAAATACTGTATGTACCGGGTGATTTTTTAAATTTCTGATCTAGTAAGTCGTGATTTTTACGCCGTATCGAAGGTCACCGAAACGTAGGGCGTAGCGTTGATCACACTGCTATTCCAAATGTCATTTATGTGACAAATTGACTACTTACTTTTACATTTATTAAACAAATTGATAAATATTTAAACAGTGATCATTTGCGAAACATGCTTTTACCAAAGTGTGCATTTTATTGCGAGTTTAAGTGCAATTTCGATGTGATTATTGACTTGAGAAGTTTAGGTTATGGTTACAACTCGCTTCAATTTTTATTCCTTGGATTTAAGAAATAGCAAGATTTATTCACAATTATAACAATTTACATTGTTAACACAATATTTATTCAAAATTTACAACAACTGTTGGAAATGTTGACCTTCAGCATCTATACACAAATTAACTCGGCGCTTCATATTCTCGAACACTCTAATAAGCACTTCTGGTGAAATCCTTGCACATTCTTGTCTGATTCTTTGTTTCAAGTCATCAATTGTGTGTACTGGTTCTTTGAAAATGGTGTTTTTTAAAGTCGGAAACAAGAAATAGTCCAGGGGCGTCAAATCTGGTGATCGAGGTGGATAAATATTCTCGGTGTGGTTGCTGATTAAACGGTCGTCATAATATTGTCTTAGGTAATTTAAAGTTGTATGGGCTGTGTGTGCTGTTGCTCCATCCTGCTGAAAGTAACCATCACGTAACTCTTCAGGGTCAAGTTGATTGATGAACTGTCCTAAAATATTTTGATACCGCTCAGCTGTGATAGACTCTTCGAAAAAGATGGGTCCAATTAACCGTCTTCGTGAAATGGCCACCCATATTCCAATTTTTTGAGGGTGTAAAGGCGATTCTCGAAAAAAATGGGGATTTTCTGCACTCCACATCCGCATATTTTGTGAGTTTACATACCCCGAAAGATGAAACCAAGCTTCGTCACTAAAGAAACTCAAGTCCAGAAGATCATTATCCATTGTCCGATTGAAAAAATTACAATAGGATATCCTTTTCTCATAATCTGGCGGCAGAAGTTCTTGATAAACCTGCATTTTGTAGGGACGCATGTGCAGGTCTTTTTTAACAATTTTTTGACATGTGCTGTAAGATAAGTCCACTTGTTGTGAAAGTCTTCTTAAGGACGTATGAGGGTCATCTTCCATTATTTGTCTTACATTTTCAACAGTTTCAGGAATTCGTTTTGTTGGTCTGCCACTTCCAGTTTTTCGCTGAACACTGCCAGTTTCTCGGAATAGATTCACCACATAAGACAGAGTCATGAGAAAATTTGCCTCTATCACCGCAAGATCTGGAAATTTTTCTTGAAACTCCCGAAGACATGCTCCGGCTTCATACACCCATTGACCATTAACTTGATGACCATTACGAAAGTAAGCTTCGATCATAAATGTTTTTTGTTCCTGTGTGAACACCATTTTGTTGTGATGAAAAACACTCCAAAATAACGTTGAAAACTAAGCGTTCAATCACAAACGAAAGGTTAGTCTTGAAAAAGACTGATTTTTGATAATAACCGAGATAATAACTGGCGAAACGGAATTCAAAACACGAGGAAACAGTGAAGCACAAAAGACGGCAAAAGCGAGAACAACACTGGAGTAGGTTATGTTTATGTCAACATTTTTGAAATCTGACAGTTGTGACAAATCGAACGATTCAAACTACGCCCTACGTTTTCCGCATCTTTTGTTTTAAAATTATGTCATGGCTTTCTAGATCAGAAATTTAAAAAATCACCCGGTATTAGGATCTACAATCTCTACGCTACAACTTTTGATATATACAATTTGTAGTCTATATCTATTATAGCCTTGATGGATACTGTACACCAAAGACTTGTCAGACAGACTAGAATAGGACCTGAACTCAAACATACTATATTATAGTCTAAAATCTACGAGTTATAGTCTATGATCCGGAGTGTATGGTGCATAATATACGATCTGTAGTCTAACTTCTGTAATCTATGGTGTATAGTGTACATAAGGATGTACACTATAGAATATCGACTGGTCAGGCAAACTAGACTTGATCCTACAATTTTACAGTCTACAATATGTAGGCCAAATCCTATAATCTAGGATGTATAGCGTATAAGTAATCTACAATCTGTAGTTTATAGCCTATAATCTATAGTGTTCATTGTACGGCATACAATATCATGAACATACTATATAACTAACATGCTAGTATAATCTGCAATCTGTGGAGTATAGCAACTGATCTAGTAGGTATTGCATAGAGTCTATTCTGTAGTCTATATACAGTCTTAGTGTACACTGTACACCACAGACATGACACATAGACTAAACTTGAACATCTGTGAGCTATAGCCTATAATCCTAGTATGTATAGTGCATAATGTATAGTGAATGTAGCCTAACGTCTATAATATATGGTGTACAGTGTATACCATGATGTACACTATACAAAATAGACTGTCCAGACAGACTACACTTGAACCTATAATCTTGTAGTTTACAATCTGTAAATCATAGCCTATGATCGAGTGTACATCATGGTGTCTATGATGTACACACAAACAGATTAAACTTGAATAGTGAAATACAATATTATAGTCTATTATCTATGCTGTAGTCTCTGATCTATAATGTATAGTGTATAATCTACAATTTGTTGTATATAGCCTATAATCAATGGTGTACAGAGTACAATCCAATATAGTGCATCGTCTATAATATATGATGTACAGTGTACACCATGATGTACTCCATACACCAGACTGGCTAGACAGATTAGACTTGAACCTATAATTTTATAGTCTACAATCTGTAGGCTATAACCTATGATCTAGCATGTATATGTACGTGTATAATCAACGATCTGTAGTCTATATCCTTTAATCTATGGTGGTACAGTGTACGCATTGGTGGATTAGACTTGAACATACAATATTACAGTCTATTAGTAAGTTATAGTCTTTTGGCTTTGGTATGTTAATTGCGTAATGTATAGTGCATAACGTCTATAATATATGTTTATATTATAATTTTATAGTGTACCATCTGTAGGCTCTAGCCTATGATCTAGCACGTATAGTGTATAATCTACGATGTGTAATCTATACCCTATAATGTATAATTTACAATGCATGGTATATACAAAGGCAGATTAGACTTGAACGGTGACATACAATATTATAGTTTATTATCTAGGTGACGGCCTCTGATCTAGAATGTGTAGTGGTATAATATATAAGCTAATATATAGCCTATAATCTATCCGTACATCATATCGGAACTTGAACATACTATATTATAGTCTGCAATCTGTGGACTATAGCCTGTGGAGCTAGTATGTATTGTCTAGAATATACGATGTACAGTCTATATCTATAGTCTTGGTGTACACTGTACACCATAGACAAAACAGACAGACTGGACTTGAACATCTGTGAGCTATTGCTTATGATCTGGTATGTTTAGTGCATGTAGTCTAACGTATATAATCTCCCATGTACACCATGTACACTGTACACCATAAACTGGTCAGAGAGACTAAAATTAAACATACAGTATTATAGTCTGTATTAGCCTATAAACTATTATTTAGTATGTATCTATGTATAGTGTATAGTCTATGATATGAAGTCTATAGTCTTTAATCTACGCACACCACCACACTATAGGCTGAACCGACAAATTAGAGATGAACATATGCACTATATGAGAGTCTGTTATCTATATTATAGTGGACTATGGTGTACACTGGTGGACTGGTGGTGCACTACTATGGTGTACACTGTACACCATAGACTTAACAGGCAGACTAAACGTGAACATATTATATTAGTCTTTAATCTGTAGGCTACAACCTATGGTATAGTATGTATAGTGTATAATTTGCGATATATAGTTTATAGTCTTACCACTACCGAATTTACATGATCTATAGTTTATAGTGCACACTGGTAAGCAATGCACACAACAGAAACGTGAAATATAAAAAATGGAATTAATGCTTTTGCAGTAGAGTTCAGAGTTCATAGATTATATAGATCCTCATACCATAAATTAAAGAGCAGACTATATATGCTATAAGTAGACTATATGATATAGATTAACACCATCATGCATAAATCACACAATACATGTAGATCAATAACTATATACCGAGGCTTCTATGCTCTGAAGGGTGTGCTATCTAAAAGTTAATGTACAGTCTTGAGTCTGATAATATCCTCTTAACTGGAATTTAAGAAATACGAACCAATATAAACTATGAAGAATGTTTTAAATTAATAGAGATTTTTAAATATTTTAATAAAAGCTTTCAGATGAAAGATATTAAACTCGGATACAAATTACCACCATGAATCATGATTATGCATGCCTGAAACAATAATAAAAGTTCTTAATATCACTTTTTTAATTTTACAACTTCCTAGGAAAGAGTAACACAAGGAAACAACAATAAAAAAAACCTACCAAAATCCTCGCCAAAACAAAAGTATTAAATATTGTTAAATATTGAAGGGAGACATTTTTCAGGTATTTTTGTTTATTTAGATTTACCATTTACATAACCAGGTCATCTGTAATTATTATTCTTTCCGTTATTTATAGCAAGTCTTTATTAAATGATGTACATCTGAAAAAATATTTAACATGAATTTAATGTTGTTGATTTTATACAATGTAATTTAAACCTCTATCTTTAAAATTTAATTTACTATTGAATTATAATTGTTTTGTTGTCTATACATGTTTTAATCATACGTTTAAAACATATTTAAAAATAAATATTTTAAATCTGTTTTAACCTAGATTTAAACAAGTGTTTTAAACAAACTGTTATAAGCATGCTAACCCTGGTCAACTAACCCGAGTTATGCTATCATTTTTATCTAAATTTATTTGTTCTAGAAACTTCCAACAACAGGCTATGATTTAAACCAGCGAGATAATTAGAAATAGACAATAACAATTAGATAGTATTAATTTCTGCAACGATGGTATCCTGACGCCTCCAGACTATAAAAATAAATACCAACATAACAATCTCATTATAGGAGAATCTATATAATAGTCCTTTATATATATATAGAATATCAAATAGCGGAAGCCATAAATAAAAGTTTCTTTTGTTATATTATACGACTAATTTACATCATTAAAACCATTAAAGGGATTTGCTAGATTTCCAGTAATTTTTTATTTTTAATGTTGCCATTATGAAGAACATCATTATCATTATAATATGGGCCTATCAAAATTATTTATCTCTCTCAATCTAAATACACTATAATTATGAGGTCCTTTTTTTTGTATAGACCGTATATAATAAATCTTGGGAAAAATGGTATAATCGTAGCCCCCATGACAACAATCAACGAGACAAACTGTGACAAATGCGAACAATAACAAGCATTTAATGTCACTTCTTCGTATAAATGTTTGAAGAAGATCTATTTCCTCCGAAGAGGCATTGTTCTTTTAATACATTAAGTCGCGCCTACAGTTTCTGAAACAAAGAGTGACTCACCGAGCGAGGATACCTACCATATGATATTTCCTTTCGGCGGATCATTTTTATGTCTAACTACTACGGTTGTGATTTTCTTTGATATAATTGGAATGAATTGGGTTGCATTCGATGCTTTTTATTTTTGGCTAAATGAAACAACAATTGACTAATTGCTACTCTTATCAGAGCATAAAAAATAATTACAATGGCTTTGGTTATGCAACTGTTAATTAATTTTCCAGTTTATAAATGGTTTATTATTCTTTTATGTGTTTTTGTCTGTTGTGGGCAACATGAATTTCTGTTTTATTTTGGGATTTTTGATTTTAACAACGTTTGAGGGGTAAATATACATTTTATATTGCACGACCAATTTGTAGGTTGCTAATGTTTCATTTTCCATTTGGAAAGATGCTTTTATTCACTATCGAAGTTTCGAAATGTTACGGGGTCAGAGTTCCCATGCTCCATAAAGTACAACAATGTTTCTAAGTTTCACAATTTAGACGTACAAAGTTTCCAACTTATTACAGAGTTTCATTAATCTTCAGAGTTTCAAAGTTTTAAAGATAAGCCCAAGGAATTTAAGAGTCAAAGACTCTTC
The DNA here is from genome assembly GCA_929113105.1 of Agrypnus murinus. Classification (NCBI taxonomy): domain Eukaryota; kingdom Metazoa; phylum Arthropoda; class Insecta; order Coleoptera; family Elateridae; genus Agrypnus; species Agrypnus murinus. Next base: position 86,051,354 of record OV816027.1, on the reverse strand, counting down.
AGGGTTATAACATTTACTTACAACAATTCTGACTTTTTAATGATAATTTCACATTTTAAGTTTTAGAATTTCAGAATTCTACTTGAGGCTCTCAAGTGAAGCGTTCTAGATACTAAAAGCTTTGAAGTTTCAAACTTCAATACTATCTCTCAAAATTTGAGTGTTTCAATTTCAAGTTTTTATGTTTTTATTTTAGTATAGCTACAAAGTTTCCGTTCCACTCATGTCTTGACAATTTGCCAATTTAATGGTGTAGGAACAAAGATTAAAGATTTCAAAGCTTCACATTTTGGGTGTTTGAAATACTGAGACTGGAAGTTTCAGAAACCTAAAAGTTTTAAATCTTGGAAGCTTCCAAAGTTTAATGGATGTTTAGATTAGAATTGAAATTAGATTTCAAAGTTTCAAAAATTTGAAGATTAATACATAGATTCAGAAATTCATAATAATAACTTGCGAGTAACTCAGTTGACGAAGATTTGGTCGCCATTGGAAACTGTAAATAACTAAAGGCTGGTGAAGACCAAATGCAAAAGAAAGACTATAGAGTGCAAAGGTTATAGCAACTATCATCCATATTTTCTAAAATTGAATTAATGCAATGTTTAATGTTTACGACCAAGCTCTATGCTTAATCTCTTCTGGAAGAAGAACAAGGTTGTCGATCTGTCAAACTCGATAAATATTATCACTTTCACTATCAAGTTTTCTCGGAGCTCACTTTTTTAATCGAGAACTCTATAAATCTGAGAATTATTCTTTAGGTTGATTGAATTAACATTATTGTTCTTTGAGAGTTTATTGGTACTATACCTGTTTTTTTGTGGGATTAAGATGAGAAAGAAGTAGGACTAGATTACTAAAACGATTCTTTTCAACAGTATTAACGCCAATATCGGTGACGGCGGTGGTGGCGGCTACAGAAAGTGTTATTCCGGGGAGCACTTTTACAAGGTTGATTGTAATACATGTTGGTGTTTGGGAGTAGGAACGCCTGTTTGTACCAAAATAGATTGGTAGCAACTTTCAGTACGATTAGGATGATGATTTAAAATAACTAAATTTTACTTTTTAGTTTATCAATACCATCTCAATATCGGAGTCTACTAGATCCCAAAAAATCGAGGCTAACAAGAAGTGGCGTAGAAGTAGGTAGAGGTAAAAATGCACACTGCGTAAGGATTATACGAACACGTAAATCGGTAAGTATATACTTCATGGGTAAGATGACCCTTATAATTTCAATGGAAATCGATTAATTATGATTAGTTAACGCATAAATCGAATCGGAGAAACCAACTATCTCCGAGGGAACTACGTAAATACGTTGATTTCACCAAGAGGTCTGTTAGCGTTAGCCAGCAAACACTACGAGGAGTGGCCGTCATCGGTTCCCAAACAAAAAATTATATTTTTCCAAAAAACTATTTTTTCTTCAATAAATTGTAATCGGCTTTTTGAGGACCAATAACTGCTACCCCCTCAAACTGGTTCCTGAGAAGAGTAACGCTAACAGCCGTCTAATTAGTAGAACATACCACATAGTTGGACTGTGATAGACTAGATGTTCCAGAGGAGTTTCCACAATGACGTAACTGGATTTTTCTTACATCCACGCGATTTATTTATCAACTAATAATTATAGTTAATCCATTTCTAGTGAGATTAGGCCAGACCTTGTAAGGTCACCCTTACTCCTTAATAAAATAGATCCAATTATTATTAATAGTACATATTTTTTTAGTTTAATGATGACTACCAATCAGAAGCAGACTATCCATATTTCGCTGTTTTACATTTTTAATGCGATTATAAATCTATAAATATGTTTTGGTGTAATGTTCATTCCAACATTAAAGACTTGTTGATCTGTAAAATGGTGTTCGTTTATTTATGGTGCTAAGTTAGGGCCTCTTATATTCTATATCAAATTGATTTTAAAAAATCGTGAGCGATCAAATGCGATGAGATTTTTCTTAATTACATTACGGCAATACCACACAGAATTTAAATTATTTAAATCGAAATCATTTTCGTAAAGAGCGGGTATATACTATTTTTACTTTTTTTGATTATACTGAGATTATAAAAAATGATTTATAAATTTATTTCGATTTTGATAAAGAAATCTTGCTTTGCCCCACGTTAGGACAAGCCAAATAATTTATGAGATGATATAAAACTTTAAATAAAATATTAAATACTTTATGCTAAATTCTTTTTTTAATTAAAAAGAAATGTTTTATTTCTGATCAGAAAATATTTAAATATTCCCACTGACGTTGGAATAAAATCCAACACGAGACACTATGCTTTTATTCCCGCTGATAATAATTTTTTAATATTGTTAGCTTCCATTTGGCACATCGAAAGATTGATCGATAGGAAAATCTTGTTTTAAATAAAATAAATCCCATTCAAATTCCGTACAATTGCATAATTAAGTGATAGAGGTTATTTTTGAGTTTAGTAATGTATACACACATACACAGGTACGTAGAAATCTTGTAGAGGAACTTCAAATAGTTCCTTTATTTACAGAAAACATGAGGGTATATAACCCAACTTTTATTTGATAAATTTGGAGTCAGAGAGGCATAGATTCCGCCTTTTTATTTTTACTGACTGAAATCTCTTGTTGGTCCTATTATACGTTTTGTTAAAAACAAACGAAAAAGTTTCTTCACATCAAATTAAACATTTGATCATAATTAGCGAATTATTTAAATCTATTTACATGGATAGCTGGTAAAAAGACGAATAAAACGATATAATACACTTCGATCAAAATTGATTGCTAACTGAATAAATTAACAAAAACCGCCAATTGTCACAAAACTAATTATGACTTAATTACACCCTAAAATATACAATTCCAAAAACGCTACAACATGAAACAGTTACTTTATAACATATCGCAACTTCCTTATATAAATTTTTTACAATCATCATAAATGAATATTAACAGAAAACTCAAATTATAAGTTGACCACGTGGCGACCTGGTGGACCTTGTGGAAAAACATGATGCCAAATCATCTTATGGCTTAGTAAAACTTAAACTAGACAAAATTCAAACCATTCTTTGATTTCCGACACTATTGAAGACTTTAAAGTTCTATTTGTATTATTGTAGTTATTGAATTTTCAATATAATTTTATATCATCTCGATCTATTGATTAATTTCGCTTTATAACTTCTCGTTATTTTTTACATTAATTACGTGGAACAATTGCGCTAACAATTGAACGCTATCAGCACATTAAAAACAAAAATAAATAATACTAACAATAAACTTGCAAAATCATTAATTATACTATTATCGCTTAATGTTATATTTTTAGGGCAGTTTTAAAAGTTTTAATGTTGTTTGTCGCTATATCCATAAAGTTTTGTTTTTTATTGTTCGGTTAATTCAGCGTTTTCAGTCATATTTTTTGAAAATGCTTTCTGCTTAAACTGTTCAACAGTTTGATAATTCAAACTGCATTTAGTCTAGAATGCTGCAAACCTGTCAACCTGAAATCCCTTAAACCTTTTAGCATTCATCATTAGAAGTATACATAGGCCCAGAAGTTTTGGAGTCCTAAACCTAGAAGCTTTAAAAACTTTAAACCTTAAGATTCCGAAACCTTAAAGCCTCTAAAACTTTGTAAGAACGAATATCGACTATACATCAGGATCAACATCATACAGACCGTGAATCTTACAGCAACATATGCTTGAAGTCATGAAATTTTAAAGTTTACAATTCTAAAGTCTTAAATATTTGAAAAACTCAAGTTCATGAAACGTAAACATTAGCTTTTAACGTTTCAAAATAGGAATTATACATAAGAATTTGCGAAGAATTAAAGACTAGCATCTTTGAAACTTTAAAGCTTTCAACCTCTGAAACTCTAAAATCTTGTGAACTTCAATATATTGAAATCTATAAAATTAAAGTCTTTATTTTGTTCTTCTGTTAAATTTATTAAGTAAATTTGTGTTGTATTGACAAAGAATTGCTTTATATTTGTTGTATATTATTGTTTCTAGATTTATATAATCATTTAGTGCCCTTTTAAAGCGACCCGCCTGAGAGTGCCAATTTGTGGAGAGTTAGACTTTCCAGAAAAATTTTATTAAGCCGGAGCAATTATTTTAATTCAGTAAGAAATTAGTGAGTTGTCTTTATACCATCCAAACGTGACCCAATTTTTGTCTGTCTGAATATAAAATATAATAATACCATATTAACATTCAATTTTAAATTGAAAATAAAATATATTAAATATTTTATAAAAATATTGTTTATTCATCAAATATTTAAGTATTTTCTTATAAAAAATTTATTGTAATCGAAAACAGAACCGGGGTTATGTAAATAGAAATTTAGCACGCCTTCCATTCGGCCACTCTGGCTGTTGATGTCTTTTGGTTCTTTAATGAACATCATTTATCATTTTTTGTTCGCTGTTTAATTATTTAATACCTTTTAATGATTTGTTATAATATTACTAACTACAGTGCATACATTTATTCACTTATTAATTAATCAACAATTAACATTAGTTCATTGATGCATGTTATATTGATGCATTGTTTCCAAGTTATTAAAAAAACACTAATGACAAGTTTCGCTGTTTTTTACTTAGATCTAGTGGCATATGAATTTTTTTTAAATATTGACAGTGGTTCTGAGACGGCCTTGTAGTTGTGCAACTTTTATCTAATTTAACCAAGTTCCTTTTACGGTTTTCGAAATGCCAATAGTGTGCAACTAAATGTTAACCACCCTGTATATCTGTTTTCTTACACTTGAAACGAGCATTTATCCCCATCATAAAGACGAGTTGGTGGTTACGTGATTATATAACAGGCAATAGGCAAACAACACTTACTGGCTGATGAGAGCACGTATTAAGTAAAGAAACCTTACCTGAAACAGAAGAAAACAGTATTGTTACGTTCTTTTAAAATAAAAGTGAAGATGCTGTTTTAATAGTATAATAACAATAACACAGGTTTAAACTTAACTAATTAAATGCACAAATTATGAAACTTAACGAACTTAAACTAATGTATTTAGAGGGTATTTATTAACTACAATATTTATTTTAAAAACACAGATATTTATTAATTACTATTTCACACTAAACGCTTCTGGTTAACTGGTTGCTCTTCACGTGGTTGGCATTACATATGTCCCACGGAATGTTCTACTAGGCTCTCGAGTATACTGTCTGGTGTTTTGCGTGTTGTCGCCTCGAATGATGTAGTCTTCTCTAGAAGTATGTTTTCGCCGACAGTCGTGAATGTTCTACCCGTTCATTACAGTATTATACTTTTAGCAGCATTCATAAGGCAATAAAATGGGTTTCTAAAGAAAAGGCAAAATTGACTAATCGTTACTCTTATCAGAGCATAAAAAATAATTACAATGGCTTTGGTTGTGCAACTGTTAATTAATTTTCGAGTTTTATTTTATTAAATGGTCCATTATTCTTTTATATTTTTGTGTTGTGGGCAAGATGAATTTCTGTTTTATTTTGGAATTTTTGATTTTAATAACGTTTGAAGGGTAAATATACATTTTATATTGCACGGCCAATTTGTAGGTTGCTAATCTTTCTTTAAGTTGCACAATTTAGACGTACAGGGTTTCAAACTTATTACAGAGTTTCAGGGTTTTAAAGATAGGTTCAAATAATTTAAGAGTCATAGATTCTTCAGAGTTCTGGCATTTTAGTATTAAATACGTAAGTCTAAAAGCAATTTGTTTAATACCTTCAGAGTTCTAGGTTAAGTTATCACAATTTGGTACAACTCTGTAGTTTCATAGATAATTTAACTTTTTTGGAGTTTGGAGCTCCAGAATTCCACTGGAGTCTCTCAAGTATTCAATCGTGGAACGTTCTAGATACTAAAACCTTTGAAGTTTCAAATTCAAAATTTTTCAAGATTTGTAATAACAAAACTACAAACTTCTTGCTGCAAACCCAGACTTCTATTTATGAAGAGCTGAGGTTCGAGATCAATACGTTCAAAATGTGTAATTTTAGTTTCAAATCTTCTAAATTTCCAAGTTTCAAAGATTAGATTAGATCTTAGATTGAAGATTTCTAAAAATGCTGCAAATGTTCAGTGTTTCAGCAATCCAAGCTTTTATGATCTTCGTTAGATCAAGCCTTTTCTTATGCTTAATCAGAATCAGTTGTTTTTCGAAGATAACTTTTTGTACTGAGAACTCTATAAACTTGCAAACTTTCCTTTAGGCTGATCAAACTAACATTTATTGAGCCTTGAGAGTTTATTGGAAGTATACCTGACTCTTTTGTTAGAAAGAGAATAGAAAGAACTAGCATTAGATTACTAAAACTTTTTTTTTTCAACAGTACCAATGCCAATACGGCGACAGGCGACGGCGGTGGTGGCGGCTACAGGAAATGTTATTCCGGAGAGCACTTTTACAAGGTTGATTGTAATACATGTTGGTGTTTGGGAGAAGGAACGCCTGTTTGTACCAAAATAGATTGGTAGCAACTTTCAACATGATTATGATGATTTTTAAAAACAACTAAATTTCACTTTTTAGTTTATCAGTGCCAGCTAAATATAGGACTCTAATAGATCCCAAGAAAATGAGGCAAGCAAGAGCTGGCATGGAAGTAGGAGCTGGTAAAAATACACACTGCGTAAGGATTATACGAACACGTAAATCGGTAGGTATGATCTTATGGGTAAGATGACCCTTACAATTCCAATGGAAATCGACTAATTATGATTAGTTAACGCATAAGTCGAATTGGTGAGGTCAACTATCTCCGAAGTAACTGAATACATTTATTTCACCAAGAAGAGGTCTGTTAGCGTTGCTCAGCAACCACTACGAGGAGGTGGCAGTCATCGATTTCATAAAACCTATATTTTTTTTCAAAAACATTTTTTTTTGCTCAATTAATTATAATCAACTTTTTGGGGACGGATAACTGCTACCCCTCAAATTGGTTTCTGAAAAGAGTATGCTAATAGCCGCCTAATTAGTAGAACGTACTACATAGTTGGACTGTGATAAACTAGATGCTCCAGAGGACTCCAACTGAAGTTTTCTTACATCCACTCAATTTATTTATAAACTACTAATCATAATTAATCCATTTCCATATTAGACCAGGCCTTGTAAGGTCACCCTACCCCTTAATGAAATTGATCCGATTATTATTAATGATCAATATATTTTTAGTTTAATGATGATTACGAATCAAAAGCAGACTATCCGTACTTCGCTGTTTTACATTTTTAATGCTATTATAATTTAAATGTAGTTTGGTGTAATGTTTATTCCAACATTAAAGACTTGTCGATGTTTTAAATGTTGTTGGTTTATTTTCACTATAGATGGGGTTAAGGTCTCCTCTTATATTCTATGTCTATTTGATTTAAAAAAATGTGTTTAAAATAAAAAAGCGAGTGCAAGAAAAGACTACAAAGATGATGTTTTTATTGTACTGTAATGATCTTCTATCCATACAGTAGTCACAACCAATCATTACATTCATATCCCATCAGGAAGGCATTGAATGCAAGGGATATTGCCATGACAACCATAATCAACAGCAGTAATAAAATAAATAATTCATAGAATATACACGTCTACTATTACTTATCCTGATACTACCAGGATCTACCTTCTAAGATAGTGTACCAGGACACCTATAAGTGGTCATTATACTATAGTACCACCTGTGTATCTTAGAAATGGATACAGATGAGGAATCAGGCGATGATGATTGTAATGATCCTAATATCCTCAACCGAAATCAGCTTGAAGCACAAAGCTGATCTATATATCCACTTATCCGCATTCTAATTTTCATCCTCATCATCATCCTCATCCTCGTCCTCGTCCTCGTCAACTGTATTGAAAATTTTATCGACCGAACAGAAACGTTAATACAAATATTTTTATATCGGATTTAAATTAAAAGAGGGACATGTTATGTCATGGGCATAATTAATATAAAGGTTATAGATAGGACCACAGTTAGGTTCATTAATGTTTAAATTAAAAACTTAAGAATAAATACTTCATGCAAACATAACCTAGCTTTCTAATGCATAATAATAATAGGTTTCATTTTCAGAAAAAGGATATCAATTAGTTAGATTGCTTGATCTTAGGTACGTTTATGCAACCCATGTTACTTTGGGACGGTTCCCACTTGTTAGGAAGAAGTAATTTCCATATTAAAATTTACATATTACGATGTTTAACGTTAGATAGATTTTTCTATATTCCAGGAGACCAGCTCAAGTTTATGTTGCTAATTAGATTTACAAGATTTCTGGTCACTTCAATTAATGAAGGTATTGAATCCTGTCGTTCGTGTTAATATGACTCGTGTTAATTTATCCTGCTTTTCCTCACCATTGTTTTTATGCAAGTGCTTAGAGTACAGTATGCTGGAAATTTTGTGCATAAATTGATTAACGTTGACTTAATATTTAAGCTGGCACTTGTATATGCATCAATTGGTGTATTCATTGTATTGCGTACTGTAAAAATCATGTTTATATTAAATTGTAAAGATGTTTCTATGGATAAATTAATTGTATTACTTGTATCATGTATTCCTGTAACTATCTTGTAAAGGATGAACCTTGATTTGTTGAACTTTATATGTAATTAGATCGTAATGAGTTTTGTACATTGTCAAACGTTTTTCTCGAATATCTTCGTTACGATACATTTTGGGATAATGAATGTATTATACTTTATTGATCTTCGTTTCAAGAGCTACAATCCTATAATAACAGATTAAGATTAGTGAGAAAACATATCAGCTGTCCCGGATTAGTGACGTCACGAGCTTACTCGATGTTCCGCTGTTTTAAAAAAGTGTCATAGTTCTCTTTTGTTCTGGCATAAACTATATAAGCTGGGGCAAATTGTAACAAAGTCAGTCGATAAAACGTAGAAGGCAGAACCTATGCTCGACTCCGGATAAGATATCTGTAATTAATTTGAGGTTAGATAGTTAACCATATGTTTTGCCATAAATGTCACATTATAAATAAAGTTTTAAAACAAATTAAAGTGTTACCTGAACATTTTTTAAAAAAGGATTAAAAGAAGATTTGATTATTGTGCAACAATTATTAAAAGTGAAAGTGATTGTTTTAATAAATTCGGATTGAATTTATTTTTGGACATCGATCTACTTATCCATTTATAAACAAGAAGTCAGCTGATTGATTTCATCGCAGTGTTACCAATAATAAGGATTAACTTTTAAAAAGGAAAGTATATCGTAATATACAAGGTTGGTTATAACTAATGATTCTTGTTAAGTTCATAAATAATAATTAACTTGTAAAGTTCATCCTCAAATATAAAATTATTTGGTTTAGTTTATTAAGTTCTTCTCAGAATTTATTTGATTTAAAGTAAATAAAACAACTAAATTTCTTTATATAAAATTTATTTTCATTTGACAAATATTTTTATTTATAAACAAATTTCATTTGTGTTGGTTTGTTCAAACGAATGACCGTACTGATCCTATGTCAGGTAACTACAATTATTTCTAACGTTTGAGCAAACCTGATAATTTATTTCTCTATTACCAATTGTATTATCTTGAATAATATTTTTTTATTTTGACGTTCCATTTGGATTTTTATTTTTGCTCGTTAAATAAAGTTTATGTGTTTTCAATTTTACATATGTGTTTAATTGATGTTAATACAAGCATCCAGTGTTCTTTTCTTTTAAATTCAGAGTTTAGCAGCAGTTGTCCAGCTTGCAGGAGCTTTAGTGCTTACGATATAAGTTTTTCTTTCTTTCCAGGCATAAAAGTAAATAAGAGTCTCGTAATTCAAATAATTTATGCTTTACTGAGCAAACCTGAGCTAGCTGAGAGGAATAAAAAAGAATATCTGTGGTGTATTCTCATTTCAATCCACCGTATATAATTTATATTTATATTTGGAACGGTGGACATATTGTATTTTATTTTATATTCAAAGATCACCGCAATACTATTATTTTTAGTTTATTTGATTATAAATTGATTAACTTCCCTTAATAACTTATTATTTTTTACATTAATTATGTGGAACAATTGCACTCACAATTGAATGTTATCAGCACATTGAAAACAAAAATAAATACTAGTAACAATAAACTTGCAATATCATTAATTATACTATTATCGTTTAATGTTATATTGTTACGGCACTTTTAAAAGTTTTATTGTTATTTGTCGCTATATCCATAAAATTTTGTTTTGTAATGCAAGGTTAATAATATGGTATGTATAATAATTTAGTTTTTTAACATAAATATACATACGTAGTTTAAGCAATGACTATAAAATTAAAGAATAGTTCTATGTAATTATTCTTTTTTATAAATATTATATTATAAAATAAGCAATTCAACAAAAAGGATGGTGAATTATGAATTGATGAATGGAAGGCGCGTTATATTTCCAATCACAAAACGCCGGTTCTATTCCCGATTGGGTTAATTTATTTTAATAAAATATTTAATATATTCGCTAAATAAACAATTTTTTATAAACATATTTATAAAGAGAAATAATTACATAAAATTATCCCTTAATTTTATGAAATAAATAAAGATTATTAAAATTTTCACAGTATTTATTAAGATATAACCTGACAATATTGTTTCGACAGCTAAGCTGTCATTATAAAAGATAATATATATAAGGTATAGATATAAACAAACACGTCGCTAAGGTAGATACGAAAATTAAAAAAATACAAAAAAAACTAAGGATACCTTTAATGAATGAACAACTTGAGCTCAGTAATTCTCCGTTACTGAAGTGTTAGATATTTAATTCTGATTATTATTATTATTATTATCTAGTTACCTATTTTTGTATCTACCTTAGCGACGTGTTTGTTTATATTTATATTACCTTTGATAATGACAGCTTAGCTGTCGAAACAATATTGTCAGGTTATATTTTAATAAATACTGTGCATTTTTTAATACATGAATGTTCGTGCTTAGTATAGTTTGAATATACCAGAATTTTTTGGTTTCAGTTATATTAAAAAAATAATGACAAGTTTTCGTCTTTTTCTTATTGCATTGCATAAATGTTAATTGTACTTGTACTTAACGTTACCAAACCACTGAAATAAAAACACACTTGTGCGTGGTATAGGGCGGTTATTTTTAACGTAATCGCAGAAAGATGTTTATGTGATTGTCGAGACCGGCTGCTTAACGTGCCCATCTTACAGCACGGCGAAGTGTACTGAGGCTTTATCGACACGAAAAACATCATCTCGCCGGTTCCAGGAATCGAATCCGGCCGGCTGAGTAAGAGTTAAACTCTTTACCGTGCGACCACCCACTTCACTTACATCTAGTGACTCTATGATTTTTTTAAATATTGAAAGTGGTTTTGTGTCAGCATTGTAATTGTGCAACTTTTGCCTGATTTAACCGACTTCGTGTATCTTACGGTTTTCGAAATCGCGAAATCCTACTCCCCGTGTGGCTGCGTGATTATATATCAGATAATAGGCAATCATAGTTAGATTACTTACCACCAATCCTTACCGACTGATGGGAGTAGGTATCAAAAAAAGAATGCTTACCTGAAACAGAAGAAAACAATATTATACTTCTAGTAGCATTGATAAGACAATAAAATGGGTTTCCAGAAAAAACAAAAATCCTGGCAAAGTGTTTAAGAGAACAAGTATAGTGAGATAGGCAAAAACGATTGACCGATGGTAACTGGGTGTTGATGGCCCAAAGATGGTGGTTAATGCCAAAGCATTGCTAGTCAAAGACTTGAAATAGACAACTCATGGTAATAATGGCAGACGAAAGAAGACAGCTGTGATTCAGTGAAAAAGTATAAAATAGCAGCGGAAGATATGAAAAAATAAAAATAAGGATCGGTTAAGGTAATGTTAGTAGAAATAATTTAAAAATCAGTTATTTCCAAAGCATTTGCCTTCATCTGCTTGAAAAGTCATGAAGGGGGTACAAATTTGATGCGTCTATGTTTCTCAATAAGTATCGATATAATTGAATTAAGTATATGCTATAGTGTTGAGAATATTACTACTATCTTTGCTGGATCTCGTATAAATTACTATATTTCAGGTTTAACATTAAGTACCTGCTTGTAGATCCTGCAAAAATATCACGGAATCTAACCAACTTGTTTCTCATTAAATAATTTATTTGATGCCGAGTAAGACTACACCAACCTGTAATTAGTCTGCTTATTAGAATCTGTAGAGTGAATAATTATGGACATCTATTGGCGACATATGGATATGCTTATGTGAGTATGTACATATTTATTCAGAAACTTCATTTATAAATCCATGTACACCTTTATTTTATTAAAATATATTCATTTTTAGTAAAAGACAGCATAAGCAATAATACAACAAAGAAACCAGCCCTCAACTTAACTATTTTTACCAAAAAGAAGAAGACTAAGGTTGAGATGCTATCAGTATAATCATTCTCATTCCATATATTTATCCTTCCGAATCCCGTCAAGCCGTTATGGCAACCTTTCAATATTTGGCACACAACTTATCATATCAGCTTTAAGCGCGCCCCCTTCCAATGATTTTTTGAGTCCTAATATATTTTTTTATATCTATTTTTCTTTTGTTGCCGATACCGGCAACAAGGCTAAAATTTTCCACGAATAGCGGAATTACGCCACATTTGGCAACACTGTCACCCCCATCGAATTTCTCGAGAAGTTATCTTTTGTTTACTTATATGTATTTACTTATTTTTAAGGGTGGTATTTTATTTTTGTATCAACAGAATGTATTTTTTCTTATTTTGGTTTCAATAAATAAGTTTTTTCGAATATTTTGTCTTTTTTTTCATGACTTTTGTTATTTTGCGTCATCCTAAGAGAGCGCGCCCCACAGATTTAGAATCACTGCCTTATTGGGGTGATAGTAGTATCGGTTAGAAAAAAGTCCCAACATAGTTTCGTGAAGTACTGAAGATCTTTCTAACTAAGAATAAATGCTGACACAGACAAAAAAAAAGTTCAACCTTACACCTTAAAAAATGTTGGAGGGGGGCTATCAGAAGTTTTATTCCGTAGAATCTACGTATATCGACATTTAGATAGAGTTGTCTTTGGATGCAGCACTTATCAATGCAGACTCTACAGTTTCTACTTGCGGTAAATGCTTGTAATAGCTGAAGACATTCTTTAATTCTAGATTTACAGGGTGAAACTAATATCAGTACAAACCTCGTAATGACTGTACCTAATGATTTAGAACATATTTAATATATTAAGTTTTAGGTACGCCCTTTCTACTCACATTAAATTAAACATACTAAACAAGCAAAAAAATAATAATTTTTAATAAATTTCTTTTCTTTTGTAATGCACTTTTGAACAATTTATTACTATATAAGTTATTGCTTCTTCACTCAGAGGTTGAAATATTGAAAGAACTGAGATAGTTAGTTCTGATAGTTTGATGAAATGATTTTTGTGATAGAATTTCAAAGTTAACGACCAATGTGTTCTCTGTCACCAAGACAGAGCTGTTGTGTTTAAGTGCTCGGTATGCTAGGGGTTCCGACCACTTACGATTAATAAAATCTTATATGAAGCATTGATCACATATCTACCCATAGAATATGAGAAGGATAATTATTGGACCTCCATATTATTGAAAACTTGGTAGTGGAGTTGAATTAGAGAGCCAGTTAATTCATATTATTTTATACCCGCCTCTAACTACAGACTTGCATCACAGTAAGCTAACAATCTCTGAAGACTAAATCAGCTGACTATAGAACCTTGGATTAGAAATCCTTTGGTAGACTGCTAATACTCAGTTACTAAGTTTGAGCTTCATTTTAAATATCCTATTGAAGCTTATGCAAAGCACAACCTGTGGTAAGATAATAAAATATGTCTAAAATCGACTTTTTAAGTTATTGAGTCTAGAATCAGAAGCCAGAATGGCCTTGATAATCCTACTTGAAGAAATGAAACATATAAAATGTCGCTAGATAGTCTTGAAGTGGTATTAAAGCAGTCTTGCAACAGTTCCATAAGTTGAGTCTCCTATTCAAATCAATTTACTGTAGCCAGGACTTTTATAAATTTAAATATTTTGTGTTTGTGTTTCTGTTTTCTTCGAAATAAACGTAAGCTGAGTAAATAACGTTTTAGAAAGAATTCGTTCCAAAAATATTCATGTCTTTGGACGGTACTCAACATTTAATCCACTGAGCTCTTGTCTAATGGATCTTTGGTCCAATGTACGTTTGGTTTAATGAAACATTTGGTCAAATGGACGCTTATTTCAATGACACTTTTGATCCAACGAGACTCTTATTTCAACTTATTTCAAGTTTTGGTTAAATGACCTTAGGTCCAATAGCACTTTTGGTTCAGTGAGATTTTTATGTAATGAAACCGTTGGCCCACAGTGATTTTTTAATGAATATTAAGTACCAAAATATTTTTTTCTAAATTCTTTATCATCGAGAAAAGAATATTATCAAATTCTTATAGGGATTTTTAGATTTTATTTGATGGCGATTGTTAATCAAAAAGTATCTGTCGCAAAACTTTAAGTTATATTAGTTGAAATAGAAGCTGTCGTTTAAGTTCATCCAATTATTGTGTTTTAATGAAAGAAGGGTATCATTAGACAAAAAGTTCCCTTGAATCAAACGTCCATTAGGCAAAAAGTAGTGTTGAACGAAAAGTGCCATTTGAACAAAAGTACGATTAAACTATAAAAGTATTATTAAACCAAAAGTATCATTGGTCGAAAGTCTCCTTAAAACAAACGGCTGTTAGGCAAAAAATCCCATTGGACCATATGTCCACTAGACTAAAAGACCCGATGAACCAAACATCATTGGACTAAAAGTCCATTGAACGAAAAGTCGTTGGATGAAAAGTACCTGTTTCTGGAAAAATATGGAGAAAGTGGCATATGATATAATAGCTCTTAAAATGAAAAGTACTGAAATTAACTAAAATATTATAAGAGTAGTGCGTTATAGGTGAGTGCATTGCCAAATGGTTTTCAGTAGTACTATATTAGTGTAGGCCTCACCTAGAACAAATCCAATCTTCACCAAATTAAACACACTAAAACATTATTAAAATGACATCGACATGCAAAGACGACGACGCATTCGACCAATGTAAAACGGCCTTTTAGTTTTAATTTAACATAACCTCAACCGTAGAAATGAATTGATGAAGTGCCTAAGGTGGTTCAGAATTAATGTGTAGGTATACAAGATGACTATTTAAATGCGTAAAAGAATCGTTAGAAGTTGCCGTCCTGTACATTTTCATAGCAGATAAAGTTTCCGGAAAGCAAACAATAGAATGCAGAAAAGAAATCACGAGAGGACGATAAATTGGCATCCTCCTCCTTTCAGATACTCTTAGCCAACCCCTAAAATGCATTACGACCAACTCTCCTGATCATTTCCGAACTATTGATCAATAATGAATGATTTTGTGTTAAAACTCCCAGTTACTTCTAATTGTACTGTGAAAAGAGAACTTAGTCATTATTTATGGACCAATCATAACACTATTTTTCCACCACATTTAATTTTAAAGGTTGCGAACCAAATCTACTAGATTTATTTAAAAAATACTGCGTGAGCTATTATAACCATGGGTCTGTTCCAAACAGAAATTTACTAAATTGAAGAAAACCTAAATTGATTTGGAAAAAGCACACTAAAAAATATTATTTAATTAATCCATCTCTGTACTGCAATTTATTACAGTTTCCGTTACAGATACTAAAATCCTTATCTCAGTTTTATATCAAATCTTAAACATTTTATTGTAAATCATTATTGTTTAAATTTTTAATTGACAAATTTAATTGTTTTGCCCTCAAACAGCCAATTAGTAATTAAACCAAGGTGAAGGTAATTCTTCCAATTATTATTGCTTCTAAAATTTTTGCAGCAAAAAGATTTCGCATAAAAATGAAAGGAAATTTTTGAAAGGTATCTTGCCTGTTTTTTAATTATTTTTACTTATAAAACCGTATTTTAGATCAACTCGATTGAGATCAAAGAAAGGAATCGATTTGTCTGTCCTTATTTAGCAAATTTTTGTAAATGGAAAATCAGCGAAGCATAAAATCAATCAGTTATTACTGCAAATATAAACAATATTGATCTTATCGCTTTAATTATTACAGATAAGAAAAATAAGTAATCAATGTTATTAAACTGTACTATTTAACAACGCAATATTTGTAATTTTGAGAACCTAACCTCACATTTATTAAAATTTAACTCCCCTAAGCTACCGAATACTTTTTAACGCTCTGCTCTTCATTTAAATTCATTATTTCCCCAAAACAGCCTCCTAAATATTTATACACGTTATATTTTTACCCTTTCCGGTGTTATAATGAATAAGCAGCGGAATAAAAAGATAACATGCTTTACAAAAGGGTGAGTGTGAGTCAACCGAAAACGATCGACTTGCGGAAGGAAGTCCAAGCACCTGTGACAAATTCACACGGTATAATTATACTGTCCAGACGTTAACAGAGACAAACACGGCTCAGACATTTATTTTACCAAAAATGGTTTAATGTTTGCTTTTAATGGCCGTTTTCTTTGTTCGTGTTTCAGTTGTTTTTGCTTCGTTCTCTTTTGTTTTATGACTCGGTTAATGATGTTTATGGAGTGGAAAATAAGCTTCTTTCATTTTGACACAAATTTTTTACGTTAACATTGTCTGGTGTCTTTTGCTTTTTTTTCTGTGAAAAAACAATATTTAGTATTCGAAAGCTTTCATTTGTTTGTCCAGTTTCGAATTCTTTCACAAAAAGATATAGGTTAGAAAATTCTATAATGGGTATTAATAGTATTCTTTAATAATAATGAAGTAAAATATTTTATGTGATATTAGGTACAAGTGTAGTATAGGTAAGGTATGCGTGATAAAACTGGTAACACTAGAATACCACTTCGGGTTTACCACGTGTAGAATAATTTCCATAATATAAATTTCAAAAACAGGCCTTATGATAATGTCGTTGATAGCTATTCAACGTCACAGGGTGTAAATGTTTGCCAAAAGGAATGATTTCAGATCCACTTAAACCAATCAGAATAAAAATAAACAAGCAGAATACTCGCCAATTTGTCAGAACGGTCCAGACCGGTCTGACCTGTGCGTAGATTATAATTTGTTTAGTCCAGAAGTTTCTCTGAACAGAAAATCCTTTTGTGGCTTCAAAATGATAAGAGCTTCGGCTTATTGATTCAGAGATGTCAGAAACCATTTAGTGAATATTTAGGAAAATACCTCCAGAAAGGAAATATCGATTTCTGATTTATCAGGTCAATTACCACGATACCTGCGGGATTTTCAAAAGTTCCCAGTAGGGTTTTTCTTATTCTGTCTGGATACGACTATGTTTCACGAAAAATCTACAGAATTAGTTTTCAGAGCGGCTCATTTTGGATTTGACCTATTTTTTCAGTCAGATGATCAAGGATAAATAATACCAAGAAGGTCATAATGAATTACACGATTTGAAGTAGACGCCATTTTGTCATCTAGCATTTCACATGCAGTTTGTTTTAACAGCCGCGCAGAGGACATATTCAAGTTTCAATGAAGTTGAACATAAATTATATTTTTGTTCATTAAAAACAATCAGTTAGTTATTTCGACACGCCAAGATTCGCGACGCCTGACTGCAACTGGAAAGATGAAACGTCGTTTACGCGAACAATTTCAGTTTCGCGGTACAACGGCAGGTTCAAAGCATATTCGAAAACCGCCAACACCTTCAAATGAAAATATCGTGAGCAGAGAGAATATACCAGCTCTCTTACGATCCTGCAGCAAAATCTGAGGTTACGTTTGCCTGCGTTCCCATACAAGATCTAAGTGTCGCACGTGCTATTGCCTAGAGATCACCCTGCGCTACAATATTGTCAGTACTTCTGAACTTAGACATTATGATTGACAATTTTCTATACAAACTTATTCTGATGGACAAAACCCATTTCCATCTAAGCAGATTTGTGAATAAGCAGAATTACCTTCTTCTCGGTAACAGAATATTCTCGTATTCTTCAAGAAAAGCTGCTATAGCTTCCACGAGTCACGCTATAGTGAGGAATTTTTACGCGAGATGCAATTGATCGCTACTTCTTTGAGGGCACAACTGCGCACAACGTTGGAGAACTTCGTATCACCCCAATTTGTACTGTAGAAAGAGTTAATAAAAGCTTTCTCATTTATGGACCAATCATAACACTATTTTTCCACCATATTCAATTTTAACAGTTGTAAACCGACTCTACTAGATTTATTTAAAACATCGTGAGTAGGCTGTTATATCCATGGGTCTGTCCCAAAAAGAAATTCTAACGAGACTGATTTGGAAAATGCACACTAAAAAATAATGTAATTAATCCATCTCTGTATTGCAATTTATTACAGTTTCCGTTACAGATACTAAAATCCTTATCTCAGTTTTATATCAAATCTTAAACATTTTATTGTAAATCATTTAATTGTTTAAAATTTTAATTGACAATTTTCCACACAAACTTATCTGACCGACAAAACCCATTTCCATCTAAGCAGATTTGTGAATAAGCAGAATTACCTTTTTCCGGGAAACTGAATATTCTCGTATTCTTCAAAAAAGGCTGATATAGCCTCTACGAGTCACGCTATATGCAGTGCGGTATTTTTGCGCGAGGTGCAACTGATCGCTACTTCTGTTACTGTTACACTTAACGGCGAGCGTTGCAGAGCAACGCTAGAGAACTTCTTATCACCCCAATTTGTAGAGCTTAGACTGGAAGATATGTAATTTCTCGATTTAATGATTTAGCATGGCCTGCCAAATCGCCAGAACTATCAAATCGTGTTTTTTCTTTATGAGGCACTCTAAGTAAAGGTATATGGCAATAAATCTCAGAGATTACAGCAGCTTAAGACAACATTCGTTAAGAAGTAAAGACCCTAGCGCCAGATTCCTTTTGGCTCGAGTTGTAGATAATGCCGTGAAAACAGCTCAATCGTGCATTAGCCCAGTCGGCAGAGGTTTTATTTTTGCATCAAATTCCAAACAGCGTGGCGGTGGCGGGTATGTTTCCGCCGCCATCTTGATAAACGCGTTTCTGCAAATATCTTGAGAACGGCTGGTTCTACGAAGAAAATATACCGAGCGTTTTTTTTGCAGAAAAATATATTATGTATCTTTTTTATTAAAAAAATCTTTTCGTAAAATTAATATTTTAAGAGTTATTAGACTGCAAAGTTTCCACTATTCAATTTTTTTTGCTGAATAATTCGTAAACGGCTGACATTACAATGAGAAGTGAAATTATTTAAATAAAGAGAATAGATAATTTATCTTCTAAGAACGGTCTGTTATATTTTTTTTTGTAGGATCACCCGTTCTCGAGATATTTGCAAAAACGCGTTTATCAAGATGGCGGCTGAAGCATACCCGCTACCACCGCGACCTGCCAATTTGGTTATATACTCAGGATCGACCCGCTAACAAGTTTCAATAATAAAATTGCTGTTGGGATTTTATGCATTTTGGATCCTTATTTTTCGGTCTGTCAACTGGGCTATATCGTAACTAACTCACAAAGTCCTCTTGAGTCTTTTCTGTTGATTATCAAGAAGTTGCAGTACCGCGATGCTCTCGTAATTATACAGCCTGACCTCAAGCTTCTTGGCATTTTTTTATATTTCCTCTGCTACACTTGGGACTCCAAGATCTGTGTGCAGGTCTTTATTTCGGATATACCAGGGCGCATTTTCTACACTACTTAAAATATTTTATTCTGAGAGCATTGTATTATATCTATGTTATAAAGTGTGTTTGGTAACTCCCCCCAACCCATAGCCGGATCACACGGATAATATGGGTTTTAATATCCGATTATGCATTAGTTGTTTATTTTGTGTAGAGAAACGGATCTTCTCCCAAACAGACAATACATTTAAGTCCAGTTCTTGTTTTTTCTTTTTAATATGTTCGTTCCGCGGAGTTTTACATGGAGATTCATCCCGAAGCAGGAGTTATGTCTCTCACTATGACTGGACTCCCATCCCTTGGTTTGGCAATGGTTTGACTTCAGAATGCGAAGAGTAACTAATAAGTGAGCCCTTCGTCACTACCTTTGAAGAAACGTTTCGCCAATTGCGTTCTGTGGTGGATTTGTACTGTCACAACTGTAGAGTGGCAATCTGTGAAATTTGATTCTCTACATTTGATGGACAAGATCCATCCGGCGGTTCCTAGCAAGACTATATCGGGGGTTCAACTTTTATGAGATGTTGATGAGAATATATGTCTTAAGACAATTAGTCTCTCACATCTAAGATAAATCATCTCCACGTGATATATGTATACCGGGTCTAATCATTTAAGTAGAGTCGGACGGAGCCCTGTCGAAGGCTCACGAAGACTTGATTATGGTAGTCAAGATGGAGAAATTCTAGGTTATCCTAGGCAAACTAGGATCAAGCCCAGTCACAGCTATCTTCTTTTTAATTATATGAACTTATGCATTTTTGGAAGCTGCTAACGTGGATGCAATGGCCTACAAAACGCAGACTTTCAATTTGTCAAAGGTGTCTTTGAATGCAGTTTGCATTACTGTTGTCATTTACATTCTTATTGGCTGATAAAAGATAATTTCAAGCTTTACCGATGTAATCACAATTGAGATACATTTTTGCAAATATTAAATAAAAATATGAAAGAATACAATAAATTATTTAAAATTAATAATAAACATATTAATAAAAACAGAACAAAAATAATAACACTAGCTTTAAATTATTCGTAAACACTATAATTATGAATTTGTTACAAACTAATTAATTATACACTCAGAAAATATCAAAAATAAACAATTAACTTATTATTATTTTTGTTAACTTGAATTAAAAATTAAATCGTCTTGTAATTAAAAATTAAATAATTTACTTAATTTTTAACATTTATTTACGGTTTACTTCAGTTTATGGCTGCCGAGATCTTTTTTGACGTCACCAGCTATTAAAACACAAATGAGTTGCGTCAGAATTACTTGAAATCAATCCATCACAGGATAATTCTTAAGGGTCTATAGTATGTAAGAATTTATGTCCCCTAAAATGCTTTCAGCTCTATACTGCTCATTTAATTATTTCCTAAAATTTTGACACCCTACTTGAACCAAAATAAAGAAGAGAGTCTATTCTGTCCCCGTGCTTCATCGGATTTAAGAAAAAGGTATTTTCAGGAGGAAAAACAAATACAAGAAAAACATATAAAAATCAATTAATTTAAAAAAAATGCTAAAATATTAACCTAAGCATAATTCCAAAAAAACAATAACGTGGGAGTAGCTTATTAATCGTACTTCACTTTGCTTTTTGTTTCATTTTAATAGATCAATTAATAAGATAAGGCGACGAATAATTGAAAATCAATTTTCTATGGATTTTTAGTTGTTATTGGTGTCAAAAGAGGCCACTACATTTGCTAAATACCAAATTTGATTCCGCCTGCTGTAGAGGCATGCGCGCGATGTTGTTTCGCACGTGTATGTACCGCAGTTCGGATTATTTTTTCAAAATAAGATTTTTCTGAATTCAACAATTCATTTTTAAAATATTTTTTCTGCGGGGTGATTTGTATATAAATGGCTTCACAAAATATAATCTACACCAAGATAGCTAAATGCAGGGCACGTTAGGTTGATCAATTAACATAACATAGTTTAAACAATGACTATAAAATTAAGCAATAATTATTTATTTTTATAAATATTATTTTTATACAAAATTGTTTATTTATAAATTTTATTAAACATTGATAAAAAATAATTTTACCCAAACTGGGATTAGAACCTGGGTTTTGGACTTCGAAATCCAGCACGCCCTGTATACATACATTTATTTTTTAATGAATGCCCATTTATCATACTTTTTTGAATGCTCCTTTGAATAAAGATAAAATATAGCAGGCCCATAGGTTTCATTCCAAGAAACTCTTGATAACTATAAGGTGTGTGCTATGTTATTGTACGCCTCGATTCGAGGCGTATTTCAATAGAGAGTGGAACATAAATCCTTTAAATGAAATTTCTTTTAAAATACGTGAATTACGAAAAAGGATTAACTGTGACAATGGTTCCGGATTACATGTAATTCACCTTATGTTATTAATTATCATATCAACGTGTATAGTGTAGTGTCTGCAATCTTGAATAAGTCTATATAACATAGAGTCGCATTATTCAACATACACAACATTCTTGGACTTGGTATTGGTATTGACCTTAAAAGATTTTCTACGTGATAGGTTGTGTTAAGTGATAACAAAATCGAGATAAGATATCTATCTCTTGAATATAAAGAGTGCTCTAAACAAGATTTACTGTTGCTTGCAAAGACCAAAATTGACATAATGTTAGTCCTGTTAATCTATAATCTTTGCAAAAGGCGTGGGGCAACCTATAAATTAAAATCTTTGCATGCGTTATATTTGGATCAAGAACAACAAAAATTTCGTTGTCCTAAACCTTGGAAAATAGGTCTGCGACCTCCAGATGTTACCAAAACTTCAAAAATCAAGCTTGGTGTCATTCAGAAGCTATTGATTTACCGAGAAATTCCATGCAAAGGGCATCCAATGACCTATAGAGGTTTCAAACGACTAATTTCAATGATCAATCAAATGCGATGCCATTCGAAAGCTACTGACCTACTGAACAAGATCATGCAAAGGAAATTCAGTAAAAATCGTATCACTGCACTCTAGTCACTAATGATCAAAAGATCTACTTCGCCGTAAATAATCAAAGGTAGTCATTTATTTGTTTTGCTTATAAATTTTAATATTCAATTTAAAATACATTGTAAAGGTTCTTTAGGCACGCAGTTTTTCTCTTAACCATAAAAATGCTTTATACGTTAACATAAAAATAGAAACTCTGGGATCTTGAAGCACATTTCTGATAATCCAACAATTCTTGCAATAAAGTAAACCTAAAGGTAGATCGCTGCTTGCCTAACATTTTGTATGAGTTTTTCCACTCTTACGGGTATGGAGCGAGGGGTTGAGTCATTTTTCCAGGTTTCTGTTTTATTTTGTGTTCTCTGCTTCACTTCTTTCCATTTGATATCTCTGGCCTTTCTCTACTATGGTTTGTATTGCTTTGATGTTTAACTTTCTTTTGAAAATGGTATTTCTAATTCTGTCGATTCTAGTCTTTCCTTCTATCTTTCTAGAGAATCTCATTTCAATACTTGTATCTCATTTCTTTGTTGTCTACACTGCTGAACCGAATATTAAAGTTGGTGTTTCTTAAAATTGAATTTCTTGCATTGAATGGTCTTCCTGCTCTTTTCTTTATTTCCTCATCTAATCTTCCGTCTTCGGTTATCATTGTTCCTAGATATTTTCATTTTTTCAAACTTTTATTATCTATTCTCAGGTTTTTGTTCATTGTTTTCTCATCGCTGGCACTCAGTACCATATCATCTGCGTATACTATTTCTAATATTTTTATTTCTTCCATATTGCAATAACCCGCTGTATACTGTTTGATTAGTTCTTTTGCTTCTTTGATACTCTCATCTAGACCGACTAAGAATAGCAGTGGGCACAGAATACCCTCGAAACAGTCCTCTTGCAGTTTTAAACATACATGATTTTTCATGTCTTGCTCTGACGAAATTTTTTGTTTTTCTGTATAGGCTTCTGATTCCATTTATTATGTTGCTTCTATTCCTCTTTTTTCAAGGATCCTCCATATAATCTCTTCTATTTACTTTATCGAAGGCTTTTTCCAAGTCTATAAAGCATAGATGTACCCCTCCTGCTTCTCTTATATATTTTTCACTTATTTGTCTCTGTATAAAATTGGCGTCTACTGTTCCGCGGTTTGGCCTAAATTCAAACTGCGAGTTCTCAAAAGTTTCATCCAATGTTCATCTTCATCTCGCATATACCCTTCAAACTATACTGATCTCTCTATAGTTAATATAATTTCTTATGTCTTTTTTTTTGTATAGAAATAATTCCTATTTGTCAGCCTTCCGAGGCTACGCCTGATGCCATTACCTTTTTTCATAATTATTGTTAGTATCTCTATCGTTTTTATTTTTTTGTATTTGCTGTTACTTGATCATATCTGGTGGTTTGCCTCCCTCCATTTTTCTGAGAGCTTGCTGGATCGCTTCCGGTTTCTGGTAGTTCCTTTTCGTTTATTTTCTGTTGCACTTTTTCATCTTCATTTCTGTCTACTGTTATTTCTGTTCTCTTCATACTGTCTCTACCATCGTCTCCATAATCTTTCTTGTGTTAATCTAATTAATATAATAATGCCTTGAATATCTCAAAGTATACACTCTTAAATAATTATTGTTAATCTTGGCTTTGAATAACCTTAGTTGAACAACTAAAAATAATATCAGTAGTGTCTTTTTTTCCTTCACTAATAGTTTAAGCACAGTGGTGTATTTTTTGGGTTTTGTAATATTATACGTATAGTAATAACCTAGATAGCAGAATATGGGCACAACAATCCAGGGCCCTGATCCCCTTCTTACATCTGTAGCACCATCCTAATATTAGGGGGCCTGTCGAATTTATCAAGGAGATTGTAGGCTATTCAGAATTGAAGTAATATCGAACTTGAAAAATGTGAACAGGTGTGGATTGTTTAATTTGCAGAGCTCTATAGCTTTAGTTTTCCACTAGATGTAGCGGTGTGTGGTGGGTCGAGGAGTCTTTCTCCTCTCCAGATGCCAAACTTTGGTGCCTAACTTGTAGTTGTAGCGAAAACTTTTTATATCCTTCAAAGACAATTTCTTGTCCATTCGTGGTCCTTGGAATCCATAGAGATGGTTTCAATAGTATGCTAGTTACGTCGTCACTAGATAAGTAGATCAAAACCTGTCGAATGCGTCTTTACTAATCAATAGATTTCAAATGACACAGGACTATTTACTATGCAGTTGGACTTTTTGAGCTATGGTAACCTATGGAAGTCAAAGATCGATTGACACATTGAGACAAGGATTTTCTTGTCTTGGTATCAAGAAACCTGTGTACCGGTTAACGGCATCGAAAATTTGATATTCAGTGGACTTGATTGTCTTTAATATAAATAATCTAAAAAGTAGGTATCTCAAAGATCTTGCATTCTGAGATGAAAGCCAATATGATATAAGGATAATATTGTATCAGTCTGAAACTTGCATGATTTCGGTTGAATGAATGCGGCGCTCTAGATACTTATGGCATTATTTTTTGAGGTTGTTATCAGAAGATAATCCAAACATCTATTCAATATCGATCATTATTTTCTGATTACATTTATATCAAACAACTAACAATAAACAGTCGTTAACGCAACTGGAAAACGTAATAACAATATAATCAATAATACCACCTGAATATTTTCTCTGCATAACAAAAGGTAGGTGTTTCTCAAAACAAAAGCAATCAGACAGAAAAATGCCTCATTTATAACGTTTGTGCATCAACAGCTTTTGTATATTATAAAAGAGTATAAAATCGATCTAATACGAGTTCACGTAGAAGTTTGTTGAACTCAAAATAGCAGTCTTCTCTATCGGTATCCAGCAAGTGGGCTGTATTGTTTTAAGAGTGCGGGTGGGTGTGTGCAGCTCACTTCACTATAACAAATTATATGTTATGTACCAGAATTAAATTCTTTTGATATACAGAAAAAAACGGCTTGTAATAATAATAAATAACTTCAAGCTAAATTATTTTAATTGCAATATCAGGTCACCTTGTTATAGACTTGGTTTGGCTTTTGTTTAGGTATGAAAACAAAAGTTTAATAAACAAATGAACATAGCATGTCGTCTGTAGAGAATATTGAAACCTATACCTAAACAATTGCTATAATTAACATAATATTAGCACACCCATCAGTTATTTATGTTAAGTTGATAGTAGTGCAAAAATCTTAACTTCAATTGTTTTGCTCAATGATTACTGGCATCTAACTTTACAAAAACGAACTTAAATTGTCGAAAAATCTTGGTCTGGTTCTGTTCTGATCAAATTCAAAAATTCTTATGATCTAATGCAGTTACCTATAACTGTGACGACTCTTGATGTCACACGTGGTCATTTACAACCATGATTTGCTGCCATTTAAAGTGTATGTATAATGTAGTATAGGAATCTCGTTAAGTGAATTCAGAAGAAGAAAGTGAAATGAAGCGAGAGATTTGTAGTGAAAAGTTAAAATTAGAAAGGAGTTTTATGTTAGTAAACGGTTTTATTAAGTAGAATTTGTATAATAAGAAAGTATGACATGAAAGAGCACCGAAATAAAAATAAGATTTGCTTTGCAAAACAAACCAGTTGAATAAAATAGTGAAAGCAAAATATAAAAATGGAGTGGAATTAGAAGAAGAAGAGTTAAAATCTTAGTAGTTTAGATTAGGCTAGACCCTACAAGTCTACCCGAGTAGAATCTATATACATCATTTTAACAAGAGATTCTGAGTAGTACACCAAAAAGTCTCAAGTAAATCTGTTCTCGGAAGAACGGACAGGATCTAACATATTCAGGGTATAATTTGGAAAATCTCTCAGTATTGCATTTCACTCTTTGTTGAATCTGAGACGAGCTAGTTTACTGGGTATCACTGAGAACCATCTAGTTGCTAAAATATACATACATAGTTGCTGCTGTGATGAACTTTAAAAAGGGGCACGCGCACAACCTCAATCGAGAAATTTTCAAAAGTGATATCTAATCTAGTATTTAGCCAATTTGCAACATATCAACAGCATCTTATCGCACGAGGGTCATTTATTCCTATTATTTCCTTGTCCCAAAAAAAAGTCTATTTCGAATTTTTCACTGTGATCGTAAGTGTGACCTTCGGATTCAATAGCCAACAGCTCCTGAGGTTACGCATCTCAAAAAAACATTCTTGGAATGTAGATGTTCTATATTTATAGGTCCTATGTAACTTTCCTGTGTAACTTTCTTACTTACAAAGCTTTCCATGAACTATGACAATGTCCTATAAAGTAATTCTCACCGATCAAAATTACCACCTCTGCAGAAGTTGAAGAAGTGAAAGATAAAGATTAACCCAGGCATATTAGATAAAAAATCCCTGGGAACCAAAAAAATCTGAAAATTTGTGAGTAGATTTCCCAACAAGGTCCTGCAGCAATATATTTAAAGTTCCAAAGCCTCCTGCATCGGCGACAAGTAATTCTTTTCTCCTAGAAGGTCATACAAGTTTTAAATCTTCTACAAATTGACGTCTAAAATGACAGAATGTACTACAATGTATATGTCCGTTCCTGTACTGTTAGAAGCTTTAAAAGTGCCTAATCCTTTACAGAAGATGAATTTAGAGACTTTACGTCGCGAAAGTTGATAGTGGGCGTCAATAAGACCAGCGGCCCAGGAAGGGATTTTCAGGGACACTTTCAGCACCTGACCACCAGGCAAACTCGATCTTGGCTTTCTACAAGGTCTGCGAAGTGCCCTATTACCTACACTAAATACTTTCACTTTCAGCTGATTGGAACGTGTACTTGGTACTTTCCATGCACCAGAGCACTTTGCTTAAGTCGTATCTGCTAACTTTTACATTCAGTAAAGAGAACAGTTGAGGTCAAGGTTGCCCTTCGAGGAATTTCAATATACTTGTAAATGATGATTTTCGTCCGCCACAAGCATAAAAAGTGATCTGCCACTGAATTTGGCCATTGCCCAGTGTTAGTTTGTCTTCTGAATATGCAAAGAGGGCCAACACATGGTTGTGGCATCTTTAACAGCCAGCTGAACTACTTTGCTCAGTCAATGTTTGAATACTTTCTGTCAAGTGAAGCAACATCTGACTGGAATCTTTGTGGTGCTCATTGAACAGCACAATAAACTTAGGTAATCACGACGGACTGTAGATGAGAAGAATATAGCAGTGTTCATTATCAACTAGTATAGTAAGAACAATTACTGACTCTTACAGTCAGTACGAGTATAACTTCCACCATTTTTTTCGAAAATCTATCGTCGCGTTCGATGAGTATGAAAATGGCGCCAAGACAGCCAGACATCATCTGTTAATTTAAATTTAATTTATAAAGCAAAATTAATCAAGGTGTTGTAGAATTTCTTAATAGCTGATAAGACTACCTTTCGAAAAGGCTGCTCCTGGTCGAAATGTTCACGGTTATCAATGATGTGTTGTCGATGCTTGTTTCTCGTGCTGAGGCTACTAATAGTAGTAACATTTTCATTCTGAGCTTTGGAGCAATACAGTACGATGACCTCGGCATGAATAGCCTTGGTAGTGTAGCGGTGAGCGTGCTAGTCTTTCACCCAAGCAGCCCGTGATCAACTCCCAGTACCGGCAAATGTTTTCTGCAGTTTCCCATAGCTGTAACACAAATGTGGAAGCTGCAACGTAATTAACTTCTGTAAGTCAGTTGCAGTCACTCGATGGGTCTGCATAATAATAATAATTGCCTCTTCCTCTCGCTTCGTAGCTACATGCTTCGTAGCTTCTGGAGGCCTGGTATCCAGGTTATAGGTAGTACTCGTTGGTATTATTATTATTATTCTGTAACAATTAGGAACAAGAATAAGGAGTTACTTTTCACCCAATTCCGTTATGGGGTATGACACAACTCGTCCAAAGTGCAAAACAATCTGCGCCAGAAATATAGAAATAAAGCTGCCTAAACCAGTCAGTGGAAGCTGATTATGTCGACAATCCTAATGTTTTGGAATGACTCTAAACTTGTCTCTAAGACTTTATGCCTTATCACATTTGACAAGATATTTTATATCACTTATAGAAGTTCATCCAAGTTGTTTGCAGCATTGAGTGCGGGGGGGGGGGTTGAGCATCGCTTGTGCATAATGAGGCACTTCTCGGCCTTCGTAGGTGAGTTCTCAGTTGGAAGTCGATGTTGAAATTGTCAGCGGCGTACTCCAGAACCAACAGATTAGAATTAAAAAGAGAAATACAATCAGTTTGAGCCGCTACTGAATATTTCGAGTTCATCAGTTAAATTACAACATGGCGATCACGTGGTTACAGCGTGATTCTGGATACATTTTACATTCTCGTCCTCGTAATGATTTTCTTTATTTAATGGTTATACTATAAGACCTCTATGGTCTCCACTCATTGCCGGCGGTGGAGGCTTTACGATTTTTGACATATTGTTTGACAAATTTTTATATTAACAATGTTGTTTTTCGGGTCAGCACCCCAATATTCGAGCTTCAACGATTTCCTGCACTACACTGTGTCCTGTTCCAATCTTTGCTGTGAATTCTTTCACAGTGGCATTCTCTCATGTAGCGTCTAAAACCTAGAAAACTACGTAAAACGATAGCAACCCTAGAATAATTACCTGAGTTGCCACTATTTCCCTTGTATCCTGAGAAAGAAGTCAAAGAATTTTATACATATATCAAGGTTTGGATCTTAAGAACTACCAAAATACTTTTGTCATTGGTAGAAATGTTTTCACAAGATAGCAAACTTTTGGACTTAAACTATGAACTTTACATCGAAGCATGATAAGATAAGAATTTACAACTCCATGGACAAAATGAGAATCTATTGGTCTATTGAGAATCGATGATTCCTTTGACTAAAAAAGGTAATATTATAGTAAGGATAGGTAAGTTCCGTTTCAGTTCATCCTTGCTTCCTTCATTTCAAATTTCCAAGACTATTGTCTGAGTTGTGTGAAGTATAGTACAACAGTTTGAGTTTAGTTTCAAATAACCACGATGGATACGAATGAAACCTTAACCTTAGAATTTGCTTTACTATTTCAATCTACGATTGCAGCTGGACCACCCTCACACATAACATCACATTTCAAGTTATTTGCAAAAATGATGTTGAAGAAATTTAAACCGTTTTTAAAGAATCTAGGGCAACTACCAGTCCCAAAGAATAGAGCAAAAGCTAAGATGTGTAAGGAGAGAATTTGATTAAAAACTAAACAGGACACCAGTTTCTTTTTATTAAATGCTGTTATGGTCAAGTTTTTTCCTAAAAATGGATAAGATATAGATCTATGCTACATCTACAGTTACCTCTAAACAAGTTTTATTATCTTCCTACTCATCTATGCTGAGAGATTGATATTTTATTTAAATTTTATAAAAATTAATTACAATCATTATTATATAATCTCCATCAACACACCTTGGTACATGCAATCATCAACAAACACCAAGAGGTCATTTCTTACAACTATCGATCCAATGCCAAAAACCAAACATTACATTATTTAAACTTCCTTGTTGCAACCTAACAACAACCACGAATGGAAGATAACATTTTAATGAGATACGTAAACACTCTTATGAAGATGAGGTGATAATATTTTCTTAATTCCAGGAAAAATTATTTTATTAATTAATTAGCGACTGCAAGGAGCGTGAAGAAGCTGCAGCAGAAACTGCCCTGTATGTTATTGTCCTTCTTCATCTATTATTATTCTTCTTCAAACAAAGTGTTTTTGAAGAAGCCTTTTAAAAATAAAACTAACGGTTTTTAAATTCGTGATGAATTAGCTTGATGGTAAAACATCTGTTTGGCGCCTAAAATTTTCTTGTTCATGCGCTATTTAGTCCGTTATAAATAACACAAGAGATAAAAAAAGTGGTTAGAAATTTTAAGAGGTGACTGGAAGGTGTTGAATTATTATGTCAGGTTTTGCCTTCCTTTCTTTTCTAACAAATGTTATTTCCGACACTTAATTAGAAAATAAGCTTCATTTGTTAAAATTACACGACTGTATATCTCTGCTGTTTATCTACATAAATATTTTGTCTTTATTGGTTTTTTACTAGTTGATCGAATAAATTAACAGGTTTTTTTGTTATGCTTGTGACAAGACTTTATCCTTAGGTTAAGAAGCTTTGTGTACACATAATTATAGTATACAGATATATAACATCTAGGTTATAATAGGACATATTTAATGTTAGGTTAAGTTAATTTAGTGTAATAGGCTTTACTTTGTACCAAAGTTATGAAATGCCTATAGTTTCTAGAATTTTAAACTAGGAGAATCTTAGAATGCTTAAATTTAAAACAATTTTTGTAGATGCCATCACATATTAATGGCGCCCAACATGGGGCATACTAAAAGTTCTAGAATTATTTTAGTGGAAAATGGGAAACAAAATAATTTTAAAAGTGACATTAAAACCGCCAGAGAATGGAAATGATGACAAACGTACAAGAAAGATGAATAAAAACAATTGATGTCTTTAATGCTACAATTATTTAACAACATAGAGAAAATTAAAGAAGAAAGTGCAGACATGGGAAGAAAATGTTAAAACAACACTTCAAAATGTCAGAAGATAAATCAAAAAATGTATATAAAAGTATTAGGAGAAAATAAAAGGAAAAAGGAAACTAAAGAAGAAATTATGCAACAAAATGCAAAGTTAAAAAGTTAAAACAGATTAAAGAGGAAAGTACAATTATTTAAGCAACTTAAAAAGAAACATAAGTGTGCAAAATGAAGAAACGTTGAAATAAAATGACCATTTTATGAAAGAAGTCGATGAAATACTACAATACATACATAGTACAAATACATAGACCAAAGAAGATAAGGTATGACTCTTCAAATACTGCAAATTCAAATTCAAAGAACGCACTTGGAAACATTAATGAGTTTTATTGGGTTTTCGACTACATAATCGACCTCATAGAGTCTATTTTGTTAATAAGTTCCTATATAAAACACCTTAGGTGCAGAATTTCAGTTAAACCTAACGTTTTTTAACTTTTAGTCCGGAATATTAAACCCGCCATTTTGTGTTTTGAAGTTTTAACTGTGGAATCGTAATCAATGACTTCAAAAACGCCTAGATACAGAATTTAGCTTAATTTAACGGTTTTCAATTTTTGGTCCGGAACCACCATTTTGTGTTTTGGGATGTATACTGCGAAATAATAATCAGTGACTTCAAAAACCCCGATGAAAAATTTTAGGTTAATTTGAGCTTTTGGCTCCGCCGTATTGGAACCGCCATTTTGGTTTTCGAAATTCTAACTATGAAATCGTAATCAGTAACTTCAAAAACCCCTAGACACAAAATTCTAGCTTATTTTAACGTTTTTCAACTTTGGCCCGCCGTATCGGATCCGCCATATTGTGTTTTTAAGTTTAAATGTGGAATTGTAATTAGTGACTTCAAAAATCCCTAAATACAGAACTTTAGCTTAATTTAACATTTTTTCATCTTTGGCCCGCCGTATTGGATCCGCCATTTTATGTATTGAAATTTTAAATGTGGAATTGTAATTAGTGACTTCAAAAATCCCTAAATACAGAACTTTAGCTTAATTTAACATTTTTTCATCTTTGGCCCGCCGTATTGGATCCGCCATTTTATGTATTGAAATTTTAACTGTGGAATTGTAATCAGTGACTTCAAAAATCCCCAAATACAAAATTTGAGCTTAATTAAACGTTTTTAGTTTTTTGGTTCGCCGTATTGTATCCGCCATCAGCAACCTCAGAAACCTATATATACCATACTTCATACAAATTGAAAAACCTTTTTATATTTTGGTAAACTTTTCGAGATTTGGTCCTTACTACCACTGTGATGCTCTGGCCAGACATAGTTTGATTAAACAGGGCTTGTACGGTTTTGGGTTGAGGTATGTAATCTTGAGTTATGTCAGCTGAGTCAGCATTACGAAAAGTTTTGCTTTATTTTACAAATGTTATAAAATATTAAAGTATATCTTGGCCATATTATATATTAGTATCTACAGAGAGCGATTGTGGTTTGGTTAGTTGCGTGCGATACTACCGACCAAGGGAACTGAGTTCGAACTCTCCCTCAGAAGACAATGGCAAACCGCTGAGGTATACGTTTCCCAGGAAGTCTCCCTGAAATTAATAAAATTCAACTACTCTGTATTTGGGGTGTTTCGGAGCCCACCCTTAGCTGGTCCCCTATATATGTGATCACTGAACACGCACAACACTCGCATAGGAGGGAACCGCTAACGTTCTGTAACAGAGCACGACGCTCACAGAAGGTCTACAATCCATTGTTGCAGTTATTGTTCGCCCTCATTAAATTAACCTAAGCAATCTTAACACTGGAAGCTTTAAATCTAATTCAGAAAACAGTTTAGTGACCCAAACACGGTTTACACGATCTAGATCTTCTTTTTATGTTACATATTAAGTTGTTTACGGAAATATCATTTTCGGACTTGGCATCTCTGACAATTGAAGATAAGGTCAAACATGTCTTACAGAAAAGTCGATTCAAATTTGAGGGAACGTATAGGTGGAGAAGAATACGTTTAGGGCATCAAGGCTGTATCTGTGTAGAGCTTCATAAAACTAGAAATATAGTGAGTATATATAGCGCTCACGCCAGGTAGATATGTACAGTTGCAGCCGAAAAATTTTCAACGGCCTATTGCGACTGTGTAATTTCGGCTTTTCAAATCTCATAAGAGACGTCACTTTTAATATCAGAGTAACGTACTAACTTGATAAATTACCGTTGAAAATTTTTCGTCCGCATCTGTACATACGTTTGCCCTGACACTTTCGGCCTGCGCACTTGCGGTTACTGACTGAATTACAGAAGTGCCATCCTAGTTAAAACCTCTGTATGAAGCTATAGAGGGCATAAATCTGTCCCTAGCCTACTCCTAAACGGAAAATCTGAAAAAAAATCAAAGTGAGTGATTGAACTGAAAATGTATTTGTTCGACTCTACTAGCCAATTCTGGTATGCTAGGCTATGGCCACCCTGATAAGAACGCGATTCCAAGCTTCTGACACCAGATCTATGACACGCTATCCTAATGCTAATGACGCTATTCTTTTGTCATATAGTGGCCTATGATTCTATGATGTTTGAATCTTATTTTGGTGAAAGGATAGGTTCTATAAGCCAACGCGTTTAAAGAATACTCAATACTATCACTAAACACAAGCAAACAAGTTTTGCTCAAACCATAGCTATGGTACGATTTTTGGTGGATATGACATTACCTAATAGTTCCTAGAATCAACATGTCACTCAGGGTTTTATGG
Source organism: Agrypnus murinus (assembly GCA_929113105.1). Lineage (NCBI taxonomy): Eukaryota > Metazoa > Arthropoda > Insecta > Coleoptera > Elateridae > Agrypnus > Agrypnus murinus. The sequence goes on along the minus strand of OV816027.1, from coordinate 86,017,202 downwards.
TTTAAGATTTCAAAGGTTTCACAGAAAAATCTATTCTATTTGGATAAACAACCATTTGCGACCATAACATCCTTCTATCTCAGTCGAAATAACGGTTATCAACTTGGTCCCGATTGTATGGGTCCAATTTTCCCTCGACTCTAAAGAATTCCTACTTATATGACCTAAGAATTTTCTAAACTAGGAGACAGAAAACTCTTTTCTCTAGTGCAAACCTTAGAAATTTGATAATTGAAGAATACTTTCATCAGTGAATGGTATCAACAGCAAATTCTAAGAAATTGGATCAATACGTCCTAATTCGACCTATTTCATAAAAACTCGGCAACCTCAATTAATGAATCTTCTTAATAAAATGCTGTTTCCAATATTATCCTTACATAGTTGATATCTTGGAATGTCTATTTCTCCATCTCAGTCTTCTGACTGGGTCAATTCAATGGGTATTTAAGATTATTTATTACTGAAGCACGTGCTTGAATAAAACCATTAGCGAACTTTTAACACCGTTTCTTCTCCGTCCATCTTATTTTATTTATTTAACCATTTAAGATTTAATTAAGAAAAAAAAAGAAGAAAAGAACGTCTTATTATTGCAAACGAAATCATTAAGAAGGCACTTGTTTACTGGCTGTAAATCTTTAATAATTACATTTAAAACACAAGCATTAAGTAATTAATCCTCATTAAAACGGACGCTAGCTGTGTTGCTAGAGTTTACGTTCAGGAAGTTGTATGAATATATTAAAGTGAGAAATATTAAAATTAATTTTTGAAAGAGAAAGAAGATACTCCATCCATTTTATAATACTATACGTTGTGCACTCTTGTACTGAACCTTCACATGTAAACAATAAGCAATTTTTGCATTAATGTTGCTGATGCTTATTTTTAGAGATATTTATCGTGTGTACTTGAGTTGCTTCCTTTGATTTTAAATTTTTTTTATTTAGTACATAGATGACGGCTAGAATTATAGAGTTAACTGGTTATTATTAACGTGCTTAAGATTTTGTTGAAGATATTTTGACGAGGTCATAAAGATTTTATAGAAGATCAACCATGAGTAGAAAAAATGTAACTTTATTTTTAGTCATAGTTTTGAGAGGTGTACATATCTGGATCGCTTATCGACCACCCCCCTCCCCAGGTAGAGCCGCCACTGGCATCCAATTTTATGTACAGTGGGATTCCATAAGATCTTAACTTGAATGACCTATGGACATATTTCTCCTTACATTGATAACTTACTAAACAAATGCCAATATTTATAACTTATTCCATTATTCATATCATTGCAACGTTGCAGCTTAGCACGCTCGCTCAAGTGAAGGTGTTTATGTCACGACATTGTGTTTGCCACCTATTTTAATAATATCTACTGTGGAACTAATTTTATACCAAAATTGTTTGAACCACCCTTTAAATGTAAAGATTGATAAATGTCAAATTCCAAAGCTGGACATTTTCATGACAATATTATTATTTACAGACAGAACTTTTAATATTAAATCGTTGGAAAGAAGACATTACCGAAATGAAAATTAATCATTAAATGAGTTATGACGGGGAAACCTAAGAAAAAAGATTGTATTGCCCAAAAATTGTATGAATCTAGATCTTTAAATTTTAATTTACATTATGATAGAATATTGAATATTGATAGACTAAGGAACTTCTTTAAATTTTATCCAGTGGCAAATACAACATAAAATTCACCTTATAGCAAAATCCAAGCAATTCGGGAACTTTAATCTAAATCAAGTTTTTGGATCACAGCATCTACCTTACATTCGAAGTAAACCTCTTCCATGCGGAAAAACTTGGAAAGAAGATTTGCATCCACTTTAGCAGCCAACGACGTCAAGCCTATCATGTGTATTGTTCACCATGGAAAACTAGGATATGAGTGGCTTTGGTAGAAGCTGAATTTTTGTTTTTATTTCATACATAAAGCAGACTCGTACAAAAGGGAGTTCTAATTGCAAAGACCTACAAAAACTGGTCGTCCTATTCTACTACAAACAATCATCAAAGGATGGAAACCAAAACCCAATATTACTGGCGGTTTTCGCGCCAATACATCGCAAAGAAAAAAGTACTGCAAAATCGGTCCATAAATGACGTCCATATGACTATAAATTCGGCATATCCTCTGTGTTTCTTTGCATAGTAATTGTTCATGAATTGATTTCCACCAGACCGGGTATTGAGGAACACATAAGAGAAGTGAACATTTAAAGGAATTTATTCTATGTAGTTGCAGAATTATAGCGTATGGTTTTAGATGAATCACATGGTTCTGATGTTCACGAGGAATTTGCAGGTATTGCAAAAACTCTAATAACGGTATTGATGATAATTAAAATAACTGTGCAAATTTAAGGGAATTTAATGAAATCTCATCTGTATACATAGACAATTCCGAACAATGGTTTAATATGAATTACACGGTACTGTTTTTCATGACGGATTTAGAGGTATTGACAGAACTTCAATAACACGATTAACTGTAATTAAGATAATTGTGGAAATTTAGGGAAATTTAAAGGAATTTTGTACATGGAAAATTTTGACCACTGGAATTTTAAGAAAATTTCAGATAATTTTATCTTTATACTTGGAGAATTTTGGCGAATGATTTTAGATGACTCACATGGTTTTGTTTTGCATGGGAAATTCATCGATTTTTTCCAAAATTTAACAATTAAGCGATAAATTTAAATTTAAATTTAGCGGTTAATAATAATAATTAAAATAATTATGGAAAATTTATGAGAATTTCAAAGAATTTCATCTGTGTACATAGAGAGTTTCGACATATGATTTAAATGACTCACATAATTTTGTTTTGAATGAGGAATCTATAAGGTCTTTTCAGAATTCCAATAACGCAATTGATGATAATTAAAATAGTTGTGGAAATTGATGAGAATTCTAAGGAATTTTATCTGTGGACATAGAGAATTTTGATCATTAGAAGTTTAAAAAAATATCAAAGAATTCTAGCTTTGTACTTTAAGACTTTTGGCGGATGATCTTATATGACATTGATAAATGATATTTTCAGAATTTTAATGACGCGGTTAATTATAATAAAAATAATTGTGGAAATTTATGACAATTTCAAGGAAGTTCATTTGCGTACATAGCGATTTTCGGTATATGGTTTAAATGGCACGGTTTTGTTTTGAGTGAGGAATTTATAAGGCCTTTTCAGAGTTTCAATAACGCAATTAATGATAATTAGAATAGTAGTGAAAATGATGAGAATTTAAAGGAATTTCATCTGTGGGCATAGAATTTCAATGGATGGATATTATTTTGTGGAATTTGGAGGTATTGTACGAATTCCAATAACGCGATTAATAATAATCAATATAATTGTGGAAATTTATGGGAATTTCAGCTCTGTATATAGAGAATTTCGACGGATGGCTTTAGATTAATCACATGGTTTTTTTTTGTACGAGGGATTGTGAAGTATTGTTCGAGATTCACTAACACTATTCATGATAACTAAAGTATTAGTGAAGATTTATGAAAATTTCAAGAAAATTCAACTGTCTACATAGAGATCTCCAAAGGATGGTTTTAGGTGACTCACAAGCTTCGGTTTTGAATGAGAAATTTGGAGGTATTGTTAGAATTCCAATAACGCGATTAACGATAATTAAAGTAATTGTGGAAGTTTATGAGAATTTTAAGCATTTTTATCTGTGTACATAAAGATTTTTGACGGGTGGTTATAGATGGCTCACATGGTTTTGTGTTGCATGGGAAATTTATTGATTTTTTCCAAAATTTAGCAACGCGATTAATTATAATTAAAATAGTTATGGAAAATTTATGATAATTTCAAAGAATTTCATCTGTATACATAGAGAGTTTCGACATATGATTTAAATGACTAACATGGTTTTGTTTCGAATGAGGAATCTATAGGGTTTTTTTCAGAATTTCAATAACGCAATTGATGATAATTAAAATAGTTGTGGAAATTGATGAGAACTTCAAGGAATTTTATCTGTGGACATAGAGAATTTCGACCATTAGATGTTTAAGGAAATTTCAAAGAATTTTCTCTTTGTACTTTAAGAGTTTTGGCGGATGATATTAGATGACTTTGATAAATCATATTTTCAGAATTTTAATGACGCGATTAATTATAATAAAAATAATTGTGGAAATTTATGACAATTTCAAGAAAGTTCATTTGCCTACATTGCGATTTTCGGTATATGGTTTAAATGACACGGTTTTGTTTTGAGTGAAGGTCTTTTCAGAACTTCAATAACGCAATTGATAATAATTAAAATAGTAGTGAAAATGACGAGAATTTAAAGGAATTTCATCTGTGGACATAGAATTTCGACGGATGGATATTATTTTGTGGAATTTGGAGGTATTCTCAGAATTCCAATAACGCGATTAATAATAATTAAAATAATTGTGGAAATTTATGGGAATTTCAAGAAATTTCATCTCTGTAGATAGAGAATTTCGACGGATGGCTTTAGATTAGTCACATAGTTTTCTTTTGTACGAGGAATTGGGAAGTATTGTTTGAAATTCAATAACACTATACATGATGACTAAAGTATTAATGCAAATTTGAAGAAAATTCAACTGTCTACAAAGAGATCTTCAAAGGATGATTTTAGATGACTCACAAGCTTAGGTTTTGAATGAGATATTTGGAGGTATTGTCAGAATATCAATAACGCGATTAACGATAATTACAATAATTGTGGAAATTTATGAGAATTTCAGTTTTGACGGGTGGTTATAGATGACAAATTGTTTTGTTTTGCATAAGGGATTTATAGGTATTTTTAGAATTTTAATAAAGTGAGTAATTATAATTAAAATAATTGTGGAAATTCATAAAAATTTGAAGAAATTTCACCTATGTACCTAGAGAGTTGCGATGGCTGGTTTTCGATGATTTTGTTTTGCATGAGAAATTTGGAGGTATTGTCAAAAATCCAATAACGCGTTTAACGACAATTAAAATAGTTGCGGGAATTTATGAGAATTTCAAAGAACTTCATCTGTTTTCATAGATATCTTCGGAAGACAGTTTTAGAATACTCAAAAACGGTTTTGTTTTGCATGAGGAATTTAAAGGCATTGTCAGAATTCCAATAACGTAATTTACGATAATTAAAATAATTGTGGAAATTTCTGAGAATTTCAAGGAATTTCATTTGTGTACATAGAGAGTTTCGACGGGTAGTTTTAATGACTCGCATGGTTTTGTTTTGCAATTTTTGCGAGTTTTGGAATTTCGAAGTATTATCAGAATTCCAATAACGCTATTAACGATAATGAAAATAATTGTGAAAATTTATGAGAATTTCATTTGTGTACATAGAGAATTTTGGCGGATGGCTTTAAATGAATCATGGTTGTATTTTGTATGGTGAGAAATCTACTAACGAAATTAATTATAATTTAAATCACGTGAAAATGGAAGAGAATTTATACAAATACAAATAATTTCAAATGGCGTTACATAAATCACATGGTTGTGTGGATTGGTGTGGACGATTTAGAAGATAGTAGTCAGAAATCTAGTAACGGAATTAATTATAGTCAAAATAATTGCGGAGATTTGAATGAATTTATAGGAGTTTAATCTGTGTGCTTCTTGTCGAAATTTGGCGTATGGTCTTGGTCTGGTCCCCATCCTAGTTCAAAATTAAAGCAATTAATCAAAGATCTGCCGACCGTCGCTTTTCCGACATCCACGAGTACCGTTTACCGAGTACGAGTACGAGTTTATAAACCTTGCGATAGTAAGACATATTTCTTTTTCTTTTAACTGATTAATTAATGGTTAACTAAATCATTGACTGATTTAGTCACCTAACAACAAATCTAGATTTACCTCCCTTATTAATCGTTTATTTCTTTTTATATTTATTATTTATATTTGATTTCTTTTAATTATGATTTACTTGCCGACTCCGTGTTAGTTAACTCTTTTTTTGTACCACTGAGGTTTATGAATGTAGTTTATGTACATTAATTTGTATGAGTAATTATAATTTATACGTTCTATCGCTCGTTACTTGTTGTATTATTATATTTATGTAACTTGCAATTCGTCTTATTACAAGAAAAAGTGTTAAGCATAAATTGAGTTTTCTTCTCCACACCCATGCTCTTTGTTTTTTATAATATGGTTTCGTTTTATGTGAATGTATGAAAATTTGATTAAAGTAATTTACAGGCGCTAATTAAAGGAATGTGGCTTAATGGAATTATAAGGGAAATTTAAAGAAATTGTTGTTAAAGACGAATCAAGTGTAGTCATGGTTTCGAAAACCATTAGAGGAGTAATAATTCGTAACTATTTCAAGATTTCAAAAATTCTAAATTGGATGACGAATGATGGTTTCTGTAACAATCGTTGTTATACAGAAGATTATTTAACACTGTTACCTTCGGTGTTATTACATGGAGGGTACTAGAAAAAAAGATCTATCAAAAGCAGTGGCGTGCGGTGAGAATTTAGGCTAGGGAAGCAACCACGATTTTAATTATAATACACCTAGGTACAGGCGCGGATTAACGGGGAGGGAATAATCCCCCCCCCCAATTTAGAAGTAAGTTTACATAGAATAGAAACAAATAATGTTTGTTTAATTATTATTTATTAAAACAATTACTTTTCCAAAGATTTCCCCCTCAAAATACTTCTCTGGATCCGCCCCTGCTAGGTACAATAAAAACCAGTGTTATAATTATTAAGCTTAAAAGTTTTTCAAAGAAGCACTTTTACACTTTATACTTATGGAATTTGTTGACTATCATTCTTTTTAAAAAAAAAACTACTACTACGTATCAATTTTCCGGTCTTTCTTAGCAAAATACCGGTACAGGTTTTAATCTTTGTTGTTAAATTTGAAAGATCTGGTTTTGATCTGCCTTTCTTAATAATTTGTAATTTCTCTCCAAAACTGTATGCGAAAAATTCCTTATTAATAATTTACAAACTGAACAAAAAATCGTCCCGATTCGGCTATATCGAAGGTACTCGAACCTTTCACCGAAGCAGTTGAATTTGCAGTCGTGACGATAATGCAATTTTAAATTTGCATACAGACAAACTAAATAGAACTATTTGTCTTTAAAAAAATACAACTTATAAATTAAAATAATAAAATGCGACAAAATACAGTATCATTCGCAGATTTACATTACTTAAGTAACACTAAATCGAACAAATAACCAAATTATAAGCATCCGTGTATTATAACACCCCGCGGTCGCTGATTCACGCCAAGGTTAAGAGAAGAGCATTTGTAAGCAGTGCTTATATGAAGTGTATGTATCACATTTGAATCGGTATTACCTTTCCGTGCAAGTTTAATGAGCCTAATTTAAAATAGTACTCTAAATAATTATACTTTTTGCTGTACAGAGTTGATATTGAGCTTTAATTGATAAATATTTCAATTTAAATAAACGATAGCCATAATTTTACAAAAGTATTTTTGTTAGCATTGTTTTTATTTTTAATAAATTCTCAAGGCAAGCATTGCTTCCATTGCTTCCATGTTCCGCACGCCACTGATCAAAAGGTGTGTCTAATGCAACAAAATATCTCTTTAGCCTATTGCACATGATGTTTCTTTAAATATGTTGGCTCATAATTGCCAACTTTCAAGGAACCCATCGACAAGTACACTCTGAGAAATCTTCTCGTGTTGTAGTAAATTGTGCGGGGATGTATATAGTATGCAGGGTGTATACAGTATACAGAATAAAGCCGAAACATGTAGTGGAAAACCTACTTTATTGTAGATTTTTAATTTATCATGTATAACCTACGCCAAATTTTATATAAATTCAACTGCTTTCCCAATAAATAATAAAAATAAATAACCTATTGATAAAAATTAATAATAAAGGGCTACTGTAGGAACCTTGAGGTACGCCCTTAATTAAAAGATACGATTGTTCAACCCACACTTGTTAATCAATGCTAGTTCTAAAAATATCAGACTTGAACACTCAATTTCCAATAAAATAAATATTGGTTTTGTATTACAAAGTGTCACATATGCAAAAAACGCGATTTATTCTTTGCATTCACGCATCAGCGCCAAAACTGTTCAATTCAAACGGATACTGTTACTTGTATTATTTGTAGCTTTTGCTGAATTAAAAAAACGTGTTTTGATGATAATGCCAGGAATGTCTTTTCGACACTCACTTAATATGTGTACCACATCTAAAATATACAACTATGTAACTGTAATGCTCGTAGTGGATTTTATCCATTACATATACCGCAGTTGACCTCTAAAATGATGGCTGCTCTGCATGATTATCTACACAGTACCATACATAATAATAACGTACGTTTTGTGGAGTGCTTTACCTTGCCCAGGTTAGAGTGTTACAGAATATTGAACCTTGCATTATAGTATATACCTACTATGTATATATAAATTGAGCTCGATGGAGTCAACCTAGTTTGACCTCACAATCAGATATATAAATGAATACAAGGTGAGATCATAAAAGTAAAATGAGAAAAGTAAATTTACATATTACACTTGTTCTTTTTTTATAAATAGAATCATTGCTTGTAGTCATAAAAATATATACATAAAGAAAGTACATAAGTACCTTTTCTCTACTAAAAATACTATATAAGTTGATCAAAGGAAAATTCCGAACACTCGAGTACAAATTGCACTTACGTCTAACAAAGAAAAAAGTTGCCGACTTTCATTATGTATTCCAATTAAAATAAAATGCTTGTAATGAAAATTACGTAGCTATAATTACGCTCAAGTTAATTTCTAGGGAATTTTCGCAATACTTGTTTTTCTGGATATTTTATACCTATCGTGTTGGAAGGAAATGCAAGTATTGTGCATCTGATCTATGTCAGAATATAGTTTGAATGGTTTGACACTTCTGGGCATGGTCAAGGCACTTGATGTGATCGGTCAGAGGTTATATCTTATATATAATCCTATATAGGTATATTATAAATCGTCTGCCAAAATAGTGCAACCATAATCTCTATAATAAATTGTGATGATAATAGGAGGATAATAATGCTCCAAGGGAGTTAACAGTTAATTATGCTGAGTTTTGATTTTGACATATCAATATGAGATTTTAATTTCAAGGTTATTCTATTGTTGTAATTCTATTACTAATTAAATTATTCTAAAACGGTACAGTTAGATAATTAAAATATAATTTTTTTATCATTCAATAATATCGAAACGCCCTTGTTCTACCTTGCATTGATTGTTCTTATTATGTATTCTACTACTCCAGCTGTAAAGGTCACGATATTATGTACTTTCCAATACAATATGTGATTTGTTTTCAGTTTTTATCTTGTATATGTATTGCAGTTACAACTAATATATCGTATTTTAAAGGTAAAATATTAGCGAGATGGGACATCGTCTCATCCACCACATGAATTTTACTTCCCAGTTGGACTTGCTTGATGGAGCCTTAGAAAAAGTCCAACAGAGCATGAAGGAGGAAACCAGCTTACCGAATCTGGGCGAATTTGTTTTTCTACCACAATCGAACAACAATATTACCTCCGGAACAATACATTGACTTAACAGGTCTAGACACTCTTAAGATCTAGTGATTTATCTATGGAGTAATCGTTAACTGTAGTTAAAAATACAGTTAAAAGTGTTTCAACTTATAGGACAAACTTTCGGAATGCACTTATTTATGTATTCATATAACTTACCCGGTGACCGCCATGTTTAGAGTGTTCTTATGAAATATCAAAACCTGCTTTGCCAAGTTTCGCGGAAATCATGGATATGTTTTAATTTTTTTGAGTTTTCTGCATGTTGAATCAGGTGGAAAGCAACACTAACTAGGATTTGTACACTACATTTTTTCATCACAATTTCTATAAATTCCTCAAAAATCCCCATAGAATTCCTTTAAATTTCCATAATATTGCGTTAAATTCACTAAATTCCTTACAACTTCTTTTAATTCTCCATAATCCCTCATTTGTAGATTCAAAAGTTTTCTATTATTTCTTTGTGTAATCTTACTGACACTCAATTATTGACACACGAAGCACCACTGTGGAACTCTTTACTATGATCTATTTTCGACGTAATAAATCATTACTTGACCTGGTCGCATCCGGGTTTCAAAATTTAATCTAGTAAAAATTTAGAAAATTTCATTTTTGATTTTCTAAATGGAGGAAGGAGCTAAGTTGTACAATCCGGTCCAAATTCAGAATAGGACCAAACTTGAAATTTATTATCTGAGGTCGAAACTTAACTTGCAGCTACTCGAAGCCTATTTGTGTCGACCAAACCTATAAGTTGCAACTACTTTTGTCCAAAACTTTAGAAGTCGAATAGATGGTGCTTAAATTGTGATAGCGGTGCATAGATGTGGATGAAAAATTGTCAAGTCCCTATTATAATAGCTAAAACCGTTGGGGTTGGTTAATCCTTCGATTAGGAATTACCAATACTAGAATTAGGGATTAATCCCTAATCGACAATCCCAAAAAGTTTTTAAAACTAGACTTTAGCCCCAAAAAATATTTCTAAAAATTTAATTTTCCGTCCATAAAATATTTTAAAAATCTAATCCTTAATTCCTAATCCTAAACATATTTAAAAAAAATTCAATTCCTAATTACAAAAAATATAAATATAATCCTGTATTTCTAAACCTAACAAATATTTTTAAAACTTCAATCCCTAATCCCAAAAAATATTTTTAAAAATCCTATTCCTGATCCAAAAAATATTTTAGAAAATGCAATTCTCAATTCCTAATCTAAATATTTTTAAAAACCAATACTCAATCCGAAAGAAATATTTAAAAATTTTCAATTTCTAATCACAAACATAATCAAAAGAATCCAGTTACAAATTTTTAGTTCTAAATTATTTTTTAAAAACTCATTCCCAATCCCTAATCCCAAACATTATTTAAAAAATCCGATTCCTTATCCAAAAATCCTAAATATTTTGAAAAAGCCAATTTAACAAAAATATTCTTAAAAACCAATTCTCAATTCCTAATCCCAAAAATATTTAAAAAAATCCAATTAGAAATTTCTAATTTGAAATTATTTTTTAAAAATTCTGTCCCAATCCCTAATCCCAACAAATATTTTAAAAACTTCAATTCCTAATTCCAAAAATATATTTAAAAAATCCGATTGCTAATCCCAAAGAATCTTTTTAAAAATGCAAAATATCAATCCCAAATCTAAATATTTTGAAAAAGCTAATCTAACAAACATATTTTTAAAAACCAATCCTCAATTCCTAATCCCAAATTCTTTTTAAAGCTTCAATCTCATAGAAATATCTTTAAAAATCGAATTTAATTCCAAAAATATTTAAAAAATCCAATCCCATGCCCTAATCACGAAAAATATTTATAAAATTTAATTCTTAATCTAAAGGAAATATTTAAAAAACCTATTCCTAATCCCAAAGAATATTTTTAAAAATGCAAACCTCAATTCCTAATCTAAATATTTTTAAAAACCAATACTCAATCCGAAAGAAATATTTAAAAATTTTCAATTTCTAATCCCAAACAATCAAAAGAATCCAGTTACAAATTTTTAGTTCTAAATTATTTTTTAAAAACTCATTCCCAATCCCTAATCCCAAACAATATTTAAAAAAAATCCGATTCCTTATCCAAAAAATCCTAAATATTTTGAAAAAGCCAATTTAACAAAAATATTCTTAAAAACCAATCCTCAATTCCTAATCCCAAAAATATTTAAAAAAATCCAATTAGAAATTTCTAATTTCAAATTATTTTTTAAAAATTCTCTCCCAATCCCTAATCCCAAGAAATATTTAAAAAACTTCAATTCCTAATTCCAAAAATATATTTAAAAAATCCGATTGCTAATCCCAAAGAATCTTTTTAAAAATGTAAAATATCAATCCCAAATCTAAATATTTTGAAAAAGCTAATCTAACAAACATATTTTTAAAAACCAATCCTCAATTCCTAATCCCAAATTCTTTTTAAAGCTTCAATCTCATATAAATACCTTTAAAAATCGAATTTTCAATTCGTAATTCCAAAAATAAATATTTAAAAAATCCAATCCCATGCCCTAATCACGAAAAATATTTATAAAATTTAATTCTTAATCTCAAGAAATATTTAAAAAACCTATTCCTAATCCCAAAGAATATTTTTAAAAATGCAAACCTCAATTCCTAATCTAAATATTTTAAAAACCAATACTCAATCCGAAAGAAATATTTAAAAATTTTCAATTTCTAATCACAAACATAATCAAAAGAATCCAGTTACAAATTTTTAGTTCTAAATTATTTTTTAAAAACTCATTCCCAATCCCTAATCCCAAACAATATTTAAAAAAAATCCGATTCCTTATCCAAAAATCCTAAATATTTTGAAAAAGCCAATTTAACAAAAATATTCTTAAAAACCAATCCTCAATTCCTAATCCCAAAAATATTTAAAAAAATCCAATTAGAAATTTCTAATTTCAAATTATTTTTTAAAAATTCTCTCCCAATCCCTAATCCCAAGAAATATTTTAAAAACTTCAATTCCTAATTCCAAAAATATATTTAAAAAATCCGATTGCTAATCCCAAAGAATCTTTTTAAAAATGTAAAATATCAATCCCAAATCTAAATATTTTGAAAAAGCTAATCTAACAAACATATTTTTAAAAACCAATCCTCAATTCCTAATCCCAAATTCTTTTTAAAGCTTCAATCTCATATAAATACCTTTAAAAATCGAATTTTCAATTCGTAATTCCAAAAATAAATATTTAAAAAATCCAATCCCATGCCCTAATCACGAAAAATATTTATAAAATTTAATTCTTAATCTCAAGAAATATTTAAAAAACCTATTCCTAATCCCAAAGAATATTTTTAAAAATGCAAACCTCAATTCCTAATCTAAATATTTTTAAAAACCAATACTCAATCCGAAAGAAATATTTAAAAATTTTCAATTTCTAATCACAAACATAATCAAAAGAATCCAGTTACAAATTTTTAGTTCTAAATTATTTTTTAAAAACTCATTCCCAATCCCTAATCCCAAACAATATTTAAAAAAAATCCGATTCCTTATCCAAAAATCCTAAATATTTTGAAAAAGCCAATTTAACAAAAATATTCTTAAAAACCAATCCTCAATTCCTAATCCCAAAAATATTTAAAAAAATCCAATTAGAAATTTCTAATTTCAAATTATTTTTTAAAAATTCTCTCCCAATCCCTAATCCCAAGAAATATTTTAAAAACTTCAATTCCTAATTCCAAAAATATATTTAAAAAATCCGATTGCTAATCCCAAAGAATCTTTTTAAAAATGTAAAATATCAATCCCAAATCTAAATATTTTGAAAAAGCTAATCTAACAAACATATTTTTAAAAACCAATCCTCAATTCCTAATCCCAAATTCTTTTTAAAGCTTCAATCTCATATAAATACCTTTAAAAATCGAATTTTCAATTCGTAATTCCAAAAATATTTAAAAAATCCAATCCCATGCCCTAATCACGAAAAATATTTATAAAATTTAATTCTTAATCTCAAGAAATATTTAAAAAAACCTATTCCTAATCCCAAAGAATATTTTTAAAAATGCAAACCTCAATTCCTAATCTAAATATTTTTAAAAACCAATACTCAATCCGAAAGAAATATTTAAAAATTTTCAATTTCTAATCACAAACATAATCAAAAGAATCCAGTTACAAATTTTTAGTTCTAAATTATTTTTTAAAAACTCATTCCCAATCCCTAATCCCAAACAATATTTAAAAAAAATCCGATTCCTTATCCAAAAATCCTAAATATTTTGAAAAAGCCAATTTAACAAAAATATTCTTAAAAACCAATCCTCAATTCCTAATCCCAAAAATATTTAAAAAAATCCAATTAGAAATTTCTAATTTCAAATTATTTTTTAAAAATTCTCTCCCAATCCCTAATCCCAAGAAATATTTTAAAAACTTCAATTCCTAATTCCAAAAATATATTTAAAAAATCCGATTGCTAATCCCAAAGAATCTTTTTAAAAATGTAAAATATCAATCCCAAATCTAAATATTTTGAAAAAGCTAATCTAACAAACATATTTTTAAAAACCAATCCTCAATTCCTAATCCCAAATTCTTTTTAAAGCTTCAATCTCATATAAATACCTTTAAAAATCGAATTTTCAATTCGTAATTCCAAAAATATTTAAAAAATCCAATCCCATGCCCTAATCACGAAAAATATTTATAAAATTTAATTCTTAATCTCAAGAAATATTTAAAAAAACCTATTCCTAATCCCAAAGAATATTTTTAAAAATGCAAACCTCAATTCCTAATCTAAATATTTTTAAAAACCAATACTCAATCCGAAAGAAATATTTAAAAATTTTCAATTTCTAATCCCAAACATAATCAAAAGAATCCAGTTACAAATTTTTAGTTCTAAATTATTTTTTAAAAACTCATTCCCAATCCCTAATCCCAAACAATATTTAAAAAATCCGATTCCTTATCCAAAAATCCTAAATATTTTGAAAAAGCCAATTTAACAAAAACATTCTTAAAAACCAATTCTCAATTCCTAATCCCAAAAATATTAAGAAAAATCCAATTAGAAATTTCTAATTTCAAATTATTTTTTAAAAATTCTGTCCCAATCCCTAATCCCACGAAATATTTTAAAAACTTCAATTCCTAATTCCAAAAATATATTTAAAAAATCCGATTGCTAATCCCAAAGCATCTTTTTAAAATGCAAAATATCAATGCCAAATCTAAATATTTTGAAAAAGCTAATCTAACAAACATATTTTTAAAAACCAATCCTCAATTCCTAATCCCAAATTCTTTTTAAAGCTTCAATCTCATAGAAATATCTTTAAAAATCGAATTTTCAATTCGTAATTCCAAAAATATTTAAAAAATCCAATCCCATGCCCTAATCACGAAAAATATTTATAAAATTTAATTCTTAATCTCAAGAATTATTTAAAAAAACTTATTCCTAATGCCAAAGAATATTTTTTAAAATGCAAACCTCAATTCCTAATCTAAATATTTTTAAAAACCAATACTCAATCCGAAAGAAATATTTAAAAATTTTCAATTTCTAATCCCAAACATAATCAAAAGAATCCAGTTACAAATTTTTAGTTCTAAATTATTTTTTAAAAACTCATACCCAATCCCTAATCCCAAACAATATTTAAAAAAATCCGATTCCTTATCCAAAAATCCTAAATATTTTGAAAAAACCAATTTAACAAAAATATTCTTAAAAACCAATCCTCAATTCCTAATCCCAAAAATATTTAAAAAAATCCAATTAGAAATTTCTAATTTCAAATTATTTTTTAAAAATTCTGTCCCAATCCCTAATCCCAAGAAATATTTTAAAAACTTCAATTCCTAATTCCAAAAATATATTTAAAAAATCCGATTGCTAATCCCAAAGAATCTTTTTAAAAATGCAAAATATCAATCCCAAATCTAAATATTTTGAAAAAGCTAATCTAACAAACATATTTTTAAAAACCAATCCTCAATTCCTAATCCCAAATTCTTTTTAAAGCTTCAATCTCATAGAAATATCTTTAAAAATCGAATTTTCAATTCGTAATTCCAAAAATATTTAAAAAATCCAATCCCATGCCCTAATCACGAAAAATATTTATAAAATTTAATTTTTAATTTCAAGAAATATTTAAAAAAAACCTATTCCTAATGACAAAGAATATTTTAAAAATGCAAAGCTCAATTCCTAATGTAAATATATTAAAAAAATCCAATTTTCGATTACTAATAAAAAACTATTTTTAAAAACCAATCCTCATTCCCCATTTTAAATAAATATCTTTAAAAATTCAATTTCAATTCCTAATATCAAGAAAATTAAAAAAAATCGTTTCCTAATCCCCAAGAATAAATTTGAAAATGCAAACCTCAATCCCTAATCTAAATAGTTTTAAAAATCAGATTTTCAATTACTAATAAAAAACTATTTTTAAAAACCAATCCTCTACCACCATTTTAAATAAATATCTTCAAAGATTCAATTTCAATTCCTAATACCAAGAATATTTAAAAAAAAATCGTTTCCTAATCCCGAAGAATATTTTTGAAAATGCAATCCTCAATCCCTAATCTAGTATTTTGAAAAGATCCAAACCCTAATCCATAATCAAAAACAAATATTTTAAAAATCCAATTCCAAATTCCTAGTATAAAATTTCTTTTAAAAATGTAAAAAACCTTAAAAGATCTCTTAAAGATATCCAATTAAAATTAAAAAAATTTAAAAACCAATCCTCAATCACTATTTCAAAGAAATATCTCAAAAAATGCAATTTTCAATTCCTAATAACAAAAATATTTAAAAAATCCAATTGCAAATATTTTTAAAATTTCAATCTCTAATTCCAAGAAATATTTTTTAAAAATCCAATTCTTAATCCCAAAGAATTTATATTCTTATATATTATATTTTTAAAAAATACAATCGCCAATCCCTAATCAAAAATTTTTTAAAAACCATTCCTCAATCCCTATCCCAAATAAATATATTTAAAAATTCCATTCTTAATCCCAAAAATATTTTAAAAATGCAAAGCTTAATCGCCAATCTAAATATTTTGAAAAATTACAATCTCCAAACCGTAATCCAAGAAAAATATTTTTAAAAAACCAATCCTCAATCCCTATTCCAAAGAAATATCTTTAAAAGTTCAATCTTCAATTCCTAATTTTTTTAAATCCCATCCCAAAAAATGTTTTTAAAACTCTCATCTGTAATCCCAAAAAATATTTTTAAAAATCCCATTCCAAATTCCTAGTACCAATTTTTCTTAAATCCAATCCCAATTCCTAATCCCAAATAATATTTTTAAAACTTTAATCCCTAATCCTAATAGTATTTTTTTAAAAATCCGATTCCTAATCCCAAAGGATATTTAAAAAAATCCACTCCTTAATCCCTAATCAGAAAAATCTTTCTTAGCCATTCCGTAATCTCTATATCCCAAAGATATAACTTTAAAAATACTTTATCCCTAATTCCTAACACTTGTCAAAAATTGGAGAGTTACACAACCCAGCAAAATAGCCCAGATATGTTTACACCACATATCGAATTGATCTTTAGAGACAACATATTAAACGGTTAATAAAAGAAATATTCCATCACTGTATATCATGATTCTGCATCTAGTAGATGTTGTTTAGATTCAGCTCGTCAACTCCGATGTATGTATGTGTGTGTATGGGGGGATAAAGAATTTATACAGTATACTACTATAGATAAATACGTATGATGGGTTGTGCTGGGTGTCGAAAGTGTGATTTTGGATCATATTATCCTTAAATATGCATCTCGGCTATCTATTGACCAATTTCGTTCACTCACGGCAGACAATAAAAAAAACCTCAGTAGATTTGCAACTGAGGCTATCAAACTCAGATATCAAATCCAGAATAATTTTCACTATTTAATGACTACTTCTACAACCTATAATTTAATTTATTATCAAGAATTACACCCAAATACTTTAATCAAATTAATGAATGATTTAGAGTTGATAGTTGACCACCATCCCTTTTTGGTAATAAATTTGTTTATTTGTTATTTGGTCGAGCAAATTTAGTACCTAAATTCACTTTTACCAGTTGAAACAAATGAGAAGTAAAAGTATGGATGAAAGGATCCATGACATAGGAACCCAATAATTTGAAATTTTAATAAGCAGTTCAAATCAAACTATGGCATTGTTTTATTTCCGGTTTATTTGATTGTTTTAATCAGTTTCACAATAATAATGCCTGTCCTTTTGTTACGACTTACAAAATAGTGAAATTGTTCCTAATTCTAATAAGTTGTTATTGTCCCCCATATTAAATTTCTGTCACAAAAAGAAATCGAATCTGCTGCTACCAAATCAAGCCTGTCGATTATAATTCCTCACAGTCAGTGGATTTTTGTGAAAGTGTAACCGGACTTTTATAGCCCAACGGAGAGAATTTACTTTCAACAACACGCTATAACCTAACTGTTCTTGTAATTGTAACTTAACCTGCCGCCATTTAACAGCATGTTGTAATTGACAAAATTATAACCTGTCTTTTATAAACATGACCTGTAAATTTTAAAAGTGGTAAGGATAACTTCCATGCAAGAACAAACCTATTTATTAAACAAATTATTCGTTTATTTCTGTTTTGCTTCAAGAATAGCAACACGCCAAAACAATTAAGATAAAAATAAAATACGTCCTTCCGTACCTAGGACTGCATACCACAGCTTTGAAGCAAAGTAATCCTATAATAAGTCCCTAAACGACCAATAAAATTAAAATGAACTATTATTGTTAATGGTATGAAATTATTAAAATTTTGATAAATAAATCTAACACACAAGAAGAAACCCCATGAATATTCATCAAGATCATTTCACACTACATTAATCACAGGTTAGGTAGTAGAATAGGTTGTGTTCGTTTTGATCTATCTCTTGTTAAACCACAATTTCCTAGATGTTCGGACGTACCAAAGGAAAGAGAGAAACCGACTGATCGATGATTATCTTTTAAATTTACGACTTATCAATAAATGAATGGAATCCCTCAAGACCCCACTAATAAAGGTTAACTGTTGTTATACTATGAACTCTGCACGAACTGCGGAATTCACGTTTTTGCTCGCCTCTATAAAAACTCGACTAAAACCCTTTGTAGAGCCTTTTAATTAAAAGTGTTGCGTGATTTTAAGTGAAAGTATTTGTTAGATTTAGATTAGAACATGAATGATTGATGGTCTCCACTTCAGCTCTAAAGTAGTATTCATTTAAATATACCTCTAATTCGATCAAAAAATAAAAATAAGGTCCATAAATAACAGCGATATATAAGAAATCAACTGTTATTACAAGATAACGTTCTGCAATCGATTCAGAAAACGCAGTAAATTAATTTGAACGGTACTAGAAATTCGTACAAATACGGGTTACAAGAGGCATTAGGCTAATATAAAAGCTTTATTCCCAAGAAACAAAACCAGAAATAATATACATAAATAAGTAGTCATAAATAAATAAAAAACTGATAAATAATAAAATGCTTTATTGAAATGAAAAACAGTTAGATAAACTTTGGTAGGATTAAATCTTATCACTAATTTAGTTAAGTATTTATTTAATAAATGTTTATAAACAAACAAAATAAGGAATGAATTTATGCGAGCGGGACAATTACTCTATACTTGTTTAGTCCAATCACAAAAGATTACGGAATGCTAAAGCGAGTACAGGTTCACCTTAAATTGTACAATCGATTATATGGCTTAAATATTTGATAATTAGTTAATAATCTTTCGAAGCAAAATAAACGGGCACACTCGCGGGAATAAATTCTAACATAGTTTATATACAATTTACAATGTGAACACACACTAAGCAAAACCATTTAAATAAAAAAACTATACAGTTATTACATTAATTAACAGATTATATTTATATAGTGGTTGCTCAAAGTTATAGTTTAACATACACAGGAACTTAATTACATGTGAAGAAATCTGAACCTGACCAGAAAAAGTTCTCTAGGTACCGAAACGGAAGTAATGCCAGTAATTCGTAACTGCGCTCAAAGGCGACAACAGCAAGCAACCAAATAATAAATAAGGAGTAAGAAACTCAAAAGATAAAAGAGAAAAACAAAGAAGAAGGCCTGCAGCAATGGACCAACATTACCAAGTTGCGTGCGCAACTACCGACCAAGGGACTCGCATTTGAATCCCGACCAATATATCACCGGATTTTTAAAAGTCGTTTCTCCCTGGGAATGGTAAACCACCGAGCTATACTTTACCCAGTAAATTTTTCAAAAATTAATTAAAGAAAATCCAAATACTGTGTACTTAGGATGGTTCGGAGTCCACCTTAAGCTATAGGTCTCCTATAGCTTGTGAGGAGGCGTAATAATATTACGCCCAAAATTATTATGTACCAAGAGCGTTATGATGTGATAATGTCAGTCAGAAGCACGTTGTTTATATTTATTTTGAACGTAACGCCGGCACTGATTGCAAGGTTAACGCTGAGCGGGCGTTATGAATAATAATGCCCGCTTATAATGCCCTGGTTGTTATGGATTTATTTATATAGTTCGTATGCAACTGAAAAATAAAATAATTTTTTCGCTAGCACTGATTGCTACCTTCTTACCTAACCATTTGACACTTGATCTTGTGCTTTCTGTCACAGAACGCAAGACAACCATCAGAATTATTCTAAATCATAAATTATTCCAACCTCGTTTTACTTCAATTTGACTTCATTTTAAGGCTGATGATAGTCAGAAACTCTATATACAGTGATAAGGGGGGAGAGTTATAGGATGGCCATCGCAGAGTGGTTACGTTTTATTCCGGAACAACTTTTTTTGACTTTATAGATTTTCGTGTAATTTCGGTAAATTTTTAGTTTTTCTTTGCTGACTTTGCAACAGATTACACAGTAAAACCTATGAAAAAAAACAGGTATTAGAAATTCGATTATAGAACGCCGCGAAAGAATTTTCGATTATCCCAAAAACATAATCTCCATCCATCAAATTTGGTCGCCATCGGGCGTAAATAACCTTGCGGATGAGAATCGTTATTGTTGACATGTTATTTGGTGACCCCAAACGAAAATCTTTAGAATCGGGTATTTGCTCATCGGGACACACTATCCTCATTAATGGAATACCACATGGGGGAAGCAGTAAATTGTCTAGTCAGAATGTAAGCCACTCTGTTAGCTGTTAGGGATACATGAGTGTCAAGTTTGTTTAACGTGGCCCACCTACGTTAAACTTATGACTACGGCCTCCTAAGAGGCCAACGAATTGAAATACGCTCAATTAGCGCGTCACTTACGTTTGAAAGAGCTAGAGTTTAACAATTAAATGAAGAAATTAATGAAATGAAAATATAAAATGCACCCGAAATCACGTAATCTCCACGCTGTAATTTAAGTGATAAAGCGTGATAAGATAACCGAAAAATGAACTCGAAAGATTGAGTAACGGCTAAAAACTGTTTCTAATGAAGAAGAAAAGTAAAATCATTATTGACAATCTGTTGCTAGTAGCGTACGCCGCTGACATTTTTAACAACGAACAACTTGCACTCTTATCTCACCCGGTTCGCATTATTTACACAGCTGTTGTGCACGCAGCTGATTATATTTTTATTTAATTGTTAGACTTTATCAGTTCACATTGGGTGCGAACGAATTTGCCTATCTGATCTTTACTAGCTCTCCAGGCTAGTGCCGGAACTATTAACGGGTTCACCCGTCGGAGTCAGTCTCCGAAGGAGTCCCTTCATCCCTAGTATAGCATGCGGATTTATACTGCCCATTCGAGATCAACTTCAATTAAGGTGGGGCTTGGTGCTAGATCTGTCTAGGATTTTGCCATCCCGGCCTACCAACTGTCTATCCGGCCGGTGCCCGCGCTCAAGACTAAATCAGGACTAAATACACTCTAACTCGTCCTGTAGATTCGGGTGGGTACCGTATCTTTAGGTGCTCTATAAATACTTAAGCATACATATACAGAAAGCCTATAGCACTGATCTCTCCGATAGATGTGTCCATCTATCTGGTGTCCGTCTAAGCGATCTATCTGGTGTCCGCATTTAGAAATTTTAATTGGTGCAAAACAAGCAGTTAGATGGAGTTCAGAGAGATAATTATTTTTGAACAACTCAATGCTAAAATCAGATTTGACCTGCTACTTGACCTTTGACCTGTGCTAAAAGTTGAGCCCAAATTTCTCCTCTTAGCAAACACTATATAATGATAGTAGGTCCAGGATAATCGACCATGGAGGGTTCAATTCTAGAATTACATACATTTGACCAGACTTTCGCAGGTCAAAGGTCAAACTCAGGTTTTGCCAATTAACACGTACAACACTGCTATAGTGAGGCTATAGGTGGGCTCAATGCATGTTCCGTATCGACCTCCTTTATGACATGACAATATAGTAAAACACGTTCCGTCTTAGATGTTTGACGCTCTTTTTTAATTTTTATTTAATGCCTGATTGTAGCGATTCCGTGGTCCCTTCAGCAATTGCAGTTGCAGAAACTGCAACACTCAGAATTCTTCTAATGAATACGGTTTGTCTGGAAGCAATTCGTCATACAGAATTCAAAGAAGTCTGTCTAGATACACCTGTCCGGGACGTTACGAACAGGAAGTAAGCGGTAGGAACAATTATTTAAACCAACGAAACATAAAAAAGAAGACACAAATAACATATTAATTAAAAAATTGGAATTTGCGTGTGCACCCTAATTTGAACCAGGCTTCTGCAATCCGATTGAACATTTTGGTCCTTCGAGCCGTATACAGCATATTTATACTAAAATTAAAGTTTTATAATTCTAACCGCTAATTATACGTTGCCGCATTAGGTAAATGCAATTGCATTCATTAAACATTAATTTCACGTTGGTTAAACATAATCTGGCAAATTAAATGTTAATTTAATCCACCTTTTGGTTACACTATTTTACAGTTAATTCAAGGATGTCGATAATCAAAATAACAACAAATCATTAGAAAGGTTTTTATTAAAAATTCCAGAACTTCTACCTTCTGTAATTACCCGGATCAATAGTTACAAAAAAAAGAGTTGTAGTAGTTTCAAAACCTACTGGACTGTTACACACTTTTTTTCCCTAATGGAGCACTTTATAGTCACTTCAGTGCACATACATAATGAGATCATTTCCTTCTTTCTTTCTTCTCGAATGTCTTCTACATACAAAAACGGCGAACCTACAATCTTCTTGTAAATATTTTGTTTATTAAATTAAATTAAATTTATAATTACTGTGGCAGGCGCCCAAATGTGTTTAATCCATGAGTCACACCTAATTAGTTCCATTAAGGTAGCAATTAAATTACTGGATCTAATTACCTTCTCCTTGTTAATTCACTTCGTACTGATTTAGATTTACGTAATAATTAATCTAGATACCATTAGTTGTGGTTGTTTGTAAATGGATTAATTATTCGAACCTTGATTTTTTCGCTTATGTATATCTACTGTTATTAATAAATTTGTTGATATATTTTTAGACCAAGCAAATAAATGTTATCCTTTCTCCTCTCTGTTGCAGAGCCACCTTGAATTTTTAGTAGTTTCTGCTTCCTTCTTTTATCATCGAGAAGTGTGTACTGCATACAAAAAGTAACTTCACATAATCACCAACAATCAGTTAATCACTAAATGGCTATCTCGAATCCTACCTGAAGGTAATCTGCGAGCACGGTTAGTTCGTTGTAATATAATGAGTATCTGCCACTTTCGTCGTGACAAGACTTCTGTTACACTTCCGGTTTATAAGTTGTTTTTCTCGCATTTCATCTTGTTCTTCTTATTATATGTAGCACGCTTTTTTATGGTACACATCTGCCTATCGTGATCAAGATGACGTAGTATTATTTATGCATAATATTATTGTCAATCAAGTCGAGTTGACTTGGCACAATGCAAAAAGGTAATAAAAACGTTGGATTTTATAAGTCTCTTGAAATATTATAGAAAGGACCTTCAGACATGCGATTGATCTATATTTATTTAATCCGACGACTTGAAATGGAAAAGCGAAAAATAAATTCGGCATATCCTTTCAGTTTCTGGATTAAAGTATTTCAACTCTACGTAAAAGTGTCACGCGAATTGGTTATTTATTAAATGAAATACTAATACGAAAATGTGGGCTGTATATAATCTATATATTTAAAACACAAGGAATTTTCTTTCTATGATACGCTACCGACTCGTAAGCGATTTTCATTATTATTTTTTTTAACTAAAGCTACTGACCCACACATGTGTCATCGTTAAGCTTATTTTTTTCTTTAATCATTATTTGCCCTGTAAAAACAAAAGCAATTCTGGCGTTTGTTTTTGATTCAGTATTTGCGCCGCCATTTGCTTTTCCGCGCTGGCCGGAATCGGGACCAAGCTCATCACTATCGCACGGTCGTTTGTGACAGATACGCTCAAAGCTGTCCATGACATTCTAATCTTTTCTGTATTTCGTATCAATTTTAGTGTACGAGGATGGTCTGAAAAGTTTTCGACCTTAACGTGAAGATGGCAGCACTCGTCAATAAAAGCTAGGGAATGTAGTTGTGCATCTTTTGACAGGTACTCACCAAAATTTCAGCCATTTTGGACGCGCAGTTGTTATTTGACATTCGTTTGAGTGAGTCGATGTGAGTGTTTTTGTGAAAATGGAAAAAATCGAGTATCGAGCTGTCATTAAATATTTGTTTTTTAAAGGCAATACGCCTACGCAAATCAAAGATGAGTTGGACTCTGTGTATGGGGACTCTGCGCCATCATTTACCACAGTGAAATTTTGGGCAGCTGAATTTAAACGTGGCCGTACCAGCTTGGGGGACGATGAACGTTCGGGTCGTCCAAAAACTGCAACCACTGACGATAACATCGCTAAAGTTCACCAAATGGTGCTAAACGACCGTCGAATTAAAGTGAGAGAGATAGCAGAGGCTATGAATATGTCCAAAGAACGTGTTTGTCATACACATACTGAATCAAGATTTAGGCATGAGAAAGCTGTCCGCGCGTTGGGTGCCGCGTTTGCTCACGTTAGACCAAAAACGTGTTCGAATGAACATTTCCAACGCTCTGTTGGCGCAGTTTAGGCGCAATGAATCAGAGTTTTGGCGCCGATTAATCACTGTAGATGAAACTTGGATACACCATTATACGCCCGAAACAAAAATACAGTCAAAACAGTGTACTGCGAAGGGGGAATCGGCTCCAAAAAAAGCAAAAACTGTTATGTCGGCTGCGAAAGTGATGGCGACTGCTTTTTGGGATAGTCATGGAGTTATCTTAATCGATTATCTTCAAACAGGAAAAACCATTACAAGAGCATACTACGCATCATTACTTGACAAGCTGAAGGCAGAAATTGCGGAAAAACGGCCACATTTGCAGAAAAAGAAAATCCTGTTTCACCAAGACAATAAGACAATGTCTTACACCTCCGCGGTTGCCATGGCGAAAATCCACGAATTACGGTTTGAACTGCTTGACCATCCTCCTTACTCACCAGATCTAGCCCCAAGCGACTTCTGTTTGTTCCCTCATCTAAAAATTGCGCTCGGAGGACAGAGATTTTCGTCAAATGAGGAGGCAATCACCTTCGTGAACAATTATTTTGCAGAGAAAAACGACGAGTACTATTTGGATGGGTTAAAGAGATGGGAGCATCGCTGGGAGAAGTGTGTAGACTTACAAGGAGACTATGTAGAAAAATAAAAATAAATTTAAAGAAAAAATGTCTTGTTATTGTATGTATCTGTTATTGTAATGTGTTGTATCTTTGTTAGGTCGGAAACTTTTCAGACCACCCTCGTATGTACCTCCCGAGTAGCGCTCGACCCTGCTTCACAGGACAGAATTCAGTCAGTCAGTCGATGTTACTAACATTAGATGAATACACAGGAATATTTAGAAGTATTATACGTAGGGTAGTTTTTAAGGGTCATCTATTGTCGAAAATCACCGAGTATCGAGAATCACTAAGTACGATTTGTCAAAAATACTGGGGAATAACTTGGAATATTGAAGGCACGCTTGAGGAATACAAAGACATATCTAGAAATATCGAGGAATGCGTCTACACAAGAATATCGAGGGAATATTTAGACGTATTACACATGTAAAGAACCGTGCCATCTACGTCGGGAATCGCTGTATGTATTGCCGGATAATACCTTGGACTGACAAGGAAGTGGAAGTGGTCTGTCTGAGCAGTATGGGAAATAGCAGAACCTTCAGGAATAAAGAGGGGAATACGAGAATACACAGAAATATTTTAATTTTCATTGAAGCATCGATTTTATATAAAACGTGTAACACTAGTAAAATTACAAATAGAAAAACAGATATTTTTGAAGATGATTTTTCTATTTGCGGTTTTTTAAGTGTCTTAATGCCTTGGATGCATTTTTTGCGGAACAATTTTACGGTGCTGACGCTAAACAGATTCAATTCAGTTGCAACAATATCGAACAGAATCAGAACTGTATCGCAACGGGTGAGATACACGTTCCTTGAAGCCAATGAAATGGAAAACACGATGCAATGTTGCACAACAACTCTTATAGTGTGGGCTAAGATCGTCTATTTTTAGTTTACTATGGCAGGCAGTCGTTATCATGTCGACTAGTGAATTAAAAATTAAATTAGTTGGAAAATTCAATTATGCATTATGCGCACCGTGTTAATAATAGAATAAACTACTTCTGACTACAACGATCAAAATAAAACAGTGATGCCATTTCGAAATTGGTATTAAAATATCACGTGATGTAGTCAGTTTCGCCATCAACATAAAAGTTATCAGAATCGAAAAGAATCGGTACTTAACCAAAAAATGTTCCTGGTTCTAGTATGAGCCACATGACAAGAAAATTTGAATCTGGTGTAAGAAATTTTTTGTTTCTCTGGTTTTAAAAATAGGCCTGCGCACAGAAACATGTATAGTGGCGGTATCTATACTGTCGCGTACTTGGTTTTAAAGTGTTACACGTGTTATATGATGTATGGTTTAATGAAAGTATGGTATGTCCTACAGCT
The DNA here is from genome assembly GCA_929113105.1 of Agrypnus murinus. Lineage (NCBI taxonomy): Eukaryota > Metazoa > Arthropoda > Insecta > Coleoptera > Elateridae > Agrypnus > Agrypnus murinus. The sequence continues at coordinate 85,990,479 of OV816027.1, read as the reverse complement.
GGAAAAAGATCCGAAGGAGCATTTACCTCAAAAATCTCTATATGTTTTTTTAGCTAAGAATACCAACGTTGGGAATATTAAGGAATACCAAGGAATGCACGAAAATTCAGAAGAATAGTTAAATGCGAAGCCAGTATTTCAAAGAATGTATAAGAATATACGAGAAATCCGGAGAACACATAGAATGAATATGAAAAGAATACATACATATATAGAAGTATTATACTTAGGGAAATAATACTGAGGAATAACCTGGAATGTTAAGGGAACACTAAAAATATAGAGTGATAGGAGAATGAGGAGGATTACTTGAGAATACTTGAAAAAATATCAATGGATAATACGGGACTAGCAGTAAATTTATAGATAACTCGGGAATACACCGAAGTAGAAGGGGAATACACGTGAATATCGGGGGAATACAAAGGAATATATGGGCATACTAGGAATTATAAAAATTCAATGCAATTTTGAGGCCTGTGAATGAACGGGAAAATGGAATGTGTGGGCGGGAATACCTGGGAATACACGTGAATATCGGGGGAATACAAAGGAATATATGGGCATACTAGGAATTATAAAAATTCAAAGCAATTTTGAGGCCTGTGAATGAACGGGAAAATGGAATGTATGGGCGGGAATACCTGGGAATGCATGAGAATTTTTGAGTAATACCGGTGGAATATTTAAAAATACTATAGAAGAAGAAGTCTGGCATTCACTTCGGGATTGCCTATATGACTTATTAAAATTACCTAAAAATACCAACATTGGGAATATTGGGGAATACCTAGGAATGCAAGGGAATTCAGAAGAATAGTTAAATAGAAAACCAGTATTTTAAGGAATGTATGTATTTCGAATAGACATGGATATCAAAAGAATATATAGAACTATTATACTTAGGAAAAGTGCGAAAAGCCATCCATGATAAAAAGAAGTCTGTTAAGAATCACTGTGCGTTTTATCGAGAATACCGAATGATAACCTGGAATGCTAAGGGAACACTGGAAATATAGAGTGATATAGGAGAATATCGAGGATCACTTGAGAACACATTAAAATATCAAAGAAGAACACAGGATAGCAATGAATTCATAGAAGACTCGGAAATACACCAAAGTATAAGGGGAATATGCTGGAATATAAAAGGAATTCACGCGAATATCTGGGTAATATCAAGAATATCAATCAATACTAGGAATAGTAAAGAAATGCAAAGCAATTTTTAGACCTGTAAATGAACGGGAAAGTGGAATGTATGGGCGGAAAAACCTGGGAATGCATGGGAATTCAGAAGAATAGTTAAATAAAAAACCAGTATTTTAAGGAATGTATGTAAGGAATGTATAACCTGGAATGCTAAGGGAACACTGGAAATATAGAGTGATATAGGAGAATATCGAGGATCACTTGACAACACACTAAAATATCGAAGAAAAACGCAGGATAGCAATGAGTTCATAGAAGACTCGGGAATACACCAAAGTATAAGGGGAATATGTCGGAACATAAAAGGAATGCACACGAATATCGAGGGAATATCAAGGATATCAATCAATACTAGGAATACTAAAAACTGCAAAGCAATTTTGAGACCTGTCAATGAACGGGAAAGTTGAATGCATGGGCGGAAAAACCTGGGAATACATGGGAATTTTGGAGTAATATCGAGGGAATATTTAAAAATAACATAAATTGGAAAAATCTGGCATTCATTTCGGGAATCCCTACATGTTTTATTGAAATTACTTAAAAATACCAATATTGGGACGATTGAAGAATACCAAAAAAATCAGAATAGATTAATTGAACATCAATATTTTTAGGAATGTATAAGAATATATGGAAAACCGGATAATACATAGGAAAACAGGAAGAAAACACAGAAAGGCCTGTGCGAATAGACATGAATATCAACGGAATATACAAGAATATACTTAGAGAAAGTTTCAAACGGCATCCGTCTTAAGAAGTGTGTTACGAATAACTGCACGTTTTATCGAGAATACTGAAGAATATCCTGGAATGTTAAGGGAACACTAGAAATATAGTGATATGTGGGAATATGGAGGATTACTTGAGTGTACACTAAAATATCGCAGGAAAACATAAGACTAGCAGTGAATACATAAAAATCTCCGGAATATACCGAAGTAGAAAGGGAATACACAAAGCAATCTTGAGGCCCGTATAGAAAAGTGGAATGTACGGAGGAATATCGACGGAACATTTAAAAATATTATAGGTGGAAGAACTCCAAGGGTTCTTTCACGACGTGAATCACTGTAGGTTTTACTGAAATTACCGGAGAAAACCTTAAAACAGTATGAGAATATCGAGGAACATATAAGAATCCCAGGATTCTAACGAATGCCAGATATTAGCGAAGATGTTGGAAAGACGAGGTATATATAGGAAAACTGTAAGCTATACCCGGTGTTGAGAATTACTGTGCATCTTTCGAGAATACGGTACTGGAACATAACTTAAGTCGTGGACAATATATGGAAGGCGTAATGGAAATATCGATAGTTAAATGGAAATATGGAGGAATACATGAAAATATCGAAAAAAAAGGCGGGACTACCACCGAATACTCAATAATACACTGAAGTACACAGGAATGCCAGGGGAATACTTAAAAGTACAGGTGAGGGAAATCCGAAGAGTCATCGACTGTAAAAATATATAAAATACTTTGTGGGAATATTCGGAAAACAGAGAATATAAATAGGAATACCTTACAATAGTACGAGTATTCTCCCAAAAAAAGATTTCCTGCACATTTTTAACTAGTGGAGGTTTAAAATACCAATCTCGGTACCACTCGATCATGTGACAACATAACCTCAAATTATACATACATGAAAATGACAGCTCATATGAACGGCAATGATATCATTAACGCAGTAGTATTGCGGTTGCCAACTAAAACAGATAAATACCCAGCGCCAAATTCAAATAGGCGACAGTATTTCTGGCTCACATGGTATAATTAATTAAAGTTGCTAAAAAGATAGCAATATGCGGAGATATTTACCTTAACATCTGTAGAGATGTTGAAAAAGAGAAGACCAGAAACTAATAGACAAGCGCAACTTACACAGAAGCATACACAGAAACGCGTCCAAGTGAATAGGCTTTTGGCAGTATAGCCCCACATTTGTATACCATACGTCCATATTGATCGAATCACATAACTTAAGCCGTTTTCTTCTCTAAATGAATTTTTCAAGTTAGTCGGGTATCGTAGGGATAATCCCTGAGTTGCAACCTTATGTTGAGTCGACTCCGACTAATAGGTCTTCACATATTTTAAAAAGTGTAGGTCGCCACTGAATCTTTATATCTCCTAAATCATCCTTAACTTTACTTAACAATTCCTTGAAATGAGAGAATCGTGTTTTATTTTCAAAATGGTGTTGTATTTTAGAAGAATATAAAAAGCCATGAATATTTGCATAAAATCTTTAGTTTAATGGTTGTAAAATATTTCTACATACACCTGACAAGAGCACAAGTCTCAGAAGCTACAAATATGTTTTGTTATTATAGCACAGCAATAACTTTTCATTAAAGTATTAAACTTGCAACTAAACTGATTTATAACGTGTTATATATTTTAAAAATAAACAAGTTGTGTCTCATTTGATTACTATCCGCTAACAACCACAGCATCACCAGAGAGATATCCCATTTTATAGCATCTATAACTTCTGCGGTATGTGTACAAGTATTAAAATTTAATGTTAGGGCAGGTGGAGAGATGTTAGTGTTAAAAATTTTTAAGTGGGAAAAATATTCGGCATTTTTATTGATTCCTATTGTATACTTTTTATTTCTAATAAAATGAATTTATTGAATACGACCCTGATATTAATCAATACATAAAACGATATAGTAATCATAAAATTATAAGCATTTTTTGTTCGCTTTTATGTTGGAAATAAAATCCGTTTCTTTTTTCTACTTGCTTTGTTTTCTAGAGCAAAATACTAAAATCTCCTTTTTAATACCCTTTTGAGGAGGGATTTTATTTTTCATTGTGACAAATCGACACGCAATCCCTCCTACATCATAATATACTCTTAACTGTACTTTAAGGTTATGAGTGTGCAAGTTGGAAAGATCTTTTAAAAATCTCCAATCAAATAAGGGAAGAGAGGTTGGCGTTTCTTGCGTGGCAAAACGGGGAAAGCTGCTATTAAATTATTACAGAGTTCAAATTTTGCAAAACCATTTAAAACAACTACAACGGTAATCCACACACAAATGTGTTTTGTTGTCTGTATTGAGTAACTTGGCATAATGAGTGGGTACAAGAAAACCCACCATGAGCAAGATAATAAAATCTGATATCAAGATATAATTGTACAAAAGCAAAAGCGTAACTATCCTTTAGGAGTTCAAGTAACGCAATTTCCTGACGTGAACAATAATTATTATTTAATATCAAGTATCCCTCTTGTATATTGTATATAAATTTATTTGTTGAAGGTTTTGCATTATTGCTTCCCTTTCGTTAATAATATTAATTCTATATCTTTAGTTTTACTTCATTTACTTCTTTAATTACAAACTGCTACGATTGAAACTAGGTTAAAATATTTGTTGAGCGCCACTGTGTTTGCGAAGCCTTTGATCAATAATGACTAAAGTAAAATTTACTTTTTCAGCATATAAAAAATAATTTTAAACGTTGTCAGTAAAACTGCCTTGAGACTTTATTTATTACATCTACTTCCAGAAACTGTGATTATTCAAATAAGTCAATAGGTGAATGATCATCAAATATTAGTGTGAAAATGAGTATGCAGATAATTGTGTTAAATTGTGATGAAACGCATACGATTCCATGTAAGTTCATGGTACGTACTTCATTGTGGTCGCTTCATCGTTTGCGTCACTTCATACAGGGCCGGCGCGAGGCGGGTTCAGCGCGTTCCCGGGAACCCGGCCCCGCGTTTTATAAGGCGCTGGGTTACAACTTATAATAAATACGCGCGCTTTCTTTGTTGTTGTAGTAACACCGATGGTTTTCGCGTCAATTAACGACTGGCAAAGTAAACTTCCACTATTCAACCTACCTAAACTTTGATGACGTAATTAAAAACATTGCAATGGAAAAGGCCAGAGAAATAATTTTCAAACTCGCCACTTTCAAAATGACATTTTGTAAATGTAGAGAACGCAAACGTAGTGTTCGCACACTCGTGCTTCAAAAATATGCAAAAAGCACTGGCCCTTTCAGGCTCTCCGAAAATAATTTATTTTGACCACATTAGTGTCATTTTAACGGGAATTTTATGCTGATTCCGAATATGTAAATCATTTTTGGGACAAATGCCCCTAAGCCGCCCAAACTAACTTCCACAAAAACGCCACTACCTAACCAAAACAGTATGCAAAAGCAAATTTGATTTTTTTCAATCTAACCTAACCTAACCTAAACCTAACCTAACTAAATTGTGTAATTGTAAATTACACAATTTGGCAATCATAGAAACTTAATATAATTATTATTCATTGCCATGGAGATTAAGCAGTTTTTTACTTTTGATCCCCAAATTTGGAGGCTTTGGACGTTCGCCCCAAAAATGAGTTACATATTCAGAATCAGCATACAATTTTCGTTAAAACGAAACGACACCCGTTTCGTCAAAGAATGCTTATTGGAGAAATTCTTTAAATATACCTAAGATTTAATTTAGAAACTGTCATTTTCCCATTTGAGTATTAGAAATCACAAAAAAGATTAAATCTCTAATAATTCCACTGATAAATGTACGAGCGCCATCTATTGGCAACAAGATACAGCGAATGATATTGTCTACTTGGTTTTAGGTTTACTTTGAATTCGAAACAGTATTACAGATTTTGAATAATTATGTCTTATTATTGTTAAAGTTCATTTCAAAAACTTTTGCAAACCTCGATGCGCGAAGTCATCTTCGAAGCATTCACGTAAATCAATAACTCGCTCCTTCGTCGCTCGTGCTTAAAAAAAATGTACTCGCGCTAATAAAGACTTCACGTAGGTACTTCGTAAATAACTATAACTCTATGATCCTGTTGTAATATGTAATAATGTCTTTATAATAAATAATTTATTTAAAAGTTTTTTTTAGGCCAAGTGCATTTTTGAACCCGGCCCCGCAAAAGCTTACGCCGGCCCTGCTTCATCATTTGTAACAATTCATTATCTGTAACCTTTAACATGTAAAATTTCATAGTCTAACAGTTTCGGGTGATGTTTTTTCTTGTTCGAGATGACATCGTTAACACTGTTTTGATTTTTGACAGTTTTATAGCAACTACCATCATGCTCCCATGCATTTTCAATAAATCTTTTCGAGAAGTTTGTTCACTATAACTTTTATATTTTAATACAGAAAATATCACAGATGAATTTCTCCACCGAACATAACAATGCCCCACGAGAAGCACTAGTGTCACACCTGAAGGACTGAGGGTTCATTTATCATTGCAAAGGTGAAAATATCACTACCAAAGAACACTTACCTATTTAAAGTATGACGAATATTACACAGTCGTGCCCATACCACAGACGAACCTGTTCACCATTCCAAACATAACCATATGCGACAAGGAGCATTAGTTGAAGAGCAAAAGTGATGTCAGAGATTCGTGAAAAGGCCTTGTCGATGAGCGATAATCCCTAGCAAATTATACCAGAAGCAACGTTTGTCAGCTAATACTGATAAATAGCCCGCGCCAAATTCAGACGACAATAGCTTCTAGAAAGAAGCAGTACAAGGAGCTGCGTCTTCAATGCATGCAATAACTAGGACCAACCAAAGAACTCTTCAAAAGGAGAATGTAGCACCAAGTAATACAGTCTGGTTGAATTTACCATTAAAGAAATATACATAGAAATAGCTAATGGAGTAAATCTCCTTCTATTCGATCGTGGCGCAGGTGACGTCAAAATAATTCTCACTTTTTCCACAAAGTAAAATTATGCCCCAAGACATCTAGGGCATAATTAGTTGACTGGTTTTGTGATGCAACTTTGAAGACTGCGCCTGCGCTTTTCAGTCAAGTCCTAACAGTCCATGGCATGCAGTTTAATGTTGTGATACAATTGGTTTACGTATCCCTACCAAACAAACAATTTATCGCTACTCCCCTAAGTCCCCACGACCCTGGAATTCCGTGAAACCCAGATCAGTAAACTCCAGTTCGGAGAAAAGAAAGTTTCACTCACGAGTATTGGAACAACTCGATTAGTTAAGAACTGGATTAAACCTACAGATCATCAAGACGAACTTTGAAGTCGTATTAATTATTTGGATTAGTTCTCTTTCTTCTTCGGATTTGTTTCTATCACTTTGGTCAATGTATCTGGTGGAAAATACAAAATGGAAAATGTTCAAGAACTCATGTCTTAGGCTTTTGTTCCAATTGAATTTATCCGTTTAAAAAAATACTAGACCCTGCAATCCATCAAAAAGACGTCCTTAGTCCTTTTTCAGCCTATAGTAGATGATTTCGAATACGCTTTGACTGAACAACCGAATCGACTAGGCGAGCGAAGTAATCTATGGTTCCATTAAAAGGCATGTATGTGGAACCAATACGACAATACCAAAGAAGAAATGCAAATGAAAAATTACATCGAAGAGTGGTACAAGAGATTTTCATCATTTATCGACTGCTATCATCTAAGCCTTTGAAAATGTACAAGTAAACTGAAGAAGTAGCAAAACTTAAATGGGCTTTCAATTAAGCTAACTCATTACCGGTCAAACAGTTCGACTTGATTGTACGGACATTATTGACATATGCCAAAACAAAAAACTATGAGTGTTATGTCTTGAACAACGAAATGGCGTAGGATGAACCGACAAAAATCAAATGACCACGACAAACTCTCACACGATAAAGTATCGATGAGCTGACCTGCTTCAAGATATATTATAAATCAAAATTGAATCTAGAAGGCTCCCCTTTTTTTGTTTAGTCTCTTTTTAAAGAAATTGTGAACCTTCAAACCTGCTTGGATTACTCTAAGAACTAGCAATTAAGATGTCAACCAAACTCGATGTCAATTCGTTTAGTATCGGTAAAATCGGCCATATTAAGATAATTTAATACCTTATTCTATAGAAAGGTATTCGTGTTATTCTGAAAAATCTAGAAGATATTTAATCGAAAATCCATGCAAAAATCCTAATATAAGTAGTATACGATAGCTCTAGCAGTTTTCTTCAGTCCTGGAAATCTCTCGTTTCCATCGATTTACTTTTTCTGTTTTCTTCCTAAAATACTCTTGCTATTGTGTAAATATTGAGAGGATCTTCAGAGGATCACTATCTATATAAATATAAAGATGAGGAATTTCTGGAGATAACATCTAGCTCATGGAACTAGAGAACTAGAGAGTTCATTTTGATGAAGATCTAAGAACATGCTAAGAATAGATTGAGCAATGTAAAAAGCTGTCGTGAGTCATTGCCTCAAATTTTGGCAGGCATTGAGTAGATCTTTTGCTTAACATGTCATAATATGGAGCTGCTTGAATCGTACCTTCGATCTATGCCTATCTTCATAGACTCTTATTTCGTGTGAAGCTGATGAAGATGTTGCAACTACGGATTTTGAAGCTAGTATTCGTATCTGTAAAATTAGGAAAATGCTACCAACACAATGAAGTTTCAGCACGACGGCGTTACACCTTTCACAAAACTTATTTGCATGACGAGAAATCTAGAGTGATATTTTGTGGCTGCGCTACTCCATATTTAATAAGTGAAGATCTTCAGAATGCAACCTACACAGCTTTTCAGTAGAAGAGTCGACTCTCCATCTTCGATTTCTGCCAGTTCACCCAAAAATCGAACAGCATTGTAAAGTATACGGTTTGACCAAGAAGGTACACAACTCGCGATATTAAAAGAAACCAGTCGTATTGAAAACCAAATGTTGATAGCTGCCACGATTCCGAGACATCCGATAGATCCGAAAATACTATATTAGCCTGAAGGCATTTGGTGTCCGCATTTAATATCATAGTATTGGGAGGGTCATGTTACACAGAAAGTTATTCCGCCTGTCTTGTTTGTTACATAGCAATTGCTACCAATGCCGTAATTGCACTATTTTTAGTGTTTTTATTCTGAAAATGATGTCTGTCGATGCTAACCTGCTAAATTCTTTAGTTGTCAGATTAAGTTCCGATCAGTCTCCGATTTGTCTGCTTGCAAATCATCTTTTCTCTATCCTATTTGGAGCAACAATGAAAGTCTCATAGTGACACGATTCACAGTGTAGTATTCGCCCCTAAGATGGTCAGAGCCATCAGTCAAGCCATTATAGTGCCCAAGATCAAGATGGCTAAGCAAGATACGATGTCAGAAATCAATCAATAAAACAGAGAGGACACCACAAAAATGTTGAAAAGAAATAGACATAAAATAACTTTGTGAGTATGTTTGCTTAAAAACATCTTCATTAAAATTAAGTAGTTAAAAAAATTAATCGGAATGAATAAATATCCGAATTGATAGTACTTACAGTTTAATGTAAAATTCGTCGAAAAATACTTGATATAGTGTGACTCTACAGTAATAATCTAGACGTAACATATGGGACTATGTTTGCATTTCGTACAAACTATGCACGTACTTAGTAATATATTGCACAATTTACCAGCATATATATACTTACGTACATACTATGTATAAAAAATGGCTAATATATGTATGTTTCGATAAATAGACGTATGTTATTAGCTATCACTTTTAAACACATGCTTGTCCTTCACATATCCTGCATAAATGCTTGATTGCTCAAATGCTAAGAGCAGGTGAATTTGTCAACTTCTGTGTATGATTGTTGAATGTCAACAGTAGAGAGAGAGAGAGACAGGTAGAACGGCAGTTATAATAACAACAATCAAGTTTTAGCTGTTTTAAAAATTTATTATCACAAAAAAAACAAAGGCTTTCCTTTTAATTTATTTATCTTGACGGGAGTGTACTTGAACTATAAACCGAAAAGGTTACCCACATGTAATAATATAAATTGTATATAAAGATCACCTTAATTTATTGAAAACACAAACTAAAGTTGTTTTGGCCTTTTAAGGAACAAACATGCAAAATTAAAAACAATAACCAATGTTAACAATGAAACAATAAACAATGTTTTAAGTTTCAGAGATTTATTGTTAGTAAATTAAGAGTATTCCATTATAAAATATCCAATTTTCCAAGTTGGTACTTCTATGTCCAGAGATTCGAATTTCAAAGCTTCCAAGTTCAAAGAGTTTTCAGTATTTTAAACCATCGAACTTGATCTCCGCGGTTTTAGAATACCTTCAGATATCGTTATTTCATTCGTATCATCAATTCATGAAAATTTATTTTTCAAGTTTCATAAATTTAAGATTTTCAAAGACTTCGAATTCAAACCCGTACAAAATCCCCAATTTCAGTTTAAAACTTCAACAGAGCTTTCAGAAACTCAGAAGTTTTTAAGATTTTGCAGTCTTCACAACTTATTTTTAACTTCAGAACTTTTTGGTTTCATGATTTTGGACATACAAAGTTTCAGATATTGAAATCTGAGGCTATTGAGTTTAAAATTCTCAGTGATTGATAGTTTGGAATTACGCCTTTAACTAGACTTTTATGGTATATCAATCTTTTAAAATTCCAAAATTTCGTATGTTTTAAGTTTCACAACTCCATAGCTTCTAATTTTCTCAACCTTTCAAGGTTTCAAACATCCTGAGAGATAATGAGTTTGTGAAAGTTTCAAATTCTCAACTTTCAAGTGTTTCAAAATTCAAGAATTCCGGAATTTTGAGTTTGGGAGTTCAAAGGATTCAAGTTTGCAAGTTTTTTCAAGCGTGTGTCATAGTCTCTATGTTATAATTTTAGTTTCCAGTTTGAATATCAGCACTCAGTCACCAAGAAATTCGATAAAGTGATAGAATGGATTGTCCTAAACAATCCTGAGAGGTCAAAAGATTTTTCATCCAGAAGAAATTCTTCTATTTTTCTTACAATACCTTTAAAATCGCAACAATTCTATAGATTTCTGAGAACTCCTTTAAATTTTGAGCTAAAAGCAAGAGTCATATGGATCATTGTAGGTGTATCCCGATATTCAGCTCAATCTTTATGCAGTTTGATGTCCTTGGGGCTTAAGCAAAAACATTCCGTATGGATTACAATTTAGTGAAATTCTGTATAAAAATCCCATAGCACTAAGTCCTTGAACTTTAGCTGCAAAATGAGGGGTCAGAAGAAGGTTTGAAAAAGAATGTCAGAAAAAGAATTCCAAGCCGATCTTGATCTAACCGATCTAATTATTTCGATCTCGAAAAACCCATCCCATATGTCAAAGCCTCTGCCGTTGCTTTTGCATACTTGAAGAAATTTGCTTGTTTGTCGTCAAGACACATACTGACGGAAGAGTAAAAAATTGGAAGTCCACAACAATCTATCCAACTATATAAGAATAGAAGAGAAAAACTAGAACCCTTTCATATTACAAGTTACAGCCTTTTTGCTAGATCATTTTCAGCAAATCTTTAAAGTGCATGCCCAAAGTCTAAATGAAGTTTAAAGTGGTATTCAAAAAGAATTTCTTTACTGTGGGTGTCTACAGTGGGGGTTTTATAAGCAAAATATTATGTTTTGGATGCTCATAAAATGCAAATAACAGTGTACATTGTTCAAATTCTTGAAAATTTTGTATTGGTTTTTGTTAATAAAATTAATTGGATTGGAATAGCTGATGCTAATTGTATCAGGTACGTACTAAATAATTATAAATTCTTAATAACGTTTAAAAAGTAAGACATAGTTAAGAACTTGGAAATAGAGGCTAGAATCTATTGACCTACTCATTTGAACAGTGTTACGTATCGATAAGTAGTTCATATGAATCTAGGAACAAGATGGTTATGAACAGGAAGAATAAGAATAGATTGGTAAACGTTTTGAGTTTCATTAGTTTGAAGTCCAAGAATTTTATGCTAACTGCAAGAAAATGGGACTTTCAATTTTGATCTCGCTTTTGAACCGAACCAGACTCTTTGGGTTGTATAGTGTATATACCATTTTTCGACGTGTCTAAGCTTTTTGGGTCTACTCATTATTTCGAGCATATTGTAGTTTTTGAATTTAAAAAGCTCCTCGAGTCGGTTGGATGATAACTTCTAGTTTGGGTTGCCCTTCAAGCTGTATTACATGTATTTCAGTTAGGCCGGAATGGGCTGAATGGATAGAATTTTAATCCATGCAGAATTCTAGAGCATATTATTTTTCTTTTTATGTTCCTTGCCTCCTTGTTCTTTAAATGTAGTCTATCTATTAATATATTGGACATGCAAATATTTTTAAGACATTCAACCCGCCAAAAAAACTGAAGGTTGCCAATTCTTACATGGGAATAGCATTCAAATGGCCGTCAATTTTTTTTTGTAAGAACTATAACAAATAGATGTTTTTAATAGATGCTATTAATAGCATCATTACTATGTGGTACTGTTTTCAAACTTTAATCAGCAGCTATAAAACTCCTACAATATATAACCTCAATTGCTTCAACTGACTTCAGGGTCAAGAATTCTGAAAAAAGTAAAATGAAAAAAAACCGTGTCAGATTAAATAAAATAAGTGCGTCCCAAATCCTTTCAAATTTGTTGTGTGTTCAATTTCTTCTTAGAAGAAGTGGTACCTACAGAATCTTGTTTTGCGTATAAAAGTATTTTCTAGAATTTGCATTAAGTTATTAAAACAATTTCAAAAGTTATGGGAATTCAAAGGTTTAATGTAGAAGGGCAGAGTTGTGTTTACAAATACACGTGAATTAGGTTAGGTTAGGTAAAGTTAGGTTAGACTAGGCAAAGTGTTAGGTAAGGCTAGGTTAGGTTAGGTCAGGTCAGGTTAAGTTAGGTTAGGTTAGGTAACGTTAAGTTTGGTAAGGTTAAGCTAGGTTAGGTGAGATTAGTTTAGGTAAGGTTATGTTACGTAAAGTTTGTTGTTTATATCTTGTTGTGGTGTCCCCTGGGTAGCCCGCCTACCTATGCCCAGATCGGGTATCTGGGGGAGAAAAGTGGCGGGTGAGCCAAGTAGAAGTGCAGGAAAGGAGATAAAATATGCCTCTCGATACAAACCAATCTGTCTATTAACTACGAAAGCCATACTATAAAGAAATTAATAGAGACAAGATTAGAATAGGAAGGTAAAGAAAAAGGCGACTTTTATCCGAAGCAGTATGGATTAAGTAAAGGCCGCAATAACTGGAATAATCGGAAGCTTGACAGACTCAAACGAGAAATTGGCGGCAATAGATGCAAAAAATGGCTTCAATTTGGCTCCATACGACCAAATTATAGACAAATTAATATATAAAGAAATATCACAATATTTCACAATTATCGGAGAATATGGGTTGATCAGATAACCAACTTGCAGGTAAGCACAGGAGTACCACAGCACAAGGCTCAATAATCGGACGTACTTTGTGGAACGTTCTAGATGATGACGTAGTACTAAATATACAATTACCTGATGGTACTAATACTATAGCAATTGCCGATGCCTAGTGCTTATTCTACACTGGATGAAAAAAACACTGATTGCAGATAATCTCACAAAAAACTGAAGCTATAATGTTTAAAGGGCCAAAGAAAAGGGGCACCTTACATCCGTAAGGTGTCCAAATTTATCCAGATTTGATAGGAGTAAAATTAGGATTTAAGACTAGACTATACCAACATTTGCAGCACATGTGAAACAAGTAGTGAAGAAGGCATAAAATAGACTCCCACACGAATTATGCCAACCATTGATGGGCTGGGCAGCCTCGAACGCACTACAGTGTACAAAACAATCCAATCGATGGCTAGGGGCCCTACGCGTGAAAACATACCAAAATATGTTTATTAGCATTCAATGAAAAGGCCTACTACGAGTAATACTCGGATGCAGGACCATAGCTGCTATAGCAGTAGAAACCAGCCCTGGAGTGCTACCAATACCTTTATTGGCACATGTGAGAAAACGGTTGTACTGGCAAGAAGAATGGAGAGTGCAAGGAACTGTAGGAAGCTGGACCAAAATACTTAGGTTAGGTAACGTAAGATTATGTAAAGTTAGGTAAGGCTTGTTAAAGATTAGGTAAGGTCAAGTAGGATAAGGTTAGGTTAGGTTAGTTTAGGTAAAGTTAGGTAAGGTTAGGTTAGGTCAGATTAGATGAAGATAGGATAGGTTAGGTAGGTTAGGTTAGGTTAGGTTAGGTTAGGCTAGGTTAGGTAAGGTAAGGTAAGGTAAGGTAAGGTAAGGTAAGGTAAGGTAAGGTAAGGTAAGGTAAGGTAAGGTAAGGTAAGGTAAGGTAAGGTAAGGTGAGGTAAAGTAAGATAAGGTAGGTTATATATGGTAGGGTTCAGGCTAGATAAGGTTAGGAATAGGTCAGGTAAGATTAGGTTAGGTCAGGCCATTCCACAAAAACATATCAGCAAGCTGGTGCCTAAGCAGCCTAAGAAAGTCTGCATACTGGACTAGAAGTATGTGGACTTTCTAGGACAGCTCGGCCTCAACAAAAAGCTAGTAGAAGGTGGAGAGCAACCGTAGCAATAAGCTGTAAAGAAAGTGCGTCACGTAAATCCTCAATGAAAAGCACAAGTCATCTGGTTTATGACTGAATGATGACGGTGCGGCGCTTTGACTGGGTTATGCAAAAGCGGCCTTAGGTGATGAACGTAAGGCAAATAACCTATAATCTTGGGCAATGCGGAATTACTATCAGAGACCGGTTTGTACAGGTTTATAGAACGAATAATTGCTGTTGGTAAGTATTAAGTGAAGGAAAAGTTTTATGACAGAATGGGAATACGATTTCCGAGGAAATGAGAGCTCCAAAGATGTCGACTGACAGCTAGTGTGAAAAAGTGGTGTACTGGATGGTAGGTTGCCGTTCTATGTGAAGATCCCAAACTCCGGTTACATGCTGGCTGGAGTGAAAGATTGAAATTAAAGCCCGGTTAAATCCAGAAATGGTTTTCAGCACGTCCGCCGGATTTCGCCGTTTTGTTGCAGTTTCTTACTGTGAGGTATGCTGTATTATTGTCTGATGAATGATAGCACTACGAGGTATGCACATATCTACCATGTGCCATTCTTGTATTTCAAACCAAACAATAAGGAACTAATTGCATGTCAAAAGAAGAAATTTAACTTGCTTTACTAAATCAGTTCTTCAAGGTTCCATAGGTTCTACAATTTCCGCTTTTACTATTCTTGCATTGCAGATGGAAAGATTACTTTGTAAGTCTTAGTTAGTCTGTGCTTCTATTAGAAGAAAACTTATGTACGAAATTCGTCAAGTGTAACTGCATGTTATACGGCGCATATTCCTAAGTACGTGCCTTAAGTCACTACACCCACCGAGTCCTAAATAAGGTCAAATCAGTGAGCGCTTTTGGATACAAAATTAAAAAAAAAGAGAAGAACAAATCAGTAAGTCTGATGACTCAAGAATATTTATAAACACAGATGATGGCCTGTTTATCCAGTAAAAATAAATATTATTGCATCTTCCCATTGTCAAAAAATAAGAATGAAAGATTCATTTTTATTTTCAATTAAAAAAAAAGCAAACAATGATGTAAGAGAAACAAGCTAACACGTAAACAATAAGAATTATAATATACCTCTAACACAATCGATAGGATCTAGAAGAGATTTGCATTTAAAATTAACATTTTCCTTTTTAATACTTCGTAACCATACGCGATAATCTGAGATTAAGTCAAATTACTGAGGTAATACTGCTTTTATATGCGACAATCAGATAAAAATAGTGTCGGGATTATTATCATCACGTAATAAGCAAGGACACTTTCTTCGAAACGTTAAACTGTGAAAAACGTGAAATTAAACATTAAACACCTTTAGCTTTAAGTACGTTCTGAGTTTAAATTGCAGTTATCAAACGTTTTCAATTGTAATGGACTGTCTTTGTATAGTATAACATGGAAAATGAAGTAGCAATTATGATTTGTATCTTATTGTACGTCAGCATATTATAGTAGCAGTGAAGGACCATAGATGAGTGATTTTATAATGTTCCGTACAAAAATGATTGTAAGTTTACTATGAACTCCAAACCACCGGGTCGTGATTAGGGCTGTACGATTATGAAAATCAATAATCGAAACTCGATAAAAAAATATTCGATTAAATCGATAAATCGATTAAATTGATCAATCGAATAATCGTTTGACTGATTAATCGATTGTTTAAAATAAAAATCGATTAAATCGATTGATCGATTTACCGATTATTCGACTATTTAAACAATTCGATGATTTAAAAAAATAATCGAAATTCGATTAATCGATCAATTTATTTAATCGATTGATCGATTAATCACTTGGTTTGATAATTCGTGTCTTCTATGTTATGGTACAAAACCTTTTTTGAATAATATAATTAATTAGTACCTGTCTACTAAAATTTTGCTAAGTACAGTTTTAAAAATCCATTTCAATTTCTCAGACTAGTGAATACCGCTCGATCCACTGACCTAATAGGGCGGCGGACGCTAATACCAGTCTTCATATTGGACTTGAGGGTTGTTTGAAATAAACATCAACAAAATCATGTGTACCTCCAAAGTATACAATCTAGAACAATACAGTCATTATCAACGATAGAGTGGAGGGGAGGGGTAATTGGAAAGAGTGGAATCCTTTAACTGTAGTTAGAAACATATATATCGTTGTAAAGATTGGGCATCTTACTCGAAACATCTGAAGCGTCTGGATCGTATGCAGTAACGATATCTAAAGCAGAGCACGAAGTTGCATGGTACTCATCGGATATCTAACGGTGTAGCCAAAACACGTCTTTACGAACTGTAATCTAGCAAATCTGATTGATAGCCGCCTAGAAGTGCAAACTGTACGGAGAATTACTAAAAGGACTACGAAAGCTAGCAGAGAGAAGTTAAGATATACCCAACACGAAACGTTCCAGAATGTCAACAAATGAGAGGACCTTGCAAAGGACAGAACTCAAGCACTTAGGATATTAAGGATGCAATAGACCCAACGCGGCCTACATCAAACCAGTCTCCTATGTTCTTTCGTTTGTTAAGCTACTGCTGTTATTACTGTTCAACTAGATTGATTTTTATCACGCCTTTTATTTACCACTTGGAGTAGTTGCTTCAAAAATTTAAAGATGAGGTTTCCAACTTTCCCACGAGCTCCGCGGCCGCTCCACGAAACTAATTAAATAAAAATTGAATGAAACAAAAGACTAAGAAACAAAAAGTAGACTCAAAACAAGAAAACTAAAAGTTGCATTCTGAACGGATTTGCTAAGTTGAATTTTGCGCCTCCTCTAGCAGACGACGCTTGGTCATTCTTTTGCCACTAGCTCCAAAATTATTGTAGGTTTTGCAATTTGTGAGCATTTAGTTTGTGATTTGTGTGGAATTTGTGTACAATTTGTGTGCAGTTTATGTACGAATTTGTGTACAGTTTGTATAAAATTGGTGTACTGTTTGTGTGCAATTTTTGTACTGTTTGTGTGCAATTTGCATACAGTTTGTGTGCTACTTGGGTATAATTTACGTACAGGTTGTGCACAATTTGTGTACAACTTGTGTGTAATTTGAGTGCAATTTATTTCCAGTTTATGTGAAATTTGTGTACAATATGTGTGCAATTTGTGTACTGTTTGTGTGCAATTTGTGTACAGCTTATGTGCAATTTGTGCACTGTTTGTGTGCAATTTTTGTACTGTTTGTGTGCAATTTGCGTACAGTTTGTGTGCTACTTGGGTACAATTTACGTACAGATTGTGTGCAATTTGTGTACAACTTGTGTACAATTTATTTGCAGTTTATGTGAAATTTGTGTATACTTTGTGCAATTTATTTGCAGTTTATGTGAAATGTTGTGTATACTGTGCGCAATTTGTGTACAGTTTGTGTACAATTTGTGAGCAGTTTATGTACGAATTTGTGTACAGTTTGTGTAAAATTGGTGTACTGTTTGTGCGCAATTTTTATACTGTTTGTGTGCAATTTGCGTACAGTTTGTGTGCAGTTTATGTACGAATTTGTGTACAGTTTGTGTAAAATTGGTGTACTGTTTGTGTGCAATTTTTGTACTGTTTGTGTGCAATTTGCGTACAGCTTGTGTGCTACTTGGGTATAATTTACGTACAGGTTGTACGTAACAGTAAACGGTCACAGTTTATGTGAAATTTGTGTACAATATGTTTGCAATTTGTGTACTATGTGTGTGCAATTTGTGTACAGCTTATGTGCAATTTGTGCACTGTTGTGTGCAATTTTTGTACTGTTTGTGCTCAATTTGCGTACGGTTTGTGTGCTACTTGGGTACAATTTACGTACAGGTTGTGTGTAATTTGTGTACAATTTGTGTGCAATTTATTTGCAGTTTATGTGAAATTTGTGTACAATGTGTGTACTGTTTGTGTGCAATTTGTGTATAACTTATGTGCAATTTGTGCACTTTTGTGTGCAATTTATTTGCAGTTTATGTGAAATTTTTTTGCAGCATTGTGAGCATTTAGTTTGCAATTTGTGTGGAATTTGTGTGCACTAAGTGTTCAATTTGTGTACTGTTTGTGTACAACTTGGGTACAATTTCTTCACTTTTGTGTGCAATTTGTTTGCAGTTTATGTGAAATTTCTGTACAATATGTGTGCAATTTGTGTACTGTTTGTGTGCAATTTGCATACTGTTTGTGTGCATTGGGTACAATTTGGGTACAGTTTGTGTGCAATTTGTGTACAATTTGTGTGCAGTTTGAGTGCAATTTATTTCCAGTTCATGTGAAATTTATGTACAATGTGTGCTATTTGTGTGCAATTTGTGTACAGTTTATGTACAATTTGTGGACATTTAGTTTGCAATTTATGCGCACTTTGTGTATAATTTGTATGCAAATTTGTGTACTGTTTGTGTGCAATTTTCGTACAGTTTGTGTACAACTTTGGTACAACTTGCGTACAGTTTCTGTGCAATTTGTATACAACTTGTGTGCGATTTGTTCATTTTTGTGTGTAATTTATTTCCAGTTTATGTGAATTTTGTTTACAAAATGTGTGCAATTTGTTGAGACACAGGTGCTCATTAAACGTAATACTCACTAAATCACATTAAACAGTTTTGACAATAGCATGTGTATTGGTAGTAGTCCTCTCCCCGTAACATTACTCCTAAACACCATTAACTTGTAAGACATAGGGTAGGCCTAAGGGGCTCCGCCATATAAATTGATTCTAAAATTGGCTCCGCAAATAAAAAAGTTGAGAACCGCTACCCTAAAGAAAACGAATTCGCATGGCAAATCGATCTGCAGTTAAAGTTGAATTAGAAAAATATAGTAGATACCCCCGCAGTTTCTCAAACAAATTTGATTATGCAATTTCGCTATTATTAAACTTTGAAATTACATAATCCTACATCCCTGGAAGTATGGATGTAAAAGATTTAAACTACTACTCTAAATTCTAAAGTTATGATTCTTTGGAGGTATGCGTCATACATGAACACTTCAAAGTTAAACCTTTTTGAGATGGTATTTTGAACTTGGGTATGCGGTCACCAGCTGCATTTTGTACGAGTAAGAGGTTCTCAAGATTGAATTGCCCAAGCCCGATTTTAGGTACCGACATGAATATGTAGCTGATTTTGTGAACTCTTGCGATTTTCTAATTTGAACTTTCAAACTCTAAAGGTTTTGAAGTTTTCCGTTAACACAATCTGAAACTGAATACTTCATAAAACGTTAAACTCTAAAACTTGAAATTTTAAAACAACAAATTTTTAGTACCTACTTTGTATCTTTCAACAACTATCAAATTTTAAAGCCTCTTAAGCTGCCATTTCTAAAGTCTAGGAGCTTTTAAAATCTTGAGGCTTGTTCTATAAACCTAGAAACCGTAAACTCCGAAGCTTTAAAACACTGAAATCAAAACTTCTTGTGCAATAGGGTAATCGACTATCGACGCTATATCCCTTGGTAAGATTTCTTCTATGGGGGCAGTAGCAATAATTATCCAAAAATGTATAGGCCAGCGATTAATTGATTCGATTTTTCCTAATCATGGTTAAAGACTTGATTGTCATGGGAAGAATGCAGGACATTTCATAAAAATTAGCAACAATTAGTAGGAATGCGGAAAGATTAGGTACAATATCAATTACGAATTATAATCACTTCTTCATGGTTTTATTTAGGAAATCAATAACTATTGAAACTGATATTACTATGGTGCCCACTTAAGAATTTGCTATACTCACCTACGTAACATACAGTGCCTAACTACTCTAAAAATTATTGGTGACGTTTAATGTCCCTACGTGTAATATGGCTATAAAGAGCAATAAGGGGAAATGAATGTTAGAAAATAAATAATTGATCTATTTATTGATAGATTTTGAAGTTAAATAAGTAGACGTTAAGGTTCAAAAACGATATAGAAATTTCAGAAAAAAAATTGTTGTCACGTACAACGCAAGAAAAAAAATCTGTCGAAAACACCTTAGGGAGAGAATTTCCGTTTTTCATCGTAACGTAAAAATTTCTCTCATGAAAGTACACATTAGCAAAGCTTTTTCATCACTATTTAGTAAAAAATATGAAAAACTGTTATTTGCACCTGTAAAATACCAGAGACGCCGGAAAATGCAAAAAATCGTTTTTTGCGATTACAGCGCCACCTGTTGCGAAAATAAAAAATGATTTAAATAAATTATTCATATCTTGATGAGTAGAATCTAAATATGCAATAAAATTTAGGGATTCCCGTTTGAATTTTTAAAGTTGCCCCCCTTACCCCCTACAAGGAGTGGTCAGGGGAGTTCCATCTTGGCGTCATTCGATAGAGCACATCGATATTAGTAAGATCACTCATCGTGTTGTTAATAGTTATTTAAGCATTAAGGGAGGTAAGTAATATTTACCAGTCGAGGACAAGTTTGCGCCCGAGCGATAGCGAGGGCTGGCAAGTCCGAGACTGGTCAAATATACTTACCACCCAAATTGCTTATAACAGTTTTTCCACTCCCGAAGTTGTTGAAAAAAAATGAAAAAAAAAAGATTCGAGCCCGGGATTTGAACCCGGCACCTTTTTGTGGTATCAGCCTTGTTTGGACAACTGCGCCACCAAGCTTGCTGTACAGCTCTGTGAAATACGGGTTATGTTAGTTTATCTTTACAATAATTTAAATAAAATATCAGTACGCCTTTGGTTGCTAAGGCTTTCATCTGTCTGTTTTTCAAACAAAGTGTGAGTATTAAAAGTTGCATCCGTTTGTAAAATGAATTTCAACGAAAAGGAAAACGAAATGGGGATTGAAGACGCTGCAAACGCTGCCTGTTCCTTCCTCTTGCCGGAAAAGTCGTTATCAAAATGCATATAAGTGTTTCAAAGAGTGGTGCCAGAGAAAGAACGCTACTGAAATATCGGAAGCAACAATGCTGGCGTATTTTATGGAGAAAACCAAGGTACTGAAGTCACCAGCAAGTTTGTGGTGTGAATACTCAATGTTAAAATCAACGTTGTTTATTGAAGACAACAGAGACATTTCTAAATTCCCAAAACTCAAAGCTTTTTTAAAAAGAAGAAATGATGGGTATAGGCCGAGAAAATCTAATGTTTTCACGCGACAAGAAATAAATAGATTTTTAGTGGAGGCTGACGACAATAATTTCCTCTTGATGAAAGTAGTTATGATAATGGGGATAGCAGGGGCTTGTCGATCGCAAGAACTGTGTGATATGATGATGGAGAATGTTCAAGACATGGAAAGTATAGCGATTGTCAATATATCAGATTCGAAAAATGGTATGTCCCGTAAATTTATGGTTACCGCAGGTGAGAGAGATGCTGTTTGTCACTTGAAAATTTTTAAAAAATACCTGAAAATAAGATCTATGGTTAAAAGTGCCCATCGGCGTTTCTTTATGCGCTTCCAAAATGGTAAATGCTTAGGTCAACCTGTTGGAAAAAACACGTTTTCGTCAATTCCGAGCAAAATAGCAAAATTTCTTGGATTGAAAAACGCTGAGACTTACACTGGCCATTCATTTAGGAGGACTTCAGCTACTTTATTAGCCAACACTGGAGTCGACATTCTTGCACTAAAGAGACATGGGGGCTGGAAATCGGATACCATTGCTGAAGGGTACGTTGCAGATAGCCTGTCCAATAAAAATGAGTTGGCTAACAGAGTTTTATACGGCAATAACAGTCATGCTTCGAATATTATATTAGAAACATCCATCACATCAACCGACATTTCGTGTGTGAATGGAAGTGCAATTCTAGATCGGAATGATTGCAACAAAATCGAAGTGAAAAAGGACCTTCAGGGACTCGCACCAAATTTTGTTAATTGTAATTTTGAAAATTGTACTATAAATATAAATAAAAAATAAATGTGGGTCTCACATCCCGTTAATGGTCGAAATCAATTTCTGGTGAGATACCTGATTTGAAGGGAGGTGAGTTGTTACTTACCTCCCGTTGTTATAGTAACGGGAGGTAAGTTGCTACTTACCTCCCGTTGTTAATAGTAACCATAGCTTGCTCAGTAAATTGCACTTGCTTCCATCAAATCAATGTCATAACAGTGTGCTTACTATGTAGGGAGTGGAAAAAAGTTTTTAATCCCCCACATTTTAAAAGGGATGTACGGGTGATCTGGACCACCCTGTATATACCACACTAATGAAAGTCATCAAACTTTTTTTTTATATTTTTTCTATTTACACAATTTAACAAATATTATTTATTAAGTTCCGCTATAAATTTATTACTATCAGTTTTATCTAATCGTTCTCTTATCAGTTCTAATTAATGTTTCCTTTTAATAAAATAAATTCTACAAACATAAACTTGCACTTTTAAATGTCCAAAAATAGTAAATCTATTAAGAAAAAGTGAATCATTTATTTATTTATGTATCTTACCTTTTATAAATAACTTTTTCAATCCATTTTAGATCCAGAAAAAGATAATGTATATTAGTACATAACAAATACACATGCACACAAACACATGTACATACAACTACTACACAATCACAAAAATTGCATAATAATCAGTATAATCACCTTTGTATAATTACCAAATCATCTCAATAAATGATTTAACACTGTTTATTGATTTATTATTCTTAATAAATCTTTCACTATACTTATATATACATATACGCAACTTTATTATTTATTAGTTAATTATCAGATTACTTATTTATACCTACTATTACCGTTTTTTTTAATTTAATGCAACACTAAATATTTTATGTTTATACACTTAATATTTATTTTTAATAATAAACAGGGAAATTAAAACAATTATCACTATTTCTTCTTAATTTAAATTTTGCGTAATAATTAATAACGAATAAGATTTATTTATTCACAATAATGTTTTTATAGTTTCTTCATGTTGTCCACTTTTATTATTTTAAAAAGTCCGCGTAATGACAATTGAAGAGTTAAAAAACAGCTGCTGCTCGTTTACAGGAGGAATTTGACGTAACACGCGTAAAGTTTGCCGGCAAACTGGAGAGCACCTGTTGCTCTCAACGTGGTCGACCCCACTCCAGGTGATAGGAGAGTCATGTGCTACCACCAGATACATAAATAGACCCACTTCCTTTTCTTTGCTATTATAAAAAAAAGTGTAAACAAAGAAATTTGTCGCGTTTACACAATTTTTTGTTTTTTTTTACACTTTCGTTTGTCAATTTTCCAGGGTTGCTAGATGTATGTAGTTTTTATAAAGTAATCCATCTGCAAACTTTTCTAAAAGGATCACATTTCTTTTTAATGCGTTGTTTTTGTTTTAATTAAATAAGGGAGGACCTTAAAAGTACCTGGACGACTTGGAATGCAGACTTGGAAGACGCCAGATCTACTTCTTGCGAACATATTATTATACCATTCGGTATATTTACGAAGTTTAAAAATTCGCAGATTAAACGATTAATGTTTGAAACCTTTACAGTTTTAGGTTTTCAGAAATTTAATTTCAAATTTTTTAGTTTCAACATTTGCAACTTATAAAGAGACGAACAAAAGTTTGAAACGTTCAGTTTCAGATTTCCAAGAAACCCGGTGCTGTCGTGTTTCAATCAATAGAAGATTTTGAAGAGCAAAACTACAGACTTACGGTTTTGAGATTTGAAAGTTAAAAAAAATTCAGGATTCGAAGATTTGGTTTATCATTAAGTTCAAAATTAAAGGTATGGGAATTATTAATTCCATACATACATATTTGGTTAATGCTGTATGTTGTATAGCAACCAGCGGCGTAACTAAGTAAGATTGTGCGCCCCTGCGAAACTTACGTTTACGCTCCCCTAATACATTATCTTTTCATTTGCTTATATCCCATGTAGCGCTGGAATAGAAATTCATATGAAAATTACGTGCCTTCCATTGTTTTTACCTGTTACAATTAGTACATTCCAAAGTGATGCTCGGTGGCATGCAATAATTACGTGCCCAGTGGTATATCTTACACATTAATTACGTGAAAAATACATCCTTTTCATATCTACGTCCTTGCCTTGAACACCTATTGTTAGTTAAGTGGGCTTCCCCTATTTAACAAATTTTACTTTTGTTTACCGATAAATGTGATTAACAGTGTATAGATGTCGCTTCGGATATTGATTGTAATTACTGTTAATTCTGTCAATCTCAAGTCAATCTGTTGTCGCTGATCACAACGGAAAGGTATTAGTTATACTTAGTGTCGTCATCAAAGCAGATAAATAGTCTCCTAATTGTTTCGAGCAATGTGAAGGGTGACGCACGATTTGTTTTATAAATTACATATTTATTTTGGAAGAGATTGGTACAGAATTGATAACAAAGTAATCACAACAGCATAGAAAAGTATTCATAAAGGATAACATGTTCCATATGCACACCGCATCGCCTCACATCTTCAAGACGCACCCCGCACCCTTACATTGCATCGCATTACACCACATTTTCGGGATTCCTGTGATACACCTTTTTTTTTAACCCAAAGGAAAAACCACGTGAGTTGATGTCCGGGTTATGGGGCGGCCACGTACGGCCACCTTTAGGACGGTCAGGAAATCTGTGTGGCATTATACGAAAGCCAAAAGTTTCCTGTGAGAAATCAAGCACAACATTCGCAGTGTGGGGGCGCGTTCCATCCTGCATAAACCACAATGTTTGCATTGGTAGACCTTTTGCCATGAATTTGGAGAGAAAAAGATGATAAGATGGCCGGTGATTCCATGACTGGACATTGACCCACACACTCACTTTTTCCATCTGTTAACTTGTTGATGGATGCGAGATACGGACTGTTTATATAAGGTATAAGTGATTGAGTTGCTTGAGTTTCTGTCCGGGGGAGTTGTGCTCTTTGACAGCCCAATGGGTGGGTCATTGGACTTGTAATAGTAATTGGAGTAAATAGTTGTCTAATTTTGATTAGTGTTACAGTAGTGATAGCTAATGGTAATGTTGTATTTTGGATCGTGTGAGTCGGTGAACCCAAATATAGGCCCACAAGTGGTCGGGAGTTTATTTTGTTGTGTTGTCCTTCCGTCTTCTAAAGGTCTTTAATGTGAAAACAAGCTTTATTATATTATAACAATTTTAGAATTTTTGAGTTATAAGTTTTATCCAAATGAAAATGAGTATTTTACCCAAAATTTAACTGAATTAACAAAACATTACTTATTATTGAAATAGGTAATAGTTATTTTTGTATTTTATTAAATTATTTTAAATTTTTTTCTCGAATTTATTTAATTTAGACAATAATCGTTTTGTTCTTTTTTTGGTGGTTGTAGAAAAAATTTGTTTAAATTTCTTGATCGAAATGATACTGTCATGCGAAATGAGTGGAAAAATAACAATTTTATATACTTTATTTATTACTTTTTTAAATTATTTATTCAATTTTATTACTATCGGATTCGTTTTGGCATAACTAATTGCCATAATTTGACAGGGATTATAAAATTTCTGATTCTACTAACAGAATTGCAACAGCACTTAGTCTTTTTCCGAAGTTGTCAACTAAGGAGTTGTTTATATGACGGGAAAATGATTTTTCAAAGTATAAAACAAAATGTTTTACAGTTGAAAACGCTAATCCTATCATTGTCAAATGAACTCTTAGACGCGTAACAATTTATCAAACACCCCTGACTTATCCACCCACACCTCCCGACTTACCCATTCACCCATCCTACGATTACCCACCCCCCCCCCAACTTACCCTCGCCACGATCTACCTTCTCCCTATTTACCGCCCCGATTTACTCCTCCCGGATTACCACCTTCCTTCCAACTAAAACTTTGAAACTTGGTACCTTTAACGTCCTTAAAAAACTTTTGAACATTCCAAGCTTCACTTGGGGCTCATGCAATTTGAGAATTTTACACTTATAAGGAAATTTGGGCTTTGAAATTTTTTAAAGACAAACTTTTAAAAATTAGTATTTAAAAAATGAAAGTTTCACTATTTTGATATTCTGTTTGAAACTTATAGATACATTTAAACTAAAACATTTAAACTTCGAAATCTACGCATCTTAGATGCATTGAACTCGACCTGAAACATCCGCGTCTATGAAATAATAAGCCTGTTAAATCATGAGGCTTCCAAATGGAAACGATCGATCTATTCGCTGCCATGTAAGAGGACAGAATCTGCTACCGCCTAACTCAAGCAAAAAACAATATATTTTAGTGATTCCATAATGGCGACTGTTGCCTAACACTGTCTGTATGTTCCCTGCACACGTTGGAAAACCATTAGCCACTACAAGTCCCAGTAGTCCATTTTTTAAGCAAGATAGAGATTATAATCTGGAGAACAAGATGCCGATATTTCTAGTACAAAATATACATCAACATCAAAAACCGATTTTGATTTTATACCACATAATGTAATAATTAATGAGCGGACCTGCATGGTATATAGAAAACTGCAACGATCTCTTCTACTTATGAAGAATGAAAAACTCAATGTTTGTATAGAAAAATTATTACCCTGGCCGGGAATCGAACCCAGGTCTTCAACTTTCTTGGTTGGTACTCTAACCAAATGAGCTACCAGGACAACCAACAAAAGAATAACAACTTTTTTGTGCGAACTAGATAATTACAAGTATACAAAGTGTACTCGACATAATTGCTTCATCAAGTTCAATGGACTGACAATTCATCAAAGTCATTTCAGATTTATCTAAAAAGCCTCAGAATAGAACAGTAGCAATAGTTTACAAATTTCAAAACATTTTTGTATCCTCAACATTTTTTAATCATTTCCATAGTAAAATGGCTCGCTGAAACCGAAAATGCGGTCGGAAAATTCTTCTATGGAACGGATTTCGCGATATTGCGAAAAAACCATTTTTCGCATTTAAAAAAATGTGTCTTCACTTCATCGCAAATATCTCCAGTTGTACCCAGCAAATTCCGATGATTTTTATATCAAATTATCGGTAATTACATTGCCTATCGATTATTTACATAACGTTTTTTTGTCACATTTACAGTTTGGTCGCAATTTATACATTTATATAAAATTTTTCGTCATTTTCAGCAAATATTTGGACAAATTTTTAATTTGACTGTAAATTGCTCAAAGAAAAAAGTGGGTTACGTCCAATTTCTTTTGTCGCTTGTGTACATCATCGGTTTCTCGAACTAGATTAGTCTTCCATTTCCATATTTTCCATTTGCTGTTGAAAGCGCTCGCCATGTTCGTCGCTTTGGTCCCCAAGATTTTCCGGAAAAAAGTCCAAACGCGAATATAGGAAATTAATTTTCAAAGACATGTTCCCAAAGAAAAGTAAAAACTATAAATAAATTTGAAAAATGGAAAGATAAAATTGCATTGAAGGCATACCTATCTTCTTATAATTCGTTAGCAAATCTTTGACGATTTTCTTATAATTCGGTCTTTTTGAGTTGCCCAAGAAGCCATCGACAACAGAACGAAACGAATTCCATGCCTTCACCTCATCGACTGTTAAAGTTGAAATGAATTTGGAGTCGCTGAGAAGTTTTTTTATTTGAGGTCCCACGAATACGCCTTTTATCTTGGCATCAGACAAATTCGCGAACACGTATCTCAGGTAGTTAAAAGAATCTCCATCTTTTCGCAAAGCTTTTACGGAGTTGTTGAAGAGCCCAAGTTTGATATGCAACGGTGGAAGTATAATCTTATCTTTTTTGACTAGTGGATTATATTTCACATTCTCTTGACCTATGCTGAAGTTGATTCGTTTCGGCCAATCTTTCTTCACATAATGCTCATTACGTGCTCTGCTGTCCTATTTGCACAAAAACAGCAGTATTTTGTGTATCCTTGTTGCAAACCAGTTACCATAGCAACAACTTTCATGTCAGCACAAATTTTCCACTCATGATCTTTATAGTTAATCAAGTCAAGTAACATGGCCATAGATTCATACGATTCCTTCAGTTAACAGCATGGACTAGTGGAACGGAGGGCTTGCTGTTTCCTTGATGTAACAAAACAGCTTTCAAGCTCAATTTGCTGCTATCGATGAATAAAAGCCATTCGTTTCGATCGCTTGTGACGATCTCTGTAGTACGTCACCTTCACGCCCGAAGCCAATAAATTTCGTTCTTGCAACAGTGATGCCAATATCTCCGAGTATTCTTTTCCCAGATCTAAGTCTCTCATTAAATCATTAAGAGCAAATTGATCAAAAAGCTTTGGACCTTCTATAGGTTCTTTGTCAGTTGCATTGGATTCAGTTGATTCCGACGATGATGTGCCGAGTTCTCTTTTTCTCTTTGGGCAAACAGGATGCGGAACTTCATTTGTGCATGCAAAATGTATATATGCATATCCACCACATGTTTTTTATATCCTACAACATTTATAGATACCCAGGTAGGTACAGTAAATTATGAAACTAAGAAAAACTGACTTATTGTACTTTTTACTAAAATACCCATAACTTATATATCTTTTTTCCCGATTTCAATGAACGACCACTCATCTTTTTTGTAATCGATCAAACTTCAACGTCCATGAATCAAACTGAATAAAAAAATCGTTTTTCTTTGAGTAATTTACAGTCAAATTAAAATTCTTTTCCAAAAATTTGCTGAAAATGACGAAAAATTGTATGTAAATGTATAAATAGCGACCAAAATGTAAACGTGACAAAGAAATGTTATGGAAGTTATCGATAGATAATACAATTACCGACAATTTTATATGAAAAATCATCGAAATCGGCTGGGTACAACTGGAGATATTTGCGATGAAGTGAAGGCATATTTTTTTAAAATGCGAAAAATGGTTTTTTCGCAATATCGCGAAATCCGTTCCATAGAAAACATTCTCGACCACATTTTCGGTTTCAGCGAGCCATTTTACTATGGAAATGATCAAAAAATGTTGAGGGTATATTTCACTGTAAACTATTGTTTATAATCAACCCAGCCAGCACATTGACTTTATAATGACGTTATTTTTAAGTGATTATTGGTCAGCGACGTCATATGACTAATAAATGATGTCCAGGAGATGTCATATTAGGGGACGTACGTAGACGTGTGCAAATCGACACCTTTTAGACGTACAACAACGTCGTTTTTAGACTTCTAATATTATTAATTATGATCTTATCTAGGTAACCAAAAAGTGATATATTCCATAAAATATTTTAAATTTTTTTTACATTTGCAGAATGTAAATAGAATAGTACATTATTTAGCTGTTTCCAATATTCAAATACACTATTTTTGTAGTGTCAGGTCCACTGATGTACGAGAGACAAATTATAGCAACACTGTTTTACTTTATTTTTTACTGAACTGCACGTGATCACATGCCGCAGTACAAGCAGCAACAACATCTTTCGTGTATTTGTTTTGGTCTTTAATTAGTAACGTCCCTACTTATTATTAAAGCTGTTGACGTACCCACATTTATAGTGTATGTGTAGGTGCAACTACTGCATAATAATTGTGTGGTTTGTCACAAAGGGTGAGTATAATAATTACTTAATCCCTCACAATACTACATAACCTATACAATTCTACCGGTTCAACGGCTTTGTGAGATTACTATTGTTAATAAATTAATACTAACGCAATGGTTTCTTGGTACTTTTAGTAACTTAGTAGCTTTTCAGTTAGTAGTTATGAGATGTTGAGTTAATAAAAGAAATGTATTTTCTGTTATTGAATGTTTACTTTTGTTTAATAATTATGCATGAAATAGTATATAATAAATATTATCTCCAATATTTAACTATTTATTTATAATTCCTATCTTAATCCTAGTATAGGACGTTTTAATGGCGTCATTGAACAACATTTTAATGACGTCGTTGAACTGCGTTTTAATGACGTCTTATATTGACGTCCTTGGGATGTGAAATAATACTGCCAGTTTTAGGACAATTTGACATTATTTTAATATGTCATTTAACGTCGTTACTGCCGAAGAAACGGCGACATTATGACGTCAGTGTGCTGGCTGGGAAGTTCAATAAAAAGCTAAATTGTTTTTATTTTCAAGGCTACGTATATCTGCTATACTAAGAAGAGTCGAGAAATCTTTAACTTTCATATGGGAATAATGTACGTAAAAATCGAAGCCATCTAGTTACGACCCTCATTAGTACTTGTTATTCAATTAAATCTTTCGATTACACTACACGAGTTAATTCAAATCGTAAGAAGTACCATAAGAAATTGCAACGTAAAAAAGACGTAGGCTAGATTGACTTTGTACTTATGATGTCCAAAGAACACTGTAATCGCGACTTCTGCGGTTTCTGAATACTCTCATTAATCCGGCCCTGTCTGTCACTAGAAAAAAATAATTTCGTATTATTGCAAGAAGTTTTGATAATTCTGCTAAATTTGATAGAAACTCAACTTCTGCAAGTTTTAGAAAACACTGAATCATACTCAAATGAATCACACTCGACTGCTGGTAGCAGCTACCATCAAAATATAATAGACGTAACTAGGTCTAGATTTTTGGGGGGGCTAAAGGAAATTTGTGCATCTACATACCTTATGTTTCATTAGGAAATATAGGGAATAACCCAAGCTTTTTAGAAATCACTCCAAGTACTTAAAATTACTAAATTACTCTTTTTTATCATTATCGTTATGAGTTTAAAGAGTACTAATATTCTAAAAATTATGAAAAAAATTGATTTAGACCGGTTTAAAATAAACTAAACGGTCACGAAAAAGTGTCTTCTCAAACTTCTTGTGTGTTGTAAGAAAATTATAAAAGTACCTACCATCTGGAATCGAAGCTGGGACGACAGCGACTTTGGTTTATTACCGCCCCGCTTTTAGCTACTGAGCTAGGAAAAAATATTAGTGCCGGCGCGTATCACATTTATCTTAAAAGTAGGTTATACTTATTTAAATGATTTTTCTTTAAAACAAGATTTGAATATAATGCTTTCTCCCCATTTTAAGGATATAAGTACTTTTTAGACTTATGATCAGAATGATAGTACTACCTAAATTACTTGGGGAGATTTTACAAAGGATTTTTTTTGTAGACATTACAGTTAGTTATAAAACCTTAGAGATACGTAATAATAATTGATTAAACTATAACTTACTTTTGCAAAATAACTCTTTCAAACTTTCGTGATATATCTTTTAATTTTAACAACGATTTGGTGATGTAACAAATTCAAAGGTTTTTGTTTTGAAGGTTTTTCAATTATCTTATTACGTGTTGTTAAAGTTTATACCTGAATTTACATAACTGAAGTTATTATTCCATTCATCAAAAGTATTTCGTAACATTTATTTCTGATAATATAAAATATAAAGTTTACTTTTAAGCTTTTTCTTTACGACGTCGAGCAAACTAATTAGAATAGATTTTGAGAAAGCTATTCTAACTTATTCTATTAATTAATTACTTATGCACAACATCTGTTCATTTATTGATTCAATTTGGATGCCATCGCATATTTATTTGGCTTGTCTCAATGTGGGGCATTCCACTATAATGCCAACTAAAATCAATGTAGACAAAGTCATACTTATCTTTCATTATTAGCTTCTTATTGTTTCTTTATTATCTAATTTCGTTAAATCAAGAAACAAAGGCATTTGCTGATTTTCTTGTTTATTTTAATTTACCGCTTTTCTAGTTATTTATTTTTGCTATTTTATTACAAAACTGACTGCAACGGATTTCTGGCTCGAATCCATTTTGAGGGGGCTAATTTTTGGTTTAAGGGGGCTTAGCCCCCCAAGCCCCCACCTAGTTACGTCTATGAACAAAATATACATAATTCAGTGTAGCAGAGACAGCGCATTGTTTGAGCGTCCAAGCGTTTTCATTATTAGTAAATACCTACTCATTATCACAAACTTCAAAGAAATGAGCAGTAGATTTAGTAGCTCGTCAAAAGAACCTATACTCATTCCAGTGGCATGCGGTGAGAATTTAGGCTAGGGAAGCAACCACAATTTTAATTTTAATATTCCTAGGTACAGGCGCGGATCCAGGGGGGGCATTCCCCTCCAACTTTTGATATACACTTCAGTATTATAATTAAATATATTTTGAATGTAAAAGTAGTTAAACTTTATTAAATAATGTGCAATGTATAACATTTATAAATAAATATACATAGGATAAAAACAAATAATGTTTGTATAATTATTATTAATTTATTGAAAACAATTACTTTCAAAAAATTCACCTCCCCAAAATAATTCTCAGGATCCGCCCCTGCTAGGTACAATAAAAACAATGTTATAATTATTAAGCTTAGAAGTTTTTCAAAGAAGAACTTATAACAGTGAAATTCACAACCCATTGATTGTTTTACGGTCACTGTTTAAAACCAAGCTTCGGTTGTCGCCAAGTTTTCGGCCAAG
This sequence comes from Agrypnus murinus, assembly GCA_929113105.1. NCBI lineage: Eukaryota > Metazoa > Arthropoda > Insecta > Coleoptera > Elateridae > Agrypnus > Agrypnus murinus. The sequence goes on along the minus strand of OV816027.1, from coordinate 85,957,522 downwards.
TTTTGGTTGTCGCTGGTTTCCCTCTCCCTCTCTTTATCGTAAATTCGCGCTAGCGCAGTCAAGCGCATTCACAATGATGCGGTAGACATAACAAAATGGTGGGCTTTCATTAGGGGATGGTTAATGTGAGATGCAATAGGAAATTGGTTTGGTATAATTCGCTTTAGCGGAGAAAATCTCGCGTCCATCAAATCGATCACTTGAATGGTTATATTTGATCGATCGTCGCCTAGACGGATTAGACTCTAGTGTTAACCACTTCGGTAAACCTTTTTATTATTTTCCACCATATGTTAAAATCTCATTAAAATCGTATTCTATTTTAGGTAACAAGTCCCTATCATTTGCCTTGAAGAAATCGTTTAATAAAAGACCTTTCAGTTTATCGAAAGGTAAAATTCTTTTCAAATATTTAAAATTAATACCACATACAGAGTGTTTTATTTTTAGGTCTTTTTCTTTTGGGTTTCATTCTTGCTCGTTTTTTTTCTCTCTTCTTGCCCCTTTGACCTTGGATTTGGTTTATCTTGAAGGTCTTCCCTTTTGGGTTCGTACCTGCATACATACCTACAGGGTAGTTGTACGTAACGCAAGATTATACCGGAAGAGGTGAAACAAAAAACCTAAGCAAGGCTTTTAAACCGTATCAACCGTGGGCCATCGAATGGTGGAATGTTTGTTTGAAACTGTGTGTATTTATATATATTGTCATTTTATCTATGTGTCTATATATTTATAAAACGTTTATACAATTTATTTATTCATGGATATTAGTGCTTAAGTACTAGTTCAAACGAGATCTCGAGTAGTGAAATTATCATAGGGTAGTTTTTAAGATTTATAACCAGCTGTGATACAAATCACCATTCTGTCGATTTTACTAAACTTGTTAAAATTCTTAATAAACATAATTAAGAACGTTTACAATTTGCTATAAACAATAAAGCCCTACTTAGAAAGTTTACATTTCACTACGTGTTTGTGTTTTATTTACTACTATTTATTTATTTTGTGGTTTTAATATTTGCTTTCCAGCTTGTAACCTGTAAGTATATGTACCGTACGACCAAAATTGTGGAAGTTGTCTATATGCTAGTAAAAGATCTATTTCTTGGTTTATCTAATAAGTTTAGTAATGAGAATTGTTTTAAAACGAAGTGGCGCTAGTTTTTCTTATCTTGTATATCTTGTATTACCACGCCCCTCTGACTTATTGGGGTTAGCCGACAAAAACTAAAGTAGTGATATTTAGATCAAGCTGATACTTCCAGAACAGCTATATTTTGGTAGGTTTGGTATTTATCTGTATAAAAGTAGATTTTGTGATTCTGTAGGCTATAAAGTTTTATACTTTATACTTATGGAATTTGTTGACTATTATTCTTTATTTAAAAAAAGTACTACTATTTATTTATAATGCAACTTGATTTTCCGGTCTTTTTTAGCAAAATACCTGATGCAGGTTTTAATCTTTGTTGTTAAATTTGAAAGTTCTGGTTTGGATCTGCCTTTTTCAACAATTTGTAATATTCCTCCAAAAATGCAGAAAATTATTTATCTAATAATTTACAAACTGAACAACAAAATCGGCGCGATTCGGATGTATCGGAAGTACTCGAATCTTCTACCGAAGCAGTTAGATTTGCAGTCACGACGATGATGCAGTTTTAAATTTGCATACATCATACACATCAAACTAAATAGAATTATTTGTCTTTAAAAAAATTCCAACTTATATAACGTAATAAAATGTTTCAAAATACAGTCTCATTCGCAGGTTTACATTACTTAAGTAACATTTAACAAACACTAAATCGAAAAAATAACCAAATTATAATAAATAAACATTTGATCATGAATCACATTAAAAATAATGTGACCTTACTTACGATGTACAACCCACCCGCCCACCAACTAAGGCGAGTCTGGCCGGCTGGCGAAGAGAAGTGCAATAAGCAACGAAATCAGTGCTTATATGCAGTGTATGTACAACATTTGAATCGGTGTTACCTTTCCGCGCAAGTTTAATCAGCCTAATTTAAAATAGTAATCTAAATAATTATACTTTTTGCGGTATGGAATTGATATTGAGCTTTAAGTTGACTAAATATTACAAATTTAAATAACCGATAACCATAATTTTATAAAAATATTTTTGTTAGCATTGGTTTTTATTTTCAATAAATTCTTAAGGGAACCATTGCTTCCATGGACCGCACGCCACTGACTCATGCGTGTATGGTTCAGAAAATGTATTCTGGTGATGGTTTAAAACTTTTTTCATTTCTTCAGGTACCCATACCCATATGTATCCAGATATTTTTTACAATATTTCTTAATATTTTTCATTTTACGTTTTCGTAATAAACACCATCTGAATCTGGTCTCGCAACCTGGCAGTCCAGTCCACACAGTAGCATTTAAACATTGCGATGTGATGTATAAAACTGTTCAATTTATTGCATTTTGCTGGATCGTGATTTCGGTATGAAGTTGGCCAACTGGGCTTTTACTACATCATTAGACTCAGCTTGGTCGCAGGAGTCGTTCGACGCCATCTTTACTCCTTACAACACTTCCCCCTTGACCAAAGAATCCCCAAAGTTTATCAAATGGATTTTGGGTGACGGGTCATAGCGAAGGTGTGCCATATTTTTCTACTCATATGCGTTTTCAGTATTGCGCCCCGGACATGTAGGAGTTGTGTCCAAAAGATTAATGTGTCAGCACGTTGCATCTTTTTATTTTGGGCACGGCACACCATTCACAAAGTGTATGGCTGCCAGCATATATGGTTTCTACATTGCAAACGTTAGTAGAGATTGAAGCAGCACATTCCAGGGGCTTCTTTTAACAAATATTTGAGTGAAATAGGGGAAGAAATTAGCAAAATAAATTAATATTTCAAAAAACTATAAAAAATTCTTTTTATTGAAGTTACTAAGTGTTTATATAAGACAACTAATGAAGAACTACAAGCTGCTGTAAATAAACTAAAGACAAAGGAATCGTCTGAAATTGATGATGTTAAGGCAGAAACTTTAAAAAGATTGTCATACAAATCACTAACCCCTTTGTTTTTATTACTAATTTGAGGTCTCCGCACAAATTTTTTCTGATGATTTTAAAATGGACATTATAAAACTGTAACAAAGCTATTTTATTGTGTTTAATTATTTTGGGTGTAAGAGAGTGAATAAGCTTATCATCCCTGCGACTCTTACTATTTTCCCCCATGATCTGTGAATACCTATATAAGTAAGTGCATTGGTCGATTTAGTCAGGTCCTTCCCTGAACTCAAATCCTCCTGGACCAACCAGCCAGCTGATCCAGAAGGACCAGCCCAGCAGCCGCCAGGGAATATAAGAGTAAGTCCTTTTACCGTAGCTCCGATTCCCTTTTCCGTCCCGATTTCACCCTTCTATCTCGTCTATTTCCATCCTCTTTGTCCTGTCCGTCTGCCGGTACCCGACACCCCTCTTTCCGACCCCGTATTCCGATACCGTTTGCATGCTTGCTTATTACCGTACACTGTATTGCACCTTGCTTGCTGTGGCCACCGTAGTTTATGAGAGTAGAGGTGGAGCTTGTGGTATTAATAAATTGGTAACCGTTTGATATTGTGATTGTGAGTTTTATTACTGATAACACCTTTAGGCACCTACCTTCTCTGTCTTAGCAAAACAGATGGAGCCCCGTGGAGATCCAGACAGTGCCGACCAATAGAACCCCAACAGTTCCCTGGAATTCCTTTTCTCCACTAACAGTTACCGCGCCCAAGATTAACGCCGACACCGAAAACCGCCCAGCGCTACTTAGTAAGCGACTTAAGCGATAATAAAAATAGAATAAGCAATTACAAGCCAATGTTTTTAATCTCAAATTTAGCTAAAGTAATGGAAAAAGTAATAAAAAGAAAAATAGTAAAGTTTTGCAATCAATATAAGGTGATCTCCAAACATGAATATGGCTTATCAATGCAAGATGCAATTATTTAAGTTAACAACTTCACAAATATATAATGCACTCTAGAGAATAAAACTCCTGCACTATATATACATATTGGACCTCTCTAAAGCCTTTAATACTGTTTGTCACAATAAACTACAAGAAAAATTGTATGCCTGTAGTACCAGAGGTGCAGCTTATTATAACCTAATTCAAAGTTATTTATCAAACAGAAAAAAAAGTTAGTATTGAAACAATGACAGAGATAAGGGAGGTTAAATATGGTGTATCACAAGGTACAGTTCTGGGACCATTGTTATTTACAATATACTGTAACGTTCTTTTTCAAATAATAACACAAGTGCTGTTTAAATCGTCTATTCACAAACAAATATTTATTTCTATACACTAATGAATACACTATAAATTAACGCTATGATTATAAACCATTAAAACTATTATTTACAGACTATGAATTTCCAATATAACATTTATCTTTACAGTTACTATTTATTTCGTTAAACACAGTTAATGACTCGCTGTTGACTGCCTCTCTTTTATCCACCGTCGATTATATACCCCCATGTAATTCTTCTAGAAGTCGCTCGAACATACCGGTATACATCGAATACACTAGAAGGTTGAGTGAATTGCGCTGCGGCTCCGGAATGTTCCACAACCCATTGACGGCCGGAACAGACGATGCGTTGCACTCGTTACACTGCCCCCCTCTTCAAGTCTGTTCTGTCCCAAAACAGGTTTTATGCTCTGGTTCCTGTAGAATGGGTCATGACGATATCGACAGTCTTCACCTCGACTACACGTTCCATTACGGTAGAAATAACAGTCTACACTCTTCGTTGGCCTTAATGCGGGCTGTGGGTCAAAACTGCAGACGAAGATCTTGACGTCCGTACCTCTAAAGACAACTTCCAGCATGTTTCTAACGATTCTCCAATCCAGCTGGTCCCGCCCACAGCCGAGTTTGGGAACTGCCAATTTGTTAATTCCCCTGGTAAGCAACTCGATCCTCAAATTCCATAGTGCCCTCCACAAGTCGGCGTAACTCGGTTTCTGGTAGTAAAACTGCTTGGTTACCAAGTAGTAAATGGATCGGTCATGATCAGGCAAGCGTAAGGATTTACCAACAGAGGGATTTTGTTCTCGAAGTTCAGTCAGCCGTCCAAATTTATTTCTAAACACTACTGCGATCCCCCTGGACATACGGAGATCCGCGGAGACACAGTGGGCAATGGAATAATCACCAGGGACCCGGAAGAGATCTTGTTGCATCTCAGTCGTGACTCCGAATCGCGCTTTTCTAGTTCCAGAGAACGCAGCCATAAATTCTCTAAAGGTTGGCTGATCATCTTCAGGCCTTACGGTATTGATAGCCACCTCAGCCTCATCTTTCCGATCCGGGACTGCGTCATTATTTCCCTCATAGTGCGCCAGACGATTGGAGTGTACCACCTTTGGTTTCCCCCTTGGCAATTTCTGGATGCGATAAATCAAGTCATTTATTCGTTTCTTCACCTGGTATGGACCCTCCCAATTTCGCTGTAACTTTGGAAAATAGCCACGACGCCTTTGCGGTTTGTATAACCAGACAAGCTCTCCAGGTTGAAACCCTCCTTCTTGGGCTCTCACATCGTACGTAGCCTTCATCCGGTCACTCGCGATTCGACTATTATTTCGGGTTCGGTCGTGAATATCCTCCAACTTCTTCTTTAAGTTGATGACAATCATTCCCGGCTACCTCCTTCTCTATAGGTGGAGACCCAAATTCCAGATCACACGGTAACCGTAACTCGCGTCCAAACATCACAGACGCTGGTGACTGACCGGTTGTTTCGTGGACCGATGCACGATAAGCCATCAGGAACAGATGCAGGTATTGGTCCCAGTCTCGTTGATGATCGGAGACGACCTTGGCCAAATATTTGCCCATTGTCCGATACATGCGTTCTACCATTCCATCGGACTGCGGATGTAACGGTGTGGTCCGAGTCTTGCGAATGCCCAACAATCGACAGACTTCTCCAAAGAGTACAGACTCGAAATTGCGGCCTTGATCCGAATGCAGCTCCATGGGCACTCCGAAGCGACTGAAAAACTCTTTGACTAGTACGTCAGCAACAGTCGCAGCTTCCTGGTTTGGTAGGGCATATGCTTCTGGCCATTTGGTAAAATAGTCCATTGCCACTAATATGTATTTATTCCCATCGTCGGTTTCGGGAAATGGTCCGGCAATATCTATGGCTATTCTTTCCAGAGGACTACCCACATTGTACTGCCTCATAGGTGCTCTTCGTTTCCCCAAGGGTCCGTTACCAGTGGCACATAGTTCACATTTCCGGCACCACTCCTTCACGTCTTCTTTACAGTTGACCCAATAAAAACGCTCCCTAACTTTCTCCAAAAGTCTTTTTCACACCGAAGTGTCCTCCTGAGGCACCGTCATGGAGATGTCGCAATACTGTAGCCACTCGGCTTCTTGGAACCACGAACTGAGACCTAATGGTGGTGCCATCTTCACTCTCCAGTACTCGCTTCAGGAGATCGTCTTCCACCTTCAAGGACTCCCATTGGGCCCAATATGCTTTGAGCGTTCTGTTGAAAGGGCTGACGGCCTCCCAGGCAGGCCTTTCTCCCACGCGCTTCCATTCCAGTACCATTTTTAGTTCGGGATCAGCCTCCTGCTGTCGTTGCAATTCTTCCGGCAACCAATTGTCGTTGACGATGGTAGTCCTTAATACTTGGCAAACCCTCTCTTCCAAACGAGAGCAATGACGGCAATCCGTTGGACAGGGTCTTCTTGAAAGAGCATCGGCATTTCGATGACTAGTGCCCGCTCGATGTTCGGTGTCAAAGTCGTATCCTTGTAATCGTTCGATCCACCTTGCGACCTGGCCTTCAGGATTACGGAATTGTAGAAGCCATTTCAACGCTGCATGGTCCGTCCTCAATAAAAACTTCCGTCCGTACAAGTATTTGTAGAAGTGCTCAACGGACTTCACGACGGCCAATAGTTCTTTTCTGGTCACACAATAATTCCTTTCGGCTTTCGACAAAACCTTACTAAAATAGCCAATGACCTTTTCTTGTCCATCCTGTATCTGCGAAAGTACCCCCCCAATGGCCAGATTACTTGCATCTGTGTCAAGTATGAATTTCCCTTCTGTCCGTGGATAGCTCAATATTGGTGCTGTTGTCAGGACACGCTTCAGCTGTTGGAAAGCTGTTTCACACTCTCCGCTCCAAACATACTCGCGCCCATCTTCAGTTAACCTTGTCAGAGGTTTCGCTATATTGGCAAACCCAGGAACGAAACGCCTGTAGTAGGTACATAACCCAAGAAAACTACGAACTTGGTGTTTATCTTTCGGTGTTGGCCACTCTTGAACTGCACGAATCTTATCGGGGTAGGCTGCCACTCCATTTTGTGATACGACGTGCCCGAGATATTTCACTTCCTTTCTGAATATGTGGCACTTTTTCGGACTCAGTTTCAGATTGGCTCCACGTAGTCTTCGGAACACTTCCTCTAGATTTTTCAAATGTTCGTTGAATGATTTTCCGACTACAATCACATCATCTAGGTATACCAGGCAGGTCTTCCACGACAACCCTCTCAGGATGGTCTCCATTAGACGCTCAAGGGTGGCCGGAGCGTTACATAGACCGAAAGGCATAACTGTAAACTGCCATAGTCCGGAACCAATAGTGAACGCGGTCTTCTCCCGGTCTTCAGGTTCCATTTCAACTTGCCAATAACCGCTCTTCAAGTCCAAAGTCGAAAACCATCGTGAACCAGACAGGGTATCTAACGTGTCGTCGATGCGTGGTAAGGGATAGCTGTCTTTCTTGGTCACGCCATTAAGCTGCCGATAGTCCACACAAAATCTCGTTGACCCGTCCTTCTTACTGACCAGGACCACCGGTGATGCCCATGGACTGCTGGATGGCTCGATGACCCCTTGTTCTTCCATATCAGTAATAATCTTTTCGGCTTCTGCTCGCCTTGCTAGAGGTAGACGCCTCGGCTGCTGACGGACAGGCATAGAGTTGCCTGTATTGATTTTATGTTTTACTATATTTGTTCGTCACTTCTGGCTATCGTCAAGAGCGAAGATATCTTGGTATCGGTGAACCAAACCCTGTACCTCTTTCACTTCCGTTCTGTTAAGGTCTTCGCACGAACTAGTAACCATACCCACTAATTTTCCACCATGGTCTTTGGGCACTGGTTTTGGAACATCAGCCATACACCTGGCTACTCGGAATACTGGCACACACTGTCCCACAAGGGTACTCTTCTTCACTGTCACCAGATCCACATTAACGTTCATAATTCTCACCGGTACTCTCTTTCCAACCTTGATCAGCGCTTTTCCCACCAGTATGCCACTATGGATCTTCTTATCACAAACAGGCTCCATCATTCGCACACATCCTACCCGAAGATCTCCATCCAAACCCGCCTCGACAACCATCTCGCTTTGACCCGGCAATATCACATCTTCAGTCAGCAAAACCCTTACAACCGGATCTTCTCGTGGGTGCAACGGAAGTTCTTCGTTACCGACCTTCAAAACACCCTCTTTCAAATCCAACGTAAAACCAAATTTTCTCAGGAAGTCCATTCCCAAGATGAAGTCATCAGTGATATCGGCTACCAGCACCTCATGATCACGTTCTTCTCTTCCAATGCCAATCTTCATCTTCACCACTCCGCGTGTTGGAATCACTTCACCCGTTTCTGTACGGAGTTGAGTAGTTGTGGGTAGCAACTTAATACTTGATCGTAGAACATCAGGGCGTACGATGGATTTTGTCGCCCCCGTATCAATAAGTAGTGGAACAGTTCGATTAGCAATCTTCCCATCTACAAACAAACTGCCGTTACTATTCTTCGATGTTACGGCATGGATCGTGATCTCCGGGGCATCTTCACTCGCCGTTAACGTTCGCCCCCTCTTGCCAACCACCTTTAACTTTTCCGACGGTTGTACTTTTCTTATTTTGGGACAACGGCGTTCTACATGTCCTTGTTCGCCGCAGTTCCAACAACGAGGCCCTCGAACTTCTTGATGATTCTTCTTACGGCTTTCTTCCTTCCGAAGAACTCTCAGTACTAACTCCTCTAGGTGATCTTTAGAACCTTCTTCTTCCTCCACAACGCCCGTGTCCTCGGGACGCTTGTTTTGCAGCTTCAAATTCTAAGGCGTGAGCAAGCGCATCATCAGTTGTTCTTGGTCGTGCTAGCCTCAATGATTGTTGTGTTTCCCCGTCTCTTAACCCATCAATGAAGGTCTGCACAGCGAGCTGTCCCAGAAATGAATCGGGTGCCGTAGGGTACGCCAATCGGACAAGCCGCGCAACATCGGCTTCAAACTCCTGCAGGCTTTCTCCATTCTTCTGGATACGATTCTTCACTTGCGCGTGATACACTTGTTGAAGATGCGCGTCTCCATATCTCATCTCCAATCTAGACACTAACAATTGATAATCATTTTCCTGTCCTGCTGTGATTGTTTGCAGGACATTCAACGCGTCTCCACGCAAAGCCACAGTTAAAGAAACGGCCTTTTCCTTGCCTGTCCATCCGTTGGCCCCAGCGGCCGCCTCAAATTGTTTGTAGTAGGTGGACCAAGGTATCTTTCCATCAAACGTGGGTGGTTTTACTTTTATCCCTACGGCAGGAACCTTTTCTTCTTTAAATTGTTTCTTTACTTCATTAAACGGCCACTCAGAAGTTGAGGGAAACTGTAGTTGCCTCATGCTATCTTCCAGCATTTTGGTCATATCGTCTTTCTTAGTTGTTGGTGGTAATTGCATTTGGGATATTTTCTCTTCTACCATCTTTATTACCCTATCATGTTCCGCCAATCTACCTTCCAACAGTCCTAACGCGCTGGCATTCTCAAAAAATTCTTCGAAAACTTTGTCTTCCAACGCTTTGACATTTTCCAGCAATTCTCCTTTAAGCCTTCTAGAATTTTCTTCAGACTTTTCTAGTAATTCTTCTTTAAGCGTTCTAGAATTTTCCAGTAAATCTTCTTTAAGCATTTTAACATTTTCTTCCAGTGCTTTAGTATTTTCAAGTAATTCTTCTTTAAGCATTTTAGAATTTTCAAAAACTTTTTTTTCCAGCACTTTAGTATTTTCCATTAGCTTTCTAGCATTCTCTTCGGACTTTCTAGAACTCTCTTCGTGCTTTTGCAGTAATTCTTCTTTTAAAATTCTAGAATTCTCTTCGGACTTTCTAGAATTTTCTTCGGCTTTTCTAGAACTTTCTTCCAATTTACTTAACAACAAACTAGTATCAATTGCGGGTCCAGGTATCTCGAAGCGGTAATTTTCAGGATCTTCCTTCTGTTCTAAAAGCCATTCTCTTAGCCGTTTTATTAAAACTTCTTTCTTTCCATTACTATCCAAGTCCCTCTCGTCCAATTCCCGTTTTAAATCTATCACTAAGAGATCTTTTAATAGTTTCATCACCATTTTAATTGTTTGTTGAAATTAATTTTAACACTAAAAATTTATTCTCACAGCACTTTATTTAATTATTACACGATTTTATTTATTTTAAAACCTCACACCTGTAACACCACTGTAACGTTCTTTTTCAAATAATAACACAAGTGCTGTTTAAATCGTCTATTCACAAACAAATATTTATTTCTATACACTAATGAATACACTATAAATTAACGCTATGATTATAAACCATTAAAACTATTATTTACAGACTATGAATTTCCAATATAACATTTATCTTTACAGTTACTATTTATTTCGTTAAACACAGTTAATGACTCGCTGTTGACTACCTCTCTTTTATCCACCGTCGATTATATACCCCCATGTAATTCTTCTAGAAGTCGCTCGAACATACCGGTATACATCGAATACACTAGAAGGTTGAGTGCATTGCGCTGCGGCTCCGGAATGTTCCACAACCCATTGACGGCCGGAACAGACGATGCGTTGCACTCGTTACAATACATAATTTGCTCAAATTTCAATTAAAGGTGAACTAGTTTTGCTGATGACACCAATTTTCTACACTTCTGTTACCTGGCAATTTTAAAAACCATATTATAGAGGAAGACTTGGTTAATATATCAAACAGGTTTAAAACTAACAAATTATCACTAAAACTTAAAAGAATACTAAATACTTACTATCATTTATCTCTTATTCAAAAAATTTGACAAACTATACCTGAAACCAATCATGTAGAATAGCTAAGAATAATTATATACATTATTTAATGTAAGTTTACGTTCACGTCATTACTAATTTATGACGTCAGACTATGCTCTGTTGCCATAGGGAATTGGATATTCCTTGTTTGATCCAACACCTTTGCTGCATATTTTCAGTGTACGTTTTTAAAAGAATTATTCTCTTATGAACAATATGACTTTGTTCATCCCCATCCATCCCCCCATTATCCCTTGTCTTGGATGGTCATTCTTATAGTATACGAATCCAATTTGTTGTAAGGCAATGGATAAATATCTTCTACTTCCTTCATACATGAACTTGGATTTCAAATTTTTTGACAAAATATTAAGTGATACATGTTCTCCTGTATCCAAATGTGGTATATCAATTGAAGAGCACAGCCACACACATAACGTCAGGTATTTACTGTTCTTATATATGTATTTCATAAATTTCATTGCTAATATTTGCCTCTACAGAGAATCAATCTCTGTAGTTTGTTTTCAATTTCGTTTCCTTTTTGGACTGGAAACTTCTTCCACAGATGAGATGTTGGAAACAGTCTTAAGATATATTCTCAGTGCTTGAGAAACTCTCTAAAATTCTATTCAGTTAATGTAACTGTAAATACAAAATAGGTAACAAACTATTGTAAACCGAACTTAGAAAACACAAGAAATAAATTTGACAATACAGCATGTTGCTTACACATGTGTACCAACCTGTTTTTCTATTGAAATAATTGTGTATTTTCTCATTAAATTAACAAATTACGTTTTGGTTTAAAAACCTATTTGTATTTATTCTATAAATAAATGTATTACTAAATATATTAAAATTAAATTTTATTATTTTCGATAAAGCAAATAATCTTTCTTCGTAAAATTCAATTTTGAATGTTAGTATTTGCACAGTTGGTTGTACTCTTATGTCACTACTTTTATATCTATGACGTGAACGTAACCTTAGACTAAACGGTGTATAGATATATATTTACAGTGAGACCTACAGTAAGTAACAAAACAACTTAAAAGAAAAGCTAGAGGTTTGATTTAAATCTGTAAAAGATTTTGTAAGTGTCAAATATCTCAAGATTGTATACTATGCTTTAGTGCAAACACAGCTGACTTATGAAATAATAGGATGGGGTGGTTGTCATTTATTCGATCTAAACGTACTACAAAAATGGGCCATTAAAATTATATATACTGTATATTAGTATAATAAAACCATCAGCTTCCTATTGGACTCACTAGTCAAAGAAATAGAGATTTGATATAAAACATCTCTATTGCCTACATATACTCCCAAACATTAACCAATAGAAAAAAAATACAATTAAATCCACTAGATAGTGTAGATCAGGCGTCGGCAACCTTTTTTCAAACGTACTCCAAAACGTGACTATTAAGAAGACGTTTCCGGTCAATGGGTATCTTCATTTCAGACAATGTCGCTGTAGTCTGCCTATATATGTTTCTGCAACTTTGTAATCAAACCAAAATGTTGATCTTCATGTTTATGTTTTACAATTTATTTTTATATATTATAGTTTATTTGCACTCAAGTGGGTCACTTGAAATTATTAAATGGGTCACTTGGTGACCCGCGGGTCATAGGTTGCTGACGCCTGGTCTAGATCCTCCTTATAGCACTAGCAATAAGTTTATCAAATGTAAACGTTCCATGTTGGCAAAAAACTATTGGGTAAAGATATTCTAATTACTAAGCTCCAAAAATATTTAATATATACTACCTGAATAGAAAGTAGAAATAAGAAAGTGGATAATTAAAGAAAATAGAAATACTTGATAATATTGTAAACAAAATAAAAATTTTAATAATCTATAATTAAAAAACTATACCAATGAATACACTGAAATATTTTTCACTTGGATGTGCCTTTTGCCAAATATACTCGATTATAATATCTAATGAAGGCAAATTATTCAGATCGGACGATGGGAGCGAAGAATATTAAAGACAGATATTTGGACTAATAAAAGAAGGTGAAAAATGGCATCAGATAATGAATTTTGAATTAGAAAGGTATGGACATACTAAAAGGATGCCGACAAATGAAACTACAAGGCAAATATCTGAATTAAAAATATTTACCAGCAAAGAAAAAGAGGCCATTCTCCAAGAGATGACAAGATGATATACAGTGCTATTTATTTACCATGCAATATATGTATGTAAATAGTACAAAAGAGCGTGTTGTATAATTGTTTGCCTATGTGTGCATAATGCTTTGACACGATTAATTTCAAATGCAACACAGAGATATTCTACACAATAGAGCTGTATCAGAAGACTTAAAACCATGAAGATCAAGGGAAGCTATCAAAAGTGCCTGAATAGAAAGGCTATAATGCTGTTTTAAGTAAGTACATAAAACAAAGACATAGATTTTTCAAAGCAAGTACTGATCTCCTGAAGTCTCCAGATGAAACAATACAGAAATTGCTTGACAATGTTTAGCGACTGAGCGAAGCGAAGTCGCCAATATTGGAGGAGATCGGTAAACTCCTTACTGTTTGAGATGCTTATACTATATTTTGTATGACCATTATGAATACAAAGGTATTAACTAAGGAAATATCCCCGAAAAAAATAGATTTAAGATAATTTATTTTTGCCCTGTATATCCACCAAACATTAAGTAGGTTTTGTCGTTACCATGGATCCGTTTGTAATTACTATTATTTTTGAATGTCACGATATTTGTCAAACTCGTGAGAATGAGTGAATCTGAAAACGAATATAATTGGGATATTGAAGAGGCCTGAGCAAATTTAAATAAACAACATACATTTTTTGAAATAGTCCAATTATTTAGAAAATAAATGATTTCTCGCGAAAGAGACATCTAAAGATCATGCATTTATTTTGTCACAAACGGAAATATTTATACTTAAATATTTTATTCAATACTCAACATCTCTTCCGTTTGCGTAATATAAAGCATGCAAGGCCACATTCAGTTACCTACGCTAGTTCAGCAGCTGCCGTCTCGCAACCGACATGTGCGAGGTTTTCTGCGAAGCGAACTCGCTTCGCCCACCGTTGCATCCGTTGGCATGCAATATCTACGCCTACTTCCTCCGTCGAGGCGAGGCATCCCACACGATGTGCCTGCAGGTGTGCATTCCTTCCAGTGAATTCACCAACACTTCCGCCCAGCTGCAGCTTCGTACCAGGCACCGACAGCGCCCATGCAATCAACCCACAAGCTTTACTGAGAACTTCTGCCTACGAATTCCAATTACGATACGATTTACTTCCTCATTCGGCAGTATATAACCAGCTTGCTTGAGCTATTCAAGTCAGTCAGTTTCTATGACTCCGACACTACCTCTACAAGCAAGCTGGTGAGTACTCTTTTAATTATATAAATGCTTAGTGCTTGAATTGAGTGGGCGGCGCTTAATCGCCCACTCTATGCAGAATTATGGGAAGTTGTGTCCAGGCTTCCCCGGCTTAGTTACCAGGAGGTTATCTCCTACATGCTTAGTTTGTAGACCTAGTGCTGAACAGGGTTGGTTCCCACCTTCCCTGTATTGTAGTAGTTTAGGAGGACATATACGTCCTCACCATATGTCAGCATGTAATCCTTTTGTAACCTTTGTAAACCTTTTGTACTCTGTTTATTGTCAACATGTAAACCTTTTGTATTCTGTTTATTGTCTTAGTATATAGTTGTTTTTACAACTTGTGTTTGATTCCTTTCTACCCCTGACTACGTTCCCCAGTCACGCAAACCCCACGTGACATTGTGATGGAGGCGCGTGCTTCGATTCCGAGATACCCTCTTGCACTCCACTTGTAGTGGAGGCCTTATTCTTTTCCGGATAAACCTTTCGTCTTTTCGCTTCATTTTCTTTTTCCCTGCAAGTTTTTGTTAACCATTCCACTTCGAACCACTCTACTTGTGATGAAGGCGCGTGTTCTTTTCCAGGACACCCTTATTTTTGCTTCGTTTTATTTCCCCTATGAGTTTTTTTTAACCGTGTTGCTGTACCGTTCTACCCCTTCGTATTCTCGTCGTCCCAATAATGGAGAGACCCCACCCTCTGCGAGTTGTTTTGAACACCTTGCGTAACCACTCCTTTGTTTCTTTTCTTTTGCTGACTTCTCTGGACTGGAGTCCCCTTTTGATTACCCTTTAAAGATGCAATATTCTGATCACTGATTTTATGGGTTATGATTTTCCCACTTTAATAATGACGTCTCTTTTTTTTTACCCCGCGATGTTACAACGATAGAATAAACCCCGTTTTTTGTTTCTTTGTTAGCCACGATTCCTTCTATTTTCGAATCCTTTTTCGAGCCTTTTAAAATTTAATGTTGTTTGAACTTTAATATTAATTTCAATTCCAAACACACTATTAATTTTAGCAATTTTTTTTATATAATAAAGTTTTGACCCTACGATGAATTTTTGTAATATCCTATTTCGGTAATGCATTTTTTTATATTACTCTTTTAAGCCCGTTTTCTTTCTTTTTTTCGCAAGATTTTTAATCTAAGTTTATAGCCCATTATGAATATTTTAATCTGTTTAATTTATCCCTTTTCTTTATGTCAAATATTTTTAGTTTTAATGTTAAATTATATATGTTGTACACTTTCGATCTTTATGAGTATCCTCCCGCTTGTTACCTATCCAATTAGCGCGAGCGACGCGACGCTACAATTAATTAGTGCATTCTCTCTCTGCAATTTCGTGTGCTGTTTGCGCGATCAAGTTGCATTCCCTCTTTGTCAATTTCGTAGCACGGGCATCCGCCGTGTGCGCTTTGATAATGCATTCTGCTGACCGCTTCATTAATACAATTTCTATCACAGCTATTTCTGCGAGACCTGATTACGAATTTCCTTTTTATTTCAATAACCGTTTGATTTCTTTTTCATTTATTACCGTCTATTTTCCTTATTTCTTTTTGCTTAATTGTTTTTGTAAAATCTATTTTAATTTTTGTAACTTACTTTCCAGAGGGGGGGAAAAACCGCTACTTATTGTTTTGTTAATTATTTGTTGGTGTACCTTTGTACAAATATTTTCAAAAATCCGCTGGAGACAGTCTATTTCGTTTATCAATTTTCAACAAGGGCGGAGACGTCCCGCCACAATTAAAATTACCAAATTGCATTATTCTTTTGTGTCTATTCATGTTTTCTGGTTTATTTTGGCTGTAATTGCTTCTCGCGAATATTTAAGACTCGAATTCTTCACTAAGGGATGATTATTGAAACTTAAATCTTTTCACTCTAATAAATCCCTTTTGTTTTTGTGTAACTGTCACGATAGTCCGTATCATCGATTTTATGTTTCACGTCCTTAACTATTTAAATAAACTATCCTCATAACCACATTGGTTATCTCGCGCGTTTAAGGAATAACTGCAAAATTCTCCCGGCTCAACCTTCAGCGACACAATCATTCTTCTATACGTTGCTAACGGAGAATTGTTATCAATGACATTTTATCTTTGCTTACTTACTTAAAAGACACTTATCTACTTTTAAGATTTTTTCCCGCCGTATTAACAGCATGCAGTTTCCAATTTAATCTGGTACACCGTACATTTCGAACCTGCACATACGTCCTAGTATTTTTGTTCATTACCTAATTGACTATACACCTTTTCCTGTTGATAAATTCCTTTTTTTTAATACGCGTCTAACAGCCGACTAATTTTGTATTTCATTTTGAGCCGATTAAGTAACTAACTCCTCATTCTTAATTAATCTTTTATTTTAGGAAGTCACTTTCAGCTTTGTTTATACAAGGAATGTGAAAAATCACTATTCTATTTAATTTTTTCTACGTCATGTTTTCGACAATTTTCTTAATTTTACTAATTTTGTTTTCCTTCGTGTATCGCTTTGCGCAATACAACCCCTTCCTATGTATCTTTGCAAGTTATTGAAGACTCTGCTTTTAGATAAACCACATCAGTCTTCCAAGACATATTTCTTTTTCCTACAAGGTCTCTTAAAACCGCCGGCTTTGCATTTCGTATATCGGTCTCTTTATCTATTACCTACGATCCAAAAACGAGCAGTCCTTTCAAGGTCATTTCTGGTTGTCGTATACCAAGCCAAAATTGAATAGTTCCATTTATAACTACAAGTTCATTTCTGAAAATGATTCTAAAAGTTTCTTCTCTCAATAAAGAACGTCGTAATTTTGCAAGTGCACGGTGCAGTGCAGCTGTGCGCGCACCAATGACATTGAAATGTTTTTCCATTGAAATTCACACCATATCAAGTTCGGCTTAATCTAAAGTGCATTCCTTCGTCAGATGCATAGTCAGTTCAAGTAATGTAAAAATTCCTCGACTATTTAATTATTTTTTAATTTCTCTTTTATGATATTACGCGTATTACTCTAAAGTTCTATTTGTACCGTTTCATTCGAAGAACACTTGCATCTGTTCAACGTTTCGTCATAACCTTGATGTTTTTTCACTCGGATTCTAAGTTATATTTATCACGCAAGCTGATAATGGACACCTGGTGTAGATTTATTTCAGTCACATAACGAGTGCAAGCATTTAAATGCAACGACTATTCCAATCATTTTTTAATTTTTCCTTTATAATGAATATTTGTCCTGATTGTTCCTACTTTAATTTTCTTAAATATTGTTTTACTCGAATTTTCCTTGTTACGAATAAATAGTTAATTTCTTTCCCATTCTTGATGGTATTTGACCATTCAACGGTAAAACCCAATCCTGTGAGTATTTAGACTCAACTTACATATTACGATATTTGAATCATTTTTAAATTTTCTTTTTATTGTTCATGATTGTCTATCTTTTTTATTTTTTTTTGTTTTTCAGTTTATGGAAATTGGATATTTCCGGATTATTTTGTTTCAACTAGTGTCTTTCGCATCTTTTGACCTTTCCACAAACAGTTTCCACTTATTCTTGGACGTGATCTTTGTTGCCTACCCACTTAGGGTTAGCTTTTTCCTGCACTCCTCTGGAGTATATCAATAAACCTTTTAACATTTCTTCCTTTTATACCAGAAACCCTGGTTAACAACAATGGTTGTTGTTTTTTTTTATACTTTTTAAGAACGTTCCCAACTGAATCTTTAGTAGTTTAAGGTTAAATACTTAATGTTACTTTTCCCTTGGAGTTATTTCTTCCTTTTTTTTATATAATGAATTTTAATTATGAATTTCTTCGAACTAAACATTGTTCGCGCACACGTTATTAAATAATGCTCTGTCTTTCTACACACAAGTTTTATATACCATATTGAATTTATATAGTGATTTTAACGATAATTTAACGTTTCTTGGTCACCTTCATAAACCCAATTATGAAGCTCTCTTTTTTTACCAGATTTATTCTGTATTATTAGTTAATTGAATTTTTCCCAGGCATAGGGTTCTTTCTTTTTGATTTTTGCCTGGAAGGGGAGATGTATATTGTTATTATTATATGATTATTATTTTTCCAAGCATGGGTAAATTATGATGCTTGAAGGTCGGTTCCTAAAATTTTGGCTTTATTTATTCGCCTGAACCAGCCTATTAGTGAATAGGTATATAATGGCAGGCTTGATTATATATGTATTATTATTACTGTTTAAACTGCAGTTGCGATGAATGCATTCTTATGTTTTTTTTTGTTGTATTTATTGGCGGGTATGGATGTGTTCTGCCCATGACAGGTCTAACTTTGTTGCCAGTTTCGACCTGGTGCATTCTCGTTTTTATTTTTTCTCGCTCTTATTTGAAGGTGTTTTTTCTTTCCTCCGGGATTTGTACGTGAACGAAGGCCTTCATATACCACGTACCGGGAAAGCATCTGCGAATTTGTGTGAAGGGCTTTCGAGCCAGAACCGACACTTATGGAGTATAAGTGGCTTAACTTTTATTTAAATATATATATATATATATATATACTATGGGTGGTATTTAGTTCTTCCTCCCGTGGCAACACCCAAGGCAACCTGGTAATCTACGCTTATGTATTGAATGTTTAATTTTGTTTTTCTTTTTACAGATTTTCCTAGCAGCGACCTAGCAGTCATACCCGTTGTGACCACGGAAGTTGACTCTTATTCAGTGACAAAACTTCATCTGTCAACTAAAATTCACTTCGAATAAATCGGCACGGTACAACCCTTTAGTTATTTCATTTGCGTGAAATGCTTCACATGTTCTCAATTCATATGCTAAATGAATCACAGAAATCCACCCACCACCACTTTTCTTTTCAAATAAATATTCAAAGGTATATAATAATATACTTTTGAATATTTAGATTTTTGTCAGGCCTTATTTTAACATCTTGCTGTAACCAGTAAGACAATTTAATCACTGATCAAAGATCACCCCTTTCTTTTTTTGTCTTCACCGACATTACAATCGATCTAAGAAAGTTGTAACGATCAATTACATCTTTCTTAATTTGTCCTTTTTCGTCGCAATTGCAAAGTATTGAATTAATTACCTTCATGTATTTCACACTTTTTTTTTGTATGTATCTTTTAGAATCTCTCTTAATCAAATTAACTAACTTTTTATGTCGTTTATGAGATTCACCTGTTTTATTATTATGTAAACTTTGCACTTGCCACGTTCAACTATTAAACCCAACCATAGAATTCAATAATTGAACAACTCCAATAACCAAGTAAATAGTACTGTATTGTAATGCTGACACTTTCTTTCGCAATTTACGGTTTATATTTTATATTATTACTTCTAAATTTAATTTTCTCCTTTATGAAAGTTATTATCAGTACTATTTCTTTATTGACACGTATAAGTGTGGATGTAGTGTCACATTACTATTCTGTTCCACGAATTTATATTTCATGAATCTTGTATCTTATTTATAACACTCACGATATTTTTGTTCAGATCTGTTTTTATGTGAACTTATTTTTTCTTTATTTATCACTTTTCATGTTTTGTATAACCAATATTGAACTATTACTTTTTTTTGACACTTGCTATGAACGCGGACGTATCTGTAGTTTTAGTTAATTGTATTTTTAATCATTTTTTATTTTTTGCTTTGCTTTACTTTAGAGACTTATATTATACACTGTTCAAGTACGTTCATTGAATTCCTCAGATGTTCACCTTTCAAAATTTTTTGTTTTTACATTGTTACTTACTACGAACTGTTTCTTTCTTCGCCTGCATGAATGGATCTTCCATCGGCATTGGCTAAACGCTAAATGGTTTTCAACTGGATGAATACTATGGCTGTTCCAATTGGTTCCTACCGACCATCATTTATGGTTCGAATTTGAGAATAATGATCTCCAGACCAATATTGCAATCAATTACCGTGCAATCGAATAATTTGGTCAAGCAGAATAATTCTATGAGCATAAGCTCTCCAGATGTGTTACTTTATATTACACACATCCGATGCTATGAATATGGAACAATAGCTTTTATGGAACCTTTCGCCAACAACCGACTCATTGTGCCACTATGGTAGCTTCAACTTGCTTCGCATCCATGCCATACACACTTCAAAATTCCAGACAAAGCAGTTCTCATCTTTAATCCTGAAAACGTCTTTCGAAACAGTCAGTAACATTATTTTTACACTATTCATTTTTCTTTATGTTTTAGATCTTTTATTATCTGAATCACTCTTTAAACGTACTCTTACTTAGATATTAGTATCGACATTTTATTCTGTATTCTCCGAATTTGGGAATCACCATCTTTTGCTGCCGTTATGCTCATCTTTTTGGATACCTGCTTCATCGACACTACCGCCCACACCGCTCTTACGTCGAAGAGGGGGAAAGTGTCACAAACGGAAATATTTATACTTAAATATTTTATTCAATACTCAACATCTCTTCCGTTTGTGTAACATAAAGCGTGCAAGGCCACATTCCGTTGCCTACGCTAGTTCAGCAGCTGCCGTCTCGCGACCGACATGTGCAAGGTCTTCTGCGAAGCGCGCTCGCTTCGCCCACCATTGCATCCGTTGGCATGCAATATCTACGCCTACTTCCTCCGTCGAGGCGAGGCATCCCACACGATGTGCCTGCAGGTGTGCATTCCTTCCAGTGAATTCACCAACACTTCCGCCCAGCTGCAGCTTCGTACCAGGCACCGACAGCGCGCATGCAATCAACCCACAAACTTACCGAGAACTTCTGCCTACGGATTCCAACTACGATACGAATTACTTCCTCATTCGGCAGTATATAACCAGCTTGCTTGAGCTATTCAAACCAGTCAGTTTCCATGACTCCGACACTACATCTACAAGCAAGCTGGTGAGTACTCTTTTAATTATATAAATGCTTAGTGCTTAAATTGAGTGGGCGGCGCTTAATCGCCCACTCTATGCAGAATTATGGGGAGTTGTGTCCAGGCTTCCCCGGCTTAGTTACCAGGAGGTTATCTCCTACATCCTTAGTCTGTAGATCTAGTGCTGTGACAGGGTTGGTTCCCACCTTCCCTGTATTGTAGTAGTTTAGAAGGACATATGTGACGTGGAATCAAGAAAGGGACCAAATGTCGCAAAATATCGATTTTAGGTTTTTAAGTGATTCTTATAGACAAAAGCATGATGCATCTAATGCAATGGGTTTGGAATCTCTACGACCAATATTCACCTTTGTATGAAGGGTTTTTAGCTGATGATGATCACACGTTTTAGCGATATTTGACATGATGTTGTGATGTTGTAAATGACATTGTAATAACCGACATGTTAAAAAAATGGATCATATTTAATTGTTAAAAGACTCATATATTTTTGTTTATTGTTTCCAGCCTTATTTTGTGGAACTCCATAATCATGAAATAAATAAAGATTAGTAAAAGTTTCACAGTTTTATTAAAATATAACCTGACAATATTGTTTCGACAGCTATGCTGTCATTATCAAAGGTAATATAATTATAAACAAACACGTCGCTAAGGTAGATACAAAAATAGGTAACTAGATAAAATAATAATAATCAGAATTAAATATTTAATAATTCCAGTAACGGAGAATTACTGAGCTCAAGTTGTATATTCATTAAAGGTACCCTGAGTTTGTGTTTGTATATCTCAAAGGCTTCTAAAATGTCTAATTTGCGTTTGTTATTACAAAAATGTAGGAATTTAATATTATTTTGAGGAGTCATTGTGTGATGTCACACAATGACTCTTATTAGTTAAACCATGTGTACGACCAACCAAACCATGTACATCAAAATGTTTAACCAGATTTTTATATCTTTTAATTCCAACTTCATGTATAAACAAATATATTTCACGGCAAATATGTAGATTTAAAAATGAGAAAGTTGTTGTATTTACAATAAGTCATTTTAACGTTTCTCTTACCGTATTTATCTTCCAGTGATTTATGCTTCCTAGAACATTCTAAATGGCTTAGTATTACTAAATCTTGGTCGTGTTTCGACAGTTCTTTGAACGAATTGCGAAACTGAATAGCGATAGATTTAGGTATGAGACTATTACATTTTGAAGTGCAACAGGGTTGAGCAGTTTCTCCGTACATTTGTAAAATTGCTTCGTCCTCCCTTATATCTTCTATGGATTTATCAAACGAATCACTAGCAAATGATGTTGAAGGTGCACATTCAGAAGCTGTTCCAACTACAGATGCACGTGGAGCATCCTTACTTTGATCACCACTTTCAGTATCGCTGTCATCACCACTTACGTTATCACTGTCGTATTCATTTACGTTTTCTACATAGTACAGTTCATTCAGTTCGTCCAATTCATTCTGTAACGCCATGCTGTAAGTGCTTCGTAAAATAATGTTCCTAATAGTTAACTTGATAGGTACGTATTACATTAATATTCGCCAAAAAAAGTACAAAATAACTACTAGTCGCGATAAAAAAGGTCTCAGAAAAAACACATTCAACACACCAACGCACTAACTCACACTAAATATAATGAATCTCTTTGAACAAGCTAAAGTATTTATAAGATAACATAGTTTAACAACCGAGGGGGGTAACTAAAACTGCACGTGACAGTTGTAAATACCACCCCACACAATAAAAGTACCGCTATACTTTACCTGCTAATATTGCAATAACTGGTTTTCATACAATTGGTCCCTTTCTTCATTCCACGTCACATATACGTCCTCACCATATTGTCAACATGTAAACCTTTTGTACTCTGTTTATTGTCAACATGTAAACCTTTTGTGCTCTGTTTATTGTCTTAGTATATAGTTGTTTTTTACAACTTGTGTTTGATTCCTTTCTACCTATGACTACGTTCCCCAGTCACGCAAACCCCACGTGACATTGTGGTGGAGGTGCCGGGCATCGATCCCGGTACCTCTCGCGTAAATTACATATAATTTACTTACCGTTCTGTTTTTGACAGAACTGAACGGTAAGTAATTACTTACCGACGCGTTTTTGCTTAGCAACCAGTAAATATAACCTACTGTTCTAAAACCAAGTATGGTAAACAATCCGAAATAGCATGGTCGTACAAAAAATATTTTACGAAATCATTACAAAATTAAAAAAACGAAATCTATCTTTAACACTTTCTTTATATTTATTTCTTGTCTTTTTTATACAACAATAAAAACTAAAAAGAACTTAAAACTAAAGAAAAAATAAATACACAAGTTTGAATATTTTTCAATATCATTTATCGTTCTAACCTACAAAAAAAGGCATTTTTAGATTCCTTAGTGTCATCTCGCATATATCGATTGTAAAAATCTAATACCACATATTCCACTTTAAAACCAAATGTTTGATAAAGGAAAAGTGAGGGATTGCTTAGTGATACATGTAAAGTTATATCCTTTCCGACGCTCGTCTGAAACAAAAAAAAACATTATAGGTAAAGTACAGTGAGCAACAAAAAAACTTGAATGCATTCCCATAAGTGTTTCTATGCTACTCCAACACTGCACATGCGGAAAAAGGGGAATGGATTATGCATGTATGAAGGTAGTAATAAAATACTGTCTTTAGTTCAATCATAAAATTTAGGAAAAATATGAGGTAAGCGCCATAAATTCTGGGCCTCATACAGAAAAAATCAACTTGGTAAAATACTTTTTACTTTTCAATATAATCTTCCCTAATGTCAATACACTTATTACAACGTGAAATTAATAATTCAATGCCCTTGTAAAAATAATCTGAAGTTTTTCCTGCAAAATGTTCAATTACAGCTGCTTGCAACTCGTTCTCGTCCTTAAAACGACGTCCCCTAAGGTCTTTCTTTAAATTGGAAAAAAATAATAGTCACTAGGAGCCATATCCCGACTGTATAGTGGATGATACAATGCTTTAAAGCCGCATTCGCGAATGGCAGCTTGTGAAATTGCGGCAGTATGAACGGGTGAATTGTCGTGTAATAATCGAACACTTCTTGTCAATTTTCCTCGCCGTTTTTCACGAATATTGTCAATAAATACGCATAATATGTACTGTTAACAGTTGCATTGCGTTCTTTAAAATCAATCAGTAAAATGCCGTCACAATCCCAGAATATTGTTGCCATAACTTTCTTTGTCGATTGAACGACTTTCGCCTTTTTGGGACGAGGTTCATCGGGTCGCCGCCATTCCATCGATTCCCTTTTGGATAGAGGATTATAATACAGAATCATTATTTCATCTCCAGTGACAATGGACTCCAAAATCGGCTTTGGGTCGTCTCCACACAAGTTTAAAAACGAGCGCGTACGTTTGACGTTGAACAGCAGAAAGAAGATGCGGTACCCGTCTTGCACACTTGTTTCCGGAATGTTTGACATCACTGCTA
Source organism: Agrypnus murinus (assembly GCA_929113105.1). Lineage (NCBI taxonomy): Eukaryota > Metazoa > Arthropoda > Insecta > Coleoptera > Elateridae > Agrypnus > Agrypnus murinus. The sequence goes on along the minus strand of OV816027.1, from coordinate 85,932,552 downwards.
ACTCCTTAACTTTCAAACGGCGATCTGGTAATACCATTTCTTCAATGATTGCAACTTTTTGAGGCGTTACCGCTTCAATTGGCAGACCGCAGCGCTCATCATCTTCAAGAGATTCTTGCCCCAAACGGAAACGTTTTGACCACTTCTTTATGGAATATCAAGGAGATAAATCACCATAAACGCCGTCTAAACGTTGTTTGATTTTATTAGGCGTGTGCCCTTCTTTAGTTAATTTAATGACCGCGCGGTACTCAATTTTCGTTAGCTGCGACATTTTCATGCACTCGTCACGATGTTTGAGTGGCTACTAAAACCTATTAAGCTTCTAGCCGTAATATATATGGTGTAGGTCTCTTACATGTTCAACTATGACGCAACCGAGTTTGAACATGTTGGCGCCTGTAGAAACCTGAGGGCAGAGAATTTATGGCGCTTACGTCGTATGTATATTAATTCATCAAAAATACACAATTTGGCAATACTGCCTTGATTTATGATTCTTGACAAATTGATAATTTGATTATAATTATTTTGATATGACCTCCAATAAAGTGTTTTTGATGCAATGGGTACATGAATTAAAAGAGCACTAAAAAGGTGGCAAATACTGCTATTTTTATTAAGTCTTCGAGCATGCAAGAAAGTCGTTTGGGCTGAGCCAGAAGCTAACTCCCGCACCTGCCTAAAGCTATGCTAGTTTTCGACGACAAGGTAAAATATTATAATTACAATGTTTTACAAACACATCGGGGCACATATATCTAATTATACTGTTATTTAATTCATAATAATTGTTAAAGGTAATGGGAGACTGTTTGCTATCGAACCTGACACAAATAATAATGATGATGGAATAGATGTTGTCAATGATGATGGAAATGTTGAAAAAGTTAAGAGTTCTCCAAGTAAGATTAGCTACCAAATATAAGAATTTGTAGTGTATGTGGAGCTTTAGTTCGATAGCATATTCCAAGGAAAACCGAGCTGGAATTATGGATTCAGAATTCAATATTTTGTAATACCGGTAATTGACTTGTCCAGGGCATTTTGAGATTGGTTACTTCTATGCCTGTTCAATGTAACTGCTTCAATGTAATTGTCAGCTATTCCAAGGCAGTTTACACCAGAGGATAATCAAGACCTAATTAATCTGCTTACTTATCGTACAAAAACTTTAGAACAGAAAACCAAATTATTTGACGATGACTGCAGGTACTTGAGTGAATAAGGCACAGTTTGACATGGTTATCGGGCACTGCAATAACTTGACACTTAGAAGAAAACCTTCTAGAAAAAATTGTGTCGCTATCCAACTCAAAAAGTTTCGCAAAATGATGTTTGGCATAAAACCAAAGCAACAATCATGTATAAGCAATATTTTTCATGATGTTCTCAGTTCATTAACAACTTACAGTAAAACCTTGGATTACGAGTAACTTTGTATGTGAGTGTTTTGCAAGACGAGCAAATTTTTTTTATAAATTTTAACTTGATATACGAGCAATGTCTTGCAATACGAGTAGTACGTTTACGTTTTGTCGCCGAGTGTCACGTGATCCGCGTGATCGCGTTTGTGCGAGCGTACGCTGTTAACAATAGCATTGTGATCACGTGTGTGTACGTAAAGCATTTTTTAATTTGGTGTCCAAGTGTAGTGACTGCTTTTTAGTACTAACGCCCAGTACACATTAAGTTATTAACGCTACGTTGAACTCGCGTTACCAAAAATACTCGACTAAACACATGCAAATGCTTAAAATGGCGTCACCAGTCAATAATATGGGGAATTGCGCGTTTGAATTTGTTCGCAACTTATGCAATGGTATGCAGTAACTAACGTGCGTTAGTAATAGCGCATTAGCTAACGCTTCATGTGTGCGGTGTCTAATTGTGCCGAAAGAATACTGTATTTTGCATCATTTTTATATAGATACTAAATAGTTGTGGAATGAGTCATCTGAGTTTCCATTATTTCTTATGGAGAAATTCGCTTTAATATACGAGTGCTTTGGATTACGAGAACATTTCCGGAACGAATTATGCTCGCAAACCAAGGTACCACTGTATTTTGTTTCTCGTCATCTGGAGCAATGAGTAGGTAACTCGTCAAAAATATGCTTTCATTGTGCCACTACTTCAAATCCTTTGTGTCATACTCATCACTCTTTGGTGATTCTTGTTGATTACATTTGTGTCCCACCAAAAACGTTGTGATGATCTAGCCCACTGGAAAACGTACTCTTTGCCAAAACGCGACAATCTAGTCAAATTTGGGATGGATCTGGTTAAACGTGGTTTCTAGATTCTAGATTAGGTGTAGGGGAGTGGGGGTAACTTAACTTCACACGCACTTAGGCCACAGTTTGGGCCCTTTGTACTGGGGGTACATCGACCTTAGTGAATGGTAGCATTCTCTAAGTATTACCTAATAGTTTAAAGTAAGCCATAGTTGAAGCTTTAGGTCTTTGACTGAAAAATTTGTACGAATGTTCGGGTTTTCCGTTTTCTTATCTCTAAGGTACGAGTTGAGATACGCTCAATTAGCTCGCATTGCCTACACGTCACAATGGTGGGAGCAAGGTTACTATCCATCCCCTATTAGCTCTCCAGGCTAGTGCTGGAGCTGAAACCCACTCACCCGTCGGCACCCTCTCTGAGATGGTACCTCGTCCAGCTTTGGACTATCCCCCAACATAAAATGTTGAGGACCACTGCCCGATCGAATCCAACATCAAATTGGTTGGCAGGACTTGGTTTTTTAATGGTTTTGCCACCCTGATCTACCAAATTATAGGCTTGTGGGCTCTTGACCAGTGATGTAAAATTACCGTAATTTATATTTTTGGTAAATTACTTGTGTAATTTACCACCACATGTCGTAAATTACGAAACGATACTTACCAGTTGGTTTTTGTAATTTACCGCGTAATTTACCGATGTACGGTAAATTACGAAAAATACACAGTTAGCGAAATTGCGCAAAGTAGAATTTTCTGAAAATAAATAAACAATTATCGCTTTACAAAATTTTATTGAAAGTATACAAAAGTTTATATCAACAAAAACATTGGAATCATTGAAGCGCATCGGAATCAGAATCTTCGGGGCCGGAGTCTTCATCTTCTGTATTAGATTCGGAATCAGCAATATCACTACCAGAAGCTTCATTAGAAGGGTTTGCGTTTGGTAGAATTTTTGGGAGATCGTAACAAGATGAATCACCCAAATTTAGATTGTGTTGCACATACAATAATTTTGAAACTCTAGAATTAGTTAACCGATTACGTTTCTTGGTGTGAATATTCCCCATTAATGAAAACGATCTTTCAGTTGCAGCTGAAGTTGGTGGACAACGGAGAATTTGTATTGCCCCTTTACTTATAGATGTAGGTGCGCAAATTTATTGCCACCACACCACTGCATCAAGCTTCGAGTCTTTAAGGCAACTTCAAACAAAATTATGAGAAAAAAAACTTGATTTTGCCTTATACAATGCCAACTCTCGAATAATTGTAGGAGTTTCTGATTCTCCCAGCAAGTAGTTCGAAGCTTTTTCTATATATTGATGTGCCATTATATATTCATCTCCATTAAGTTTCTCACCCATTAAATAGGGATCTAACAAATTGGCAGCCAAGTGTATCGGTCTAATTGCCTACACATTTTTTTAATAGATGACTGCACATTCGGGTAACATTAAGAGCATAATTTTTCACTTTTACAAATATGTATTCAATAATTTTGCGTATTTTGTTTTTTCTCCCCATAGTGTTCAAGTACGATCCATTAATTTCATTAAATTCGCAGGACTGAGGAGTGAACTAAACTAAAATAAAATCCAGTCCTTCCAGTCTCACAATAGTCACAATCACAATAAATATTTATGTATATTCTGCGAAAATTCGATTATAGTGCACGTGTGCCCTTTGTTTTTACAGACTGTTTCTCTTTTACAATACAATAGTCGCATTCTAACCACAAGCTTATAACATTTTTTTTATTCATGATATTATGTTTCATCACTTAAATGGTTCTTTTTTGGTAATTTACCAAACGTAATTTACTGGTAATTTATTCGGCAATTTACGGTAAAATATAAATTGTAATTTACCGTATTTTTTCGTAATTTACACGGTAAAAAATTTGGTAAATTACAATTTTACATCACTGCTCTTGACAAAGCTTTGTTCTTAAGTCTATGTGTTATCTCCCGATATGTACCCGTTTTGGGGTACAGTTGTCTTAAGTCTTAAGTGTGAGAATGTTTTTGCTTCAACATATGACATCAGGTCACAGGACTTGCTGCAGACAAGTCATAGGGTGATCCCAATAGCTTCCAGAACACAACTACGTGGTGGCATGCGGTTTCCCATTGGCCAGAATTTACCCCTTCTATCCGTGATAAACCTCACTTTAATTCTCCTCCATAGGATTCAGTCAAGCAGCGGGTACTACAAGGCACCCTAAAATACTTTGTTCCAGATAAGAATCAAATTCCACCCACACCGGTCCTCATGTTAGCAGAGCTTCCCTTGCAACGTTTATGAGTATTCATCGAGTTATACTTGCGTATAACTCTACCACACATTTTATAGTGGCCTGAGTCATCGTTACTTCTTACAGCCTACACAAGTAGGGCTGTCTGTTACACCTAATCAATACATATGTTTGTTAAGTTTGCAGTGTCCTGAATGCATACCTACAATCAGATCCGGATTAACCTCCAGGGCGCCCTGAAGCACTTGTACGACTGGCGCCTTCTGATGATATATCATTAAACTTCGGTCGCGTTAGCTATTCGGAAAGCGTAAACAAACAGCGATCACATGACCGCTCAAAGCTACGTTACCGCTTAGAGTACACGTTCTAGCGCGCGAAATCCAAAACGACGATTAAAATGTTTAACACCGCGATAAAATTAGACTGGTTACGTATCATTATCAATAACAAAGCCGAGTTTAAAAGAGGAGTTTGTCATAAAAAGGACATTTTTTACGACGTAGACTTCTGTTATAATAAATAAAAGTACAAGGCCCAAATAGCTGCGTGAAGTTGGCACCCCCATATAAGAATTTTGAGAAAAAAACTATTGCATAATTTTGCCCAAGTTATGCCCAATACTTGTTTTACTTTGCTCAGCCCCCCTTAACTCGTGAGTCAAAAGTTAAATTTTTATGGTGTGGCACCCCCATAAGCGCATACGATAAAATAAAGTATGCTACAATTTTGCCCAAGTTATGCCCAATTTTGCCCAACCTTATTTTTTTACATAAACCAAACCAGATCTTCACGAATGCAGCGTTCTAAACGCATCACAGGGTATCTATAACGCATTACACACGTCTTAAACAATATCTGATCTTGGGATTAACTTTTGACTCACTACCTAACAATTCTAAACATCATAGAGGTCATGTTAAGGGTTTTCATTGCCCAACCTTACCCCCCCAGGGATTTGCCCAACCTTATCTCTTAACTTAAACCCGGTGACACATTCATAAATGTAAAGTTCAATATCTCGGATTCTGTCTGAAAGTCGTAGAAGTAATTCTGATCTTGAGCAAAACTTTAGACTCACTAACTAACAATTGTAAACCTTGTAGAGGGCATTCAAAGGATTTTCAAGATTTGCCCAAGATCAAAATTACTTTGGGTTGGGCAAAACTTGAAAATCCTTTGAATGCCCTCTACAAGGTTTAGAATTGACGAGGGTTTAGGAAAAACCGCACTTGTCCAAAAATGACTTTGTTGAGCAATTAAAAAAAACTGTCTGTAGCCCGTCGTATGCTAAGCTATAGCGTACTAATTTTTGAGAACGTAAAGGAACATGTATGGAATGAAATTACGTATTTAGATTAAGTAAATATACAATGCTTTTTCAAAAAAAAATTGAAGCATTTGGACAAGTGCGGTTGTTAAGAGAAAAATCAGATTTTATTTAATTAAACATTAATTTATTGAAACGTAAATATAAATTCTCAAATTTTTTTAACTTTTCAGTTATCAAAACAAATTTCAGTTGAAACAGTATGAAAAAACAACTCAAAACCAATCCTAATTTTAACAACAGTAAAAAATGAGTTAAAGTTGCATTCAGTCCTCACAGCCACTGCTAATGTCCTCATTGTCACTAGATTCTTGGTTCTCTTCGGATCCAGCGGCGAGAGACAAAAATAAGTCATTATAAAACTTCTTGTTTCTTGGATCATGTAAAAAGCCCAACAGCTTCTGTACATTTTCCACTTTGCTTTTTTGAATAGGCACATGGGAATTAAAAGCTGGGTGAAGTATCCATTCACTGGATATTTTAGTTTTGCATACTAAAGACGTACGCCAAGGCCCATTGTAGGTATCCCGCAGCTTAACGGAAGGCTGTTGTCGTTCAATTTTGAATTCTCGTACGCTTTTTATTTTTATGGCGGGCTTAGCAGATTTGAGGAAAAATTTTTCTGTTGCCCCTTTAATGTCGAATATCATTGATGGCTTAATATTTACTACTTTAAATGGTGAAGGTTTGTTTCTTGAATTTAGTATCAGTTTATCCCATTCTTCCGGTACTTCAATTCGTTCAACTTTTCGTTTTTTCTTTTCTACTAATGAAAAGTCCTGGTCATTCGGTAAATAGGAGTGACCTCTAACTGGAAAAATATATTCAATTTCGTCAAATATTTTAAGACCATGCACCAGAAAATACAGAAAGTGCAACATTGTATAATTTTTATTTTGCCCTGGACATCCGTCACTTATTAATACCAGTTTTCTACACATATCGTGGGTATTAATATAATGAAGGAGCATAGACGTCACATCGTTTGCACCTTTTTTGGCGACAGATTCATGATAAGTGTACATCGTGGCCTCGTCTGTAGCTAGGTCATGTATACCGAACACATGGTACCATAGCTGCCTTGAGTAGAAAACTGGATTGGATGGAATATGCGGCAATGGTAAGTTTTGCATAAAATCAAAACTTATACATGATAATTCCCCAGCTCTAGCTTTGTTTTTGAAGCCCCTCTTCGCAGTATGAAATGCTTCTGCTTTTCGGTGATGTAGGTGTTTTGCAGTCACGACTCTTTGTCTTTCTTGTGGTGTAATTTCAGGATTGTTTAAAGCCTGCTGAAATACGTCACATTGTGAACAAGTATCGCAGCGTGGATAGCCAAATTTGATGTTAAATTTTCTTTTGAAGACATACCAGTACATCTTGTATGGAACATTTATAAAGTACTCATTTACAAATAAACGGTGCATTACTTTAATATTTAGTTCTGAGGGCAAATAATATTGGTTTGGACTGCGACGTCTTGAATAATGCGATTGTCTGGGCGAAAATCCCCTGATATGTTGCATTATTAACGCTATCGCTTCATTGTTGTATTTTCTTGGTCGATTTGCATGTGTTCCCCTTTTATCTCTTGGTGAGTGGCCAACCATTAGCAGACTTTGCTGTAATCTTCTTATACGATGATGACTTACACCATGAATTCCAATAAACCCCTTCAAACATACATGTTGTTTCTCAGTTTCTCCACATCAAACTTTATACGAAAATGCAGCTGCATGGGGCATTTGAAAATTACAATCATGACGAGGACGACGTCTTGAAATATCTTTTATAGTTATAAGTCCTGATAAATAGGCATCTTGTTCGTTTTTGTCATGCATACTATAAAATCTCGAAAAAATCAGTTGCCTTTCCTCAATGGTCGTTTGTTGAAAACATTTATATTGTTTACATCTATAAAATATAGTCCTATTTAGCGATTTGTTATATAATTTTACAAAATTAATGCACTGACCTGCAATCTTTGCCAATCTGCTTAGCTTGTACAATAACTGCCTTGTAATTTTCATGTTGTATGCCTTTTACTTTTGCCTCCTTTTGTATCGTACGTTTGTGAACCTTCTTTTCTTTTTTATTTGGCCAATTATTGGCACCATTAGTTGGGTCCATACTATTAAGAACAATGCGTGTGCTTAACCTCAAAAATCAAATAAAACACGTGCATATATTGCTAGTAAAAGTAGCACATGTTTCGGACTTATGCAGTTTTTACAGGAAACCGAGTGTACATGTGCGGTTTTTACAGAAACACCAAATGTTCAACGCCATGTATTTAAGCACCTATGCTATTTTTGCAAGAATCAAGTTTGCCAGATTATAGATATCACTGTTTTCTACTAGATGGTACAATAATCCCGATTACGCCAAAAATGGACTAATGCGGTTTTTCCTAAACCCCCGTCAATTGTTAGTGAGTCTAAAGTCTTGCCCAAGATCAGAATTACTTCTACGACTTTCAGACAGAATTAGAGTTATTGAACTTTACATTTATGAATGACTCACCGGGTTTAGATCAAGAAATAAGGTTGGGCAAAACTTGAAAACCCTTTAAATGACCTCTATAAGGCTAAGTGAAGCTTTAGTGAACAAAATAATTTCTGTATTTTTTGGGTTTATTGACAATGGCTGCTCTGTGCACCAGTTTTCAGTTAGTTGACTGACTGACTGATCAATGTTACTTTACACCTGCAAAGCAGGGTGATGGCTATTATAGGCTATTAGAGGCTCTTCAGCTGAATGAAATGACATGAGTGACTTGTTCGCTCTGTAGTCCGCTTCCTGGCTCAGTCGCGAGTGATATGGTGGAGGCAAGGTGACCAGGCAGGCAGCTGGCCGATGACAGTGGTTGGAGTAGGCCGCACCCCGATGTTGATGGCAGTTGGCTGGCGCGTCAGAGGAGTATAAGTGAAAAAAAATTATTGACAAGCAATGTCGACATTCGATTTAGAAAAAAACAAAAAAACGTAGTTTTTCAGAACCGCACCGCCCGCGGCCTGGATGCCACTCGGGGGGGATCAGTTAGTTGTGTAGTGACAGTGACTCATTAAAGAAACGAAGAAGGCTCTCCACTACTAGATTCCATAGGACTGATTATATGAATTTTAGTCAAAATACAAGTCTAAACGTTTATATGCCAGATTCTCTTCCCAATGTTCAACGCTCTTTTTACGTCGTTTAATGTATATGAGTTCAAATACAACTCATATACAATCTAAATTTAACTACTTCTAAGTTAGGTTAGGTTAGGTTAAAGGTGAGTGTGGCGTCCTGTCCGCCCCTCCACTGCGACCTCCTGGGTCTATTGTGGCTCACACCTAGGTTAGAGTTCACCCTCCAGTCCCATTTTTTAAGGAAGGTGAGTAGCCTGGTGGCTGATAGGTTGGTCAGATCCTCAAGCTTCAGTTGCACTGAGCCAAACAGTGAGAATCTGGTGCGGTCCCCTGTGGGACAGGTACATATGACGTGCTCTGCTGTTTCCTCTGCCTCTAAGCATAGACGGCAGACGGTCCCGTCTGCTAAGCCTAGCTTATGCATATGGTATCTAAGACGGCAGTGCCCAGTGAGAAGGGCAGTTACGCTGCGCAGTCCTAGTCTGTTCAACTCTAACAGTGAGGTATGTCTGGTTTTGGATGGGCCCTTTATTGCTGCCTTGGAATAAGCCATCCCTGGGCGGCTATGCCACAGCTCCTGTGTACAGTGCCTCATCCAGCTTGTTACAGCACTTTTGGCCTCGGCCCTTGAAATGCCAAGGACCGGCTCTGGGCCAATAAACTTCGAGCTGGCACCTCTCCTGGCAAGGAGGTCAGCTAGCTCATTCCCTTCAATGCCAGAGTGACCGGGAACCCAAATTAGGGTGACTTTGTTGGCTTTCCCCAATTTGGAGAGTGCTTCCTGACAGCTCCATACTGTTGCTGATGTACAGCCACAGTTTGTCAGGGCTTGGAGAGAATTTCTCTGCCTGAAAAATGGTTGTATGCGTTCCAAGACTGTAGTACAATTCAGTTCTTGGATTGTTGCAGTACACTCCAGCTCCTACCCCATCCGAGGTTTTGGAGCCATCAGTGTAACAGTCGATGTCAGCTTTCTGCAGGGCATTCTTTGATTGCTCCCATTCGTCTCTATTAGGAAATAGGACTTTATACGGTTTGTTGAAGTTATATCTGGTAGACATCGTGTCGGTCATCATACCTAGGAGGTTATTACCAATGCTATTACCACTATTCTATTTCAAAATACAGGTCTAAACGTTTACATGCCAGATTCTCTTCCCAATGTTCAACGTTCTTTTTACGTCGCTTAACGTATATGAGTTCAAATACAACTCATATGCAATCTAAATTTAACTACTTCTAACCTAACCTAGATTTAGGTTTCATCTCGAGTTCTATGAAGAACCTTAAAGGCTTACCTGAATTAAATGATACAACATAAATTTAGCAATTCCAGAATTCCTCCAGCTTGGTCTTGTAAAAATAAATGACAAATAGCTCTCATTAATTTTAACATCAGGTATAAGAAATGCAAACCCAACTATTAATCTACGATATAAAACTACGCAACTAAAGTCAGGATATTGTAGAGCATCAGACACTGAAAGAAATATATAATAAAATATTTAGTTTAGAACATCAAAATTGCAAGTATTTACTATCAATTCCAGTCCAAAAATATTGATTGCAAAGGCTGTTAATTGCAGGTATATGTTCTGGCTGTACATAAACAAAGTCTATAGGGCCTCTAGGTGGTAATCTCCAATCTGGATTGTTCATATTAACTCTAGCTTGTATCTCATCCATTAATTGTAACCATGGTGGATTTATTGTCGTGGCTCTTCTAATGTAAGGTTTCAGGTACAAAGATGAATATGGTGATAGAATAGGCTTATTTCTGATACCGCCCAAAAGTCGTACTTGTAAGCTTAATGCTCTACACTGATTCATATCTTCAAACAAAAAGAATTAAACTCTTTATAGATTCTTCTATTAAACAACGTCTTACCTCTCATAGACAAGTTGTAATAATACAAAGGATCTAAAAACTTTGGTGGCTTTACAACGGGTTTTGCAGCAACAGCCACATCTAAATTCGTTTTTGCTTCTCTATCATAGTTACTTTTTGAATTTTGATTACTAGTTAAACCTTTGTTAGAGACCTTCATTATTTTATTAGGTGGTCCATTGCCTTTCGATGAACTTACAACTTTATCTTTCTCTATGATTCTGCAACAGAAATAATAATTGTTTATTGAGAGTTTTCATGAGATGTTCAAAGTTTACTTTTTTGGACGACCTAAACTATCTATTGTTGGTAAGAGTGGTAGTTTCTTCTTTTTAACAATAGGTTTTGTAAATTTAGAATTGCTCTGTAATGAAACTATGTGAAAATGTATTCTATTCTAAGGTATTTATATTTATACCACATACAGTTACAGGTTCAGGTTGTACTACAATATCACTTTCAGGCAATTGTTCATTTGTTTGTTCCTTTACTACCACTGGAACGGAACTAGGTTCCAGATATGCCATAGTGGTTCTTACGATTTCTTCATTGGCAAATGCTTTGGAGAATATTATTGTCCTTAGTAACTGTAAATCATCGGGCATGCCTTTAGCTTCTTTTACTTTTTGTTTTTCAGTCATAAGTTCAGTATCTGCAAAATAAAATGGTTTAAGGGGTGGGTAATATGCAATACAAAATGTAGTTAAAATACTTATATTTTTGTTATTTTTTATTTTTAAGACAAAACTTCTTGTAGGTAGGTTATTTTAACATAGATCTATAAAATTATAATTAAAAAAATTATTTTTGACGCTCCGTTTGGCAAATAAGTTTTATTTACTTTTCTTGCAAACAAATAAACTTACAGACTCCTAATTTGGAATATACTCTCTACGCATTAAGAGCGAGGAGTTGATCTAAATTTTATTACGCTTTCAAAATTTAAAAATTGCATTTCTATGTAAAATATTTTAAATAACTATAATTTAATGCTAGAAGACAATAAAAACTGATTTAAATGAAACAGAAGTGTTAAAACTTTAATAAAAATTAGCTAACCTCTTGAACATCAAAATTTCACATAATTTAATACTACATTCAAACTGTAGCAATAAATAGAACGTGATAAAAGTAAATAAATATTTCATTATGATGAATTTTTTTCTCAACTGACTGAAAATTTCCCAGTGTAAATTCCAATAAAGGATAGGTAGTTGTTGTTACCTGCCGCTGTGACCCTACTGTTAATCCTATAGTACAATAGAAAAGTAACTTGTAATTCCATAACAAAAGAGTCAAGATAAACAACCACAATTTCTAAGAAAGTGCTTTTTAGATCTTCTGCATGTTGAAAATACATATACTCATAAAATTTTCCTAAATATTTTGACAAAAGCAAACTTTTGGTGTTGCATTTAGTTAGTGTTGGTTCAACTGTTGGTTGGCCAGCTTCAGACGCTTAGTGTTTCTGTGTTTTTGATATTTAGCGTAATTTGACTGCTTTTGATACTGGTTTTACGATTTGGATTAACGATTTGGCTTTTGTTCTTGTTATATTGGGTGTGACTGCTTTCGATTTCGGGTTTTGAGATTTCGATTAACGATTTGGATTTTATGACTTTGGCGTAATACTAGTTCTTAGTTACATTGTGCGGTTTGGATTTAGAGTTGAACCTCTGGATTACAAATCTAGGCGTTGTACGATTTTATATTGGATATAGTTCATCAATTAAAATGCCACGAAGTAGCGGAATAGTGAGAAAGCGCAATAAGGCATCAATAGCACGAAGGCAGTTTTGGAAAAGAACTAAAACTTTGCAGATGATAAACAACGCAAGCACATATGTTCCAGAAGATGCTCACGTACCGTTCTTTGAAAAGTAAGTATTACAGCTGCTAATTCCAAAATGATTAATTATTAGTATACATACAAATACTTTTTCTATTTGCGTGTGCAAAGGAAGTCATTTGAACACGCATTTTCCGTGTCTAAAAGACATTTATTTCAAGTAACATTTTATTTTTTAAAGTTGATGGTACTGTCAAAATGTCAAACCTATTTACGTTGTTAGTAATTTCTGCAAATAGAAAAAATAGTATTGGGACGCGTCAAAGATTGACCTGCATTCTAACCGAATTTTATTAAATCCAATTATGCGGTAGGATAATTGTCAAACTAGAAAGTTCGAAGGTTATGTTACAACTAAAGCATGCATCTCATTGGTTGCATACACGATCACCTACCGCATATCGACGTCATTTTGTTTAATTTTGTTGCTGTACAATGCCGTCTATATTTATTAGCGGGTCTCAATAAAGTATTCGTATCATAAAACGTTTTATCGCACTTGCCCTTTAGAGAACTCCCCGCACGCGGGTCGTTTTGTAAACTTGGACGCGTGCGCTAAAAACGTATCTTATGAAACTAATACTTTAATATACTATAGTAATGCAATAAAATTTATACTTTGATTAATGAACATTTTTTATTTCAGCTTACCGGAAGAAAAACTACCAGAGTTATACATAGAAAAAGAGACCCCATCTACTTCAACTCCAACATTACTAGGGAATCGCGTTGTAGATGTGGAATATTTTATAGATCAAGTGAGAAAATTAACAATGCACGATATTAAATGTACCTTAGGAAGAATGACATTTTTGGGCGAAAAGAGAAATGGCTTAACTTCATATTTTACTTATCATTGTAAAAGCTGTAATAGAACTACTACCCTCACAACGCAAAAACCAGATACAAATGTCAATCAAGCGTTAGTGTGGGGAGCTTCAAGTGTTGGAATTGGGTATTCGCAAACAGAAGAACTGTTGTCTGTTATGGATATACCGATGATGATGAAGACGACATACAAAAAGGTAGAAACTTTGATTCATATGAAATGGCAACAACACTTGGTGGAACAAATGAAGGAAAACGCCCAAGAAGAAAAGCGATTGGCTATTGAAGAAGGACACTACGAGCAAGGGATACCTTATATAACAGTTGTAGTTGATGGAAGTTGGGCAAAGAGAACTTACGGTCATAGTTACTCGTCTCTTTCTGGTGTAGCTTGCATAATTGGTTATAAAACAAAGAAACTTGTGTATATTGGTGTGAAGAAGAAGTTTTGCTATTCTTGTACAGTCGGTAGTCGTGAACATGTATGTTATAAAAATTATTCAGGTCCATCCACAAGTATGGAACAAACAGTAATAGTTGAAGGGTTTAATAGAAGTGAATCGGATTACGGAATACGATATAAATATTTTGTAGGGGACGGCGACTCTAGTGTTTATACGCGAATAATAGAACATGTTACCTACGGCAGATATGTCGTTAAACTGGAATGTGCCAATCATTGTACTCGAGCGTTTACAGCAAAACTACACAATTTAGTAAAGAATACGACATTTAGTGTTACGGCAAGAAACATAATTAAATCAAAGATTCCAGTTTTTAGCGGACTTATAAGAACAATTATTTCCCGCACGTCGAATGTAGATGAGCTAAGAACCGACCTAAAAAATTCCATGATGCATGTGTTTGGAGATCATGAAAATTGCAGGCCAGAGGTTTGTTCTAAACAAACTAGCACGGCCAATAATTCTATACCTTTATTAAGATCGTCTGCAATATTACCGGAGTTATTAAAGGTATGCAATGGACTCGTGCGAAAAGCTGATCGATTGACACAAAATGTGACAACGAACTGTGCTGAAAGATATATGGCAATGATTGCAAAATTTACAGGAGGGAAAAGAACAAATCTTGTTCAGAAAGGGATCTACCATAACAGATGTTTTGGAGCTGGATTAGCGTATAATATGGGGCCATTATTTCATGCTCTCTCTACTACTAAGAAGGATAAATACTTTTTAAACAATTTTTCTATAAGACGATCCAAACGGAAGGTATATAAACGAAAAAGGCGTTTAATTAATAAGAATTCTCAAGAAGATATGGATTACGGTCAAAATGCAGCTCAACCAGATCAAGATGATGAAGAGATGGAACTGTCGAAAAAAGCAATAGTCCACGAACTAAGCAGTGACGATATTTTCCAGATAGCCCGAGATACCATTGGGCAAAGGCAAAATATTCAATGGCATCAAGCCCGAAGAAACAGGCTTACGGCTTCAAATTTTGGAAGAATATGCAGAAGAAGAACCAGTACCCCCTGTCATAACCTAATAAAGGAACTGTTGTACAGGAACACCGACTTGAAAACCAAGGCGATCCAGTATGGCATCGAAAATGAAAGAAACGCCATTACACGTTTCGAAAGTGTAACTAATTCAAAAGTTAACGAGTGCGGTTTTCATGTTTGTAACGAATATCGCTTTTTAGGTGCATCTCCAGATGGGATTACAGAAAACGAAGAACTTGTCGAAGTGAAGTGCTTATTTTCTATTAGGGACAAGACTGTAAAGAAAGCCTTAGAAAGTAAAGCTTACTTGTGCGTCAAAATGACTTCAAATGGTGAATTATATTTAAAAAAAGTCACCCCTACTTTTATCAAATTCAGGGGCAGTTAAATATATGTCAAAAACAATATTGCAATTTGGTGTTATTTACAAACAAAGATATAGTAATTGTACAAATCGAACGTGATCGGCAATTTTGGCAAAATACAATGTTACCAAAACTCATTGAATTTTGGGAACAATGCGTTTTACCAGAATTAGCTGATCCTAGAATTCCAAGAGGACTAAAAGCTAGAGATAGGAGTTAATTAAATTTATAATAAAGTTACTCAAAGTTAATCAATTTTGTTTCATTTGCCTACAGCAAGAAGAAAATATACATTTACTAATTCACAAGTCTTTGTGTTCAAATTAACTAGTTTTTATAATAATTATACTGAAGATTTACTCAATTAACCTTTAAATTGTAATTAAAATGTTCAAGTTTATACATACATCTAGACAAGTGTAAACCAAATTACTACTCAGTTTTCAGTTTGGTTTTTAATCTATAGTAGGTAGCAATTTGTATTTAAAAATATTTTTTTTATAAAAATAATTTAAAATAATACTTCTTTAATTATTATCAACTAAGATTTCTCTACAGAAAGCAATCGTTTCAATATAATTTCTTGTCAGTTCTAATAGTTATACAATAAAGGTATTTGTAACAAAACTCCAGGTAAGTAAAAAGAATCCCTGATGGGGTTTACCCACCTAGCAACAATGGAGATTATGTTATTATACCTTACTTAATCCATTCATTGCACTTACGTTTAGAAAAATGTGTTGGAAACTTGTCGTTTGGGTGGCCTAACATATATTTATTTAACAAAAGTACTCAAGAGCCATCTCTTCAGTATTTGGCTGAAGTTTTATCTATTACCTTGTCCTTAATAGAGCAAAACGAAATAATAAAGAAAAACACATTTTACTAAAATGTGTTTTTATTTATTATTTTATTGTTTAGTAAATAATTTATTTTTAGAACGGTTACTAATATTTAATATTAAAACTATGAGCAGACAATAAGAATCAGCAGGATCTTGTACAGCTATTAAAATCAGACATTGAGAATTGCAATTTAATGTTTTTAGAGAACATGAGAATTGTGCTGCATATTCTTGTGCAAGAAAAGATGATCTGAATATGATGGATACTCTAAAGATACTTATTTTTTTAAAACTGCTCACATTAATTTACTGGATCATGCCTCAGGGGGGCAAAATGGGTATTGTTTAAAGGAGGACAAGAAGCTGAGTCGATCAGTACCAGTTTCAATGTCCGCAGACGTACAGGTAAAAAGTTAGGTTAAGTTAGGTTAGGTGAGCTGAGGTCAGGTCAGGTCAAGTTAGGTTAGGTTAGGTTAGGTTAGGTTAGGTTCTTTTTTATTTATTGCTTTATTACCTGCCCTTTACATTACTATCTTAGTTTAATCAGACGCTTTTTTTAATAGATATTTCACAATATATTATTTTTATACATACTATTTTTTACAATATTTTTATGTTCTGTTCTCTGCTTTTCTATCAGTTGCAGTGGCGTGCGGTGAGAATTTAGACTAGGGAAGCAACCACGATTTTAATTTTAATATACCTAAGGTACAGGCGCGGATTAACGGGAGGGGAATAATCCCCCCCCCCAAATTTAGAAATAAGTATACATAGAATAGAAACAAATAATGTTTGTTTAATTATTATTTATTAAAACAATTATTATTCCAAAGATTTCCCCCTCAAAATAATTCTGTGGATCCGCCCCTGCTAGGTACAATAAAAAACCGTGTTACAATTATTAAGCTTAAAAGTTTTTCAAAGAAGAACTTTTACACTGTATACTTATGGAATTTGTTGACTATTATTCTTTTTAAAAAAACTACTACTATGTCTTTATACTGCAACTCGATTTTCCGGTCTTTCTTAGTAAAATACCGATGCAGGTTTTAAACTTTGTTGTTAAATTTGAAAGTTCTGGTTTTGATATGCCTTTCTTAATAATTTGAAATTTCTTTCCAAAACTGTATGCAGAAAATTCTTTATTAATAATTTACAAACTGAATAAAAAAATCATCCGGAGGTACTCGAACCTTCCACCGAAGCAGCTGAATTTACAGATAATGCAATTTTAAATTTGCATACAGGCCAACTAAATAGAATTATTTGTCTTTAAAAAAATCCAATTTATATAAATTGAAATAATAAAATGCGACAAAATACAGTGTCATTCGCAGTTTACAATACTTAAGTAACATTGAATTTAACAAACACTAAATCGAACAAATAAGCAAATAAACATTTATAAACATAAATAAACATTTGAGCATGAAGCACACTAAAAATAACGACCAAACCATGCTAACAGCATCGTCTATCACCACGCCCGCTGATCCACGCCAAGGCTAGGAGAAGAGCAGTTATAAACAACGAAATCAATGCTTATATGCAGTGTATGTAACACATTTGAATCCGTATTACCTTTCCGTGCAAGTTTAATGAGCCTAATTTAAAATAGTACTCTAAATAATTATACTTTTTGCTGTACGGAATTGATATTGAGCTTTAAGTTTATTAAATATTACAAATTTAAATAAACGATAATCATAATTTTATAAAAATATTTTTGTTAACATTGGTTTTTATTTTTAATAAATTCTCAAGAGAAGCACTTCTTCCATGGACCGCACGCCACTGATCAGTTGTTTGGTCTTTTCATTTTATAATTCTTCTGTTATTTGTCTCAAAGCTAATAAAATGATCCGCAAAGGAAACAGATATTTTCTTTTTATTTATTTTATTATTCTTGTCATTTATATTTCTTCTTTTAGGTTTTTTATCTTTATTTTATTTATTTATGTTATTGGTTACTTAAATATTATAATTCATTTATGATTTTGCATTGCTGTAGAGTTCCTTCTAACATTAGCTGGAATATTTAATTTGTATTTTCATTTGCAAGTACGAGGTAAGCGCCATAAATTATCGGCCCGGTTTCTACAGGTGCCAACATGTTCAAACTCCATTGCGTCATAGTTGAACATGTAAGAGGCCTACACTATGTATATTACGGCTAGAAGCGTAATAGATTTTAGTAGCCACTCAAGCATCGTGACGAGTGCATGACAATGTCGCAGCTAACGAAAATTGAGTACGGCGCGGTCATTACATTTTTTACAAAAGAAGGGCACACGCCTAACCAAATCAAACAACGTTTAGACGGAGATTATGGCGATTTATCTCCTTCATATTCCTCTGCAAAAAAGTGGTCAAATGTTTCCGTTTGGGGCAAGAATCTCTTGAAAATGATGAGCGCACTGGTCGGCCAATTGAAGCGGTAACGGCTCAAAAAGTTGCAATCATTGAAGAAATGGCAGTAGCGGTGGATGCATACTTCAAACCCGGGGCACTCGCAGTGCAACATATGATGATATACTGCTTTAATGTGTGCGTACGAGCATGATAGCGATATACCAGTATGTCGTGTGCCCCGAGTTTGACGTATGCACCCACCGCCACTGAAAATGGTATTAGAAGATCGCCGTTTGAAAGTTAAGGGGTTAGTAGTGATGTCTGACATTTCGGAAACAAGTGTTCGCCGAATTCTTCACGGCCATTTTGGGTATGAATAAAATTAATGCAAGATGGGTACCGCGTCTTCTTTCTGCTATTCAACGTCAACGTCGCGTCGAATGTGCGTGCTCGTTTTTAAACTTATGTAGAGACGACCCAACGCCGATTTTGGAGTCCATTGGCACTGGAGATGAAACAATGGTTCTGTATTATGATCCTCTATCCAAAAGGGAATCGATGGAATGGCGGCGACACGATGAACCTCGTCCCAAAAAGGCGAAAGTCGTTCAATCGACAAAGAAAGTTATGGCAACAATATTCTGGGATTGTGACGGCATTTTACTGATTGATTTTAAAGAACGCAATGCAACTGTTAACAGTACATATTATGCGTCTTTATTGCATAAATTGAGAAACAATATTCGTGAAAAACGTCGAGGAAAATTGACAAGAGGTGTTCTATTATTATACACGACAATGCACCCGTTCATACTGCCGCAATTTCACAAGCTGCCATTCACGAATGCGGCTTTGAAGCATTGGATCATCCACCGAACAGTCCGGATATGGCTCTTAGTGACTATTATTTATTTTCCAATTTAAACAAAGACCTTAGGGGACGTTGTTTTAAGGACGAGAACGAGTTGCAAGCAGCTGTAATTGAACATTTTGAAGGAAAAACTTCAGATTATTTCTACAAGGGCATTGAATTATTAATTCCACGTTGTAATAAGTGTATTAACATTAGGGGAGATTATATTAAAAAATAAAAATTATTATATTTTACCAAGTTTATTTTTTCTATATCAGGCCGAGAATTTATGGCGCTTACCTATTACAATAGCTATTCATCTAATTCATATGGAAAAGTTGTCACTATGCTGATAGTCATCTCCCGGTAGCTCAGTTGGTAGCGATACCACCTAGATAGCAGAGGGTTCGACTCCCAACCGGGGTGATACATTATTCTATATGAATTTTAATTCAAAATATAATTTAATGAAAATCATTAAACATAATAAAAATTAACTCTAATAGAGATAACCTTATGGGTTGAAATGTGTGCTTTTGTTATTATCAATAGATATTCATGAGTTCATTTAATTGCTAAAATGTGAAAAACAGTATGCACCTGTGTTAAAAATAGTTTATTCAAAATCATGTCCAAAACACGTTACATAACCTCAGAAATTTCTAAAAATTCTTAATTTTTGTGCTTGAAACTTATGCAATTATGTCATTCCTCGTTTATCAGTTAGTTTACAATTGCGTTTTAAGATTGTGTGATGAGCAACAACCATATACGAAAAACTAACCAATGTATACAATCTTTACAAATTTGTGTGGTTATGTAATGTGATTTTTGAATAACTAATTTCTAATCCAATGAAGAATATTGTTCTTCATACTTTTGGTGCTTATAATATGATGAAATGAATTCACCACAACCTGTTGATACTGATAGAAACACATTTCATTTTAGAAGTTGATGTCACTAGGTCCTCTCAGAATGGAAAACTATTCATTTACTTAGTTAACATCAATGCCTATAAAGTGTCATTTACATTTATAAGTTCGAAATATACATTAATTACATACCTTTTTCTAAAAGAATTTCACTGCAAAAATCAAAACTGTTGAAACTGTAATTTTTTAACAACAAAGACTGTACTTTCTGTTTGTTGATTTGACACAAAGAAAGTGTTTATGGCGCCGTTTCCATGACAATGACATTTTTGTCAAAATATTTAAAAAAACCATCCAATACTACTAAAGTTGATTTGTATGTGTGTCCGAGCCCCATTCTCGCGTTCTATAAGGGCTGGAGAGAAGGGCTTGGGCTCATTCGACGCGTAATTTGCCGAGGATAATGCACGACCGAAATTTTTTAGGTAAAACTTAAGTTTAGCAAAACAGCCCCGATTTCGCTGATTTGTTTCGTATGCATAAAACACACCCCCACCAAAAAAAAAAACACGCGGAAAAGCGTATTTGCCACAAAAAAAATTTTACATTGCACCCGAAACTGCGTTTAAAGTGAGGTTATTTTCATTTGGAAATCGTATGATTGTCTTGATCGTGTTTGTATTTTCTCTCATATTCGTCATTAGTATTACTTCAATTGCCATTTGGTATGAAACTGTAATTTCAATTGCCATTTAGTACTATATCGCTAGGTTAGGTTAGGTTAGGTTAGTACTATATCGCTAGGTTAGGTTAGGTTAGGTTAGGTGCCAAATGGCAACCAGGACATCGCTACCTGCGGTTCTCATACTGTGCTTTTTGTGGTGTCTCCTACCTGCAAATGTGACGTTGCAGCTGATCATGACTGCTCGGAGAAGCCTCTTTTGTGGTGAACTTTCAAAAATTTTTTCTTGAAAACTACGCTTTTCCGCACTTTTTTTTTGCGTTGTGAGTGTTGTGAGGGGGTGTTTTATGCTTAAAAAAATGGCGAAATCGGGGCTGCTTTGCTAAACTTAAGTAATTCCATTTTTTAAATTAGGTTATGTTTTAAAATTTTTTAAATTAGGTTATGTTTTAAAAAATCGATAAATGCTGATTCTATCGTACTATTTAGTGCTATTGAGTGTTATTTGGTACTAATATGTGCTCTATCGATAGAGAATCGATTGGAGATTTATGTAGGTCATGTAAATACTGACCTACTTTAAAAAAAATCGATAAATGCTATTTCTATCATACTTAAGTGCTTAGGCCCGTAGGGCCCATTATCCTAGTTTTCTATTGCTGGGTTATAGGCCAGTAAAATTAGACCCGATTGGAACCGTTGGCGGAAATAAATGTTGGAAAGCGGGAGATCGCTTCATTTGACGTCAAATATAAGTATCCTAGGTTTGCACGGTCCCCCGAAGCGAGCTTACCTGAGGACATCAAAGGAACCACGAAATCTTCGGGCTTTTTATAGTTTTTCACTTATAACTTCAAAGCGGTGCTTTCCAACGAAAACTTCAGTATTACAAGAATTAAAGAGCATTAATTTCGGCGTTGGATGAGTACACAGTAAAAAATCAGTCTAGTGTTAAAAACTGTGTTCCGGTTAAAATAATAGAGTAAATTTTAAAGTGTTACTTTACACTTAATTTAATACTATATATTTTTAGTGTTAATTTACATTATATTTGCTAACAAACTCTGTACAGTGACAATTCTCACTACACGGGATAAGTAACACTAAAAGTTTTAGTATTTTTTACGACTTTTAGAGTTAATTGACACTAAAATGTTAATAGTCAACATATAACACTTCGTAGAGTCGTAGTTTTCACTACTAGTGTATATTAACACTAAAACGCGCTGACGCACTTGGCAGTATTGCACATGATGCTCGTGATATCTGCCATTGAAAGCGTCTTTGTTCGTAGGTGTTCTCGTGCGTATATGATTGTTACAAAGGTATAAGGTTGTGCATCCCAGAAAGTTGCATTATAGTGTTATCAATCTTCAGTTATTATTGTTTAAGGAACCTTTTAATCTTAGCCAGTGCCACACAAAAACTGATTTGTATTTAGTTCCGAAATAACTACGCGTTCTTATTCTAGTGTTATGCTTCTGAATATATAATCTCTGTATTCTCTTATAACACGGTATATGTATTAATTAAGTAATTATTTGTATATTGTTGTATTTTTTTGTAAAATAAATGTTTATATCAATTCTCAGCATTTATTTCAAGCTGCCAATAATATAACGCTTAGTATAACTTACACTAGTTAACTTCACTACGGTAGTGTTTATTTAAACTGTACAGTAGAGTTACTTTACACGTGATATATTCACTATAATAGAGTAGATTCTCACTAAAAAATACACTATTTTTAGAGTTCAAAAGTGAACACTGTTTAGAGCAGGGGTTCCCAAAGTGCGGACCTGAAACCCTAGAAATGCGGCCCGCAAATAAAATAAAGAAATAAAGGATTATCTTTACAGGATTTTCCGAAATTGAGCAAACATACTTAACAAATGCCTTCATTATTTGGAAGCACTTATAGTTATATGCGAAAAGACTTTCTCATTCATGGGTATTAATAAATCCAAATTGAGATCAAAATTAACTGATGAACAAGCACTATTAAGAATACATTCAAACTAACTTAGAACCAAGGGTCAATGATATTATTAAAAGAAAACAAAACACTTCAGATTGATGAGTTTATTATTTTGTCGTTTCTTATTTTAAATTATTTAGTTATTTTTGCTTAATTATTTGTTAAATGTGTTAATAAACTGTTTAAAATACAAATGTAATTATTGTTATAAGTAAAGAACGATTGTGCTATAAAATTAGTATAAATTTTTCTTTTGTGTCACTTTTTATTGATTTCAAAGTATTTTTCCATAAAACTTTTTTTTGGCTCGCCAATTATTTATTTTGGAATTCACAATTTGGTCCACCTAGGCAAAACTTTGGGAACCCCTGGTCTAGAGGGACCTAAATAAACTCGAGATAGTGTTGCTTTAGTGTTGATTTTTAACACTAGATTTTTTACTGTGTATGCAACACTTTAAATTCGGTCTAGTAGTATGGTCGAAATCGACGGTCGAAAAACGACAATTTTACAAATTTTCGATTTTCCGTCAGACCTGACACCCAGAGGCTTTCCATATAAAAAAACCTGTTGGATTCATTCTAATCGTTAATATAAGTCGAGAAATACCTAAGATTTGATATTGTAAAGGTTGCCAGATTAAACTAATGGCCATTTCTTTGTCATCCCCCATCACTGCAATTGGGATCAATCCATATGAAGTGCTGCAGTACTAGTCGCTCGATCATATTGAAAAAAATTTTTTTGTGTGTTATCACATCTAAGTATTGGTAGATCAAAACCGCTGTTATTTTATTTTTATTCCTTTTGATTGAAATATGGCAGCCACATTTGTTTCGTGGTGCTCGACGTTTCTTGCAGTTTTTTGATATACGTAAATCTTGCATCTTTTAATCTAAACATAATTTTCGTAGGATGCTTACTTATGGGTGCAATTTAATTAATTAAGTTTAACAACGTTTTTACAAAAACTTCCACTTTTTAGGGGGGCATATTTTATATATCCAGATGAAGATAAAGTCTTAGGGCTGATTTTCTTTTTAAAAGTACACGGTTAGAGGTAGTTTATGTATAAAATGTTTTAAATCTGAAACTTTACTATTTTGGTATTTTTGGGCTTTTTAAGTTCTCGTTATGATACGTAATATCAAGATTTACGTTTACATCAAAAAACTGCCATATCTCAATCAAAAGGAATAAAAATAAAATAACAGTGGTTTTGATCTACCAATACTTAGTTGTGAAAATACAAAAAAATTTTTTCTAAATGATCGAGCGATGAGTACTGCAGCACTTCATATGGATTGATCCCAATTGCTGTGATGGGTGATGACAAAGAAATGACCATTAGTTTAATCCAGCGACCTCTACAATATCAAAGCTTAGGTGTTTCTCGACTTATATTAACAATCAGAATGAGTCCAACGGGTTTTTTTATACGGAAAGCCTCTGGGCGTCCAACGGAAAATCGAAAATTTGTAAAATTATCGTTTTTCGACCGTCGATTTCGATCATACCACTGGACCGAATTTAAAGTGTTGGATACTCATCCGACACAGGATTTAATGCTCTTTAATTCTTGCCATAGTGAAGTTTTCGTTGGAAAGCACCGCTTTAAAGTTATAAGCAAAAAACTACAAAAGTCCGAAGATTTCGTGGTTCTTTTGATGCCCTCAGGTAAGCTCGCGTCGAGGGACTGTGCAAACCTAGGATACTTATATTTGACGTCAAATGAAGCGATCGAAATGATCTCCCGCTTTCCAACATTTATTTCCACCAACAGATTCTATTTTACTGGCCTATTATAAAGGACTAGAAAATAGTTATTTACATCATTACAAGCTGTGAAAGTTTACTTTTAGGTGCAAGGTGTTTTTGATTGGCTGAAGCGAAGCGTAGCAGAGGTTAGTTAAAAACACCGAGCAGCTGAAAGGGCTTTTGCAGCGTGTAGTGTATTAGACTTTTCATTCTCCCCTTGACATTTATTAAGCACCGTAAATAAATAAATAAAATGATGATTCAGTGATTATAATAAAATAATGTTTGTATATACAACAGTATATGTCGACCACAGTCACCTTATAATATTATATTTTAAAAAATTGACAGTTTTACTTCGTTGTCCAGGGACCGAAAGTTTTTCATTCCTACCAACCACCTCGCATTTGATATAAAACCTGTTTTGATATAAAATGGCTGCCTTGGTCTCTATAGCTGACTACTGTGTTAGGCCATCTCTGGCTCTTAGTAAAAACTAATATAATTTTAATCTATTACAAAACATGATTTAATTCTTGCAACATAATACTTACTAAGCTGAACAATAATATTAGGACTTAAACTAGGATACGTTAATGTCCACCAGCCTTGTTCATTAAAAATTGAGGTGCCAGATTTAAAGAAATGAGGACTATAATGAGATAATGTTCCTGAAACAGTTCCAGTCCATTTCTTTTTACGTTTGCTATAAAATAAAACAAAATTAAATAACAACCATTTCTTATAATGTGTTTACCAAAATTGAAAATTTTATAAAATTCAAATACGTATTTCAAATGGTTAAATTTTTAAAACTACATACAAGAGCAGCACAGATATTCCTAGCCCAGCCTATTTATACAATTGAATATATATGCACAAAAGGGTGTATCGAAAAACACTTTTTTTGGAAATACAAAATTTCAAGTTGATGAAAAGTTGTCTCTATAGACCCACATATACCACGATTTTTAGCAGGCCCATCTTTTACTTTATGTAATAAATTACGCACATGTAAACCGTGTATCATTACGGCTCGTCCATGAGGCTTCAGTTTAATATGTCAAGCTGTTGGCTGCAGTTGGAAGAGGTGATCTTTAAACCTTTATGGTATTATCGAGGGGTCAACCACTCGCCGCAATACATGTACATTTTGGCGGCAATCGCACGCAATCTTTAGCAATCACAAGGAAATCATCAGAAATCTCGCAATCTTTATTGGCAATCAGCGAAATCTTTCGCAATCCCGCAATCATCATCGCAGTCGTCAAAATCGAACACAGTAGAAGTGGTGTCATCATTAATTTGCGGGAAATTCGATAGTTATTCATACTTATTATCAATATTTTTGCCAAAAGCGGCATTTTGAGAATCGGTACGTGAATACTTCAATAAAGCTAACACTCCCATTTCAAGCAAAACGAAAAAACCCGCCTATAATTTAATGCTAATTAAAGACCAAGTCCAAAAAGAACTAATTTTTTTTGTGGCTAAAACCATTTAGACACAATTCGCATTTCAAACAAAAAAAAATAATAGAGCCATAATTAACTACTAATTAAGGACAAAGTACCACAAAAACTGTTTTCGCAACTACAACTCTATAGTCGCTATTCACATATCAAAACTGGCAGAGCAAACTAGCAATCAACTTTCATAAAAATGAAAATATCCTAAGCTGTCATTAGTACTAATTAAAGACTAATTTGTAACTCCAAAATCTTTAATTTTTTTGTACTTTGCGATCACAATGGTCTCATTGTGACACCGAAAACGATTTCATAATAGAGGCTATTATAACATCATTTCTGGGGTCTATTTGTTTTGCAAGATTGGTAACATTTGTTTTATATTACATATAGACACTTTTAATTTTGACACATTCTAACCTTACAAAACGTGAAAAGTCATATTATAGCTTTGCCACATGTTAAACGCAAAAATCACTAGATTGTAATGCAATGTTTTTAATAGCTTGAATTTACAATTTCTATCAAACTAATGAAGCAAAGTATAAAAAATAGTATATTATACTTGTTTTATAGACGTATTGTAGCACTCATTCCTTTGGAACACTCCTCGCTTCTCTCGTCGTGTCCCAAACAACTCGTGCTACAAGAGACTGTCTTATACAACTAGTATAATAATATACTATTGTACCATGATTTAAATGTTTAAATAAACGATTGTTTAAAACGTGTGCCATCTGTTTCGAGATTATTAGAAATTGAATAAATATATAAATGTCACCTGTCAACTGTGACATGGCTTATTGCAAGTATTTTTGGAAGCAGAGGTGATTGCCTCGCAATGTCTTTTTCCAATCAGAATATTAAAAACTTTCTCATATGGATCCAACTTTATGGCAGACAGTGCATGTGACACATGGTACATCGGGCGCATAGTGCAAGTTTTAGATGATCAAACATTTAAAATAAAATTTTTAAAATCTAAACTACACGAGTATTAATATTTGGCCAAAAGAAGAGGATGTGCAGATTGTAAAAATATATTTTTCTTTTATGGGCCTATCGAATAACAGTAGGACCCGATTATCCGTCAAGCACTGAAGAATAATCAAAAAGACGGTTCAAATTTTTTTTTTATGGATACGTTTTCGAGTTATGAATTTTTTGTTTGTTTTTTTCGGAGGTAGTTTGACTATTTGGAGCATATCTAGAGTTAGGAACCACCAATTTCGTCGTTCGGCACATCAAATTAAAGATAATCAAATCACCGATAAATGTTACTAACATTGTTTTCCAGTCGTTTCAGTAGTTTAAGTGCAATGGGACAAAATATGACAAAAAAATGGGATTTTTTGGCCCAAATGAAAATTGAAAATTCACTCTATCGCCAGGGGAAAGTCTAAAATCATAGAAATATACACAGTTTCTTTTACGTAGAGTTTGAACCTTTACGAAGAGAAAAAGGTATGTACGATGAAAATCTATGTAGAAATACCGAAGTTATAATCAGTTATATGTGAAGTACCAAAATTCAACTTTTTCCATATTTTTGGATTTTTTCCTTATTTATAGCATATAATGCAGTTTTATTTATTCAGTTTATTTTTATTGTACTATTTCAATATTATATGAGATTATTAGAAATAATCTTGGCTCCTGCTTTGTCTTCTGTTTGTTTTGGAATCCGTTTCTCTTATGAGGAACCAGATATAATCTTCCATCATAAGGTTAATCAAGTATGTCACAAATAGACAGAGGAACTACTTCATATATTAATTCTTGAAGAGGCTCCACACCAGGGGCGAAACGTTGAATAAAATATAACAATAGTAGTTTCTAAATTATTTCGAAAAGCCTGTTTGGCCTTACAATGGGATGAATTTAATTCTATTTCATTTTCTTTATGCCTTTAATTTTTTTATTTTTCCAACAGGCGTAAATATGTCTGAAGATTCATTTTTTCATTCGCACTTAAATTTTTTCTCGGAGAATCTCGGTGACATTAGTGACGAGCATGGTTCCAGAGGTTCCACCAGGAAATGAAGACCATTGAGCGGCGCTACCAGGGATTTTGGGATGAGAGAATGATGGGAGATTATATCTGGTTCCTCATAAGAGAAACGAATTCCAAAACAAACAGAAGACAAAGCAGGAGCCAAGATTATTTCTAATAATCTCATATAATATTGAAATAGTACAATAAAAATAAACTGAATAAATAAAACTGCATTATATGCTATAAATTAGGAAAAAATCCAAAAATATGGAAAAAGTTGAATTTTGGTACTTCACATATAACTGATTATAACTTCGGTATTTCTACATAGATTTTCATCGTACATACCTTTTTCTCTTTGTAAAGGTTCAAACTCTACGTAAAAAATAAGAAGCTGTGTATATTTCTATGATTTCTACTTTTCCCTGGCGATAGAGTGAATTTTCAATTTTCATTTGGGCCAAAAAATCCCATTTTTTGTCATATTTGGTCCCATTGCACTGAAACTACTGAAACGACTGGAAGACAATGTTAGTAACATTTATCGGTGATTTGATTATCTTTAATTTGATGTGCTGAACGACGAAATTGGTAGTTCCTAACTCGAGATATGCTCCAAATAGTCAAACTACCTCCGAAAAAAACAAACAAAAAATTCATAACTCGAAAACGTATCCATAAAAAAAATCTTTAATGCGATTTTTGAGTTTAGCGTGCCAAAGTACATAAGAAAAATATAGTGGCACCCAGTGCACTTAAACTAGTGTAATAGGCGATAGTCCATTTCGTTTAAAAACTCACGTAGGAACTGCCAGTCTTGACAATAGGCCCCAGCTTGGCTGAATATTGGATAACCAAATGTCGTTATTTCAACATAGTCCAAGCCTAGGCCAACCTTCAGATCCCATGCCTCGGCTGCTTTGTCGTGGCCCAAGGGTCAACCAAGGCCTAGGTACCAATGCTGGGTTCTCTAATCTCTGCCCAAGTCAGAGCCAACCTTCAGCGCCCTAGTCTCGGTTTCTTACTGTTTGCCCAAGCCTTAACCAATTTTAGTGTTTTTAGACTTGGTTGACCCTTGAACCAAGTTTGGGTCAATCTTCACATATTCTACCAAATTAAGCTTTTGTGAAGTTTTCTGTCTTTATTATATCAGCTAGTAATTAATTAAGAGAAAAATGTGAGAAAAGTTAAATTAAAATACCTACATCGATTATAATTATTATTACTAAATATAAATTCAGCTTTCAATTTTTTTACGCACTTCGTTTCTTCGCAACAAGCGCAGACATGAAAAGTAAGTAACCCGGCAGCTGCAAGAGGAAGCCTTTTAGCGGCTTATTACCGTTTTGTAATATTATTAATAAAATAATTTTTATGAAATAGAACGTGTTTATTTAAAAAAAGCTACGTTAATAAGAATAAATACAATTTTTAGTAGTAAAAATTTTTAAAATTTATTTGTTTAACACTTAAAATATTATTAATTTCATATAAAATCAGTCTCATGCTTGTTCTTGTGTCACAAAATTGTTAAGTTACGTTGTTATGTTACTAATAATTGAATGAATTAAAATAATTGGTAAAAATTTAGAATTTTCGTATTAATTTGTTTTCTTAATCAAAGTTATTTCATACAAGTATTAATAAGCTATAGTACAGTATTAAATATTAGGTAGGTCTCATACTCAAAGGTCAGTAATAACCCGGGGCTACCCTTGGGTTTCCGAACCTATACTATCACCGATTGTCAGCCTTGATACCATATTACTATTAAGAATGGCCCAATATTGGTTCTTTACCTTGCACCAAGACTCAGTATTAACGTCGGCACTGTACTGGTTTTCACTATTGGGCCAAGATGTATCACCAGTCTAGGACCAGACTATTAGCACAAAAATATTAAAATTTTTGTATCTACCTTAGCGACGTGTTTGTTTATAATTATATTACCTTTGATAATGACAGCATAGCTGTCGAAACAATATTGTCAGGTTGTATTTTAATAAAACTGTGAAACTTTTACTAATCTTTATTTATTTCATGATTATGGAGTTCCACAAAGGCTGGAAACAATAAACAAAAAAAATAATAATTATTATCACTCAAAACAATGTTAGCACTAGAATAAAATAAATTTACTCAACGATACTAATGGAGATAGTAATGTATTGAAAATATATGGTTTAATAATGGCTGAGTTTTATGGTTATGTACAAGATTTATTTACAGTTTTCAACTGAGCATAACTCTGTTCTCAGGATAATATCAAAGTTGAGAGTTTTACCACAGTTTTCCATCATATACTACTTCATTCTCACATAAAATAAAAAAAATCCATCCGTGCCCATCAGAGATATTGAGGGCCAAAGTTGACCAAAAATAGGAAAAACGAGAACTTGAAAACCCCATAAATACCAAAATAGTAAAGTTTTAGATTTGAAATATTTTATACATAAACTTCCCCTAACTGTGTACCATTAACAAAAAAATTAGCCCTAAGACTTCACCTTTATCTGGAAATATGGCCCCCTAAAAAGTGGAAATTTTGCAAAAACGTTATTAAACTTCAGGGTTAAATTACACCCATAAATAAGCATCCTACGAAAATTATGTTTAGACTAAGAAATGTAGTGCGACATGTGAACAGTACAATAGTTTTTACTGCAGGTCTTTTGGTCCTACCGTTCTTGAGATATCAAGATTTACGTTTACATCAAAAAACGTCGTGCACCACGAAACAGATATGGCTGCCATATTTTAATCAAAAGGAATAAAAATAAAATAACAATGGTTTTGAACTCCCAATACTTAGGGGTAATAACATACAAAAAAATTATCGTTTTCTGAAACGGTTGAGCGACCAGTGCTGGACCACTTCATATGGATTGACCATTGATCTTTTTTTTTTAGAATCAAATGAGCACCCGGCAAAACCGAAATTCCAACATGACCCAAATAAGAACCACCCTAATGCTGTATACACAACATGAATACATTTTTACGTTCTTTAATTACATTCGAACAAAAACAAGATAAACTACTTTTAAAAAAATTTTTTAATAATTAGAATTAGAGTTAGTTGAATTTTTTCCGACAGTGTAGGTGGTTGTGCACAAGATATTAATTTAAGAGAGTATATTTATATTGGCAGAATATTCTGATATGATTTTTTGCAAATTTTGTGGGATTCCCCGACTATAAGATGCGCCCAATTCCAAGTTGATTCTTATGATCTGAGAAATATTGTATATATTTTTGTAATATTCTCTTCTGCTTAATTTTTTGAAAAATAAAAAATGTAAAATGTTAATTTATGGTAAATGTTAATTATGTTAATGTTAATAACTTTACCAACTTATAAGGTTTACCCTAAACCATAGTAAATAAAATCCTTCCTATGTAATTTGGGTTCCACAGTCCAATAGTAATGCTTCCAGAACTGTAAGGAGTAAGGACCCTTACAAAAAAAAAACCATTTATTTAATGTTATACAGTAAATGTATAAACCTTTTAAAGATCTCTAGTGCCCTTCAGAGAGTCCATGCAGGTCCGGCACCATCAACATGAATTCAGGGCTCTGAAGTTACTTATTATAAATTATAATAAGTGGAGTGTGGAGATTATTAAGAAAAATAAATTCTATATATATTTCTATTTTTCGCCCTACTTAGGCTAGGAATATCTAGTGCTACCCTCATGTATTTGGATTCCATAAATCCAAGCAACTTTAACAGAACAGTTTCAACAAGATGGAGCTCTCATCATTCAGAATCATAAAGCATTTAAATAATTGAATTTTATACTTCAATTTTGGAAGCCTTTTACAAAGTTTCATAATTTTGCTTTTTTGAGCTCCCTTACTTAAAAATTATGTTTAATAAAATCTTGCAAATCACTCTTACACCGTATTGGTTCTACTTTCATTGTTGTAAACAAAATATTAATTTATGATTTATATTTAAAACTTTATTATATTAATATTAAAACTATGAATTAATATATTATTTATGATCAAGTAGAACTGACAACAGTGTAAAAATAAGACATGCATGTTGCGAGAGCCCAAAGCTGCAAAATGACCCCAAGTTCTTAGTATCACTCTTACAAATCTCTCCTAAAAAGTAGATCCCAGTTTTTATCTATAAACGCAGCAATATGAACTTTCCAATGAAAGAATCCTTTTCTTGCTAAACCAGGACTGCGTGCTTGCATATGATATAACGTTAATAATATTGTTTGCAACCTAAAAATATAACAAACTCTATAATGTTTTTCTAGAATAAATAAATAACACGAACCAAGGCATCTTGTCTCGAATAAAATTTTCACTACCAGTTACCGAGCATTCTTGGCAAGTAAACTGAAAGAAGATATCCCCTACGAAACCACCAGGTACAGCTCCTCTTCGAAGGCACTTTAAATGAACCATTTGCTGACATTCTATACAAGACAAGCCTTCCAATTCGCCTGTCCCGTAAGTCTCTTCGCAATACTTGCATTTGATTGGATTAGGTTCGTCTAGTTCCATTGTTTTTATGTTTCAAAATAAACAAAAGAGCAACGCAAATTATTATAGGTTAGATTTAAATGTTTGATGTTTATGCATGGTTGCCAACCTGTACTAACAGCAAACAGTTACCTAGTCCCAATGTTTAATCAGAAAAAACCCCAAGATAGTCCCAAATATATTTTGAATAAAATTAGTAGTTTTAGATACCTATGCCACCCCCTATGCATTGAAATACTTACTTATAAATATAAAAACAAGAAATAAAACATTTTTATGTCCGGTCGGGCGATTTTGACAGCTTTACGGCCTGTTTTTAGAGCGTAAGTTGCTCGATTAGAGCTTTAAGGCTGTAATACTTTTTAGAGTCCGCCCAGGAGTGTTTAGAGCTAAAAAAATGGCTACCCTTGTTTACGCCGCGCTATCTCTATAGTAATAATAGTAACCAAGACCATTGCACCTTCTTGAAGTTTTGTACTTTTAAAATTATTTTTATTTTAAAATTAAATATTTAAACTAAGACGGGACATAAAACTAACGTATGTATTTCGGGCTTAATTAGTGTCTTAGAGTACTTCTTAGAGCCTTCGGCTTTCGCCTCAGGCTCAACTGACTCTGCGGACTCTAAGACCAGTGGCGTAACTACCTAAGATTGAGCGTCCCTGCGAGACTTCGGTTTGCGCCCCTCATATATACAATTATACATAGGTAACTTTTGTTAAAATATAATATGCAATAGATTTAACACTAATTACAGTTTTTACGCATGCTATATACCATTCGATGCGTCTCATTGAGCTAAACAATAGTGTGCTAACCTAACCTAACCTAACCGAATCTAACCCAACCCAACTCAACGGAACTTAGTCTAACCTAAGTTTAAGTTAGGTTTAATTTAGGTTTGCGTTAGTCCTTAATAAAAAATATATTCGTAAAAAATATATTTTCTCCTACCACCTCTCATTTTCTTAAAAGAGTGCATCAAATCAAGCTGCACAAGGGCGCCTATAGGGCTAAGACCGGCCCTCGCATAGACGCCGACTTTTCAAAATGTTAATGAGGGCTGACCAGTTTAGAGTTTTAGCAACCGTACCATGACCAACTACTATTAAATGTAAACATTATGGCCATCTCAAACGGTCCGGACCGTGGCGCCCCCGGTCGATACAGTTTCAAACTTAGATTTTTTTATATACCGCCAAAATTCAACAAATCAAACAGCAGCACTGGATATCGTATTTATTGGACTTGATACTTGTGGATCTGGTACTGTTGGAGAAAACCCCCCTTATTAGTACGATGCTTCTTTCATACATCTTTAACTCTAGATGTTTTCCACTCGTTAACAACGCAGGTATTGAAGCTTTTAATCGAGTGTGGATTTAGTTACTTGATATTGACAGTTTTTCATCCAATATTAGGCTTTTTAACTTCTAAGTGGCAGGATGTCAATCAGAATCTGCATTGAACATGAGTTTCTTTCGCCTTTACCTATCGTGATATATTCTTCAAAAGGTGCGATATCGTCGTAATTCTTAAAAGCCTTCTACGAAATGCAAAAAAGACTGCCAAAGTGAACATTTTACTCGCAGTTCTCTCTAACTGTTACTTCTTTAAAATCTTTGAGAAATCCGGCGATAGAAAACATGGAACGTTGAGGCTACGGTTCTATAGCTATGTCATATGGCTGAATGTTACCTTATTATACCTTGTTACAAAAAAAATAATCAAAACAACTATTAGACCAGTAGCAAATACTTAATATCTTTTTAGAATAAACAGACACCGTAAAAAAAGGTTTATGATAGTACATATAAGCTCTTAGCAGTACAGTTTTAAAAACACAACTCTACCTTACTATACTTTTTTGTTTACAGATTTGTAGAAAATAAAAATTATTTAATAACCGTTGTTAAACTTGCACTTAAACTTAGCTTATTGCATTCACTGCTCTTCTTCGTTTTCTTCTGATATGGCTCATTCGCACTACTACAATAACCTCAACAACGACAAAGTGACAATTCTAAATTTTTAAATACATGTCAAGACCAAAGGTTCTAGAGTTCCTCTATAATAATATTAAATAATAAGAATATAACCTATTATTATACAGGAACTCTAAAAGGTTCTAAGCTGAGATAAATCTGATAGAGGACGCCACTGTCCGGACCCTTTGAGATGGCCATGTTTACATTTAATAGTAGATGGTCATGACCGTACTAAGCACGGTCTGCATATACGAGGGTTACGCTATATATTTTGAGATGCAAGAAAACTACAAGTCTTCTTAGGAAAATGATTTTATTTATGTTCAAAGTAATCACCACCTACATCAATACACTGTTGTAACCGAAGCTTCCACAACTTAAACGCTTGAAGCCAGTCATCTTTTGGAATGCTCTCAAAAAATTGATGAATTGCTTCATCTATCTCATCCTCCATCGTGAAACGTCGACCACGTAAATGTTTCTTTAGGTTAAAGAACAACCAGAAATCACACATGGCCAAATCAGGCGAATAGGGTGGATGTTCAATGGCTGTTACATTATTTTTACGTAAAAATTCAACTGTCTGCTGTGCAGTGTGTGACGATGCATTGTCGTGATGCAACATTAACCCGCGAATATTGACTGACTCAAGCACTGCAGGTACGAGGATAAATTGAAAAGTCTCCGGCCTAGGCAATAAAACAAAAGAATATCAGGTTAACAAAAATTTTATTTTTCTACGTAGTCCCCATCGAGTTCAATGCACTTGGTCCACCTTTGTTCAAGTGCTCTTATACCGTCCCTATAAGCCTTTTCTTCTAACTCGTCAAAATAGGCGTTTGTGGCAGCAATCACTTCTTCATCGGACTCGTATTTCTTTCCAGCGTGAAATTTTTTAGGTTTGGAAATAAATAAAAATCCGATGGGGCTAAGTCTGGTAAATAAGGGGCATGGGGTAACAATTCAAATTGCAATTCATTGATTTTTGCCATGGCAATTGCCGACTTGTGACAAGGTGCATTGTCCTGGTGAAACAGAATTTTTTTCTTTGCTAATCCAGGTCGTTTTTCTTCAATATTTTTTTTTAATTCATCCAGTAAGGTAGCATAGTATACTCCGTTGATTGTTTTACCTTTTTGAAGATAATCAACGAAAAGTACTCCCTTGGCGTCCCAAAAGACTGAAGCCAAAACTTTTCCGGCTGACGGAACTGTTTTGGCTTTCTTCGGAGCAGGTTCTCCTTTGGCAGTCCACTGTTTTGATTGCTGCTTTGTTTCGGGTGTGTAGTGATGAATCCACGTCTCATCCATTGTTACAAACCGTCGCAGAAAGTCCACTGAATTTCGATTAAACAAGTCTAAACACTCACTTGAAACTGTTTTGCGAGTCAGCTTTTGTTCCACTGTGAGCAGCCGCGGCACCCAACGTGCCGATAACTTTCTCATTCCCAAAATTTCGGTTAGGATATGATATGTTCGTTCCGTTGAAATGCCCAGGGTATCTGCTATTTCAGCCAACTTCAATCGCCGATCATTCAACACAACTCTATGGACTTTTTCGACAATTTCCGTTGTGGTGGCAGTTTTCGGTCTTCCTGAACGCGGTGCGTCATCTGTGCTTTTGCGACCCCGTTTAAAGTCCGCAACCCAGGTTTTAACTGTGCTATAGGAAGGAGAAGATTCGCCTAATGTCCCGTCTAGCTCAGCTTTGATTTCTTTTGGGGATAAACCCTTAATGTGAAAATATTTAATAACCGCACGAATTTCAGCTTTTTCCATTTTAACACCACACAAAACTTTATCGACTTTGACAACTTGCCAAACAATTATTGTTTGACAGAAATTTTTGTTATTTCACAGCCATACTGATAAATTATGAAAAAATAAAATGCCGTAAAAACATTGCAAAAATTTGTATCCCATATGGGTTAGGCCGGAGATTTATCAATTCATCCTCGTAAACATTTTGTGGTGTACCTATCAGTTTGCTGTAACTGTACGTTGATCTTCAAGCTTAATTGCTTTCACTAATCCTGTACTACGAAAGAAAACTGCGCACATAACTTTCTTGACAGACCTTTGCTTTTTCGCCATTGTTGGTGCTGGTGCATCTTCGTGAATCCACACACGGCTCTCCTTGCGGGTAGGAATATCATAAAATGGTATGTATGTTTCATCACCTGTTACCTGTCACCTGTTGTTCAATTACTATATAACTTGAGCATTTATCTTATCAAATTCATCAGATCAGTAAAATGCATCAGAAAATGCGAAAATTGTAATAATCAATAAAACAAAACATATATAATTAGCAAAACTGTCGGTAACATGAGAAATAAACAAAAACCAAAACTATGAAATTTATTAAAATTTGCAGAAAAACATTTTAAATTACGTTTTGTAAAAATAAGTCTACCCTGATGCTGGGGCGACAGTAACATATAGGGTTATTATCACTCCGCTCCGGCTAACTATGTTATGGTATAATATTGTCGCCCGATCACGTCACACTTATTTTAAAAGTAGGTTGACTAATTGTAATTTTCTTCGGCATTTTCAGGATATGCGTACTGTTTATGAGTGTTTAAGCTAATGAAGAAAATGATAAAACAGAAATAAAAACCTAATTTACTTGGGGAAATTTAACAATCGATTTTTTAAAAACACAGGTCAATCCTTATATTCGATTTCCAAATGAGACATACGGTATTAAAAACAGAAAATATATTCTTAAAGTAACACAGATAACTAATTCCTAAGCAATGTTTTTAAGCAACTTTTTAGTCTGCATAATGCAGAACAGAATCTTTCAGCTGTACATGCAGGTATATAGGTATAGGTAATGGGTAGTAGCAATTATTATTATTGTTATTATTATAGGTATGATCATCAAAGATTTATCGAATTCTCAATATGTTTTGCCTTTTTGCCAAAAAAAGTACCAAAAAATACCACAGTTGGATAAGTGACTAGACTGTCCTCTTTGGTTTGCAAGTTATATTCAATATAACCTTGTTAGTGTAGAGACTAGCGTGCTCGTCTCTTATCCAAGCGGCCCGGGATCGACTTCCAATACCGGCAAATATGGTTAAGGTTTTCTGCAGTTATCCTTAGCTGTAACACAAATATGCATTATGTGCTATACCATCTGTCAAGTCGGCTGCAGGCGCACGTTGGGCCTGAGTAATAGTAATAATCGTCACTCCCTCCAGCACAAGTTTCATAGCTTCTGGGGCCTGGTTCGCCAGTTAATAGATAGTAGTAATTATTATTATTAATTTAGAATTTTTATTACTTAAAATATATTAACTATGCTAATGAGGGCTACACCTTCGGGCCATTTTATATTATTATATAAAATTTATATATATTCCTATATACTTACAGGCTCTGAAAATGAAACGCATTTAATAAAAAAAAGTACTCTTCCGTAGTAAGACCAAAATGATTGCCATTTCTGTGACAATCATTTTTGTCTTACAAGAAAAATTTATATTAACAAGTTTGTTGTGCCGTTCAAATCAAACTACTAACCACACCAACTGACCAGGTTTAATTCTCTTCAGATTATAAACTCAGATTATACCCCCAAAATACCCCTTTAAAGAAATCCTACTAAATTTAGGGAAAAATCTCTGCGTTGGTTACCTTATTTTTGAATACTATTCCAACATTGCCAGTTTAGGCTTACCAGCATTTAATGATAGCCAATAGGGAAATTTGGTGTTTCAAAGGGGGCTTTTACAGAACTAGCCTTTTATTTTGTATCAGTTTAAATTCGTCCGCTCTCGCTCAAGATTAAGAATAAATTAATAAAATATTACAATTATATTTAACTATTCTTTTATTTGTGTTTTTCTCTCTTTCTACGTCCTTATAAAGTAAGCCAATCGTTATCAACTATGGTTACATGTTATAAAAAGTAATCACAACGAGGATCTAGTTTGATCTTTTTATTATATTTACCATAATAAAATTTGTCATTTGTAAGTTGGTAGTGCTGTGCCGTCTTCCGTTTTGTTAAATATTTGAAATATTTACGTGGGTAGAATAAATCGTGGCTAGAAATAACGCCGTTATCTTCTAGAGGATTGGACCCCGGGTCATAACAACGTGGTGTAGTTATATTAATTTATTAATTATTACGACTACTTTTCAAATAATCCCGATTTAGAACATTTTTGTTTGGTTTCGTAGTGTTTATTATTCTTAGATAAAGCAACATGAACTTAAGTTTCAATGATAAATGTATACACATATGCACATAATATAAATATTATGTTTGATAGCAAAATATAATTGACTGATATTTATATAAATATTGCTTTTAAATTTTGCTTAAAAATATAGAATCAAATTCTAAAAAATAATAATATTTTAAATAAAACCCCCAGTTACATATAAAGGTATTTAACCATATTGTTCTAAGTATTAGTATATCGTATATACCACTGTTAATTTCAAATATTTCAATCAATATTTATTAGGTACTAATTTGGTTTCAGTTGCAGTGGAATAAAAAATTAATTCTCTAGAGTGCAGAAGCCATGTTAAAGAATTCTGTATAATTTTGTAATATAACGTTATATCAGTTCAATCATCGTTTGGAGAATAACTGTAATTTATGGTTACATATCTCTATTCTTTTAAATTGAGAGAAGCCACAAAAATATGATTCCAATACATTTATAACGTATTGAAAGAAATAAAGTAATACTTGTATAACAGTGAATTAAAATTGAACAAGATGTTCATCGGAGACCTATTCCGAATATTGAGAAAATTGATAACAGGAAAAGTAAAGATCGAAGATGAACAACCCAAAAACTATTTTGCTTTGCAATTTAGCCTGTATAAGATTATGGGATTAGATTTCCCAAACAATTCTAAGAGCAAGATTTTCAAGGTTTATTCAAAATTTATATTATGTATTATCTTTGGTTACCCATTCTTTCAAGGGTGTGATATATTTCGATTTTACAACGCACCTGAAGTTTTCAACATTATTTGTTTATACAATACTGTATATTGGACATGTAAGCAAAAAAATGGTTAACACTAATTAAAAAGCAATTATTAACGATTATTCTTTTCTTAAGGCGCCGCTAAAGTTTTTATATTGTTATATACAAAGAAGAGTGTGTATAGAACTTTAACATCAATTGAGAAAGGCATATTTGCTCCACAATCGGAGTATGAAACAAAACTGATTAAAAGATTTATCAGACTAGCTAATATTATGGTAAGTTTAGATTATAACGACTTTACGCCACCGGAGCCAGACGATTCGATAAGTACCAAGTCATTTTCCAAATCGAGCATACATTTACCGTAAACCTCTGTAACAGGTAATTCATAGTTAAATAGTTGAGACTAGATAAATAAATCATTAATTCAGACTAGATAAAGATTTGGTTTCTATAATCTGACTAAAGTACAATTAAAATTGTTGTAAAATGGCCTGTGAATATCCATCAGTTTCACAAGCAAACGATATTGCATTTAAATTCATACCGATAATTAAAAACAATCAATTCGGCGAAGCCCCAATTAAAACGCGTAATCAGTGTTTTATTATTTGCAGCCAGTGTATAGAGCATAATTCTGGGGGCAATTATAATTCTTAACCTCCATCTCTGACAATAGAAGATTTGAATCACACAACATACTACCAAGTCACAAAAAAATTAAATAATAGTGTTCATAGAACAGTGGTGGCGAACCTATGACCCGTGGGTCAGACACTGACCCACGAAGGCTTTTTAAACGACCCACGCGATGATTTTTATAAACTTATTTTTTATATCATAAAAGAGAGAACAGACAATCAAAAATATTAAAAAAACTCAAGTGTTTAAATTAAAAATTAAAATTAATTTAAAAAATTAAGAAAAAACGTGATTATAAATTTGAGCGTTGCGTAAACCCAACATTGGCTTGGTGAGTAACACAAATGTACATACCCCGCATTATTAAAAATTCCTGCATTTCTCGTGTTAAATGGTGAGTCTCTTTCAATCTCTTGTAGTTGCAGTTTTGTTTCTTGTGCAAGTATTTACTTGCACAAGAAGCAAATTTATATTCGAAAAAGGATATAGGATACTACGCCGATCGGACACTTTGTCGACCGTGGACACTTTGCCGACCCTTAAAATAAATTTTGCTACTGGACACTTTTGCGACCGTGAATACTACATATCCCGCAAGCGGTGGACACTTTGCCAACCGTGGATACTACGCCGTCCGCAAGCGGTGGACATTTTAGTGACCGTGGCCACTATGCCAACCGCAAGTGGTGGACACTTTACCAATCGTGGACAACCTAAGGTCATATTGTAGAAAACACCTCAGAGATTATATTTGTGAAAACCATATCAAAATTGACCAACAAGTTAATTAGTTTTAGCTTTAGCGAAACTTTAGGATTGTATTCACACCAGAATTGTATTTATGGACAGCTCTGAAGGGTTTCCCGTTTGTGAACCGCGCTGTGAGGATCGACTAGGTGTGTAGCGATATTTATTTTAAGAGGTCGGCATAGTCTCCACGGTAGGCATAGTGTCCGCGGTCGACATAGTGTCTACGGTCGGCAAAGTGTCCATTGCTTGCGGCCGTCGTAGTGTCCACGGATGGCAAAGTGTCCACCGCATGCGATCGGCATAGTGTCCACGGTTGGAAACAGTCAGCAAAGTGTTCAAAACTGCCAGTCAGCGTAGTATCCACGGTGAGTGTTGTGTCTCCGGTCGGCGTTGTGCATTGGCACAAGTGCTATCCACACCCCAATGTTGCGTTTACGCAACGTTAAATTTTTTATGTTCTAATATATTAATTTTTTTTGTATTAAACAGCTTTAGTTAATGTTAATAAAAATGTCAAAACCCAAAAAACATAATTTGTAGTTTTTCTTTAGTAGTGGTTTTAAATGGGTTAATAAAAAAAAATTCTAAAATTATTGTATTCTAAATATAAATATTTTTAGTTGTAGCCCTGTACTATGTCAGCAGTTAAAAATCTAAAAACAAATTCCAGGATACAAGTTCCAGACCATATCAAACATAATGGTTTGATAAATATGGTGTGATGATTGATAAATATGGTCTGTTAACAAATCTTCGGTGTTTCAAATTATTGGTACCCTTTTTACCCCCCCCTTCCAAGTAACGTTACTGACTTAGTGACCCACGGGCTAGTATTAAAAAAATAATGAACAAAATTTGACCCACTTCTCAAAAAGGTTCGCCATCACTGTCATAGAATAATAGTCCATGAGTACAGAACCCAATTTATGGATTTAAAAATTAAAATAATAAAATAATATAAGGAATTAATAAGCACCTAAACCATCGTATACAATTATTAAAATTTATTACTTTTAAAAACTACAAAAATAAAAATCTTAAGATACATTTTTTCTACATTTTTGAAATATTATTACATAGTTAGTGTAAAGAATCTCTTTTATATCTGTACATAAATAAAATTAATCATACCAACTGATAGACCAACACTATCACATGTTTGGGCGCCAAGTTTGTAAAGGGCTTTACTTATGAAGTGGCGCTGAGTGTTTTCGGTGATCGGCGATAACTCTTGGGCGCGAGTTATTTTAATGTGGTGAGCTCCACGGATCCGGGTAACTGCTTACGGAGAAATGATAATCCAGGGAACTGCTGGAGTTGCTGAGGTCGGCTCAGTCTGGATCACTTTACCTGTCCCTAAAGTTCTCACAAAATAAGAGGGTATTAATACTAACAAATAAAGCACACAATTATTAAACCAAATAATATTTATTACTACAAAGGCTCCATCCCTCCAACAAGCTCCAATCTCTAAACCTACAAGTCTACGGTTACCTATGGTAGCCACAGCAAGCGGGGTGCAATACGGCGTGCAATAACAAGCAAGCGTGTAAACGGTATCGAAGTACGGGGTGGATTAAGGTGATAACGGGCAAGTCGGACGGGTAAGTACACGGGGACGGAAAAGGACGAGACCTCCAGTCTACGCACAGTGAAGTCTCTGAAAAGGGGTAACGGATGAAAGGATGAGACCTCCAGGCTACGCACAGTGGTCTCAGAAAAGATACAGTAAGGGAGGTAAGGATGAGACCTCCAGGCTACGCGCAGTGAAGTCTCAGAAAGGGGGTAAGGGTTGAAAGGAAAAGATCGTGCGGAAAGGGGTTGGGAGAGCTGGCTGGGCTGGTTGATCCGGTTGGTGTTGAGTCCTGGACACGAACTGAATAAATCGCCGCTTTCACACATATATATATATATATATATATATATATATATATATATATATATATATATATATATATAAATGGTAGGAGTGAAAAGGAGCGGCGCACGCCAAATATCGGTTAGGGAAGAGACGCGTGCTGTCGCCTTAGTCGGCCGCTTATCCGAGCGATCTCAGATTGCACGGAAGATAGATAAGCATTTTCACTTTATTACCAAAACAATTAACTAAAATTCTGTAACTTCGTTACATTGTAATAGGTCTAAGCAGTATTTAGTTTGGGTTCACTAATACAATTTTTTATAAGACTTTCGGTGTACGCCTATAACTTAAGTTTAGCATCTGCTTGGAGCAGCTTGTATTTATTACTTTTTCCGATTGATTCAGTCAATATCGCAGAGTGATTTTTACTTAATCAATAAGCAGTAATTTTTATTTGTACTTTTTAATTATTTCTAGTCCATTTTGTATATCACACCTGCAACTACGTCAATGAGTACAGCTGTAATAGACGCATTTACTGTCCGATTCACAATCGATGATCCATCACAATGGGTATTTCCCATGGGAGGTTTTGGTGCCTTCAATGTAAGCTATACTCCAAACTATGACATAGCTTTAATTATACAATCATCGTGCTCAGTGATCTGTGTTACATCAACCTTATACTGTGATGTACTAATCGCTAGCAGTTTAGTTCATCTCACAGCCCAATTCAAGTTGTTGCAGCATCGAATCAGAAACATGCTGGGCAAAGCCGTCAGT
The DNA here is from genome assembly GCA_929113105.1 of Agrypnus murinus. Taxonomy (NCBI): domain Eukaryota; kingdom Metazoa; phylum Arthropoda; class Insecta; order Coleoptera; family Elateridae; genus Agrypnus; species Agrypnus murinus. Next base: position 85,888,892 of record OV816027.1, on the reverse strand, counting down.
CTGATGAATCAGGTAATGCTTTAGACATATTGTTTTAGAAACGTCTAATGTAAATGTACTTTAGGGAAAACCACTACACCCTGACAAAAAGAATGGTGTTGTTGAGCCTAGTGAGATACCTTGGGAACATTTGAAAACTGTCCTAAATGAATGCACGATCTACCATATGGAAATACTCGATTTCACTGAAAAACTAGAAAATGCTTTCACTTACCTGTATATGCTACAATTTCTCATCTCATCTATAACTATATGCTTTACTTTGTATTGCTGCTCTTTGGTAGGTTTAACTTATAAGACTGTCTAGAAATGTACTCAAACTATTGCAGTTTCCAGTTACTGACATGAGATTTGTCCATTACATGCAAGGAACCGTTGCTCTGACAGCACAAGTATTCTACTCTTGTTATTTTGGCAACGAGGCCACTTTAAATGGTATTGCCATAGCAGATGCTTGTTGGGACGTAGACTTTCCTGGAACCGATATAAGATTCCAGAAGGGACTGATATTAATAGTCGCAAGAAGTCAACGACAAGTTAGCTTGACAGCTGGAAAATTTGCCCAACTTTCTTTGAACACTTTTGTTGCGGTAAGGAAGTTAATATTTCACACTTTCTCTACTATGTATTAGAAGGATCATAATTCCTCATGATGATAAATATGTTAAAAATAAAAAAATACTTTTTTAGGTCATGAGAGCTTCTTATTCTTACTATACCGTCTTAGCCAGTCGTTAGACCCAAGTTTATATTGTAGTGACTGTACCACTAGCTCAGATACAGGCGAACATAAGCTTATTATTATTGATGATTTTTAAAAATAATGTATTTCTTATGTGTATACATGTTTCTTCAGCATGCTGTTATACCTGTAGTATTCATTACAGAAAACTATGTAAACTATTACAAATAATATTTTAATTAAGTTACTTTGTTATGCACAGCTCTAAAACATTCTTTACATAATGTCTTGTAGTAACACCAATAGCAAAATAAAATACTTCTGCAAAGCTTGCTTTTTCTTGTTTTCAACTTTCTAGTGTGTCTTATGTAGGGCACACACGGTAGTCCGCGACCACATCGCCGACCACGTCCGGATGGTGACGAGATATTTACATTTGCTGTAATTTATTACGTAAACTACTCGGGCTTTGAGCTGGTGTGTATAATAATATTAAAAGTATCGTATTTCTTTGAAATGTGTATATCGAAATGAAAGAATTAATTATAAATTAGTTAATGACTGTATTGTTTAGATACTTAATATTTTGGACTGACTTTCAGTCAGTTAAAAAATGGTTAGTTTTTCAGTATATACCTATATTTCGATTAATCTTATAATCTTCATCAGGGCATGAACTCTTACAGTACACATATGTATGTTAAACTCGTTAAAATGTTATACTACAGCGTGGAAATAAATGATTTTCATCAAGTTCCCTTTGGAATTTTTTCACATGTAAATTTTTAGTTATTATTATTAAATATTAAGTTATTGTTTAACTGTCGATCAGTAAGGAAGTGTCGCGACCTCGCTCCATATTAGTTAACAATAACAGTGAAAGTGTCAATAGTGCAATAAAAGTAGGTCAGAAAACATGACGTTGTGTTTGTTTGATATAACACGTAAACGCAACGTAAGATAAAAAATAATTAAAAAAGATGTTTACAAAAAGTGGAAAGACTTCAAGATCTCCTCCCACATCGATACAAAAAACCTCGCAGCAACAACAACATAATGCGCAAATAATAATCCAACAAGGAGTTCCAATGCAACCCGGTGTCAATTTACCATCACCGGTTAATAACGATAAAAATAAACCAGGTGAACAAAATTATGCAACAACGCAAAATGAACAACTATTGTATAATGAATTGAAAAAAGCTGAGATTGAAAAAACCCAGATGATGGCTAAAATAAATTATCTGCAAGCTCAACTAGAAATGATTCAAGAAAATTATGCAAAATTAGAACAAAGTTTAAATCAAACGCAAAAAAATGAGAAAACAATAGAATACCATACCGATGAGGAAGAATTAGCAAAAGAGACAGAGTGGATTAGGGTCAAGAAAAATCATAAAAAGAGACGAATGGATACGTCACTAACACCCCCACAAAAAGAAACATCTAATAAAGAAGAGAAAACAAAAGATAAAAAAATACCTGTACCGCCACCTGTAATAGTGGACGATATCAAAAATTTTAGTGAATTACATAAAAAAAATAAATAAAATTGTTACGGAATTTCAAGTTAAAATTATAAATAATGAAAACATTAAAATTAATGTGCAAGATGGCGAGTCTTACAGATTATTAACCAAGATGCTCTCAGAAAATAATTATTCGCGGCATTCTTATGAAAATAAACAAGACAGGCCAATAAAAGTAATCGTTAAAAATTTACACCATTCTTACAACGCAGATGAAATAGTTCAAGAACTTCGTAAAAGAGGATACAAAGCACCTGATGCTATAAATAAACTTAAGTGGAAAACAAAGCAACCACTAAATATGTTTATGCTAGTTTTCAGACAAGATGAAGATGTTAATAAAATTTTTAGCATTACAGAAATAATGGGTATTAGAGTTGAAATACAACCAATTAAAAAATCTAAGCTGGTACCTCAATGTAAAAGATGTCAGGCTTATGGACATGCGCAAAAATACTGTGCCAAGGAACCACGTTGTGTCAAACGCACTGGTAAGCATCTTACTATAGAGTGTACAAAACCAAACAGTGCAGTACCGAAATGCGTCCATTGTGGCGAAAATCATCCTGCAAGTTATCGAGGATGTATAGTCGCTAAAGAAATGCAGAAACTGAAAACTATGTCCATGAAAAAACCTAATTTACCCAAACAATCAGTAAGAGATAAATAGGTAAATGCTGGAACAAATATCCAAACTAAAAAACATATATCAGATAAAAGAGTAACTATGCCATATAGTCAAGTTGTAGCAGGTACAGCTAATATTAATAAAAATTCTCAAAACACAAAACAAACTACGTCCATGGATCAGACTTTGCAAATGATCCTAGATAAATTAAATAACCAAGAAAAACTGTTCAAAAAATTTGATGAGCGTTTAACCAAACTAGAATATAGCGCCAAAGGAGCTATCCCTAAAAATAAAAATGGCTAATGATCTAAGAATCATGGCATGGAATGCCAATGGATTGCTGCAACACCAGCAAGAATTACAAGCAGTCCTTGACATAGACAAAATTGATGTGTGCCTCATATCTGAGACTCATTTCACGAAAGAGTCATACATTAAATTTAAAGGATTCAAAGCCTATCATACAATCCACCCGGATAATGCAGCAAAAGGAGGAAGTGCAATTATTATAAAGGAATCCATCCTACACCACCAAGAAATGGGTTATCAAACAGCGAAAATACAGGCCACATCTGTAAGTATTAAAACTAAATTATATGAAATAATGATCACGGCAATATATTGCCCACCGAGACATACTATAAAGAAAGAACAATATGTAGACTTCCTCAGTAGCCAAGAAAATAGATTCATCGTTGGAGGTGACTTTAATGCAAAGCACACACACTGGGGATCTAGACTAACTACAACTAAAGGTAAGGAACTTTTAGCAGCAGCAACAGAGCTTAAATGCGAAGTATTATCATCCGGTAAGCCAACGTACTGGCCTACTGACCTGCATAAGATTCCTGATCTCATAGACTTCTTTGTAATCAGGAACATCTCAACCAATTATAACCATGTTGAAGAAGCATGCGATATGAACTCAGATCACTCTCCGATACTATTAACACTAAGCGACAGTGTAATCCAAAAAGAAAATCCACCGAGCTTAAGTAATAAGATGACAGATTGGCAAAGCTTCAAAATCCAACTTGAGGAAGTTATTGAGCTTTCAGTTCCATTAAGAACAGAAGAGCAACTAGATGACGAAATTGATCTGTTTGTCAAAAACATCCAACAAGCAGCATGGGGTAATACACCTCAGCTTACCCGTAGAACAAAAGGAAATAACTATCCTAAAGAGATTAATAATAATATAATAATAATAATTGCTACAACCCATTAGGAACCTTATTTCAGAAAAGAGAAAGCTCAGACGGAAATGGCAACAGACTAGAGCACCAAGAGACAAAACAACTCTGAACAACGCAACTCAACAATTAAAGCGCGAAATTCAGCGTATCAAAAACGAGTCGATTGGAGACTACCTGAGGGAATTAACTAATGACAACAAAACAGATTACTCACTCTGGAAGGCTACCAAACGACTAAAAAGACCTGTTCTACATAAGCCTCCAATTCGAAATACAGATGGAAGTTGGGCCCGAAATAATGCCCAAAAAGCATATAGGTTTGCAGAACATCTAGAGAATATTTTCCAACCTTACGATGGAGAAGAACTTCAAGACTGGAATCAACCGGAACAAGAAGATATTATCATCAGACCTACCTCGCCAAAGGAAGTCTCGGATGAAATTAAAACAAATATCAACCCGAAAAAAGCTCCTGGCTTTGACCTGATCACTGGCGAAGTATTGAAGCAACTTCCAAGAAAAGCTATAGTAAAACTTACCAATCTTATTAACGCATCCTTCAGACTGAAGTATGTCCCTAAGATGTGGAAAGTTGCAGAAGTTATAATGATTCCTAAACCAGGTAAACCTCCTCAGGACGTAGCATCATATAGACCTATATCGTTGTTACCAGTCATTTCGAAATTATATGAAAAAATACTCCTTAAGAGACTAAAACCTATAGTAGAAGAAAAGAATATGATTCCCTGCCACCAGTTTGGATTCAGAAAAAACCACTCGACCATCGACCATGTCCACAGGATCATAAACGTCATTGAAAAATCACTAGAAGAAAGAAAAGTCTGTTCCAGCGTCTTCGTCGACGTCGCTCAGGCTTTCGACAAAGTGTGGCATGAAGGATTGTTTCACAAACTAAACCGTTGTCTGCCACAACAACTTTCACAACTTTTACAATCTTACCTATCCGAAAGATATTTTAGAATTAAACAGGAAGATTCTTACTCTGAATTAAAGGAAATTAGAGCAGGGGTACCACAAGGTAGTGTGCTAGGTCCGGTACTTTACCTACTATATACTAGTGATATCCCAAGCCTTGAACATGAAACAATTGCAACATTTGCTGACGACACCGCAGTCATTGCTGTCGGAAAAGATCATGAAGAGGCCGCAGAGAAGCTTCAAACCTCCATTAATAAAATTAACACCAAGACTAAAACTTGGCGCATCAAGTTAAACGAAAATAAATCTGTACATGTAGACTTTACTAATAAACAGAAGCAACATCTACCTATTAGAATCAACGATACCCTGATCCCTTATGCTGACTCGGCCAAATATCTGGGAATGACCTTAGATGCTAGACTCCGCTGGAAAGTCCATGTTAAAAAGAAACGCGAAGAGTTAGGCATAAAACTGAAAAAAATGTATTGGCTACTTGGAAGAAACTCCAAGCTGTCTACATATAACAAACTGCTTCTGTATAAGCAAGTACTAAAACCAGTTTGGACCTATGGCATTCAACTCTGGGGTTGTGCCAGCAAAAGCAACATTCAAGTGATCCAGCGCTTCCAGAACAGAGCACTAAGGAACATCGTTGATGCACCCTGGTACTGCCGAAACAGAGACATTCATCAGGACCTTCAAATGGATACTGTTGATCAAACCATAGCCAAATTTGCCAGTAGCCACGAACAAAGGCTACTCAACCATGTGAACGTCGAGGCCATCCAGCTCCTGGACAACACAAATATATTAAGAAGACTCAAGAGAACGAAGCCTTTTGAAGTGAAAGAGTGATAGGCAAAGCAGAGCATTGTGCGGGTTGTGCTACATGTTAAGTTTAGTGTAGTTAAGTTACTAGAACACAAGGCAAACTACTGAGTAAAGACCTTAGTTTAAGAATTTTCAAACGTAATAATCTAAGTTAGAAACAAATTGCTCATTGATCTACACAAAAAGATCAGATTGTAATAACATTAAAGGACCTATAATGGTTATCTTTAAATAAATAAAAAAAAAGTAAATTTTTCTGTACCGCTCTACTCTTTTTGATTTAGTACTAAATTAGTTCTGTCAATAAATGAAATCAATCTGTCAAACAATTCATAGAATTTATTGAATTTATTTAATTTTGAGGTTATGGTACTGCCTTCTCTATTTTCGTAGAGCGGCACGTCGTGCTTTTACATGGGGAATGCAATGGTAACTTGATGAAAATCATTTATTTCCACCCAGTATAAAGGTAATTTATCACTCCATCAACTTTTAAAATAACTATGAGTACTGAATCAGCATCTTCCTCTGCATCACAGAACACATTGGTACGATTTGTTTAGATTTATGATATAATTTAATTTACTATAATAAAAGAATTATTCGAATACTAGACACAGACAAAGATGCAATTGTAACAAAGTGAAAATCTCTCATGTCCACGGAGCCTCTCACAGGCGGGTCGCTTTAATGGTTTATCATATCCTTCTAATTATTATGGACAAACAATAATAAAAACACATACTCAACGTAATTTTCAAAATAATAACAACACAGTTTTATTTTTAATTAAAATATATCAAACAACAACAAACAAAACAAAATGAAAATTGAAAATAAATTCCAGAAAATTTATGAAAAGTAAAAATATTATTTATTCTTTAGTAAAAAGATAGAAACACACTACAAAATTCTCTCTTTTTAATTACCTTATCATTAATTTTTTATTAATCCCAAAATAATTCAGTTTTCTTTATTTGGAGATCAATAATTTGCTTTTAAACACATATTTAATTTTCTTTGATAATTATAAAAAAATATATTTAAGGATTATAATTGGTTTATATTTTTTATGGGCTTTTGGTATCATGATATTTCTTAATCACTAAAAATAAAACTAACTAGTGTAACGGTATAATTTCTAACGGCTTCAAATACGTAGAATTTTTCATTTATACTTACTAAAAATCTTAAGTTCGGTCCTGTAAGACTGCGCTTTATTCGAACCAGAACTTCGTCATGTAAATATTTCCTATGAAAACATTTTAAGAAAAGATTGTTTTACTTTTGATATAATTAAAGAACGTGGCGTCATAAAAATGTTGCCTTTTCCGTATCTTGCTAAATTGCATTTTGGTATAATATCAATTACTTCGGAGAGACCTTGATAAAACTGTGGGAAGTGCTTGGTCAAATTATTTTATAAAAATATTTCTGTTAATATTCCGAGAATGTTTAGATTTGAAACCAAAGCTCTTTGTTCAAAAGGGTGACTTTGGCACACGTGTTAGAAATTTAGTTTGGTTCCCGCGTAGCAATTTTGAAACTAACATCTTCTCGCTAGTCTAGACACCATATGTACTAGTTTTGCGCGCAATTTCTTGAAGTACTACTTTTTACTCTTTAAGGTGATAATCCTGTAGAAGGTTAACCAAAAAGCGCCCTTATAAACAAGTAAACAACACGTACTACTTCGCGCGAGATTGTGGTGGTAGCGTCGCGTCACGGACTTGCTTGTTGGCGGCCGGTGCCTAAACACGTCTCGCTTGACCCATCAGAAAAGCGGGTCGATATTAGAGATTTTCCACTCAAACCTAGGGTGTGAAAGTTTATCGATTGAGTTTCGATCTATAGTGATTGATTTCGAATCAATGTTACCGAATTACAGTTTATTAATCCTTTAGAATTAAAATAAATTCTAAATACAGTGCAGTACAGACTTAGTGTTATTTTGTTGCAAAGTGCAAATTTTTTTGAAAGGATTTACGTCTCGTTAAATCGTGTTTGAAAGATTTATAATTTTGTATCGCGAATAAACAATAGTGGTTCATTTTATAGTGAAGAACTATTAAATACAACTATTTAGTTTCGTTTGGTCTTAAGGCTAGTGCAGTTTTATGGTAAAGAAAAAACTACTCAAGATTGATCCAGAATTTAAAGACAGATTCTCGGTCTCCGATAAACTAATACAGTAAATTAGAATTTCGCGCAAAGAATGTAAACGCATTAGGTGCTACTTGTGATTAAAATTATTTAAATTTCTGAGAAACATTACCGTTTTATTTCGTAAATAAAAGTAAATACGTTACAACGTATAAACATTTTAAAATATTGGATTGTTTAATGTGTGCTCGATCGAACTTATTTGTGAAATCATATGCGCAAAAGACAGTAATTAAACTTGAATCTTCCTTGGATTCGGCTACTAGAAAATCAACACTTCGAGACCAATTTAATGTCAACTACGATTCTTCGGAATAGAGGCAATTTTCCAATTTCTCCTGGAGTGTGTTAGATTGTTTTCAACGAGGTAAGTGGCATAATAATTAAAGGTATTGTACTTTATAAGAAATTGTTTACCATTTTACTCTAGTTTAAGAATCCTTTCTATAAGGAACTTTGTGATTTTTCCATTAGGAAGAGAGCTCTCTATATTATTTAGAAATCTTTAATATTGAAGAACTTTAAAATAATCAATGTTAATAATATTTGGACTAATCTAAATTGCATAATATCCTTTGGATATCTGTTTGTTGATTTTTTCAACGAAGTCGATTCAACATAAATTTTAATAATTAAGTAAATTTTACTGAATAGTTCTTTGTGGCCAATCTAATAACATTTTTTGGTTACTTTTGCTGATTAAAGAAAGGTCTTATGTAAATCTTTCTTGATTTACTTTGGTGTAATTATTTTAGAGAGGTTAATTACTATTTACGGAATATTGATTATACTTGTAACAAATTTATGGAGTGTGTGTTTTATTATTTATGTGTATTGTTATTTCTTATCCGTTTTCTTCTTGTTAAATAAATGTTTTCAGTTTATACCAAGGATCTAAAAACGGAACCATATAATTATGAACATCTTATTCCATTTTTATTCCAAAATTTTAAATAAACAAAATCTTTTTGTTTTAATTTAATATTTTATTCATTTTCTGGTTAGTGAATTCAATAATTTTTAAAGCTTATTCAATTAACATCTTTAATTGTTTATTTATAATAAACACCTTAAGCTTCATAATCAGATGGCGCCCTTTTTAAGTTATTATTTGTGTTTTGAAACCTTTATCTACTCCTTTTCACAATTTATACAACTGTGGAACCAATACCTACGACTTGAATAATAAATTTGTAAGAGAGAGTTTAAATCTCAAGCTGTGGCAAATATTTTGAGCTTCTTTGATAAAGTAAGTATATATAATTTTATAGTTTTTATCGTTATTTAGACCGGCGAAAAAAGCTTTGTTTCATTGACGGTCCAACGTGGGCCTTTATTTGTTTGGTTAGTTTCACTGGCGCCCAATCGCGGGGCCTTTTTGTTGTCGTACTCTTGTGTAGAAAAATAATAGTTTCACTGGCGCCCATCGCGGGGCGTTATTTCGTTCTAGATTTTTTAGTAAGTTTCACTAGTACTATGAAAAATTCACGTTTTTATTTATTGACATTGGAATACTCTTCTTTTTTAAAAAATTGGCGTCAAAAGAATAGCAACTTTATTTTTATTAACTCCCCTTGTGTCTGCTTGGCTGCTTTTATTAGTTTTGGCAAAAAAATTCTAGCAATAGTTGTCAACTGCTGCTTTTATTAGTTTTAAATATTTTCAATTAAAAAGATTTACTAATTTTTAATTAATTTAATTTTTAATAAATTTTTCATATTAACAGGTAATAAAATTTCCATAGATTTACCAATATTCTTAAATTTCAAACATTTTTTACGTTTTCGTGAAGTTTCACAAAAAATAACCTTAAAAAGTCTTGACATTTGTTTACATTTTAACTTATAACATAACTTTGTGCACTTTTTGAAAGATGAAATTAAAAGAGAATTATGGAAAAATGGCTGTCCTTTATATATAATTTGGTTTAAACATTTGAATGCAATGCTATTTTGCATGAAACAAATGAAACCTTGACAAGTCATTTTAACATAACCAGATTATTTTTTTATAAATTTTAATTAATTCTAAAACTAATTGGATAATCTTATAGATAAGAAAAATCAAATCTAATGGTATATAAAACTCTTATGAACAAAGAACATTAACTTTATAAAAGAATGTTAATAAACACAATCTACTTAAAAGCTAGATAATGCCCTAATTACTTAATAATACCTTTTTATACCTTTGGAAATTTAGACATATCGTTTAAAACATTATTTAAATAATTTCAGGCATCAACAACATGAAAATTCAAGCCAATTAAAAATATACATTGACCGTTCCAAAAGCGAAACATAATTATATGTTGTTTATCTGATAACATTAATAAAAAGCAGTCCTTACATTTAAGATAGTAACAGTTATATAGTAATGAAGCAGCTTTACAAACCTCCACCAAAATAATGTAACCAAGAGCTGTATAATTTTGAAATACAAGAAACTTATACAACCGAAAACACATTTTCTAACTATTAATTGATAAGATAAGATAACAAATACTTGTATACCTCCCTATTACAATACACCTTTATCTTAAAAATAAAGGATATCTATACCCTCAGATATCCTTTATCTTTATTTCGAACTTTGCATGTTAGTCATAAATAACCATATTTTACTTCATAAAAGAAAAATTACTCAAAACATTCTTCTTTCCACAGCTTTTAGGGTACAACGGCATAGGACAAACGAACCCAATTGAGCCGTAAACTTGTTATGCCATAAACAAAATAATTCTATTGGTAACAGGTTGATCATGCAACATAAATGACTAAAAATTAACGTATCTTTGCTAGAACGCCACTGAGACTCAAAGTGTGAATGGGGGCCACCCTTTCTTCAAAATATTAAGTTGCTCTCACCCTTTTAAGTCGAACATACCTTTGGTCATAACGCTACAAAATTTTCCAATAAACTTCTAGAGGGTCACCCTCATCCTCATCTCATGAGCTCTTCATCTGAAACGCTTGTAACACAATAGTCTACGTAGAAAGTTGTACCTAAACGATGCAACGTTTCTGAATATTTTCTCAAATAATCATTTAGTATAATAGTATAAGGGTCTCTATTTAAAGTGCGCAGATGAATCAAACACTGGACGTACACCGCCGTGGTACTAGTTAGTTCCCTTGATGACGATAATGTGGCAAATAATGACAAATGGTCTTTATAAAATTATAAAGATAGAAAGTAAATAAAAATAACAAATATGTCTTAAGTTCATACCTAAATTGTTGACTGGCAGTTTTTAAAATAGGGGAGGAATCATGATTATAGACAAGAGAAAGCTTTAAATCAAAATATTTATTGTTAAGAATTCAAAAATCCATTTTTTTAAAATCGTAATAACAGTCGCTTTTTATATATCTGTTTCAACATTCTCTACCCTAGTAGGTATTGGGCCACCTGGCCCAGACAGAAATTGACATGCCATGTGGCATGCCAATGGCATGGCTCCTCCCCTCGCCTGTGATTGGCTACCCCCACTCCTGTAGCTCCTCCCCTTGTTTCTGATTGGTCGCCGCCATCTTGGATTTCCCCGCCTACTTCTCTCTGATTGGTTAACCCCCACCCCTGTAGCTCCTCCCGTGCTTCTGATTGGATGAAGGCAGCCATTTTGGAACGTCTGGCTCCATTCTACCACGCCCTGGCGCCAGGCTACCACGCCCGCCGCCGCCGCCATTACGGGTATCTGTATTACCGGCAAACTGAGTGCTACCAATAGAGGGCGTAATGCTACAATTAGTGTGTATTGCTAAGAGAGGGCGTCATGAAGGGATCTGTATTATCGATGCGTTGTGTACTACTACTAGGTGGCGTGTCATGAAGAAGAAGAAGAAATCTGTATTACTACTACTACTACAGAGAGGCAACCATTTTATATCACAGCATCTTGCGTGCGCGCGCGCGCGCTAAATTTGAATCGGTCAATTTTAAATATTTGTCATTTTTGCATATGTCATTTTTAAATCTGTCAATTTTACTGCTGTCGTTTTTACATCTGTCATTTTAAATCTATCAATTTTGCTTCTGTCATTTTAAATTTGTCATTTTTGCATCTGTCATTTAAATCTGTCATTTTGAATTTGTCATTTTTTTTTTTGCATATGTCATTTAAATCTGTCATTCTTAAAGCAACCATCTTACCAGATTTGAATTTTAGCGCTAACTCTGGGATTGGATCCTTTCACTAAGCTGAAACTCTTTCTCTCTCTCTCTCATAGTATGACTACTTACCGGATTTGTAGCTTAGGATGTTCGCCGTCGGAAATCTTCGGCTTTTATTCATGTACTTTCTCGCTGATGACAACGATCTACCTTTTTATATAGTCAACCCCTTCACCTTGTGCTAGTAAATGAAACAACAACAACAATGTTTATACATATTATTTATTTTGATATTTAATGGACAATTGTAACATATGATTTGACAAATTATTCATTACACAGTATGAGTTGAGATCATCGCGTAACACTTGCAAATTGTTCAAATATTTTTGCAGCCTATTTCTAAGATAGTTTATTTCCGCCATGGTGTTCTTAATACGACGGTGCAAACGTTGTTGTCGTTGACGTCTCCGACTGCTGCTGTTGCTGATATGATTGCAGTCGTGTACGTACGGCATCGATAAACTTTTGCGGATAATGTTTTATTATTTCTAATAAAATGAACGAGTTCAATCCACCACCAATTGCTGCTGCTGCTGTGTTGTCTATTAAACTGGTAGCTGAGTAGTAACCGCATAACAGTTCGGACGTGAATAAAATTGAATCGGATGTCGGGAGCGATTTATAGGCGTCTTCATGGCGTCTCAGTTGACCTTCTGCTACGTTCTCTATGTTTGCGTGGTAGAAACGTGAAAAGTCGAGGTGACGTAACGTTCGAGCATGATGATTGATCAACGGTGCTAAATGCAGTATAGACTGAAACTCGTAATCTTTTAAGGTTATAGTCCGCTGTGTATCATGTATGGCAACCCTGTTGCCGAAAAACTCGTTGTGAATAATCTCGATGTATAAATTGTCACATAGATGGAATTTCAAATGTTTATCGCAATGTAGTACACTGTTGTCCTTGTTGCAACAGCAGCAACCATGAAAGAAATTTTTAAACAGTGCCTCGACTCGTATATCATACAGCTCGAACCAGTCCCGTTCCGACAACACCAATTCACCATACTCACATACGTTATTCACGCACTCAAGCTTCACTACCACGGCAAATTCTCCCTGGGCGTCGTCATCGGGCGGAATAAGTCCTACTTGGATGTTGTGTATATGATCGTAGTTTTCTTTTTCCCCTGGAGGTCTCGTTACATACAACGGATACTGGACAGCCCCGAGCAGTTGAACACGTACTTCACGTTTAGCTGCTGCTACCGGTGTATCTATGATGGTAAAGTTTGCTGATGCTGCTACAGCGTCATCAGCGTAGTATAGAGGCTGCTGCTGCGACAGGAACGCTAAACAATAATAATACAATAATCGATTAATATAAGCATAAAAACACACACACACAAAAGTTTTAAACAACTTACCTGTTTCTTCGACTTCATTGTTCCACGCTTGACCGTCGTCGTTGTCGGTACTTGTTGTTGATGATGATGATGCATGATCTGCAACATCCGAACCTTCTTCATCTAAAGAAGTAACAAAATAGACACAAATTAGCATACAAACTTGAAGTTTTATAAACAACAATAACTTACCTATTTCCAGAGGTTCGCTCTCACAGTTATCATAACAATAATTAGGACTGCTAGCCATCATCGTAATTGCTGCTGCTGCTGCTGCTACTGCTGCTGCACACGTACTGTCTACTGCTACACGCTAACAACGGTCGGCTTTATATAGTCACCTATACTTACCTAGATCCAGCGCATGCTCAGTAACAAGCATACGGTAAACAGACAGGCATCGCTGACAGACAAGTTTCATCCTGTCGCTGACACGTCACCATCATCATCACAGGCAGGTGTTCGTAGGTAATTACCTCATTCTCTCTCTCTCTCAGTTATAGCTATCACCTTTTTCATACCTTGGTACAGACGAGTGAGAATAGTAATAATACACACATATAAAACATTAATCTTTTTATTCTATGACAATATTTCTCTGAAATTTTTATTGAACATCAACAAAACAACAATAATTAAATAACTAAACAACTATCTGTTCTCGGATAACCATGATAGAACATTTTTTATTCTACGACGACAATGTTTCTTAAAATTATTAAACAACTAGACAATAATCAAAATAACTAAACAATTATTATTAGGTTGAAATCTGCTCGGATAACCATGAAGACATACTCGTTTTTTTTTTTCATGAAACATCCTATTGAATGCTTTGTACGCTTTGTTATGCCAAATATTCTTTTCATCAATGTCTTGATCTACTACTACTACTACTACATAATTGAAAAGAACAAAATCGCGTTTATCAGATCTATTTCATGAGTATGTTCCCCTGAGTATCCTCTTGTGATTTACATTCAATCACCCTTAAGTTTCACCATCTTTTTTAATAATTACTGTACATAAGGTATAACTCTTGTCAGCTTCACTTATTATTATTATAACTACACTATACTGACAAAAGATGATTGAACAATTTACAGCAACAACTAATTACCTAATTTAACCCCAGGTTTTCGACGAGACGATGAAGGATATTAGAAAACAATCAATAGTCAAACTAATAAACAAACGGGAAGGGTGTTACGGTGTTGAAGAGCTCATCTCAAGATCAAATTTCAGATCTAGCAATATTTTTACCGAAGATCTAGTGGTTATCGAGTTAAACAAAAACGGAGTTTATATCAGGCGGGTCTAAAAACTACGCCTATAAGGTATATTCACCTACCACCGGGCAGATACACGTGGCTGTCGATGTCAAAGGGATCGTCCTAAATCATACCGAGGTCAGAGTTCCTATTCCTGTTCATTAGCCAAGATGGAACAAAAAAAAAATTGTCTGATATAAGTGGTCTGAGCATTCGACGCTCCAATTTCAAGCGTCATATGAAGACACACCAAGGAAACAGAGTTCAGGGTACTAAATGCCCCAAGTCATTTTCACGTGCTGACTGCTATGAAAACCATTTCAAATCAAGTCGTGAAGGATATAAAATCCCATGTACTAAATGCCCTAAGTCTTTTACACACCCTGACAACCACGAGAGCCTTATTAGTTGCTGGTAGAGGTACAGCGTGACGACGAAAGGAAAAGCCTAGCTAGACCGTATTAATTGGGAGGATACACAAACTGCTTTCTCAAGCCGTATACGAACATGGTTAGCAAGCAATCTTAAGCATAAGTATCCAAGGGAATTCCTAAAGGACTGTTCAGGTCTTTTCTGTCGCCTCATAAAAATGTTCAAACTGATGCTGAATTCCTTCAGGGGTAAGTACATTAAGTAGTAGTAGATGAAGACATTGTTGAAAAGAATACCCGAATTCAGACAACAGGTAGAGAAACATCCCTTGCTACTGAACACACAGCTCATCCCGAGAGCGACTCATCAGCTGCTACCACCTGTGTAAGATATGGTTTGCGAGAACAGATCTTGCGTGGAAAATGTATAGATGGTTTTCTTACACACCTGTTAGAGATGCGTAAAAATTAAAAAAAAAAAGTTGTAGCAGTTGCTCATAACGGGCAGGCTTTCGACACACAGTTTTGGATATATCAAAATTGAAACTATATGACTTTCATTAATCTTTATGCAAAAAGATGTTCCAGTTATTCTATAGATTAAATGTTAAAAATTCGAAGATCTAGTGGCTATCGAGTTGATAAAACGGAAGTTTACTTCAACAAGTCCATATATGTAGGCATGTGTATATTGGATATATCAAAAATTGAAACTATATGACTTTCATTACTCATACATGAGACGACGTTCCGGTGACAAGGCACGAATTTGTTATAGCGATACAGATTCCCTAGTATACGTTGTAGAAACGCCTAATCTGTATGAAGTAATTAAACAAGACGTTCATGAACATTTCGACACCAGTGAACAAGATGTATACCGCACACGTAAGCAACACACGAATCTAATAGGAGAGTTCCCAAACGGGTTTCGGATTATGTTATAAGATGTCACCTCGGCTATATGGAGAATCAATAGAGTACTGGAAAAAGAAACATCTATAGGGGTTAAGAATCATCTATCAACCCGCCTGGCCCAAGCGAGATCATATAGGGAGATTATTAAAACCTTAAAACTGTAGGTGTAAGTAATAGTCAGCGAAAAGAGACAGTTTGCGATCGCGTGAAGTGGGCCGATATGAAATCAGCATTTAAGGGACGCATGCGAACTGCTGTAATAACTAAAACCAAGCATATCGAACCGAAGGCTTTCATACAGGACTGTTCGACGTCGTTTCGGCGACAAGGCCCGAATTTGTTATAGCGATAATATGGTTTGCATACCCGGAGCGTCGAATGTTCAGCCCGCAGTACCTTCGCCGAAGAGTGCAGCAAGCGTAGAGGGATTGTAGCTATCAAGAATACTGACAATCTATGTCTACCCAGGGCTTTGATCGTAGGGAAGGCCTATGTTGATAATAGCTCTGATTACAAGAAGACCACTTCCGGATCCTATCCATCAGAAGAAAGCTGTAATAAACATTCAAAATTCCGATCAAAATTGTGGAGTATTCTAACGCTAACTACATTGGCCCTCTTCCGCATGTCAAGTTCTACAGTATTGATACCATGAAACCAAAAGCTCGTAAAGAATTCCTAAAGTGGTGCGAGGTAAAACAGGTTCTTGAGAATAAAAGAATAGTTAAGAGGGCGAAGGGTTATCAAGAAACATATAGTCAAAATCATATCACATAATATATGAGAATGAACTACATTTTAACGAGTTGGAATTTCCTATTAAGTTAAAGGATATTAACAAATTTGAAAAATTAAATAATATATCCGTAAACATTCAGCGGGTTCTGGCGAATAAACGAACAGTTAAGAAGGCAAAAAAAAAAGGGTATTAAAAACACATAGTGAAAAACACTATCGAAGCGCGAAGGGTGTTAAGAAACATATAGTAAAAACATCATCACATTTGATGACTATGCGAGTTGTTTATCAGATGGCAAAGAAACATCTGTACAGCAAAAATTATTCAGAGCCAATAAACATAATGTTGCAACTATCTCTCAAACCAAAATCGCGCTAAGTCCTCACGACGATAAGCGCTATATTATACCGGGCTCGCATGACACTCTACCGTAGGGTACTATCGCATACCGGATAAACAGGGTTGTATAAAATAATACTTAAGTTTAGATATAAGTTAATGTTAAGTTTTTCATATAACAAAATGATGTATATAATCGCGCTAAGCCCTCACGACGATAAGAGCTATATTATACCGGGCTCATATGATACTCTACCTTGAGGCACTATAGCATACCTGCTAATAGTTGTACAATGTAATATTTAGGTTAGGATATAAGATAATGTAAGTTTTTCATATAACAAAATGATGTATATACTATAGTCTTAGAGAACAATGATATGTCAATAATAATAATATGGTTCATAGTAGAATGTAGAAGTAGCCCCTATCAACTTATAAACGAATAAATTTAACAAATGTGATACAGTTCACTCCTAAACGTCTATTTATTGTTTCTACCTCCCGTAAAAGCTGATTACACGCACTGATCATGTGTTCTTCACTGTCACTGCTCTGTATTTGAACAGGGGCCGATGTATAACGACGTGAATCAGACAGCAGCTCCCCGCTAGATAGCAGATGGTCATATTCATAACAAATAAGCGCTGCTACTGAAATAGGTATGCTGACTCCTGCGTCTAAGATACACTGTCGAAACTGTTGTTGTAATTGTAACTCATTTAGATTGTGACCGTCTTCGAACTCGTTTAATGATAATAGCGACATGATGTTTTTTTTTCTCTCTTAAAACAACATCAACGCGTAAATTTAGTACAAATGAATCATTACAAAAAATAAGAGAAAAATCCTACCTTATGGTTGGCTAAAGTTGCTGATTTAGACAGGTACCAACACACACACACACTCACACACTCAGAGTTTTATTTTACTACCATTAAACGTAATGAAGCTCTTGAACTGTAGTCGAGCATCTATATAGCAGGTATTGCTACGAGTTTGGGTTTTTATAGCCAAACAGTGAACAAGCCCCCTCCCCTGGTTACGTTACCAAACTACAAGATCTTGCGTAATATCCCATAGGGTTATCATTGGTGATGCGCAGCATACCTTTGATAGACCTGAGAGTTGGGGTAAAAATCAAGTTCCCACGAGAACACCTGCCTATTAATTTACTGATGTTTAAAATGTAGATCTCAACATAGATAATTTTTATTCCCCTGCCCTGGGTCAACAGTTTATATTTATTAAGAGCTGTTCTTAGTTTATGAGGGAAAAATTGTCATGTCTATAAATTCTAATACAATAGAACACTCGATTACGTAAATAAGCTATATGTATAACTGGCCTTTTTTTAAAGCTGATTAGCAGATAACAACTGTGAAAACAAAATACCTTTCTGACAATTTTGTTACTCTTGTCTAACGATGGTCTGTAAGATAGAAATCTTTAAACGATGCTCTCAAATGTTTATTGCATAGAAGGGGCGATAATTCTCAAACTCTTTGACAGAGCACATTTAAAGAGATACCACCCCCTGATAAAAATGTTAAAAAAACTCAAAGTGTCGAAATTGACTGCAATGAAAATTAAACCTTTAAAATAATGGCTGGATTTTACCCAGATATTACTATGGTTATCACAGAGTACCTATATAATAATAGGTTATATAAGATAAGAATTAGGATATATGGATTCAATGTCAAGAACGACTTGATTTCTCATGGAGTATTTTCAATTATCAACTTTCAGTTGTTTGAATTTCGAAACCAAAAAATAATATGGGCCGTATTACGAGCCACGATTAAAGATGTCTCTAACTAAAGTTTCGTTTAAAATCAACAAGAATAAAGATAGCTTTATCTAATTTTAATAGGTGGGAAAAGATTAGAATTGGTCACCATGGTAATTAAACATGCTGTTAATTTAACAGAGAGAAGCGAATACGGCTTATCGTGTTTAGAAAGATCCAATTGAAAAATATATTTGATCTTTGTATCAGCGAAAATTATTTTACTTGTAATAATAAACTTTATTTACAAAAAGACGGTTTATTTCTGTTAACTAACATATTTATGGATAACTTATAAGATCAAATATATTTTTTCAATTGGATCTTTCTAAACACGATAGGCCGTATTCGCATCTCTCTGTTAAATTAACAACATGTTTAATTACCATGGTGACCAATTCTAATCTTTTCCCACTTATTAAATTAGATAAAGCTATCTTTATTCTTGTTGATTTTAAACGAAACTTTAGTTAGAGACACCTTTAATCGTGGCTCGTAATACGCAATAATTCCATTTGTATTAAATAAAGGTTACAATCGATATCGCCTCTTGCTAACATTCAAAAAGTATGTAGTAACTGTCGTCGAATAGCTTTAGTATATCTTAACGTGGTAGTGTCGTTAACATTTTCGCAATATTTATGAGTGTAACATATGTAAATAGCTTAAGACACCCGACCCACGCATCTCTGTAATTAATATTGCGTTCTTTAAGGGCTTGTAAAATTCTAATGTACACCTTTGTCTTTATTATTAATATTTGTATCAAATTTCAGATCTGTATATAATCCCCACACTGACAGTTTAATTTATTAAAAAACCAAATTTCATAATTACCAGCTTTCTAGTAAATAGTTTCAAATATGAAATGAAAAAGAAGCTTTATTGAGAAGGTTTTTCAACTATTTTTCACTGTAAAAGAGAGAGAGAGAGAATGGATACTAATTTAAAAAAAAAAAAGACAGATAGCGTTTAATGTATTTATTATTACAAACTATTGCTAACAAACTGATATGTCTCCTGAAAAAAAAAAAAAAGATACATATATTTACACCGCCATATATAGAATAATAAATCATACATAAATAATCCAGGCCTCCCTATGATCGAGTCGTACGTACACCTCGACAAGGACCGTAGTATCGCCTACTTCCAAATGCCCCGCTGCTACCTTGGTTGCGACAGCCGCCGGATAGCTGGGGAGAGGGGTACCAACCCCCATACAATGGATCAGAAACTGAAATATTAACATCGTTTTAGTATGTTGTTTATAGATAAATTAAAAAAGTCTACTTACGACGCCCCTGTGTGTAGTGCTAGCGTACAATCTTCGTAATATTGTTCTGCACCATGCGCGGACGGCTATCGACACATTTGCTGCAAAATTTACAATTTTAAATATAACTAAGTACTTGTAATCAAAGAAAAACAACTTACCCATTTTAAAAATATTTTATAAAAGTTGTCAGTAGTGGTAACGTTATGAAACTTTTATTTAATACTCGTCAACATGCAGTAACCTCTGTATTTATGTAAAACGAAATATACAGTCCCACCCCTAAACATGTTATTTTAAAATACAAAAAGGGTGTTAACGTTGGTTTTGTTTAACTAGGATTGGTTGGGACCCTAAGCTATTGCAAAAAATAATTAAGCCTATCATAGTTTATGCATTTTTCGATTTACAGATCTATAGAGAAATGATAAGAACGAAAATGTATAGTCTATTTTACGTAATAAAGTAAAACGGACACCTCAGTTTAATTATGATGTTTCTCGAGCACTTATCTGGTAGATCTATCTACTCGAGGAAAGAATTTTTACCATTATAGATTATAATCTATAGGGCATACAAATAGAATCAGTAGGTGCTGTTATTAACGAGGATTGTTAAATGCTATTTTATGAGTTCTGACAAAAGATTTCCTTCAAATGTATACGACGACGACGACGAACGAACAAAAAAAAATCGTGGCTTTATTGTCGCTGTTGAGTTTTATGACCCTGTCAATAGAACAACAGAGTGAGCGTTTCCTATCACTGTCAGCGACCAACATAAAAATTAGGGGTGTATTCGTAGGTAATAAATTTCTGTGAAAAAAAAAATGCGACTGTGTGTCTTGATTTAAAGCCTTTTGTTTGTTCTATCATGTCGAGAAGACAGATTCACTTAAATACGACTGCATAATAATAATTAAATGAAATACACAATAAATACGAGTTCTACCCCTGTTAAATTTTTATAACGGTTTACAAAAAAAAAATAAAATTCACGGAAACCGCTCACAGATAGATTAAAAAGTTTTTTATTCTCAGGCAGATTAAATAATAATAATGGTAAATATTATAGAGCTCGTACATGCAGTATTATATATATATATATAATGAAATCTACAGCTATAATCGAACAAAAAGGTAGGATTTTTGCGGTAGATAGGTCGATCAGATAGCGTTTTTCAAGAAATATATATTGGTGACAGCATTGAACAACCAAACCATAAAAATAGGGTGTATTCCATCCGGTAGATAATAAATTTCTAAATCTGTTCCTGCAGGTAGACGTTTTGTGTTTTCTTTTAAAATTCACCTAAATATTTAAACGAAAGAACAATAAGTCTTTTTAAGCAGATTCGACGCTATAAAAAGGGCACCATATAAAATAATGTATCTATATATTTATTGTTGTTCAATCTAAATTAATAATAATGCGTATACTATCAATGTTAACGAATGAGAAGTCTCACGAGTGATTTCTAATAGAATTAATTTCAATTGAAACGTAACATGCATTGGGAACATGTATAATATACACTTATATGTACCTATGATAATTTGTTAATACATTATCAGGCCACCTTTGACCGCCTTATTAGCATTTACAATTAATACATAACCATTTTTTAGTGAAGTCTGATCAATAACAACACATGTTAAAAGAAACAAAGTAAGCAACTGTTACATTTTGCTGATTTTGTCTGGTAAATTTTACCGCAATCTAGTTTTGAAATGAGCATGTATAATTTCTATACGTATTATTCTATGTACTTCATTATATCAAATTGTTACCCTGTATACTTAAGTAACGAGTATACATACATGTATGAGAAGTAGGATACAGTTGTTACCTATACGAAAACCTTTAAGTAAAATATTTGTATAGTACCATATTTTAACTCTTAAGTAATAGTAATAGTAGTAATGTAACTTCAATAAGTACAACAACGTCTGAAGGATAATATTTTAAAGATAATTATCATTATTAATGTATATAATTGTTCCATTACTTATGTAGGAGTAATAGTTAGTTGTTAAATTGTTCAATTGTTGAGAAGAGTGTCATAGAATAACAAAAAAAAAAAAAGATTAATGTTCTATACGTATCATTCTATGTACCTCTTTATATCAAATTGTTACGCTGTCTACTTAAGTAACGAGTATACATGTATGAGAAATAAGATACAGTTGTTACATATACGAAAACCTTTAAGTGAAATATTTGTATAGTACCATATTTTAACTCTTAAGTAATAGTAGTAGTAATGTAGCTTCAATAAGTACAACACCGTCTTAGTTAGTTGTTAAATTTTAAACGAAAGAACAATAAGTCTTTTTAAGCAGACTCGACGCTATAAAAGGGCACCGTATAAAATAATGCATCTATATATTTATTATTGTTCAATCTAAATTAATAATAATGCGTATACTATCAATGTTAACGAATGAGAAGTCTCACGAGCGATTTCTAATTGAATTAATTTCAATTGAAACGTAACATGCAGTGGGAACATGTATAATATACTCTTATATGTACCTATGATAATTTGTTAACGCAAACATAGAGAACGTAGCAGAAATGACAAATTCAAAATGACAGATTTAAATGACAGATGCAAAAATGACAAATTTAAAATGACAGAAGCAAAATTGACAGATTTAAAATGACAGATGTAAAAACGACAGCAGTAAAATTGACAGATTTAAAAATGACATATGCAAAAATGACAAATATTTAAAATTGACCGATTCAAATTTAGCGCGCGCGCGCGCACGCAAGATGCTGTGATATAAAATGGTTGCCTCTCTGTAGTAGTAGTAGTAATACAGATTTCTTCTTCTTCTTCATGACACGCCACCTAGTAGTAGTACACAACGCATCGATAATACAGATCCCTTCATGACGCCCTCTCTTAGCAATACACACTAATTGTAGCATTACGCCCTCTATTGGTAGCACTCAGTTTGCCGGTAATACAGATACCCGTAATGGCGGCGGCGGCGGGCGTGGTAGCCTGGCGCCAGGGCGTGGTAGAATGGAGCCAGACGTTCCAAAATGGCTGCCTTCATCCAATCAGAAGCAAGGGAGGAGCTACAGGGGTGGGGGTTAACCAATCAGAGAGAAGTAGGCGGGGAAATCCAAGATGGCGGCGACCAATCAGAAACAAGGGGAGGAGCTACAGGAGTGGGGGTAGCCAATCACAGGCGAGGGGAGGAGCCATGCCATTGGCATGCCACATGGCATGTCAATTTCTGTCTGGGCCAGGTGGCCCAATACCTACTTACCCTTGATGGTGTTCTGATCTGGTGTTGTTCTAACCTTCCTTTGAGAATCCTTCTCGTTTTCGGTTTTATCATTTTGAGTGGATACTCATCTTCAAATGAGTATGGCAACATCATCCTACTTGCTAATGCGTCCGTAGTTACATCAGCAGTGTCGGCTGGTTTGTTATCTTTACTTTCTGTGGGTGCATCGGTAGATTGCTGAGCAGTTGTTGACTGACTAGCATCAGCTGCTTGACTGGTATCGGGTACTTGTTTAACATCAGTTACTGGAGTTGCATTAGTTATTTGCTTAGTAACATCGGTTACAACGGTTAATCGATTTGTATCGGTCACGTCGGTTATTTGCTTAGTAACATCGGTTACAACGGTTACTCTGTCGGTATCGGTCACGTCAGTTATTTGCTTAGAAATATCAGTTGCAGCGGTTACTCGATCAGTATTGGTCACGTCGGATACTCGATCGGTATGGCTTACTTCGGTTACTCGATCGGTATCTGTTGTATGAATAGTGTCCGTTACTAGATTAGTTTCATTCACTTTGGCGGCGTTACTTGAGTTTATAACTTTGAGAAGGGGTACCCATATAACAGGCGATGGTAAAGAAAATCCTTTACGATCATCATCAGGATCCCCAAAGTCTATCTCACCAGATCCCAAGCACGTTCTTCTCAAAGTACACACTGTTCCATAATATCTTGCACATTGACAAGTATTGCAACTTTCTTTCCATATTTTCCCAATTTTACATTTCTTAGCCTCTCTATAAAAAGGAGCGTCGTCACTGCAACATTAAGTGTATTCTTAAACCAAAGCAAAACTCTGTATAGTATAATAGTAATAGACAAAATACCAACCAAGTCGTTCTTGCACACCTAAGTAACTCTCCATCTATACAGACGCAAAAATTGCAACTATTTTCCTGATACAGGCGGTTATTAAAGCAAGCTAGGAATTAAACAAACTTAACAGGTATTTGATACAGAAAATACAAAATGCCTTACTAAGAGCTCCTGTCAACCTCGGCCTATGTCTATGTCTATGCTTCTTTGCCCTTCTTAGGTGTTTTCTTGCCAGAACTAGGCAGACGGTAAGGATTAGTAAAATAATTAGTTGACGTGTACGAAGAAGCGCCATTTTTACTTATTAAATCTCTAACAAACACGATTGCATTTTAAAATTGCATAGGCTTAATTGTATGAATAGGTTGTTGCGAAATGATCCAATTAGCTAATTATGACAGAGGCGTATCTTAGAATTTTTGATATATGCTATTTTTATTTTTCTTTTAATTGTAAAGATAAAAACACGAAAGGATATTCAATGAACAGTTTTCAGCGTTTTAATGAAAATTGAGAGACGCCTCCTGCCGTATGAGTCTACAGAATGAAAGCTTCCACCAATCCGTTGTTAATACTTATTAATTAGTACATCAGACACAAACCCCTATTTATATGAATATGATTTTGCTACTCAGCCTGCATAATTTTATTATCGTTTTATTTTTACAATGTGGTTTTAATTTTGGAGGGATTTTAATGTTGGGCTCTTTGATTAAAGTCTCTCCTTGTTTGTCCGTTTAAGTATTAGCTACCTTACTATGTTTCCTTGTGTTAGATAATTGACAGACACAATGGTAAATCTTTTTTGAGATATGTCAAAATATATTTTAATACCAAACGTCAACCTTCACTGATGTTAAACTACTTGATTATATGGGCAGGTAAGCTTTTACTTAATGTGAAAGAATAGTTTAAAAGGATAATTTTCTTTTTTAGTTATGATGAGAAAATACTTACCAGCACAATATCTACCTTAATATAAGAGATGATCATTCATTTCTTTCTTTAGGACCTTTCGCTAGGACCTCTATCTGTTGCCTTTGTTTTAACATGTTTTTTTTGCAGACCTCTCTTCACTTTCTTACATCGACAGTGGTTACCTTTCATGGATACTTGGAGATCTGCTATATACCTTTTTGTAGTTTCGGAAATACCATTTTCATACTCAATGTAGAGATTGTCTAGCGTGAAGAAGGATCAAGAGGAAACCCTATGGTACTTGTGGGGGTAGAGAATTGGAGAAGACCTCTCAGTTTAAGTAACTTCAAGAAATCATTATATACTCACAATAAATCTGAACCTCGAATCCGTATAAAATCAAATTAGAAAATGCCATTCGAAAAGCTACGAACCGTCAAAGATGGCTACAACCGACAGCAGTCCCCTATAACAGCAACACCGTAAGATATTGAGAGGTTTAGATAGCGATTACCATTTACTCCACAAGCATAACTAATATGTCACAATTTTACGAAAGTAATTACCAAAAACGAGGTCCCTCTTAGACGGAAGTTTCGAGAAGTTTCTCTGTGAACACCATACCTCTCTTAGTACGTGGAAAGCATTTGAGAAGGAAAAGCATCGATATAAATATCAAATTGTTGCAAAATTCGTCCCAAAATGATTGATTCATAAACCAACCAGAATCGTGATCGAGATTTTCATAGATTGATGTCACTTCAGATGCAGCACGAAAATAATTGTTACGCCACTGTTTAAATTTTAATAAGCAAATATAAAAGTGGGCTATAAAAATAAATTAGGAATAATAATTCTACAAATAAAATTGTTGGTACCGTCATTTTAATTCGTAAATTCTACCGATTCAAAGGATGCTAAAAATGAAATTCCTGATAATTACTGGTTTATTTGCAATTAATTTAATTGGTGAGTGTCTAAATATATAGATAAAAATATCTTGAAAATAAAGTTATTTTCAATTCTAATTTTAAATTCAGATTGTACCATTCTGAATAATATAAGGTGTAAACCGGGTGACGTCATAGTAGACAGTTGTGGCAACGTATGTCGGTGCCTTGGTGATGGCATTCAAACTACCTGCACAAAGATCGACTGGTAAAAATTGATTTATTGATTACATTTTCTCCCATCCGTGTTGTTCAATTTAGTCCAATAATAATTGTTCATCAAGCAAAGTGTCAATTTTATTCCAAACAACCAGGTCCTGGCGTGGCCTTGCCAATTTTGTAGTACACAGTAAACAATCTTTTGCGGTCGTACTAATAAAATAGTATTGAATCGCTTTTTATAATTTTATGCCAATGTATGAAATTGTGTACTTAATTACACAATCGGCAAGATCATGCCTGGGCCTGCCTATAACACAATGATACCATCTTTACATGCCATTATTTTTTTCTTTCATATCAGTCCTGCATTTCAAAAAGTCGAACGATCTTCAGTGCTAGATGATCTATGGAGTACTTTATTAGGTTTATCAAAAAATATTGGAAAACTATTTACCGATAAAAATGCAGATGGAAAGATAAGCCAAGCCGTATTTGCAAAACCTTAGCATAAGACTCAATGCTAATGTAACTAAAGTTAATGAATTGTGTATTGATAGATTAATTTGTAACAATATATTTTTGTGTGAGACAATTTAATTAATTTGACTCAGAGTTTGGATCGATTGTTTTGAAATCGTAATTAAGCTATTACCGATTACTTCTTATGCCTATATTTAATTATAAGTAATTCGATTACATAGTAATCAATCGTTTACAGTGTTGGTAAAGCTTGGCTTTGGGTTTAAATTTTCCTATATGAGCTAAGAAAAAATAGCGTACAATACATCTGAAAAAATTAAAAATGTTTCTGACATGTAAAGCTTTGTAAGTATGCGATGATATCCCTTTTTTCAAATAAATTCGTCTTCCCTATTATTCCTTTACTCACACGTAAAAATCCGAAAGACAAGTTTTGCTTATATTGTATTTAAATTAATAATATACGTCATAAAACTATAATAGCAACGCACAATAACGGTAATAATGTTAATGAACAGCTCATTCGGGTCTGTTTGTTGTGGACGACGTATCATGGTGCCAGGGCCACAGTGTTACTTCGTTATACTGAAAGAAGATATGTTTTGGTTCTTGCTGCAGTTGGTTTGCAAAATACATAACGTGAAACGTAATATACAGCGTGGAAGGGGATACTACGCGGTAATTTTAAAGGGTGATAGAAGACATGAAAATAAACAAAAAAGTCTTACTACATTTTTTCTATCTTAATTAATTTTCGAGTAATTTAGAAAAAACATTTCAATATCTAGCAACCTTGCTTTAAAAAGTTAATATTTTACAGCTGAAGGCTTGATCTTGAAACGTATTGGATGTTAAATAAATTTTTTTCAGAATTTCTCAGTTTGTTGCATTAGGTATTTAATTGGTGACAAAAGCGGCATACATTTATATGTTTGCACCCTCTCGTATCACTTCTGAAATTAATATGTTCTATTAGAAAAATATATTAGATAAAATAGATATAGCTGTGGACCGATTGCCATTGCAAAAAGTAGTCTACGATTCTATAATTCGTTAATTCGTCTCTTTTAAAAACATTAAAATTAATATTTCTGTAATTAATTTAATCAGCAAAAATATACCGGACGTCTATGATTTAAAAAGCTTTTTGACAAATTGTTTATCTTATCTCACCCTAAAACGGTATTATTTATACAGCTGTGTATCAGGCATTCAGGCATTGCCCTAGATTCTTTATTAAATTGTAAGGTATAGTAATAGCAGCATAGACAAAAGCGAGCTTTATTGACAAATTATATCAAGTTCAACAAATTACAGCATTATGCGACTAAAGGAGAATGTGGAGCAGATTGTATTACAAACTTTGCAGGGTTGTCACGTTATTTAATTGAGTAAAATAAATGTAAAAAGAATCGGATTTTACGCGTAAACTATTGATGATACAAAAAAATGTTACTAAGGTTTTTTGTTGTGGTAGATTAGGTGCATCTGCTGACAACTATTCCAACTTTATTATTTTTCTCTGAAAAAGTTATACGTTCTGGAACAAAGTTGTATAAGACTTTTTTTGTTCCTATTGATGTCTCCTACCACCCCCACGTGGTGAACCCACGTTTCATCTCCTGTAACAATCTGACTTAATAGTCCATCCTGGTCTTCACTGCAGAGCTTTAAAAACGGCACACGATGTTCAACTTTACTCATATTGAAAACCTCTTCACGTTCTGACTTGTGTAAATGAGAATAATTCAAATACCACTAATTCAATAATAATCCAGTTTATCACAAAGTACTTGTTATAATTAATATTTTGCAATATTTAGCGGGAGGATTTTTAGTTTTTGTTAAGTTTTTTGAATGGTCACATTTGTAAGCGCGTCTTTAAGAGAGTAACAAACAAAACAGATTTGTATAACATTTGAACTGAATGTGCATGCGCATCATATAACGGCAGATTACTAACCTAAATTTATAGTTACACGGAAAAATGAATTAAAACTATTTTATTTTGTTTGAACCCGACTATCTATATATATTTTTTTAAATTATTTTTAATTTGAGAATGATTTATGTAGGAATTCTGTAATTATAACTAAAGACTTAACACTACTTTTTAAAGGACATAAACAAGATAAGGCGGAGATAGTACTAAACGAAATGAAGAATGTTGCTTCATGTACATGAACGACATCGTTATATTTAAAAAAAGCATTAAAACAACATATAGCCTCGGTACTGTTGTTACGTTTTAATTTCTTCTTTATTAATTTGTTATTAATAGAATAACGCAGGTAGTATTTTTAGAGATAATTTTTGTAGAATAGAAATAGTCTTAGGTAAAGATAAGAAATGCGGTATTGTAAACATTTAATATTCTTTCTGTATGTTATCGCGGCCTCTGGCTTAGCGGTACGCGTTGTAAAACCTTTTTGGAGATTGGGAAGTCAGACATGATTACATGTATGTTTTATGTGGGGTTCCCGTGTTAACACACCCCCACGTTCCTTCCAAAGGAGGAAGTAATTGAGATACGCTCAATCAGCGTGCAATTGCACAGCAATCGATCCCAGTTACTCACTGGTCGGAGTGAGGTTGCCTATCCACCCTCTACTAGCTAACCAGGTTAGTGCCGGAGCGATTGACTTAACACGTGCTCACCCGCCGGCACCCTCCCCGTCCTCTTTCATACGGGGTCAAATGCCTCGTCCAGCATTAGGACTATTCCCCCAACTTAGGTCAGTTCAGTACACCGAGCCAGAGTTGGGGCAACTGCCCGATCGAATCCAACCTCAAATGTGGCGGGACTTGGTTTTTAAATGGGTTCGCCACCCGATCTCCCAGTTATAGGCCTGGTGCGCCCTCGACAAAGCTTCGTTTCGAGGCTACTTTAAGGGCCCATCAAAAGTAGCATTCCGGTGTGTACCCGTTAAGGTGAAGTTGTCTTGAACGTGAGAGGCTATGTATCTTCGCATCAACGCCCTTTAAGTGTAGGTCTCTAGACGATTTCTGGGAATCTGACGCTGGAACTGACAGCATATGCCAGACCCCCGTACTGTCACCTCCGATACGCTACTTGGTGGCATGCAGTTTCTCATGGGCTAGCGAGCGAACTCCCTAACCGAGATAAACCTCACTTGAATCTCCTCCATTCGTCTAGACCAGACAGCGGGATATTCTACCACACATTTAATTCTGATCGCGTCATCCGTTGCCCAGACAAGCCTGGGATTGGGTAGACAACGACCAGTTCTAAGGGTGAACGCCGTGTGGTCTGCCCACAAGCTAGTCTCGAATCCTAGGCTTCCCGACACCTCTAACGACTGCCCTCCCTCTATCTTCAGGCTAGTCTCGGATACTAGTAATGCAGTCCGACATCTCCAACGACTGCTTGTCCGTTCACCCTAGGAAAGTCAGACAGAGAGAAATGTTTCGATCGCTTTTAACGTGAGCGGTTTGCGTTAATTTTAGTTCCTGTTTTTATTAATCACGGGGTGATTAATGGAAATTGAGTAGAGATTGGATAAGTTGGAGCTAATGCAAATAGGCTGAATTATTCCATGGGAGTTCTCGCTTAGTTAAAATATTTAAAAAACACCGTCTTCGTATTAGGAGGTAAATAGAGTTTTTCTAATTATACTAATAATTTAATAACGTCAATCTAATTCTTGTTAATTATTATATTTTAGGCGGTTTTTATTTTGGGTTTTATTTAACCTTTTTTTTCCGTCCTGTCGTTTAAACGGGAAAAATTAAGATCCAGGGAAAGAAACATTATTGTTCTTCAGACTGGACCTGGAAAAATTGGTCGGGAGAAACTCTTATGGTTTTGGTAAAGATTTAAGAATCAAATAACGAGAATAGCTGCTGGTACAGAGGTACCGACCCTAGGAGCCGCTTCTACATGTTTGACAAGATAACTAGTTCTTATCTATTCTTTAACATTTTTTTAACGTGGTTGGGTGTGCTTATTTTAATGTTGGTTTCTTTATATTTAATCGTATTTGCATCAATATCGAGACAAATATTTGTACGATAGTTAATCAATACGCAATCAATTATTTAAGCGATATTTAATCTAATTTTAAATCATTATATTTAGCAGTACTCATCAGATAGGTAGAATCTAGGTAGCTAGGGGTTCTTAATTATTCTTTTAGTTTATAATTAACTTATACTAGATTAATATTTGTTTAGTGATTTGGTAATCTTATCTGTAACATAATATCAGCATTTACTTTATTGTATTTAAAAAACCTTCAAATCACTTGGAGTCCATTAATAAATAAATTATTTTGTTTTATCTTTAATTATTGCTATTCATTTCGCTGTCCATTGCATTTTTGGTATGTTGAAACCCAGCCCAAATAAGCTAGCGGAGCTGAGGAATTAGTAAGTATTTAGTTTGATTATTTTATTGTACGTATAACATCTGTAAGTCGGTTGCAGTCTCACAATGAGTCTGCGTAATAATATTAATCGCTTCCTTCCTCCCGCTCAAGCTTTAGCTTATGGGACCTGGTTGCTGGTTAGCCAAGTAATGGATTGTAGCAATTCTTATTATTATAACAGATCAAAAAGCTAAAGCAAATGTCCAAAAAATTAAGACACCAACTTGTTAGTACAACTCGACAAATCATAATTCCTTAAGAAGGATGTAAAATAGTTGGTACAGGTAATATTGACGGTAGGCCTTTTTAGAAATATGTTAAAAGATAGTCAAAATAGAAAAACTACTAAGTGTTTAAAGAAAGGTAGAAAATAAATAGAAAAAAACCAAAGCTATATAAATTACATTAAAAAATAGTCTTATAAATAACCCGGTGTTAATATATCGATTTCTCCAAAACTGTTATCTTGACTACAGATGCTAGTAATTAAGCTATAGGTGAATATTGTCTATGGTATGGTGTACAAATTATTATCGTCCTTATTTATTCGGATAAAATTCAAACGGATCACAAACCTCTGATATGGTTGTTTAATATGAAAGATCATAATTCTCGATTGGTTAGATCGAGATTAAAATTAGAAGAGTATAACTATAATATAGAATATAAAGCGGGTTGTCACAATGTAAGCGCTGATTGCTTATCCAGAATGAAACCAGAAGAACTTAATCATAATGAAGACTCAATACTAGTGAATAGGGAAGAAAATAATTAGGAAAGAGTAATCTAATATAATAAGAAAAATCTAATTCAAAGTTGGTAATTTCCGAAAAATCCATAAATAAATCCAAGACTCAAAAGGTACTTATTCCATAGTTTTAAAGAATCGATAGTAAGTCAAAGATGAAAAATATTTAAAAACTCTAGGAAAGCTTATGCTATAAATCGCTACAACTTTAAATTAGAATATAAAAATTCATTAAACAATATCGTAACTCTACTAAAATTATACACGTATACACGAAGATAAAAAATGTTTTTTCTGAAAAATTTAGAAATATATGATATGCTTTTATTATTGTATAAAATAAACCAGTGTTCCTCGTGCAACTGTTTGTGTCAATACTAAATGCGAAAACAAGATATTTAGTTATATAATCTCTAATACATCTTGCAAATATGTATGATTTGGTGGCTCACAAGCAGTGGCTGGGGGGCAGGGGGCCGATGCGCCCCGTTCGACACCATTCTAGGGGGGACACCAATTGAAAATTCCAAGTTAAAATTATATAATTTGAAAGTTTTATTTAAAAATTATATATATTTATGTTAATTTGAATGTGCTACTATTATCGAAGTTATTATTACAATAAAGAGTGCAACTTCCTTAATTGAAATAAATTTTTATTATAAATTTTATTACTGTTACATATATGGTTGAATGGTTGTTAATAATGTAATAATGAGAAACAATTATTTACAACAACAAGCTTTTGAAATATTATTAGCCGCCAACAATGGGTCAGACAAAACTTTCTGATTTAGCGCTATTATCCATTGAAAATGATGTTGCATCAAGCATTGATTTCGATGAAATTATAGATAAGTCCTAAAATCTCCTAAAACGTTCATGTAGACAAGCACAACCGTGTTCATTAGTTTAATTCTATTTTAAATAATTCAGATTATTTGTTCAACAATTTTAGTTTAATTAATGTACGATACAAAGAATTTGTAATCTTTTAAACATATTATGTGTAAATATATTTTCATTTTTAATTAAAACATTTATAGACTTTTATAATAATTGGCCTAAATAGCGATTGTACTGTAATGAACGGGAAAAAACCCCTATAAATTGCCGCTGAACATTCGATATTGGCGGCGGAATGTATGACGCATCGACGGCTAAACGAAGCACAATACACGAGATTATTCTAGACTGTGTAGAATGTTCCGGAGCGATCGACGAATGGATATATGAGCGCCGCAAAGCAAGAAGAGTCGCTCAGTCAACAACCAGCTAAAGCACATACGCGCATCGTAGATAGTATAACATAAATATCAGTGTAATATAAATCTTGTTTAAACAAATATTTGTATAATTGATTTAGTCTAAGTTTGTCAATAGTTTATAGTTGTTTGTAATTAGTGTTAGTATAAATATTTTTTCGTGATAATAGACAATTAAAACAGCACTTTTAGTATTATTTAAAAAGAACGTTACTAAACGTACAACGTTATTAAAAATGTTAATAACCGTTTCCAGAGAGAAAATAGTTGAATAAAAATAAATTTGTGCTTTGAAAATTATTACCTTTCTAACCTTCATTTATCTTTTGATCTGGCGTAGAAATATCGATTAATATATTATTTTATCCATAGTTACTTTTTCAATGTTATTAAGAGAAAGCTTACCAGCGCTATTTAGGTCAACTGATGTATAACTAGTTTTATCTAAAATCCTAATTATACAGGATGATCTGTAATTTGTTTTTTGCAAACCAATTCGTCAATGACGCTATCGGCGAATCTAAATATGTAGGTAGTCCTAATGCAGTGGTGATCTACATATCTAAAAATAAAATGAGGGGTGTTCAATTTCGATAACAAGTCTTGCAAATCGCATATTTCCACAAAATCCTGTATATCTTCAAATCATGCATATTGGCAAGATGTTTTAAAGATTTTAACTAAATATTTTGGTTTCCCATTTATCTCATAGAATAATTAAAGTATAGCATTTTGATCATTTTTTGTTTTTGCAGACTAGATATACATATGTCCTAGCAAAGACTCTTTTAACAAGCAGTTTTTGGTATTCATTAAAATCATATTTGCAATTTGATTCTGTTTGGTATCTCTAAATCTTTTTATTTGTAGTGGTAATATATATGTGTGGTTGGTCTGCTTTCTCTTGCATTAGTATTTCTAAATAGTGAAGTGGTAGAAGAGGGTGATGATCATAAAGTTGTATTTAGTATTACTAGTATATTCTACGTGGTGTTATGGGGAAAAGGTACGTTTTAAGTTTTTCACCTTTTTGATCATTTTTACCTTAGTAATATTTGTTGGCAACCTACACCCGTCACGTAGCCAGAGGAACATTTTAAGAAACGTGTTAAATAGCTATTAATAAAACATCATATTTACCTGCGCTGTCCGGCACGATTGCATATTCAAATTTACGAGGATAATCGCTATGTTCACCTTCATCTCGCTGCAATCGGGAAAACGCTTATGATCACCCTTGGTTTAATTCACTAAAATTAGCTAAGATAGTAAATCAATCACAATGAAATTTTACACTTAAAACCCAATTTATTAAATAATCAACTAAATATATTTACACATACCATTTGCCATGAAGTGTGAACTTTTCTGGAGTTCTGCCTGAATTTTGTCTCGTTGTGTCCAAAAGTAATGTCTACCAAATTCTATCTACTACTATCTATCTTCTATTTACTAATAAAATTCATATTTTTGTATTATCACTGTTTGGAAGAAAAGCTCGGACACGTCAATTTTATTTTTTTTTAGCTTACCACTATGGGACCTATGACGTCATTGACTTTTTTTAATGGAACCCCCTAATTTTGTTTGCAAGAAATTAAAAGTATATTTTTTTGTGAATTCAGCAATATTTCATATGTGGTATTTAAAATTAATATTTTTTGAAATATGGAGCGCCAAATTTCAACTTATCATTTCACATTAATTTTGTTTTGCTTATATTTATTTGCAAAACCCACGTTTTTTGATACCATCTCAAGTTTCTCTAACTTCTGCTGCATTTGTGAACTATTATGTGCAAGTAAACAGATATCATCTGCACAATCAAGATCTTCTAACACTTTCTCTAAACCCCCATCTAATTCCATTCACACCCGCTTCCACTGTGTTCTTCATGACCTCATCTAAAACAAGGTTAAAAAAGAGTAGGGACATAATACATTCTTATCGTACCCCATACCTGCAATCGAATTCTTCTGAAAGCATGCTCTAATGAATAACTCTACACTTATACTCTTTATACCCTTCCATTATAAGGTTGATTAATTTCGGTGGAATACCCCTCTTTTCTAATGTTGCTCATATACAATCTCGGTAGATCGAGTCGAACGCACGCCTGTAGTCCACAAATACTATGTACAGTGGAGATTTCTTGATTTAATACATAGCTTTAATTCCATTCTATATTATTGTAAAGAATAGCTTTCCAACTACGCTCAACAGATTGAAACCTCTCCAGTTATCACATCGCCTTAAATTACCTTATTTTGGAAGCTTAACTATGATTCCCATTTTTATTCTTTGGGAAATTTCTCTTCTAGCTAAATCCTTTCGATAAATGGTTGAAGTATTTCTGCAGTTCTATGAATATCAATTTTTGGCATATCAGCACTAATTAGATCTACACCTGATTCATTTGCGAGAGTGCTTTAACTATTTCTTCCACGGTTGGTGAAATAACAAATATATCTTCCCTTATTTCATTGTTCCCTATAACCTGGTATATTTCTTCATTCTGTGGATTCATTTGTTCGTTGAAGTATTCAACCCATCGTTTTAACTGATCTTCACTTTTAATCAGTAGTTTGTCCTCTTTATCTTCAATTGAACAATTCTTCCTGAACACACCTTTTAGCTTAGTGATTGATTTATACTATTGATTAACTTTATCGTACTCTTTCTGTAATTGCTGTCTTCCACTCTCAGACTTGATATTTAATATTTTCTGCTTAAGTTTGCGCCTTTCTTCAATTTTGTTCCAGGTATTACCACTCATCATCCTTTTCTTACTGGGTCTGGTGGTTTCTAAAACTTCATCGCATGTATCCTTGAAGACATTTTTACATCTACCCCATACTTCTTCAATTGAGGCATTATAAATAATTGTTTCTGCTTTCCTTTGAAGTACATCATTATACTGATTTCTAGTGTTTTCAATTAAATTATCTGTATTGTGTTAAATTACTTTTAACTTCACCAAAAACTCTTAATTTCATAATTATCAAGAAATGATCCGAGCCTATATCTGCGCCTCATATTCCTAACATCTAGTACCATTCTCTGTCGTTTAATTTGTATGTACATGTGATCTATTTGGGTTTGAAATATTGTTCCCCCTATTTTCAAATAATTAAAACCACAAAACTCAATTAATAATTCTCCGTTTTCGTTACACTCTCCTATTCCATGTTTACCCATTATTTCTTCTAGCCCTTCATCACATCTTCCATAATAATTTCTCTTTGCACCTACCGCAACTTACTATAAAACATTACTTTATTTAAATAATAATTAGAGGTTTCTGTAGGTGCATAGCGTCACGTGGAGTTTTCGTGACAAGAGGTCGTAATCAGAGGTAAAAAGGGAAAGAAAACACAAGGCATAAAAAAACTATATACTAACAACAAAGTAATGAAATACAAAAGGTATTACACATATTCGTTATATAGTTTGAGATGGTACAGGTCCTCCTAAATCTAACAATAAACGTCAGGGCGATCGGGTCCACGCTATCTAGAACTAGGCCTACAAACTAAGCGTAGGAGACCCGTTAATCAATGCTCCTGGGTACCAGACTTCGAGCTCCTACATAACTACAACTAAGCGTAGGGGGCCTTGGCACAACCCCCTAAGAACTAAGCAGAACTAAGCAGTAAACAAATTAAAAGGTACTTACCAGCTTGCTTGGAAATGTTGTCGTGTTGGAATCATTTTTACTAACTGAATTGTAAGCTCAAAGCAAGCTCCTCATGAATATTGCGGAAGCCTTATTGTATAATTGAATAAATTACAAATAATGAGATGAATATATAAATGCATAATAAGATGCAAATATAAATGCACACTGTATAAATGATTATATTATTTCTAATGGGATTCAGACTGTATGAATTACTTCCAATGCGATGCATGCGTGTGCATGTATGTTGGTAGCTGTTGCAGTAACCTTGATAATATTTTTACTAAATGAATACAAGTTGAGAAGTTATAAGAGAATTCCATTTGAAATAATTCCGTTTGTGACAATAGCATTGAATAACAGAAATTGTTTGTTTCCCTACCTCATATCTGGCTACTATGATGCTCTCCGAAACTGCTCTCCAACTCGTTAATGCTCCTCGCATTCTTTTGCTCATCATAATTTTTACTCTATACATGTGTTCATGATTATCATCTTCAAACACGGAATATATAAAACTACAGCCCTCTTTTGTAACTTCGCCTTGCCCATTCCACCTACACTCACATAAGTCTATTATCTCTAACTTATATTGCTTCATAATTCTAAATACCTTATTTATTTTACCTGCTTAGTATAACGTTCTCACATTCCATTCTCCCAACTTAATAACAACTCCAGTATTTCTTAATTTTGCTTTACTGTTAACTTCTTTTTCATTTTCGCACTTCTTAATCATATTAATTAGCATATCAATAATTAACTTTTTATATCCCATTTTAACGCAGGCATACATACAGCGAGGTCTCGGGTAAGGTACGGAAAAAAGAGAGCGGATTTAGGATAAGACCCCAGGCATACACACAGAGGTATCGGGTAAGGTACAAAAATGAGTGGAAACGGAACAGGGTTTCGGCGAGGCGGAAAAGGAATTGGAACTACGGTCAAGAGTCCTTACTCTAATAATCCTGGCCGGCTGCTTGGCTTTTCGGTTGTCCTGCTGGAGATGGTGGGGGAAATGGTAGGAGCAATATGGAGCGACGCACGCCAAATATCGGTTCGGAAAGGGACGCGCGATTTCGCCTGAGTCGGCGGCTTATCCGAGCGGTCGTAGATTGCACTAATGATAAGCTTACTAACTCTTATACTCAAAATAATTAACTAAAGTTTAGTAACTTCGTTACAATGCATATAAAATAAACATGACATAAAGTATAACCTAAAATTTATAACTCGCAGCTAGTGAGTTTTGTCACTAAAGTAAAAAGAAACAAAAAAGTATTTCGTTTCACACTGCTTAGTGTTGGTCTAGAAAGGGATAGATTTTGACATCCGTGTCCTAACTAAAATAACACAGTTAAAGTTTTCATTTAGGAACTCTAGTCGTAGATAATATTCGGCCTGTTATTAGCAATTGTTCTGTCAGTGATCACCAACATCACCGGTGTGTCCCAGTAGATCTTACAAGTGGCGTTTTCTAGATTTGGTTGTGGCTGTGGTAAGTATTTCTAGTGGGGGCACCTTTAGTTGATTAGACCGTAGGAGCCATGAAAGTGCACCTTTGATACTATACGTATTAACTATAATACGTATGTCTGATAACTGAGGAGAAGCATAAGGTGCATCGACGCATTGGTACAGATAATAGTTACATAGTAAAAAGTATAACTAGCGTCTAGCCACCGAGTATCATTCGCATAGACTTAACGCATGCGTTTTGTGCAGTTGTATAGACTCTTCAATCCAATAGAATATGTGTAAATGAATATTAAATTATTAAATATATTATTAATTACAGTTCTGTTTAGAAGTAGGTAAATACATACTTTTTTTAATAAATGATTGTATATAGGTTGTATGAGTTAAAAACAAAACAAACAACCAAATCCAAATTAACGTTCTTTCAAAGAAAGTCATAGTCATTAGAGAGTTTTAGCGAATCGTATGTGTACTAGTTAACGTACGTTATTTGCTCGTTACTAAGAAACAGAAAATTTTAACGTTATCGTGAACGTCATTAGAAAGACGTATTACGACATTTCGTCTTGATTGTCGTATATGTGAAACGAAATGTCAAACGTGAAAGGTATGTCTGGGAGGGATAAAATTAGTAAACTTCGGTTTAATATAAAGGACGACTTAACACTTTTACGAGAAGTTCTTGGTTGTAATCCTTTTGAAAATTACAATGAATGGAAAACTATTCATCTAAATGTAACAAAAGCAACTGAAAAGGATTTTTCCCTAAGAACTGTGCGCGAACATACGGAGCATCTCATCAAATTGTTTAAAAAAAATGATCGCACAAATCTGAGAAAGTAAGTTGTAGATAATACTAGTGAAGTAAATTTATATGTATAAAAACTTGTAGATCAGGCACCGAGGAAGAATATAATGAGAAAGAACAATTGCTGCAGCAAGTTGTGGATCTTGAAAGAGAATTCGGAAAAAATGGTAAACAACAGAAAACTGAGAATAAAAGCAACTCCTGCAAGCTTTCCTCTTGCAAACAAACAGCAACACTTCCCAGTGGCAAACAAACAGCAAAACTTTCTTGCTCCTTATCTGGTAGTCAAAAAACAAAAAGCCCTTCCTGCTCTTCAACGAGTCGAGCAATAAAAGAGAGGAACCTAGCTGCCGCTTCTCATTATACCAGATACGATATTTCTGACAGTGAAGGTGAAGAGGTGATTGAAACAGAAGTTGTACCAGAACAAGAATTTCAGAATTTTGAACTGGAACGGGAAACTCAAAATGGTGAAGCAGAACAGGTACCATTAGACGAAGATTTCAACCAACCAACGGTTGAGCCTGCTGCAATCCAGAATGCTTTAAGACGGCCTCAACGGATATCAAGGAATAAACCATTAAAAAATAATGCTCTACAATATTTAAGAGATAGAAGGGAAGCGGAACTTGAGATAAAGAGGCGAGAACTCGACATCGAAGAGAGGAGAATATCTTTGGATCAAAGAAAAATAACATTAGAAGAACAGAAATTAGCGTTTGAGATGGCAAAATATGAGAGCGATAAGGAAGAGCGGGTAAAAAGATTAAAACTAGAGGTTGACGAACGATCTCACAAAATTTTATTGGAACGACAGTTGGCAGAAATTAACTCAACTTTAGTTCAACATTTACTTAACAAATAGAAATCACAAATTTAAATCTATTAATAAAGTATATTAAATACCTACATCTCACATTATATCAAGGCTTAGTAAATAAAATCATGCAATGTTTAAGTACTCTTCTAATTCTGGTGGAACGACGTTAAAATACTGCGATGTTTGCCCATGGTACAGGCAAGTATGACAGTTGGAAAGAATTATAGCACTTTTATACATATTTTGTACATCTTGCAACATTATCTTTTGGTTTTTTTTGAAGTCCAAAAATGCAAATTCATTCACTACTTTGCCGAATCCCCATTCTACTGCCTGTCTTACAACTTTCATAGAATTGTTAAATTCTTCCTGCTGTGGTGTTAAATTACGACTAGAATATGGACGCAATAGCAATGGTTTTATTGGATATGCAGAGTCGCCATAAATCAAGTAACGTTCACCATTTACTAAAGTATTCATTTTGGTTTGTAGTTGTTCATATAAATTAGACTCTCTAAATATTCCTGCGTCGTGCCTTCTTCCAGGAACTGCCCCGTACAAATTAATTATAAGTCCATCTGGACACAGCAAGGATTGATACTTAACACAATGCTGTCTTTTGTGTCCGGAATAATATTCTTCTTGGTTGACCGTTGGTCTACAAATCGGTCTTGCTGTGCCATCTATAAAGGCAAAGCAGTTTTGTAACGCTGCCCCTTTTGTTGCAACCGCGTTAGAATAGTATTCTAGCTTGTCTTCATTTAACCATGGAATTTGATTCAAATTGTCTATGAGGAAGGATTTGTTATGAAGAATGATTTCTATAACTTTGGCGGCTATGACAGACATATAAGTTGCAGACAATCCAAATATGCGTTCTAAATCTATGTACCTATTAGGATAAGCAAGTCTTCTCAATAAAATACACAATCCTTCTACATTGCTAGTTTTGCAATTTATTTCAGTTTCTACGATTGGTGGAATGCCAAGGGCCTCGCAAAGTCTCCTAATATCCCGCTTTTTAAATCTAAAATATGCAGTAAACTCTTCATCACTTAATGTGTCTAGGTTTACTCTACCATAAGTAACTGATCTTAATCGAGGAGCTCTTCGAGGATTTAAGATATTGTTCATAATTGCATCTTCAATTTCATCATCACTTAGATCCCCAAACGCAGCAACATTCAATATATCTTCCATAATTTCAAATAATACACACTAAGAAAGCTACTTGGTAATCGCACTAATTTCGTATTTATTTTGACGTAAACATTTGACGTAAACGTCTTGCTAAAACTCTGTTTTAAAATCGTACGTCAAAGGCATTACGATAAAAATGACGTTGACGTTCTCGTTTAACGTATCCCTGAATACGTTTTGCTAAAACTCTCTATTGCCTTTTGGTTTGAATAAAAAAAAACTTAACTTTAACTAAATAACTTAAAATATTTATTAGAAGGAAATAATGAATAATTGTTTTTATATTTGCACATTTTTGCAGTGGGAAAATCGCCTTCGCTAGGTATCATTTTTAGCACTAAGTGCTAATTGCAGGGCGATGTTTTCGATATATCTACACCTGTGACTTTAGGAGTTAGATCCAAATCCTACAATGAAACCGGGTATCCACTCTCAAAGTCGATCATAGGCAATTAACATTGTGCATTTTACTTTTATGTATTTTGCTATACTTCTACTAAATCAATACATATTAAAGTATTGATCAGTTTAAATAGTCGTTATTCAATTCGGACATACGCTAAAATGAAATAATTTGAAAAGAGGCGCTAGGAAATGCTTTTTCTGTCATAGATTCCTGTCTAAGAAGAGTAGAGTAAATGTTAAGCCATTTGAGATAAAGGCTACTTACTTGACAGCGGAAGTATCGAAGATCTCTGCAGATCCAGTATTGATAGAGCATCCGGAGGGGATTGGTTTGCAGATCAAACCCAACACAGAACAGTCATAGTGATCCATTGAAGAGGCGTATCAATTGATGGAATTCAAAGAAGTTTGGTCTACACTTCAAGATAGAAGAACTGTGGGTGTGAGTATTCTGTAAAAGAAAATAAAGAAGAAAAAGTTCAACGGTGACATCTAGCCATAGAGTGAGGGTGTAGTGAAAGTGATATAGGTTTTCATAAGGAAGGAAGATATATGGTCGGTTTCACAAAGCTTGATTAAGATCTGATTAGCTTAATCGTGATTAAATTTGAAATCCAGAAATTCCATTGGCTGAGATTTAAGAGACCTGAAATTTTATCCAATTATATTTCTGGGTTTCATATTTAATCATGATTAAGTTAATTAGAACTTAATCAAGCTTTGTGAATCCGGGCAATAGTGTTACGGTGTACGCAAAATAATTTGGATGACTGGTTAAAGAGATCTATTAAACATTCATCGAATACGTACTTGAGGTTTGCTGTTTGTAAGTTAACAGGGGTAAGAATCCTTTTCCAATATCCTAAAACAAAATTGTTAAATAAAGAATTAACCAAATATATGTATATACTATACTTACTTG
The DNA here is from genome assembly GCA_929113105.1 of Agrypnus murinus. Classification (NCBI taxonomy): domain Eukaryota; kingdom Metazoa; phylum Arthropoda; class Insecta; order Coleoptera; family Elateridae; genus Agrypnus; species Agrypnus murinus. Next base: position 85,846,343 of record OV816027.1, on the reverse strand, counting down.
AAGGTAATAGTGACAGATCGCTGTACAACTGTCAAATGTGACTTCACAAGTGGATATGTCAATAATAATCATCATTGATCATATGTTACTTGAAAAGATGAATGAACTACACTAAAAGAATAATGCTTTTCTAAATAATAAAGTGACCATTCAGTTAAGAACCCAAAATTGAATGATCGATAATTTTAATACAACAATTAATAAAGATAAGTATTCCATTAATTTATTTAACCGGCCCTGAGATAGATAAATGATGATCCTGTGGTGTGATTAAGTGTACTTTTAGTTTTCTTACAAATAAAAGTCGTTACACAGTTAGATGCTTTTTGGTGTAAGGTTCATTTTGTGAAGCCTAAAGTAAAACAATTGTTAAATATGGTAGTTAAACACAAAACTATCTGGTAGTTCAGACAAGAGTATTGTATCAACCTGATACAATATTTAGTATATATCTGTGAAAATACCTGTAAATTCTACTACTTAGACAAGTATAGGTATAATTGTTGTATCTGTTCTGGCAGATATACGTAACTGTAATAATAATTTACATTTATTAAACATGTTAAACATATGTTTTTTAAAATATTAACGATATCGATAAACGTTTTGTACATATTGCTATAAAAAATAAATATTGGTTTTATTATATAGCAGTCCAAACACACTACACAACAGCAGACTTGGGTCACCAAGCAATAAACAGACTGCGGCGGTGGCACAGAGATGATATATACAACATACAAACCACCTACTTTTACTCTTTTAAAAACATGCGTCAGCTAATTTCAATCATGGTGAAACGTGAAAAACTCCACAACACTGAAACTTTCAGGCTTTTTGAGATTTTTTGAATAGGGCACTAAGTAAATATAGATCTAGGAACACAAGTAAAGTACACAAAAGGAATTTTCTTTAAAGGCATCTATCGGCTTTATATGATATTTCGGCCCCCTCATAACTCTTCATTGCAGTACATTTTGAAAAAAACCTTTTTGATCCCTTGTAGGAAACACTACAAGCTTTCTAATACAACTTACCAACTTTGTGTAAGATTTTTTATTTTTAACAAAAAGACTTTTTGATCAGTATGGAAAGCTATAGAGAAATTGAAAGAAAAGCTCGTATCTACGTCTTGCAGTAGGTTACAACAGCCAGGTTCATCATTTATGATACGTATGACAATTATCTACAATTACCTTATTTGTACATTTGTGTAAGATTTTTTTTTAAGAAAAAAAAGGATCTTATTTGAGTTACCTTAGAAGTGGACCATTTTCAATTCAACCAATTTGAAGATTAGGCCATTTTCTTTATTTAAGAATAGAAATATATGAAGTTTATTGTTGACATTCAACAATAATTACTAAAACGGAGATGTAATAGCATCATTGCTTTCTTTTAAAGCTGCAAGTATCTTTTTATCTGCTCGCTACCCCTGAATGTTTTCGTATAGGCAACACATCTAACCGTAGTATGAAAATAAGGTAAAATGAGAATTAGATAGAATAAAAATAAGGTAAAAAAACGCATGTCATAAAGCTGAACTTAGGTTAACAGCTTACTATAACCTAACAAAGTAGTATCGATAGAAAGCCATAGATACAGTACTACCAATATAAGGTAAATAAATATCGGTTCCATATTTTGTATCATAATTAAATGTCGAAAAGTCGATTTTTCAATGTGTGCTATACCTCTGGTTAGGGCTAAGTGGAAATTAGTAGTTGCGGGTACAATTATATTGATAAAGTATCTTATAACGATTGACCTCCAGTTAATGTTAACCAAAGATTGAAAAACCAGTCCTCAATAAAATAGGAATTCAATCCAACGCGTTCCGTACTATAGCAGACCCGTACACTGGGGTTACAAACTATCTATAATTGTATATGTTTGATATCTATTAAACTACGAAGGCAGGCCATTATTTAATTTCGCAGGATATACTATGACCAAAGATTTAATAATTCTTAACACAAAAATTGTGACTCAAACGAGCTCAATCTAACGGTTCAATGTGAAGGAAAACATCTTTAGGATTTAGGAATGAGGAATAGATTAAATTAAAGTAGGTGTTCTTGGGATTTATGGCAGCAACATCCTAGTTTTCAGCCTTTTATTACAGTCTTTAAGCTGAAGCAGCTTTGGGTACTTCCGGCAGGATTGGAACGCTTCTGTGAATTACGCTAGAATAACCAACCAAAGCTGATTAAAACTTTAAACCAGTGCAGTGGTCCTCCATGCTTCTTATGTAGTAGAATACTTATGTTAAATTAGCTTCTTTTTTTAATTCGAACTATTCAACAAATGCGTACTCTCTTGTTTCTCTAAAGGCAGTAAAACCAAATTTCTTCTTTCTAAAGAACGAAAAATGTTTTGAATACGATAATACTCATTGCACCTTAGAATATAAAACTGTAGGAAGGAGCGTAACTACTCTACACAATGAGCTTTAAAAGCGACGGATATTACGTCACACTGGCCGCCATTAGACACCACCTAAATCTCCTTTTCTCTTAAACTCTGACAAATACGAAGAAGGGAATAACATATCATAAGTAAGTATTCGTTTGTTTAAAATATTAAATATAAAATTTATATTCTAAGATTAATTTCAAACCACTATGTTTTAAAATTGAGGTTATGTAGTTTATGTGCGCATTTCGAGACAGTGAGAACCGCCAATAGAAATATCTAATTACAAAACCGGAGACACGTACTCCGCCATATTGAGACCCCATCCTGGTCGTATGTGGTAGATAATTATGTTTCTTCCTACAGTTTTATATTCTAAGCATTGCACACATATTCTACAGTGACGTGAGTAGTATGTCCTTCAGATTACCAACTTTGTGTGTTAGTGTATACTGTACACTGTTCGTGGCTCAGTAGAAGTCTGTATTATACACTCAAAATAAACGAATTATATGTAGTATTGAAGAAGAAAACCTGGAACTGAAAAGAATGATATGGAAGCTTGCAGATCAGAATGATATTCTGGAATTCCCCAATTTCACAGAAGAATTAAAGTTTTTGGCGGTTGGTTCTTATCAAATCAAAATGAATCAACTGTACCTTTAAGAATAAAATAACATAGAGCCATAAAAATAATTTATTGACCACAATACATATTTTGTACATTAAAAACGCAGTTTTGGTATATATTTGTATAAATGTTGCATTGTTGTGTTGAGTGTTCTCATTATTTCTGCACAACCGTTGTCTCCCATTGAGGTGCTAAATTCTTCGTGCTGATTCAGTTGCATTTACTAGTATGGTCGAACAGAATTCGAATTCGTGTGTCCAATTATTTTTAGTAATTGTTGTTGGAACATTAGCGTTTGCAAGGAGTGATACTGCAGTAGATCTGTTATTATGATTTGTGAATTACTTTGCGGTTTATTCCAACTGAATTGTTTCAATACTTTCCTTTGTCCATGCTGCATGATGATAGTTTATTTATTTCAATGTGGTCATTCATGAACTAGCTTGAATTATGTAGATGTAGACACCAAATTAGATTCGCAGTTAGGAAATACCATCGGTTATTACAATTCTGGGATAACTTTCCATAGTTATTTTTATAGAGACGAACTGGACAAATATCTTAATCTGAATCTTAAATCATCTATTTACTACTGCTACAAACCTTAGTACCTCTATGGTTTATCTTGAAGAATATTGGTATTGGATTACATTATATGCAGTCTGTTGATATTACACAAATGGATGCCTCAATTTGTAAGTGATGCAATATTTGCATAGACAGCTTTGTTACCTCTTCTTTGTAATCAGTTAAATGCGCAATCTTTCAAGATTAAAGCTAGTTCAGGAGTTATATTCCCGTCAAATGTATAATTTCTTTATTTACAGAAATTCATATTGCCGCTACTAGAATGTCTTGTTGCTACATAAGTGTATTTTTCTAATAAATTGAGTGACTCATCATTTATTTCACCTTCATAGGCGTCTTCCCATCGATTAATAAACATTTTTTCTGTATTTTTGTTAAATTACATTTTATGGTAATTACGTCAATACACGAACAGCTTAACTTTCAAAGTTGGACAATTGAATTATATTCTTAGAAAGAGACCAACATAAGGTAATATGATCACTTGTTTTTTATTATTGCTGTGATAGCTTTGTAACTAAGCAAATTAACTCTCATTAGATCTAATTAACTCTCATTGGCTGAATTTAACATTACGTGACATATAAATTATCAGATAGATACTAGATGGTGTTAAAAACATCGAATTTATTTTCTACATACGAAAGTCACTCTGTTGATAATATTAGTATAATATGTCATTTTTGACATTTTATATGTCAGATTGACAAATGTAAAAGTGACATTAGCAATCAAATTGTCAATGGATGGTTATTTCTTATGTAAAAGAATGATCTAAGTGCCATTAACTCCATCTAGTATCTGAATAATTAAAGTCTTTAAAATTGATATGTTTTTCACCATTTATGATAAAAAAATAAGAAATAACTAAAAATTAACGAAAATGCTGTAAGAAACTCAATATTAGTGCTAAATATCATAATTTGCATACATTCCCAGCCTGAAAACGGGGCCGAGAAATTTTAATGCAAATACTATAGAAACTATAGCAACCGGGGCCGAGATTTCGATGAAAGCCGATAGTATCCTTTGAAGTGACAAAAATTATTTAAAAATTAACACAAACAACAAACAATTAAATGATGATATGAATAAACAATTGAAAAATTAATCCCAAGATAGTGTAATGCCTTTTATACGAGGAGTAATATTTCTGGCATCATCAGAATCTTAATTAACAAGTCCATGCAATGATTATAATTTTAAATACCCTTCCAACAACCAAATTATAACGAAGGTTAAAAGTTTCATTATCCAAATAAAATTTTCTTCTCGTATTTAAAAAAATATTTCATAAATAAATTCACAACATTGATTATTATGTTAATTAAATGTTATTATTAATAAAAAAAAGTGATATCCAAATATATTTGATGATGATTTAACACTTTGACACTTCAAGAAAATATAACCTAACATTTTGACGTTTGATTTGTTTACATGTTTCACAACTAACAACCTAACTTTAAAATTTTAAAATTTTGCTCGCAACATGCACAGTTTGGAAGTTCTAAAAACACAGAGAGTTTATTACTAAAATGATAGCTCTTTTTATACCTTTTTTCAAACAAACGAAGGCTATAGTGATTTTTTTGGTTACAAACAAAAGAATTTTTAAATTAAATACAATATAGTCACATAATTGTTTATAACTATTAATTATTTAAATAAATTCAATTAATAGATAGCTAAAAAATCCCTTTCCATTGATATATGTCATTTATATTGACATAAAAAATAAGGCCACTAGAGAAAGCCAACCAAAATACATTTCCTATACAATTATCAAATAACTAAAATTAATTTCATAACTTTAAATTACTAATTTACACCTTCTCAATTTGACAAAATACAACCCTACATCCTAATAAACATTATTTACATACTTCTGAATATCAATAACATGAAAATAGTAGCTAAATTACATTATTTTAGATTGCAATGGAAAAATGCACAAGCCTGTATTTTATTTCAATGATATCTTTTACAAAAAGCAATCCCAACATTCGAGATTGTTTCAAAATTGTGGTTAAGAAATTGCTTAACAAAACGGCATTAAAACATTTTAGCCACGAGCTGTATAATCTAGCTAATGAAGAAAAATTTAACGATATCAAAATCTCGTTAACTTGAAACATTCTTTTCTCATACGAATAATTCAGGTAAGGTAGCAAATACTTTGCATACATCATCACTGCCATACACCTTGTCTATTTTAGGTCAAAGCTAGCCTTATTTTAATTGCCTAATTAGGTTACGAGTTCACATCGTTAGCTGAATAATAAAAAATTACCGAGATCGTAAAAAAAACTTCTACTTGAGGTTATGCAACCCATCTAACATCTCGTTGAAAAATTTTTATATGTGGATTGTGGGTGCATAGTTTCTATTGTATGTCATATATCATGACATTATGTTGTCGTAATGGATATGATATGTATTTGACCATTGATTTCATATGTATACAATGTGAACATACACATGTTATCCACATTTTATACATATCTACTGGATATGTAAATACATATTAAAATACATACAGTGCTATTAAATTAACATGCAATATGTTCCATATTGCATTTGAAAACAAGCAAGTCAACGCATTAGGTTGAACTTGAGGCTAAATTGATTGATTGTGACAAGTAGGTATAAATCGTTAACGAGGAATACATAGTAAATAGAAACAACAATTAATTATTATTATAAAAATAAACAAAGAGAAGCATTATAGTTAGTATACATAAAGATCGCTTCTACGTACACATAACACCTACCCAAGTATCGGCTGCCCACTTCTTCACTTCAGTTTAGTCTAGGGCTGTCAGGTGTCCCAATTTAGGCGGGACAGTCCCGATTTTGTTTAATTTGTCCCGCGTCACGCCTAGACCTTAAGCGGGACGCAAAATTCTCGATTTTCAAAGATAGTGAACATTATGACATAATTCACATCACAATAATGCCAATCGGTAGTTTCATCGCAATTTATAGCCTAAACTATGTTTCAAAATGTTCTAGGCCTTTTCCTTGCCACATTCAAACGCAGCCACTAAACGCGTGTTCAGCTTTATGACTAAAGTATGGAGAAAAGAGAGAAACTCCCTATTAATGAGAACAGTGGAAGCCGAGCTACTGGTTAAATTCAATGTTAACATGACCTGTAACGAATTTTCTGATTTAGAAGCCAACACGGGAAAAGAGTTTATTAAAATGGCGAAAGGAAGCGAAAAATATTTCTTTTATTTTTTATTGTTAAAATGGACGTGTTTTTGCATCAAAAATGTTAATTTTTATTTTGTTACTTATATTGTTAAGTGTACAATTTTATTGGTAAATAAACTCTTTTGATACACCCCCCCCTTAATTTGATGTTTGAGTTGAACCTTTGATGTCCAAGTGTTCCGCTTTTTGGTTTTGAAAACCTGACAGCCCTAGTTTAGTCGTGAATTGCTATGTATATAGAAGTGATTTTACCAACAATATATCACTACGACGATAATAAATAAATTTTGCTGATAACATACTTTTTTGTTGTAAATAACATAATTATCATAAAATATATTAAAAATAAAAAAAAATAGTTAAAACTTTTATTATACAGGGTGATTTTTTGAAAACGATCCTCCTGAGATATTTCAGAAACCAAAAGGAAATTGAAAATTTTCGAAAACAGGTCCACTTATATGTCAAGGGGGAAACGGTTTGACCTATGATTCACACTTTTGACGTTTACCCCTGCGCCCCCACCAATACCTCCCCAAAAATTTTAAATGGAATGACCCATCGTGTGATATCTCAAATGCAAGCTTATCTTATCAGGATTATGGTGATGTGTATCTTGCGAATTTTTTTTATTTAGCATGGAGAAATAATCAATTTTACATTAGCATAAGAATAATAAGTCTTTAAACATCTAAGTAGGCGTTGAAAATAACATTTTAACAAAACTGAAAAAAGAACATTCACAGGAACTGCTCAAAATGAGCACCATTAGCCTCCATGCAGTAGTAAAGCCGGTTTTCAAATTCTTGCCTTACTTTCTGAGAAGTTTCTTGTGGAATGTTTCGGCACTCGTTGATAATTCGTTGACGCAAGTCGTTTAAATCTATGGGTTTAGTCTTATAAACTACTGACTTTAAATGACTCCAAAGGAAGAAGTCAAGACTTGTGAGGTCCGGTGATCGTGGAGGCCATTCCATTGTTCCACGTCTACCAATCCAGTGATTTGGAAATCTCCGGTTAAGCCAGTTACGAACATTCGCAGCATAATACGGTGGAGCACCATCCTGCTGGAAGAACAATTGATATTCGTCGAGTATTTGATTACCTTCTTCATCAAGCTGGTTTTCAACTTCTTCAGTTATTAGAGGATCGATGATGTTCTCCAACATATTCAAGTAGACGGCACCATTTAGCGTTTCATTAATGAATATGGGTCAAACTATTGAATCACCTACTATTCCTGCCCAAACATTAATCTTTTGAGGTCTCTGGGTATGGTCCTCTCTTGTCATACGCGGATTTTCGTCGCTCCAATATCGTACATTCTGCTTGTTCACGTGCCCATTTAAGTAAAAAGTGCACTCATCACTGAAGCAAATGTTTTTTACTAAATTTGGATTCGCAATGATCATTTCGGTCATAGTTTTGCAAAATTCTAGTCGTCGGTCGCAATCGCCGTCGCTAAGTTCTTGCAATATCTGCATCTTGTAAGGGTGAAAGTTATGCAGCTTTGTCACTTTGCAAAGTGACAAAGCAGAACTGGTTGGCTCCATGGTAAAATTTCCAATTACTTCCATGTCCGCCAGTTCATCTACTACCTGATTAGCATGCCTTTTCTTGTTCTCTTGTTCGCGAACGTATTTATGCTCCATATGCTTATTTGGATGTCTTTGATTAAAAACTCTTGCTGTGGCACGAGCACATTGCTCGGCACCATAAATGTAGATAACTATCAACCTTTCAGCAGTAGAGTACACAATTTTTACGGAAACCAATGTAGTATGTAGGTGAAGTTGACTAAACGGAAACAACTAATGTGACAGTTTGTTAGACAAAACGTCAACGGCTTGCTTTCTTTATTTCCCACGCCTACCTGATTAAAATTAGGTTTCGATAGCGCTTACCGTTCTCCTGAAGTGGCAATGATAAACTTTCTCATAAACTGTATGAGATAATAAAAAAATGAGCAAGTGACACATCACCATAATCCAGATAAGACAAGCTTTCATTTGAGATACCACACGATGGGTCATTCCATTTAAAATTTCTGGGGAGGTATTGGTGGGGGCGCAGGGGAAACGTCAAAAGTGTGAATCATAGGTCAAACCGTTTCCCCCTTGACATATAAGTGGACCTGTTTTCGGAAATTTTTAATTTCCTTTTGGTTTCTGAAATATCTCCGGCGGATCGTTTTCAAAAAATCACTCTGTATTTTTAACCTGGCAATTGCTTCAACATAAAATAGTGTGCCCTGACTCGACCTAACGATACATAAAAATGACGGGCGGGGTAACTATAACTCTCGTTCATCTGAACTGGTCTAGTATTCTTATTTTTTGTAATGAGTGATTGCTGATTAAGTCTGGATCGCTTACGCAGCGATTAGCCATACCTAGCTACCTATCTATCTACCTGACAACGGGTAACGATTTCTTGTTACTGGAGAACAAAAATTGCTCCGAAACGTGTTTTATCACCACCAGGTAATAAATCTTGTTACCTGGTAAACGACAAATTTCGCCTATTCTTAACGGCTGGGTAACGAGTTAACTATAACCAGGTAATAAGCTCCGACAATGCCAGTTCTTGTTACTGCAGAACAAAAATTGTTCCAAATTTCTTCTAGGACTTGAATTGGATTTTTTGTTCCTATTGAAGAGTACTATCACCTGAGCAGATAATACGAATCTTAAGTGAAACACCCAGTATATAGCTATTTACTGTTTACCCCAGTTTATTGAATTTGATGAAAACATTTTTATAATCATAATTCAGTAATCAACAGATATGGCAAAGAGAAAAATATTATGCCTTTCAATTTTAAATCCGCTTATTTTAGGTCCTTTTTTGACAAAATTTTTTTATTTTTCACTTTATTAAAATTATCATTTTTGCCTTTTTAAAATAATCTGTTCTCTATGTAAAACACTCTGCATTTATGCTTTCATCCATATTATATTTTTTGGGTATTTACAGTAAATAGGATTATATACTATATGTATACGAATACTTTTAATATCTTTTTTATAGCATAACAACTGCTAGAATTATTCAGTTAGCAACATCAATAAGACAATTATTTCCCAAAGAAAGTGGGCCACATACTATAGTTCCTTTAATATTACCAAAGGCTGTAAAGAAAATATTCGTCAATGTGCACGTGGAAAATTGGCGAGTGTCATAGAGGAATTATGCAGAAAAAACAATACAAGTGCAGCAGCAATGGTAAAAATGGTTTTCTTTTAATATATAGATATTGTCATGAAATTTGACCATACTGGGGAAAATTTACTCTCACGATAATAATTAATAGGCTGATTCTACGCAATTCTACAACTACCCGATTTTCTGGTTGCATAAGCTCACTTTTAAAAACTAAATTGTTAAAAAAGTTTTCTTTATGAAAATAAATTTAGTTAATTATGACTAACATGCACTTAAAAACTCTTTAATCAGATAAAGGATATGTGGAAATCCTGATTTTCATAGAAAAAAGATAATCTTCTTCATAACATAACGATTTAGGGATCGTTGATACATTTTGTTCAACTTAATAAAGGTTAGTTCATTTAATTGTTAGAAATCATTTGGAACAGACAAAATATGTTGCATTGACGGTTTATGCGAATGTATAGCAACTTATCTTGTTGAAATATTGTTGAAACATAAATTTCATGTTAACGAGATATGCTTTAATTTGCAGTCTTATTGAATTTCAAAATTTTAAAGCTGTTTGCTAAATTGTTTTAGTGGCAATAAGTAGAGTAACACTGTATCCACATAATTGATATACTTTTTAATGTAAAAGTTGGATCTTGTTGATGGAATCATATAAAACATGTTTGGCGAGCTGCGTTTTTCTAACGTTTATTTGAATTTTGTAATTTGGCTTGTAAATCAAAGTTTGACATCTAAAAAACATTCAGATAATATTAGTAATGATTAATGATTAGATTTGTGGCGTGAAAAGATGTTTTTATGAGATTAAGGTAATTCTTAGCATTAAGGAAATATTGTTTCGTTGACATTAAAGATATAATTTTATTTTATGATCCAAGTGTGGTATATCATTGAATTCAGAATTTTATTTTCTACAAGAATTCTTCTTCTTTATCTAATTAGTTTTAACGCTGATGAAAATTTATAAATAATAATTGGGTTATGTAAATTTTGAAATGTCAAGATTATTTTGTTTTTTAGTTTTTTCACAGACGTCATTAGTTTTCTAGAAAAGTATAAAAAGGGGATCCATTTCTTAACAAATAAGTAGCAATTTAACATTAGAGAAACAAGGTGTATTTTTAGATACCTCTAATGTTGAAAGTAATCATACGTACATTAGCGAACCGTACATCTCGAAACCTGGGAAATCTCAATACAGTGGAGTTGTAAATGACGTTGCTGTGTTTGTGCGTAATTCGTATCAGCGGTCAGATATCTGGAATGATATAATTAGCAAAAGACACCATCACAAAAGACTTGGTACTATTGGTGCCACCAGATGGTGGTCGAAACATTCTGCTCTAAAAAAAGTTTTTGGTACTTTTTTAAATAAGGATGAAGCTTTATACGTTGAAGTGATTTTAACTTTACAAACTATTTTAGACTCAACAAACTTAACTCCTCATATGCAAGCTCGAGCTAATGGCTTCTTAAAATCGTTATTAGAATATCAAATTGTTTTAACTGCACACATTTATTTGCGGATTTTCGAAACTAGAAAAGAAACTACTCCCTTGTCAAATTACCTACAAACCTCAGGGCTGGATATTTTGAAAGCTCATAGCTTGGTCTGTTCGACCCGATATAAATTACGGGAGCACAGCCGTGACTTTCAATCCATTCAAAGGCAAACTGATGAGTTTGTCCAGCTGATGAACGTGAAACTAGAAAACAGTAATCTAGATTTATGTGTGGAAGAAGAGCTACCTCGCAAAGCAGGTCGAGAGAAGAAAATTATGCCTGACGAGTAAGCCAGGGACGAAGTGATAACGGATCCTCTCAGAGTTTATGAATGCAATGTTCATAATTTAATTTTAGATACTGCGGTAGAGAGTATAACTAGACGATTCTCAAAAAATGAACTTTTTTACTGCGACCTATTTTTTCTCAGCCCAAAAAATTTCAATGAGATAAAAACAAATCCCGAGAGACTTGAGGCACCAGTCATGGATGAACTGAGCAAGATTGCATTAGATGATTAAAGCTTTCATAAGCTTTTTAAAATTCAATATCGCGCTTTAGATCAAACATTATCAGACATTCGTGGCAGCACACCACGAATATCTAGTATCGCTTAAAAAGGGTTTGCATGAGTTGCCAGAAGAGAAAGTCATATGTGAATCTACGGAGCAGGAATATTTTCAAACAATCGTTGTTTTTGAAACATTATTCCCAAATTTAGCACAAAATGACAATGACGAATCTATGTCGTCAAACTCTATTACTGGACAGTGTAAATCCAAATTTAAATTGCCTAAACTAATAATACCAACCTTTTCCGGAAATTATAAGGAGTGGATCAATTTTAAGGATTTGTTCAATAATGCCATTCACATTAATGATGATTTCTCAAATATCGAGAAATTTGAATATCTTCATAGCTTTGTTTCAGGAGATCCTTTGGAACTTATTCGTCGTTTTTCTATTTCAAACGAAAACTATGTTTTAGCTTATAAAGCTCTTGCCGAGCGTTATGACAACAGGCGACATTTAATTACAAATTATTGTGAAGAAATTCTAAAGGCCAAAATAGATTCAAAACATACCTTGCGTCAAATACTCAATATTTATTCAGAAAATATGGCAATGCTGAAGAATTTGGATTGTAAAATCGATCAATTTTCAGATTACTATATTTTTCATTCACTTTATAATAAACTTGATACTTCTTTGAAAGAAGGCTTTGAGCGCCAGAACAATTCAACTGAGTTACCAAAGTTTAACGATCTTAAATCATTAAGTCGAATGTACAGCCTTAGAATTGGCGCAACCAAAATTGTCGATGAGATCTTCATTTTTGCCGTCTTTTGGCGAACTTAGAAAAAACAATCCAAAAACTTCGTCGTTAATGCGTCACCGAAAAATAGTTCTGTTAATTGTATTTTGTGCCATGATTCGCATCGTTTGTATCATTGTCCATCATTAAAATCATTATCACCACAAGAACGTTTTAATAAGATAAAGGATCTTCATTGTTGCATCAATTGTCTTAACAAAGGCCATTAGGTTGCTCGGTGCTCGTCTAAATCAAAATGTAAGGTGTGTCACAAATTGCATCACAGTTTGCTGCATTTTCCTAAAATTAGTTCTAATCCGTCGTTATTAAAACCTGACCTTGAAGCCTCCTTCCTCACCTGGAGTAGCACCCAATTTCTCGCATCTGAATCAAAGCGCTTCGGAGGTTCTCTTACAAACTGTCGTCTGTGAGATGGACGAGTAGGACAAATGGGGCAACTTTCAGGAAATCCGAGGTCTTATAGATCCGGGTTCTCACGCTTCGTTTATTATTGAACCTTGTGTCAAACGTTGTCATCTTCCGCAAAATTCCGCGGACTTTCATTTTCGGTTTAGGTCATACTCCTAATACATCTAAAGTTAGCACATCTTCTTGTCGCATTCGTTCTATAGGTTCAGACAGTTCTATAGGTTTCACTAGAGTTTAACGCTTACATTTTACCAAAGATTTGCGCTCCCTTGCCTAATCGTGTTATTGACTCTTCACATTTTCCACAATTTCAAGATTTAAAATTAGCTGATCCTAATTGGTTTCAACCGGGACCCATTCACATTCTTTTGGGGGCAGATGTCTCTCCGGAAATTGTTGACCTTGGCGTGGTTCGTGTCCGTACAAACCCGCTTGTAGGGGTCCATACTGTTTTTGGCTGGTCGGTAGTGGGACCTACTTCTGAATCGTCCCCATTGCCTGCGGTGCAGACCTTTGTCGCCCGAGTAGACACTTGCTCAGATTCACAATTACAAAAATTTTGGGAATTCGAAGAAATTCCAAACAAATCATTTACTTCGGATGAAGATGCCGAAGTAGAACAAGGTTTCACCTCTACTCATTTTCGATTGCTATCTGAGCGTTTTGGAGTTAGCTTGCCTTTTAAGATGACTCAACCTAAATTTCCTGGTTCGTTCAACATCGCAAAACGTCGATTCTTGGCATTGGAAAGACGCCTTCAATCACAGCCTGACCTCAAGGCATTATATAGTGAATTTATGTCGGACTACCTTACTTCTGGGCACATGTCGCTTGTCTCCTCCCCGCCAGAGGGCAATGATTCATACTATATCCCTCATCATGGTGTTCTTACTACTGATGGGAATAAGCAAAAGATACGAGTTGTATTTGATGCCTCTTGTCGTGCAGAAAACCAATTGTCGTTAAATGATGTTCTCCATGTTGGGCCCAAATTGCAAAACGACATCGTTACCATACTTCTTCGTTTTCGTTCTGAGTCCTCTGTCTTTACATGTGATGTGAGACAAATGTATAGACAGATTCTTGTTGCACCTGAACACAGGCGATATCAGTTTATTCACTGGAGATTCTCTCGTTCGGAACCGGTCCAATCGTCTCAATTAAATACCGTGACCTACGGAGTAATCTCTTCTCCATACCTGGCCATTCGTAGCCTCCTTCAGTTGGCCCAAGAAAGAAGGGAACAATTTCCGTTAGCAGCTGCAGCGCTGCAAAATAACCTTTATGTGGATGACATTGTCTGTGGGTTTTCATCGATAGACTCTGCTCTACAGCTTCAACAGGAACTCATTTCGTTATTAAAGACTGGTTGTTTTGAACTGAGGAAATGGTCTTCGAATCATCCCAGTTTACTAAATTGCATACCTCCTTCTCATCGGCTCACAGATGTTTCGTTTGATAAAGAAGAAATATCAATCAACGTTTTGGGTATCCAATGGCAATCACAATCAGATACCTTTTCGTTCAGAATCTTAGGGATTCACCAATTACAAAGCGGACAATATTTTCGGAGATTGCCCGCATTTATGACCCTCTCGGGTTTCTATCGCCTCTTACCTTATTCGCTAAGAGATTACTTCAGCATCTTTGGACTCTGGGGTTAGATGGGACGGCAGTCCCCCTCAAGCTGTCATTGATACCTGGCAGCAATATCAGTCAGAATTGAACTGTCTTTCGTCGCTTCGAATTCTTCGGTTTCTTTTCTCGTCTTTAGAATTTTCGTGTCAGGTCCACGGGTTTTGCGATGCCTCGGAAAAAGGTTATTCAGCGGTAGTCTATTTTAGGACTGTCGATTCTGATCATAACGTCATCATTCGCATGGTGATTGCTAAGTCCAAGGTGGCACCTCTTAAAACACTTTCAATTCCTCGTCTCGAGCTGTGTGCAGCTGTAGTGTTATCTCGGCTCATTAATTTTATCGTTCAAATCTATAGCAAAGTCATAAGCTTTGATGGAATATTTGCATGGACTGACTCCTCGGTAGCCCTAAGTTGGATTCAATCGCCTCCTTATAGGTGGAAGACTTTCGTTTCGAACCGGGTCAGTCTTATTCAAGAACTTGTCGCTCCTTCCAGTTGGAGGCATGTTCCTTCTTCTCAGAATCCTGCAAACCAGGCTTCTCGCGGTCTTCTTCCGAAGGCGGTTCTCTCATGCTCGCTTTGGTGGGCGGGTCCTGACTTTTTACTCCTTCCTTTGACTCCCTCGATTGGCCATCTGTAGAGCCTTCAGAACCCCCTTTGGTTGGAATGGAGGTGGAATTGAAGCCCATCGTATTGATAGCCCAAACTCAACCATCTAAGATAAATTCTGTTCTTCAACGTTTTTCATCTTTAAGAAAAATACAAGGTATCACTGCTTATTGTCGTAGATTCATTCATAATTGTTGAAAGCTAGAGAAGGTATCTGGTCCTTTAACTGCCTCGGAGTTGCATGAAGCTCTTATGGTTTTAGCAAGAATAGTACAGACCTCTGTATTTTCTAATGAGATATCTCAATTAAAATCTAATAAAAGGTGTTCGAAATGGCTACAGAAATTATCGCCGTTCATTGATCAAGCTGGTACGCTCCGAGTCGGAGGACGGCTTGCACTCTCGAATTTAGAATTTTCCGCAAAGCATCCTGCCCTTTTACCCAGTCACCATCGTCTGACTAAATTGTTGATCCAGCAGACTCACATTCAAAATCTACATCCAGGTATTCAACAACGATCTACTTGTTACAGCAAAACTTCTGGGTACTTTCAGTCCGTCGATCAGTTCGACATTATTTGTCGAAATGTAGGCCATGTCTCAAGGCCAATCCATCGCCTTACTCGCCTCCTATGGGAAATTTACCACTTCCACGTCTTTCCGAGGTTAAGCCCTTTAGTTGTGTGGGAGTTGATTATGCTGGTCCCTTGTTGGCCACTACCTCGAGACTTAGAGGAGCCAAAAGTACAAAGGCATACATTTGTCTATTTGTGTGTTTTGCCACGAAGGCCTTACACTTGGAATTAGTCTCTGATCTGTCTTCAGATGCATTTATTGCAGCTTTACGTCGTTTTGTAGCACGTCAAGGCCGTTGTTATGTGATATTCTGTGATTGTTGTAGCAATTTTAGGGGCGCCTATCGTGAACTGAATAGTTATATGCAATATAGTGCTCAAATGGTAGCCATTAAGTGGTCGTTTAATCCTCCTTCTGCACCACATTTTGGTGGGCTCTGGGAGAGTGGAGTCAAATCAGTCAAGACGCACCTTAAATGTGTCATAGGTAAGCAAATCCTCACTTATGAGGAAATGAATACCTTGCTCATACAGGTTGTGGCAATCCTCAATCCTCGTCCCTTGTGCAGCCTCAGTACCGATCCCAACGATTACATTCAGCAATTGCACCAATAATTCTGGTGTAGGTGGAAAACAGAATATCTACACGAGTTGCATCAGAAAAGTAATTTGCACCTTCAACTAGGTTATACTGACTTACATAAACAGGAACCTACTAAACCTCCCGCTTTTGAAAAATTTTGAACTCAAAAAAAAGTATATAGACTATACTTTTGATGATGCAAGAAAGTACAATTTTGAAACCTTCATTTATCTTTTGATCTGGCGTAAACAATGTAAACATATCTATTACTATATGAATATTTTATCAATGTCATCATGCAACGTGAAATAATGGTAACGTGGAGAAACTTTATTAGGGCTATTTAGGTAAATTGATGTAGAACTGGTTTTATCTTAAATCTTAATTATACAGGATGTTCTGTAATTTGTTTTTCGCAAGCCTACCAGTCTAATGAGTGTAGTCATAATTCAGTGGTGATATAATTCAGTGGTAATTACATTGGTGGCGCAGATGGAAGCGTAATTGCTCGGATTGCAGAGGTCTTGGGTTCGATTCCCAGCCGGGGTGTTAATTTTTCATTGCGGATTATATACAATAATATTATTCACTATATGCCTTAATTGGAAAATTGATACATATCAAAAATTTAAAAATTTAGTTTACTGATCGTAGCATTTGTAATTCGAACCACAATCATTTGCATTTTTAACATCAGCTGGAAATGTTTTGGATTTTTAGTCAATTATATAATTTGCAAAAACAATATTTTTGGTTTCATTTTAGTTATTTATGTACCAAGAACATTAAAATGATGATAATGCCAGAAGGACGACTATGTTCCAGCCCGAGAGATGGAAATAGCCGATGGGCATTATCATCTAGTAACACATACAAGATTTTATTTTTCCCGAGACTACGTACAAGTAGAAAATTAGTTTTAATTTATAATTGTTCGTATTGCCAAGGACGATGTTTATATTTATAGAACTAGGAATCTTTAAGTGTGTCGGATGGTAACAATTTTTACTAAATTTGCAAAATTCAAACAAATATGAAATTTGTAGTTGGTTGTTACCAACATGAAAACAAAAGAGTCCTAATGGCACATGTCATCTAAAGAATAAATTATTTATTTTATTTTATCTAAGAAATCTACAGAAGTCGGCACAAAAGAATTTGCGGAGCACGCGCCGAGAAGCTACGTTGAAAATACACTTGTTATTTGTTGTGTCGTAATACACTCGTAAGGAAATATTACAGCTTTTGGCCTAATGTTCCAAATTGCTACTGTACGTAACGTCGGCTCCGATTGCGAAATAAAACATCCGTGGGCGTTATAAACCATAATGCCTGCTTATAATTCCCTAGTAGTTATGGACTTCTTTATATAGTTCGTATCTCAGGAATAAACAACAAATAATATATAAGTAAAACATAAAAAGTATTAACGGGCGCATTTTATTTATCAACAGTACAATAGAGTATTTTATAACATTGTCACTATAACAATTACAACCTCGATCCCCAAGCACATGATTTTTGCAACAAATGTACAATTATATTAATCACATTCTAGTTTCTTTTTTAAATGTTAAATATAAATTGATATCCCAAAAAATTTTATGCGTCCTTTAACAGTCTATAAGGGCTCAGTCGCTTTAAATATTCCGACCTCGCACATGTTTAGAGGATTAGTGGCATAAATATTATTTCACTTAGTTTGCTCAAGTAAAACGATGTCAGAAAATTACGTCACTTTAAAAAGATGATCAGACGACTATAGTTATTTTTACTTAAGAGTTAATTCTTTGTTATTAAACATAGAAGCGGGGAAATTGTGAACATAGTTAACGGAAAGGAATGGACACATTTAAAAATGTACGTAAATAGGAACTACATAAAAAAAATTTTATGACCATGATTGTATATGTTGAGAATTTATGAGATTCGGTAGGATAATATTATTTACAAATATGTATGTTATCTTCTTCATGTTTTAACTTTTAAAATGTTTACTTTTAACTTTCATAAAATACTCGACCTTATCCAACACCACCTATATAAACTAAGGCCTCACAACATATTGTAATCGTTATAGTCACGTCACCTACAAAAGACAAAACAAAAAACAAACAAAAGACAGTATGTACTAATAAATATAATAATAGTATTATGTCAATTTGTGTAATTGTGTTGGCTGATGTATTGTAATTTTTATATGTGTAGCATATTATTAGCTTGTATAATTAATATAATGTAGGACTAATTAAGTTTTTTAAAATAGTGAACAAATGTTGTGTTATTGTGTACCCCGTGCAACGGTAATTACAATGAAGAACAAAAAATGAACGTGTTGTTTAACTTTCCGAAAGATGACGAATCACAAAGAAAGTGAATTATAATATTCGCCGAGTAAATTGTATGCCATCGAATTTTTCTGTAGTGAGTTATTAGTTTTTATTTGGTTTGCTTTTTACCTGTTTCTTAAGCTGCTGATAAGTTTTATTTATTTATTTTTTTATTTGACGCCTACACTACGGGGGAACCAACATCTAAGGTCATCTGTCCCCCATCTAACATGCAACACGAATACACACATCCATAGTTGAGGTGACGGAATTTTCCAATTAGAAAAATCCCGCTGCCCCAAGTGAGATTCGAACCCACGACCCTTGGAACACGAATGATGCACTAACACCACTCGTCCACCGCCGGCCCTTATAAGTTTTATTAAAAAGTATAATAATTGTTTGATAAAACTGATGGTGCTCTGGGGTCTTAAAAGTAGAAATTACACTTACCAAAGGAGGTTTAGTAAATTTAAAACACCCAAGATCCTTGCGACTAAGGGATTTTCTTTAGAAAAGCTTCGCAAAAACACATAAGAATTATAAAATCTTTCTGTCAAGTATAACTGTAACCTCAAAATAGCAACTTTAGCGCCGATTTTATGATTATTTACCCGTTGTCACTTCCATTTGATTTAAGATTCCTATTTTAACTTGCACTTCCTATTACCATCGACTTAGCCTAACTACTACAAAAGTTATTTTTAAAGATATTTAATTGCAAATACATAATAAACACAAGTTGGTATTTTATGTTTACGATAGAATTTTCATACGAAATTTGGTTGCTGCCAAATAAAAACTCATTCTTAATTAATATTCTGGGAAATCTTTTATTTTTGGTGGAATAAGACAGCCTATTAGCTAAAATTTGAATGTAAAATGAGGAATAAAAGATTCGGGGATTGCCTCTTTGTCGTGACGTCACTATGTGGTTGGTAGGCCTTGTTATGTAGGTGGTGTTGCCTTATCAAAGCACAGTGTGATATAAATTGTAATTATTAATTGTGTAAGTTTATTGTTTTTATTTATACAACTATGTTATTGTTTTCTTGTAGTTTATATTCTTAAGATGGGTAAAAAGATAAACAAACCGAAACATAAAGAAAAAATTAAATTTATCTTTTATTTGACCGAATCCCATAAATTCTCAACGGGAACTACATCGTTAGTTTAAGAACATAGTAATTATATTAATGAATTACATTAAGAATTATTAAAACCTATTCAAAATGTCTGTATGTTCATTAGCGTGTTTACTACGTAGAAATCTCCAAAGAATGCTATCACGTCAGTATTTTTATTAAATATTTTCAAAAATCTAATTAGAAATTTTCCTAAATATCCGTAACTCTTAGAGCTTAAAGCAATGAATATGTTGACCTTGGTGATGTTTCATAAAACCGACAAGAACAAAAACGTTTCAATTTATTTAAAATACAAAACTTGGTGCTAAACATTCCCTGTGATTGGTTGCCTTAAAATTTCGTGGATAAAACCATTTAACATGTCATCATTAAAACAATGCATGTACAAAGTATTAGAAACTGCGCCCGCACTCCGAATTACATGTTTAAATTGACATTTCTTGGCAATTTATTACTTCTTTTTGTTTATTAGAATAATTGAACCATATGTAACAGAAAGGAACCAAGCGACATGTTTACGAAAATGTTGAAGATTATTCAAGAAAAATCCAAATGTAGTTTTTGTCTGTTACGTTGAAATATACTGATGAACTAACCGCCAAAGCCATCATATTGTAACGAGTGCAACGCATCGTCTGTTCCGGCCGTCAATGGGTTGTGGAACATTCCGGAGCCGCAGCGCAATGCACTCAACCTTCTAGTGTATTCGATGTATACCGGTATGTTCGAGCGACTTCTAGAAGAATTACATGGGGGGTATATAATCGACGGCGGATAAAAGAGAGGCAGTCAACAGCAAGTCATTAACTGTGTATCACAAAAATAAATAGTGAATGTAAAGATAAATATTGTATTAGAAATTCATAGTCTGTAAATAATAGTTTTTAATAGTTTATAATCATAGCATTAATCTATAGTGTATTCATTAGTGTATAGAAATAAATATTTGTTTGTGAATAGACGATTTAAACAGCACTTGTGTTATTATATTAGAAAGAACGTTGCAGTGGTGTCAGGTGTTGGGATTTTAAAATAAGTAAAATCGTGTAATAAACAAAGTGCTGTGAGAATAAACTGTTAGTGTTAAAAACAATTACAACTAATAATTAAAATGGCGATGAAATTGTTGGAAGATCTGAAGGTAATAGACTTAAAACGCGAACTGGAAGAACGGGACTTGGAAACAACGGGCCTCAAAAGCGTATTAATAAATCGGCTAAGAGAATGGCTTTTGGAACAGAAAGAAGACCCTGAAAGTTTCCTCTTCGAAATACCTGGACCCGCAATTGATACCAACGTGTTTTTAAGTAAAATGGAAGAGAATTCTAGAAAGTCCGAAGAAAATTCTAGAATATTAAAAGAAGAGTTACTGGAAAGTTCTAGAAAAGCCGAAGAGAATTCTAGAAAGTCCGAAGAAAATGTTAGAATGTTAAAAGAAGAACTATTGGAAAAGCACGAAGAGAATTCTAGAAAGTCCGAAGAAAATGTTAGAATGTTAAAAGAAGAGTTACTGGAAAATTCTAGAAAATCAGAAGAGAATTCTAAAATGCCTTAAAGAAGAATTACTTGAAAATACTAAAGCACTGGAAGAAAATGTTAAAATGCTTAAAGAAGATTTACTGGAAAATTCTAGAACGCTTAAAGAAGAATTACTAGAAAAGTCTGAAGAAAGTTCTAGAAGGCTTAAAGGAGAATTGCTGGAAAATGTCAAAGCGTTGGAAGACAAAGTTTTCGAAGAATTTTTTGAGAATGCCAGCGCGTTAGGACTGTTGGAAGGTAGATTGGCGGAACATGATAGGGTAATAAAGATGGTAGAAGAGAAAATATCCCAAATACAATTACCACCAACAACTAAGAAAGACGATATGACCGAAATGCTGGAAGATAGAATGAGGCAACGACGGTTTCGCTCAACTTCTGAGTGGCCGTTTAAAGAAGTAAAGAAACAATTTAAAGAAGAAAAGGTTCCTGCCGTAGGGATAAAAGTAAAACCACCCACGTTCGATGGAAAGATACCTTGGTCCACCTACTACAAACAATTTGAGGCGGCCGCTGGGGCCAACGGATGGACAGGCAAGGAAAAGGCCGTTTCTTTAACTGTGGCTTTGCGTGGAGACGCGTTGAATGTCCTGCAAACAATCCCAGCAGGACAGGAAAATGATTATCAATTGTTAGTGTCTAGATTGGAGATGAGATATGGAGACGCGCATCTTCAACAAGTGTATCACGCGCAAGTGAAGAATCGTATCCAGAAGAATGGAGAAAGCCTGCAGGAGTTTGAAGCCGATGTTGCGCGGCTTCTCCGATTGGCGTACCCTACGGCACCCGATTCATTTCTGGGACAGCTCGCTGTGCAGACCTTCATTGATGGGTTAAGAGACGGGGAAACACAACAATCATTGAGGCTAGCACGACCAAGAACAACTGATGATGCGCTTGCTCACGCCTTAGAATTTGAAGCTGCAAAACAAGCGTCCCGAGGTCACGGGAGTTCTTCGGAAGGAAGAAAGCCGTAAGAAGAATAATCAAGAAGTTCGAGGGCCTCGTTGTTGGAACTGCGGAACAAGGACATTTAGAACGCCGTTGTCCCAAAATAAGAAAAGTACAACCGTCGGAAAAGTTAAAGGTGGTTGGCAAGAGGGGGCGAACGTTAACGGCGAGTGAAGATGCCCCGGAGATCACGATCCATGCCGTAACATCGAAGAATAGTAACGGCAGTTTGTTTGTAGATGGGAAGATTGCTAATCGAACTGTTCCACTACTTATTGATACGGGGGCGACAAAATCCATCGTACGCCCTGATGTTCTACGATCAAGTATTAAGTTGCTACCCACAACTACTCAACTCCGTACAGCAACGGGTGAAGTGATACCAACACGCGGAGTGGTGAAGATGAAGCTTGGCATTGGAAGTGAAGAACGTGATCATGAGGTGCTGGTAGCCGATATCACTGATGACTTCATCTTGGGAATGGACCTCCTGAGAAAATTTGGTTTTACGTTGGATTTGAAAGAGGGTGTTTTGAAGGTCGGTAACGAAGAACTTCCGTTGCACCCACGAGAGGATCCGGTTGTAAGGGTTTTGCTGACTGAAGATGTGATATTGCCGGGTCAAAGCGAGATGGTTGTCGAAGCGGGTTTGGATGGAGATCTTCGGGTAGGATGTGTGCGAATGATGGAGCCTGTTTGTGATAAGAAGATCCATAGTGGTATACTGGTGGGAAAAGCGCTGATCAAGGTTGGAAAGAGAGTACCGGTGAGAATTATGAACGTTAATGTGGATCCGGTGACGGTGAAGAAGAGTACCCTTGTGGGACAGTGTGTGCCAGTATTCCGAGTAGCCAGGTGTATGGCTGATGTTCCAAAACCAGTGCCCAAAGACCATGGTGGAAAATTAGTGGGTATGGTTACTAGTTCGTGCGAAGACCTTAACAGAACGGAAGTGAAAGAGGTACAGGGTTTGGTTCACCGATACCAAGATATCTTCGCTCTTGACGATAGCCAGAAGGGACGAACAAATATAGTAAAACATAAAATCAATACAGGCAACTCTATGCCTGTTCGTCAGCAGCCGAGGCGTCTACCTCTAGCAAGGCGAGCAGAAGCCGAAAAGATTATTACTGATATGGAAGAACAAGGGGTCATCGAGCCATCCAGCAGTCCATGGGCATCACCGGTGGTCCTGGTCAGTAAGAAGGACGGGTCAACGAGATTTTGTGTGGACTATCGGCAGCTTAATGACGTGACCAAGAAAGACAGCTATCCCTTTCCACGCATCGACGATACGTTAGATACCCTGTCTGGTTCACGATGGTTTTCGACTTTGGACTTGAAGAGCGGTTATTGGCAAGTTGAAATGGAACCTGAAGACCGGGAGAAGACCGCGTTCACTATTGGTTCCGGACTATGGCAGTTTACAGTTATGCCTTTTTCTGTCTATGTAACGCTCCGGCCACCTTTGAGCGTCTAATGGAGACCATCCTGAGAGGGTTGTCGTGGAGGACCTGCCTGGTATACCTAGATGATGTGATTGTAGTCGGAAAATCATTCAACGAACATTTGAAAAATCTAGAGGAAGTGTTCCGAAGACTACGTGGAGCCAATCTGAAACTGAGTCCGAAAAAGTGCCACATATTCAGAAAGGAAGTGAAATATCTCGGGCACGTCGTATCACAAAATGGAGTGGCAGCCGACCCCGATAATATTCGTGCAGTTCAAGAGTGGCCAACACCGAAAGATAAACACCAAGTTCGTAGTTTTCTTGGGTTATGTACCTACTACAGGCGTTTCGTTCCTGGGTTTGCCAATATAGCGAAACCTCTGACAAGGTTAACTGAAGATGGGCGCGAGTATGTTTGGAACAGTTCAAGCGGGCCCTGACAACAGCACCAATATTGAGCTATCCACGGACAGAAGGGAAATTCATACTTGACACAGATGCAAGTAATCTGGCCATTGGGGGGGTACTTTCTCAGATACAGGATGGACAAGAAAAGGTCATCGGCTATTTTAGTAAGGTTTTGTCGAAAGCCGAAAGGAATTATTGTGTGACCAGAAAAGAACTATTGGCCGTCGTGAAGTCCGTTGAGCACTTCTACAAATACTTGTACGGACGGAAGTTTTTATTGAGGACGGACCATGCAGCGTTGAAATGGCTTCTACAATTCCGTAATCCTGAAGGCCAGGTCGCAAGGTGGATCGAACGATTACAAGGATACGACTTTGACACCGAACATCGAGCGGGCACTAGTCATCGAAATGCCGATGCTGTTTCAAGAAGACCCTGTCCAACGGATTGCCGTCATTGCTCTCGTTTGGAAGAGAGGGTTTGCCAAGTATTAAGGACTATCATCGTCAACGACAATTGGTTGCCGGAAGAATTGCAACGACAGCAGGAGGCTGATCCCGAACTAAAAATGGTACTGGAATGGAAGCGCGTGGGAGAAAGGCCTGCTTGGGAGGCCGTCAGCCCTTTCAACAGAACGCTCAAAGCATATTGGGCCCAATGGGAGTCCTTGAAGGTGGAAGACGATCTCCTGAAGCGAGTACTGGAGAGTGAAGATGGCACCACCATTAGGTCTCACTTCGTGGTTCCAAGAAGCCGAGTGGCTACAGTATTGCGACATCTCCATGACGGTGCCTCAGGAGGACACTTCGGTGTGAAAAAGACTTTGGAGAAAGTTAGGGAGCGTTTTTATTGGGTCAACTGTAAAGAAGACGTGAAGGAGTGGTGCCGGAAATGTGAACTATGTGCCACTGGTAACGGACCCTTGGGGAAACGAAGAGCACCTATGAGGCAGTACAATGTGGGTAGTCCTCTGGAAAGAATAGCCATAGATATTGCCGGACCATTTCCCGAAACCGACGATGGGAATAAATACATATTAGTGGCAATGGACTATTTTACCAAATGGCCAGAAGCATATGCCCTACCAAACCAGGAAGCTGCGACTGTTGCTGACGTACTAGTCAAAGAGTTTTTCAGTCGCTTCGGAGTGCCCATGGAGCTGCATTCGGATCAAGGCCGCAATTTCGAGTCTGTACTCTTTGGAGAAGTCTGTCGATTGTTGGGCATTCGCAAGACTCGGACCACACCGTTACATCCGCAGTCCGATGGAATGGTAGAACGCATGAATCGGACAATGGGCAAATATTTGGCCAAGGTCGTCTCCGATCATCAACGAGACTGGGACCAATACCTGCATCTGTGCCTGATGGCTTATCGTGCATCGGTCCACGAAACAACCGGTCAGTCACCAGCGTCTGTGATGTTTGTACGCGAGTTACGGTTACCGTGTGATCTGGAATTTGGGTCTCCACCTATAGAGCAGGAGGTAGCCGGGAATGATTATGTCATCAACTTAAAGAAGAAGTTGGAGGATATTCACGACCAAACCCGAAATAATAGTCGAATCGCGAGTGACCGGATGAAGGCTACGTACGATGTGAGAGCCCAAGAAGGAGGGTTTCAACCTGGAGAGCTTGTCTGGTTATACAACTCGCAAAGGCGTCGTGGCTATTCTCCAAAGTTACAGCGAAATTGGGAGGGTCCATACCAGGTGAAGAAACGAATAAATGACTTGATTTATCGCATCCAGAAATTGCCAAGGGGAAAACCAAAGGTGGTACACTCCAATCGTCTGGCGCACTATGAGGGAAATAATGACGCAGTCCCGGATCGGAAAGATGAGGCTGAGGTGGCTATCAATACCGTAAGGCCTGAAGATGATCAGCCAACCTTTAGAGAATTTATGGCTGCGTTCTCTGGAACTAGAAAAGCGCGATTCGGAGTCACGACTGAGATGCAACAAGATCTCTTCCGGGTCCCTGGTGATTATTCCATTGCCCACTGTGTCTCCGCGGATCTCCGTATGTCCAGGGGGATCGCAGTAGTGTTTAGAAATAAATTTGGACGGCTGAATGAACTTCGAGAACAAAATCCCTCTGTTGGTAAATCCTTACGCTTGCCTGATCATGACCGATCCATTTACTACTTGGTAACCAAGCAGTTTTACTACCAGAAACCGTGTTACGCCGACTTGTGGAGGGCACTATGGAATTTAAGGATCGAGTTGCTTACCAGGGGAATTAACAAATTGGCAGTTCCCAAACTCGGCTGTGGGCGGGACCAGCTGGATTGGAGAATCGTTAGAAACATGCTGGAAGTTGTCTTTAGAGGTACTGACGTCAAGATCTTCGTCTGCAGTTTTGACCCACAGCCCGCATTAAGGCCAACGAAGAGTGTAGACTGTTATTTCTACCGTAATGGAACGTGTAGTCGAGGTGAAGACTGTCGATATCGTCATGACCCATTCTACAGGAACCAGAGCATAAAACCTGTTCTGGGACAGAACAGACTTGAAGAGGGGGGCAGTGTAACGAGTGCAACGCATCGTCTGTTCCGGCCGTCAATGGGTTGTGGAACATTCCGGAGCCGCAGCGCAATGCACTTAACCTTCTAGTGTATTCGATGTATACCGGTATGTTCGAGCGACTTCTAGAAGAATTACATGGGGGGTATATAATCGACGGCGGATAAAAGAGAGGCAGTCAACAGCAAGTCATTAACTGTGTATCACAAAAATAAATAGTGAATGTAAAGATAAATATTGTATTAGAAATTCATAGTCTGTAAATAATAGTTTTTAATAGTTTATAATCATAGCGTTAATCTATAGTGTATTCATTAGTGTATAGAAATAAATATTTGTTTGTGAATAGACGATTTAAACAGCACTTGTGTTATTATATTAGAAAGAACGTTGCAATATGCATGCAAACGTGAAACTTTAAAGTGCTTTTTCTAGCATTCCTTGAATTGGCGCTTGGTCCGATTTTGGTTAATATAATCCAATTGCAAAATAAGAAAAACCTGTTGACGTCATCAAAGTTGCACGTCGTTTTCGCGCCAGTAGCAAAACGCTAATGAGCAAATGGAAGATAGAACAACTTTGCTAGTAAATCGTTCCTCTGATCCACTATTAAAAGAATAAACTCGTCCGAACGTAGTCTCCTCTACTACGCAGGTGACGTCGACAGGCTTTTCTCATTTTGCGATTATTTTACATTTATATGTGATACTTGATCGCACTAGTTTAATAAACCAATGCAGCTCATACGACACCAACGTGTGAAATTATTCTTTATTGTACAATCGGCAACACATAATGAGAGTGACAAAAATAATTTAATAGTAATATTTATCTTTCCAAAAAATTGTCAAAATGTTGGCAAAAGATAGCTGGTATCTAACAAGTACACATTATGATTTAAAATTCTTGAATCATTGCAGCTCGATTTTTTCCAAAATGAATACGACATAATAATCGACAGAATGGAAGTTGTATGGTTTAACGAAACATTAATCAAAGACTTGCACGGCAGCTTCGTTTTTTATAACAGAACACAAAAGGTACTGAACGGCTCATTTGAACTCCTGAGAGATATTGGCGCAGCGGAAATAGTATGAGATCCTGCTTTCTTTTTTCAATGACCAGATTTTTGCTGTTTTGTAATAAATCGCTTTTGTTTTTACAGATTTATATTCAAGTGTACAAATTTGTAAGCAATGAGTATAGATTTTTCCCCGTAACCGTTAGTGTTAATGCATGCAGGGAATATGAACGAAATACCTTTAACGCCAACACTATAATAAAGAAGCTGTCTAACTTCAATCCTTGCAATTTCAAAAAGGTAATACGTAAGTAATAATGTATTTAAATATAACATTCCTAACGCAAACCTATCTTATTTAGGGATTCTATTGGGTTAGAAATGGTTTACCAGACTTTTCCAAGTTTCCTCCTCATTTACCCACAGGTCTGTATAAAATGCAAATAGTATTCAAGGTGTATTTTGTGGCAGTTACCGAAATTCATTTCTTTGGGGCTATAAAGGAAAAACCTATAGACTGGAAGAAGATACCTAAAAATCCAAAATACACAAACTAAAAATACAATAATAATAACCGTATCCGGTTATCACCGAGAAAGACGACGAGACAAGACGATAAACCACAGCCGAGAAACCACAACCGAGAAACTATAACCGAGAAAACCAAAGCCTATTTAATGGAAACTACCGAAAATACATTCATGCATTATGAAGTAATAATTATAACTTTGAGAGAGAGAGTTATCGGTTGTTGTTTCTCGGTTATGGTTTCTAGGTTGTGTTTTCTCGGTTGTGGTTTCTCGATTTTGGTTTTTCGGTTATGTTTTCTCGGTTATGTTTTCTCGGTGTTTGCTTTCTCGGTGATGACCTGGATTCAATGATAACTATAAAAATATTTAATTGCATAATGCGATATAAATGCTTTTTTCAAGAAATTCTTATTCCATTGTTTCTTGTTTGTTATTTTGAAGCACTCGAATAATAAGAACTTTATTAATATTTTCCGCCTTGACATCATCATGTCTTTGAAAAGTTGGTCAAAACTTATGTTTACTGGTTATTGTCTCGAGCCTTATTTTGTGAAACTTCATAGTCATGAAATAAATAATCGGATTAATAAAATAATTTGCAAATTTATTTAATCTGCCTGACAACTGTTTCAACAGTCAAACTGTCATTAAAAAAGGTACTATAAATATAAACAAACGCGTAGCTAAAGTAAATACAATAAATAGATAACTAGTTACAATTAATAGAGTTAAATATCTAACATTTCTATTATCGGAGAATTACTGGGCGCAATCTGTTTGTCCATTAAAGGTAACTTGGGTTTGTATTTGTATAGCTTGAAAATTTTATGTTATTTTGGGGTGGCATTATGTGATTCTATTTTAAAAGGTGTTTTGCATAATTAGATTTTTCTGGATGTTTGTTTCTTTAACAGCGCACGCGTTCTCTATATCTTATGTTGAAAGTTCGAAGTGTTTGTCCAATATACACCGAACAACAAAAAGAACAATTCAAACGGTAAATCACCGATAATTCCTGATATTGTGTCCTGTCTTTAGCATTAAATAAATATGAATTGAATAATTGTTGGTTTTGATATATATTTTGATATTTTGCTTCTCCATTACTGGTACATTTGACAATAGTGTGCCAAATGCATTTGCAGCTCTTCGAAATTAAGCGAGAAACACGCTGTCATTAAATTTCTTTATATGGAAAGGTTCAAAGAATGCAGAAATATTGGAAGAAATGAATAGTGTTTTAAGTGACTCTGTTCCTTCATAAAATGTGATAAAAGATTGGGAGGCTGAGTTGAAACGAGTACGAATATTCAAGATGAACATCGCTCGGGGCGCCCTAGAAGTGTCACTGACTTTCTTAGATTGCAAGAGATTTTGATAACTTAGAACAATTAACAAACTGCATTCCGGGATAGTGTAACCAAACATTTGAAGATATGTAGTTTTACGATAGATTCGGTTGTTGCTTAGCTGTGGAAGGGGAATTATTTGAACATTTGTTACAATAAAAACGTTATTTGTTATCTAATTTTTAATTTACTTTGTTTATAATGTTTACTTGTTCTAAAAATAGTAACTACCACTAACATTATTGTTAGTTCAACCTTTAATTTAAAAACTTTTATTGTCAAAGAATCTTATAATTTTACCACCATCTGGTAGAAAGTAAATTTCAAACAGAAATAAGTAATAAGAAATGTCATTTAGGTAACAAACATCTTCGTACGTCGTTACAATGTTTTCGAGCAGTAAATGATTTTTGTAAAAACGGAAGTTCTATTTTTTAGCTTCAACGACCAAAGACAATCCGTAACTAAGGGTATGATTCGATTTCTGATTTCTTTCTTTATAGTTACTTATTGTGCGTGAAGGCTTGAAGAGGTTATAGACCATGAATACTAATAGACGGCCTGAAACCAAAATGATTTGCATTGTATAGTTTTCATATTATTAATTCTCTACAACATTGAAATGTTCTAACAATGTAAAGTTTGTAGACAATAAACCATTAAATAGCCAAATGCCTGGGCTTCTAATTAGAAGCCGAACCAATTTTAGTAACGCGTTAATGGATTAACGAGATTCCAACTGATGAGATCTGAGATCCAAATGTTAATTAGTAAGAGTAGTAAAAGTTGCGTTCATCGACATTCAATCTGAAAGGTTAATTCTATTTGATGATGCAAGTGCTGTATACCATTAGAATCGCAATTTCGATCAATCACAATACGTTTTACAAAATGCAATTAATAATTTTCCTGAAGAAAGAAATTTATAAAAAAATCTAATTGTAAAGGAAATGTTTTTTGAAATATTGCAGAGAATTCTTTCGTTTTGGCCAAATCATATACAAGGACGGTAATTTTTTATTAAACTTTCTGCTAACTCCATTTTTCAAAGAGAGCACATTTTTGGTTAAGATTAAAGAAATTTAAGGTTATGCTAAATTTGTAAACAAATGTCAAATATGTGAGGTTAGAATTATTTTTCAGAAACGTCAAAGCGAATTAATTTAAAGTTTATAAATGAAAGTGTTTATTTAAAAACAGCCTAATGTTTAAATAAATCTTTGATTAATAAATTGTCAACAAGAAAAATTTCTTGAAATATTATTGATTAATAATAATTGGAATATTGAATGTTAATAAAAATATTGTACTTACCTTGGTTTATGAGAATTATATGGATATAGAATTCCGATTTGTAAATCCTTTTCTTGAACATAATTATGAATAGATCGATGACACATGTTTCTTGAATTATTTGTCAACTTTACTTATAGCAACCAGCTGATACATGTGGCTTTGGAAAATAATTTTAATAAGTTAATTTTTAGTTTAAGAGATTTTAATGATACAAAACAAACTAAAATTATAAACAAATTATAATCCTTAAACATAACCTCCAAATAACGGAAACTTAACTATTTTGAGATTGATTAAATATAATTAAATAATTAAAAATAGAGTTTTCGAGTCAGATTTTTCCTTTGGTAATTTAATGTAAAAAGTGTCATAAATAAGAGATATTTCAATCTTTTTAATTCACATAATAGAAAATCTATTTTTCTGGTATCAATTATTTTTTTGATTATTGTTTCATTGTTATGTCTTAATAAAAATAAAATTGTTTTTATTATTATTAAAAAAAGTGTTATTATTATTTTGTTAATTTATTTGTGTATATGTTTTTTTGCCTATACCTATGCCTTTTTATATATTTTATTAGTTTGCCTATAATTAATAAGAAATAAAACCGTTAAAGTGAGAGAGTCTGAATTCTGTGGAAAGTAAAGCTTTTCACTACTGCAACACATTTAGCCGGAGAAATATATTATTAAAAGGTAAGCAAGTTCTAATTTATAATTCTTTATACACCTTTTTGCGACCACATTTTTGTCTGTGACTGTATCCATTATATTAAGTAACCCCCAAATATCATAAATCAATTTATATAGAAAATTAAAGGTGACACACCATTTGTAAAAATCAAACATCAATTTTGAGATGTTCTAACCGTCACTATGTTCTAATTGTTCAAAAAATAGGTTGGACAGTTGAAAAGACATTTAGGCACCCGCATATCAAAACATAAACATTTTGTTAAAAGTTTTAGTAATTCTAATAAAACAGCGTTATCTAATCACACTTTAACCTTTTGATGCCTAGATTTTGAGACTCGGAAGTTATTAAGCTCGAAGATTTTAGAAACCCGAGACTCAAAGATTACGAAATTCTAATACACTAACATTTCAAAACTTCTATGACTAACATTCTACGACTTTGACTACAGTTACCAATGCTCCAAGCTTAAAAGGGTTCACGTTTCCAGAACGTCAAGCTTGGAAGACTCCTAGTCTCCAAGTTTCCAAAATAGCAGATTTCTATAACTCCAAGTCTGTCTAGGGCTGTCACTTTCTAAGCCTACAAGAATTCAAGTTGCAAGAAGACAGGTTTTCAAGTTGGTAACTTCTTTAGTTTCCAAACCACCAAGACCCAGTGGAGACCAAAGCACAAGTTTCTAAAACCCAAAGTTGTAAAGGTGTCAAGTCTTAAGTATTTTAAATATCAATCTTAAATAATAATCTTATTTTTTAAATTCCAGATCTCCAATATTTCAAGTTCTAAAACTACAGGTTCTCTAGACGCCAGTATGCTAAGACTGTAAGTTTGTAAGACTTCAGATTTACAGACTTCCAAGAATCGTAGATGCGAAGTTTTCGTAATTCTAAGTTTCAAAGATCGCAAATCTACGAAAACTAGAAATTGGTGTCCCGATTAAAACAGCTTACAAAATATAACCCTACCTAGCCTACCTAAGACAACAACAAATGAAAGTTACAATAAAAACAACGATCAAAATTCAAAGTCGGGGAAATGGCGAAAAAAGCAAATCAACAAGCGTGGAAGGAATTTGGTAGGCAAATGGAACAAAATAGTCATACAAACCAGAAACTATCTTCTATAAAGTCTTCAAAAACGTTTAGAAAAGAAATCAACACAAGATATGTCATATAAACACTAAAGATGAAATAACAGTAGGAGATGAAGAAAACATAATAAAGCGATGGAAAGAATATTCGGATCAAATATTAAATGTAGAGCAAATAAACAAAATTAAAAAAACGAATGGGAAGAAGAACAATCAAGAAGCCAAACAATACGAAGAAGTAAAAGTGAAAAAACTAGAAGGTAGTAAAGCAGCAGGGCCGACGGAATAGTTAACGACAAAAAAGATGAAAATTTTTTTAATAAATAATAATAATAATAATAATAATTACTACAACCCATAGCCTAAACCAAGGCCCCAGAAGCTATAAGCTTGTGCGGGAAGGAGGGGGCGATTATTATTGTAGGCCCAATGTGCGGCTGCAGCCGACTTATAGATGGAACAGCGCAAATCCCACATTTGTGTTACAGCTAAGGAAAACTGCAGAAAACCTTAACCAGATCTGCCAGCGCCGGGAGTTGAACTCGGACCGCTTGGGTGAAAGTCCGGCACGCCAGACGTTACACTACCAAGGCTGTAATTAATAATAATTAAAGGTTTGTAAGTGCTGACTAGAAGAAAGACTAAAGAAAGCTGCACAGTGAGTGTCACAGTAAGTTCATTCAAGTGAGAGGAGTGAATGGCCATAAATAGCTATATAAAATGTTGTATTTCAAACTACACTTCAAACCGAGGTTGATTTATTGCTTTCAGCAGCAAGATTTTCTCGAAACATCGATAAAGCTGTTTCCTTGTTAAACCGCATTTTATCGGATATGTTTTTCACAATCCTAGAATTCAGAGTTGGTAGTTGCAGTTTATGCAAGATAGGATTTAAAATGCACTACACTGCTGGCGTTTACCCTAACAATATAGATATGGTGAAATCTGGCTCTTTAGATTTTGAAGGATTCTTGAATCCACTTAAAGAATCCAGTTAAAATTCTGTAAACCTGGATGTATTTTGGAGAAGATTTGCTTTAAGAAGTAATAAAAAATCGTTAATAATTTAAAATTAGGAAATTAATGTAAAACTTAAAAATCTAATTAATGAAGGAAGGTAATAATAAACTGAAGTTTAAATTAACTGCCCTATGTTTTTTCAGTTGTAATTTTAAGATATAAAAGTTATTGAGTGTTGTTCAGAAAATGCAATTAAGAGTACAGGTGTTGCGTCGGATTAATTTGGACAACGGATGTACTATAAGTTATTTTGTTAAACGGTTTTTATCCAATTCTCAAAAGACTTTACCGTCTTTGCCCATGTTCTTTAATCCCTTTAGTAAAGTAGTAATACAACTTTGTTACTTTAGAAAGAGATTCCTAACGAAGCTGGCTTTGTAATCCTTTTTGGAATTTTTTAAATTATATGACAGTTTACATATACTAATTCACGAAATATGAAAGACCTAACTCATTATCAGCCCGGCTATTAGCCTCACTGTCAGCAGGGTTGATGAGCGTTTTTACATTAGCTGGAATTACAGTAAATAAAAGATCATTACATTTTATTGATTATCTAACGAAATAAATATTATTACTTATTAGCATTATAATGTCTACAGAAATACTAATTAAAAAAATTTGAAGTATTTTAAAACAGCAAAAACATACTCCTGGAATTAAGAAGAATTAAAGTACCATAAAGATTTGCGTTTTAAATAAAACTGTTTAAAACCTTTTATTATTAGAATTGCGGTAACTTTATTGCTTGTTTTGGAGCTTTTCGAGAAAAATTCCCAAATAACCATAAATATGAAGGGAATGCAATAACTCAATATCTTAACGAAGAGAAAGCAAAAAAGGTGCATACGTCTGGAATAATAACTAAATTAATTTTATGATTTTTAGTACACCCATCTTTTACTTTATGGAATAAATTACGCACATGTAAACCGTGTATCATTACAGTTCGTCCTACGGAGGCTTTCAGTTTAATTCTGTCAAGATGTTGGCGACAGTTGGAAGAGGTGATTTTTAAATCTTTATGGTATTATAATACTTCTAATTAAACAACTATACTTATATGAACAATATGATGCTAGTGGAAGACCAGTAAGCGTTACAAATGAAGAAAATTCTTTGAATGTCATGTTAGATGTGGTGGAAAATCCAATAAATTCGACACAACAGAGGGGTTTAAATCATAACATGACTCGATATTCCATTAAAAAAATTTGCAAACTGGAAAAATTCCTTCTAATAAAGTTCATTTGTTACAAGAATTAAGTGAAGACGATTTTGATCGTAGAATCGAGTTCTGCGAAGTTGTTATGGATAAATTAAATCAAAATGCCAACTTTGTCACCCACATATTATTTTCTGACGAAGGTACATTTTGTTTAAACGGACACGTAAACCGACACAACTGTAGGTATTAGTCAGACCAAAATCCACATTGGGTGGAGGAAGTTCACACCCAGCGATCACAAAAAGTAAATGTTTGGTGTGGCATTATTGGTAGACACGTCATAGGACCCTATTTTATAAACGAAAATCTGACCGCTGAACGATATTTATTACTTTTGCGAGATATGCATATTATTTTAGACGATTATTCCCGAACAATAACAATCCCAATTTACCGGCAGAACAAATATGGTTTCAACCAGATGGGGTTCCTCCGCATTTTGGACTTGCCGTACCTGCATATCTAGATGAAATCTTTCCTGAAAAATGGATTGGACGTAGGGGGGCACTTGGATGGCCTGCTAGGTTTCCCGATATGACCCCGATTGACTTTTTTCTGTGGGGTCTAATAAAAAATCTAGTCTACAAAAATTGTAACGGGTATATTTTCCAACAGCATTTTGTACGCAGAATTTAGCATTTATTCTTATTAAAAATCTTAAGTTCGGTCCTGTGGGCTTCGTTTTGTTTAAATCAGCATTTCATCATGTAAATAATTTCCTATAGAAAGCACTTTTAAGAAAAGATTGTTTCATATTTGATGTAATTAAAGAAGTAACGTCATAAAGATATTGTCTTTTTCGTATCCTGCTAAATTGCATTTTAAAATAATATCAATTATTTTAGGGAGAGACCTTGCTAAGAAACTGTGAGAAGTACTTGATCATCAATTTTATAGAAATATTTTGTTAACATTCTGAGTATACAGGATTCGAAAATGAAGTTTCCTTTGTTCGTAAATTGCGTTTTAAATTTAAAGTCTGTTTATAGCGTAGGAATATCGTTTACAAGACATATGCTGTAGCATTCCACACTAGTTTGGCGCGCAATTTTAAGTGCTACTTTTCACACTTAGAGTCGAGAATCCTATAGAAGGCCAAATAAAAGCGCCCTTGCCGCATAAAAACAGATGTAGTCGCGCGTAGCTAAGGGTTCAGAGTTAATAAAAATGCTTAATGGTGTTGAGACGGGGTCTTCTACGATAGCACGCTGTCAGTGTACGGTCGGTATTGTGTTAAAAATGCCGTTTCGTTTTAGTAAAATGGAATTTGAAAGAAAATTCTAAGTACGGTTCTTCGTATAGTTTGATTAACTGCCGACTTTCGGATAGTCGGTACACTTAAATAAAATCTACATTTAATAATTTCGTTTAAATAAGTGTCCGGAAATTAAACAATAATTCGTGGTTAACAAAACTTACAGTTATTCCGCTAAACATTTTCTCGGACGTTTGTGCTTAGGAAAAATGGGAAATTCAACTTTCCTTATTGCAGTGTAACAATGTTACGACAGCCTATGTACCGTATTCTCGTCTAAATAATTATAGAACCGAAATAATTTAAAATTTACAGACGCTTTCTCCGTAATCGAAATTTCGACTAATAAATAATTCGTGCTGTGTGCCTTCTAAATTCAGTTCAGAATCAATGATTATGTGTGTTGTTTTATTGAAAACAATGAACTTTGAAATGGTTATCAAAACTAATAGCCAAATTTTTATGGAACTTTTATGGTTGCATTTAGTTATTGCCGTTTGGGGTGAATTTGCAAATTATGATTCACCATATCCAGATTCTACGAGGGTTATTCCATTACATCTTTAATGTATGAAAGAAAAATCCAAATTTTCCAGTTTCCATTTGCAGTGACGCTGTCGTCAAATTTTGTGCAGTTTATCGTTGATTTTGGTTTGTGATTTACCGAAAATAAAAGGTATTGTGACTATTATTTTTTAGTGTTAATCATTTATGTAAATTTTTGTTTGAACTTGTAGTAATTTTTTTATTGTTTCTCAATTAATAGAAATTCACTACAAACTTTTTTTACTCATTAAATTCTATTATCAACAGAGCTCTTAGGCAGGGACTTTTCGTTAAATTACTGTATGTAAAACTTGTAATCCTTCTTATATTTTATTTTGTTGGTCTTTTTTCTAAATAAATATAATTTTAAAGTTAATAATAATTGGTAATACGGAACCATATAGTTATGAACATTTTATTTCATTTTACTGCAAAATTTTCAAATAAACAAAAATCTTTCTTGTTTTAATTTAATATTCTATTCATTTTCTGGTTAATGGATTCAATAATTTTTAATGCTTATTCAATTAACATCTTTGATTGGTTAATTTATAATTACCTATGCTCATAACCAGATGGCGCCCTTCCTGTGTATGTTTTTGTGTTTTATGAAACCTTTATCCATTACTTTATAAATTAGACAACTGCAGAACCAATACCTACGACTTGAATAATTAATTTGCAAGAGAGAGTTTAAATCTCAAGCTGTGGCAAATATTTTTGAGTTTCTTTAATACAGTAAGTATGACATCATTTTATATATATTTTTATAGATTATTGTTATTTTACCGTGGCTAAAAAACGTATGTTTCAAAATAAGCCGCAAAATATCGAAGAGTTGGAAGAAAGGATAAGTCAAGAAATTTCCAATATTCCTTTCAATGCCCTTTTAAAATCACTACGAAATTTTGTTCAGCGAATTCATTACTGTCAGGAAGTCAATGGTGAACACTTTGAGCACCTTATAAAATAGAATTCCAAAGAAAATATTTGTTTTCTCTTTTTTGTCTGGCTTAACTACTATTTTCATAAAATGTAAAATATCCAGGACATTAATTAAAAAATACTTTTTTTCGTATCATAGTATCGTATCAGGTAGTAAAAAATCATTTTCAAAGTTCGATATCTCAAAAATGGTTAAGTTTAGGTAGTATATTGATGTGCTATACAATTTTGTTTAATTAAACTTCGGGGATAAATTACACCAACAAATAAGCATCCTACGAAAATTATGCCTCAACTAAAAAATGTAGTCCGACATGTAAGCAATACAATGGTTTTTACCACAGCTCTTTAGGACCAGCCATTCTTGAGATATCAAGATTTACGTTTACATAAAAAATGCAAAAAACCTCGTGTACCACGAAACAAATATGGCTGCCATATTTTAATCAAAAGGAATAAAAATAAAATAACAGTGGTTTCAAACTACCAATACTTAGGGGTGATAACACAAAATATTACCCAGTTTTGAAATAGTCAAGCGACCAATTTATTATTTTCTGGACCACTTCAGATGGATTGACCCGTGCAAATATGTAGTTATGTAGTCAGACTTCGTAACTTGGGTACACGGTTCATTTGCATATTGTAATTTTAGAAATTTGTCCTAAAAGGATTTATGCAAAATTTAAAAAGAAATCAGAAAAACAGTATTCTTTGACAATAATCTCCAAGGAGATTGAAGTTTGTTTGTTTAGAAACATAATTACAAAATAATTAAAATAATGCTACTTTCCTTCCGATTTTTCGTTAAAAAAGTCAACTTTCATAATCAATATAAAAAAAAAATTTTAAAAACTATTAAA
The DNA here is from genome assembly GCA_929113105.1 of Agrypnus murinus. Classification (NCBI taxonomy): domain Eukaryota; kingdom Metazoa; phylum Arthropoda; class Insecta; order Coleoptera; family Elateridae; genus Agrypnus; species Agrypnus murinus. The sequence continues at coordinate 85,807,467 of OV816027.1, read as the reverse complement.
AAAAGTTACATTATAACTAAAAAACATACTTTAACAACCACTTTACAAATACACCTATTTTTATGGTATTTTTCCGGTATGTTGTCAGTCTTTTCTCTATAGTCAATTCTCTATAGCTGGAGCAACCTAAGTCTTCTTTTATTCGGAGTATAAATTGCAGTCTAGGTCTAGCTAGGGTGTTCTTTCCTTCGATCATGCTTTCTATTATTATTTTTAGACAATACTCGAATGTCTTAATCATCATATTCATCTATCTCTGCTTCTCATGGTCTTCTTCCGTAACTATCTTTCTTCTTGTACTTTTTCTAGTATTTTATTGCTCGATATTCGGTCAATCCATCTTGCCTTAGCATTTTTCTGTAGCACCACAACTCAAAAGCCTGTATACCTCTATTTTTAATGTGTGTAAAAGTTTAACAGTATTGACTTGATTCTATACCGTTCAGATCATGCATTCAGTTAGTTCAGAAAAGTCTCAAACTTCATCTTCTTCCTGGAACACTTCCTTTACCTTCTTAGTATAAAATCTGTTAAGACATGACACGAAAATCGTTATTTAATTATCGTTATCGTAGATTCTTAACCTCCCTTCAAAATTTCTAAATACATTCTTCGATATCGCTTTTGATTTATATCATATAAGTTCTATGCCTTATGAGACAAATGTCAGTTTTATATTTATTTTTCTGAAACGATTGGTCTTAAAACTCAAGTAGATTTCATCAGCTCTAATGCCTAAAAAATATTTATTTTTAGTAATGACTGCCACAGTGAGAATTCGTCATTCCATGAATACCTACTTCTAATATTTCTAATCATAGCTTTAGTTCGTAGATCGTTCATTGGCGTTATGTGTTTACATCATATGCTGTGTGATGCTGTGGTAATTCAAGTGCTACAAAACCCAAAAGAGCATTTGTAATTTACGAAATATGAAATTGTACTTACTTATACTGTGGCTATCATGTAGTTATTAAGTGTTTCTAGTCTAAGAATTGGGGCATTAGTAAACATTGCGTTAACTTAGTATAATTTTCTAAATTTTATTATACTATGTAGGATATTTTGGTTTCCTAGTTCCTACTGTAACATATTTTTGACATGTTTATGTACATTATATCCAAATCTGTATGTACAAATACCAATAAATTAATGAAGTATTTATTACACAATAGGAAATGGCAATTACTGACATGACGTATAACCTAAAAATTAATGACTACAGTCTGACTACAAACCATCTTTGTTGCAAAATGACCGTCAGTGGGCGCTACTTAACGTACGAATCTGTAATTTTTGAATCCTAATTTCAACAATGAAAAAATTGGAAATGAGACCGCCGTATATAAGCGAAGCTTATATGAATCTAGTAGGCCGTGCTTTGTGATTAACACCCACGACACCTAAGGGTAATTTGATTAAGTAGGAATCTTTATTTGCAATATTACTTTACATTAACCATATTATTTGTAATATTATTTTGCCTTGAACTGTATTACACGCCAACCCCTTCAGAAAATAGTGTATTACATTACAAGTCATGAAAGTGAAACTTTGCAGAAGAGGAGGCTTATTGAAGAGTACGAGGATGCGTAGCATCCGAGTATCTCTTTAAAGCCTCCGAGTCAAGCAGAGACTTTCATGACCAGTGATGTATTATATTTTTTCTGAAATCGTTTTTCAAAACTAAAAATAGATTTAAACTGAAAAAATATATAAACATCAGAGTCGTATGAGAAGTTAATATCCATGACAATGAATCAACAACAAATCAAAAATATTTTGTTGTATTTGATTGTTAGTGTTTTTAATTATATTAAATAAACGCTTCATAAGATAAGTGACGATTTCTAATTCAATTGCAGTCTAAAAATGACAGAGGAGTCTTGTAAAGTGACAGGAGTCTTGTAAAAATCATGAAAGTGACTAGTCTTTAAAGTGACACTTTCATGACCAACCTGAGTTCTGTCATGACAAGCTTTCTTGACGATTTCAGAAAAAGTGTAATTACTTTATACTTTATACATAGAGGGGGGTCCATTTATAAAAGTAAGTCTTATGTAATGCAGTTTTATACAAGATTCTGTATATTTCAAATCATGCCGCACATTAGCAATATGTATTAGTACTATAATAAAAGCATATCATGTTATAGTTTCCGTTTTGAGGCCAGATATGTCCTTGCTGAGATGTTTTGAAAACAGCAGTTTTTTGTAATCATCAAAATCGTATTAAAAATATTATTCTGATTTGTGTCATAAACTAGTCTGCTTAGTAATACCATTCATTTTGTGCGCATGTTTTAATTTTTCTGTTTGATACAGTTATATCTTTGTGTGATTGATCTTCCTTCCATTGCACCAACAGTTTCTTAGTAGTGAAGGTGTTACTAAAGATGCTAATCATAAAATTGAATCTAGTATTATTACTTATATATTGTACGTGGTGCTGTGCGGAAAAGGTGCGTTATAAGTTTTTTTAAAATCTTTTTCGTCATCATGGGTTCTAGCAATTATTATTATTTTTACCTTGGTAATAGTTGCTGGCATTTTATACCAGCCACGAAACAGAGAGTAATTTTAGGGAAAAGAAAGGTGCGTAACATTAAAAGGGTTGCAATACATAACTGCCATTCCATGCCAAATCATCACAAAAAAATGAACTTTTAAACCCTACCATCTCAGCATGGTAAAGGACATAAAGTAACTTACGTATGTAAAGTTATATCCCTCAGTGATATTCACGGTATTCATACAGCAGGGTTGCAAACATGAAAAAAAAATGTAAAAGTTACGCTTACAAGATGAACAAAAACAAACCATAACTTGGCTTCTAATCATAGTAGAACTTTCATCTTCGGCTTGTGTTAAAGCTAAACGAGCATAGTTTTCATAAAAAATTGTCTTATAAAGAAAAAAAATCTGGCCACAGAAACATCAAAAAAGTAGGGTCGTCGGAAATTATTTATGACTTAAAACTATTATTAACTTTTAACATATATGTTCCTTCTGAAACGTATTTACATATATTGTACAGTTGCGATCATTCGCTAAGGAACGATCGAAAAATCATAACCGCCGATTTTCCAGTTTTTTGTACAATGTACGCTGTAATTCGGCCTAATTTATGAACTGGGTAATTAAAACATTCAAAAATAAGATGTTCTTGAATACCATATAATAAACTTACATTTACATTGTACAAAAAACTGGAAAATCGGCGGTTATGATTTTTCGATCGTTCCTTAGCGTATGATCGCAACTGTACATTATTACAGTCTTTAACTAAAATTTTTAACTTTTCGTTTCACATCAGACATCAAAGTTTGTACAGCCGTAGTAGTAATTTTTTTGTCGCGTTATTTCACTTTTTCTAAAAGTCAACAATATCTTTAGCAGTTTCTTTTGTTTTTCAGAGTGTTTGCTTTACAATAGCCCAGTATTGTTGATCGGCCGCAGTTTGGGGCTGTTCGGTGGATTGCTATCTATAGGTACAAAAGTGATCTCATTCTTTGCATGCCAATCAGTGAATTGTTTGACATGGTGACATATGGCCAGATCCGGCCAAAATAGAATAGAAACATTATGACTTCTTATAAATGGTAGCAGCCACTTTTTTAAACCTTCCAAATAGATTTCAGTGTTGATGGTGCCTTTTGTTACAAAGCTTCTTCTTCTTTCTCGCCCGTAAGTGCAAGTCGCTTGTCAGACCAAATATTTTCTAAAAGATTCCGAAATTTTCTTTTTGTTTGGCCCTCATTGGTATTGGTCCTTAACTCCACAAAGTTTTTTGCAAGTAAGAAATTATTGACCGGGAAGCTATTGAATGTCATTTTTGATGTACGTCTCTTCGTCCATTGTTACACAATCTGCTTTCATTAAAAAATTGGTGTACAGTTTCTTTTGCGAGGGCCTTCGCCTTGGAATTTTGTTTTGCAATTCCGATCCGGAGCGTTCTGCACCTTGAATGTTTTCAGTCCACCCCTGTTTTCTACTTTTCGAACATGTAATGAAGATGTTCCAACCTTTTAGGCCACATCCCCCACTTACAAGTCTGGATTCTGCGTGAAAGCTTGCATTACCTTCCCCGTTTTTTTTATATATTGCACCCGATTTCCTACCGCAACCTGGCTGCCTATCTATTGTTAAGCGTTCAGAGAAATTGTTTAAAACATTTTCTACAACCAATTTTGATATTTTTTGACATTTTCCGATCGCGCAATATGGCATTGCAGGATTTGCACAATGTTTGCGCAATATTTTTTGACGACGTTCGTATTCGTTTGAATTTATTTGAAAACTACACAACGAAAACACTTTGAAATTGTCATTTACAGTAAGATATCAATTCAAAGAAGCTATTGCTGCAATTCCACTTCAGTACCTGCAGTGCAGGGGCGCCTGATGTCATATTTAAGTGGCCAGATTTTTTCGTGCACACCCTTTAATAAAATATTTAATTCTTCATTCCAAGGTTACATGATGTAATCTTTGACCTTGAGTACCTAAGAAAGTGTACCTCCATTTTTTAGGTATACAAAATGTTATACAGCTAGATTTCTTTGATGTATGTTTCATTTGGGCACAGGAGTAAAAAATTGTTAAATATGGTAGTTACACACTTCTTTCACAAAACATGCATATGGAAGTACAGACAAGAGTATTGTATCATGTATTTAGTATATCTGTGCAGATACTTTTTAACATCGACTACTGACTAAACAAAATATTTATGGTGGAATTATGTCATTTTCACTACTTTGCGCTAATCTTCTTCACTTTATTATGTACTTCTGTACTTATGTGTTTATGTGCTTAAGTACACATGTGATTATATACTACATACGTACTTTTGTATGTACGACGTTTTACATTACCTCTAATCTTTTACCTAACCTAACCTAAAAATGGTAACTTATATTAAAAGATTTAGTTTAACAAAACTTAAAGTTGTGTTTTTTACTTTTTTCCAATTTAATATACGCGTTGCTAAGATAGTAGACAGTTAAAAGCAGTTCAGTGTGCAAAAACTAATTATAAATAATGGCCTTTCATAAAATTGTCAAAATGTTGGCAAAAAAGGCTTGCATACAATAAGTAGGTACCCAGCTTTATTTCTTATTCTTTATTTTTGTAGCTGGATTTCTTTCAAAATGAATACGACATAGTACTCGATAGAATGGAAGCTGTATGGTATAACAAATCAATATTCAGAAACATAAATGGCGGTTTTGTTTTTTATAACAGAACTCAAAAGACAATCAACGGCTCATGGGATATCCTTAAAGATATTGGCGCCAAGGGAATAGTATGAGATTCTGTTTTTTTCTTTAATGACAATATGTGTACTGTAGTGTGATAAAGCAACTTTATTTCTTCAGATTGATATCCAAGTATTCAAATTTGTAAGCAATGAGTATCGATTCTTCCCCATAACAGTTAGTGTAAATATATGCAAGGAATATGAACGAGATACATTTAAAGTCAGGACCATAATGAGGAAGGTGTCTAACATTTATCCATGCAATTTACATAAGGTAAAAGTGAAGCTATTCAAAGGTAACATTAAATTTTCAACGTAAACCTGTTTTTTTAAGGGGTACTATTGGGTTAAGAATGCTTTACCAGATTTCTCGAAGTTTCCTCCTCATGTACCAACAGGTCTGTATAAGATACAATTAATAGTCATGGTGGATTTGCTGCAATCAGCTAAATTGGATTATTATGGAGCTGTTAAAAACAAACCTATAGACTGGAAGAACATACCTGAAAATGAAAAATACAGGGTCTAAAATACATTAATAATTACACTTGTCTAACTGTAAAATACAAGATAACGCTATTTTAAAGAAATTCTTCTGATTCTCTTGGTTCTCTTTGTTCTTTTGAAGCACATTAAAAATAAATTTTTTTGCATCATATCAAATGAGTATATATCTATTTATCCTATATCGCAGGGAAACTAAATGCTTTTATCATATCACCAGCGGAATACTAAGTAATATTAAATCCATCGTAACAAATGAAGCAAACTCTAGAACAGTTTTTGTTTTATCAACGTCTAGATACCAAAATAAAAAATCTGACTACCTTCAATTCATAATCACAATCAGCTAAAAATACACATAAAAACGAACGTTTTTTAATTTTTTGCAGCCTTAAGCCGACTTCCAGCTAATCGTGAAGTTCTTTTGATATATAAGGTTAGATTTTTGATTTTAGCTTAGTTTCTTTGTGACTACTGAAGATGACAGCCTAGCTGTTAAAATACGTGTCCAGAGTAGTATTTCCAACATGTCAGCAAGATCAGAATATGCAGAGGAGGACGGGTAAGAAGAGGATTATCAGTTGGATCTGTGGATGTCTCTCTAAAGCATGTTTTATTCCAAGTGCGGGAAAAAAGTCAATGACATTCCAATCTAAATAATTCGATGTGTTGATGGAGAGAGTGCCAAGAGAGTCAAGCGTATTACTTTATTTCAGCAAGAGAGATATTGAGATTAGAGATATTGTGGGAGGTAGAGGAAGTTATACTTACCACATAGAGCTTTCAAAGACTTCAGGTTTTTCTACGTTTTACACGACAACGATCATCTCAGCAACTGGCGACCTGCAGACAAACGTGAGGATTTTATTAAATCCGAAGCTCAATGTGAAGTCGCATAATACAGCGAGCGTACTTGAGGTTACTAATGTTCGGAGAAGGTTTGTGAAGGCATACACTACTTGTTTAAAGGTGCATAAAATGTGTAATATGAAATAAAAGAGAGAAAAATTGTTTTATATTAAATAGCAAAAGAAAAATATAAATAAAAGGTTCTCTCGTTTTAATTCGACAATTAATTTTCATTAATTCCAAAATAATTAACTATTATATACTTGGAGATAAATTGAATTCCTTTCAAAACAAAATTGTTTTTGTTTAATTATAAAAAGATACTTCTTAAAATAAAGAGAATAATTTGTTTACAAAAATTATTTATTCCCTTTTTGATATAATAAAAATTTGTTATTACTATTTAAACTAATTACTATAGAAAAACTCACGGTTTCTAATTACTAGGATTGTAATTCTTTCTTTTTGATTTTGAAAATTGGCCGCCTTGTAAATACCAACTTGATACGCTGAAACTTCTTGTATCAGCTGATTGCTATCATTAAACTCTACAAGAAATAAAGAAAAAGATGTCAACAATCCAGTGATAAAATATTTTCATATCGAAACTATATCCAACTCAAAAAGCGTAACAAATAAAATTCCATTTCCATATAATTCCTATTCAGCAATGGTGAGTAAAAATTATTGATTTATTTATTTCTAACTCCATTTATTATTCGATTACTGTTCCATAAAATATTCTTGTTCGCAAAATTACATCGTTGAGATTAATTAATTACTTTAATTTTTAATTGAGGCACTTCTTAAATAACACTTTTATTACAGCCTTGGTAGTGTAATGTCTAGAGTGCTGGACTTTCACCCAAGCGGCCCGAGGTCGATTCCCGGTGCCGGTAGATCTGGTTAAGGTTTTGTGCAGTTTTCCTTAGCTGTGACACAAATGTGGGATTTGCGCTGTTCCATCTGTAAGTCGGCTGCAGCCGCACTTAGGGCCTACGTAATAATAATAATAATAATCGCCCCCTCCCTCCCGCACAAGCTTATAGCTTCTGGGGCGTGGTTTTCAGGCTATGGGTTGTAGCAATTGTTATTATATTATTATTATTATTTAATTAAACCACTTGGACGTTTAATATAAATAAATCTAACCTCAAAACTTTGACATTTCTAGATTAGGTCAACATAACCTTATTTGTTATTAATCTGAACAAGACGTGTGTAGTTTCTGCAAGATGTAAATTAAAAGAGAGTTTATTACAAAAATGGCTGTCGTTTTATATCTTTTTGCCGAAACAATTAAATGTGATGTAATTTTTACATTGAACAAATGCCTGTTGACGTTTCTGTGAATACCATAATCAAATTCTTATTTACAAATTTTTATTGAAGCAAAAACTAGTCTTTTAGGAAATTAAATTTCGAGTTAAATGATATATAATACTTGTAGAAATAACCAAAATTAACCTTTTACACCTTCCTATCGTCAAATTTAAACATTATATCCTATCAAACATTATTTGTATAATTTTTGGTATCATTAACGCGAAAATTCAAACCAATTGCAGTATTTCAGTGAACGTTCCAAAGGCGCAACATAATTATATGTTGTTGATCTGATATCATTAATAAAAAGCAGCCCCTACGTTTAATATTGTGACTATTAGATGGTAAAGCACTTGCTTCACAGATTTGCTTCGCAATACTTTAGCTAAAAGCTTTAAAATTCTGAAATACAAGAAACTTATACATCTCGTGATCATGAAAACACATTTTAAAATATTAATTGATAAGGTAAGATAGTAAATACTTGTAATAGAGAGATATACCTAACAAAAAATGTGTATGGAATGCAGAGGTATAGGTACAATACACCTTTTTTTGTTCTAGGTTAAATCTCACATTAAAATTAGCCTAAAAAAAGGATTAACAAAATTTTATGAAAAATCCAATTTTCCAGACATTAATTATAATTACCTATACTTTAATTCATAAAAAAATTACTCAAAATAATGATTTTGGAATTGAGGTTATGCAACCCATAGATTGGCTAAATGTGAAATTGCCTAAATTTACTTAATTAAATTTTTTTATGTGACTGAATTCATGTGGCAATTGCATTATCTCATCATATAAATATTTAGAATTAGTAACAGCACAATGACAAAAATCTAACGTGTGATTAAAACAAGAACCTTGCAAAGGTTTTAATTTAAATTCATGGTCTTCTAATATGGCATTAGAATTAGTTTTACATATTTTAATTCCAAGCAAAATATTTGACACACGGTACAAAATTTTAAAAATACATCTAAAAAAAATTTTTGGGTAATGGGTCAATTCTGAATCTTGAGTTTGAATCTTGAAATTCTTGAATCTTTGCAGCTAGATTTCTTTCAAAATAAATACGACGTAGTAATCGACAGAATGACAGTTATATGGTTCAACAAATCATTAGTCAAAGATATGCAAGGCAGCTTCGTTTTTTATAACAGAACACAAAAGGTATTGAGGGGCTCATTGGAACTCATTAGAGATCTTGACGACAAAGTTATGGTATGAGATACTGTTTTTTCTTCAATGACACCATTTTTATTGTGTTGTGATAAATCACTTTTGTTTTTACAGATTGATATTCAGTATTCAAATTTGTAAGCCAACGGTATCGATTCTTCCCATAACAGTCAATTGCATGCGTAGAATGCGAACGAGATGCATTTGAAGCCAGGACCATATTATAGAAGGTGTCTAACGCCAATCCCTGCAATCTCAAAAAGATTGTATAGTATTTAAAGTAGCATTTATAATAAAACCCAATTTTTTTAGGGACACTATTGGATTAAGAATGGTTTACCAGATTTCTTAAAGCTTCATCTTCATCTGTATAAGATACAAGCAATATTCAAGATTGATTTGCTGCCAGTAATTAAAGTTAATTTTTATGGAGGTATTAAGGAAAAACTTACAGAACTGCAAGGATATATCTAAAAATCAAGTACCTAACATTAATAATAACTTATATCTAACCGTAAAATACTATGTAGACGCTATTGTAAACAGATTTTTATCCAATTGTGGTAACAACTACAAAATTTCATACACAAAAGCCCCACGGTGGACTGTCAATTGTAACAACTAAAAACGAAGTTCCGCGTTTGGTCACCAATTGTAACGTTTAAATAGATTTCTTTTTACACCGAGAATTACTATAACAACATACATTCAGAATACTGAATACTTACTGTAATGCTCCTGCTTTGAGATCTCATATCAAATTGTAATCGTAGATCTGATTTTCATAACATAATAATTGTAGAGAAAAATAACAGGAAGTAGACACAATAAGAAATATATGGGCGCCAGTTGCTTTGATAGTCTTTAACGTCAGCATTCGAAAGCAGAAACGAATACTGGAGATGTTGATTAAATTCATTTAATAGTCATGTTTTGTTCCGTTAATGTTAAACTGGTTGAGATACACTAAAGACTTTCACAAGTGAATGGTCCAATATTATCATAGTAATAATTGATTTAAATTCTCATTTATTCGTAAGAAAAATAATGAATTGTTTTCACATAGAAAAATCACAAGAACAAAAATGGTACTGTTCTCTTAAAGGATCTTCAGTGAGAAAAGAGTAATTAATAATTGGCAAACAAATTACATAATCATGATACACACAAATCATAGCATCATCTTATTTCTAGTGAACAAAATATCCAATACTCCTTGATATATTGGGAGAATCTAATAATTGTCAAAGCTTCCCACAAAACAACACTTGAATGATGATAACCTTGTTACGTTTATCACTAAAAACAAAACACTCCACAATTCGTAGATGCAGGAAGAAATTGGAAAGTTTTAATTGCAAATACCATTTTCTTTTACTTAAAGTCAACGAACTGACATTCACTATAATTATCTTGTAGTTAGAATTTCACTATCAGTTCTTTAATAAAAGACCAAAAGAAAAAACCATATAAGTTCAACAATAACTTTTGTTCTTTAAAATTATTAAAAATAACACTTGAAGGTGTATCAGGCTATAATACCATTAAATTTATTATTAGGTTTAAGTACGACACCCTTTTGTACCTTGTCCCAAATTATTATTGCAAACTGGATTGCGGCAATTAGAATTTTAGTTGCAAACTTGATTAACCCTTATATTTTCTTGAGGGATTTTAACTCATAATTCATCCAAAACTATTTTGTTTATTACTAAAATACTTAACTTAAATTAAGAACTTAACTTCGACTTCGCAAATTTATTTATAGAATTCTTTTAAAATTCACTTGGCCATTCCCTTGGTCGGTTGATTAGAAAACTGTACTGTACTAAATTAACGGTAGAGGAAAACTGTATACGTCTAATTTTTGTACTGAATTTAACACAAAAACTGTAATAAGTTGCCCATCACTGACGGCAAATCATACTGCAGTTTATACCAAATTACAGGCCACGTACCGTCTGTCTTGAAGTGTCAGATCAGACTCTCTGAAGGGTTGTGTGAAGAATAGGATTGCGTCATAATCTTTTAAGAAGAGAATTTTAAACTGGCTCATCCAAGAAGAGTCGATATTTCTTCGACTAATGGGAGAGCCGACGCATAAAAAGAAACTTCGAGAACATTTCAGGGACTTCACCACTAATTTACACGTGGCTTCAGTATTTTTTATACGTCTGCACTTAGAAAAATCTATTCAAATAGCACGTACAGGAACTAATAAACTTAAGGTTTAATTCGTTTTCAGACAGTTTATTCCTTTGTAAAAAAGCCGATATGATTTCTAAATATTTATAATCTTAATTTTGTCTATATTTTCGCTACGACAAACAATTTGTAACCGTGGGACTGTTCTGCAATGAACTTTAACATTTACAAAGGCGTCAAATGAAATAAAATAATGCCAACATGATTATTCTAGGAACAATGTTATCTGTAATCTTATTCTAAAAGGAATGTCGTTTAGACGAAAACATTTTACGGTAACCCCTGACAATAAAGAACACCAATTAATTCGGAATATCGTCTGTATTTTTAATCAAACTAAAATATATTGAAATGCACAAAGCTTTGCTAAGGTTTTTTTTACCATTTATGCACATAATATTACATTTCTATAAAATTGAGAGTTAGAATACGTTACATTGTTTCTATGTTTGTTATTTTTAAGCACTGTAACAATAAAAATTACGAAAGCGTGTGCGCAATATAACGCCACTAACCAAAAATGGCGACAAGCAGCTGCTGATGCCGCATTCGATTTCTTTTATTTTCGTAATTACGGCATAAATAAACGGCATAAAATGTATAATCAGTCACTCTAAATAGACGATAATTTTCCCATGTAGAATAAAAAGTTCAAAAGTCAAAAGTGCAATCTTACACCGAAACCATTAGGAATTTAACTGTTTAGTGTGAAAAAGTTACCATAAATGATTAAAGATATAATTGTTTTAGAGTGTGATAAATTTACACTAAGATTGCGTTTAACAAAAATGTGTTGGGAATAGTTCAAAACAAAATTATTCATTATTTTTCAAGTGTGTAGACATTTTCTAATCTCGTTCAAACCTATCTACTGCTAAATATAAATCTGGCATATCTGTTCTGGCCACCTGTATTCGGCTTGCTAGATTAAAAACTACTTGCCCATGTATGACCTTAAACCCGCCAAGAAGTCACCTACATAGTATCTCCCCATCGCCAGTTTCTGCTGAGTTTGCTTTTACGAAACGTATATAACCCAGGTCTTGCTCCAAGAAAACTCAGTTCCTTCGGGAACTTACCACTACCATTTGAAGCTTAGCCTCGGGTAGTGACTATATTTTTACTTTGTTTCTATTTACCTGAATGGTAAATCTAGAAACTGCTGTAGTTAACAGTGTTTATCTGATTTTCCTGGTGCTTACTTAGGAGGTCTAGAATCTGCAAGTTAACTTTGTGAATACCTGACCGTTCTAATGTTTTGCATTAGTTTTTAGTCATTTTATGGTCATTATATTGTTAAGTTGAACTGTGCGTTTCATTCTAAATCTACCTTTAACGACGCCCCTAGTAACTTCCAATCGTGACAGTAGCTTGTAACGGAATATTTTCTATCGGTTTCAAATATGTATAATTTTGCATGTATGTTTATTGAAAAATCTAAAGTCCGGTCCTGCAAATCTATATTTTATTTGTAGCTAAAATTTCGTTCGTACGAGCATATTTACAAAGTAATATTTTAAAAGGTTGTTTTTGAACTCCCATGAAATTCGAAGACGTTGGAGTAATAAATTATGTCCTTAGTGCTTTGTTTGTTCACGTGTATCCGCTAAAACTGGCCAAGTTGTTAAAACCTTGATAAAATGTAGTGTCGCATTTAAGTTCGTACTGCTTTAAATAAATATTCCAGTTTGCGTTCTGAGAAAACATGGTAAAAATAAACTTCCCTTTTATTTATTTTTTTATTTATTTAAACAGAAAAAGTATTTACAGGACAAACCCAATACAATTACTTCTTAAAACTAGACTGTATAACATACCATAAATAACTATGTGCAATATTTGCAAATTAAAAATATATATAAAAAATTAAAAGCATGCTTATTATATATAACAATTACAATAGAATGAGAGTAGGATATAATACTAATAAAAAATACAATGTAATGTAATGAAAGAAAAACGCAATATATCACTAAGTTCGGCATAATTTTAATTGTTTTTTAACATAATTAAAGAATTGGAAAGGATATCAAAAGAGCTATATTTTTTATTATAGGTATTCATAATTCTGAGCGATGGAGAATTGCGATATAAATTCGTTCGGGAAAAACTACATGAAAAAAGTTGATTACATCTTGTTGAACGAATCGGAACATTAAATGAAATAGTTTCCAAAATCTGAGGGCAATCAATTAAACCCGATAATATTTTAAATAAAAAAACACAATCAGTTACTTCTCTTATTTTAACTAATGGAGTTAGGCCTACTTCAAGACACGACTGATTATAATTAATAATGGGCATATGAAACTTAAAGTTGACATACTTCACAAATTTCTTCTGAATAGATTCCAGAATGGAGA